>JAEPBF010000103.1:2478571-3927579 GCA_019739055.1 Passiflora organensis
CTGGTTGAACCAGATGCTAAGTCACGTGAGGAAGACAGTTGAGAACCTGAGCCTGCAACACAGTCTGTACAACACTAAACAATATTAGTTAAATATCCATATGAGTGGTTTTATGGACCAAAATAACGAAATCATAATATAAACAGAATATTATATCCAAAAATAGAAATCTAAATTTAAGCTCAGAAGAAATCTCAAAGACGAGCTTACATATATAAGATAAATCTCAAAATTAGCTCAAAATCAATATTTAATCACAAGCAGTGGTGAATTAGAATAATAAAGTCCCCTTTTTTTTACTATAGGGCTAGAATGTTGACTAACAAAGTACCTATTCTACTCCTGATCAGGGGATAGTCTAGGCCCACTAGTCTATATTTCTTGATATTTTTTTCTTAAATATATAGCCCACACTAGTGTTGTCAAAGGCTAAATCAACGCACTCCTACACAATGCTGATCAACTCGTCAACTTCGTTCACCCGGTTCAATGATATTATCTCCCGTTTCTCAGGGTGCCAAAGAGTCATATACAAGACCCGTCGGTCCTAATCAGGTATCACTCAACAATGCATTGTCTACTCATATCTCACAAAGAATAGATTAAAAAAATTAAATCAAACATCATATTGAAACATAACTATTGAAATACTTATAAAATATTGTCTCTTAAATCTCATGCATTCCAGTGCAAAAAGAGGTATGCATCCCTGTGCATATTAAAAACTTGCATCCCTGTGCAAAATCAAATAAAGACAAAATAGAATTTCAAAAAAAATTATAATGATTTGTCAAAATAACTAGTCGAAATATCAAACATGATTTATCAATATTTCCTTTTAAAAAATCACACATTTCGAATATGCATATTTAAAACCAAAAAGTGAAATGTGAGTCCCCACTAATCTCCAAATAGTCATAGCAAAAATACGATCCAACACAACAAACCAAACTCAGTGGATCTACCAAAATATCTGCATCACGCATACAAAGTCACAAGCCTATATAAACATGTCAAGCATACAATCACTATTTTTGTCATTCAACTGACACAACAGTTTATTTAAGTATTTTAAGGTATTAACACACGCACTATAAGATTAGTTAATTACTTGGTCCCAAATTACATATTTAATTTGATAGTATTGCTTAGAATATTGTAATTTATTATTTTTATAAACAATATATTTTAATCAAATTATTTATAAGCTTATAATTCGTAAATCGTGCATCAGATCAAGAAACAGACGACATCATCTCGTTCAGAATGTCAAAAAAACTTAATGGCCAAATTTTGGATTTTCAAAAAATCAGCGGCGCATGGTGGTCTGGCGGCGACGTGTGGTGGTCCAGCGGCTTCGGACGGTGGCCGGTGGCCGGTGGCCAGCAGCGGCGACAAACCTAGAAAACCCACATGCACAAAACTCAACGATTTTTAACATGCTATATGTCTAAAGAAAACTCTCGACGAGAGGAACTCAACCATGTCATTCGTTTTTCAATAGCTCACTGGAGTTGGCCGGAAAAAGCAATTTTCCAATGACGAAATCGTACCCTTTTTGAGCTTCTACAACTTGTTTCGCAGCTCCAATCTCAACCAAACTTATACCAAAAGATTGCTGCGAAGAAGGTGAACAAAACGCGACCAACAACGAGACAAACAGTGGCTGGAAGAGGGAGTTCGTCCTTCACGCGAGAGAGAGAAAGGAATGCTTGGGGCGAGAGAAGAAAAACGCTGGGACGGAGGAAGAAAAAGAAAAAGAAGGTTAGGTTTTTCATTAAACCCTAAGCCAAAACGACATCATTTTGGCATTTGCTCATAATGACGTCGTTTAGCATATACATATATTAAATTATTATTAATTAACTAACTAATTATTAAATTAATCATAAAAATACTTATAAAATTTAGAAATCCATTATAAATCGTATACTTGTCCAAAAATTATGAAATTTACACCAAAAATTCAGAAAAATGAGATCTTTCCAATGAAATAAGAATTATATTTTTTTGACCAATGAATATTTATTTAAAAATAAAATACTATTTGGGATTTAAATATAAATCATAAAAATCAAATCAAAACCAATAATTCTTTAAATCTTACTCTGAAATGTTATTATCTCACTCTAAATTCAAATTTTAATTTGAATCATAGATTATAAAATAAAATTAGTTACTAAATTATCCTCACATGTATGATTACACGTGGCACAAAAAAATCAGAGGTTTACAAAAAAAATACCCCTAGTTCAGGTTTTATAAAAGCATACCCCTTTTAGGATCAATAAACAATAATGGTTTCCTACGAGTCCAAACAACCCAGTAAGGAAAAGTCTATGGGCTGTTACACACCTTCCGGGCCAAATTCTCATAGCTTTATTTGTTACCCCAAAATTCCAAAATCTCACACTACTTATTATCCGTCCCTAGCAAACAGCATGTCAACTCTACCGACCTATAGACAACCTATAGACGACGTATATGTCGGCCTAGAGTGGACGACCTATCTCTCAACCTAGAGTGGACGACCTATCTCTTTGCCTAGAGCTGATGACTTGTCATTTGATTGGATCATCTTCAACCTCTAGCCAAATCACAGGTGAGAAACCGAGAAACACAATAACTTAGCACACTCAACAAAGCTCAACTAATCCTACATCAAATCGTTCTACAAGAAACACAACCTTATATAAAATAATCAAAACTATGTCCGATTTCATGCTTAATTTCAACTCGAAAGAACTAAAATCATAACTATGTAATACTCACCCAATATACACAAAAGCAACATGAACTTACACGAGAAGAGCTAGGAAAGTTTCGAACAAGGACGACAAAGCTCTAGGGGAGAAAATGAGAGCTCGACCATAAATGAGCCTCCCTGAAGTCTTAAAATCCCAAAATGAACCTCCCCGAAGTCTTAAAATACCGAAACCAATTTTATAACTCATTTAATAATTTTTCATTCATTATTTATATAATTAAAAATAATATCTTAATAATTAAAATAAATCTTCAAAAATGAAATCAATCTTTTATAAAATAATATATTAAATCACTTATATCATCACGAGGCCAAAATAATAAAATCAAGGAATATACATAATAAAAGACTTACAAAACAATGTTTGATGGGTACTGTAGTTGTCACATCCCAAAATCCACCAAATCATACCAACCGTCGTATAGCTACTGTTCAAGCTTAGATAGTCATCCTAAGAATATATAATAACTATACAAGGTGAGAATCGAAAATGATTGAATTTTGTTTTATATTTTAAATGCATGATATGCCTCAGGAATCTAAGACTAAGAAAACATGTTGGAACAAAATGACATACAGAAAATTTGTGAAATTCACATCATGCAAGGTTTTGAATTTCAATACTCGTTTAATTATACAATAATAAGAGGGATCCCATTTTACAACACATACACTCACGAAACATTATATGCAACTAGTCCACAAGTGCGAACCCAAATCCTCGATCATACTATGTAAATTGTACCCACTTAGAGAGCTTGCGATCTGGGGCGAAGCCAACCCTTCTTTTCAAAACTAGGGAGACCTATCAAACACTGGAATGACAACTAGGTGAAAGGAAGTTTTTTTTTTACAAAATATTTTAAATATTAATGAAATTATATTTTAGCAAGCACAGAACCAAAATCGTGGATATGGACCATTCATATCCAATTATAAGAATACATCAACAACAAATCAAGGTGAAGCAATACCATATGTAAACACACCATATAACCCCCATCATTAGGGTTACACTCAAGCAATGCCATCAAGAATATAAGACACAAAGGTGGCGAACCTTGTTGTTTATGCAAAAATACAAACCAAAGAGAAATGTGTTGAAAAATTGATGGAGATAGATTTCTCAAGAATTAATGAAGTAAAAATACTAAGAACTAAAATTATAGAAGGAATGAATCAAATCACTAATGATTATACGGTAAACCATACTACTTTAATAGAATATTGTGACTGGGGTTGGATCGTATATTTGGAAGAGTGTAGTAAATAGAATCGACTTTTAAGGATAGGCAAGGTGGTTTAGCTATAAGACATTTTATTTCTAAATATTTTTTAAATGTAAACAATAAAGACTTAGAGACATTCAAAAATTTCAAGTGCCTACAACTGAGGCCAAGAGCCTCTTTTATAGCCAAAAAGTCTATATTATATTATATTTTTATCCTTATTTTTGAATAATAATTCATACCTTGATAAGAAAAGTTTCTCCTTCTATTTTGGTCCATAACTTTACAGATTCTCCTTATCTCTTCTTTTCTTTTGTCATGTCTCCTTTTATCGTGTCTCCTTTGGCAGTCTTCCTGCCTTGTCATTTTTCTTTTATCCTTGATCCAATATATCGGGCCACTTGGTCATTAATGATAGCTAAGTAAAAGTTTCCGGTCTGGATCATAGTTTGCAAATGGATCATCATCATCATCTTGTTCATCATCTATGGCTCTTTGTCCACTCCCATAGATTTTGCTCATGTGCTCCAAGGAGGATATCCTGGGAATTGCTTCCTTATCTTTTGATGATAGGAGTACCTTTTGAACATTCATCTCTGTTAATTTTAACAAATCTTTTATTTCCTGTGTACAAGCTATTTTTACCTCGTAATTGGGCCAGTTTTTCTGTTTAATCTTTCTCACCATATATGTTGTTTGATCTTCTGATTTTATTGTTTTGCCAAATTTCCAACAAATTATCCATTGGACTGCAAAGGTGATTAAGTATTGTAGTAATGGATTTGGATTCATTCCATCTAATTTCGCAAATCGTGTCAACACTATGATGGCTTCTTCTATCTCCTGCTAAAAGAGATCCTTTTGAGGGCTAATATCTCTGAACCATTTTATCCACCATTGGGAAAATCTTCTTTGGCAGGTCTTAACGAAGTATATGAACCAAGTATGATATGTTGGCTTGTACCAAAGTATCTGTATCCATGCCTTCTGATAATCATGATAATTTTATGTAGATAATTGTTGTCCTGGTATCTTCTCCGAAAACATCCTATTGATGAAACGATGTTGTCTTTATTCTTCTTTGGTGATGACTTTTAGAATTTTTTCCCGGGAAAATATAATTTGATAAGGAAATTTTTTATTAGGAGTATGAATAATGACAAAAGATTGAGTTTCGAGCCATATTTGCTCATAAAACTCTCTGGTTTTATATGGATGGTCCATTAGAAAATAAATCTCTTTTGGAATATTTTGAAGTACCAGCTCTTGTACCTCTTTTTTCTCATCTTTATTTTCTAATGGCATTATTTCTGTTTCAAATTTTTGATTATAAAGGTCTCTCTTTTCTTCTCTCATCGGTTATTCTTTTAAGGCTGAGTGTGATACTCTTGTGGTTATTGTAAAGGGTGATTTTAAAGGATATAATGGTAAAGGGATTAAACTCTTTTTGGCTATTTGTTCTGGGGTGATTGGGTTTGTCACTAGGGTCGAGTAGTAGTTTATAAGAGAAGTAGGAGGAGAATTTGAATACTTGGGACTTTTTGAACTTTTTGATCCATAGGATGATGCCTTGCTTGCCAGCATTGCTCCTAGAGACTTATTTTCTTCTTTCTTATCTATCTTAAGCAGTTAAGATTACTAACTTATCATAATTTTTTTGTACATATTTTTCGAGTTGTAAGAATGTTGTGATACTTTTATTTTCTCTCATCCTTCTTTTTATTGTTTTGTGGATAACCTTTAGGTTCTTTTTAAGACTTCATCTTCCTTCTTAGCTTGTTGTTTTACACTGAATATCTTTTGATAACAGAAAGTCTGAATAACCTTTTTCTTGTCTTTAGTTAATCTTTCGGTTATCCAGTATTTGTCTACTCCAAAGCACCTTGGATATTCTTCTTCTTTGAAATCTATTCTGTTGATTATAAACCTTTGGTATCTCATTTCCTTTTTTCTGTTAACAAATTATTTATGTCATCATCTAACTCACATAATATCTTAACATTTGTATTTAATCTTTGTAAATATTTTATATTTTTGTTTCTTTATACCTTTTTCAATTTTCATCTATATGCTTACCAATTTTTCTTTTTATTTTATTTAATTCAATTATTTGTTCTTTCATTCTCATGATCTCTTATAATATCATCGACTATTCTTAGTAATTTTCTTCCAAATTTTTCTGTTTCTATTCTTTGCAATCACAGTATTCTATTAAACCAGTTTGGTTTACCATATGATCATTAATGCTTTGATTCATTTCTTCTATCAATTTAATTCTTAGTATTTTTATTTCATTAATTCTTGAGAAATCTATCTTCATCAATTTTTTAATACATTTCTCTATGGTTTGTATTTGTGCATAGACAAAAAGGTTAGCCATAGATACCTTTGTATCTTCTGTTCTTGATGGTTTCTTTTTTATTCTTTTTTATTCTTCTTCAATTCTTTTATCTTTTGTTCCCTATAAAAATTCTCTAGATAAGAAATCAGGTAAATTATTTAACTTACCTTTAATAAACTCAATTTTAAAATCAAAATTAGATAATAATGCTTGCCATCGTGCAAATATTTATTTTGAAACTAAATTTTTTACATCTCTTTTAAGGATGAATTTTGTCGACTGACAATCAATTCTTATTAAAAATATTTTATTAAATAAATTATCTTGAAAAACATTAACACATAAAACTATCGTTAGAACTTTTTTTTTAATAATAGAATAATTATACTGAGCTTTATTCTAAATTCCTGAGTGATATCTGACTAATTTTTTTTTGTTATTATTTTTTTGCTTTAATATTTCTCCACAGCCATTTTCAGATGCATCAGTTTCAACTATTAAATATACATTTTCTTGCGGGATGCCTAAATATGGTAGTTGTTTTATCTTTTGTTTTATTTCTTTCACTACTTTAGTCATTTAATCATCCCAAGCCGGAGTATTTTTTGTTAACCTTTTATATAATTGTTTGCATATGATTCTAATCTTATGAATGAATTTTGCTATATAATTCAAACATCCCAAAAATCTTTGTAACTGTTGTTTATCTTTTATTTCATTGGAAAATTTATCAGCAAATTCAATACTTCTATTTATAGGGATGAAAGTTTCTTGTACTATATCATATCCTAAAAATCTTATTTTTGTTTGAAATAATTTTATTTTAAACGTAGACACCACTAATCTATTTTCCTTTATTATATTCAAAAATTTTCTTAGGTGTCTAAAATATTCAGATGTTGATTTAAAATATACCAGCACATTATCTATATATACTATGGTGAATTTATAATAAGAATTAAGTATTTCGTTCATTATATTTTGAAACTTAGATGGTGCATTTTTTAATCCAAAAGGCATTACATTCCATTCATAATATCCAAAAAGTACTGTAAATGTTGTTTTATACTTATCTTCTTCATGTATTTTTATTTGTCAAAATCCTGATTTCATTATCAAATTTTGAAAATATAGTTGTTATAGATAATCTTTTTATTAGGTGTCTTCTATTTGGTATAGGAGATCTAATCCATTATAAGCTTTTATTGAGAGGTTTATAGTTAATTACTAACCTAGGTGATCCTTTTTCTATTTTTGCTTGATTTTGAACATAAAATGCTGCACACGACCACGGTGACTTACTGATCGGTATAAGTTTTTTATCTAATAAATCTTTTATTTCTTTTTTATAGTATTCTAATAGTTTTGTATTCATTTGAATTTGTCTGGCTTTTATAGGTATATTTTTTTCATCAAATTCTTTTTCATAGAATAATCTTATAATATATTTTTTCCTATTCCAAAAGGCAATTGGTAAAGTTTCACAGACTTCATTTTCAATTTGTTCTTTTAGTTTTTCTATTTTTCTTTATATTTCTATATCCTGTGGATCGTTTTCTATTTTTCTATGGTTTACTTCTTTAGTCCAAATATTTTTTCTTATTTATTAATAAGATTTCCTTTCTAATTCTTAATTTTTTCATTATGTTTATATATTTTTTTATATATTTTTATAAAATTTGAAAGTAATTTGTTTTCCTTATATATTTGTAACTAACCCTTTATTATCTACTTTAAAAGGATAAATCTAAGTAATAAAAAGGGTCCCTAGTATCAAATCTTGGGATAGATTTTTACGTAATAGAGAAGTATTTCTAAAATATATTCCTTAATTGCACACATGTACATTTGATATTTTATATCTTACTTCTAATTTCTGTTTATTAACTATATGTAGTCTTTCTCTAGTTTTTTCATAATATTTAATAGGTATTAATCTTTCTCTAATTCAATTATAATCTACTCCTGAGTCTAACAAAATTTTTATTCTTATCTTAAAATTTTTAAAAACTATGGTTATGTAAGCATAGCATTTTTGAAATTCTATTTTTTAAATAGCATTAACAAATTCTTCTTTTTCTCTATTACTACTTTCAGGAAAATCTTTGATTTTTCCCTTTAAATTATGATTAATAGAATTTATTTCTTCTTTTATATTTTTTATTTCTTCTTTAATATGTTGAATTTTTTGTTTTAAATCATCTAGGGTTAATAGTTCACTCTTTTGTTCTCGTTTAAATAAGATCTCGTTCAAATTATATGTTTTTATCTCTTTATCTTTACTCTTGTTATTCTTAATGTAATATTAGTACTCTATTAAGTATTTTTTTGTAGTTCTTTATCTTCCATCTTAACAATCATATCAAATAAGGTTTGTTCTGTTGTTATTGTATTAATATTATACCACTGACATGGTCCTATACATTCACATTCTTCTAGGCTTTTACTACTTTCTGAAGCATTATAATCACTTTCTGACTCTTTTCTCATTATGTTTAATAATTCTTCTTTATCATTTTCATTTATTTCTAGAGCTCTTATCTTTTTAATTAACAGATATTTTATTTTGTAATAACCGTATTTACCACACTTGTAACAGGTAGGTCCTTTCTTTCTCTCCTTACTTTCATTTTTATTATATTTTCCTACTATTTTCTTCTTATTAAATTGTGTTTTTTTCATAATTATTTTATAAGTCTTTTGGTACCTATTAATTCTTGATTTTTTTATATTTTTTATCTTTTTGTTTGGCTGAAGGTGCAGTTATCTTTTCATAACCATATTGAATACAAAAAGATCGTAACTCTTTTCTTTCATTGATTCTATCTTGCTTAAGTTTTGACTTTAATTTTAATTCATTGCACAAGTTTAACCCTCTTGTATTTATTTCAGTTATTAAATCTCCATAAGTTATTATATCATAACGAAGATTATTATCATTAAACTTGCCTTTTAGTCTATTCCTTACTCTATTTGCAAATAATCTAGGTAATCCAGCAATAAATATTTCTTTTTAATATAACTGTTGACAATCTTCTCTAAGAAACACTTTAAATAGGAACATATTTTTGTACCATCTAAAATCTTGTAGTTTAGGACAAGTTAAGTAATTATAGACTCAAATTGGAATTTCCAACAAATACAACTAGAAAGCAATTGCAAAATTCCACTTAACTTATTAAGTTAGACTTATGAAGTTTTGTATAGAATAACAAAAGAAAAGGGAATTCCATTTTTACGATTATTATGTTATGATATTACATGTTTTACATATTTCAATTCTAATAGGATTTGATAACAGTAAAATAAATGATCCCGATTTTATGACAATATTACTGATGCCTTTTCAGCCACACTTTGAAGATTTCCTATAAAATATTTGGTTATTGCATAAATTAAAGTAGCTAAGGAATTCTCAGTCATAAATGTTTGTTCTTCTCTAATTACGAGTTTTACTACTAACATTATTTCATTCTTTTTGGCCAAGATAAATAATTATCCCACCATCTTTTTAGTTGTCCTATGAATCCTGATATTATTATCCTGGTTATTTCTTTATCACTATTATTTACTATTTTATAAGCAGATGCTACCATACACATTTCATTTAACATATTCATTATTCCCTGTTCGGTTTTACCATCTATGTTCTATTCATATATAATTTTACCATCATAACTTCCTTGGGTTCATCTTTTTTCTGTTTGTGTATCTGGCAATGATGGTCTAGGATAATAGTGGGGAATTCTAAGTCTACCACATGATTTTATTCTATCAACTTCTAGTTTTTCTTCAAACTGTTTAGTTATTTCTTCTATTTTGGAATTATCTGATTCTGATTCACTTTTAGTTTCTGAAACTGGAATTACTTGACCTTTTTTGTTAATTCTAAGAGCTCTAGTTATTTTTTTTTATCTTTTCAAGTAGTTCATCCTCGTATCCTAGATTAAAATTCTTAATTTCTTCGTTTGACTTAATTAAAGATTTTCTATTTTTATTTCTTTATTTTCTTGACTTAGCTTCATACTTTCTAGCTATTGTGATATTAATTGCAATATTTGATTTGTGTAGTTATTTTGGCTTCTTATTTTGTCATTGTCAGAGTTATTTACTTCTTTAAAAAGGGTTGCAATGATTGTATTTTTCAATCATACTTCATTCCAGTCTATAGTTATTTCTTCAAAAGGATGATACTTCGATTTTTCAATAGTTTGTGTTTTTGTTTTAATTCATGTTCTTTGACTAGATGATGTTTTATTTATAGATTTATTATTTGACGATTCGACTAATTCTTCTTCATAATTATCACTCCTTGATTTCTACCAAATAAAGAAATCTGTATGGGCATAATATTTAGTTAATTCTTGTTTGTAATCTTGTCATATCCTCTCCCTCATCTTCAAGGGTATTTCTTGAAGATATTGTTGACGCTTATCATCATTTTTATTTGCAAAATATTGATCATATAGTAACTCTATATTCAACTCAAATATTTTATAATTATTCATTAAAATTAATTATATTAGTCATATCACTAGGTGTAAGGGACATGTGAGGTGATTCATTTTTATCTTTTGCCGACGAAGTTGCAGTATAATATGATTGAGGGATACTCTTAATCCAATCTACTCCTTTTAATGAGGGTTGTTTGTTTTTTTCTGATTTATTTGTTATTGTTTCATATCTACTAGATAATGATCTCCTAGATGGTTCTAGTTTATTTTAAAATTTAAATATTATCTCTGCATGTCCTTTATCATTTTCTATAATTTATATTGGTTGGGTTCTAGGCTTAATTAGTTTTGGTGGCACAATATTCATTATTTGCCAAGAGTCAAGAAACGTTACTTGATCCAAATTTATTAACTTAGATGTATGGATATTTATATGTTCATAATTGGCTTTTATTAACACAGTTGTTTCTTTTCCTGATTCTAACTTTGTTTTAGGACTTAAATTATATTTTATTACTTTATAATATATTATGTATAGTATAGTTACATTTTTTGAACTATTCATTATTGTTGTTGATATCTTCATATTTAACGTTAAGGTTTTACTTAAACAATCGTCAAACAAATCTATAGAAAAGCTTGGGTAGCAGTTAAAGTATATTGGTCATGTTGCTAAGTTGGATTCATATACTGCTAATAATGAGTCTGTGAATGATGTAAACCTAGCATCTCTTAAACACATTAATATAGGAGAATCTAATCTTATTCTATGTAAAGATTTTATAGCTATCTGGACCAGTCCAATATACATAAATTTATACTTTCCTTTAAATTTTTGTATTTTATTAATATCAATCAATTCTATTTGTTCTACCTGTGGGTTTACAGGTAGAGATCTTTCAGATATTTCTATTATATAATCATGAATAAACAAATTTTGAAATCATAATCCTGTTTCACATATCTTATGAATAGGGATTTTAAGTATATTCTAATTTTGTAATTTTTGTTCTATTATGGATATATGTAATTCTCGAGTATTAATTGAATCTATTGATTATATATCTTTGTTTTCTTTAAGTCATTTAGATCCTATCCTTAAAAGTCTATCCATTACTTACTCTTTATATTCTACTACCATTTAATAATAGAAAAGTTCAATTGAGAAATCATACCTTTTGGCATCAAGCATGGGAATACCTGCAGCTTACCAACGGTCTTACTTCGCCCCTTGCTGCTACCAAGAATAACGTGCCAGGCTTACCAACGCTCTTAACACTTTGGATATCAATTCACAATTTGGCTTCACTACTATTGGGATTGGATTGTATATTTGGAAGAGTGTAGTAAATAGAATCGACTTTTAAGGATAGGCAAGGTGGTTTAGCTCTAAGAGTTTCTCCTTTCCTCCGCTATCCTTTTGTCCTAAAGGACTTGTATTAAATTTAGTTCCATGATTGCATATAGTTTATCAAAAACCTAAGTTTTTTTAACTGATAGCTCCTAACCAAAGGCTAATACCTATCTTGTTTAGGTTGGGCTTTGCGAGGATGTAACAATTTTTGACCAAATTCTATCATTTTCCTCCTAAAAAATTCTTATCAATTTTAGTTCCATTGCCGCATATAGTTTCTCAAAACCTGAGCTTTTTGAGCCGATGACCCTCGACCAAAGGCTAGTTCCCATCTTGTTTATGTTGGGCTATACGAAAGTCTGACCATTTTCATCCATTCTATCCATTCATCCTAAAAGACTTGTATTAAATTTAGTTCCACGACTGCATATAGTTTATCAAAAACTCGAGTTTTTTTAACAGATAGCTCCCGACAAAAGGCTAATACCTATCTTGTTTAGGTTGGGTTTTGTGAGAGTCTGACCATTTTCGACCAAATTCTATCATTTTTGTCCTAAAAAACTCGTGTTAATTTTAGTTCCACTGCCACATATGGTTTCCAAAAAACCCGAGTTTTTTAGCCGATGGACCCCGACCAAAGGCTAATACCCATCTTGTTTAGGTTGGGTTATACGAGAGTCTGACCATTTTCAACCAAATTCTATCATTTTCGTCCTAAAAAACTCGTATTAATTTTGGTTCCACTACTACATATAGTTTCCAAAAAACCAGAGTTTTTTGAGCCGATGGCCCCCGACCAAAGGCTAATACCCATCCTGTTTAGGTTGAACTATGCAAGGGTCTGACCATTTTAGGCCAAATTCTATCCTTTTTTTCCTAAAATATTTGTATTAAATTTAGTTCCACGACTGCAAAAAGTTTATTAAAAACTCGAATTTTTTAAGCCGATGGCCCCCGACCAAAGGTTTATACCCATCCTCTTTAGGTTGGGCTATGCGAAGGTCTGATCATTTTTGACCAAATTCTATCCTTTTCATCCTAAAATTCTCATATTAATTTTAGCTGCACTACCGCATATAGTTTCCCAAAAACCCAAATTTTTTGAACCGATGGCCCCCGACCAAAGGCTAATACCCATCTTGTTTAGGTTGGGCTATGCGAGGGTCTAACCATTTTCGGCCAAATTTTATCCTTTCGTCCTAAAAGACTTGTATTAAATTTAGCTCCATGACTGTATATAGTTTATCAAAAACTCGAGTTTTTTGAACAGATGGCTCCCTACAAAAGGCTAATACCATCTTGTTTAGGTTGGGCTTTGTGAGGGCTTGACCATTTTTGACCAAATTCTATCTTTTTCGTCCTAAAAAACTCGTATTAATTTTATTTCCACTACAACATATAGTTTCCGAAAAACCCGAGTTTTTTGAGCTGATGGCCCCCAACCAAAGGCTAATACCCATTTTGTTTAAGTTGGGCTATGCGAAGGTCTGACCATTTTCGGCCAAGTTCTATCTTTTTCTTTTTAAAAAATTTGTATTAAATTTAGTTCCATGACTGCATATAGTTAATTAAAAACCCGAGTTTTTTTTAACAAATAGCTCCCGACCAAAGGCTAATAGCTATCTTGTTAAGTTGGGTTTTGCGACCAAATTCTATCTTTTTCATCCTAAAAAACTCGTATTAATTTTAGTTCCACTACCACATATAGTTTCCAAAAATTCCGAGTTTTTTGAGCCGATGGACCCTGACCAAAGGCTAAGACACATCCTGTTTAGGTTGGGCTATGCGAGGGTCTGACCATTTTCAACCAAATTCTATCCTTGTCTTCCTAAAAGACTTATATTAAATTTAATGCCATGACTGCATATAGTTTATCAAAAACTCGAATTTTTTGGATAGATGGTTCCTGACCGAAGTCTAATACCCATCTTATTTAGGTTGGACTATGCAAGGATTTGACTATTTTCGGCCAAATTCTATCATTTTCATCCTAAAAAACTTGTATTAAATTTAGTTCTATGACTATATATAGTTTATCAAAAACCCGAGGAGAAAGAAAGATTGTCTGTATAATTTATGGTAAGTTTATATTGCTCACTGACAATTTGAGAACTAAAGAGTATCTTGGATTAGGTATAATTTATCAAGATTACAGGCAATCATAAATATCCTTGAAATCAGATATTTTGTTTTGAGAAATAAATTGACTTTGAGTTGGTTATCTTCTAACAAGCTTATAAGTAATAAGTTACCTCAATGAATTTTAACTAGGACTGCATGAATTACAATAAGATGAAGTCTATTATAGGCTGTGTTTTGGTGAGCTATAGATGCTAACTCATTGAGAACTAGGAACAGTTTAGTATAAGTAGAAGAGAATGAGTATTGCTTACCAGATTACTAATGTATTATGTGTTTATAAGCACACGGAATGCACATTATAAAAAAAATCTATAGTTCAGTAATGTGGATAGCGCACGAAGTGCATATCCTTATACTGTGTAACTGATAGATGATATGGATTATTGTCAACAAAGTGCACCTATGAAATTCAGGGATGTGGATGTTGTTTTGAAACCTTAATGTTTATAGCCTATTCTGTAAGTTATGAGCTTGAGATTAATAACTCTTGGAATTTAGGCTACCTGATTAATTAGATACACCTGAACTCTAAGGATTGAGGATTATAGATGAAGAGTATATTTGATAGAAGATTAACCGATGAGTAAATCCATTTGTGGATTTTCGGCGGTATGAAACCTATAAATGTAAATCATAGGTGGACAACCTATATTGAAACTAAACTAGTCTGATGAACAGACAGAGTTATGAGATCAGTAGTGATATATTATTGAAGTGTGGGATTATAGTACTCTAATCATTATCTGTAATCCTTGTTTCAAGAACGATGATTATTGTTCTTAATGATGAATGAAATCCAAACAGAAACTGAGTATATGTGACTATGATGACTTAACGTTTGATTTTGACTATTCAAAACCGATTAGGTTTATCGATTATCTCATATTATATTATAATCAAGTGAATTTGGATTATATCAAGAATAAAGAAGGAAGTATAATGAGAGACTACATCTCACTAAGATGTGACTAATGCTGAGGTAATGTTTATCTTATCGTGTTGGTGAGCTACTAAGATAAAATATGTAGCAAAATTGACTCAAGTGTTATGGATTCAAAGGAAAAAACTTTGAATTGATTGAATGAAATAAAAAATAAAAGCGAAGTTGCACAGCGGAAGCATGACACTTTAGAGTTGGAAAGAAACTGAGATAGATTCTGGTATGAATCGACGGTAAAGTTGTTATCTAAGTATGAAGGTTACGAATATAGTTTGAGTTAATAACTGGATGAGCTTAGTGTTAACTGATGATATTAATGGTAGTATACTAATCGAATAGAGTATTGTCAGAGAGAACCCGAAATGGATTCAAACGCAATGTGATGGTGAAGGCAGTACCTTGATGTGATTACTATGGCTACAATTCTTAATTAATAACCTGATAGGGTTGGTGTTGTTATGTGGTTATAATCGTACCATCAAATATGATGGAAGAGTTAATTTTAGTTGATGTAGAAGATAAAGGGAATACGATCAAATATTACGTTCTAAACTATGATTAAAATGATGTGAAGATGTATGCATGTATAATTACAATAGAGTGCAAAGAATGCAGTTGGATACTGCAATTTTGAATGTGATTTAGTAAAGATTCTCATGATGACATTAATGTCGATGTAAGCCAATTTCAAGGACGAAATTTTTTATAAAGTGGGTAAAATATGAGAACTAGAAATTTTCATGCAATTTAAGCCTAAAAACCCATTCGAGGACTGATGAAGTCAGTGGGCCTTAACTCATGGATCAAGATCAATTATGGATTTAAGGAGTACATTGGAATATTTGGAAGAAAATATAATTTCAGGAAATTATTGTAAATATCTATTTATGATTGAAAAATCTTAAAAGAAGTTTTAATATTGATTATAGAATCTTAAGACCATAGATTGGTCTATTGGATGTATTTAAACTTATGTGAATTTTCGGAAGAGTTTTTGTAATTATCATAATTTTTTCAAAAGAAAATATAGTGGTATTTAATTTTTAGTATATTGAATCACGGCCAAGGGGTGTTGTTTCTTTTGAAACGACGACATATCGACTACCACGTAACATGAAGTCGTTTCGTCTTGTATTCCAGAACTGTTGACCCTCTCCACCCCCTTTAACTAAAGACAGGATAAGGTTGGGTTTTTGTATGGGTTTTGTACCCATTGGTTCCTAAGCCACGAAAGTGCCCTTGAAACTCTTCTTGTCCTCTCGCGAGTTGATTTGGATAATTTTCGAGCGGCAATCGACGATTTAACAGCCGGAATCAGGTGAGAAATTCACCCAGAAATCCAAGTATCAATCTCTTCAAATTTGTCGTTTTTATTTGTTGAAATATATTAAAGTCTATGTGATTAGATTTAGGAGAGTGTATGTTTCAATTTGGTATAAATTTTGTGTTGTATGAGTGAGTATTTTAGGTTTTGCACTCTTTCTGGCATCAGGGTCATTTTCCGGCCAGTTAGAGGTTTTCACTAGTCATCTAAAGGTTGAAGACAACCTTGGACGACATGTTATTTTAGGCGTCTTCGTGTGACATGTCATTTAGGGCTAGTATAGGCGATGAGTCGTCTAGTTCGGGTATCGACGACATGTCGTTCAAGGGTAGAAAATAAGAAAAAATCGGGAAAATTGATGAAAATTGAGAAAGATTTCGAAAAAATTACCTAAAATATTAGTTTGATTTGGAGTCTAGTAATACCAAATTTATATAAATATAAAATAAAAGTATATAAAATATATATTTTTATATAATAAAATAATATACAATATTATTAAGATAAAAATTAGATTTTAAAATATTATTATCCAATATTATCATACACTTATATTTTAGCCCTAAAATTAGATGTTTAGCAATAACTGTCTTATTTCCTTCGTTTCCATTCACGATCACGGTTTAAACTGAACAGACACCTTTGAAAAATCCAAAACGACACGCCGTATAAAGTTAAACAAAACAATCACCAATACATGTACATGGAGGTATTGTGGCGAAGAAGAAGCAACCACGAGCAATGTAAAAGTTGTGCCCAAGTCATATGATTCTTGTGTCAAGGCCAAAGTATGTACAAATCCCAGTTGGCGGGTATTTTCTCAGTCATGCTACCC
The DNA here is from genome assembly GCA_019739055.1 of Passiflora organensis. Classification (NCBI taxonomy): domain Eukaryota; kingdom Viridiplantae; phylum Streptophyta; class Magnoliopsida; order Malpighiales; family Passifloraceae; genus Passiflora; species Passiflora organensis. The sequence continues at coordinate 2,495,958 of JAEPBF010000103.1, forward strand.
TGCCTCCCTAAATTTTGCACCAGGTTTACCCCCTCAACATTAGTTCTTGCCCTATATTAATCTAAAGCAATTAATTAATTTGATTTAATCAATTAGCCTAATCGTCTTCTGCCTAAATAAATATAATCATATCCTATAGATTTTCAGATCATTCGGTTGATCAAAATTCAGATTGAAATCAAAAATAAATAAATTATTAAAATATAAAATTTGGTCATCATATTTGTCCAATGTGACTTTAATGTATCAGATGATGATGGTTAGATATTTTGTCACCAATTACTATTAATATTTTGTTTCTAATACATGTTTAGACGATAGTTTTGCCGTTAATTGGGAAAACTACAGAAAAATTCCGTGAATTATGGATCTGGGTGGCAAGTAATTAATGAGATCATGGTTTAATTCAAATCATTGGTAATGAACAGCACCACGTGGACCGCAGTGAGCCCACAATATTTTATTCAAATATTACAGACGATTCAGGCCTCCGGACCCTTTGTTTGGAGACATCCGCTGCGAATCAAACTACGAAACTGCCCCTTTCCACAGTTTAAATTATAATATGCCACGGAGAATTAAATATTACTACTTTTATTCAAAGGTCAAATAAGATCTGGACACACCAAGTGGTAGGAAAGAAATGTGAGGTGGATCCCAAATTCAAATTATTTGAAATAACCGAAAATTAAATTAAAATTATTTAAATTTAGATCTTAATAATTCAGACCAAAATACTTTTGGATTTAGTTTGATATTGATTTATAAATAATTAAGTCAGATCGAAATACTAAATAAATTAAATTTATTAATAAAATATTTTAAAAAAAAATTCAAAATTTTCTCTCTAATATTATTTTATTATATTTAACTAAGTCATAATTTCAATATATATATATATATATATATATATATATATATTTAAATTATATTTATTTTTATTAAATAAAATTATTTACGATGATAATATTGGATTTGATTCGTCTAAATAAATTTTAATAAAAAAAATTTAGATTACATATGAAAATTTTGATTATAAATTTAGTCAAATAAAAATTGAACTAAAATAAAATTATCTATTCCAAAAACCTTAATACTCAACCTTAAATTCCGAATTCGAATTATCTAGAATAATTAAATTTTAAACTAAAATTATTTAAATTCATATCTTAATTAAATTTAAAATTTTAATTTTAATTCACGATCTCATAATTTAAAAAATATATATTTTTAAATTATATTATATTTTTTATTTTTTAAAAAAATTAAAATAATAGTATTAGGTTTGATCAATTCAAATTGAAGAAACATTTATCCAAAAATTTTAAATCAAATATGAATATAATCCATTTTAATCCGAATTTTTATATATATCTAAAAAACCAAACTAAAATAAATTTAATGTTTTTTTGGTATTATGATTCTTGCTAAGAGCACTAATCAAGGGACAAAATGAGTTGTCCCATGCAGTCTATTTACAATTGTTAGTGTTTTCTAAAGACAAAAATTTCGGAGGGGCAGTTTGGTAAAGCAGGTGCTCTCATGAGAAATCTGCCAGCCGACAGCCAAGGTGGTCGGCAAATGTCGGCCCATGAACCAGGGAGCCATAAGCGGCCTCTCTCCATTCAAACTAAATAAACTAAAATCACTGGCTCCTCGCCTGCGGTGATTTTTGATTTCTTCATAAACAATTAAAAACCACATTCCTTGACATCCCCATTTCGCCATTTATTTCAAAGTCTGTTCACTGTATTCCTTCCCATTGACACCCACTTCCCTACTCCTCCAGCAGATATCTTCTTTCAATTTTCAGACCTGAGAAAGCAGTTGTGAAGTTAGATAGATAGCTAGATCGTGGGAAGCTCAGTTGCTGAATCACTGATTGATTACTCTCTTTTTTTCTCTGTAAATGCTCTTTTACAGAGTCTACCTGGCTCCCTTGGATTATCCCGGTGAGTTTTTTTATCCTATTTTTTTTAACATAGCAAAATCCTGTGGTTTCACCAGCTGGAGCTGGTTAGTGAGTCTGTAATGAATTCCATCATAATTGGAGACTTTTGGCTTTAGCCTATTCTAGTTCTGGAATTGCCTTGTGATTGGTCATCCTTCGTTTGGTTGCTTCTGTTAGTAGGTTCGATGGAGGAGCTATTTTTTTGTATCTTCTCTTCCTCACGAGGGTCTCCGTCAAGGAGGTCTTTTTCAAACCTCTTTAGTTTTATTTTCCCCTGGAATCCAGTTTTTTGTTTAGCTAATATCTTAAATCTTGTACGGTTGTCCGATGAAGTGTCTAAAATTAATCTGTAGGTTATTTCCTCTCTTTTATTTATAATTTTCTTTTGGGATCTTAACGTATCGAGTATTAGATTTTTATCAAGCACTCTTCCTTGCTCTCTCTTTCCTATTTTTTTTTTTTGTTTCTTTCTGGGGGCATGTTTTTTGATTGATGGGAACTTTGATGTGCATATCTATAAATGTCGATGAGTATTTGTTTGTTTTACTTTCTTTTTTTAAAAAAAAGATTGTTATTCAGTCAGTGAAGCAACATTCTGCTAGTGTTTTTGTGTTTTCTTTTTCTAATTTTTTCGTCTTTTCCATGTTTCAGCCTACATAGGTCCGCACTATAAATTTCCAAGGTGAATGCAAATGGATATTACTGACATTGAAGAAAATTTATTTGTAGCTAGCGATGCCAAGGTAAGGATGTATTTTTTGAAGGATTTTGATCTCATGGTTTTGGTATGGTTTACATATTTGGCGATAAATGCTAACACATTCTGATAATTTATCATATCAGGTTAGAGGCTAGGAGCAATAGCTTATTTGTTTGTTTGTGTAATTCTTACATTTTCTTGATCGTTAAACATATGTTTATGAGCAATAGCTTGTTTATTCTAATGACCAAATTGATCATCATTTGTATCATTAGTACTTTTTGGTTGATGTGATTGCTTTGTTCACTTTTGCTCTCTTTAGGTGGTGTTACCTAGATTTTCTGTCTATTCCGCAACAGAAATGATTTTCTTTTCTTTTGTGAGAGTGGATTTGTGTAGCCATACTTGTGTCTCGTAATTGGATCATTTTAATATGAAAACCTTCTCATTTTGGTAGTTAGCTGTTGATATTGTCTCCTCTTTACGATTTTACATGCCATTGGGTTTATTAATTGTGCATATTTATCTAATGCTTGGTTGATTGTTTTCATCAATTGACAAATGCTTGCTCATTTTGAAAGCTACATGGAGATATGTGCAGGACACTGTCTGCAATTTATTGCAAGATATTGTCTATTTTCCCTTCGTTGGAAGCAGCACGACCCAGGAGTAAATCTGGTATTCAAGCACTTTGTTCATTGCACATTGCTCTGGAGAAAGCCAAGAATGTTCTTCAGCACTGCTCAGAGTGCAGTAAGCTCTATCTGGTATGCATTTCATTGACTCTTGGTGTGACTATGTTTTCGTTGGGAGTGTATGTCTTACAATATCCCATTTATGATGCAGGCCATAACCGGAGATTCTGTCCTTTTAAAATTTGAAAAGGCAAGATCTGTCCTTGTAGATAGTCTTAGGCGGGTAGAAGATATCGTCCCTCAATCAACTGGGTGCCAGGTAGCAATTCTTCTTCTTCTTCTTCTTCTTGGGATCAGTAGGAAATTTGTGAGATAATCATCGTCAAAAGAAGAAAAAGATGTGAAAAATTGCAGGTTTTGACTTATGATGTTTCATGCCTTTTTTGTTAAAAGTGTGTTGTTACTAAATTTTCTCTGCATCCTGTAGAGCGTCATGTTATTTTCTTCTTGATTAATCTTTGTTAATCAACATCTATCAACAACTATTATGAATTAGCCACTCTGCAAGCTTCTTTCTGTGATTGTAGTGTCCTGTGTTCCTTCTATTCTTATTTCTTTACCTTTATTATTTTAGAAGCATTATTGATCCCTTTTTTTCTTTGAATTCTTTCAGATTTTGGAAATTGTTAGTGAACTTGAGGGTGCTGTATTTACTCTTGATCCATTAGAGAAGCAAGTGGGCAATGAGATAATCGCATTGCTGCAGCAGGGCCATGGATTTGAAAATTGTAGCAACAATAATGAGCTAGAATCTTTTCATCAGGCAGCTTCAAAACTTGGTATTAATTCTTCCAGGGCAGCTCTTACAGAAAGAAGGGCCCTTAAGAAGCTCATAGAAAAAGCTCGGGCTGAGGAAGACAAGCGGAAGGAATCAATTGTAGCCTATCTTTTGCATCTTATGCGGAAATACTCCAAGTTATTCAGGAGTGATCTTGGGGACGATAATGATTCTCAGGGTTCGTCACCTTGCTCTCCTACTGTTCAGGGTTCTCTTGAGGATGGAGGGTCTGGTGGTAATGGCCATGCCTTTGAGAGACAGCTGTCAAAGCTTAGTTCTTTTAACTTCAAACCAAGCCACAGGAAATCTGGGCAAATGCCCCTTCCCCCAGAAGAATTGAGATGTCCAATATCTTTGCAACTTATGTATGATCCGGTCATCATTGCTTCTGGGCAAACCTATGAAAGGATATGCATTGATAAATGGTTCAGGGATGAGCATGACACTTGCCCAAAGACCCAACAGAAGCTCTCCCATATGTGCTTGACTCCTAATTACTGTGTCAAGGGTCTTATTGCTAGTTGGTGCGAGCAGAATGGAGTTCCAGTTCCTGATGGCCCTCCAAAATCTCTTGATCTTAACTATTGGAGGCTGGCAATGTCTCATCTAGAATCTGCAAATTCAAGATCGGCTCACCGTGTTGGCAGAGAGAAATTGAAAGGGGTAAAGGTGGTTCCTCTTGAGGAGGGTAGTACGGTTGACGAGGCCACAGGAAATGCTATAGAAAACTTAGCTTTAAAACAAGAAGATACTGCACAGGAAGGTGGATTTGAGCTCGAAATATTTCAAAGGTACCAGAACTTTTTGGAAGTTTTGAGTGGAGATGAGAAGTTACGGAAAAAATGCAGAGTGGTGGAACAGATAAGGTTCCTTTTGAAGGATGATGAGGAGGCCAGGATATTTATGGGAGCTAATGGGTTTGTTGAAGCACTGTTACATTTTCTTGGGTTGGCCATAGACGCAAGGAATGCAACTGCTCAGGAAGTTGGAGCCATGGCACTATTTAATCTTGCCGTCAACAATAACAGGTTCGTGAAAGCTTCTATGCACCAAATTAGCATGTAATGGTGTATTGAAAATACGATATGTGAATTCTATTTGGCAAGTCATTAAATAGGATATTATGATCTGTCCCAAACTTAGATGGAGGAAGCTGCAACGTAGTGACATGCACTTGTTTTGGTTCATACTCAATAGAATTTGTATATTGATTCTTTTATCTTGATAAGTTTGCCGTGCTCCCCGGGAATTCCTTGCATTTCATACGACAATTCTTTTGTTGTTATCTCTGTTGTCTCAAGCTTTACAATTAAGGAGATTTTTCAGGTGTTTAAGTACAGCTTACTCACTGTTTCCCCTTTTTTAATTTCAGAAATAAGGAAATGATGTTGGCATCTGGAATTATTTCTTTGCTGGGGGATATGATCTCCAACTCTGATACCCATGGATTGGCAACCGCTCTTTATCTGAATCTCTCCTGTCTTGAAGAAGCGAAATCAATCATTGGCTCAACTCAAGCTGTCCCTTTCCTGGTACGTACCCTTGAAGGTGAAGCTGAAACCCAACGCAAGCTTGATGCTCTTCATGCTCTCTATAATCTCTCCTCTCTGCCATCCAATATTCCGAATCTTTTATCGGTTGGCATTGTCGGAGCTGTGCAATCCCTCCTTGCGGATCCTGGTGATCATACATGGATAGAAAAAGCCATCGCAGTGTTGATCAATTTAGCTGGTAGTCAAACAGCTAAAGATGAAATTCTATCTGCTCCTGGCTTCATTGGAAGTCTAGCAGGCGTTTTGGATACTGGGGAATGTATCGAGCAGGAGCAAGCTGTTTCATGCCTCTACATGTTATGCCATGGAAATGAGAGGTGCAGCCAAATGGTCTTGCAAGAAGGGGTAATTCCTGCATTGGTCTCCATCTCTGTGAATGGAACCCAAAGAGGGAAAGAGAAGGCACAAAAGCTTTTGATGTTGTTCAGGGAACAGCGACAAAGAGATCAATCATCTGCGGAAATCGGGCTGGTGCGGGCAGAGAGTAGTTCCAAAGCTATGCCTGCTCCAGAATCAAAACCACTTTGTAAATCAGTATCGAGAAGGAAAATGGGAAAAGCTTTGAGCTTTATCTGGAAGAGTAAGAGCTATTCAGTTTACCAGTGTTAAATTGGTTTTGTAAATTTCTTTTTTTTGTTTTGTTTTGTCTTTGGTTGTGGTGGCCGAGAAGATATGTAAATGTGGTTGTAAGCTATGGATTTTGTTTTAGGTTTGGCATCCTTGGTCCTCCTGGTAGGAATGCATGTAGCCATGTCCATGATTTGTAGACTTGTAGTAGTAATTGTTGAAATTGAAGCCTTAGTTAGAAACGATTCTAATCCTTTATTTAGTTGATTTATTTTCTCTTCTTCAAGTCCATGTTACGGCCACCTCACTGAGTCGAGATAAGGTAAGGAAATAAAATATTTTGAGGTGGCCGTAACATGGACTTGAAGAAGAGAAAATAAAATATACGGTATACCACTCTATTAACACTATATTAGCTATATAATAGTTATCTTGAAAAGGCAACATAAGGTACAACTCAAGCATAACAAACACTATAACAATATAAAAAAACAGATATACAATATGAGTCCAGTAGAAAATCTATTTTTAATTTTGGAAATCCACTTATATTGTTTACCTAGCCTATTTTTGAGGGGTCGGTCGGGATCTTTGAGTCTAATTTGATATTTTTGATCCGAAATTTTTGTTTTACAAGACCATATTGGTAGTTTGAAAAACCTTTAAGGATTTTTCAAAATCTGATAAATATTACCATTATCATTATCGGACGACAAAACATAAAAATGGGCAAGGTTGCGAGTGTGCGACTGAGCGACTGAGCGACTGACCGGAGTCCCAAATAGTCGGTCGAGTCAACCAAGAAGAATGAATTGGTCCCGACCAGTGAGGTAGCGATATAATTTAATTTTAACTGTGAAAATGTAAATATTTTCAATTTGGGCCTAGCTTTGGGCCGTGCAAATGACCAAGGAGCCCCTCGCCTTTCGCATCCGCCACTTCCATTCCATCGCCTCTGTTTTCTTATTTAAGTTCCCAGAAGACTGAAACGTAGGAACTGCTGAAAACTATCCTTCCTCAACACTGCCTCCCCTATTCTCCAATCCAATTCTAATGCTATAGAGATACACAGCAAATGCGCGCGGAATTTTAACTCTCTGGCTCTATCAAAATGACTGGGAGCGGTCGGAGAAGTGCCCGGAGCAGAATCAACTCCTTCTCCGACGATCGAGACAACGCCGAGACTTCTCTCCGCAAAGCAAAACCTGTCTCGAGGCCACGCAGAATCAGAAACAAGGATCAAAGCTTACTCCAAATATTCAATGTCAATCTCAAATACATGTTCGGTATCTGCATTCTCGCATTCTCTATCATCGCCCTGTTAGTTTACACCTTCGCAAATCCGGCTAAACAGGCCCCGTCGAGACCTAGAGTTGTCACTCCCTTTCCCGCCCCCAAACTCATGGATCTCCCGCAGGTAAGAATCAAGTTACGTTACCTTACCTGACAATAAAAGTTTCATTCTGTTCAGTTTGTGGTAAAACATTGAAGCAAATTTTGCAGTTTCAAGGGGAGCATAAGGAGAGCTTGTATTGGGGAACTTATCGCCCTCATGTTTATCTCGGAATTCGTGCCAGGTTGCAGATTCCCTCATTTTTTCTTTTCAAAAATAATTTTGCTTGGTTTGTCGTCGTTCTGATACAACTTCCGCGGTGATGTGGCAGGACACCGCGGTCCTTATTAGGTGGTTTGATGTGGATTGGAGTCAAGGAAGGACGGTATTTTATGCGGCACGTGTGCCAGGACTCCGATGGTCTTGGTAAATATGGTTGGACGCAGCATAATGGTCGCGACTATGGGCATCAGGTACTGGTTGATCATGACTTAAGGTTGGAGACTAGTTTCTTAAAGTCCAGGACTAATGGGAGTGGGTACGGAGGAGATTGGGCTGTCCGGATTGATATGCAAAGTCAGACGTAAGTAGCCAACCCATAAGGCGATTTCGGTTGGCTGAGACAGTTGTAGTTCATGGTCTGGTTTTTAATGCTAATTTGCAGATCAGGTTCGAATGAAGAAATGCTGAGGAATGGGCATTTGTTTTTCTACGTGGCCGATGAGGATGAAAATGCTCTAAGTTTGGGAAGACATGTCTTTGACGACCTGGAAAATTCTCTTCTGGCATCGGGTTTAAGAAAAGATATTGGTGGTTGGGAGCTTCACTTAAAATCAAAGGTAAGGTACACTATAAATAGGGCGAAGAGATGCTGTAGAGTTCAGTTATCAACATAAGTTGCCATCATTTTTGCTTGATCTCAGATTTCTCGACTTCATTTTGGTTTTGCATTATGGCGAGTACTTGACTGCTCTTTTAGCAAACCAAGTGGTGGCAAATGCGCTGCTTTAGTTTACCGTTCAATTGCGGTTCTATGATTTAGAGAAAGTCTTGCCACTTATTTGTTTAGAAGTAGCACAATCCTCCAGAACCCATTCTGGATTTTATTGAGCTGTGGATTAAAGGTTCAATTTCTGGAATTTCCAGGAATAAATATACATCCAGAAAGTATGATGAACATTTTCACAGAAACTTGAAGTTTTCAAGCATCCTAGAAAACAGTTTCCACTCAACCAAAAAACACCCACAAAGATCAAATCATTCTTTAACTGTTTAAATCCTCATGCACTGAACTTCTTTCCCCAAGAATTACTTGACACTCTAAGGAGAAAATTTTGGAAGAAAGCATTTGCATTCAACTTCTTGGTTAGAGGAGCACTGCACTGAGACTATATGCCACTTTTCCTGTGTTCTAAAGTGCATGCAGTGCAGTTGACTTTGACATACACTGACAACTTTATTAGTCTACCTAAGTTTGTAGAAACAACACCAATTTCTAGCATGTCACATTTGCTTATGTCATCAGCAGGATATCTCCTCCAAAAAAAATTCCTGCCATTGTTACATTATATTGCCTTAAGCAATAGAATTGTATTTCTTACTTTGTAAATTTTTCATGGGGTGTTCATCTTCTTGAGTTGAAAAAGAAGAGGAATCCCAGGATATTGCTTATTTCACTTTGTATTTAACATGTCTTGATTTGTAACTACCACTTTTTGCTACTGTTACCAATTCTTGCCATCAGCAATTATGTAATAACCTTTTTTTTATTGGATCATGAATATAGCCAAATCTTTGTATTCCAGGATGGTTTGGAAGTCCACTATGCTGGTTTCAGGACACCTCATATTCACAACTTATCTAATCTTGTAGAGCAAAATATTGGGACCCAAGTATGGATTGGTTTTAGTCTCTATTTCTTTCAAATTCTATTACACTTTTCTGTCAGTGCAGAACGGGTATCTTGTATAAGCTTCTGTTTTGGTCCTTATCTTCATTTCTCTGTTTGAATGTGTATGATTTTCCAGGCCAGGATGTCTGGTAAACTGCAACTATCAGATTCATCTGAAGATTCTTCAAATATTTTAGTTTTCCAGGTGTGGGGTACATGTATCCTGTGCTGAAATATATTTGATCTATTTTTTCTATGCTAGCTCAACTTGATTTATTATTTATAGTTTCGTTTGTTGTGTCCATCATATTGATAATCTGATATGCTGCAGATGTCTGCGAAGGTTCCGTTCAAAACAGATATTGCTTTTGTATCTGGCACAGGATTGGAATATTCAAGAGCCCAGGAACGTGTAAGCAGCCTTACAGGTTCTTTCGTTATTCATTTCTTCTAAATCTTGAATGCAATTAGGTTAACCCATTTCTCAAAATATATAAGATTTCTGTCATTTTATTTCTCTATAATTCAGTGGAGGATCCTGTTTTCTTGGACTTATGCTGTCGAAATTAGATAAACTAGTTAAGATAGCTGTGTGAAATTTCCTTGACTTTTGATCTGAGCCGTGCTACGTATTCTCCGGTTTTTAGAAGAAGAAACTTTCAAAATCTTGTTAGAAGCTCTTTGTAACAAAATTTAACTCCAGAAACGTAGGAAATAAGAAAAATATATTTTCTGCATGGTTTATTACATCTTATCTCTTTCATGCAAAGCTTAATTTTGAAACAAATTCTACTTCTGCTTCATAAGAACTATGTTTCTTGTGTGTAAATGCTTAGATGCCTCCATGTCAAACCAACTACGAGAGAAGCAAGTGGAGTTTGATGCCAAATTCAAGCAATGCTATGATTTAGCTGACAAGGTATTACTCTTTGAAGAGTGTAAAATGTGTTTCTAATTTTATAAATGAAGGCCATAGCTGATTAATTTTTTTCTTGATTATCACTAATGTATCTATACTTTTTGTAGTTATAGTAAAAGATTGCCCCAAAACTAATTCAGAGGCTACATGTGAACAACACTTAATGCATAGTTTTAGACAGACGACAAAGAAAATATCTCTTGTATTCGATGAGAAAGTTGGATATAACATCCTAACTTATACATATATGTTTGTGTATACATGTGTGTGTATCTATATAAAATATTCCCTTGTATTAATTGAGAAAGATGTTTTATGGCTTATTAGCACTCCGATAATTTAGATTTTAGTTAGGATCCTTATAATTGGGTTATATATTTATAGTGCAACTGGTGATAGCATGTAACTCTCCCCTCAAGCTGGAGAATATATATTAATCGTGCCCATTTTCGCAGTGAAAATCAGCACAAGATCCATTAGAGTTTTTGTGAAGTTAACTCTCGATTTTTCTTCAATTTTTCAAATATTGATGAAATCAAACCTTGCTGTATATTGATAAGCCCACGATTAGGTACGTATATCAGAGGAGGAGGAAAAAGGATAATAGGGGTGTGGTGGCAGAGAGAAAGAGTGAAATGGGTAAGGTGGCCTTGCCACCTGTCACCAATCATTAGGAAATTGGTTAGCAGCAGGCACCAGACAGTACGGAGTAATGTTTTGGGGGAAATCGGTTAGGAATGACAGATACAGGGAGGACACACAGAGACTAGGGAGTAGGCTGGATTTTGGGGAAACTTGGGTAGTCGGTCCCATTCCATTTCGGAGTGGTGGGAGAGAGTCAGCCTCTCTAATTGCTGAATGTTCGTCTTTGTTAAGAAATAAAGATTACAGACTTGGATTGATTCCTTTACAGAAATCTTACTTGTTGAGAGTTCATTGTTCTCTTGTTTATTAGAATAGACAGGAACTTATCATATATTTCTGCAAACAAAATTGAAACTCATTTTAATTTGCTTTGTTTGTTCGTGGAATACAAGATTGGATGCTATAGGAAGAGGAGCTTGATTATCACACTACAATTTTGACAGATTCTAAAGCTTTGAAGCTTACTTGTGCTTATATATCCCCATTATTTATATATTTACTATTTAATAGTTCTATATTCTGATTATGTACTAGAATCCACGAGACCAGATTTCTATCACAATCCCACATTGATAACATTTAGTGGCTGACCCACTCTTGGATTTTGTCGCCAATTGAATGTTACCAATGAGGGATTGTAACAATATATGAACACACATTGATTACTGAACGTTACTGATGTAGAATTTTAGGAATTCACCCCCTTAATAGTCACTGTGTCGCAGACCTCAAGTGGAGAGTATCCAAGGTATACAAACCCACATTGGCTATTGGACGTTACCATTGTGGGATTGTAACTATGTATTGACTCACAGTACTGATCAGATATCCAATATTTGATCAGTTATAAGATAAATCAACTTCCCAACCAATCTTCTATATTTCTTTGGATCTTTGAACAATTCATCTTTTTCTATGAGCTGCAATTTGGGAACCATTAGAGTACTGAATGACTCGAAAATTTATACTCTGCCACCATGTGGATGGATATGAGGAAGAAAATATTCTTGTGTATTTGGTTGAGAAAGCTGTTAGACGTAGCAGCCTAAAGAATGTAAGTTAGAAAGTGTACTAATTAGAATCTGTAAGCTATATTAATTAGGATTTTTACTAAGCTATATTACTCACAATACAACTTGTGACAAACCTGAGACAACAGAAATAAATTGACTCATAACTTCCATCTCCTTTTCAACTCATCCTCCAGATAATTTATCATATGCTGATGACTTTATATACAAGTATTTAGGAGAATTTATATTGAATGCATGTGGCTTTTGCACATACATTGCCCTTCTTCTGGTATCCTGATGATTTTGTTCGCAAATTTATTGCTAATTATTTTTTGCAATCTTTACAATTTGTCACATCATGACGTATAAAATTAACAAAATTCGATGATTTAGTTCATTGGACAAGTTTAATGAAATTTAAGGCAGGATTTAAGATCCTTAAGTCTCTGTTAATTTCATAGTAGAATAATATATAATCTGCTTAAAATAATAAAGTCTGACATCAGGTTTTCTTTTTTCAGCTCATTTCTGAATCTTCAATTGTTGGTAAAGCTGCCATTGCCAATATGCTGGGAGGCATTGGGTACTTTTTTGGGCAGTCAAAGATATCATACCCAAGAACTTCTGAGGTAAGTTTGTGCATAATTTGTCTGTTTTGAGAAGTCCATGATTGTTTTTAAGAATAGCTGTGGGATCATCATTTGCTATCTGCTCAAAATTCAACTCGTGGATGTTATAACTGTTTTCAGCGACTAGCGTAGTAGCTAGCTGTGACTATTCCTTTTGAAGAGTACAATTTGGCAGCATTGATTTTGAAGATTTTGAGAGCACATGATTACAGAATTGAAAACCATATTTTTAGAACTCCATTCTTAGGCCAAAATTTGACACCTTGTAAAGTCATGAAGTGTGTTGTTTCTTCTTGCAGCATGAAGGACGCAATAGTTATATTCCATATTGGCCTGCTGAACTTTACACGGCTGTTCCAAGCAGACCCTTTTTTCCCAGAGGATTTCTCTGGGATGAAGGCTTTCATCAACTTTTAGTCTGGTTTGTTTTCGTTCTATTTTACATTTCCTCTCTGTGAAAATTTCTATTTTTCTGTTTCTTGGAGGAAAAGAGAAAGGAATCTACTGTTAGATATGGTGTTTATTTCTCTTGAAATCAGGCTAACTAATCCTTTTGGAGTTTGAGCAGGCGCTGGGATGTACGAATAACCTTGGATATTCTTGGGCACTGGTTAGATTTAATGAATATTGATGGATGGATTCCACGTGAGCAAATACTAGGTTCTGAAGCTCTAAGGTACAGTCTGCATTGAGTTTGATCTCAAAAGATCTGTTAAGAGTAATTTGAAAAGGAAAGTTTGAGCAACTTTCTTTCTCATGCTTGCAGTAAGGTTCCAGAGGAGTTTGTACCCCAGCATCCTACAAATGGAAATCCCCCAACTTTATTTTTGGTTATTCGAGGTATGGCTTTTCTTTATTTATATGTCCATGTCATACAGTTGGAGATTTTACTTTTGTTTTATTACCAACTTAGCATGATTGATCTTGTTTTGTAATGATTTCCTTGGGTAAGTTAGTGATGTTGTTGAGCTGTCAAGGAAAACCTTACTGCAGTTTTATGCTTCCTATTTATCTTAATGCTTTATATTTTACTAGTGGATAAAAGGGGGATGTTGTTCTTAAAGAACATAAAGATTTTTTGGACTGTAAGATATCTTCTTGAAAGTGAAAAATGATATGATGGAGTTGTTTCTTTTCGTATGTTTTAAACACTCCCCTTGCTTCTTGTTATCCAGAAAATAATACCATTTTCTTATCATGTAATTTGTTAATTTTCCTGAGATTAATGCAATTTTTCCTGGTCATGCCCTCTGTCTATTGTACTGACGTAGAAGGTTTATTTGTTCATAGATCTTCTTGATGGCATAAACAAAAGGAAGTTTAGTGCAACTGAAAGTAATGAGATAACTTACTTCCTGGAACGGGCTTTTGTTCGTTTGGAAGCTTGGTTCCAGTGGTTCAATACCACACAATCAGGTATTCTATGTTTCCATTTTATCGGTTGTCTTTGTTTATTTTTTCAGGTTGAAGACTGGTTTTGGAGTTGGTATTGGGAATAAGATGTAGTTTCATCTATAAATCATTTACTTCTAGTCCTAAATTGTTTTATGCATTTGAGTTGTTTAAACATTATGAATTGCGCACTGAATAGTAGTGTAGTGCAACAGGCTTGATATAAGCCACTGAAGTAGCTGAATTTTCAGGTTTTCCTGGTTAAATGGTATAGGAAAAAATAATGTAGAGAAGCACTCATTTTCAGTTGTGACACTGGTAGAGTTACGAATCTAGAACAGAGTTTAAAAGAAAAGGTCAATGTATTATTGCTGGAAACTTTACAAGAGTTGAACAGAAATTTCTTCCTTTGTTCAAGCCTAAGCCGTAGAGTGTAAACTCTCCCCAATCTCAAGAAAATCAAATCCCCATTCTGCTGCCGCTAGCAGTTCTTTAATACTAGTCCTACACATGTAACTGCCGCTAACAACTTACCAACAGACCTGACCCTACCGCTAACCCCCAGGGTTCCTTGCTAAAAACCTTCACAGATTCTTTGAATACTGCTATCTCCTTCTTTATGCTAAAAGTGGTTTGGTACAACCAGTGCGTTACTAACAGGCATTTAAAAAAAACGATCGAGGAGAAAAATGTGCTTGTTCAATCTATTTTGTTAGTTACGCAGATAACCTGCAAAAGATAAATATCTAAAATTATTTTATTGAGTTGGTTATGGGAAAGAGAATACATTTGTCCTATCCTCTCAAATATTTAAAGATGTCAATGATACCTCCCCAAAAATTAGCTTGTAGGGGAGGTTGCTCAAGGGTATATGGATTGGATTGGTTACACTTTGTAACCAATGTGGCATTCTATCAGTCAAGTAATGCAGATGTTTGTTAGGGAAAAGGGAATGGTTGGGAGCACCATATAGAGAATGTACAGAATAGCACACACCAGTCTTGATTGGTGTATAGCCGAAGGAAAAAGAATTGTAACTACTAAGCAGTTAGTTAGTTAGTTAGGATACAGGAATATAGATAGAATAGTAACTGTTGTAGTAGATTATCTTTTGGCATTACTATTTTTTTTGGCTATTAGCTTTGGAGAAGATTGTTTACATTCTTCTAGGGATTTTAAAGTCTTATTTTCTTATACATCTGTTCCTAACTCTATTAAATTAGTGTGGCAAACATAGAGATTAAAGAAAGAAGAGGTGAGAAATGAATCCATATCAAATATTAGAATGGAGAATCAATCATATGGAGATGAGAGAAAGGAGAATGGGGCTGCTAGAAGCAGAAAAGAGTGGGCTAGGGATTGAGATGACCTAGAATCATAAGCTGCTTGAAGAAATCAAGGCAATGTTGGTAACAATGCTCAAAAGCAAGTTTAAGGAGGAAATGAACAGTGGACCACTGTCAAGGGTCATTGAAGGAAATTCTACAGGAACACTTTTATCTGGAAGAGCTGCTCCAATATTGATTGGGCTTGATGAGTTGCAGATTGCAGCAATGAGGATGGAACTTCCAAATTTTAACAGTAATGATTCTTTGAGCAGGATAAGAGGAGCTGAACTGAATGTTAATACCCCGCAAACACCGAAAGAATAATTCTTGGGACAGTCTGCAAATGGGTCGAATGAAGAAGTTAGGATTCAAATTTTTTCTCATGAGATTAACAATATGTATAACACCATGAATCTTACAGAAGAAGAACATGAGCTGATATGCGAAAGAAATTGTATCTTGGGGAAGGAAGAAGAGCAAGGTACAAGTTTAGAGAATGGGCCAAATTTGTGCTTGGTAATACCGAAAGTTGGTCAGCCCAGTTAAAACAAAACAGTCACCCGAAAAAACTTTAGTGCCTGTTATAGTTCAGTAAACAAAATTCCAGCTCGAACTCACGTCAAGTTAGGTCATATGTTTGGAGAAGTGTGGGAGTTGATATTGTAGGCAGGAGGAATTTCAAAATCTGAAATTGAAGAGGCCTTGCTACCAATGTACATTCTCTTTTGCTTTCTCTGAATTGTTAGTTGTATGGTTGTGGAGGTATTTCAAAACTACCAAAGTCAAGAGGTTCCAGAGAGAGCTAAGTAATCCATCAGCAACAACTTCTCGAGGATGAAAAGAAATGCGTGGCCAGCCACTTACTACAGAATGTTGCAACTCTGCAACAAAGAACACATCAAAGAAAGAGTTTGTTGAAGGAATTCAGTGTTCTTATGGATCTTCCAGATATTTTCCAAGCCCAAATATTGAATACAAGGTTTGTTTGAAAGAGGGGTGTAATGTTAGGGAAAAAGATATGGGTGGGAGCACCAACTGTACAGAATGTACAGAATAGCACACATCAGCCTTTATTAGTGTACATCCAAAAGGAAAAAACTTGTAATTAGTAAGCAGTTAGTCAGTTGGGATGCAGGAGTATAAATAGAATAATAACTACTATAGAAGATTATTTTTTGTATTACTAGTTGTTTTCAGCTATTAGTTTGGGAGAAGATTGTTTACATTCTTCTAAGGATTTTGTTCAATAAAGTTTTAATTTCTTCTTCATTTGATCACAACTTTATCAATGTTTTAATGACTTTATGGGCATTTTGAACTACTATAAGAGAGTCTATGCTCAACATAACATTGCCATCCATTGATTTCTTCTTGTTGTTTTTATAAATACAGGGAAGGAGAGGAGCAGCTATTTTTGGCATGGGAGAGACAACACAACAACCCGTGAACTAAATGCAAAGGTTCTCCCTTTCACAGTGTCAACTACATTATCAATTCTTTTCTGAAATTGAATTTTCATCAGTTTAGACTTCGATAATCTACTTTCCATATATAGTTTAGGTGAATAGTGTTCTAGATTTTTTGATATATAACTTTTATATCATTATTTCACTGTTAACGTTTCATCCAATCGATGGCACCTAGTAGGACTAGGCTGACAAAATTTATGGTATTCAGACGTTGTCATCCGGGCTGGATGATTATCCGCGTGCTTCACATCCAAATCAAGAAGAACGTCACTTGGACCTTAGGTGTTGGATGCTTCTTGCTGTAAATTGCATGCATTCCATTGCTCGGTTGTTTGGAAAGGATAGTGTGTCTGAAAAGGTATGCTTAAGTACCATATATTTTGGCTGCTAGTAAAAACAATTCACAGCTTAACGGTTCTTAAGATTTTTAACTGATGCAGGAATATGGCTTATCAGCTAAACTGCTTTCAGATTTTGAATTGCTGAATCAGGTTTGTCTCTTGTTAACGCGGTGTTTTAAGGACTGAACTGGACCTACCAGTTCAATTGGAACTAGAATCTGATTTGGTCCATCCAAAAAGATCTTTCGAACCAGCTAGTTGGTTATCTAAAATAAATCTTTCAAATAGTTTATCTTGACGTCCAGAACTCAGATTGGAATGATTGTTTTTTTCCCAAATTGCATAGCTTTTCAAAATCTACTACTTTGTGGTAGTATTTTTAAAAATATTTATACTATTTTTCTTATACATTTTAGAAAATAAATATATATAATTTGTCCAGTTGGACCTGGTTATCTGAATACTATTTGACATCTTAATTTAAGTAGTCCGATGCTTGGTCCAATCTCAGGATGATACCACATAGCAGACTTTTATGCTATGTGTTTCTTAGGGTGCACCATTTGTTCTTGCAAGCATGTTTAGACCAGCTATAGTTATTGTGCTTTAATTTTAATTTGCTATATTTGATGTTTCTCCAGATGCACCTTCATCCCAGTTATGGAGCTTATTTTGATTTTGGAAATCATACAGAAAAGGTATGTTGTCTGATAGTGTACAATGAAATTCTAACTGCTTTTTGGTGAACAGTTAAATTTCTTACTTTCCTAGGAGTAAGAAGTCTTAGGCACGTTTGAAAAAGAAAAAAGCAAGTAATTTTCCTGAATCCATGCTCTAATTTATCTTAAAGTTGATCAACAGTCCTGAAGTACAATGTCAAGTCTCCGATATGCTTTCATCAGCTTTGCAGTCTGGTGTATTGCTTATTTGGTTTAAATGGTCATTGTTAATATTTAAGCTGGGTTCAGTCCATATATCAAATCCTTCCTTTGGAACAAAGATTCTCATTGTGCAGGAATGTATTCACCAACTTATTTCTGTGTATTCATTTTCTTAAAACATAACAGGTGCGGTTGAGTTGGAAAGAGACAGTTGGAGGGAACGGTTACATAAATCGAGAACTTGTTCGTGAAGTGATAGAAAAGGCAGAACTAAGACTAGTTCCTCATGTTGGTTATGTCAGCCTTTTCCCGTTCATGGGGAAGCTTATCCCCTCTGTAAGTTTTTCTAACCGTGATCCCTCTGGAACTTTGGTCTTCTTGGTGGTGGTGGTGGTGGTGATTTTGAGGACGCTTATGCTTTTCTGACATTGTGTAGGATTCCTGGATACTGGGGAAACAGCTTGACCTCATTTCAAATAGGAGCACTTTGTGGACTGATTATGGACTCCGATCGCTTGCGAAAACAAGGTGTGATTGTTTGTACATTTAGTTAACCATGTGTGAAAATCATATCCTTTAATTAACAAAGTTTATGCGATAGCTCCTTGTACATGAAACGTAACACGGAGCATGATCCACCTTATTGGAGAGGCCCGATTTGGATGAACATGAATTACATGATTCTCTCAGCACTCCACCACTATTCCAAAGGTACGACCACTCCCACATGACCATTCCACATTTTTTTTAAAATTAAAAGAGTGTTCAGTAACAATGGCTAATTCTCCTGTTATATTGTAAGCATTAACTATAAATGGATCCCAATCAGATCGAAATTTTAAAGTATCTACATTCAAAATTAGTAACCAAATCTTTGATTTTTGATAAAGAATGAATGAATCTTATTACTTTCGGACTCACTTCATTGTTGTTATTACAAAAATATATTTATATATGCTCACCCAGAGTTAATAAGGTTTTCTAGTTATTTGTAGATTTCATGCCAACAAACCAGACTACTACTCTCTCAATATGCTTAATTATATCAATCTTGTAAATTAAATTCCTGCAGAGGATGGACCGTACAAAGAAAGAGCTAGGGTACTGTATGATGACCTGAGGAGCAACCTAATCAGGTAGGTACTGTTCAGATTATCCATCTTTGTATACATTTGCTAAAGATACTGATTCTCATTCTCTATTTTGTGGGCGTTGTTTATACTGATGCAGGAATGTGGTTCATAATTATCATAAAACTGGGTTTCTGTGGGAACAGTATGACCAGAAGAACGGTAAGGGAAAGGGCGCAAGGCTGTTCACTGGCTGGACATCACTGGTGGTACTAATCATGGGAGAAGCATTTACCTAAGTAAATGTCGTTATTTATACAACTCAGAAATTTGATTTCCACCAAGAGTTAGATGACATGTCATACATGCCGCTAGTTTAGATACTTATATTTTGTAGTAAATGCTACTTTTGGCTTGTAACCATATATAATATGCTGTATTAATTTAATACAAAACAGCTGACGGATTAGGACCCAGGAGGTTGAGGTTTTGGATTGATAAAATTCAAATAAAAATATGGCACAAAATTTTTTATACAAGATGTACTTTTACGGCATCTGGACATGCATCTTACCGGAACAAGCTAAGTAAGGAAACCGTCTGAGGCAGCTAAATTATGAAAATCCTTTGTAAGATCCATACTAAAAATTTAGTAATATTCTTAATGCAGAATAATCAGTCTATCAAGTACATTTTTTGTTCATAATTGTAGGTCTTAAAGAGTACGCACTGTGTTCGGGAAGTGTTTTTCTCCATCTCTAGTTCCCATTTTCTGCTATATCTGTATCCTCAGCCATAATAATTTCCATGTCCCTAGAATCCCGCTTTAACACGTTACCTAGCCTTGCTATGGCTTCCGTCTGCTGTTGTAATACCTGTCCCCATAAAAGTCACTCTTGCAGTAAAACTAAAATTTAACGAACAAATATAGGGATTGAATTTATAACAGGGAACCCTAAACTGCAGGGACACAGATTCACCCTTCTTACCTCCTGCATATCGGCAAGACTCTGTTCGTGTATCTTGGTCGATCCTGGAAGATAGATAGACCCGCCAGTGGCAATGGAATTTCCTTGAACACGGGATATGGTGAGTAGATTTTGGACTCTTCTGGAAAGTTCTGCCCCCGATCCTTTTAGCTAAAATGTTGCAAGCACTTGCCAATCAATGTCACTTCATCCCCCACACAGCAGGATAGCCCAACAACAAAACGTAAAATATGAACGAAACAACACACCTGTCTGGTTATAGCAGCCAACTTCTCTGCCAATTCAGCTTCCCCTTTCATTAAAGGTAACCGACAACCCTTCCCCTCCAATGCCTCTATAATTCTCATCAACTGCAAGATTACAAAAGAATCAAGTAAAAGTATAGTCAATTTTTTTTTTTATTTTGAATTGAAAAAGTATAGTCAATTAGCAAGGACCAAGAGATCAAACGGTCAAACAAGAGTATCCAACACAATTCAGACAGAAACAGGCATGTCCATAGTTGGCCAGCTGGCATTTCAAACATATCTTGGATACTTGAGCCAACTCTGAACCACCACACTCATGGAAACAAAAGCGATGCTGATGTACAAGTTCAATTTTATCTCCACTAATTGTTAACCATCACAATTTTTTCAAAAAAAAAAAATCTTGGGTACATCCTATCATGAACTATGCAGAACTTGGAATTCTACAGATTTATGACTAACAATGTGTCACCTATTTCAAACAAACGGCCTTACAAGTTTATGCCGCAGTTAATTCAACTTGTTCTCACCCTTAAAAGACGTCTCTCAAGACTCTGCTCTTTGAGTCTCATCCTTTCAATCCATGGAAGAGTGTCAGCTTGAAAATGTCTCTGAAGCTGAAAGAAATAAATTACTAAATGTAAACTTGACAACCAGTGAACACATGGGAATAGGAAAGGAAGAAATAAGAATTTACCATTTTGACATTTCTTTGGGTCATTTTTAATCGCTCAGCATCCGATATAATGACTTCATCTTGAAGCTTCATCAGGCAGTTATTAGTGTCAAAATGTCAAACATAAAGCTCAGTTGCATATAATAATGACAAGATAGCAACAGCATAGACTAAATCCTTAGTTTCGAGTTCTATCCTTTAGAATTGCATGCCATGAATCAACCTGAATGAGTTACTTATCTCAAGATGTGCATTCTAATAATGCCCCAACATCTCAAGATGGATAATTAGTAGGCTTTCTTTTCTTCAAACTGCATTGTCAATAAAACTAGACAAGAACCAAAAGCAAAGCCCTATATACACATGTTTTGAATCTGATTTCCATTGAGAATATGTCCATATCGAAAAGGATATAATAGCCCATCTAAAAACGGGTTATGATAGGTTCATGCAGCTTTCATTGAGTGCAAAATGATTGTAAATAATCCAGACATGCCTAATTACCAAACTGAATCTGAAACTTGGTGAAGACATTTGAGTTGATCTGCGTCTACTCAAATCAAAGCAAATGTAATCTCAACTAATGAGGGGAAAACAACAGCAAACATGTCTGAAAACAGATTACATACTATCCTATCAATTACTAAGCTTTTGCAAGTTGTTATCCAACAAAAGGCATTTAAAATTCAATTGTAAAACTAACAAAAAGTACCTTAAGACGGTTAGAAAGATCGTTGAAGCCTTGAACAAGCTGAGGCCACAACCGTTCTCGATCCAAACTATCCATACCTTCCAGTTTCGACATGACCTCCGCCCACATGATCTAGCAAAATGTTAACTATTCTTCCATATTAGCAGAACCAAAAAACAAATCAAGAAGACAAACATGCTAAACATAAATAAGAACGAACATAAATTCAGTAAATACGATCTCGTAAACTCACATCCGATGCACCAGCAGGCTTCACTCTCAGCTGCGGATCCGTCACACTAAACAGCAAATACTGCACCCACATCATCAGTCATGAGCACAGTTGTCAATAACCCAAATCCCGAAAAGCAACTCCCAACAGAGACAGGAACGAACCTTGAAAGCATATTTAGGGTTTCCAAGATCCTCCTTATAAGAATCGACAATCGCCTACATTGAATCCACAAAGCACACATCAAAATCCTAGAGCAGTGCCACAATGTAGAGTACGTAGCAAATTGACGAAGAACCTGAATATCACGGTCGGCAAGAGAGAAAGGGAGCGGGGCAACGGGGGCCATCTGAGTGGTCAGCTGAGAAGCAGGAAACGGCGTCTGTTGCTGGGGCGTGGCGAAGGGTGTCTGGATCCCGAAACCGGACTGAGTAGCCGATTGCTGAAAGAGCGGTTGTTGGGAAGAGAAAGGGGTGGAGAAGAGGGACCCAAAGCCGGAGCCGGCGGCAGCGAAGGAAGAAGTTGAAGGAGTGCCGAAAGCAGGGGTAGATGAGGGGGTGGCAAATGAGGGAGTGGAAGAGGGGGTGGCAAATGAAGGAGTGGAGGAGGGAGTGCCGAATAAAGAGGTGGAGGAGGAGGGAGTGCCGAAGGCCGGAGCGGAGGACTGTGGAGTGCCAAAGGCGGGGGAGGAAGATGGAGTACCGAACATGGTTGCGAGTGGCAGGAGGGTGTGAGAGACAGAGAGAGAGAGAGAGAGGGGAGGGGGACGTCAATGGTGAGGGTTTTGGGCGTTGGGCGGGTGTGTTAAGCAAGAGAGCATGATATGTTCTTCTGTAGATGGAGATGTGTTTGATTATTTGCCGCTACGGGAAGATTTTAAGAAGTTAATTGGGTTGGGTTGGGTTGGATTGGATTGGCGCCAATTCTTTTCTTTAACTGATTCACTAGCTAATATTTTCATAATATTATATTGATACTCTTACAACATGGATTATATTAAAATATATACATTTCATAATATTTTTTAAAATATCATTTTATTAAAACTTTCAACCATAATGATTAATTCTTTTGACATATTCTAAATAGATATATAGATAACAGCATGTATATTATAAATTTTATAATTGATTTTACTTTCACAAGTATCAAAATTTTCTCAAATTATCTAACTCATTTTAAAGATTTTATGGCTGCCGTTATATAAACACATTGGTAATTATTACTCAAAAACACTTCAAAATTAAAAATTCATTACAAAGCACATTGGTAATTATTAACAACCATGGTGAGTTTGGTTTGCTAGTCGCTTTGTGGGTTTTTCATAATGTTAAGGGAGGGGAAGTGATTATAGTAAACAAGTCTCATTATAAAATATATTTATTGATAATGGTTTTATATTTTGAAATATAGAAAATTATGGATTAAAATACTCTTTATTAAATATTATCTATAGTTCTACCACAGTCGTCAGAGGACATTCATGCTGCCTGATTTCAGATTCCTTAAAAAGAGAGTGTTCGATTCATTCGGAAGTTGGATCTAAAATAGAAATAGGAAATAAATTTGAATAAAAAATTATTAATTTAATTTAATTTAATTTAATAATAATAAAATTTAATTAATAAATATTTTATATTTTTTAATAAAAAAATTATCAAATCCTATTCCCATTTCGACTCACCAAAAGCGCTATAAAAGGAAATCATTTTAAAACTTCACGTGCTACCTAAATCATTGGTGCTTCTTTGGCACATGCAATAATCATGGATCCTAAAGTTGGACTCCGGAGCCTATAGTTTTAATCAACCTGTCCTCACTCATTGATTTTTTTATTAGTACAACTTTTTTCAAAGAATTTAATATTTTTATATCTTAATTCAAATTCAAGATTTTAATTAAATTTTTTTAAAATATCATCTTTATCTAAGTGTTTTTAATTATTCATCCCAAATTAATATAATAATATATTTATTATGAAACTATTCCAGAATAAATATATACATTATTTCTTATACCATTTTATGTTCATGTCGAAATCTTAGATTTGAGAGTATATAATATGCAGGGTACAGGGTACCAAAGGTGCATTGGTTCTGGTTCTCCCTCACCGATTTGACCCTCTTTAAGCCAGCGTTGGGTTGGCTGCTTCCTAGCTGAGCCTCCGGGTACTTGAGTCAACTGACACCTTGTTTCAGTCTGGAGAAAAGCCGCCTTTTTTGAAGATGCAAGCAGGGAAACAAGCATCTTTTTTGAACCCAGGGCTCGCATACCGGCAGTCTCCGGGCAGAGCCAGTGCATGGAAGAATGGAAATTTCGGGCCAACCAAAATGCCCGGATCACGGCTCGGTCTTTCCAAGTCAATATGGGCTGTGATGAGTGGTGAAGACAAGGCAGTAGACCCAGCAAAATCTAAAGAAATCATCGGGTCAATGCTGTATCGTGAGAAGGGAAGCGGGATTAATGTGAAGGCAGTGCTTACTATCAGGAAGAAAATGAAAGAAAAGATGAGTGAGAAGATTGAAGATCAGTGGGAGGCATTTATTAACAGTATTGGTTGTGGGATCCTGATCCAGCTTATCAGTGAAGAGACTGACTCAGGTTAGCATTTTCTTTTTTACCCGTTTCAAAATAGATCAAAAGATATTTCGTATTCTGTACAATTCTCGCACATTATACATATATGTATAAGTCTAAGATTTCTCCATTTCTGATATAAATTCAAGATTTCTCTCGGATGTGGGATTGGTTCTTGGCTTTGACCTCCTGTCTCACACTTTTCTCACTGCTTTTGATTGCAGCAACCAACTCAGGAAAGAGTGTCCAGGCTTGTGTCAAAGGATGGATGACGAAGCCATCTAACCATACTCATATTGTTCAATATGAGGCCAACTTCACCGTTCCTCATGACTTTGGGAATCCTGGAGCTATTCTCATTACCAATGCCCACCGCAGGGAGTTGTATTTGTCAGAAATTGTGGTTCACGGTTTTGATGTTGGTCCTGTAGTTTTTTGTGCGGATACATGGATTCATTCGCAGAATGATAATCCCGAGAGCAGAATAATCTTTACAAATAAAGTAAGACCTGCCTGACAGATTGGTTTTCTGAGTTTCAGTATATTTTTTTTTTCTGTTTGAAGCTTACTTACTGCCTGCATTGCCCCTGCACAGGCTTACCTACCATCACAAACACCAGCTGGGATAAGAGATCTTCGACGAGAAGACTTGCTAAGCATTCGGGGTAATGGAAAAGGCGAGAGAAAGGCTCATGAAAGAATCTATGATTATGATCTTTACAATGATTTAGGTAATCCTGAAAAGGATGAAGAACGGGCAGTCCTGGGAGGTGAAGAGCAGCCTTATCCTAGGCGTTGCAGAACTGGTCGACCTCCAACCAGAACAGGTAAGGTATATCAAGCACTCCCCCAAATAATTCATTTTATTGGCCGTGTGGAATATTGGGCTAAGACCTGCTTGAATTCAATCAGATCCACTTTCTGAGAGTGTAGTTGAAAAGTCTCGTCCGGTCTATGTACCTCGGGATGAAGCTTTTGAGGAGATGAAGCACAACACTTTTTCTGCTGGAAGGCTGAAAGCTCTGCTTCACAATCTTATTCCATCTATTGTTGCTACCTTGTCAAATTCGGATGTTCCTTTTACTTGCTTCTCGGATATTGACAAGCTATATAATGATGGTGTTCTCTTGAAGAATGAAGAGCCGAATGCGATGGAGAATCCGTTCATAGCCAGAGTTGTGAAGAGTATTCTGAGTGTTGGAGACAAGCTGCTGAAATACGAGACCCCAGCTATTATAAAACGTACGTGCACTACTGATTCTTCTACCATTTCTTGCACGCCCATTTTTTAGGAGTAGGACGAAGGGCATTCAGTTTCGATAATAATGGCTAAACCCTTCTGCTGTATCATCCAGCTAACCCGAAATTTGTAGCAAATTTTACTACTTGCTTTCACATTTACAAAGGGAACATCTTCATACAGGGGACAGATTTGCATGGTTGCGCGATAATGAGTTTGCGCGTCAGGTTTTGGCCGGTGTTAATCCAGTGAACATCGAGATTTTGAAGGCAATAATCCTACTGTCTTTAGCTTACATTTTCTGCAATTCATGAAGTCCTTAATGTTAGGTTGTATCTTCCAGGGGTTTCCAATTCTCAGCCAACTGGACCCTGCAGTTTATGGTCCTGCAGAATCTGCTCTGACAAGGGAATTAATAGAGGAAGAGCTCGGTGGAATGACTGTCGAAAAGGTACATGAGCTTGTTCTAATCCAAGTACAAGTGCATTTTCTATCCCTTTATACATTTCCTTTAACTTATTGCTTTTTTAATGATTCGTGAGGAATATAATTAAGTGATAAGAATTATCCATATATAATTTTTTTTGAAAGAATTATTCATACTTAACCAAAAATCAAGGATTGGATCCATAATTGGTACTTACCATATAGGTAGACTAGTTATTGTTACCGACGGTTTTTCTTAAGTAAAACAGATGAGTTAGAAAAAGTTTCAGTTTCCATCTATTCAACAATTCTCTTCATTGCTTGATGTTACAGGCGATCGAGGAGAAGAGGTTATTTGTTCTTGATTACCATGATCTGCTTTTGCCATTTATCAAGAAGCTGAATTCCTTGCCTGGCAGAAAAGCTTATGCGTCAAGGACAGTTTTCTTCCATATCCGAGCTGGCATTCTAAAGCCAATAGCCGTTGAGCTTTCACTTCCTCCATCACCCAGTGTGCCCCGCCATAAACATGTTTACACCCACGGCCATGAGGCCACAACACATTGGACTTGGAAGCTAGCTAAAGCTCATGTATGCTCGAATGATGCTGGTGTTCATCAATTAGTAAACCACTGGTAAAACAACGACTTGCCACTCTAGTATTTTAAATGTTTTTTCTTTTGGCATATTGGGTTTTCTTGTTTGAATAAAGTCGAATCATCCATATAAAGAAAAACCATTGATTATAGACTAGACTTGAGGGTTAAAAGCTCCTGGATTCGATATCTTAGAGAGATAATAGGTAGTTGATATGCTTGCTTATAGATACTCTGCTAAACATGCTTGCTTTGAACGTGTGGACAACTTAAAATTCACAGGTTGAGGACTCATGCTTGCATGGAACCTTATATAATAGCTACTCACAGGCAGCTTAGCTCAATGCATCCCATTCACAAGCTGCTCCATCCTCATATGCGATATACGCTAGAAATCAATGCGCTTGCCCGCCAAAGCTTGATAAATGGAGGAGGCATTATCGAGGCTTGTTTTAGCCCAGGAAAATACGCCATGGAAATCAGCTCTGCAGCCTACAAGAGTACGTGGAGGTTTGACAGGGAAGCATTACCTGCCGATCTCATTCACAGGTTAAGCTGTCATGAATTTTAGCAAATTGATACCGTCAGTCTAGTGGAAGAAGCCCCAAATAAATAATGCTCCTTGTGAAAATTTCAGGGGCATGGCCGTGGAGGATCCTTCAGAGCCCTGTGGTGTGAGACTTGTGATTGAAGACTACCCTTATGCATCAGATGGACTCCTCATCTGGTCAGCTATCAAAGAATGGGTGGAGTCTTATGTCACCCACTTCTACAAGGAGCCGAATGCTGTCGCTTCTGACATTGAGCTCCAGGAATGGTGGAAAGAGATAAAGAACAGAGGTCACTTTGACAAACGAAATGAACCATGGTGGCCTAAACTCAATACCCAAGAGGACTTGTCAGGCATACTCACTACAATGATTTGGACAGCATCAGGTCAGCATGCAGCTATAAACTTCGGACAATACCCCTTTGGAGGGTATGTGCCCAATCGTCCCACCCTCATGAGAAAACTCATCCCACTTCAACATGAACCTGATTATGAGAGGTTTATACAGAATCCACAGCATATTTTTCTGTCCTCTTTGCCAACCCAACTTCAAGCTACCAAAGTCATGGCAGTGCAAGACACTTTATCAACTCACTCTCCGGATGAAGAGTACTTGGGTCAGGAAAACCAGCACCGCAATCATTGGATCGATGATGGCGAGATACTGAAATTATTCGACAGATTCTCTGCTCGTATTGCTGATATAGAAGAAACTATAAATTCGAGAAACAAGGACATCCGACTTAAACATAGAAATGGTGCGGGTGTTCCTCCATATGAACTGTTGCTTCCCACTTCAGCCCCTGGAGTTACCGGTCGTGGAATCCCAAATAGCATTTCTATATAAAAGTTGCCAGAGTGAACTAGGAAGTAAATTTAGGAGTCCTTTGACCATTAATGGGGTCGTCAGTGGTTAACTAGAGCGCTTCATCTCGTGTGTTTGTTTTTGGGTGTTTGCCAGACCATATTTCTAGGGTTTGGAACCCAGGCGTGTTCTGCACAAGAATTATTTAAATTTTAAAAATAAATTATCATGTATTATTATATAATAAGATAAATTGTATCATTAAGTTTTGTAGAAGATGAGTTGATAAATATATGTTTTATTTTAAAGAAGTTTAATCTCATTACCTAAATTTATTTTTTTAAAAATAAACTATGTACTTTGATTACATTTCTTACTGTCTTAGATAACCTAAAAGAGTTTTTGGTACATAGAATTATCAGTTTTAATTTTTCAAGTTCTTACAACGCACTAACAATAACAACGATGAGATTAGAGCATAAAATCTTGACTGCACAAATAAAAATATCACGGTGAGAAAAAAAGGATCTATTTCTTGATAGATATGCCATAGCAGTGACAGTGAATGTTTTGGATTGTTACTGTTGTTTTCATGTTATTGCTGTTATTTCTGAACTGTTCTTGTTGTTATTTTCAGGTTATGTTAGTGTATTGGTGTGTTGTTTACATAAAAAATAATTTGAACATTAATAATTAATTTTACATATGATACTCTACTTATCTTATGTCATTTGCATAAACTTAAAATAGAGAGATTTGTAAAATCAACCAAAACTAAATTAACAAGAACATGTCACTTTAGTTTTGGCCCTTTGAAAGTTAATAGATCTTGGGTTCGAGATATCTGTATCTCTGATCGTATACAATAAGCTTATAGTTATAGGTATGAGAAGAAACGAATTACGTAGGTTGGAAGACACCAATTGCGAAGAGTAACATTCCTTCACCAATAAATATTTAATTTCATAATACTTTCCTTTGAATGTCTATTAATTATAAGACTAAATACCTCATTAAAACTTTACTAGGAATACCTCATGGGAAAAATCCTAGTGAAGGAAAAAGAATGCATTATTTTTAATTTGAGAATATGTTATTAGAATATTGTCTCATCAAAAACCTTACCAAGAAAATCCAATAGAAAAAAAAAACTTGGTTAAGGAAAAAAGAATACAGTTCATGTTCTTATGATTCAGTTATCATATCAAATTTTTTAAATAACCTTTTCACATATATATATATATATATATAGATAAGTATGTAATTACAGTATTGCCTCGTTAAAAACCTTATCAAGAAAAACTCAGTGGAAAAAAAATCTTGATGAAGGAATAAAGAGTGCAATGCATACTTTTTAATTCCCCTGATGATATCATCATTTTGAAATCGACTAACATCTCAGATGTTATTATCATTGGATGTGTGATATGCTCATATATATATAACCATTTTATCAAACATAAGTCTCGATTCTATTTCTTATCGAGATTTATATATGATATCGTGGTAGGATAATTTTTGATGGATAGACTTTATCCCTAAATTTTCATAGCATTTTTATTGAATATTACTGATTTACAAAGACTCAAATAAAATAGTCTTTATATAATCCACGACTTTTGATTACTCAACAAGAGTTTCATCTTTTCATGATGATTAACAACCATACCAAATTTAGATCTGGATCTTTTTATAAAAACACATATATCATAATTACTTTGATAAATATAAGTTTCATTTAGCTTGATATAATATAACTTCCTAGGAAATTCAATCATTACCTTCTACAATATATATCCATCTTGGATTTTCATATATAAGACGTATTTAAAATATCTATTCATTGTCAGATTTATCATATATTGCAACATTATTCATCCACCATCATAATGAGATATTTCTCTTCAGAATAATCATTTGTGTGAAAACTTGTGCGATAAGCCGTTTTCATTATAATATAACTTATCTTGTTTTCGCACAACTATCAATTTATATGTCATCATTTTCACACAAATTAGTATATGGACCACAAGTCCAACAATACTCATGTTGCAAATTAATCATAAACGTCTTTCTAAATTGATTAATTATTTATAGTTTATACTCCTCCATAGAGTTTAATCAAGATCCTCATAATGTAGAGCTCTAAATTATATGTAAGCATATTGTCGACATTTTATCTCGGTTCTATCTTTTTTCACATTAACATAATTTATCGAGATCTCTTTATTTTTTCTGAATCTATTTCAGAAATTAATAATGTCAATGGAATATTTCAAATTTATTCTCTTTCAAACCATCATAAATATTTACTCCTTTTATGAGAATTTAATATCTTAGAAACCGATTGGTAACTCACGTTTCGAATGTGTACCAAATTCATATATAATATTGTCCCTTACAATATCATCTTATATTGGAGCAATATAGTTGGATCTCAATTATTATAAGATCAGTAAATTCATCTGACAATAAAATTTATCAATGAGTTATCTTATAAACTTTAAGTTCATAAATTATAATGAGGATCGTAATAATGATGACTCGTCATGATATTTCTTCTCCAGCTATTTATCTCCATCTTTGTGCGGTATGGTGAATAATAATATTATCTATCGCACATGTAAATTTCATAGATGATTTTACTTGGTTCCTGATCACAAACCAATTTATGAGGGGATACAAATGATTGTATATTGACATGATGTGAATAAACTTGTTGCATGACAAATGCATTATAAGAAGCATATAATATCTCACAAAGGTCTATAATATAGATATACTCACAATATATATTCATATTATTTATATCGAATTATCAAGATGCACACGCTAGCCAACGATTTTTTTTTTCACAAGTTATTTTACAAACGTCACTTGAGTTGTAACTATATTTATACATGTGAATATTTTTGTTGATATATCATCAAAACCAAATATATGTATTTCACATCTTTATCCTGATTTGATATCAAATTAAGCAAAGAGAGACACTGTGCTTAACATTCAAAAGCTCATGTACTATGGAACAACTTATAGTTTTCCAATCATAATCGATATAGCTTATCGATGTATATATCACGCATCAATTTTTAACAACCGGGATGGTCCCATCGGTGATGTCATCTTTTTATAATCGTACTATCTCATCTTTTGTAACCTTATTAAAGATTTAACATTTTGTCCATGTCCTTAATCATGGATATAATATTACAATATATTCACTTCAGGAGATTGTGTTTAATTTTCAGGATGAGATACAATCGTATACACGACTATAATATAATGTCATATTCATTTCAGAAAAATGAATCAAAATGACATATTTCATTAATTGAATTTTATTCTCATATATAATCATACTCACGACTATATAAAAATATATATTTAACAAAAAATAATAAAATAAAAAATTTATAAAATATTAGACTCGTACCTGAAGTTGGTCACATTTCCAATCTATTTTCATCTTGTAATAATAACCACAATATCACATATTTTGTATAGTATTAACCTGTCAAAGAGAGTTATGGTACAATACCTACGTATTTTGTATAGTGCACAATGTATTCTATAATCTCACCATGATATATATGCAACAATATGTCATAAACAGGTGAGAAATGAATGGGTTTGATTTTAATTAATAATATCATTTTTAATAATAAAAAAATTAATTATAAAATAATAATTATAATAAAATTAATTATCTTTTCTTTTTCTTTTTCTTTTAAAAAAATTATTTTTATTGTAGTTTTTTTAAGAGTGCCTAATTATGAGGGCATCTATTTACTTATGTAAATAATAAAGAGAAGATCAAACAAAATCCAAAACTCATAAATATCAATTATCATCTAAAAAAATAAAAATTTAGATAAAGAGATAAAATACTTGGCTTTTTTTCTTTGATCGCACAAACTCCGCTGCTTCAGATTATTCAAGAATAATTTATTCTCCTTTCTCTGTTGTGATGATATCTTGTAATGAAGAAGATAAAGATTTTGATTTTATCATGCTGATAACGTGTTGTAAATAAAGAAAAAGAGAAAAATAAGGTGGAAAGATACACAGATATGAGGAGAGAATAAAAATAGATCTTATTCATAGGTATTCAGAATATTTGTATCTCTGATCGTATACAACAAGCCTATATTTATAGGTATGACAAGAAACGAATTACGTCGGTTGGAAGACACCTATTGCGAAGAGTAATATTCTTTCATTAACAGACATTCAATTTCATAATATATTGTTTGTTTTTCAATATTGTTACTTTTTCAAATCAGACGAAGTAATGGTACACCTCTAGAACAAAGTTGTCTAACCCACACAATAGTAATTGGTCTAATTCTAGAGATAGTTCCAATTATATATGCAATGGGTCTAATTCTTTTAAGTAATCTTATAAGGTTCAATGTACCTTGGTGCAAATTTACCTTTTATAAGGTTCAATGTACCTTGGTACAACAAATTACTCCTGTGCTACTTTTAAGAATATTTTGTTACTTACCATAAAGTCTAATTTTCATTGTCAGTTTTCTGGATAAATTTTTTTTTCTGTGCTTTCAATTTTTCTTGAATGTTATAACACCCCATCCCTCAGGTCGTTTGAGTTTGACTGAGTTTAGTTAAGTTAATTAGTTTGACTAGAGATTTGATCGAGTGAATTAATATTGACCTTAGGTTATCTGTTAAGTGTGGACACAGTCATAGAGTCTAGGTGTATATCTAGAATGTATTGAGTATTGTGTAGATAATTGTAAGTCAATAATTATGCAACATGTAATTTTATAATTTTAATGGGTAGAAGTAATTATCTCAGTTTGTAGTTTGTATATAATTGAGGATTGAGTTCAATAAAAATTATTAATTTAATCTTTGAAACCTAATTGAATAGATAGCAGGCCTCATTTTGAACACTAGAGGACTTTTGAGTCCAATTTGATATTTTTAGTCTCGTTTGGTATTTATTGAGTCCATCAATGTTTAAAAAACCCAAAGTTTACCTTTTAAGCTTTAAGATATCAACTAAGTCCATTTGGTGGTGTTGACCTTAGCTTGATATTTATATTATATTTTTTATTTTTTTCTTATATAAAAAATAACGGTAAGAACAAAGAGATATGCTAATTTGATATGTATTCAATAACTATGCAACATGCAATTTTAGGTTATCCGTTAAGTATGGACATAGTCATAGAATTTAGATGTATCTCTAGATTGTATTGAATATCATGTAGATAATTATAAGCCAATAATTATGCAACATGTAATCTTATAATTTTAGTGCTTAAAAATAATTATTTCGATTTGTATGTAATTGAGGATTGAGTTTAATAAAAAGTATCAATTTAACCTTTGAAACCTAATTGAGTAAATAGCTGATCTCATTTTGAATGGTTTGCGTCTAATTTGATATTTTTAAGCTCATCTAGTAATCATTGATTCCATTAATGTTCAAAAAACCCAAAGTTTACCGTTTAAGTTTTACGATATCAACTAAGTCCATTTGGTGGTGTTGACTTGATCTTGATATTTATATTATTTTTAAATTTTTTTTTCTTGTATAAAAAAAAAGGGGATTATGAACTAAGAGATATGGTAATTTGATACACAAAACCTTCCTTCTTGTTTTCTAATTTTCTCTACTTCAAAATATTTAAGCTCACACTCGGAATGAGAATTAATTGACAAACATTACACGTGAATAAGTAAAAATTTTCAAAGACGAGATAAGAAAAAAAAATCCCACTATTTGGTCTCAAATTTCCCAGATCGTGAACGAGGACTGCTGAGGATATGGAGATAAACGGAGAATTTCTCAAGAGAGACCGATCTGGGCCAATAAGAAAAAACAAAGGAGGTTAGTTTCCAGTTCATTTTGTTTATAGTAAATGGCTCATGGGTTTCGTATCTGTCAAATCAATTTCTACCTTAATGAAACCGACTTTATACCAACCAATCTTTAATCGTTTGGTTAATTTATCAACCAACTATACATTCGGTTCGAACAATCCCGTTCGTATGTTTGGTTATAGAAAGGCTGGAAGGCAGGGTCCAAAAAAGTTTGCCAAGGGTTTGTGTGCAAAAGAAGAATCTGCTCATGCTGGATTAAGAGAGAAAAGAGAGTCTATTGTCAAACCTTTAAAATGTTCATGCATATAGAAAAAGTTAATTATCAAATATTCAATGTGATCTTGGAATTTGAAGGTTAGTGAGTATATTGATGGGGAGTGGTTTGTTACTCTGCTTATACTTTGTTTGAGGACGGGGCTTATGATAGAATATGGTGATCGATCCGAACAAAGTCTGGTCCTAAACGAGTTCCGAGTTTTATTTAGCTGGTAGGTCATGATCGGTTATCGACTATTAAATTGTGTTTTCGCAAACAGTGTGTGGCTAATGACGGATGTGTTAGTTGTAATGCTGTGGAGGAAACATTGCTTGTGCTGTAAGACTGTCCTTGGACAGGAAGTGTAGGGGATTGTTTTGTGCCT
Source organism: Passiflora organensis (assembly GCA_019739055.1). Classification (NCBI taxonomy): domain Eukaryota; kingdom Viridiplantae; phylum Streptophyta; class Magnoliopsida; order Malpighiales; family Passifloraceae; genus Passiflora; species Passiflora organensis. Next base: position 2,530,640 of record JAEPBF010000103.1, read on the forward strand.
GCAAGTGAACTTATGAGTTTTTACTCGTTCAAGTTGCGGGATTGACTACTTCCAGATTTGGAGCTCCAGGGTTGGCCTTCAGTTTCGGGCTATAGAGATAACTAGTCACTTGGTGATTGTGGCACTATTGTGGAAACACCAGACAACCAAACACAACATCGTTACCTGTTTTCCAATACTAAGGGAAGGAAGCTGAGACAGACAAATAGATATGCATACCTAGTGACTGACCGGGATGGGTGGGGGCAAAAAAAACACAATCCTACAAAGTGTAAAACTTTGAAAACTCACTCTTGCAACTCCCATTTTGGTCTTACACGATACTGACGGCTTGATCTCTGTTTCCTATCATCGATCATTTCCGGTGCATCTACCTCCATTGAACATGTTTCCCCACCATGTATATCACCAGCAGCGATCCCAAGAGGTAAATCTTGCCTATGCATAGCCTCCTCCTTGTGAGAATCATCCCCATTTTTATTCGACTGGATAGTATCATCTACTATCGCAGTGTCACAGTTCCTCTTTTTTGGTATGAAGGTGAGTGGCATTAAAGGAACTAAAGATGGATCATCCGAACCCAATCCCGTTCCATTTGGCTTCTTCATCATCTCAAGAAAATCCGAATAGGCTTGCCCATTTGTTTCCTCATCAACATCTCTTGCCTTGTCCAAAGTGTAGCATGTATGGTGCTCATCCTTCTTCTTAAGAATGGAGTTACGAGTATCATCACCATACAAGTGAATCTTCTTGTTGACAACAGATGATGAAACCCAAAACGAATCCATCTTTCTCGCTGTTTCTGCATCTTCTTTGAGCCTGATTCTAGCTGCCATGTGATTAGCACGCGGATCCCTAGCTACATCCTTCAATGAGCTGGGGAGCACGGTTCCGGAATCAATGTCTATCTCATAGTCAGCTACCTCGCTCATAAACAAACAGTCTTCAGGTTTGTCTTTGGCTACAGCCACTTTGTCATATTCATCATCCTCCTCCTGCAGAACATGCCAACCACAATTAATCAACTGTAAGAAAAGAGGGAGACACAGACTCACTAAAACAAACCAACATACACGAATTAACAAAAGCTAAACAATTTACTGTCATTCAAACTATGGTTTTGGGTAATCTTTTCATCTACTCCATTCCTAATTTTTTTTTTAATAATAAAAATTATTTCAATCGAGACAACCGGACTAATATCTTTCGTGGACTTATTTATTCGGGATCTAATCCAGGATAATGATCGGTTATGATACCACCTACACCCCCGTTGCCAGTAATTCTTGTATCGGGTAATTATAAACCAAACTGCCAAATATATATCGAAAAGGAGAGGCAGAATCAAACCTCAAAGTCCAGTGTGCAATCCAATCCAATGGAATTTTTAATATCCCATTCTTCATCGTTATAGTTAGCAGGTTTGGGCTTGCCACGTGACTCTTCATTTTCTTTCTCCTCCTCCTCCTCCTCCTCCTCATCTAGGTCTTCAAGCTCCTTCACCATATCCTCCTGAAAACCCAAGTCGGCTCCGGATTCAGGTCCCCGCTTCTCCTTGTCTCGGTTCCGAGGATTTCGGGGGATCTCCTGGTCCGTGAGACACCACGGAGAGCTTGGAGAAGAAGACGGCAGCGCTACTGCAGTCGATGAATAGGCTAGAGAACCAAAGGCTTTGTCCAGCCGGACTCTGAAGCTATCTTCCATGAGATCTGGCTATTGTTTCTGGCTGATGGTTTGATGTTTGCTGGGATCTGTAGCGAGAGGGAGAGAGGATTTAAACCGAGGGGTATAAAAGATTAATCGGGAAAAAATGGGTAAAATTAATAATTTATTTTTGAGTTTCGAGAATTTTTTTCTTTTCAAATCTATCGGTAAATTCATATAGAATAGGTTCGGTTGGATTTCGACCCGAAAAAATATTTGTGTCCGTGTAACCTACGAAAAAATTGGTAAATTCTCAAGTATCTGTTGACATCTATTATAATAAACATATGTCGACATCAGATAAATATTCAACAATCAAATTATAGAGGATATAATTGTAATTTAATATGTACATAATACAACAAATGGAAGTCCATATTTTCATTTCCCTGGACTTGCCAACAAACATGGATTGAGAGGCCAAATCAAGGATGGAGATCGACCACTTCTCAAACTCAAACCCAATCCCATTTTCCAAACTTTCAAACAGATCCTAATGCCCCATCGAAGTTATGATGTCTCTCTCCCCACAATTTTACATTGTCAAGGATCGGCTAATCTCTCTCGATCATTGCTTCCGAATCTATTATTTCACTGCGCTTTCCCAATTTCTTTGATTAAAATAACCTACTTGTGAGATATAATGTTAATTTCACACTTGCATACAATTTGCAGTTTGGGATCCCAATCAAGGATGGAATAAGTTAATGAGCCTTAGTTCATATTTTTGGAATTATTGTTAAATTTTAATCAGATTTTAAACATTTCGAAATTCAATGATATTTCCGATGAATTATTTTAAATATTAAAAATTATGGATATTTATAAAATTAGTGGTTAAAAAATAAAAAAAATGAGATTTATTGATGATTTTGGTACTCTAGGATCTCAGATAGGTACATTAAGGATTTAAAAGTATTAGAGAATTTTTCCAAAATTTACGGAAATATAGTCAGAATTATCGTAATTTTTAAAGTTTTTTTATCAAAGTATTTAATTTTTAATAAATTATATATTCATGAGAAGAAATATTTTATGGTATTAATGGATAATACTATTTATAAGGAGTTTTTAAAAATTTTCTGTGTATTTTTCAGAGATATATGATAATTTTTATGATTTTTAATGGCTTTAGTTAATTAATAAATAATAATAATATTATATAATATAATATTATTTTAATAATATTTAAGTAAAAGTCAAAACAATAGCGATCAACATCATTTTGACCGTTGTGACCAAAACGCACCAAGAGGTGTCATTTTAGCCGAATCCTTGCACCTTAAGTCGTTTTTATGGAAACAACACCATATTGCATCGAATCAAACACGAAGTTGTATTGTTCTTCCATCGGCTACCGCCTTAGAATCTCCTGGTTTGTTCCCTTCTCTAATAACCTAACAGGATAAATTCTCATTTCTTCTCTTGTTCATTCCAGTATGTTCCGAGTGATGAAACACCACTTCCGAGCTCTGTTTTTCCTTCGTGATTTCATCCTTGCAAAAATCATCAATTTTTATGACGAATTGGGCTAGCTATTAGATAAGATTTCTAGCTTGGAATCCGGGCATGTGTTACGCTTGTTCCGGCCATGCTTGGCCATATGTTTTGATGATTATACTTCTTTAAATTCGCTACGATGTGTAGATTGTTTTAGTATACACTGAAATAAGGATTGTTGAGGAATCAAAGGAATCTCGATTTAGGGTTTGCTGGTTTTGGGGAGTCAGATGTTGCAGATTTGGAGGTTGAAGACGAACTCAGATGACTAGGTCTTTGTTTGACATGTAAGAATCCGAAATTTTCGACATACTTGGGCCCAGAAGCACAAGGAAAGACCATCGAGGTTAACAGGCCTTAGCATGTAATTTAGAATCGTTTATGAACTTTTGATTCAATTCGTACGGTTTTTAAGATATTTTTATTATTGGAGATTTTTATAATTAATTATTTAATAATTAAATAATCAGTTAGAAAGTGTTATTGATGGATTTTGGAATTCTAAAACCTTAAATTGGTCTATTTATGATAGTCAAGGGTGCATGAATTTTTTTGAGAATTTTTGAAAGTAAATTCGAAATTATTGTGATTTTTCTAAGATAGAAAGGAGGATATTTGATTTTTAGTAAATTAAGAATTTATGAGAAAAATAATTTTCTAATACTGATAGATAGTACTATTCATAAGGATTCCATAAAAATTATTTGAGTATTATTAAGAGTATTATACCATTTACTATGTATTTTTTACCTATTTTAGAGATATATTAAATAATATTTAAATATTATATCAGAATATTATATTATTTAATAGTAATATTATATTATATTAATTAAAACGACAAATAGTCCTATCGTTTTGACCTAGGCTGGTCAAAACAATAGCCAACCCTGTCGTTTTGATGCTTGAGAGAATTTCTCAAGCTATGTCGTTCAACAATAGAATGACATCGTTTTGCAAGGAAGCTAAACAACGTTGTTTTGCAATGAAGCAGAATGATGTTATACTGAAGTCGGGTGGTATGTCCAGATCTGGAAGAATTGTCCACCGCCTTTGACCCGTTTTTATCCTTAAACCGGTTAAGGGCTGGCATTTTGGGGTTGAGAGCTTGATAAGCTCTGAAGCTGATTTCGAGAGCTTTGTCTCTGATTTCTAAACAGATTCATGGTATTTTCGAGAGTGTTGAGTTCATGAGGGAGCATGTTCGGTTTTTAGAACATAAAACGTAGCTTTTTCTTCCGGTGAATTAGCTGGATTCCTACGGTAGTTCCTTTCCCTTTTTACGTGTATAGTTTCGTTTAATCGTAGGCTATGTCTAGATAGAAGTTTTATGAAGATTTGTTGGTTAGATTGGATTGTGGCTATTTTGGAATTTTCGGGTGTGCTAAGCTGTTGGAGGTTGAAGATGACCTCGGACGATATGTCATCCGAGGCATCTTCATATGACTTGTCATTCAGGTCTTTGGTGAATGACGTGTCGCCTGTAAGCGCAGGCAACGTGTCGCCTGTAAGCGCAGGCAACGCGTCATCTGTGGATATGGACACCGTAGTACCGAAGCCTTAGGCCTGGGAGACGTGGCATGCGCAGGATAGATCCACGTGTCATGATCCTAGAGGTTTAGAGTTTGGTTTGGGGGCACCTGTTACTGTCAGGTGGAGTGCTATGATTGGTCAGAAATAATAAAAATTGCAGAAAAATTAAAAAAAAGATATAAAGGGTGAAAAATAAGAAAAAAATAGTAAAAAATTTTAGAAAAATAGAAATTCTTTTGAAAAAGGTTATAATCAACAAGGAATCTAATGGTACCAAGATTGATGAAATTAATTGAATTGATGGGTCAAATAATTAGAACAAAATTTAAAAAAATAAGAAAAAAAGAAAAAAATCGATTTCGAGCTGGTTATCAGGTAGAAACGCGTCAAATTAAGATGATAGACACGTGATTTTATATGTGATTGTGTAATCTAGTTCAGAATATTGAAGAATTGGCTATGATTGCAAGTGTAGGTGGATACTTACTGATGTAGGATCTCGAGGAATCGGTCCAGCTATTGAGGATCAAGTATGGGCTCTTCGAGTGTTGGAAAACCCTTGAGTGGACAGATTTTATTATTTGTTCTATTACTGGCATAAATTATTGATATATATAATAGAGAAAGAAAAAATTGAATAGTAATATGAAATGTGATGCATGTGTTGTGATTGCCAGTTATGTAGTATGCTTGACCTGTTGTGCTATGCTATGATATGAATGATGCACTTGATATGCCATGATAAATGTTACGTTTGTAATGCATTGAGTGCATCGAGTACGTGAGATGTGAATGCACATGTATAACATAGGGTAACCCATGCAACTCTTGAGAGCTCTCCGAATATGATAGCATGACGCAAATATGCAAATAATATTGAGACTATAAGGTGGGACAGGGATTTCATGAGCAAGTCGTTGAATACAAGATGGGGACCTGTAGAGTGGGGTCCGCTTAGGTGGAGCTGCCATCACCTAATGCCCTGGAAGCGTCAGTGGAATAGGGCATTGTGGTAAATAAAGAAAAAGGTATATCGGAAACTACCGTCCCAATCTTGAGAAATGCAACGGACTGAGAGTTATTGCTAGCTTGGTCATGGTTGTATTGCTAGGAATGTTGTGCATATATGCCATTTTGATTGTGACTGTGCTGCATTTTCTATGACTCATTGAGTCTATATTTTCATGCCAGCGTGTGTGTTTAGTAAGTGTATGATTGTCTGCATTCTGTGAATATATGTTTTCCCGTCCACTTTGTCAAGACTCGGACCCCAAAAATTTCACACAATAACTACTGTAGGCCCACTATATATATTACCATGTCACACAACAATGCATATAATAGACGTACAAGGCTAGTAGTATGATAATAAAGCGGAGATAATAATAAAGGAATTTATTAATATATCATACAATGGAATTAAAAAGGAGAAACAATGTTGTCTGGGTGGCATCGATGAATGATTAATTTAGCAAATAGTACCCAAGAATCAATTGATTACATTGGCTTTAGCATATTCAAACAACTTAGGGGAAACACTATGAACACAATGCTCCTAAGGAAACCATAACTCACAAGCCCCAAGTATCTGAAAACGAAACCAAAAGTCCAAACAATAAATATTCAATAGTGTGCCAATAAAACCATACATGTGCAGATGCTATAGTCCCAGCGAATAGTCCCGACACTCACAGTGAAAACAGCTACTGATCACGATCTAGTCCTGGGAGGGAAAAACAAAGACGAAGGGGGTGAGATTTTCGAGAATCTCAGTAGGGGACAACAGGGTGAACTTATCATAGGAGAGGAGCAACAAGGAACTCATTAATTCAACGCTAAACCTATGAATTCTCAAAACTTTAAATTTACTGTATAGTTTATAAAACGTTTACTTACTGGACCCGGAAACAACATAGAACTCAACAAGGGTCAAAAGGAAAACATGGGCGGACTGCAAATCACTTCCCGAGTAACCCCCGCTAAAGGGAAACCGGAAGCCCACTGGTAGGTTTTACATATATACTTTTTAAAACATTTACATACATAGCCCCTTCTACCAGTGTTGTCCGAGACTAGATTGATTAATTGAACTTTATACGTAAAAGATCAACTAGTCCTCTCAGATCACCCTGCGAAGCAGGGAACATACAACATCCATACACCTCCCAATAGATGAGTGTCTCTCCGCTTACTCTCAGAGACCGACCACTCACCACGCTTGGCCAAACGGAACACAAGTGACATGAAAACTTACATATAAAGAAAACTAGTTTAACTTTCAATAACACTGGAATACCATATTTTACAATTAAAAACTCCACAATACGATGCGTCACAGAAACCTTTAATTACAATAATTATTTTCTTACTTTACGGGCAATGATACAGAATCAGCCCAATTTACACAACAAATCAATCAAATGGACTTTGATTGATCATATGAAATTTTGGGGATACATTATGATACTTTACAGTGACATACAGAAAAGGTCGATGTAACTTGGATAATGGATCAATCGGATGGGCTCCGATGGACTATACAACGAATCAATCAAAATCAAGGTAACACAAATTTTAAAATAAGGAAATACTCATAATGGGTCACATATGGTAAAGACCCTACGTTAAGGGCTGAAGAAGAGGAAGCGATACACTTGCCCTTGTCCTCGATACTCGCCCTTCCTAAGAACACAACATCCCAAAACAGAACTCCAATAAGGTTAGGCTCAACAACTGGTATTAAACCTAAGCAATAACATTTAAAACGAGTATAACTCAACAACGACACGTTAAATGGAAAAACCGATCGCGCCATTGCGATCAGAACGTTGAAATTACCAAATGTGGCGGTCAACGGTCAACGGTTGGTCAACGGTCGGTCGGCGGCGGCTGGAAAAATCCAACTTCATCCAAAACCGAAAATTTTTACATAAAAACAAAGCTACAAACATCAGGAATACGAATCCGAAAACCAAACTTCAAAACTCACCTCCGATCGGCCGGGATCTACGATTTTCCGGTGCGAAAATCGGAACTTCCGGCCTCCGATCTGCTCTCATCAGTGGTCCGATGAAAACGAAACCAACGGCCGGTTGCTCGCGATGACGAGAGGAACACAACGGTGTAGGCGGTGAGACGATCGGACGGTCGGTGACGATACCGAAGAAAAATGCCGACGGTGAAGAAGAGGAGAGGCAGGGGAAAATGACAGAGGGGGGGAAAAGGGAAAACTGGTAGGGAGAGGGGTATTTAACTCAGTGGGTGACGTGGCAAAAATTTTGCCACGTCAACCCGGTTGTAGGTCTCACACGATCATTTGGCTCTTTAAAAGAGCTTTCCAAGAGCTGGAAGAAAGATCAAATCACTTAGACAAATCAATCATATCGGCCAAGATCAACTAGATAGATTGTCTAAACTAGTTGACCTAGCTTGATTATGACCTGAAATTTCCCACTTCTCTCGGATCAATTGTTTCTTATTTTGGAGTATCCGAAACATTCACATGAGAGTGTTTGAGGGATTGGTGAGGTGCTTGCATTCATGAAATTTAATGTATGGTTTTACACATGATTTTGTGTGGATTGTTATGTACCGTTGAGTGGTATTGCACATTATTTGATATGCCTTTGTTTTCGATGACTAATAGTTTGGCCAAACTTAGGAAGTGTGCGGGATCCCTAATTTGAGAAAGGATAGACACTCACCTTAGGAATTGTATGGGGAGATTTGCCATTTGCTTGCTTATCTTGTATTGTTTGGGATTGATATATCAAACAGGTATTTTCTAATGGCCACCTCTAGCTCTATCTACAGATAATGTTAGTATAGGGTTTGCATATTTTCTAAACCAAGACAACCACTAATAATCTTTAATTGTTATGCTCCGGACCCAAAAATTTTGCACAATAATCGCCGTAGATCCACTATATACACTGCTAACATACCCAACAATGCATACAATAAACCTACAAGGCTAGAAAGAAGCAAATTATAGTAGAGATAATTATACAAATAATTATCAAAGAAACATGAAGCGGTTTTGAATGAAAAATACGATGTCGATTCGGGTGACATCGAAGTATATTTATTAGAACTTGCTCATGCTACCATTTGTATGATTTATATACTTACTTATCTTAACCTTGGTTTTCAGATTACAAAATGTCATGCATATAGACTAGGGGAATAAACATATCATATACATAATTTTCTAGAACCTAAAGGTAAATCCTAACTTTTTCTTGCGCTAGAATCCGACTGTTTGTCTGACAAGAGGGAAACCACGATCATGCCCAATTATATCCAAGCCTGTGAATTTACAAATCCAAGGATATGGCAGAAGCCTGCCAAGTGAGCGGACGAGAAAAACACATATAACATAGCACATGTATACACACAAAATGGTACTGGGTACGCAGGTATACCAGTGCAACAGTAAGTCACAGTCAGCATGTATAATGAATCCATGCATAATAAGACCATGACTGGGCTTGGAAATAACTCACAGTCCGTCCGACGCCAAGAATAGAACTAGGATCCGTTAGTGGTACTTCATGCTCACCTTTGCCAATACCTTTCATTGCCCCAAACCACTGACGATGTTAGGGTGGTGGGTGGTGGGTGATGGTAGCTCCATCTATACGGTCCCCACTCTATAGGATCCTGTCTCGCACTCATTTGCTTGCTCATGTGGTGCCTTTCCCACCTTATAGCTTCTTTTCCTAGCATCTCCACGCCTCGCTATCAGACCCGGAGAGCTCTCAAGTGTTGCATAGGTTACCTTATGCAAATACCGTGCTTTGCTTAACTCATACCAGAATGCGTTCAATGCATCTCGATATAACACTCAGAAAAACATATTTATGCTATTCATTTATTATACTTTAGCATGACACATCATATATATGCAATTCATAGCATAATAGACAGTTTAATGTATAGCATGGCAAGCAGTATCACAAATCTCATGCCTCTTAATAGCGACACATAAATTTTCAATTTATTTTTTAACTATTGTTAGTAGCACGAATGCAATATTCGAATAATAAAAGTTTCGTCCACTCACTGGTTTCAAAGCCCACACATGCATTGATGATGCTTTAGACTGATTCCTCGAGGTCCAGCAACTGTAGGTATTTCTACGTATGATAAAAACCAAATTATTTAGAAATCAAATTCATTTCATAACAATACATAAAATTACGTGTCTAAATCCTTTAATCAATAGGTTTCTATCCCCGAGTCAACTCGAAACCAAATCGGAAAATTTTTCTATTCTTCCTTATTTTTTAGAAACTTTTACAATTTATTTACCCTATCAAATCGACTCCAAATCCAAAAAAATCTTTGTATTACTAGACTCCTCATTCAATCTAGTATTTTTTATAATATTTTTCTGAATTTTTCTACTAGTTTTCCTTGATTTTCCACCATTTCTGATAATGGTGTTGCATAATTTACATGTCAATTTCATGGTTCATGCATCATGCACACATTTGTGTTATTGATTTGAGCATTATAAGTGCATTGGATATGCATTAACTATATTATTAATGAAATGTATTTGAAATATTTTACTATTTCACCTCTGCTTTTCATATACTTCATAAGACGGTGCAACTCTTATGTTCCTAGGATCTCACTTCCATTGTTTATATCTTTTTCACGATTGGTGCTTAGTTTGATCTTTGAATGGTATGTCTATTGTGTTGATAGATATAGGGTTATTACATTATGTGACATATATTTTTCATATTTTTGTCATACTATTGAGATATACGATCAAAAATAATTCGATATATATATATATATCAAATTAAATTAAATTAAAATGATGTGCATATAAATGAATATCTTGGATCTAGAATTCTATATAAATCTTATATGATCTCAATTAATCAACGGATTAGATTAATAGATTAATCGAGGTTATAAAAAACGAAAATATTATAACGGATACAGATCATTATAAAATATATATTTCAAACTCACTTATCGGGAATTTAGCACGTGATACAAAAAAACCTCAAAATCAAAGTTAGAAATTTACTCGAGACTTTTATTAGTTTTACTCATTTTCTGGAATTGTTTTATCTATTTTTAAACCTTCTATAAGCTAATTATTTTAACTTTCAAAAAAATATCTTACGAAACTGCCACCAAGTGGACTGCAACCTTGTGCGTAACTCTGCATCGAATCTCGCTCCTTCAGGTTCATAGCATCCGATCTGATTACTTCACACGGATGATCCATATCGACTCTCTTATGGACCGTTGATCTACACTATAAACATTGCCTCATTTTGTGTTCGTTCGCAGGAAAGAGATCTCCTATCATTTACACTTTAGGATCTGCATACTTCAGATGAACTGTGTGTATCAGTGGTTCGATTTGCAGATGCATGATCTGAAGATTGATACGACCGGTTGAACACTACGTGTTGTGTTCTGTCCTTGTCCGCACCTGAAAATCTAACATTTTCAGATTGTAGGTTTTGAAAAAAAAAATCGATTCTTCGAGTTAATAAGGTGGGGGAAGAGTTTGTTCATTGTATAGAATAGATGATATCTTGGTGCGTGATTCGATCGATGAGAACTATCATGGAATAGGCTCACTGTATAATAATTCAGCACATGGAAACAAAACTATCCAACACATTTTCATAATCTAAACCAAACTCAAAATGGTTTAAGTTTTCTAAACGAAAAGGAATTGTCTACCTTAAAAATTTTAGTAGCTTAAATATCAATTTACAAACTGCTTTTTTGACTGCCAAATGTGTTTAGATTCGAACAGAAAATTGCAACAACCCAGTAACAGACGAACCATCTGAATAATGTTTTGCTAATGGAACCAATGCTGTCTCCACTTTAAACAAAATCAACAACAACAACAACAAAAACACCACCACAGTAATGCCCCCATGAATTATCTATATTTTTTTCCTAACCTGAGAGTTTGGAGGAATGGAGACTGCTTTCTTACTTGCAGATTTCTCATGTGCAATTTCCTCCATTCGTTTCCATGTGGCTTCAGATCTTGCTTTAGCCTCTTCTTCCTTCTTTTCTTCTTCCTTGTACTTGAGCAAGCAGTCATTGAACAGCTGAGGATCGAGGTCTTCAAAAATCTTACACACATTTGAAGTCAAGCTACGGACAGCTTGATTCCAGTGGCTTCTGGCATTTTTCTGAAGAGCAGGACAGATAATGGGCAGTATAACCTTTCGGTTTTGTATGATTAAGCTCTCGATTGGATCGTTGTTCCACAGGAACAATGCTCTCTCTGCCACCTGAAATAGCATCGGCTGAAAATGGTGACGAGAGAAACAAAAACCCATGCAGGACTAAAACAAAAACAGGTTGAGATCATATGGGAGACATTCATTTATGGTGAAATGAATTTCCAGAAACTATTCATTGCTTCACTTGTTGGCAAACTAGTTCAAACTTGGTCTTCGTTTCATTCATGATTCTCTAGTTTCTGGGATTGATTCTCTAGTTTTTGGGAGAGGGAGCATTTCTAAATAGACTTCTCTCCTGAAAGAGAGGTCTAGCCAATTAAGGGCTACGTTTATGCATCTGTCAATTTAAAAGCAGATGTATGGATGATCTTTTTGGAAAGATTTGACCTTGTTTTTCCAGTTCACTTTTGTTCTATCTTTCCCTTTTACCAAGTTAAAACTAGCGAGCATCACCACATAATAAAGAAATTCAACCCTAAGAAAGTTAAGGCATTTCCCCTTTGGTTTCCCATTTGAAAAAATAGGAAAATAGAGCAAAAACGGAATTCTGGTTATCGCAAATGATAAAGTACTAAGCATATACCTCGTTCAACCACTCTATGCACTAACAACCATATCCTACTTACTCAAGCACTATACAATTCATTTTAGCATTTTCTCCTTTTTGTTTAACAACCTTCCCAGTAGATCACTCATTTCCAACCATCCTTCAGAGTCTTCTTGCATTTGGGAAGGGAAACAGATGATGGTTTAATATATCAAGGCAACTCAATATTCCATAAAGTTTATTTTATTTATGAAGTTTGACTGTACGTTTCACACGAGAGAAAAAATGAGATATCCAAGTGATAGGAATTGGGATTAACAGTTCATTCGAATTTATATGAACACACGATGGTGAACGAAAACATCAATGACTAGCTATAAACCTATTAGGTTCAAACCACAAATCCTTGGAATGACAAGTTCAATTAAAAGATTTGATGGTAATATATTATTAAGCAAAAATGCTATAGGAAGAGGTTTAGGTTCAAAGTTGACCCCTGTCCTACAATTCCAGAGTGACTATCCCAGCAAAGAAAGCATTATCCAAGCCTATGAGCCTGAATCGCTGGATCTTTTCTCACTAAAAATGATTAAAGCATATCAGATAGTATTCATGTTCAAGATTTTGAACATGTTTCAAAAAAGAGTTGTATGGTTAAATAACGTTCAGGAAAGTCATGACATAGAAGCATGTTTTGCAGAAGACAAGCAAGAAATATAACATCTTGAGAAAATTGTTACCTGAAAGTGTGAACTATTCAAACACCGGGCTATTTGCCGAAACAGGGGCACCATACAGCGCTGGAATTCAGATGGTTGGGTAGCTTCAAGAACCTCCTCCAGCTCATTCAGGAACATTACTTCTTTTGAGCTATTAGTGACGGGCCAATACTTTAATAAACCTCTAATAACAGTATCAGCAAGTTTGTTGTCTTTCTCCACAAACTGTGTAATGCAGTAAGACAAAGGCTGATGGTACATCGCCAAGTATCTTGGTTTGTGCAGAGGAATTAGAGCACGAACAAGGAACATCTTGTGCTCTTCTTTCAGTGGCAGAGCAAACCCATTAATAATGCTGCCCAAGATTTCCAAAAATTCAGCAATCCCATTGTGCTTCTCAGTCTCAAAAACAAACTGATAGAAGATGTTATTGATTGATTTCCGGATAAATGGACGATGAGCCATGAATTTTCCATAGATTCGATGAAGAATTGTTTTCAGATACTCTCGTTCTCTGGGATCTTCAGAATCAAATAACTCCAACAGCTTGAGCATGAAGGATTGATCAATAAATCTTTTAGCTAATTTTGCATCTGTCTCGGGTGATGCAACAAACCTTAAGAAAAGTTCATAGACAATTTGCAAGTGAGGCCAAGCAGCATCCATCAAAGGCTCCTCCTCGTCCAATTCAATGCCATCCACAACTTTGTTCTCACGTGGTTGCGGAGTGCGAGTCCTGAACAAATTTGTGGACACCATTTTTACAACTTCTTGCATAGCAGATTCTGTGAATTTCCCACTAACAGAAGTTACATATTCCACAAGCTCCAGCAAAGTCTGTCGCTTTATCTCCTTTTCTTTAAGATTCTTTGTTGAGTCTGAGAAGTCAAATACAGCACAACACAGCTCCAACTTTCTAATGAACAAACTCTGCTTCTCCGTGTTTGGAACATCCTTGAATGCAGGCAATGCTTCATAAGGAACAAATCCCAGATTCCCGTTCTGCTTCACATTTACACCTTGCTGAATCTTACTAGCATGGTTCTGACCCGTATCTGAGGTTGAATTATTTGCTTTTATGGGTGATAACTCAGACTTCACAGACTTAGTTAACCCAGAATCATTATTACTTCTTGAGCCAGAAAAAGCAGTTGAAGTGGAAGTATAATTTCCGCCATGATCACGATTACCAGTCGTTTTAGACGACTTTCGTGGAAGCTTACTAAGTATCTGTTTGAGCATAATTTACATAAACAAACACAATCCCACCCTCTAAATTAGAGCACAGCACCGATTTGTGAAACCTTTGCCGACAATAAAACCAAACTACAGAATCCCAAATTCATATAAAACACTCTAGAAGACGTTCTACAATAAAACTGACACAAAGCCCTCCTCAGGTACAAAGTCAAAATCAACGTCGTGATTTCTCCAATCGAAATGCAAATACCCTATCCTGGGCTTCCGAGCGCAAAAACCCAACTTATAAAAGCCAAACTTCTGGACTACAACAGAGAAGCCTAAGAGCTGAGTCAGTGTAATCGCAAGATCAAGCAGGAATCCTTTTACAACAAATCCAATAAATAAAAGGCCAGTTTTCTTATCTGCTTTTCCACTAGAAATGACAAGAAAAGGTACAATAAAGGAACAATCACCACATTCTGACAAATCAAATGGAGCCCCTAAATGAATTCATGAATCAAGCTGTTGGCTTTGATTAATCAACCACGGAAACAAGAGAAAAGAATCAAACAAGGACAAGAAAGAGAGAAACCCAACAGAGGAAAACGCAGAAGAAGAATTGAGGAGAGGTAGAGATGATGATGAAGAATGATGATGATGCTGCGATGTACTTACAGAGTCGGAATCCGGAAGCGATTGTTATTTTTATTTTGTTTTTGTCAGTCGTCGCTGTTTATTGACCCCGGTGGAGGGAGAGGAGAATTTCTGGGGCTATAATTTAATTATTTGGTTGATTGGTTCCACGTTTTTGTGTCGTGCTCTTCTTCCTGGAAAACCAGTCACTCTGGTCAACAATGCCTCCTCTGTCAAACATTGAGAGATGAGTCAAACCAAACCAAACCAGGCAGAAGCAAAGCAAAGCAAAGCAAAGCAAAGCACTACTCGGTACAATACAAATTTGTCGTCCTATCTACACTACTACTGAAACCAACCTTCAAAGTTGAAACCGCCCCAATCTGACCTTTTAATCAATATCTTAAGCAATTTTAACTTCGTTTATGCCATTTTAAGGCTCTAAGATACCCTAATCAACTTTTTACACAAAGATTACACGGTATTGCTAAGATAAGCAACAAATTTGGATGGTCACACACATAATGAAATGAAAAACATGTACTGAATATATTCTTCGCATCATAGCAAAAAACTTTAGTCACATATAACGGAAGTGTGGAACTTCATCCTTTCAAGGATTGACTTCCGAGAGAGGTAAGAGAGGTACCCAAATCCACCAGAGAGTTTACTAGACAACCTGTATGTTATCCATAAATTATAGGCACAATTGTAGTGCCTAGGTGAGTTAATAAATCAATAATGTTGAGCAATAAGTCATTTTGTGATTTTAGCGCATAATTGATGTTTGTATTGATTTGTGTACAGTTGAGGATTGACTTGACCTTTGAAATCCAATGGAGTTGTTATATTGAATTTGTTTTGAGTAGTCAAGGTCATTTAGGTCCAAGTTGATATTTTTGTCCATTTTCTTTTTATGATGCCCGCCTATACGTTAGTAAGTCCAAACATATATTTTAAGTGTTAAAATTTTGGTATGTCCAAAAAGACAATTTAATAAGTCTAATTACACTCATTTGGTGTGTGTTGACCGTTTTAAAATTTCATTTCGAGATTTTCAAGTTTTAGGATCTCAGAATATAAATGAAGGGTTCAAAACATAAAAAAATTTTCTAAGTCCCTAAGCTCCTATTTCTTCTTCTCTCCCATTCAACATAGGTGCAACCTCTAAGGATCTGAACCCATCATGGAACCCTCACCATTGTAATCAGCCCAATCGGCAAACCAACCAAGACCATACAAGGCTTCACTATATTGTTTCCCAAAATATTCATTTAACAAAGCATATAAATTTAATCTTTTTTTTTCTTAAAAAAGATCATGGTACTTGGATTTCAATTTTACTTGCGATGTTCTTTGAAACATAAGGAGTTATATAATTTCAGCAGAAGTCTTAACATGTATGGGTAAACACATTCAATTCCAAATAAATTAATCATATCATCACATTAATAATATCAATCATCTATGATACATCTATGTGTAGCAAAAACGCACGTCGGTCATATATCTCAATCAATACAAAATGCAACACTAGCATCATATGCACAAAAGTGCATGTATGAAAAACAATGCATGTCACGTGATGCACTAGTCCAACTCCTATCAACTTGTGAGACACACTCTTCGAAAATCGACAAGCTACTCGTATATTTCTGAAATCGACAAGCTACTCGTATATTTCTGAAAAATATAACAACAATGGGGGTGAGATTCTTAGGAGTGTAGTACAGTTGCAACATAATAGTTAGTCTTAGGTGGAATAGAGGCATATAATAAAGTATTTCAAATCATTTTAGAATCAATATAGTTAGTGCAAGTCTAATGCATCTATCATGTTCAATAAAAAATATGTCTATACATAATATGCATGATTTATGTTATTCAAATCCAACATGCAAAATCAAGCAACATATTCATCGCAGGTCCACCCTAACTAGTTCATCAACATACTCAAATATGCAATGAAATCTAATTATCATAAACACACAAGGATATACAACCCAAAACTTGTAAGGATGGACTGAAAACACTCTAAGAGAACCACGACCAATGAAATTCTCAAAGAATACTAGTGGGAATTTTATTCATTTAAAACATGCAATCCTCATTCCACTAGTATTTTCAGCAAGAATAACTGGCGGTGACCACCAGTATACTTGTTTATTATGTCAATGAAATCACAACATGCATCATACAAGGGTAAGAAGATGTTGCCAAACATTCTAAGATACACATACTACCCTCTCTTTAATTAGGGATCCTGCATGTTACCTAAATTTGGCCAAGCTATAATAAAAAAAACAAAGACATTTGTCAATGCCACATTATAATTCGCTAGGAAACAACTAATCACAAGCAAGCACAAACAATCACATTTTTCAAAAAATGAATGCCACATGTATGAACATGTACGAATACAAATCTTCAAACATCCTCAATAGGTTCCTCTCAAATTAAGACACTCATCTGGAAGATATGATCTTCATGGAAGGAGAGAAGGTTTCACTCTTTCTTCTCTCCTTCTCTCTTCTTCTCTAGACTCAAGGATTTCGATTGGTCGAAGGTTATAGGTTTCAATCAATCTTTGACTTCTCGGGATAAAATTGAATTATTTCGGCCGGTCGAGGATAAAGAAGTACGAATGGTTGGACAATGTATTGATTCGACACTAAAAGTTTCAACTCAACCAAGAAAAAAAGAAGAATTTAATCTTATGGGTGTTTTAATTCATTAAATATAAGTCACAAACACAATTCCTTTGCCCTTTCCGCTGGCTATATCGCTTCCTATACACACAAGTATACAATAAACTAAGGAAGATAGAAACATAAAATGACTTAAAGTGACAAACACAAGTCCAAGCCTTGACACTATGTAAACTAGTCCGAGGACTCAAAAATACCTCTAACAGTTCACAACAATAACAATGAAGGATCCACACTAAGCTCATCAAAGGCTCAAGCCTCTCAAAAGTATAATAATGTCATAGACTCACTTAGAGTCACAATATAATAAAATAACCACGCAATTGAGGCATCAAGTATCAGAAAATGTGAGAACCCGATATTTTTTTAGTTATTTGGGCCGAGAAACCCATTCAAGGATTAATATTGTCAGTAGATTTTAGCCCACGGGTTGAGATTTGATTGTAAATTTAAGGGTAAACTGGTCAATTTTGAGAAAAATATTAATTTTTAGAATTTATTTTAATTACCTATTTATGATTAGAAAATCATAATAGGGGTTGTATTATTGACTATGGAATCTTAGGACTATAGATTGCTCTATTGGATATATTTAAGGTTATATAACCTTTTGAAGAATTTTCGGGAATGTATTTGGTATTATTGTGTTTTTCTAAGAAAAAGAAAAATAAAAGGATATTTTATTTTTAGTAAATTTAGTATTTATGAGAAAAATATGATATTTAGTTTTATGGATAGTACTAATTACGAAGAATTTATAGAAAGTTTTGATATAATTTTGGAGATATATATGAATTATTATGGATTTTACATTGATCTAGTATTTAATGAAATATATTATTATTATATAAAATATTATATTATATTAATGAAATATATTTAATGAATTATTATGCATTTCCGTTTTGATGCTCGAGAGGGTTTCTCCTGAGCACATCGTTTCACTTTGAAATGGCATCGTTGTGCGCTACAGCAAAACGACATAGTCTCGTCGAAGAATCCGGAACAGTTGACCCTCCCCACCACTTTTGACCGGGAAACGGGAGACGTGTCAAGATCTCTGATTTCTCGGCACATGCACATCTCGAGCTTGGATTTCGCTCCCAAAAGCTCCATCATTTTCTCCTGAATTCTTCCCGACCGTTTTTGCACCATTTTTGGCCATTCTCAGTCGGATTCAGGTAAAAACTATACCCAGAGTTCCAGGTACTCTCTCTTTCAATTCTAGCATTTTAGTTTCTAGGAACTAGTTTAAATTGGTTTGGTTAGATTCGGGGTAAGTCAAGCTTCGATTTGATATGATTTTTGTAAAATATGAGAGGGTATATGAGGTTATGGTATTTTTTCGGCGTTTGTGTCGTCTTTTGGCAAGTTACAGATCATCGTTGGTGACTAGAGGTTGAAGATGACCTTGGAAGACCTATCGTTCGAGGTTGTCTTGTATGACAGGTCATTTGGCCATAGCTCGGATGATGTGTCGCCTGCATGTGCAGGCGATGTGTCTTCCAATAGGGTTGCTAGATGTAGGGTCCGATCCAGAGGCTAAGGCAACGCGTGTCATGCCCTATGTGTGACACATGTAGGATCGGAGATAGGTTCGGGAGTAGATCTGACAGCACAAGGAGATGCCATGTGTAGCCTTCTAATTGGTCTAATTTAAATATATTCTAGAAAATAGAAAAATAGCCAGAAAATGAATAAAATTTGGAAAAAAAGAAGAAAATTGAGAAAAATTACAGAAAATACTAGATTTAATTTGGAGTCTAGTGGTAGCAACTTTGCATGAATTGGACTTGATTTGATAAGTCAATTAAATCTATCAAGTTTTGGAAAAATTAAGAAAAATCACCTGGTTGGGTCCTGAGTTGATTATTGGATAAAAATATGTCGATCAAAGGACTTAGACATGTTATTTTATGTGGTATTATGAATTGAGTATGATTTACTAAGGATTTGAGATCGTTGTACGTAGGTGGACACCTACAATGACAGGACCTCAAGGAATCGGTCCGAAGAACCATCGATGGCTAATTGGGCTTCAAAACTGCGTGAGTAGATGGAACTTTCCTTCAATTACATTAATTGCTGGCATGATAAGTAAAATATGAATAATATGAAATGAATAAAAGTGAATTGTGTGCATGTGTTAGCAAATAGCTATGTGAAGCATTAAAACTTGTATAACATATATTGAGTAGCATGATATGGTATGATTTGCATGAATGTGTTGTCTTGTTATACTTGAATTATGTGAAATGCATTAAATGCACTGGCGTATTCAGGAATCGACATCGGCATGTAGAATACTGAGTTAGCATAGGGTAACATATGCAAACCTTGAGAGCTCTCTGGGTTTAGTAGCATGGCGTGAAGACTTCAATCGCATGGTAATAAAGATGGAACATGTTTTATTTATTTTATTATTAATTAAATTATGAATCAGGATCCTATAGTGTAGAGATCGATTAGGTGGAGCTACCATCACCTAACGTCCCAGCATCATTAGTGGATCGGGCTAAGCATTAAATTGACATGGATTTTTCTATTGCATACGATAATAAGATAAACAGAAACATAACGAGAATAGAGTGCCACTGACGAATTCCAGTCCAGGCCCTGGCTCGGATAGACTAGAAGATATTGTCAAGCTCAAATCACGGCCATGTGTGCTTTAAAGAGTCATGTGCTTGCTGCATATTATTTGATTGTGATTATGTGTGTTAATGTGTGATTTGATTAATTCATTAAATGTCAGCATGTTTTCTTGACGTATGTTATGATTTCCTGTGAAATACCTTATAAATTTTTTCAGTCCACTCACTTGGCAGGATTCTGCTAGATTATTGGCATGAAATGCAGAAAAAATATAACTAGAAGCTCACTCCCAAGCAATATGAGGAAATGGAAGGAAGGCGATGATGGAACAAGTGTGATCGTTGATCTTTCATTGTACTTTTTAATGATTATGCATAAGATCAATGTTAATTTCACCGATAAACTGGACAGTTTTGATGTGTTTATTTAGTGTTGTGTTGAGCAGGTTTTTAATAGGTTTTTGGGTGTAAATAATTGTTCCTTGATTAATGTAAGAGTGCGTAGACAGTTAGCTCATGAAGGTGAACCGACTGAATGTTTACCGATCGATCGGTTCATTTTAACTGATCGGTCAGTCGCTTGAGATGCAAAATTCGAGTGCTTACTAGCTTGTCAATCCATTTTAACCAACCGGTCAGCCTCTCTACATGTAGAATCTGAAGACACATTGACTGATCGATTGGTTTGTCACCCACCAGTCGAACTTGCGAGCGATATAAAAATAACTTAGATATGAGAGTTTAGATATTGAGTTCTTAGTTTTAGAATACACAATTTTATTTTCTTATTTTGTTTTGAGCAAACTCAATTTGCTTGAGATTGGAAACTACAGTATGCTATTTGATTGTTAGTGAATGTTAATTAATTTGAATTTTCTTTTTTTCTCTTTCTTTCCGTCGTTTTATATTCTAGCAAATGCAAAAATTTAAATTGGGAACTATTAGAGATTTAGTCTAGAACGTTAATTCTATCTTGCAATACCTTATGAACCTGATCAACTCATTCTAGGTGAATCTATTCAAATCGGAAGATTAATTTAGGTTTAAACAAGGGAGTGGAATGTCTAGGTTTATACAATTGATAGAATAGGCATATATCTGTCAGTCATAGGGTTCATATTGATCGGGAATCAAACAATCCTGTGATCAATATAGGAGTATAACTAATTAGGTTAATTAGATTAGGCAATATTAATCTTATAGGATATTAGACTGTAGAATCAAAAATACTTTTCTAGGGTAATTTGTAAGGGGAGAATTCCGACTTGAACAAATTAATTTAATTCACACTTAAATTCAACTTACCTTAGTTTTTAATTTTTACTTATTAAACTCTTAATCATCCAATTTAATTGGAATCTTAGGATCAGGGTCAATTGATTAGTTCTGAATGAATTTCTTTATGAGATCAATATTTGGACTTCGAGTTCTATATTACTGATTGTTGTGCACTTGCGATAGTAAATTTGATTTTACGCATTAGTGATACAATGTACAATGTATCCTTGTTAACCCATTTTGATATTTAATTAATTGCAAGTACATAATGTAACCACAGGTAATAAAGACATGATAAGTATTCTAGATTGTTCCTCAGAAAGACTAAAATGCATATACTCAATCAATTATCTGAATCCTTATTTTTAGTTATAGTGAAATATAAAAAGAGTAGCTTTCTACACTAAAATGAATTAAAATCATAATCCTAATTAATGGAATCAATGATCCAAGAAATCAGTTAATCATACATTCTCATAGAATAACTAATAGTTATCATAAACAACTCATTTTCAGATGACTTGATTAATTCTCTTCCAAGTAATTAATTAGTATACTATACCAATACATTAACTATAATCCTATGTTAATATGTATGCTATGGATTTTATCCTCAAGGTAATAAGTATATGCCTATCCTACCAATATTTAACTTTATCTTCTTGAGTTCTTGTTAGTGTGTCATAATACAAATAGATTTTTCAATTGCTTATACCTCCTTAAAGCAAACTGATCAGGTTTGGTTATCATTAATATCTAACAAAGAAGAATGACCATGAGTTATACTTGACTAATTCACATGAATCAATGATAATAGAAATCCAAACAACCAAAAGATGAATACCAGAATAAAGAGAAAAAGAATTTATGCAAACTCGATTCCAATTATTTTGTAAATATACATACTGTGTGCCTTGATCTATTTGAGATCTAGTGTTTACAATTAGAAATTCGATACTGACTACTTGTTTAACTTTTGGAGAGAAAATTTTATTTTTTTATTTTTTTCTTAGTCCATCTATTTACAAAGCATAAGATTTCGACTGGTTAGACTTGAAATGTCTCAACCATTCCAACTTGAATAACGGCTGTAAACATAATTAAATTTTCATGTAATTGTCACTTCGACTAGTCAGACTATCAATTCTTCAATCGGTCGGATGCTCATACTTTATTTCATCGTTTTTGTCAAGCGATCGAACAATTTTTGTCGACTGATCCTCGATCTTTCTGGATGAATTTCTTCTTTTTTGACTGATTGATATTTCATTCTGTCAATCGGTCATGTTCCATTCTCAACCAATTTTATCTTGTTTCGATCACTCGATATTTGGTATTTGATTGATCGTGGATCTCTCGAGTTAGAATGCTTTTATTTCGATAGTTGGATGATTTTGGGTTTGACCAGTCCTGGACCTCTCGAGTTAGAATGCCTCTATTTTGACTAGTTCGATGATTTTGGCTTCGATCGATCGTGGATCTCTCAGGTCATAATGTTTCTAGTTCGACTGGTTGACATTGTAGTGCTTTAATCGGTCGAAATACCAGTTTTTCATGCAATTCAACTTGTTTTAGCTTGCATTCAAGCATAACTCAACAACACATTATTCCACAATTGTTTAGTTAATCTTATATATGAAAGATCTCAAAATTCCAAGTGTAATTCATTAAAACAAGGTTAATAAACATCTTCAAATTTAGGACTTTGCATGTCCCTAGCAAATAGTTTGATAAAAACACTTAACAATATTAATGCCTAATGTTCCAAATATCTTTTACAACTAAAAACTATCCATAACATATTGTAAATGCATCATTGCATGGATACATACATTGATCTCATTATAAAAGTAATTTTTTTTCATTTTCAAATTTAAGTATGGCTAAAGGAATTAGGTTTTAAAACATCAAATATTCATGTACTAGTTCACTTCTCAATATAAGTACTTAGTTGGATTTAGGAGGTGGACTTCAAAAGTCATGTTTGCTGAATATATAATCATGTATTTTTCAATATATATATATTAATTTGTAACATATGCAATTTAAATTGTATTGCCCAACCCTCCTTTTTTGTTTTATCCTCAATAGAAACATAATAAGTCGTGCTTTATTGCTCTAAATTTTTGTTAATGTTTTACCTAATACTGCCCTTAATACCACTACTTTAGTGAAATTGTTTATATGCTTTTACTAAAATCATTTATATTATCCACATAATAATACATTTACTATAGTTATTAACGCTTTCCAAATTGTAAAAATATCTATGTTGTTGTTGTTATTTGGAATCTATAATCAAATGATATGGTATATGACAGGATAACAAATCTCCTCAAACTTAACTCCTAAGGTTATCAATAAGAATGAGATTTGAATAGAATAAAAACAAGCTTCTTTATTAATGACAAAGACATACAATAACAGAGATCATCACAGACGAACAACACAGATTGAAATAGAAACCCTAACACACACTGAAAAATAAATTTTACAATAAAAATATAGTGAAATCAAAGAACATGAGTAAAAGGAATACTCATAAAAGTTTGGTAGTACGCAATAAGTCAGCTAATCAATCCATATGCCAATTTGGTGGCATAAAAAAGGGTGGCACATTGGGATCATAGTAACTAAGAAAGGTGTACAACCAAGTATTATTGTCGCACTACAGTATCCTATTGTTTGGTGGATGTCAATAGTTGGCACTCCCCCAAAGTAGTCATTTACACAACCTGGGTCTGCAATGATCTATTATCTCTCCGTTTTGCATCTCCAAAGTAGCTAACGAGTTGGATAGCTCCTCCTCCATGGCATCCATGCGAGCAATGGGTATTGTGCATGGATGGGGAGAATCTGTATTTGGTTGTAGTGGAAGGGACGAAGCACCTTGGCCTTCCATGTACTTGGAAATGAAAAAGGAGTTAAGTGTGATACTCCCTTGTGTCTCCATTAATGACACGAACTCGTGCACATTGTAAGCATTGTTAAATATTTGTTGTGGTTTCATTGTTAAAAACTTTGGCTTCATCGATATGTGTACCCCGACATTTAAGTATAGACTGATAGTGAGGTGAGGATAAGGAAGTCGATTCTTGGTGGTTTGCTTCCATAATATCAATTTGGAGTAGATTGTTTGGCCAACATCAACCTTCTAATTCATCACAATTTTGAACAAAAACCATGCCACCTTCTGACTAATCTCATGATCTTGCGAGGTTGGGATTAAACTGTGCCGAAGATTCCCAAAAACATGGCTTCCCTATTGAAGTTAGTGACCATTATGGTACCACTAGCAGGCTTAGTTATCACTTTGTTGATTGTCAACACATTATCAATGACATCAAAATTGCGTGGCTCCTTTACATTTTAGATGGTTCTTGGTTCTGCAACTAAAAGTAGTTGTTGATGACCCATGGTGTGCAGAACACCCATCTACATCGAACCATAATATGGGATGTTGTGGCATCAATTAGGTTTGCAAAGAACTCATAAATGAGATCAAGACAAATAACGTTTGTCTTCCTTAATGCAAATTCCTTCCATCCTAGGTTATTTATTTTTGTCTTATACTCAAGCAGGAAATGGTGGAGAATATTGATGTGGAAAATGGTCTTGAAGTCGCAGTACTTCTCCTAGTGAAATTGTTAACTTTTAACTAGTCAAACCATTGTTGAGCATCTTTAGACATGAATCGTGTGGTATCATAATCTGAAGTATCAGTGACTAGTGGTTGTGGTTCTGGGCAAGAAGATGCTCTTGATCTTTTGGATTGGGTCAACGATGATCTGTACTTTGTATTCTTGGTGCGAACCATGTTATTTGAAAAAAGAAGAAGAACAAACAAACACACAATATTCCAGTATTCAAGTTAAGATAAATCAACAGTAACTTCTAAATACTTTCAGAGTGAAAATAATGAAGTAATACTGAAACCAAAACTATCCTATAAGAAGTGGCTCATTGTGTGACAAAACAAGATAAATAATGTATGAGAAATGTAGCAGCAAGAGATGGAAATACTATGTAAGGATCCAAACCCAACCTATTAGGATCCTTATTACCGTAAAACCCAAATAAGTCCTCGCAAGGTCCTATTTGAATCCCACAAGGCTCAAATCTCCTAATTTTCAATTTTATTGGTTGATTTATATGTTGTTTAAAGGTTAGAGCATGTTTATATATTAATGAATTTCTGGCTTATATGAAGTGAAAGAAAACATCAACGGAAGACTTACATTAACACTGAAAACAAATGGAAACATAACACATAAGTCCCATAGGAATCTCAAAACATCAACCAATAGTATCGTGTATATTTCAAAAGCAACAAGAAAGAGGAAGAGGGATTGAAAAGCCAGAATACAAATCCACACAAGTTCAAATACATGATATGTGTATTCAATAGGAATGGGGTGCAAATGAAAAGCAAATTCGTCCAGCTGCGCAGCCTTGATCTCACACCTTTGGTACTAGCAACAAAGCACATACCTAAGCTTGCAAAGAGGGAGAAAAGAAGGGAAGAGATTACCAGAATCTCAGTAGGGTCACAACTTCATAAGTCCTAGGGATTCCCAATCAAACATCTCCCAATAACCAAAAGATCAACACCTAAAACTAGCTAAGATATCCAATTAAAATTGCAAGCATCAATCACACATAATAGGGGCCAAAATCATTACAACCACACACAATATAAGGGTAAGCTGAAATTGGTAGAAAACAAGGGAAAAGACTGAAAGAATTTCTTATTCAGAAGCACACGGACAGTCTATAACATAATCTGATTTTCAAAACCAAGATTTGTCCCCATCTGCCCATGTTGTCCAAGACTATGCTGCAAAAAAGGTAAAATGGTTAAACAATCAATATTACAGCAAGCTTTTTAGTAATCTTCAATATCCAGACTTTAATTGGCCTAGGAGCATTCTTGCAGCTACGCATACAAGTCACCTTGCCACACAGAAACAAGGCATCCTAGACTCGACTTGGCCTATAGGGCATCTTGACGTCCAGACTCGAACTAGCCTACAAAGCATTCTGAAGTCTGGACTTGAACCGACCTTCAAGGCATCAAGCGAGATCTTGCTAGGAATAACCACCTATAAATCTCTTAGTTCGGTAAGCATCTCTCCTCTCTCTATGAGTAACTTGACCAAAAAATGGGGAACTCCCTCAACTTCCAGTGAACTAAAAAGAGGCAAGATTCAATAGGTCAAGAGAGAATCAGTTGACCCAGCGACAAAAAAATCCTTCAAATAAAACACAAACAAGGAACTTACACGCATACAAACATAGTACATGCATACACAAATCACAGCAAAAGATTCTCAATCAAATCACAATACAAATCAAAAATTAATCCTCAAAGTCATAACTAAATTAGGCAACCTATTGACCTATTAACTTTTGAGATTCCCTATCACCATAATAATACATTCTACAAGCATATAACCAAGATAGACAATCGAATTCAATCATATGCAAATATTCAAACAATAAGGTAACCAAAGGAACCGATGAGGCATAGATCATACCTCTCACGTGTCTAAATCAGATGCAATCCTCTGCCTTTCCAATAAGATCAAAATTTCCTAAACAATGACAAGGAAAATACCACACAATACTAAGCTACAAGATTACTTAATTAAAAACCAAAGGCATTGGGAATCCTTACCAATTAACCTATCAAAATCCAATGATCTGGATGCAGCAATATCTTCCTCCTGAATGCGTGATGTGATGGCCAAAAATTCAGCAAGAAACAACCTGATTATTCACCCTAATTCATCATACAAATTTTGGCAACACTTTAGGGTTTATACAGCAAATTGCGATTTCAACATTAGAGAGGTTAAAGTTGCGATTTCATGAAATTAAGAAAAGAATAGGTGCCAATACTCAAACGATTAAAAGGAATAAGATTTGAAACCAATAGGCAAGTCAATTGATTAAATTTCGGCAAACATATGGTTAGGAATAGGGCATATCGATTTCATGTATAAAGAAGATTCAAAGGATAAATTTATGATTTTACAATATTAATGGATGCCAAAAAATCATACGAACAAAAGGAATAACAACAGAAATCAATTTAAGGAAGAATCACACAATCTTAGCACCAAAATTGACGAATTATGACTTGAATTTTGACAGGGAAGAACTAACCTTCTAATGACCAACCCAAAATAGCTAGATAGAGGATGGAAAGAGATTTCCAACAAACTATAATTTGTAGAAATCCGACAAAGGATGAGAGAGTTATGTTAGGATGAAGATTAAGGAATTTCAGCTAGGGTTTAGGGTAGGCAAAAATCGAAAATTGAGAGGAAGGAGAGGGGATAAATTTTGAAATTTTCAAGTGCGTTTTGGTATGTTTAGGTAGGGTAGGCTAGCCACTCTTTTATAGGGTTTTAGGGGATTAAATTTTCTTCCTTTTAAGACTAGATAAGTTAGGATAATGCTTAAAAGATAATTCTATTAAAATAGTTACTCTATTTAAAAGGAAGAATTATCTAATATTTTAGATAATAAGGAATAAAACTAAGGATAATTAACCAGAATTAAAACAGAAAATATTCAGCAACAACCATTTTAGGCCATCACGTATTCATTTCTTTATGGGCAAAATAGTCATTTCAGTTGTACCGGTACCTGAGTTCCATTTCTGACCTATGAACTTCTAGGATATCTACCCTATAGAGGATCAGGGTCTCACATACTATCTCTAGTTATTCTTTCTGTATTG
Organism: Passiflora organensis; assembly: GCA_019739055.1. Lineage (NCBI taxonomy): Eukaryota > Viridiplantae > Streptophyta > Magnoliopsida > Malpighiales > Passifloraceae > Passiflora > Passiflora organensis. The sequence continues at coordinate 2,559,027 of JAEPBF010000103.1, forward strand.
TGTTGTGATTGAAAATAAGGAGAAAATCTGTTGAGAAAATCGCTTTGTGAGAGAAAGTCAAAATAGAATTTGATGGAGAGAGAGTGAGGAGAGTTAATGTTTATTTAAAAAGATCATTAAAATTTCGATCGGTAGAGATGTCATATTTCAACCGGTCGAAATATAAGCGATTGCACTGATGAAAGAAGTTTTTAAAATTGTAACTGGTCGACAATGCAACGTAATTCAGAAGAATAACTAAAGAAAAAGAAAAGAAAATTCAGAAATATTTTGAGGAGAAAAATAAAGGAAGAGAAGAAAATGAAAGGGAAAAAAAATTGAGCAAAAATGAGAATAGAAATAAAGAAACCATTCATGAGCTAAAATAATAATCTGAAACCAAAACAACTTTCATCATACCTTAAATCCAGCCTCATTACAACCAAAAAAGACTAGCTAATTTCAAATTGCTACTTAAAGAGATGGAGAAAGGATTTATAGGAAAATTTATGGAAAAGACTACTTGTAGAGGTTTGAGAGAAAACATAAACTCAAAGAGAGAAAATAAGAGATGAGTGTTTCTCAATAAATAAGAATGTTTGATTGATCAATTTAGGAAGAGACTATATGATGAAAGAATTGAAATAATGACAATTACCGTGACTAATAAAGAGTCGAATCTTGGACATACAAAGTAAGAAGTCCTATCTGAAATCATTTATCATCCTTAGAATTTTAATTATAAGCCCATGCTTAGGGACAAGTATTGAGAAAATATGAGGATGTTTGATGATATGTTTTAATGTCAAAATATTTCGATTTAGATATGTTTTTATGGTTATTAAATAGCACAATCTTAATATAATTACTTATTTATTTTCATACAATACCTTAACATTATATTTGAGCTATTTTGTAGGAAAGAATAGATAAAAGCTTGGAAGAAGATAAATACCGTGGGAGATAAAGACGAGAGCCAAAAGTGTAAGATCTGAGAAATTCTGACAAGCTTGGGTCGAGAAGCCCATTTAAGAATCGCAGCATTAGTGGGATTTTAGCCCATATTCATAGATCGATGCTGGGCTTATAGCTCAGTTTTGATGTTTTAGAAGATATATTTTATCTTTAAGGAATTATTATAATTAATAAAGAATTATTGTTATTTATGTGAATGGTGATCGGTGACCGAAAAAATGGTGAATTGTCTAAATGATTTTGACATTTGAGACCTTGAATAGGTCCATTAAGGATTGATAGTCATTGGTGAAATTTCTAGGAATTTTTAGAGACATAATTTGATTTATTATGATTTATCTTAAGTTATACTATAAGGTTTTGAATTTTTAATAAATTATGAAGTTTTGAGAAAAATGATTTTCTTGGACTTGATGGAATCTCCTATTCATAAGGAGTTTATAGAAATTTTCTAGATATTTTTTGAAGGTTTATACTATTTATTATAAATTATTAAAGATTTTTTATAATTAGAATATAATAAAATATTATTATTATTAAATATGTTATATTAATATAATATTTTTAAAAACCCTAAATGACGATTTATGCTGTCATTTTTACCGTGATGGTCAAAATGACAAGGATACATGTAGTTTTGATGTTCAGGGGAAGGGAGTGTGCTGTTGCAACTGAAACGACGTCGTTTCTTCATGATACCCAGACAATGTCGTATTAAGGTCAAGTACTGTGCCCGGTCAAGATCGTTCCCACCACCGACTCAATACCCGTTTAATCCATATCCGGGTTGAAAGCTAGCATTCATCCCACCGAGCTCTAAAACTTCCCCTGTGAGCTTCATCTCCATTCCCCAAATGTTTCTACGGTGAAATCGTGATGCTTCGAGTTAGGAGGGGTGAGCTTAGTTCAATTTTCAGGACTCAAAAATCAATTTCTTTCTCTTGTGAATCTGCCTTATTCCAGCGGCAAAACTCTTTATATGTATTTGTATTCGTCTTGTTTGGATTTTAGATTTGGTGTAAATTTCATAAGTTTTGGGGTAGTATTTAGGGAGATCGGAATCCAGATAATTTTTGGATTCCACAGTTCATCAGTGTCAGTGACTAGAGGTTGAAAATGGCCTCGGACGACACATGACATGTCATCCGAGGTGTCTTCATGTGACATATCATACGGTACATAGGTAAACGATGTGTCACCTGCATGCGTAGGCGACCTATCGTTCACTACAAGGTAGGTTGGTTCGAGCCTGAGGCTTGAACAAGACATGGCACGCGCAGGAGAAGCCATGTGTCACATTCTAGCAACTTCGGATAGTCGGCTATCAGCACCTGGTGCTGCCAGATAGTGAGATCTGATTGGTCTGAATTAATTAAATTTCAGAAATTGGTAAAAATAGACAGAAATGGTATAAATTTTGAGAAAAATTGAGAAAAAATTACAAAAAATACTAAAACTAATTTAGGGTATAATAGTACTAAATGTGTTAGATTTGGATATGATTTGATTGATCAAATAAATAGAATAATTTTCAGAAAATCAAAAAAATTACTTGGATTAGTTCTCGGGTAGAAACGTATTGAGTAAAGGATAGGATGCATGATTTTATCTGTTATTATGATATGAGCATGAATTACTGAGAATTTGAAAATCATTGTGCATAGATGGATACCTATAATGGCAGGACCTTGAAGAATCAGTCTGGCAAGCTATGAAACGATATATGGGCTTCAAAACCCATGAGTGGACCAAACCTTCTTTCTTTTGATAAGTTGTTGGCATGAGTAATAAAATATGTCTATCAAGAAATGATTAATTGGAATCGTGTGTGTGCTTGAGAAATATTATGTTAAGCATGATACTGGTATAATGTGCATCAAGTATCAATGATATGTTCTGAATTGTATGAATGTGCCTTGATGTGGTTTGATTATCGAGATGTATAAAATGCATTGGACACATTCAGGATACGACATTGACATGTAAAATGTACTGAATCTGCATAGGATAACCTATGTAATCCTTGAGAATTCTTCGAGTTTGGTAGCATGGCGTGGAGACGTCAAACAACGAGATAATAAGGAAGGAAAGTATTTTTATTTATTTTATTATGAATTAAATTGTATGAATTAGGATCTTATAGAGTAGGGATCGATTAGGTGAAGTTACCATCACCTAACGCCCTGACATCATTAGTGGATTGGGCTAGGAAACTTGTTTGATATGGATTTATCTATTACATGCAATAATAAGATAAATTGAAAGATAATGAGACTAGAGTACCATTGACGAACTCTAGACCTGTCCCTAGCCCGAATAGACTGGAAGATATTGTCAGCTCAAATCACAGTCATGTATGCTCTGAAAATTCATGTTTTCTGCATATTATATGACTGTGATTGCTTGTGCTATTGTGTATGTTCCGATAAAATTATTGCATGCCAGCATGTGTAAATTGTTAAAGCAATGATTGCATGTAAAATATTATGTATATTTTTCTGTCTATTCACTGGACAGGCTTCTGCCAGAATATTAGTATTACATATAGGAATGATAATTAGGAATTCATCCCCAAACAATGTGAAAAGAAGATAATGGATCAAATGTGTTTGAGGTAAATCATATAGGTATTATATTCATAGTAATATTTTTCCTAAATTTGTTTGTGAGTTGATTGGAGTATGTGATTAAATAAAAACCTAGATTGTTGTGTTAAGAGTCTATCTATTATGGGATGTCACCTGGACGACATCGTGACGCTTAATCTTTTTCACTGCACTTTATATGTTCTTGGGATGATAAATTCTCATTCGTTTAGGTTTTGTACCACTAGCCTTATAGGTTTACTTATGCATAACTTAAGTTGGTAACTATGTATATTGTGGGTCCATAATGATTGTCGCGCAATTGTTGGTCCGAGGCATGACAAAAAGAGATAAAGCATATCTTTCATCAAGAATATAAGACACGTTATTATCTTTAATCACATATATAAACCCTCGGCTGCTATGGTTAGGGTATCTTATCAATCATTTAACTTTTAGACATTTATAGAATCCTTAGTGATAATTCTGTGAATATGTCTAGCAAGAAACTCCTTAATTTAGCCTCAACTTTACAGTAGTTTATTGTTGAACTTTCGATAGAATTTATTAGTATCAATTTGAGTATTTTTCATTACTACTTTCTCTGTTACTGTTATATGTGGAATCTATCTACGGTAGTCATGGTCATACCAATGTGATTGTGTTCTACACCATCAGAGGATTGTCGTACAAACCTCTAGATTAAGTGACACATCAAGAGAGGAAGATATCATCTTGAATATCTATGTTAGTGTTCAAGAAGATTGTTGCTTGGTAAAGCAAAGAAGCCTTCAAGTGGATTAAGCCTCCCAAATACCACATACCAAGTGTCTTCTCAATCGACTCTTCTAAGAAAAGTGATTATATTTATCTTAAGATCAAATCGATGATAGAAGAAGGAAAAATATAATAACCGAATATAAGTTGGGGTTAGATATCAATCTATAGTTTATTACAAATGTACTATACTGATTTGAATTAGAATTCATGACTTACAACAAAGACCCTTTTTAACTCTCTATCCTTAGCATGCTCACACCTCTTATTCGCGTGCCCTCGTCAAGTTTTTGCCTAAATACGTGCCTTATCTGTAACTCGATCTCCATTCCATGTGGATTCAACCCTGTTATTTTGTATTACAAAACTCTCTAATAGGTTAAATTATCTTACTAAAAATTAATTCACAAATAGTGTAAATCTAACTTGGTGCACCGAGAGCATCTTAGAATTACCCATTTCCAATATTACAAAAGCCATTTATAATGGTATTAAAAGTAAATACATTGGGACGGTATCTTTCTGAGACAATTTGATCAAAGATTTCCATGGTTTGGTTGACGAGTGTTCTCCGCATACCAGTCATGAATTAAGAAATGTCTTGTTTTAACTTTTTCAACCAGGACTTCCACACAGAGATGGAAATTTCTGACGAATGTCTGGCTAATGATGCAAGACTAGTTAGTGAAATTTCCGCGAAGCTAATAATGCTTGAAATCAAAACAAAGTTCAGAAGAAAAAAGATTAGTCGATGGATTGAATGTTCTTTTAAACTTTGTTTTTTAAAACTGTAGTAATAAGTTTGACTAATTTACACTGTGCTCTATGTATATTATATATTCAGTTCAATTCAGTTCCAAACGTGTTTCCACCACCGTCTGCAATGGCTTTGTTTTCTGTTCTCTTCCTTCCTTTCTTCCTTTTTCTCCAAGTTCGGCTCAAATCCACCACCGTAAACATAGAATTGAACTCACAAAAACAACCAACGACCACCGTGTGTCCACTTCAGAATCAGGAGATTTCGCATTTGGAATCCTCCATTTGTCCAGAATTCTTACTGTTCAAAGTTCCAGAATGGAATCCTCCAGAAGAGCTATATGTATTATTACTTTTAAGAGGTTGACAATATAAATTGGTCTCTAGGTGATAATGCAACCGACTTTTCACAACATAATTCTGGAAGATTGCCTTCATCACTGACTTGCCATTGATGCATTATTTTGTGGGAGGAATCCTCGGATGATGATAATATAAATCCCGCCATTTGATCAACTTCAGGAGCATATTCAACCCAAATCATTAAAAAATTATATACAAAATTCAGAATGATAATGCCAGGTGGCTTCGTGCGGGACAATGTGTGACAGTCGCATTCATACCTGCACATCTACATCTAATTCCCATCACATTTTGGATTTGCTTTCAATAAAAGCATGAATAGACGGTTCTCTTCCAAGAAAATCTGACAAAACCTCAACAGGTTCCTTTGCTCCTCCCGGGGCCAACACCTGCACACAAAACCAACAAACTTATGATATGGATTTCATGGATAGCCAGCCCCCTTGGGAGGGGCCTGCAAGCTTATTTGAGTGGCATGCACAGCTTCACAAATAAAGCAAAGCAAGACCTCAGAACAGTTTTTATTCTCTACCAAAATTTAAACTAACAAAACTGCAAGAAGAAAGAAAAAAACAAAGTCTCTGTGAAAGACTTTACCTTGTTTCTAAATTGCATGCCTACTTGGTGGTTCAAGAGATCATCACAAAATTTTGAGGAAAATATGTCAGCCGCAAATACCTAAATGTCATTTAAGAAGTCAGCATAAGAATTATAGCCTCATCGATAAATGGATGCCTCTATTACTAGGTTTTAAAATAATGACTCGGTTAAAAGTAAATACGTCAGTTTCAAAAACAACAAAACCATTGACTATAAGCTATGTGAGTCATGCGGGTAGGAAATGCTAATAAAAGCAAGCTCCATAACCTCACTCCAAATACGACTGTAACAAGCAGCTTCATAACCAATGGCACTGCATGGGAAACATGAAGCTGGATTTGTGCCTTCCAATATTGGCAGACCTAACATGACCTGAGGAAACAGAGACAGATTCTTATCTTGTACACAAATATGTAAGTTTGTTGTTTAAGTGGTTCCATACCTTTGGGTGAAGATGCTTGAAAAGCTCAGCAATGTCAACGTTGTCGGTGGAGTGTATAATCTGATCAAACAGACCTGACAATTTAAACACCATATTTAGCTACACTAAATTCGACATGTTAGAACTAGTAAAACTGTCAACAAAGATGAAATGGCTAACATAAATATATCTGCATCCTCCCGAATGGGCATCCTTGACAAGAATCGCACTAGTTCCCAAGAAAAGAAACAATAAATGTGCCAAAAAAAAAGAAGAAAACAAAGTATCACAGTAGACATGCATGCCTCGATCATAAATATGAAATATGAAATATCTTGTAAAAAGGATAAAATGCCTAGACTACAAGGTGTCGTACATGCAAGTATTCATGATCTTGAAAAGAGAAATCTTTTCCAAAAACCTAAGGGGCCCACATAGATAAATACCAAACTCTCAAAACATTCCAAGTTTGATTTGAATTGCCAAAATGTTCTGCAATATAGAAGAATAGCAGTTGTTGCCACCCTGCCCTCCTGATACTAATTTGCTTTTCATCTCAAAATCGTACACTATAACTGGAACAAAAATGGCAATCCCATTATACATACTATATGCACACTAATCTTCAGCCTTGGCCCTTGGTAACCAAGTAGAGGTCTTTCAAGCAGGGCATATTGGAGACTACAAATCTTGCATGCTCATGAGGGTATAATTCTGCAAGCTAAACAAACATATTTCTGCTGCCTCACAGTCTTGTGCAACAAAAGCCTAAATTACAAAATTGGAGTTAAACAATGAGCAAAAACAAATTTTCCTTTTCCTATTGCTGAATGCAAAACAAAAAATAATAAAACAAAACTTCAAGAAGAATTTACAAAAGTGACAAGATAAAAATTATAACCATCTCAACAGAATACTTCAAAAATACTTAAAGCGGTTCCCATGCAAATTTACGATATTCTGATGGGCTGAAAAAGAACAAACTTCAAAATGAAAAGCTTTTGTAATCTTACAATAAAGAATTTCCTGCTTCAATTTGAGGGAAGAAAAGGAATATCGCCATCTTTTAAGTGATTTACATACATCATCCTTGATGGGTATTGTGATATCCTACAAAAGTTAAATGTCATTACGTCATAAATACATTTAGAAGTATACAAGGAAAATCACAAAAGTACAAAAAAGAGTATGGATAAACGACAAAGCTTTATTTTAAGAAATTGGAAGACAGCAATGCTATGCAATGCATTTACCTAGCACAAACATAAGCATAAAAATATGTTACAACTAAACATGCATGAATATGAGCTTCTATGAGTAGATAGGAGAGAAAAAGAAAAGAGATTATGCTCCCTACCCTCCTATTTCCCCTTTCAGATTGGTACGAATGAAACCACATTTTCCATACATATACACAATAACAAGAAAGTAAAATGCATGCATCACCTGATGGAATCCAGATATTAACTTCAGCGTGATGCTCTCATAACACCTAAAACATACCACAAGAATTTGCTAGGTCAGTATCCTGACTTGAGCAGACAAGGAGCACACCTAGCAATTAACTCACCAGTTTTCCAGCAACCGAGCAGGGATCTCAACAAAGTCTGGATCAACACGCAACCCAGAGAATCTTGCAAATGATGCCCGGCTGCATATTTGCTGCACCTAAAGCTCATGATCAAAAGAAGCTGGGTTAATCATCAAGGCTGCTAAACTGCAGTAACACTCTAACAATATTAGTGTAGGACCAAAAGGTATCACTTGTCAATATGAGAATTAAATTGAATGGCACTAACAGAAATTTACATACCACATGGCCAAACTCATGGAAAAAGCTGACCACTTCAGAAAATCGCAATAAACCAGAATAGCCACCACTGTTCTTTTGAAATTGAGATACAAGTAATGCCACTGGTACCTAGTTAAAGAAAATAGTGTGTCAATAATGTCAACTGCTGTCCATAGAAGAACCAGGTTCTTTATCGAATTGTTTGCTTATGGATACTACAAGACACAAATTAACATACAAGTAATTACTCATAAGCCTATACTTTAATATGAAGCAATTACTTTAGAGTTATCACAAATAAGTACAAAGTGCAGAAATAGCAGAGCGCCATCCTCAAGTCTGTTTGTTGTTTACTTGTGGTGCAGGGACCCAAAAAAATTGAAGAGCTTTAAAAAATACAGATAGAGGTGGAAACAAGCTAAGGGAACCACAACTCAGGAAAGGAAGTAAAATTGTTTGAACAAATTATTGCCAAATAAAGGGATAGAGTTGACAAGTAGGCTCAATTGCCCTTGGAAATCTGACTGTGGAGAAAGAGAGAAGAGATTGTAAGATAGATTGAAGTTCTACAAAATCAGATTTTTTGGAGCCTTCCAGTCCCTCAGACAAAACACTTATTTACTTTTCAGGGATTAGGATATTGGGCACAAAGTAATCAAGTCACCTGTTGTGGACCCCTACTTGATATTGCACAATTTTGAAGAGCCAATACACATGTATGACTGTATTTTCCTTCCCTGTCATACAACAGAAGCTTATTTTTTAGAAAATAAAGTAACATTTCAAAATACTAAACTGAAACATGATGTATTACCTTATATATAAATCAAGGAAGACATAACCCAGGTGTTCACCCGTAGATAAGTCAAATACTGAAAATAGAGAAACATCACCATGCCAAACCTCAGCATTGGAAATTTCCTCAAATCTCAATCCTGAATGAACCAAAGAGAGAGTGGTGACCATTTTAAATGAGGCAAAGTCTTTAGAATTTTTTTTTTAAAAAAAGACCAATTAAAAATGAGGACAAAAACTTGAAGTTCTACAAAAAAAACAAATAAATGCAACTACCAAAAAGGTCCTGGACTATTTTGAAGATTCCAGATAGAACCAAATCCACAGGAAAGTATTGCTTAAGAGCTCCAAAGTCCAGGTCAAATTGCATTTCCTCGACCCTCTTCACATAGTATAATAGATCCTCAATTCCAAATGGAGAGTCCCCTTCCTCTTTTCTCTGATTTCTCAGCATACAAAAAATTAATAAGACATGTGATGGGTAAAAAACAAAGAGAAAAAGGAGGAAATAAAGCAGAGCATGTTCTTACCTTCATATCTTTCAACATAGAGAGTTCCCTGGTCGCCAACTCAGTTAGACTGAGAGAGATGTCTTCTAGGAACTCAAATATCTAGAATATCAGTAAACTTACCGATTAAGTGACCAGCCTGATATCATGAAATTTACCTCAAATGCTTAAAAAATGAAAAAACGTATTTAATTGTATGTGAGTGATTGAAAACATTAAACCAATGTTTCCAAAGAAATGGCAGGGGTGTAGTAGCCTTCCCACCTACTTCCAATTTTTGTAGAGAAAATAAAATGGAAGAGCAACTTCAGGTGTAGAAATTTTTCTGAAATTGCATCATATAAATCACAACTCCATCAAGAACAAAATTTTTACTGCCAATCAACTACTAAGAGATAAATAACAAACTACATAAACCTTAGAGGATGTCTTTGCCATTCTTTCACCAACGGCATAGTCTGCATAGTTTGAATAGCCAAGCAACCGAGCATATTTATGGCGCATATCAACCTAAAAATAATAGAAATATAATGAATCTCACTGGTTATAGTTTGATATAAACTATATAAGAGAAAAAAAAATATCAAAACAAAAGGCCAAAATTTGAGCCACAAATGATATTAACATAATGCTTAACTTATGTTAATTCAGTATGAAATTTGTTCAAAAGGTCATGGAGTAGGCAACAAGAAAGATCATAGCCAAAACAGATGTCTGATGATCCATCAGTGCAATGGTATGCAATCTACAAGCCAAATAAGAGTTGGAAAGTAACTATCATGTTCTAATGAAAACATTAAAGTTTACAACACCTTGCAACACCTCAGTACTGGAAGAACTAAATAGAAGATCATAAAATATACACCCATAACGAAGTCTATTACAAAAGTGACACGGGATAAAAGGGTTTCCACAAAACTAATCAGCATTTTCTAGAATTTAGAAAAAGAAAAGGAAGACCAGTTATTCATAACATCTTATCATACTTTTACAACCTAATTAATAATATTTTTTAAAGCAGAAAATTTAAAGGTCAGTATTTACCAAACTTTCTAAGATAGATAGATTGACTTCTCCACACCTCTGCCCATAGGCTGCAGCAATCATCCTCCTTGTGGCTCCTACCTTCATATCGTTGTAGTATACATTAAGAATGTAGGTTCCAACTATCATAATATATAGGTATAAATTGCAACAAGAGATAAATATAGAGCCAATAATGATGACCATTAATGGGTAGCGGAGATTTGACAAAATCAAATTTTAGGGCAGTGGAACAGATTTTGAATAAAGCAACTAGGAACTTGTCTCAACACCTAGCCAGTGGCAAGAGGGGCAAATTGATACTTCAAATGTCATACCTTGCAAAACTCCAGCAGTGCTATAACAATATGAGTTCTCATTGTGATCTTGTATGAACCATTGCCAACTTTTTCTAAATTCTGAAAAGAGAGAAAATAGTCCAAATTCAATTGAAGTATGCAGACAAATGATTTAGTTTATCGAGAACTTCAAATTGTTTATATTTGCCTTTTCAACTGGAAACTAAGTGAAGGGAATGAAATTTTTTTCTTTTATCCAAAAACTGGTTTCAAACAAAGCTTCAATGAGAGAACCACATATCCAATGACAACATCGTGTCTCTCCCCAGTTGGCTAGTTAAAATAATATTTGAACAATTTCTACCCAATGAAATCCATTCTGTAAAAGCTTATAGAGAGCTGATTCAGTTAACTTGGTATCCTACTATTCCTGTTATATCATTTATCAATAGTCGTATCTGGTCAAGTATCCACAACATTCTTATCTAAGATGTTTAGGTTCTAAATTCAGTAGCTACAACTGCTTAGTTTCCTTGGTGAGACTGAATGCAGGTATCATTCTCATCAACCAGTTTCCATTAGAAGTTTCAGCTGTCATGTTGCAACTTAAATTTAGGTTCTATCTCACCAGACAAGAATATAAGAGGTAGAGAAACATGCCTCAAGGAACTCTGGAGGCAATCCAACAAGTTCTTTCTCAGTAAAAAGAAGATAGGTGCTGTCATCATTCAAATTTTTTATATACCGCAAACTGAGCTCATCAATTTGAGTTTTCAAACGTTGTACTTCCTCTCTCTTAGTAATAGTAAGGTTCAAGCCATTCCTCTCGAAGTCACTGACCTGTCACTGATCAATAAAAATCAATAATCTAATGGCAAACTTATGGAATTTTGTAAAAGAACTAAGACATATCAGGAGTAATGGACTTTCTGAATGAAACAATAAAAAATAATCACAAGGCTTCCGTACCAGAGAGTTAACATAATTTTTCACTTCCAAATTCATCCATTCCCCCTTGGCAGAAAAAGCTTTTACCACGCGATATACATCTTCACGCTTACTGATGCACATTAAATAATAAAATCACAAATACAAAGCTACCAAACATTTAATTATAAATACAAAGAAAGAACAAAATTTAAGAAACCTGCAATCCAAAACATGAGAATCTATCCTCCGCTCTGCCTCTGCACTCGCTTTGCGAACAACGTCCGAAGTAGAAACTAATTTAGGAAACACGCATGACTGAACCAATGGAAATTGCTCCGCCTCCAAATCAGCTAGGGGAAAAATGACATTCGCATAAGTAACCTGCATATAACAAAGTAACACGAGCACACATGAGATAACCTCACTCGTCACACGTTCAAAATAAAAAGGGGTAACTGACAAGTACATATGGGTCATGCGTAAAGCAAAAATAACAAAGCTTTTATAAGAAATTGCTCGGGAATCAGAATTAGGGCCTCGAAAGGAGAATGTACCTTGTCGAGTGGAACTGAAGCTACGGCGTCGTGAACAGCCTTGGACTTGGCGATTATACAGTCAGCTAGTTTCAGAATTGCGGAGGAGGAGAGGTTGACGCGAACATTGCACCCAGGGAGATCTAGTCAACCACAGTAAACAAACTTTGTAACCGATAAAAAAACTGTTCAAGCAAGCAAAATAAAATGAAGCGTGAAACAAGAAATCACTTTTCTTTTTGGAGGTTTTCCGGTGAGAGACGAAGGCGGAGATGGCGAAGTTGGCAGCGAGAGCGAGGAGAGCAGCAGTGCCAGTTAGGACAAGCAAGTTCCGGTCTCGCTTGCGTTCAGTGGGTTTATGGCTGCTGCTAGTCTCGGTCATTGGTTCTGGAGGGGTGGGGAATTGGGATATTTTGGTGGTAGAAGAGAACGGGAGGGAAAGCTTAAGAGGTGAGGCGACTGGAGTTGAGGAAGAGAGAGAACTGGAAGCGTGGATGGGGAACGGTGGCGTGCATTTTGCAAATAGGGACAGAGAGTAAGGCGGAAATAATGTAAAAAAACTATAATAGTGTTATGAATATAAAAAATTTGGTAATTGAAAAGACACAAAATTTATTATGTCTATTCAATTGTGTAATGAATATTTTGTAACTACAAAATTCTTTATCTTTTAATGTCTCTTCATGTACCCTATCATGTTACCTATAAATAGAAAGTAGCATTATTTGTTTTGTACACACTTGTTTTGAGCACTTGAGAATATATTCTACTCCCTATATTGTTCTTAGTTTTCTCTCTTATTCTTTTCTCCTCAATTCTTCTTATCGTTATATTCTATAACACGTTATCAGCACGACACTTTTATAAACAAAAGGAAATCAAGAGTCTTACAAGAGTTCTTCACAAAAAACAAATAAGAATTTTAGTTTCTACAAAGGTATATTTGGGTGAGTATATTTTTATAATTATTTATAATCATGTTGTAATATTATTGCTATGCTTCAAATGTGCTTTTTACAACAGCAATATCGTGAAAAAAATTTCACAAAATATTCTGATTTGATTTCATGCCTTCTGGTGGCTGAACAAAACAATGAGCTGTTGATGAGAAATTATGAATCTCGTCCTACTGGTTCTGCTCTATTTCCTGAAGTGAATGTGATGTGATGTTATCTCATAACCATAGTCGTGGTCGTATTCGAGGCTGCGGACGAGGACGAGGACGAGGTTATAATAAATTTCGTCATGGTGGTGGTAATCAAGTAAATTTATCTTCCAAAATCAGAAAGTTGTAAAAGATGAAGGACCTGGAAAAATAATGAGTGGCATAAAGAAAAAGTTACAATTAGTAACTGTCATCGATGTGGAATGCAAGGTCATTGGCAATGTACCTGTCGTACACCAAAATATTTTGCCGACCTATATCAAGAATCTTTAAAGTCTATTTATTTGGTTTTATTTATTCATATTTTCTTTTTATATTTTAATTAATTTTATATTTTCTTATTAATTTTATTTATTCAATGAAAAGAATGGATATTGGCATGGATATCTAAGATGAACGCCAAGGAAATATGTTTGGTTGACAGTGCCACAACGCATACAATATTGAGAGATAAGAGATATTTCTCTTATTTGGATAATAGAAAAACCACTGTATATACCATAAGTGGTAGTACAAGATTAATTGAAGGCTCCGGAAGAACAAATATTATTCTATCTGGTGGCACCAAAATAATGATAGAAGATGCATTATACTCTTCTAAGTCTCAAAGAAACTTGTTAAATTTCAAAGATATTCGTTTGAATGGATATCATATTGACACAATGAACAAAGGAAGAATTGAGTATCTTTGCATAACTTCTATAATTTCGGGTAAAAAGTATATATTAAAAAAATTACCCACTTTTTCTTCCGGATTGTACTACATAAGTATTACAATGATAGAATCTCATTATATAATAAACCATCAGTTTAATGATGTGTTTAAAATTTAGTATGACCGGTTAGGCCATCACGGTTCAACAATGATGCAAAAAATAACAGAGAATTCTTGTGGTCATTCATTGAAAAAGAATAAGATTTTTCAATCTAATGAATTCTCATATGCTGCTTGTTCTCAAGGCAAATTAATATTAAGGCCATCACTAGCAAAAATTAGAATTGAATCTCCACAATTTTTAGAAAGAATTCAAGGAGATATTTATGGGCATATACATCCACCATGTGGACCATTTTGATATTTTATGGTTTTGATTGATGCATCAACCAGATGGTCACATGTATGTTTATTATCATCTCGCAATATGGCATTTGCGAGATTGCTTGCACAAATAATTCGTTTGCGAGCTCAATTTCCTGATTATCCGATAAAATCTATTCGAATGGATAATGCTAGTGAATTTACATCAAAAGCCTTTGTAGATTATTGCATGTCTATTGGAATAAAGGTTGAACATCCTGTTGCTTATGTTCATACACAAAATGGTCTTGCAGAATCATTTATAAAACGCTTACAATTAATTGCAAGACCTATGCTTATGAGATCCAAACTTCCAGTTTATGTTTGGGGACATGCCATTTTACATGCAGCAACAATTATACGCATTAGGCCAACAAGTTATCATGAACACTCCCCGATGCAATTGGTTCATGGTCAGGAACCAAATATTTCCTATCTAAGAATTTTTGGTTGTGCGGTATATGTTCCAATTTCTCCACCACAACGTACAAAAATGGGTCCTCAAAGAAGGATAGGAATATATGTTGGATATGAGTCTCCATCTATCATTAAATATCTTGAGCCATTAACTGAAAATTTATTTACGGCAAGATTCGCTGATTGTCATTTTGACGAGACTATATTTTCAACACTTGGGGGAGAAAATAAACAGTTGGAAAAGAAGATCTCTTGGAATGAATTATCATTATCTAGTTTTGATCCTCGAACAAATCAATGTGAACATGAAGTTCAAAAGATAATTCATTTACAAACGATTGCAAATCAACTGCCAGATGTATTTACTGACCTTAAAAGAATAACTAGGTCTCATATTCCAGCTGTAAATGCTCCGATAAGAATTGATGTCCCTAAAGGACAATCCAAAGTTGCTAGTAAGTCTAGACCACGTCAGAAACGTGGAAGACTATTCGGTTCTAAAGATAAAAATCCTCGAAAAAAGAAAGGAGAACTACACAAGATGGTCATGAGGAGGATATAGTTTTGGAAAATCCAGTTGACATAATTAATAAAATTGCGGAAGAAACACAAGAGAAGGAAGAGATCTCGATTAATTATGTCACTACAGGAACAAGATGGAACCGAAGCTCAATACTTGTCGACAATATTTTTGCATATAATATAGCGCTAAATATTATAGAAGAAAGTGAGGATCTTGAACCTACCTCTGTGGAGGAATGTCAAAATAGAAATGATTGGCCAATGTGGAAAGACACGATTCAATCAGAATTAAAATCATTTGAAAAACGTGGAGTTTTTGGACCTGTAGTCCATACACCAAAAGGTGTAAAACCGGTGGGATATAAATGGGTATTTGTGCTAAAAAGAAATGAGAAAAATGAAGTTGTGAGATATAAAGCAAGACTCGTCGCACAAGGTTTTACCCAAAAACCGGGTATTGATTATGATGAGACATATTCTCCAGTGGTGGATGCAATAACATTGCGATATTTACTTTGTTTGGCAGTACATGAAAAGCTTGAAATGCGTCTAATGGATGTAGTTACATCCTATCTGTATGGCTCGTTGGATACTGATATATATATGAAAATCCCTGAAGGATTTAAATTTCCAGATGCAAATAAATCAAATTCCCGGGAAATTTATTCAATAAAGTTAAATAGAGCTCTATATGGATTGAAGCAATCTGGACGGATGTGGTATAATTGCCTCAGTGAATGCTTACTTAAAGTAGATTTCAAGAATGATCCAATTTGTCCATGTGTCTTTATAAAAAGATATGGATCTGGTTTTGTTATAATAGCTGTTTATGTTGATGATTTAAATATCATTGGAACTCGTGAAGAGATAGATAAAACTATCAGCTATTTAAAAAAAGAATTTGAAATGAAAAATCTTGGGAAAACAAGATATTGTTTGGGTCTTCAAATTGAGCATCTAAGTGAAGGAATATTTATTCATTAATCAAATTATGTGGATAAAGTTCTTAAAAGATTTTATATGGATAAAGCTCATCCATTAAGTACACCAATGCTTGTGAGGTCACTTGATGTGAAAAAGATATTTTTCGATCTCGTGAAGAAAATGAAGACCTCTTAAGTCCTGAGGTTCCATACCTTAGTGCTATTGGTGCACTTACATATCTTGCTAATAACACTCGACCTGACATTTCATTTGTAGTAAATTTACTAGCAAGATATAGTTTTTCCCCAACTTGAAGGCATTGAAATAGAGTTAAACATATTTTTAGATATCTACGAGGGACAATGTATATGGGTTTATATTATTCAAATTTATCCACTTTTGATTTAGTTGGCTATGCAGATGCAGGATATTTTTCAGATCCACATAAAGCCAGATCGTAGACAGGTTATTTATTCACTATAGGTAATACTGTCATTTCATGGCGGTCGGTGAAACAAACTTTGGTTGCTACTTCTTCTAACCATGCAGAGATTTTAGCAATTCACGAAGCAAGTCGTGAATGTGTTTGGCTACGATCAATGTCACAACACATAAGAGAAGCATGTGGATTATCAAGTGATAGAGAACTTGCAACTACACTGTATGAAGATAATGCTGCTTGTATAGCTCAATTGAAGGAAGGCTACATAAAGGGTGACAAGACAAAACATATTTCACCAAAATTCTTCTTTACTCATGATCTTCAAAGCAAAGGGGAAATCAGTGTCCAACAAATACGCTCAAGTGATAACCTGACTGATTTATTTACTAAAGCTCTTCCCACATCAACATTTGAAAAGCTTGTTCGAAAGATCGGAATGCAACGTTTGAAAGATTTAAAGGGATGACTAAATCAGGGGGAGTATGCACTGCACTCTTTTTTCCTTCACCAAGTTTTTATTCTCATTGGGTTTTTCTTGATAAGGTTTTTAATGAGGCAGTATTCTGATTTCATACTCACATTCTTAATATTCAAAATATTCAAGGGGGAGTGTTATGAATATCAAAAGTTTGGCAATTGAAAAGACACAAAATTTATTATGTCTATTCAATTGTGTAATGAATATTTTGTAACTACAAAACTCTTTATCTTCCAACTCTTTATATACCCTATCATGTTACCTATAAATAGAAGGTAGCATTATTTGTTTTGTATACACTTGTTTTGAGCACTTGAGAAGATATTATACTCTCTATATTATTCTTAGTTTTTTCTTTTATTTTTTTATTCTCAATTCTTCTTATCGTTATATTCTATAACAAATAGTTTACTATCTTAAATTTATGATTGTAAGGATATACATACAGATTCGTATTGCAGGAAATTCAAAATCAGTGAGTTTCTCTTGCTTTAAACAAGGTTTTTAAAATTGGTCATTTATTCGGTAATAAAGCCACCCGGTCATTGCGGGTTAAAAAACTATTCTTGATCTCTGGAGTTTGATCTCTCGAGAAAGGAATAACTCTAGCCCTCCGCCACAGGACCCCTCCGACGGCCCATCTTTGCAACCAGACACGTCCAAGAATGAAGTAATGGCAATTGATTGTACCTCGTACAAGCAGGTCTTAGCAGGGATTAACATAGATCAAGAGGAGTCTTCTAGTCATGGGATCCTGGATTGCTACGGAATAAAAGAGAAAGATGTCGAAGTGAACGTTATTAGTGGGTTATCAGAAATTCGATTTTCAGATCATGCTCAAAAATCTTCAGGAGCCTTTCAAGTTTACAGTCATGGTTGAACTCATTGGCTGGGTTCTAGGGTACAAACCTCTGACAACCAAGCTACAGACCCTATGGAAAGAGTTAGTTATGGTAAACAGCAGAACAAGAAGTCAACAAATGGAGCATTTGAGGATAGTTTTACTGTAGTTAAGGCTCAAGACGTTGCTATAATTAAAGAGAATCAAATTGGGACTTCAGCAAATATGAAAATTAACCAGCCCACTCAAGATCCAGCAATTTTTATGAGATGACTGTTGTGATTACCACGCTTGATGCCGGAAAGAAATCAGTGGTTGTGCCTATTTCGCTTTCTCAACAGGATAATTTGGTTTGCATGGAATCTATCCTTTTTTTTTTTTGACAAAGCAAGAGGTGTCCCAGCCGGACCCCACGTCGATCACATGGGTCCCAGCCAGACTAATCCCCTGCGCACCGTGTTAGACCCTAACGGGCGGCCTTGGCGCTGACCCCAAATTTTTTAAAGCGGCTGCATACGTGAGGCACGGATCGAACCTTTTAATTAAGAAGATTGGGGGATCATCGAAAATCTCAACCAACAATCTGTAATTTTTATACGTAGCCCCCATGAAGAAAAAGGCTGGTAGGAAGCATGTAGGTGGAGAAAATTTTGCAAAAGTTAATACTCAGACTACGATTAAGTCACCAGCTCTTGAGGCTGGAGAAAATTGTGATCCTAATATTTATTCAGCGAGATTCTTCTCTTATCTGCTAGAGGTTGCTAAAATTGCGGCACGACAAGATAATTAAAGGACCCAGGTTTCGGGGATCTCTTTATTTGTTATTTATTTGTGGTTTATTACAACACTAATATTCTTATTTGGAATGTTCAAGGGGCAGCTAAAAAACAGTTTGTCCCCACGCCAAGGACTCTAATCTCTATGCATAATCCGAGAATTCTTATTATCCTAGAGCCTAGAGTGAGTGGTATTATGAATGATAACATTATTGAAAAGCTCTCCTTTGCTAGATCACATCGAATCGAATCTTCAGGATTTTCAGGAGGCATTTGGCTATTATGGAAAGCTCATCTCTCTATTGATATACAATTCAATCATAGACAGTTTATTCATATATTGGTCTCAACCCCAAATGGATTTTCTTTCCATCTTACTGCTATCTATGGTTCTCCGAACAAAGTTCTTAGACAAAAATTGTGGCTGGCCTTATCCCTTTTAAATTGTGCTAAGAGATACCGTGGTTATTAGCAGGAGACTTTAATGCTATTCTCCATGCATCAGAAAGGAAAGGAAAGCAGGGTCTTTTATTCACAGGTCAGGGTGCAAATATTTTATGGAATGGGCTCAAGTTAATAACATCATCGATTTGGGTTTCCATGGCCGTAAGTTCACTTGGAGGAGAGGCACATTGCTGGAGCTTCTAGATTGAACCTTGTGTAACAACAGTTAGTTGGATGCCTGCCCATTATCACATGTTGTTCATCTTCCAAAAACTAATTCAGATCATCGTCCCCTTGCACATTAAAATGGGTTTCAAAGACCAACCGGATCATACCACATATGACAAAGGTTTTCAATTCCTTGCCCCATGGTTAACCCATGAGGAGTGGCTGACCTTTGTGGATAAAAATTGGAGTCAAACCCATCCATTCTCAGAATCTCTCAAGCTATTCAAAGCTGAAGCCAAGACCTGGAACAAGTTCACCTTTGGGCATATTTTTCAACTAAAAAAACGAGTGTTGGCCAAAATTGGTGGAGTACAAAAGGCTTTAGAGAATTATCCTACTAATTCGATGAAAAAACTGGAAATGAAACTTCGACCGGAACTGGAAGGATTGCTCTTACAAGAAGAACTATTTTGGAGGCAGAAATCTAGGAGTGATTTTATTAATATGGGAGATAAAAATACTGTTTTCTTCCATTCTAAGGCTAGGTCTCAACAACGACATTCCAGAATCATAGCTCTTAAAATTATTAACATTTTGTGTAATGAACCCGACAAAATCAAACATGAAGTGGTGTGGTATTTTAGTAGTCTCTATTCAGATAAAGAAGGTGGAAATCGAGTGCTTTACAGCATGAGAGGAGCCTTCCCCTTGTTGGATGGCACTGAGTTCGAGTTATTAGACCAAGAAATTTTTGACACAGAAATCAAGGAAGTAGTTTTTCGTATAGATCCAATGAAAGCCCCAAGTCTATATGGCATTCCAGCTCTGTTTTATCAGAAGCAATGGAGGATCGTTAGTCCTTCTCTTTGTCATATGGTTAAATCTGTTATCGATGGATCGTTATTTGATCCTGATATTTTCATTACTAATATAGTTCTCATTCCTAAAATTATAAACCCTGAACATGTTGATCAGTTTAGGCCTATAAGCCTATGTAATGTTAGTTACAAAATCATCACTAAAATTCTGGTTAACCGAATTTCTAAGGTGATGGACAAGCTTGTTAGACCCTTACAATCAAGCTTCATTCCTGGCCGACTCATCACAGATAATGTCATCATTGCCTTAGAAGCCATTCATTCTTTCGCCCGCAAGAGGGGTATGCAAGGATGGATGGTGATCAAAGTGGACCTCGAAAAAGGCCTATGACAGTCTGAGTTGGGATTTCATTAAAGATACTCTTTGTGATGTCGGGTTTCTGTCTTTTATTACTAATGTTATTATGAATAGTCTTACAGGAACTAAGGCACGTGTTTTATGGAATGAAAAGCCATCCTCTACATTCATGCCCTCACGAGGAGTGAAGCAAGGAGATCCAATCTCTCTATATATTTTTGTTTTATGTATAGAGAGATTAGCCCAAACCATTAGCTCGCTTGTTAATTAAGGAAGTTGGAAGCCTTGGAAGCTGAATAATAATACACCAAAAATTTCTCATTTGTTTTTCACAGATGATATTCTGATATTTGCAAAAGCCTCTCTTCAACAAGCTCACTTGTTAAGACGGGTGTTGGAAGAGTTTGGAAGAGCCTCAGGTCTTACGGTAAATCTACATAAAATAAAATTATGTTTTCTTCTAATGTGGGTTCCACTCTTGCAGATACTATTGCTGGAACGTTGGGGTATCAACGCACTACAAAATTGGGGAGATATTTGGGTTTCAATTTCAAAGAGGGCAAATCACTCAAGTATGACGTGACCCCAATTCTTGAAGCAATTTTAAAAAAAATTAATGGATTGGAATGCTGTTCAGCTTTCACTTGCAGGAAGGAGGACTTTAACCCAATCCGTTTTGCAAGCTATCCCTATCTACTCTATGCAGGTATCAGATATGCCTAAAGGGGCTTGTGAGGAGATGGACAAGCTTTGTAAAAACTTTATTTGGGGCTTGTCACAAGGTCAGAGACGTACACATCTAGTTAATTGGAGCACGAAGGGGTTGGGACTTCGAAAAATGGAAACTCAAAGTGAGGCTCTAAGGATGAAATTAGCTTGGAAGATCTTCTCTAATGATGGCTCTCTTTGGGTTCAGTTGCTATGAAGTAGATACCTGTCACCTAAACGAGGAAGAGAGGTCCTTTCTAAATAGGGAGATTCCACATTATGGCGTGGAATTACAAAAGCGTGGCAAAACATGTTAAGGGGTGTTCGGTGGAGCCTTGGGGATAGTAAATCCTGCAAATTCTAGTGTGATTTATGGTTGAGTTTCCCATATGCTTTGATTCACTATGTCATGGATTCTCTACCAAATAATTGGTTGGGGCTAAAGGTGGATGAACAATTATTGAAAGATCCACTCAATGAGTGGAAAAAATTTCTACCGCAGGATATGGTTTTTACCATTGAATTGCACATTTTGATTGGTGGAACTCATAGTAAATATGTGGCCTATTGGGGATGTTCTCTACTTGGGGAATATACAGTGAGTTCTGCCTACAAAATGATCAGTAATTATATCTTGGATCACGCTAATAGAGATTGGAAGGCTATTTGGCATTGGAATGGGCCAGAGAGAATTAAGACATTTTTATGGTTGGCCTTACATGATAGGTTGCTGACTAATTTTGAGAGATGCAAGCGACATATTTCACAAAATGCAGGCTGCGACTTATGTGGGGACAACATTGAAAATCTTATACATGTATTACGTGATTGTAGGATGGCTTCATTCCTTTGGAGATCGTTAGTTTCAGCTCAACTAAGCTCACGTTTTTGGTTGTTATCTCTTCCAGATTGGTTATCGATGAATCTCAACTGTCATAAACATAAGATTGGGGAAACTCCATGGAGCATAATTTTTGGAGTGGGTTGTTGGATGTTGTGTTCTAATAGAAACAAAGGCGCGCGATCTAGTCTGTGGAGTGAATTAAGAGCTATGCAGAACAGATTCTAACTACCTTTAAATCTATTTTAATTGTTCAAAATATCCAAAAGTCTACTCGTCTTGTAGGATGGTCTAAATTGAAGCACGAATGGGTTTCCCTCAATACAGATGGATCATTTGTGAATAGAACTAATGCTGGTGCTTGGGGTTTGATAAGAGATAGTGGAGGTAGTTGATGTGGTGGGTTTATTATTAACCATCCGCTATCTACTTCTGCTCTCCGCATGGAATTATTAGGAGTTTGGCAGGGTTTAAGGCTTTGCTGGGATATGGGTTTCACTAAGTCTAGCTGGAAACAGATAGCCAAGTAGCTATAATGCTGCTACAACAAGAGAATGGCTTGACAACACAGAACGATTGACTAATAGAAGCTATCCGATCTCTAGTTTCTAGAGCTGGTCAATCTGAATTCATCATGTGTATCGTGAAGCAACAAATGCGTTGATTTCTTGGCAAATCTTGCGAGACTTAGACCTCCTGGGGTGTATCTACTGCATACCCCTCCTATTGATTTAACTACCTTTTTTTCGGATAGTATAAGCGGAGTGTATGACAGATTTTGCTTTGATTCTGTTTGAATAAGGTGTTATACATCCCAGATTTAACTATCTTCACGGCTCAAAAAATATCTTGTTACACATAATTCTACAAGCATATATTTCTATAACAAAAACTACCTCCACTTCTTTTTTATATAGATTAGGTTCTCACAATCTCCTCTCTTCAAGATTTCATGACATCACGAGGAGAGTCCAAATCTCAACTAACTCCTCACTATCATTCCTTGAGATATGGGCTCAAATTCAAAAGCCCAACCCATACACAGAGAGATAGTAAGATCGATTATGTTATTATCTATCATGTCCTGAACTGAGATCAAGATATGTGACAATATTATGTGTCGAGACATGCAAGAAAACTACAAAACTCTTAACAAATACAGCAGAAGTCTACATTCTCTAATTATCCAAAAATAATAATATGAATGAGCATTGTCAAAGTCTAAAAAATGGTGTGGATAACATTTTTATGTTACATGTGCATTGGTAATGGTGCTTATCATTTATCTTTTTTTTAAAATGGGTTAGTAATCATCTTTATAGAAACTTTAATGTTGACATGTTCATAGAATGCTCGTCAAAAAACAATTATACTTGCATCTCTAGTCATTAATCATCAGTCCAAAATGATTGTCCTAAGATATAGAAGCTTATAAATACAAATTGTATTGTGTAAATATTTGTATATTTTGGATATTGGCTCATGCTATAAAATGTAACTATTTCTACTTAAGGTGGGACTAATGTAAGTATTTGTTAAATTACACAATATGGTGAATCTTTGTTATGTATTATATTCAATTAATATTGTAGATACCTAGCCATAAAGATAACATTATATTTCATAAAAAAAATCTAAAAATATTATTTGCATAACATATAGTAAAAACTCAGCCATATGGTTTACATTATATATTGCAAAATCTCTACCATCAAGATAACATTACATGTAACAAAAATCCAGTCATATCGTTAACATTACAATTAGCAAAAATCCGGTTATAGAGAGAACATCTCACGATCATACATATTTTGAGTTACAATATTCACTTCTCTATGTAATACATGATTAGAACCAATATAAAATGAGATATTCCTATTGCTAAAAAATATATCATTTAAGTTTCATAATGTGTCTTTTATTATGTTTAATATCATGCTTCACTTCCTTCACCCCGGTCGATTGTGGCTCTCCTCTATCATGAATGAAGTTTTTGTCTTTGCACATTTGATATAGAACCATTATCCCCATGTTATCAATATCCCAATTAAAGAAATTGCATCATCCACAAAGTATTTTATAGTTTGGGCAGCTATAACATGTCCTTCCATAATTTCTTTCAGTTTTAGCTATGCATAATTTTTCTAGAATACCATAATCACAACGGACAATGTAGGCATCTACCCCACTGTTGTTGATACTACCATATATATCCATACTTCTTTTAGTATGTGTTTGTGAATTATACTATCCACCAACATCCATATCTGTTAGGTTTGAAAATGGAGTCATCATATAAATATAATGTAATGTAAACTTGTTAGATAAAATATAGCTCGCCAACAATCGTAATTTGCAAAGGAAACAATAGATAAATGCGAACATACTTAACTATGACAGTATTAACAAAGAAGAATGTATAGCCATATCATATAACGACAACACAATACAATGACCACATGAAGTCTCAATTATATGGAAAAATAGACTTAGAAACATGTTGAATTACATCCATAATAAACATAATATGCGAAAGTAAAAGCCATCTAATTCAGTTTAGAAGCATGAGATGCCATCCTATCATCAAGCATCTTCTATTGTGCAAGCACATCTTGAAACTAATTCCATTCTTCTAATGGTTGAATAGTCACAATAGCCGGTACATCTTGAGTATAGGATCATTACCAGAATTTTCACTCGACGATATTCCTTGCAATGTATTTTTAATCAGATTATGTAAAAGACAACATGCCAATATGATATGTGTTTGAACAGACAGTGGATAAAAACAAGGACTTCATAGTACCACCCAACAAGCCTTCAATTGGTCGAAGCATCTCTCAATGACATTCCATGCTGATGCAAGTTAGTAGTTAAACATCTCTCTTGGTGAAGTAGGACCTTTTCCATCACACCACTCCTGTAGGTGGTAACTCTCTCTCCTATATGATGCTAGGAATCTTAGAGCATTGACAAATCTGATATCTACTAAATAGTATTTAATTGCTTATTCAATGTCTTTAACATTGCAATATTTATGTGAGAATCACAATTCACAAAATTACACTTAACTTAAGTGTAAATTTCTACAAGACTATGTGTCACGACCCTGCCCAGCGGGCTCGGACGTGTATGTGCGTGTGATGGATCACAACTGCAACGCTCGGTTGGGCTTATAACCACATGCCCCAAAAGATGCATTTTATTACAAATGATACCATCACACAACACATATAAGTCTGGGCCCGCTGGGCCGGGTTGTGACAAACGGTAGCGGAGCCGATCTCGCTCCCTCTTCCGGGTGGGCTTGGGCTGTGTTGTGTGTTACGTTTGGGCCCGTGAGTTTGGGTCCAAGTCAGTTACGTTTGGGCTCCCCTTGTGAGGATACGAGGTCTATAAGGAGGGGAGATTGTGAGACCCAGCCCGTAGGAGGGGGTCAGGTTACCCAATCCCACATCGGAAAGGAGTGGGGGAGGTCTTGGGCTTATATATGTTGTGTGAATGGATCATTTGTAACAAGATGCATCTTTTGGGCTATGTGGTTATAAGCCCAACCGAGCGTTGCAGTTGTGATCCATCACGCGCACATACACGTCTGGGCCCGCTGGGCCGAGGGTTCGGGGGCCGGGTCATGACACTATGATTATCGTTTTGATGTGCACACCTGAAGGAACTCTTACACTAGATGCTTGACTCAATGCATCCCATAGAACTCTATTACCAACAACTGATCCTTCCTAGTAGGCCAAAACATAAGCGAAACATTCATCCCATTAACATGTTGCTAATATGTTTTAAGCTATGTCTCCCTTTTTGTTTCTATATAAGACCCTGTTCATTATAGGAACAATGACTTTGTAAATCCTGCCCATTGCTCCAAGACAATTCTGTTAGTTACAATATAACGAAATTAGTATATTAAAAGAGTTTTGCATTCATTATATTGACAAACTATTATAACTAAATAACATATCTTGAAGTACTTAAGTCGATGATCAAGACAATCCTCTTCAATATTGTTTGGCTTTTGTAGCAAAGTAGGATGCAAATTTAAAATGGCTCTTAACACCCGTCTGAAATGCCTATTTATTATTTCTACTGACCTGTAGAAGTTAAACTTAATAACTTTATTCTTTACATGGTGTACCAAGATGTGTAGGAATATGGTTACTTGCTCATCAATTTCTAGGTGTTGGGTCTCAATTAAATTGTCATCACTTTCAAGTAGATCACATAGTGTTTTAAAGGTAAACCTATCCATCCTAAGATGTTTGGCATAGATTGCATCGCTATGGCATACCCACTTATTCATATGAAGATGACATAATGATATCTTATGTAAATGTTCAATGATAGGAGTAGTATTTTAGAAAAATTTTCCTAAAAGGTAAAGTTATGAATATACAGACTGTAAACATGATTCAACTAAATTTAACCAAAAATGAATGATGAGGAACATCTCATTATTTTCATTGTCATCCAATATTTGCATAGCCATTTCATCCAACATTCTCTATGACAAAAGAAAAGAATAAATGACAAAAATATAGTCTATACAAAGACTAGATAAACACGTATAAAGGGATATTAGTTAAGCAACATGATTCAATGCAAGTAGAACGAATAAATAAGCATGGTTACTAATAGAAATGATGTAGATGGTAATTCACCAAGAGCATACAGAAGTTATAATCACTGCATGGTTATCATATACAAAAAGAAAATAATAAGGTATAAGGACCAACATAAACAACAGGCAATGGATGAAGCCGAGTTTTTTAGAGTTTAACAATAACCCAAGTCTGATTAAATTTATTTTAGCATCAATTAATTCAAACATATAACAATTACGAAACTTGTAGGATAGGTGAGGAAGGGAAGTTACCTAAACTATGATTGTCGATTTCTCTGAGTGAAACTAACGATGACAACTTGTAGTATCATGCTTATTTCGGAAGCAATAAGAAAGAGGAAGAGGGATTGGAAAGCCAGAATACAAATTCACACAAGTTCAAAGACATGTTATGCGCATTCAATAGGAAAAGGGGTGCATATGATGTGCAAATTCATCCAGCCGTGTAGCCTTAATCTCACACCTTTCGTACCAGCAACAAAGCACACACCTAAGCCTGCAAAGGGGGAGAAAAGAAGGGATGAGATTACAAGAATCTCAGTAAGGTTACAATATCATAAGTCCTAAAGATTCTCAATCAAACATCTCCCAATAACCAAAGATCAACACCTAAAACCAGCTAAGATATCCAATTAAAACCGCAAGCATTAATCACACATAATAGGGGCCGAAATCATCACAAGCACACACAATATAAGGGTAGGCCAAAATTGGTAGAAAACAAGGGAAAGACTGAAAATATTTCTTATTCAGAAGCACATGGGTAACCCATAACATAATCTGATTTTTAAAAGCAAGGTTTGTCCCCATCTGCCAATATTGTCCAAGGCTATACTAAAAAAAGGGTAAAATGGTTAGACAATCAATATTATAGCAAGCCTTTTAGTTGTCTCCGACATCCAGACTTTAACTGGCCTAGGAGCACTCTTACAACTGTGCATACAAGTCATCCTGCCATACATAAATAAGGCATCCTAACTCCCACACTCGAAATGGCCTATAGGGCATCTTGACGTTGAGACTCGAACTGGCCTACAAGGCATCCTGACGTCCAGAATTGAACTGTCCTACAAGGCATCCAGCGAGCTTTTGCTGAGAATAACCACCCATAAATCTTCTGGTTCGATAAGCACCTCTCCTTTCCCTAGGAGCAACAATACTTACCTTGCATGGCTAGTGACAAAAGGATCTCAAACAAAGCACATATACGCATATACACATAGTACATGCATACACAAATCACAGCGAAGGATCCTTAATCAAATCATAATACAATAACCGAATTAGGCAACCTATTGCCCTATTAACTTCCAAGATTCCCTATCATCATAATCATATATTCCACAAGCATATAACCAAGACAGGCAATCAAATTCAATCATATTCAAACAATCAAACAATAGAGTAGCCAAAGGAACTGATGAGGTATAGATCCTACCTCTCACGAGCTAAATTAGATGCAATCCTCTGCCTTTCCAATAAGATCAGAATCTCCCAAACAATCATAAGGCAAAGACCACATAATACTAAGCCATAAGATTACTTAATTAAAAACCAACGGCATTGGGAATCCTTACCAATTAACCTACCAAAATTCAGCGATTTGGATGCAGCAATATCTTCTCCCTGAATGTGTGATGCAGCAATAAACAACCTGATCATTCACCCTAATTCATTATACAAATTTCGGTAACACTTTAAGGCTTAATAAGGTAAATTGCAATTTCATCATACACATAAGAAGCTGAGATTTTATGTGAATATGGAAGGAATAGGTGCTAGTTACTCAAATGATTAAAAGGAACAAGATCTGAAATCAATAGACAAATCAATTGATTAAATTTCGACAAATATAGGGTTAGGAATAGGGCATACCGATTTCATGTATTGGGAAGATTAAAAGGATGAATTCATGATTTTATAATATGAATGGATGTTAAACAATCATACGAATAAAGAAAATAACAACAGAAATCAATTGAAGGAAGAGTCACACAATATTGGCACCAAAACCGACGAATTACGACTTGAATTTCGACAAGGAAGAACTACTCTTCTGATGACCAACCCAAGATAGCTAGATAGAGGATGGAAAGAGATTTCCAACAAGCTATTATTTGTAGAAATCTAATAAAGGATGAGAGAGTTATGCTAGGATGAAGATCAAGGAATTTCGGCTAAGGTTTAGGGTAGGCAAAAATCGAAAATTGAGAGGAATGAGAGAGGATAAATTTCGAAATTTTCAGGTGGGTTTTGGTATGTTTAGGTAGGGTAGGCTGGCCACTCTTTTATAGGGTCTTAAGAGATTAAAGTTTCCTACTTTTAAGCCTAGCTAAGTTTGGATAACGCTTAAAAAATAATTATATTAAAAGGTTAATTCTATTAAATAAGTAACTCTATTTAAAAAAAAGAATTATCTAATATTTTGGATAATAAGGGATAAAACTAAGGATAATTAAATAAATTAAAATAATAAATATTCAGCAATAACTATTTTATGCCATCATGCATTTATTTTTTTAGGGGCAAAATAGTCATTTTAACTAGACCGACTCATGGACTTCCTAGACATCTAAACTAAGAAGAATTGGGATCTCACAAGGAATCATCATATCCTAATCGAAGAAGGAATGATTATTAGAACACAAGAAAAACTAGTTTAGACAGCTTGCAGGTGCGGCAACAAGATTTTGTGTGAGAAGCATCAAGTTTGGGTATAAGGTAGATGTTGTGATTAGGGTTAAACTTGTAATTGCTTAAACAAAATGTTTGAGGGTCTTTTTAGTCTTTTATAGAGGACATTTTCAATTTTCAAATTATGCATTTACTATATTACACTATTAGGAAATCAGGTACAAGTCAAACAATTTGCCAAACTATGAAACTAAGATAAATGGCCTTAGTACAAACCAAATGAGGCATTTCATAGGGACCAAATAGGCCCTAAGAGTCTCTTCTTTATGCACATCATAGAAAACACTTTTGATTTCCTAATAATAATGTGTAAAATGTATTGTTTTGAATCTTGAGGCACTGGTTAAATGATTTCAAAACGTGCTAAGCAATGTTGTATGTGAACCGTATTGTTGCATGGTCTTTGTTATGCCTATGCTTGCATTGCATAGATGGATATATATGAATGTATGTTGTTGCATGTGATTATGATCTTGATTTTTTGATTTTGTTTGAGAGGTTCATTTGATGCTTAAAATGAGATTTGGAATGTGTTGAAGTGAGTTTGAGTCTTTGGAAGGTGGTAGGATTGGAATTTGGTCAATTCTGAGTTATTTTGAATGAGTTTAGAAATTTTCAGGTACAGATTGCAATTAGATCGGTTGAACTTTAAGTAGTGACTGGTCGAAGTTGGTTAGAGTGGTCAAAATCTAAACTTTAGACTGATCAAAATTTGAACCTAATTCTCATAATACTAAATGATCAGTTGAAGCAAAAAGATTAGACTGATCGAAAATATTTAGAATGGTCAAACCTAATACCTTAGGTTGGTCAAAATCCAAAAAAATATCAAAATACTTTCTAAATACCCAGAAATCAATATGTCCTCCTATTGAGATGATTATCCAATTCCCAAATTTTACCAAAATATCTTTAGGTTAGTCAAAACCTATATAGTTAATGGATCAAAACACCTATGAGATGAAAATCTTCCCTTGATCCTTGTTGAGTCGAAACCTTTAGTGTCAAACCAAGACACTATCTGACTGCTCAAAATCTACTGCCCACACCACTAAGTACACACACACACACCGATACTCACCTTAACGAGCCTGATGAACCTATATGATTTTGCTTCATCGCACCATTGAACCTATTTTCGTATACCTTTCCCTCTCGTTTGTGTGCACTCTTTCGTGCATATTTCCTCACATCATGCATCCCCCTAAATAAACATATAGCTCACATTCACTCATGCACATATAAATGACCACTAAACACACGCATCCATACAATTGCCACATACACTCAAAGAACCAAGTTTCATACAAAGCCTCACAAAGACCAAAAAACACGATGTGGCACTCACAAGCCACCCACGAATATCTCCCAAACATTTAAACATAAAGGAAAAGAAAATTTATAAAAAATCTAAAATTATCCAATAATACCAAAATCAACAATACATCAATTCGATGATTAAAATAGGTTTCTATGTTTGGGAAAACACTCATACAACATCTAAAAATAAAATCCAATCATAAAAAAGCAAAAAACCATAAAAAATAAAGAATTCACCAAAATCTTTAATTTTCTCTAACTCAAAAAAATATTACATAAAAACCTTGAAAAAGTATTTATAAACACCTTAGGAACAATCCCTATGCAAGAGAATCGAAAGAGAATAAGAAAATGAAAAAATGTGTTCTTCTTAGGTATCAAGGAGGCTAAGTGTTGGGTGCGAGATGAGAGAAAATAATCTGAAAATTTAGAATTTTTGAATATTTCGTGGACTTTTTATACCTCGAAGCCCAATGACTCAATAAAATGATAAAATTTATATTTCGAATTCGATTTTATTTAAAAATATCGGTTTCAGCATATAAAATTTAAAATTCTTTTATGAATAGTAATGCACCAAAAAGGTCACATCGAGCTAAAAATTGACTTTCTACTCAAAATAGGCCAGTTTGGATTAGTGTCAATAGAAGTCTTGAATCAAGTTTTCTTGTTTATTCTTTCAACACATCATAAAATCACTATTCACTATAGACATGATATGCATACTACATTATATAGTCGACTTGTCTCGCATGATGCGACAAAACCAAACAATAATCAATAAGTATACTCTACTCTCAAGCAAGCATCCAAAATTACTAGGTTTCACAATATCCTCAACAATCACACATGCAATTTCCAGCATAATGCATACTTAGTATATTCAAAATATATCACATGCATTTCCAAACGTGTTATACACATCACATGACCTAACATTCTATTTAAATATATTTTATGTACATATGTGTCACAAGCATTTCCATTCAAATATATAAATGATAAACTCTCTCCTACTGTAGTGCCGACAACACTACAACAACACGAAATTCTTAACCAAATGGAATCGTATCGTATAAACAATAAAAACCCAAAAAGATCAAGCTTAGGACAAAACCAAAACAAAATTGATGTGACTCCTAAAAATAATTTTTAACATGACTACTAACATTCCACTAACACAAAACCAACCGAAAACACAAAAAATAACACCATAAGCAGGAATTCACCGAATTTCCCTTCTCCACACGCACAAAACCAAGTCATAACTCATACCGAAAAACCTAAGGGTAAACTAACCCTTGAAAACACTCACCAATATCCAAACAACTCATCTTAAGCATCATAATCAATAATGCAACTTGATTCCGCTTAAACTTAAAAACTAGTAAAAATACCATCATCAATCCATCAAAATATAACCAAAATTGATTTCTAACAAAAAGCAAGCCTCGAGAAAGGTTAATCTAATGTAAAAAATATTTAAAAGAACAAGAATTAACTAACAAAAATCACAGTTTAGGGCATTACCTCAAGAAAATAAAAAATGCCATATGTTCCAACTTCCACACTTCAATTCTTTATCGAAATTGGTTTATAATAATGAAATTTGTCCTCAATTAGTTTTTTTGATGTTTAGAAACAAAGCCTATGAAGAATTTCAAGGGAAGAAGTAGGGAAGCTAATGCGTGCAAGGGGAATGAAACAGGAGTATCTTTAGGCATAAAATTTTCTACATCTTGATTATCTATACCCTCGGATCCAATGGGTTCAGAAATTCTCAAAATATATTTTAAAAGCTCAAAAATATTTTAAAACGATCACATTAATATTTTACTACTAAAAACATTAATATAGAAGTGTCGGAAGTTAAAATATAAACAGACTAAAAATAAAACTTTTGGTCCATACTTCACTGACTACTCGAAATGAGTTCATTTAAGATCGCATATCAAAAGTCAAACAAACAGAGAAGATTCTATCATACTCAAGCCTCAAACCACAAACATACAACCAAAACTAATAACAAGCACAAACTCAGTAAAATAACACTTCATGACTTAACTTAACATCAACCACTACCTCAAAAAACAAACACACGCACTCTAGGCTATGCATAGACACTATAACTTTGTACCACACTTGGATAGAACCTAATAACAACTACGATTAAAACTCCTAAAAGGACAGGGCTTCACATAATAGGTTGAACTCATATTTAATGTAGTATCATAACTTCAGCACAATTCCCTTAAAAAATAACTCATGATCTTTATTACTCATAATGGAGTGAGGTATCTAGGGCTATGCATTGGGAGGAAAAATCGGGAATTTTCTTGTGAGACCACGATTTTTGTGTCCTAAAAGTCTAGAAGCCAGTACAACTGAAATAACCATTTTGTCCCTGAAGAAATGGATGTGTGATAGCCGAAAATATATAGAAGGTTCTTTCCTCTTTTGGTTGATTTCATTTACTTCTTGGTTCATTCTTATCAAAAATGGTATATCTCCTAAAATTAAGAGATAATTCCAGAATTTAATCTTAATGATTTTCTCCTTATATCTAACCTTAAAAGTAGGAAAAATTAATCCCACTAATCCTATAAACATACCAGCCGGCCACATATGTCCACACACACCAAAAACACACAAAATCGTCAAGCAATCAAACCCTACACCTTACCTTGCTGCCAAAATTTCTTAATCTTCACCATAGTCGAATTTTTTCATCCTTCATCAGATTTCTGTAAATAATAGCTTGTTAGAAAGCTCTTTCCATCCTCTATCTTTTTACAATGATTTCATTATCAGAAGGTTAGAATTCCCTTGTACTTTTCCTTATCGTAATTGCTTAGGGCTTGGTGCCAAAATCCTTTGGTTGATGCTTCAATTGGTTTTTGTTGTTGTTTCTTTTGTTCATATGATTGCTTGGCATCTATTTTGGTTATAATATCATGAATTCATCCTTTTAAATCTTCCCTATGAGTGAAATCAACACACCCTATATTTTGTCTATTGTTGCTGATTTTGATCATTTGACTTGTCTATTAGTTTCTGATTTTGTTTCTTTTAATCGTATGTGTATTAACACCTTATCTTCCTTGTAATCACAAAATCTCAACCCCTAAACCTTGTATGCATGAAATCGCAAATTGCCTTTGTACCCTATCTTAGTGTCGAAATTTGCATGGTTAATTTGGATGATAAATCAAGTTGATTCTTGTTGTGTTCTTAGCTATCACATCACACATCCTAGGGGAAGGCCTCAGCAGCATCCGATTGCTGGTTTTTGATAGGTTCGGTGAGTGGAATTGGTAAGAAAATAGGATGTTTACTTGGTTATTAAATATGC
Source organism: Passiflora organensis (assembly GCA_019739055.1). Taxonomy (NCBI): domain Eukaryota; kingdom Viridiplantae; phylum Streptophyta; class Magnoliopsida; order Malpighiales; family Passifloraceae; genus Passiflora; species Passiflora organensis. The sequence goes on from JAEPBF010000103.1 coordinate 2,593,343, forward strand.
ATGCTTAGTATGGTTTTGTCTTGCCTTATGATGATATAGGTGGTTCGGATCCTCTAAATAAAGGCAAAGGAATAGCTACTTGTTCAGAGACATGAGAGGTAGGATCTATACCTTATTGGTTTCTCTAGAGATCTTTGTTGCTTATTTGATATTTTCGGTGCATGTTCGTGTTGATGGTTATATGTGCATGCCATGTATAGTGTATGCATGAGTTGCAGATTGAGATATGATATATTAGGCAATGTCAAACCCTTGAGATAGGTTGTGTGCATTGAACATGCTGATTGTGTTGTGATATGATTAAGGATACCCTGTTGTGGTATTTTTCCTTGTACTTGCTTGTGTGTGCTTGTACATGTTTGTTTGTCAGGATTCTTTTTCAGTGGCCATTCGGGGTAAGTGTTGATGCTTCTGAGGAGATGAGAGGTTCTTACTGGTATGGGAGTCGTATGAGTTGCAATCCCTAGCTTGTGCACTCTGGATGCCTAGTCTTGTGTGCTGGCTAGATGCCTTGTCCTTTGTGCTGGCTAGATGCCTTGCCCCGTGTGCTGGCAAGATGTCCTTATCCTTGTGTGGTTTGGATTCCCTAATCCTTGTTTGGTTAGGATGCCAAGTACTGTGTGATGGCTAGATGCCTTATCCTGTGTGTTGGCAAGATGAATAGGCTTGCTGATTAGCTTGTGTGCTAACCTTTTTACCCTTTGTGCAGTAAAGCTTTGGACAACACAGGTGGAAGGGGATGACTTTTTCTATTGATGAGATTAAATGATGATTTTCTTGCCTGTGTACTTCTGATTTTTGGAAGTGTTTGCAGTCCACCCTCAGCCTATAGTTTTCGGCCCTATCCCTATTGATTGTCTAATGTTTGCGTGATATCCTTTAAATGTGTAGGCGAATTTGATGTTGTTCGGGAGATGATTGTTTAGATTTCTGCAGATCTTATGATGTTGTGAACCTATTGAGATTCTTGTAATCTCACCCTATTGTTTTCACTATTTTTCAGGCTGAGGTACATCCTCTATTCGTGGTACCAGTGTAGATTAAGGCTGCACGACGGGCATGGCATGATGATATTGCATCACATTCACATACCTGTTTCCTTAGTTGCTTGCGTATATAACATAAAATTTGATTAGACTACTTTCTGGTTCTTGGAATGCCTCCTTTGTTTGTTTATTTCCAAAATTTACTGGGGGTTTACTTAGTGGATTTTGACATCCTTATAGGACTTATGTGTTGTGGTATCTTTAATAAATTATAAAGACTTCTATTGATATTTTCATTCATTTCGTTTATTGCCAGAATATTTGTCCATCATCATGCTCTAACCTTTAAAAAAACATAAGAAAGAAACTTAATAAAATCGGAACTTAGGGGATAAGCCTTGTGAGATTTAGATAAGTCCTAAGTTGAATTTATTTGGATTTCACGGAAATAAAGATCCTAGGTTGGATTTATGTCCCTATATTTTCACCAGTCAAATCTTAAAAAGAATTCCGATACTTTTTTTTAATGATAATAGATTTTCCAAAAGAGAAATTTACTCATGTTTTCTTGATCCTTAACTGAAAATAATCAGGAACCCGAAATTTTCTGACAAAACTACACTGTAGATTAGGGTTTTGATTTGGGAATTTTTGAAACAAACAGGACATAAAGGAAGAAAACAAAGAGGAAGGAGAAGAAGAAGAGAAGGATGACGGGAAACCAAAGAAGATTGATGTCAGAGAAAAAGAAAATCGACATTCAGACTGATAAAGAGGAATGGAGAGAGAGACACGAAAAGTAAAAGCGAAAAAAAATGAAGGAATCTGGGTGAAGGCCTTTTACATTTTGATGTCGGGTAAATAACCTATTGAAAATTTCAGAAACAATTTACTGACTTGATACGTCAGTAAATATCTTCCCAACCCGTCATTCAAGTGCATTGTTGCCTTCCCGCCTAGTTACCGACCAATATCGATCAGATCAGTAAATTCCCGTTAGGTCGAAAATGTTTACACAGCACTAGAGGTATCCCATGAAGATGCACTATCTTGAACGTAAGATATCTGACATTATTCCTGCTATAAAAGAATGTCACAAACTCAAGAAATGTACAACTTTGCTTAGTATGTTTATCAGCACCAGTTTATTGTCCAATCCATTCGACTTTGGTATTACTGAAATTAAGTCGCTTGAATAGGGATGGGAAATAAATGATGCAGCCCAACGGGGTAAAATTGTCTTATATATTTATTTGTTTCTTTGACAAATCAAGCAATCAGCTACTTATTGTTGAGCCTGCTTTACCGTACCCTACTAATACACTTTTCACTTTTGTTACAATTCTCCAGAATGATTCCAATGAAACTCCTCCAGTAGACAAAGGAATCCACAAAAGGTGGCAAGAATGACTAACTTCCCATTTTGGTACACTCTCCCTTGATCCACTGAACATTTTAGGTGACCTCTCAGATCCTGATTGACTTTCTCCTACGGTTGTTGAAGCGTCACATCTTGTATCTCCTTACCAAATATTTGCCACTATACCCAAAGAGTTCGCTGCTCGACTACGAATCCATTATATTCAATCTTGAAGTCGTTTCCAAAAAGTTTTGGCAATCTAGTTCTGCTGAGAGTGATCACTTGTTATAGATACTAGCAGCCTCCTTCAATATTTGACAAGACATTATTCGTAAATAACAGGCATAGGAAGAATAATAGATCTAGGTTAGGGATATTGTTTTGGACAGGGGTAGCAACTGGAGATTATTGGGGATCCTAGAGGAGAGGAAAGAAAGAAAGAAATGGGGATACCAGCACAGTATATTGCACTATCATCGGCTCTGCACACCCAACTTCAAGATTTTGAAGGTCATCCACGGTATAACTCTGGTGGCAGACCTCACAGTTAAAGGAGTCTCTGCAGTTCTATCGTCAGACATTACAAATTGTCCCAAGCTTCCTCCCCCATCTTTCCTTTCAACACCACGACCAGCATCTTTTTAGTCTCTTGCAACTGCATTATATTCTTGTTGAGCAAAGATCCCATATCACTCGTTTTCTACTCATTCCGCTGAATTCTTTATCTACATTCACCACATCAAAATGGTAGTTAAAAACTAGAATCTGTGAATCAAACAATACAATAGGAGGGTAGCTTGATAAGAAGCAACCATTTACACCAAAGAATTGTCTTACAGTATGTCAAGTTTTTATTTGCCAGATCAACAAAAGAGCTGTAAGAGTTTTCAAATGAAAGCAATCATCTTGTCCCTAAGATAGATTACCTTGCAATCAAATCAACAACTATGTTTCCTAAAGTTTTTGTACCTCTTGAGAAATAATTCTGAGCAGCACATAGGGAAAAACATTGATCTATGTGGATCAACAACTGAATTGGCCTAAATGCAGGGTAAATTACTTTCACAGTATAGTATAACTGCAAGCATTCGGCTCCAACAGAGTAATTTAAATTGCAGCTCATAAGTTGCGCTCTCTGTATTCCGATCAATCTCAGTGAGCAATCAACTGTAGTACATGATCCCCTAAAAAAAGAACTGTGGTGCGTGATAAGGCTAGAATTTATGATCATAAAAAATCCTGCTGGTAACATGTATGCAATCTGCTGTGTATAAGTTATGAGAGATTATGATTTCACCTGGACAGGCTAGATTCTTAAGCTTTTAGTTTCTTCATGACAGCTTCAATGTTTTCTGCAGCATCATACATATTCTTTAAATTGACTTGCTCGATAAGCAACTGACAGGTCTTATGTCGAGGTCTGATATCTTGATCAAGCATTTCCTCAAACAAACGGTAAGCCCACTCATACCTATTTGCTCTACAGAGACCATGAATTAAAAACGTATAAGCTGATAAATCAAGACTGAGATGATGCTTTTCAACCATGTCATGCAATAGCTGACTTAACAAACAATCTATCTTTCCCGTCCTAAAGCAAGACTTCAGCAATGGATAGTATGTGTAATCATCAGGATTGCAAAACATTGAAGTTTCCATCTTCTTCAGGAGATCCAAGGCTTTTTGTTCAAGATAGTGATTACAATACATAGCAATCATGGTATTATAGGTAGATGTATTTGGAATAACACCAGCTCTGGGCATCTCTACCTCAAACACGTACACAGCATCCTCCACTCTGCCAGATCTACCCAGTACATTGATCAAAGCATTGTAAAATAGTGTATCAGGTTTGCACCCAACTTTTCTAACCTTCTGGGCTATTTCTAAAGCTTCGTCAAACCGCTCTGACTTGGATAGAAAAGACAAGACAGTGGTGTAAGTAACTGCATTTGGTGGACACTCAGAGGCTTCCATTTCGTCAAGGATTTCATGTACCCTGTGAAATTTTTGTTGGCGGCAATAGAATTGAATGATAATGGAGTAGCTGATGACAGAAGGGCGACAGCCATGCCCTTTCATCTCCTCAATTGTCCAATATGCTTCTTCAATCCGATTAGCTTGGCACCAACCAAAAATAAAAATGTGAAACGTGCCAGAATCTGGCGGAATGTGTGGTTTAAGCTCCAAAAAGATTGAACGAGCCTGTTCAACCTTGCCTTCCTTACAAAGTGTATCAAGCAACAGATTCATAGACTCAGTGTTCTTCTCCAACCCAAAAGTTCCCAGGTCATCAAATATCCTCACAGCATCCTCCCATTGCCCGGCCCCAGAAAACCTCCTCATAGCCTTTCCCACAGTGTTAATAGTTACAAGACCATCCCCACGAAGTTCCTCCAACAAACCCGTCATCTGATCCATTTGTCTCATCTTCCCCAATATGTCCACCATCATATCATGTGCCTCTGGACAATGCTCATATCCGGGGCGAGATGCCGCCCATCTATATACACCCAGAGCAGCTTTCCAATCAGCCTTAAACCGATTAAGCAATTTATAGACAAGATTGTCAGAAACCGTTACATTACCACACACTTCATCACGCATGAGAAATGCCTGAACCTCATCGGCGCTGCTTCCGACACGAATCCTACCCACAATAGAATCAAAATTAGACAGCTCTTTCAAATCGAGGCTTGCCTCAACACGATCAGACCTAGTTTTAGTATAGAGCGAACTCGATGGCGAGCATGACAAACACGTACTACTTCTTCTGACACAGTAGTTTCGCACGAGTGATATCATTTCGCAGAGTAAATATCTTGACCTGAAACCGATCACAAAAACAAATAAATGCAAGATTGGGTGAGTCGGGGCGAACGGTAGAAGGAATTAATCACTTATGGTTCCATGTCAAGCAATCCAATCAAACCTCAAGGGCGTAGAATACAAATTAAAAGATATTTAAGAATTGGCAGGTGCAGGATAAGGAAAGCAAATCAGTACCTGATGGTTGCAGTGAGATTGGGGGGCAGAGAGAAGACAATCAGCTGAGAAGGAGACGATGAGCTATTTCAGATAGGAACGAGAAAGAGAACCCTAGCTTGGTTAGTCCCAGCGAACGACGTATCCCTCAGGTGCCACCGTATACCGATGATTGACGACAGGCTTTCCTTCATCAGAGAATCACAAATCAAACAGGGCTTAAACTATGCATGAGAATAGGTTGGAAATTATGCCCTGTTTGGTTGCGCTGAGAGTGGGATGCTGAAAAGGAGACAAAATCCAATTTATGTTTCTAACTCTCAATCTATGTTCGGTTTGGAATAGTGGGTTCCATGGAATTACATAGTTGTCCCTTAATATTATGTTTGGATTAAAAATTTTGTATGGATTAAGTTTATGATTAGAGATAATTGAAATAAAAATGACATGATTAGGTTTATGTAAATTATTCTCACATTTGGTTTGTAAATGAAAATGAAATTGATATATTTTTTAATATTATATAACAAAATAATTGAATATAATAGTTTAATTACATGATTAGCCTTGTATATCATAAATAATAACAATAATATTGTATATTTGAAGTTTGTAAATTTGTATTATATATAGGAATATTTTAGAAATAATATTAAAAATACAATATTATTCTAAACTGCCAACTAGAATTTTTATATACCACCTTGGATTCCATGAGAGAAGAAGTAGCTTATCATTCCCTATAAAGATAAGGAATATGAAATTATAAATACTTTATAATCTCATCATAAAATCATACTAAACCGTGGAATCTGATGTGGCAAGGATTCCAATCCATACAAATTAGAAATCCAAACATAACATAGTAGTTCATATAGTCTTCTTTATTGGAATAACCATTGGTGAGTTTCTATCTTCTTTGTAACAAATTGCCGACGCATTTACAATCCCTTCTTTGATGCATCTCCACCAACCAAATTTATATCTTTTATCCCTTGTTCAGTAGTATGTGGCTGTCACACCCTCACATAGTTGCCTGAAATGGTTAGGGGTGTCCATAACTTTGCATTTGTGATTTTTTCCCCAAAACCGTTAAGTTTGCTACTGTATATAACTGTCCAATTCATGCATATAACTTGCTTGTTTCAGTGTTTGCATAAATCATTTTACAATGTTATTACAAGATCTTTCTTGGGTGAGGTGTTGCTAGGACTTTCTTCTTGTATTGTTTGTGGTAACCTGTTCAGAAGGAGTACAAGGCTGTGTGAGCATTCTCACGCCCATGCACTTCTCGTATTGTTTGTGGCTACCTATTCAGAATAATAATACAGGCATGTATGTATCCTCTCACCCGTGTAGTTTTCGGTGACTTGTTTGGAACATGGTTACGGGTTACGCCTCGGTAAGTTTGTAAGCGTGAAGTCGTAAAAAAGTGCAACAATTACATGGCCGTGTATCCAAGCACACACCAAGGATACCTTATTATAACAAGTATATACCATACAATACAATACAATGATTCACATTACTTAAAATTGACATGCGCAAATTAACAAAGGAGCAGTATCTCACGATGGAGTAGGGCTTAAGCTTAAAGTTGAGTGAAAATAAGGAGTGTGGGTAAATTTGGAACAATTATGAAAACAATAAGCTAAGTCGTTGTTGATGCTAACATGTGGCACAATCTGTGGCAAAGTGCACGTGTCTCAATCGGATAGCTGAGCGGGAAATCAGTTTTGACCAAAATTTGAGCACCAAATGTGAAATTTTTAGGGAGTAAATTGTAATTTATACCTAAATAGTGTACAAAATGGGTATTGTTGAATTTGTGTAGTTGGCTCTTTAGGCCTTAGGCTCCCTAATAACATTTGTCTTCAGTCCAAAATTTGTCATTGTATCTTCGAAAAAAGTAATAAGAACAAGTTCAGATATGAGAAAAGAGAAGTCAAAAGAACAATTTTGATTCTAAGTTTTAAGAGCGTGAGATCTAGTATTTTCGGACACTGAATTTGAGTTAGCTATGCAACCTAGAGTCTTAAATATAGTTTTTGTTTGTTGTTCTAGTGTTGTCATGTCTTTTGAAATTAGTCGACTATGTAACATATTATGTGTTAATAGTGATTTTGTGTATTGTTTATTGTGTTGAGAATCGTATCTAGAGTGTTTCTAGATACTTTTTCAAAGATTTTACTCTAAGAAAATGGATTAAAAGACTAGAATCAAATAATTTTTCAATTATGGAATAGATTAAGAATTTCGGTGAGTTTTCTAATTTTCGCAGTTTCTTTTGCTCTCTTTTGCTAGAGTTTTGTCTCTTTATGGTATATGAGTATTTCTCACCATGCCTTAGAAATCATTTTTATCCATTCTGTGAGATCCAATCTATTTTTTATTTCTTTTTCAGACACTTTTATCTTTCTGAAATTCAACACATTGAATCATGTTTGCATGCATGGAAGTGTTGGTCATGTCACGAAGGTTGAAAAAAAATCTGGTAGAGTTTAAGGATATGTGGTCAAGAGTGGTGTAATAGGGTGTGAGTGAATTAGTTTGAATTTTTATGATATAGTTTATTAGGATATGATATTTATAGTTAGAATTACTCTTTGATAATGATGTTGTGAAAGTTTTTGCAATACGGTTTGAAATATAATATACTATGATTTATTAAAAATATTTTATAATGTAAAATTTTATTAAAGAAGGAAAGGTTACTTTATAGAGGTTATGTAATATAGTTGGTTACAAGTAAGATATAACCTATGATTTATTAAATTAAATTTTATTATATTAATAATTATCAGATCTTAAGTCAATTAAATAAAATAAACTACAAGTTACAACCGTATTGTAGTTAAATAAAAGATAATAACATAATATGTTAGTTGTGAGTAGTTGAACCCGTCACGCTACTCTCACAACCATTTAATCCAAATTAGCCTAACTCATAGACCAATTGAGACTACACAAGACTTCTTTTAATCTAATTTCTAAAATATCCATTTACATGTATATGCAATTAGCCCTATACTTTTTTCTTTGAAAGATAGCATTGTATATATTCTAATTTTACAGCGATGGTTTTTAAGCATTAAAGAGTTAATGATAAATCAACGAATAAATCAAAATCAATCTCAAATCAACATAGTTAATGATAAATCAAGTATTTTTTTAGTATTTTTAGGGGACTTGTATTCTAATTCTATGATATGTATATGATAATTCGGTAGTTTAGAAGTTTTTATAGGTTTTTATCAAAGAATCAACCAAAATAGGTGAAGAATTGGATAGTCGACTAGTCCTTTAAAAAGAAACAATTGGTTGGCTCAAGGGCAAGTGTCGGGTAAAAGTGAAGATCCATCGGGAATTGCATTACCCAAGCTGAAAAGTTCAAGCACCTAGTTGAGTTTTAATAAGACTGCTCGAACAACTAATGTCATGCCCCGAAACCCAAAATCATGCTACAATCGCCATAGGCCCACGGTATATATTGCCACATCACCCTACAATGCATATAATAAACCTACAAGACTAGTGGTATAGAAATTAAAACGGAGATGATAATAAAAGAATTTATCGATATATTGAGCAGAGGAGTTAAAAGAAGGCACAAGGTCAATCGGGTGACGTCATAAAATGAACAAGTTCTATATTTTTACTTCCCAAGAATAAAATTTAGACAATGACTCAGTCATGTTCAAATACATTAAGGGGAAAGATATTATGAATATAATGGTCCTCAAACGTTACATTGATTACGATTCCTCAATTGTTGATCAGTTCTCGCTATGCCTGGGAGTGAGGTCCTAATCCTTATTCATTATTCCTACATTCAATGTCATAAATCTTTCAGAAGCCTACTAGGTGAGCGGACGGGCAAAACATTCATAGCGAAACACATGCAATCATTTAAGCATAATATAGGCATGCTGGCACACAACAAAACACTTGCATACTCATCCTGGCAATTCAGTATGGTCACAGTCATAATACAATACAACATGCAATAGCTCAGGCAATTAAGACTATGGCTGGGCTGACAATGTCTCTCAGTCCTTCTGGTGCCCAGAATAAGAATGGGATCCATCAGTGGCACTTTTATATGCAACTCTTTACGCATCTCTCGTGATCTCGTATGCTGAACTCGATCAGTCCCGATGGGATATGCACTCCTCTTGGCCCAATTCTACTAACAATACTAGGACATTAGGTGATGGTAGCTCCACTTACTCGATCCCCATTTTAGGATATCATGTTTATTCGTATTATTTTATAATAAAATATGCATCTTGTCCCTCCTTATGCCTCCCTTGGCAAATCCATGCCGCACTACCATACTCGGAGAGCTCTCAAGAGTCACATAGGTCACCCTATGCTATTGCGATGTTTGATTCTGTCTTATGCTTCTGAATGCACCCAAACACTTCATATGCACTTCCATTATTATAATCACACATGACATATTCAACTAATTTATAACATAGTTCATAGCATAGCATATCTCAACAATTTGAGCATAAGGCAACACACATTTAGTTTATAGCACAACAATGATTTAGTTCATTGATTTAACAAATGTATACCCTAGCTACTGTCACTAGGATTCGAACCACCACCCACTATCTTTTATTCCTACAAGGAGGATGCATCTCACTAGTTGAGTTGGTGAGAGGCATCCTCCTTGTAAGAACAAAAGACAGTGGGTGGTGGTTCGAATCCTAGTGACAACGGCCAGGGATTAAATGTGTTCCACTGGGCCTTGAGCCAGAGAGATTCGTTGCTCTTCCTAAACAATACCTTGTATGTGAGTTGGAGATTCGTTGCTCTAATTGTTGAGTTGTTACTCTAGGGGGGGTCCTCACATAACTGAATTGGTAAGAGGCGTTTTCCTTGTAGGAACAAAAAGCAATGGGTGGTAGTTTGAATCTAGTGCCAGATTAATATGTTCCACTAGGCCTTGGACTATAGAGATTTGTTGCTCTAACTAAACAATACCTTATATGTGAGTTGGAGATTCGTTGCTCTAATTGTTGAGTTGTTACTCATGGGGGGGGGAGGGGGGGAGGAGGGTTCCTCACATAACAACTGAATTGGTAAGAGGCGTTTTCCTTGTAAGAACAAAAACCAATGGGTGGTAGTTTGAATCCAGTGCCAGAGGCTAGGGATTTAATATGTTCCACTGGGCCTTGGACAATAGAGATTCGTTACTCTCCCTAGACAATACCTTATATGTGAGTTAGAGATTGATTGTTTTAGTTGAGTTATTCCTTCAGGGAGGGGGTCCTTACATAAAAGACGCCTTTTATGTGAGGACCCTCTCCCTACAGGAACAATGAATAATGTAACTGGAGCAATGAATCTCCAACTCTCATATAAGGTAATTCTGGTTTCAGAAGGGTTCAAGTTAGATGATGCATTACCTACATGTGTAATTCTGATTTTAGAGTGTTCTTAGTCCTCCCAACACTTAGTGTTTTCGGACCTACCCTTATTGTGTTTGTTTGATACCCATTTAGTAGTGTATGCAAATCTGATGTAGATTGGGAGATGCTTGTTTAGATTTTTGCAGATCTTATGATGTTGTGATCTTACTAAGATTCTTGTAATCTCATTCTGTTATTTTTTCTATTTTTCAGGCCTAGGTACATCTTATGCCAATAGTACAAGGGTGTGAGATCAAGGCTGCACAGCAGGACGATATTGTACCACATTTACATACATCTTTTCTTGCTGGATTGATTGCACATATACCTTGAAACATGCTTGCTTGATTAGACTACTTTCTGGTTTTATGATTCTCTAATTTTCCTCCCAATTTCCCTAACATGATTAGGATTGTTTGCTGGATTTTGAGACTCTTTTGGGACTTGTGTTTTATGGTTCTTTTGATTATTTATAAAGACTTTCGCTAATGGTTTTTATTCACTCTATATGATACCAAATTGTATATCTAATGTTAAACATGCTCCAACCTTTAAAAACATAAAAATAAACTTTAAAATTCATAATTAGTGTGACTTGAGCCTTGTGGGATTCAGATGAATCCTTGGAAGGGCTTGTTTGGGTTTTACGACGGTAAGGGTCCTAATAGGTTAGGTTTGTGTCCTTATATGGAGAACTCTCAAGAGTTGCATAGGTCACCCTATGCTACTGCGATGCTTTATTCTGTCTAATGCTTCTGAATGCACCCAAACACTTTATTTGCACTTCTATCATTATAATCACACATGGCATATTCAACTAATTCATAATATAGTTCATAAAATAGCATATCTCAACAATTCATGCATGAGGAAACACATATCTAGTTTATAGCGTATGTAATGATTTAGTTCATTAATTTAACACATGTATCTCATGGTGCGTTTAATCCTTGACCACTATCACTAGGATTCGATCCACCACCCATTGCCTTTAGTTCCTACAAGGAGGACGTCTCTCACTAGCTCAGCTAGTGAGAGGCGTCCTCCTTGTAGGAACAAAAGGTAGTGGGTGGTGGTTCGAATCCTAGTGACAACGACTAGGGATTTAATGTGTTCCACTGGACCTTGGGCCAAAGAGATTCGTTGCTCTCCCTAGACAAATAGTTTATATGTGAGTTGGAGATTCGCTGCTCCAATATTTGAGTTGTTCCTCTAAGGAGGAGGTCCTCACATGACAGCTGAATTGGTAAGAGGCATCCTCCTTATGGGAACAAAAGATAATGGGTGGTGGTTTGAATCTCAGTGGCAACAGCCAATGATTTAATATGTTCCATTAGGCCTTGGATTGGAAACATTCATTGCTGTCCCTAGACAATACCTTATATGTGAGTTGGAGATTCATTGCTCCAGTTGAGTTGTTCCCTCGAAAAGGGGGTCCTCATATAAAAGGCACCTTTTATGCGAGGACCCCCTTCCTAGAGAAACAATGAATAACGTAAATGGAGCAATGAATCTCCAACTTACATATTAGGTATTATTTGGGGAGAGCAATGCAGCTGAATTGGTGAGAGGCGTCCTCTTTAAAAGAACAAAACGCGGTGGGTGGTGGTTGGAATCCTAGTGGCAACGACTAGGGATTTGTTATGTTCCATTGGGCTATAGGTCAGAGAGATTCGTTTCTCTCTCTAGACAATACCTGATACGTGAGTTGAAGATTCGTTGCTCTAGTTACGTTGTTCGTTGTTCCTCCAGGGAGGGGGTCTTCACACTTGCAGAGAGTGCATAACCAAACAAAATAGCTCTAATGCTCCAAAACTCCAATTTATACACATGTTTAGAGAATTAGTACTTGATAAGCTTTATGTGATCTTAATTAGTCCACAGATTGGATTAATCAGGATTACACGACAATAAGAGTTGTGTGAAGTGTCCGGATCCTCACATTAGAGGTATATTAAATAAAATAAACTACAAGTTACAGCTATATTATACTTAAATAATAGATAATAACATAATATGTTAGTTGTGAGGACTTGTACTCGTCACAAGACCTTTATCGCCATTCAATCCTGATTAGCCCAACCTATGGATTAACTGAGACTACACAAGGTTTATCTTAATCTAATTCTCAAAATATCTATTTACAGTACATGCATATGCAATTAACCATATTTTTTTTCTTCGAAAGATAACATTGTACATATTCTAATTTTACAGTGATGATCTTTAAACATTAAAGATTGAATGATAAATCAACAGAAGTCTTAACATATGGATAAATCAAAATCAATCCCAAATCAACATAGTTAATGATAAATTAAGCATTTGTTTAGTATTTTTTTGGGAATTGTATGCTAATTATGTGATATGTATATGATAATTCGATAGTTTAGAAGTGTTTACAGACTTTTAATCAAAGAAGCAGCCAAAATAGATTAAGAATCAGGTAGCTGACCAATCCATTGAAAAGAACAGCTGATCAGCCTAAAGGTAAGAGTTGGATAAAAGTGACGATCAACCGGGAATTACATAACCCAGGGTGAAAGGTTCGGGTAACTAGTCGGGTTTTAAGAAGACCGATAGGACCATAGGTATTACGATCGGTTGGTTATTAGGGCCGACAGGTTGGATACATGAGATCAGAATTATGAAGCAACCATAATTCTTATACAAGACCAGTCGGGTATAAGTGTAGGACCAATTGTAGCCAAGTGAATATATATAGACAGACTAGGCACACAGATTAACAATGAGTTTTAGGTGCATAATAGAGTTTAATATTGAGTTCTGAGAGAATTATCTTTCTCAAAGTGATGTGCTTCAGATCTTTACAACTACATTAGGCTATTAAAAATGTTTTAAGTTATCGCTTATTCGTTTTCATGTGATGTTAGCTTAAACACCCTTTTTCTAGGGTGTGATATGATTTTGTGTGTTAATTTCCTCAACTTTTATTTCTTCTATTGGGTTGCCTTTATGGTTTTGTTGTGAGTATTTATGATTATAAATGGAATTACAAACGACTCTGCTATTGGAGTGATATATATTGAATATCCATAAAGGTCTTGTTTGGGCATAAAACCAAAAGACCACAACAACAAAATGTGGAATTCTTTGATCCAAATTTATGCATTCTTTTGAGCAGGGTCGCAGATACAAACATTAAGCGCGCACATCACCTTGGCTGTATTCCCAGAGCAAGTGAATCCTTTTTTTATGCACTCAGAAGGATACAAAATACATCCAATTTCATCTTCTGTTTTTCTTTCCACAAGGCCTTCTCTTGCTGTCAACGTAGGTAAACCTTTTGAAAATTTAGCTCAAAGGTGTGAGTATCGTTTGCAGATGCATAACAATGGGAGCATATATATATGTATATATTGTTATTCAAAAAAAAAAATGAAAGGTGCATTCACCTATGTTTATGTTAGTGAGTTAGTAAATTCAAACCTGATGTAGCGATCAAGAAAATGACTAAAATTGTCAACTTGAACGTTGCATTCTCCATTTCTCAAAGTTTCTCAAGTTGATCAAGATTGTGGAAAACACCAACGGATTCAGTCGTGAATAGTGACCCGACAATTCTTCCTTTCCGTTTCCGTTTTCGAGTTCTGATTTCAGGGGATCCAAACACACCCTAAAGGTTTTGCAAATATTTGTGGGATGGGAAAGCACAACCCTCGCTAAGCTATAATATAGGACATTAATTCTATTATTGCGCTACCTATTTGAAGTAAGTATTTACTATTAACGACAAACCTTTCATGTTTTCTGGCGATGGCCAATCGGGAATGGATTTGGGGTTTTTGTTATGTTTGACGAACGTATATTTTGCTACTTTGTGGTTAGAAATGGAAGAGTTTTGGCAGCCTTTGTCTCGTGTTTGTTCCGAACCTCACCTTTTTTTTAATAGTGAAACAAACACACGTTTTTTTAATAGTGTAACTAATTGACTCCAAGGAAATAAAATTAAAATGAATTCCATTTTATAATAAAAAATTCCCTTTTTTCTCACTCAATATCCTCTTTTTATCATATTTCTACATTTTTATTTAATTTTTCTTCCTTATCTGCATGTTTTTTTTCTTACAAGATTTTGAATATTTTAATATACGGTGGTTCAATTTTAAAATTGTTTTGTGTCATTTTCACCTAGTGATATATATTCTATTTTTTTCTATTTTGTAGTATATTGATAGTTTCAAGCCATATCAATTTATTTGTTAAGTGATTTTTTTATTGTGTTATACACTATTATATATTTTATTTTTCTTTTTTTATAATAAAAAATATTATAGTCGACAGCCACCATACTAATTTGTCTGATTAACCACTACACCAACTCTATATGGGTTATTTTCTAATGTTCTTATTAAATTTTTTTTATCATCTCTCATATTTTGCAATGTTATTATGTATCCAATTGGTTGTCTAATAATCTTTATTTTTATTTTTTTGAAGGTTACTTGCTTGGAATGCATTATTAGATTCTTTTTAATATGAAGTCAACATAGTTTGTATAATTATAATTTAAATTAATTTAATTATTAGTATTTATCCATTACTTTGTTACAATAATAACAATAATAATATTAACAATTATAATAATAATTATCAGCATCATCATCATCATCAACATCATCATCATCATCATCGTCATCATTGACGTCGTCGTCGTCATCATCGTCGTCGTCATCATCGTCGTCGTCATTATCATTATCATTATCATAATAATAATAATAATAATAATAATAATAATAATAATAATAATTGTGAGATCCCTTCTTTTGGAGAGTCCAGTCAGTAGTTGAGTATAGTCAAATTAATGGGATTAGTTCGTTTGAGCGAGTTTGACCAGTTGACCAGCCAGTTTGACCGTTTAACCAATTAGATCGACTAGTTGACCTTTTGATCAAGTGATGTGGCCACAATTATAGAGCTTAATTGTGGCCTACTTGGACCCATTTGACTAGTCAGTGGAATACCCCGTTTAGCCTACTTGGACCCATTTGACAATTTTCTAGGCCCGTTTTGAGTTGTCGTAGACTTTTGAGCCGGATTTACCATATGTAGGCTTGATCACTATTCATTAGGTCCAATTTTATTTCTAAAGCCCAAATAATTATTTTTCAACCCTAAACACTATTTTGGCCTGTTTGGGGCATGTGGATCGTTTTAAAACTTGTTTCCTGTTTTTCAAGATTTTCAGGCCCCGAGACATAAAAGCCCAGCCCAACACTTAGAAATTTTTCTAAATGTTGGCAGATCAAGAATCCTCTCCCCTCTCCTTCTCTATTTTCCAACACCTTTTCCCCTCAAAGAAGAACCCAACCTTTCCAAACCCATTTTCTCTCCAAATCAACCATTGGGCTTTCTTCCTCACTCAATTCCTCACCCTACCTGATGAGTTTCCACTGGTGTTAGCTTCTCTTGGAGTGGATTTGGCCGGTTTGGGTATTTTAGGGAAAAATCGATTTTGTGTGGTAAGTGCTCGATTTCTCCCCTTTCTTGGCTGCTTGTTGGTTGTTTTACTATGCTGTGATGTTGTTTATGATGTCTTGATAGTTGGTTTTGATTGGTTAGGTGTTTTGAGTAGTGTGTGAGCTTAAAGAAGTTTGATGGCATATGGGTTTTGGGGATTTCTACCCCATTGGTGTTCTTGTTGATTTTGATGGTTGATTTTGGTTCCCTTGAGCTAGTGGAGTGTGTTTTTGGGAATCGGTGTTGTCAGTTTGAGCTGGAGTGGATTGTGCCCTTGTGTTGGGCTACAAATGGCCATTCAATCTTTATTCGAGTTATGTTTTATTGATCCCTTAAGACGGCATTTCGGGTGTTCCTTGAGATCGTTGTTGCTGCAATGGTATTATGCACTTCATGAGGTGGGAGTCTATCCTTGATACTCATTAAATGAATTATTTTGGTTTTGATGCATTAAAATGAGAAACTAAGTTTTGGTTTGATTGTGAGACATCCATTGGTATAAATGTATTTAAATACTATGTTTAGAACATATAATGTGTATGACAAGTTTTAGTGTGCAAATTATGTATTTTGAATACTTTAAAATACATTGATATGCTTGTGTATGCATGTTGGTGGTTTGAGTGATCTTTGTGTGATAGTGTGGATATCCTCAAGCAAAGAATTACTTTGATCATATGTTGAGTGTTAATTAGTGAGGATTTGGAGGTTGGTCAGCTGTGTTTCCAGCATGAATTCCTGTGAGGATGGTGGGCCGGTTTGTACCTTTTAGTTAGGTTTTGAACCGGAGAGAAAAGTGCAGAAAAAAACTCAGAATGACACATTTAGACTAGTCGAACTTAGACTTCTTAGACCGGTCAAACTCCTTTGATCGGTCGAATCTAAACATTTAGACCAGTCGAAAACCTGATAACCCCTTTTTTAAAGAGTCCTTAGACTAGTCGAAGCCAAACATTTAGATCGGTTGAACTTCTACCCAATTCTCTAGAGAACCCTAAAATTGGTCGAAACCAAATTTTAGATGGGTCCAAAATTTTTTGAGTGAACTTAGACTAGTCGAAATTTTACTCCTTAGACCAGTCGAAATCCTTACACCGGTTGAACCTAACCATTCAGACCGGTCGAAATTCTAAAACTTTGCATTTTCCACCTTTTCTTGTTACAGTTAAGCCAGTCCAACCCCATACTTGGTTAACCACTTCAATAACACAATCCTACACTTTCCTTAATCCTAGATAAGTCCCCATAAGTGTCCTTTATCCATTGTACCAGTAAAGACCCACATTTATATTCCCAAAATTGCTCCTAAGTGAGACCCTTACCTCCGTGAAACCGAAATAAACTCAACCTAGGACCTATCTGAATCTCACAAGGCTTATTCCCTTAGAACCGATTTTAACATGTTTATTCCTTTTACTTATAACTATTGGAGCATGATATTGGACACATATTCTAGTATCATATAAATTGAATGAAAACATCAGCGGAAGTCTTTAAATTTAATCAATGAATCCACAACACACAAGTCTCATAGGGATCCAAATATCCAGCAAGTAAACCTCCAACATAATTCAGAAACAAAAAGCAAAGGAGGAACTTGAAAAACTAGAAAAATAGTCCAATAATAGTTCATGTCATATGCGCAAGCAATCAAGGATCAGGTATGCAAATGCAATGCGATATCTCCCTGCCGTGCAGCCTTGATCTCACACACTGGTACCACGAACAACGAATGTACCTAAGCCTGAAAAATGGTGAAAACAATGGGATGAGATTACAAGAGTCTCAGTAGGGTCACAACATCATAAGATCTCCATAAATCTTAAACAAACATCTCCCAAACAACATTAGATCATCCCTATACATCTAAGGAAATTCATGCAATCCATTCAAACAATTCAAAGGTGTAGGGTTGAAACTAAAACTGAGGGTAGACTAGAAACACTTCTGAAAAATAGAAGTACACAGACAGAAAAAACTCATCAATCATCTCGACAATAGGAAAAGGCCATCCCCTTCCACCTGTGTTGTCCAAAGATTCGCTGCACAAAGGATAAAGGTTAGCACACAAGCTAATCAGCAAGCCTATTCATCTTGCCACACAAGGACAAGACATCCAAGCCACACAAGGACAAGGGCATCCAAGCCACACAAGGACAAGGGCATCCAAGCCACACAAGGACAAGGGCATCCAAGCCACACAAGGATAAGGGCATCCAAACCACACAAGGATAAGGGCATCCAAAACACACAAGGACAATGACATCTTGCCACACAAGGACAAAGCGTCTAGCCATACAAGGATTAGGCATCCAGCGTGTACATGCTGGGGATTGCCACCCATATGAATCCCACACCAGTAAAAACCTCTCCTCTCCCCAGGTGCCTCAACGCTTACCCGAAATGGCCATCGGAAAATGATCCTAACACACAAACATGTACAAGCACACACAAGCATCTACACGGCATAATACCACAATAGGGTATCCTCAATCATGTCAGAACACAACCAGCATGTTTAATACACACAACATATGCAAACTAGGCACTCATAACCTATCTTAAGGGATTCGGTATAGCCTAGATAACTCTCAAATCAATTCGCAACTCATGCATACACCATCTCACACATACGCATACAACATCATAAAGGCATGCATCGAAAATAACAACCAATAATAAGGATCGCTAGAGAAACCGATGGGGCATAGTGTATGCAGAGTGTGTGTAAGTGTTTCTTTAACATTTTTCTCAATTAACTTTGTTGCTTAGACCTGATTGTGGTATCTAATGAGTATGGTTGAGTTATTTTATGAGGATTGCTGGAACGAAAAAAGAGTGTATTCTCATGCATGCGAGCGTATATGATTTGAATTATGGTAAGAGAGATATTTACTTAATAATTCATATGGGCATGTTGAGTGGATTGTTGGTAAGAGGATAAGTGCATTTTAATGCATGTGATCATACTGAGTATTTTCTTCATAAAATGATTTTGTGATTTATAAGAAAAATTAGATGGTGAGTATACCTATGTGTGTGTGTACTGTACGAGTGCTCAAGTGGAGCTAGTCACTTGCTTGAAGAAGGTGGAGGTTATCTTATTTTGAGCTCAACATTATTATGTATGATAAATTATGATAGGTCTCCTGTGTGATACTATAGGATTGAGTGTGAGGTATATGTTTATGTTATTTTTCTCTCGACTCGATTCAGACAACGTTGGTGAATGGGGTTGTGAGGATAAGATGTATATATAATATTTTAAAGGTAAATGCATAAAAAACCCACCAACGGGTTTTGGACCTTCCGTACATGGGGAAGAATCTCCTTAGCTTCTTTCATGTCTACCTAGATAGATTTTGGGCCAATTTCCTAGTATGTGTGTATTGTGACATATTTATGAGATTTGGGATTTCTTCATCTATTGGGATGTATGAGAAAATATATTTTCTTATTGTGCATAATGACATGCCTATGCATATGTGAGGTTGCTTTGAACTATAGAATGCACGGTCTTACATTAAAGTATGGTTATTACCAAAGGTATGTTTTATACTTGTTTTATGGGTTGCCTTCTTTCTCCCTTGACTATATATGACGTTTCGAGTCCCACGGAGGTTCTTGTGATCTCACTCTCTATTGTTGCTTATTTTCTGGGATTAGCTTTGAGTGCTACTTCGATCTGTCAGGTTACTATGGAGCTTTCTTAGGAGTTGGACTATTGCATTCACACTTTTGAGCACTCGGCATGTTTTGTATATTTTGAGATCTTATGCATATTGATTTTAATACGTTCTGGTTGTGTTTTGTGTAGCCTATGACTGGGATAGTATGCAAATTTGTGATGATTGTGTGTTGCACGTTTGGATTTTACATTTGAAATATTATGCACTCCATATGGCCGGTGAGCCTATGGTTCAGTTATGTGTATTCTAAAGTTGTGGGTATGTTTGGGCTGTGTATTTGCTACTTGTAATTTAACTTGAGTCAAAGAGGCTAATTGTGCTGGCCTTGTTTTGATATTGAGATTGAGTTTTGGGCTTATTCTTGTTAAGTCTTCTGTTGTATTCATACTCTGTGATTTCGTTGTATATATTTACTTTATATATTATATGTTTCTGCTAAGTTGATTTCAATAAAGTAGAACATTGCTCCTATTTTAAATTTTTTTTTAATTCATATGTGTTTTTGAAAAAAGATTTTAGGATGTTTTAATGATAAATCTTTTGTGGTTTCAATTAATTCACAAGTTAGGCTCATTGAGGCTATATGGCACTGAAGGTTTAGATCTTGGGATCAGGTCCTCATAGTAATAATAATAATAATAATAATAATAATAATAAAATATTCTTTTAGTTTCCAAAATATAATTGCCCAGTTAATTCTTTCTGCCAAACATGCATAACATGAGGGAACAAATTCTAACTCCCCAAGCATGTTAAGATCCATTGAAGCCATGTAATATTCATACACGTGGTGATCAACCAAATAAAACCCTCATCCTAATCTCACTGACCATAAGATACACGACATTAGCGACATACGAAATGTGGTTAGCAATGCTACCGACAGCTTTAACGACTTAACTGGCAACTGTCACTTACTATGTTTAGGCAAAGTAAGATCCAAGTTCGTCAACCAAAGAAGATGATATTCTAATTATAGCCTTGAGAGCCTTGCAAATCATTACATTTAAAGATCCCAACGCCCATGCACACTCTGCTTAATCACCCTTTATCCATCTATCTATCTATCTATCATTACATTCCTGTCAATTTGTCAATTCTAATCTCGCAACTATACACCAACTATGGGGTATCAGACAGATGCAGAAGCAGCAGCCGCGAAGCAGAAGGCCATTGAGGACTGGCTTCCAATCACTTCCAACAGGAATGCCAAATGGTGGTACTCAGCCTTCCACAATGTCACCGCCATGGTCGGTGCTGGTGTCCTTGCCCTTCCCTTTGCCATGGCCGAGCTAGGATGGTATGACGTTATCTCTCTCTTCTCTCTCTCACACGTGGGACTGTTGTGTGATTTTACCAACTAAATGCTTTGCACTTTTTTGTTGGTGTCAATTGAATCACAGGGGTCCTGGTGTTACTCTTATGATTTTGTCATGGATCATCACCTTATACACTCTGTGGCAAATGGTTGAAATGCACGAGATGATCCCAGGTAAGAGGCTTGACAGGTACCATGAGTTAGGTCAGGCCGCTTTTGGAGAGAAGCTAGGGCTATGGATTGTTGTCCCCCAGCAACTGATCGTGGAAGTTGGCCTCAACATTGTCTATATGGTCACGGGTGGAAAATCATTGCAGAAGTTTCACGAATTGTTGTGCCCTGATTGCAAGTCTATCAGACTCTCATTCTTCATCATGATTTTTGCTTCCGTTCACTTTGTTCTCTCTCATCTTCCCAACTTCAATTCCATTACCATCGTCTCATTGGCTGCAGCGATCATGTCCTTGAGGTTAAAACACGGCCTTAAAATCAAAATACAAATTCCATCCACATTATTACAGCAATGCTAACAAAAGTTAAGAGCCTCATGTATATTTTGCAATTTTGTGGCAGCTACTCCACAATTGCCTGGGCAGCCACTCTTCATAGGGGGGTTAAACCTGATGTGGACTATAACTACAAAGCAACCACTAGAACTGGAGCGGTATTCGACTTCTTAAGTGGGTTGGGAGAAATAGGTTTCGCATATGCTGGTCACAATGTGGTTTTGGAGATCCAAGCAACAATTCCCTCCACTCCTGAGAAACCTTCCAAGGGACCCATGTGGAAAGGAGTGCTTGTCGCTTACATCATTGTAGCCCTATGCTACTTCCCGGTGGCTCTGGTTGGATACTACTATTTTGGTAACAGTGTCGATGATAATATCCTCATCTCACTGGAGAAACCAACCTGGCTTATTGCATCTGCCAACATGTTTGTTATCATTCATGTCATTGGAAGCTATCAGGTACAGTTTTCCCATATGTTTGTTTGAACTCTTTTTTCATAATTGATGTTGACGATACAACAAAAAAGATTAATCATTGTTGTCGAAAAATACAGATATATGCTATGCCAGTGTTCGACATGCTGGAAACTGTGTTGGTAAAGAAATGGGACTTCACACCTTGTTTCAGGCTTCGCTTCATCTCACGCACGTTATATGTTGGTATGTCTTTTTTCACTTTTTTTACAATTATCAATCATCCTGATCCCAAGCACTTTATACTTGAAAAACTTGATTTTCTTTTTATGCAGCCTTTACCATGATTGTTGGTATCTGTATTCCTTTCTTTGGTGGCCTGCTAGGGTTCTTTGGGGGCTTTGCTCTTGCACCCACTACATACTGGGTACGTAACGTCCCCCTCTATTGCACCCCAAAACATGCACGTACGTACATTCGTCTGCTGACTAAATTTTGCTCTCTTATACAGCTTCCCTGCACTATTTGGCTTCGAATTTGCAAACCCAAGAGATATGGATTATCTTGGTTTATAAATTGGGTACGTACGGGAAACATTAATCAATCTATATATTATATATATCCCCACAATATCATTCGTACAAGTAGAGCTGATTTGTTTATAATCTTCCGATTGCAGTTCTGTATTATATTTGGTGTTCTGTTGACAATCCTCGCACCCATCGGTGGGCTTAGACAAATCATTAAGTCAGCCAGTGGCTACAAATTCTTCTCATGAGCATCTCTTGGTATGGTGGGGTAGCAATAATTTTAAGTTTAGCAGAATTGGGAATTGGTAGTAAATGGGACCTTCTCGGAAACGTTGGGATTTTATGTTGGCTAGTACGTAGCATGTGCAACCCATATAGGATGGAATAGAATCGTACTTACCCATATTTGCTAGAAGGTTAAGGAAATATAATATTTGTAATAGAAGCATCATCAATAATATAACCTTTTATTGTCTTCAGTTCTACTTTTCTCAATGTCTCCCATCTTAATAATTTGATTTTTTATTATAGGTAAATATCTCTTTAACTTCAGAAATAAAACTTTTCTCAATCTATTTTTTCTTGCTAAGTCTCTCATTTGATTTGGTGTTGCATTTCAACTTTCTATTTGTTTGTTGGAAGTGAACCCTAAACTCCTTCTACCAGTTTGTTATTATAATTGAAGTTATCGAGGGTTTGTGATTGGAACAATCTAATCATGTTTTTGTTAAAACTCAGATGGTTTGTGATTGGAATAATCTAATCACACAATATTAGTTAAGATTTGGAATAGGAATTAGGAATAAAAAAAATTTATTTTATGTATATATTTATATTTTATAACTTATAAATAATACAGTCATCCTACCTTTCCATATCACGAGACTCCACTACATTGCTGTGAGGTGATGGAATTTGTAGAGATCCGCCATCCCCTGATCATCAGGGTTCAACGCATTCTGCAGATGCAAACAGCAAGCGGAAATGATGCAGCATCCATTGCCTGGCACTTTGATGTTGTGTTTGGTGGAAGGAATTGAATTCTGATGGTAGTAAGCTCCAGATAATCCAACACCTGGGACCTATCTATGGTTAATTGATTTTGAAAACAAATTGATCGATATAGTGCACCTACCATAAATTAAACCTCTGTTAAGTTAACAAATTTTCTGCGATCAATTATTTAAGTTATCAGAGGGATGACTATGATGTTAAATAAAAATAATTGAAACGGACATATCATAATTACGAAATATTAGTATTCATAATAATAATTTATACTTATATAAAAAATTAGTAAAAAAATTCCAAACAAATTTCATAGTTGTTGTTTAAATATAATATTAAATATTTTACTATAAAATTAGAATTGAACAAAATTTTGGGGATTGGTGTGAGGAACAAAAGATAATGGATGACGATTCGAATCCTAGTAGCCGCAATCAGTGATTGAACATGACTCACTCGATCTTGGGTCAGAGATATGTGGATTGCTCACTAGACAATATTTTGAGATTTGAGTTGAGTAGTTCCTGCAGGAAGGGGATCTTCATAGTTGAATTGATAAAAGATGTTCTCCTTAGAGAAACAAAATACAGTAGGTGGTGAATTAAATCCTAATGACCACAATCATAGATTGAACATAGCTCACTAGGTCTTAAACCGAAGATGTGTGAATTCTTTCTTAAATAATATCTTGAGTTGTGAGTAGTGATTCTTTCAGAGAGGGGGTCCTCACAATAATAATTCTTTTTTTTTTATATGCCTATCTTAGCAAGGTGGAGAGGTAATAAGATCACGATTTTGATAGATTCAACAAAAATATGACAAGATAATAAAGATGTTATGTTGACAATGATTGTACATATAATGACCCTCTCTCATTCTTTCCAAAGAAGTCACACAAGATTTTTGTCTTAAAAATTTCCAAATTCTTTCTGACAAATAATACATATAATTTAAAAATTTTCTTTTAAATAGCATAGGATTACTATTTTTTAAAATTATTCAGCAATCATATATACATACTAGGTGTCATACACGATTGAGAAAACATTTTCTTGAACACAATAAAAGACTTTATATAATAAAGGCCAAAATTCGATCTATAACAAAAGGTTTAACCGACCACATGCAACACATTATGTAAGCACCCATTCTAGATAAATGTGACCTTCATCGCCGTATAACTCCAAATGGCCTAACTCGTGAATCAATTAAATCATACAAATCTTTCTCTAAAAATATTTTCCAAAACATATAATAAAAATACCTATAAATTTGAAACTTTCTTTTAAAATAAAGCACGTATCTTTTCTTGAAATCTCAACACATATAATAAAAACTTATATATAATGCAGCAGAATATATAAAACACACAACATAAGTATTTTAAAGCATAACAAGTCACACACCCCAAACAAGCAAACACACAACAAGCTCAGAACTCACAAGTCCTAGACTGCAATTCAAGGTACTCTAGACACTCATCATATATATATAAATTAAGCATAAAATATGTAGCAACATAAGTCCACAAAGGAACACTAGTACAATCATTAATCTCAAGACATGACATGCAAAGTATAAAAGACAAAAATATGTCAAGTTTAAAAAAGTATCAAGACTCACAAAAAGTGTCAAATATTGTTGTCCAACCCTATGACACGCAAGAAGTGTCAAATGTTATAGTCCAACCCTAAGATATATAGGGAACCTCAACTTGAAAAGGCAATAATTCACGTACTTTTTAGCATAAACTAAATTTAATATAATCGGAAGCGTGCGATGTCAACAAATAATATAGTTCAGATGAACGGATATCAATCCACAGGGAAATATGTTTAAACTAGTCAATTCGTCTAGCATATTATTCTAGTTAAATGAATCAAATAGTAATTGAATGAATTTAAATGAACACTAAACTAAACAAGATGATAAATAAATTTGGTTAATTGAAATATGGTGAATTCAGAATTCGTGCTAATATCTATTAATTAATTAATCTGGAAGATGTTCTTGATTCCTAATATCTAATAATACTTTCCTAGTCTACTTTTAGCTAATCCTATTTACCTAATTAGCTATATCCCTATGCTAGTTCTACTTATAGGATTGAAAAATTTCCAATCAATATGAACCTTGGTTTGACAGATATATGTCTATTCTGTCGATTTGCTTAACCTAGGAATTCTACTTCTTTGTCAAAACCTAAACTAATCTCCCAACCAGATTAGTCTCACTTGAACGAAGTGTTTAGGTTTGTGTTAGAGCACAAGGTAGAATTGATTTTCCTAACTGATTCATTAAATATCCCATCTTGAATTCTAGTTAGCGCTTGGAAACTAAATTAACAGAGAGAAAGGAAGAGATGCAAAACAAAATCAACTGTCATACTTAAAATCCAAGTAATATACCGTAATTTGATCTTTGAAGAATCAAGTTAATTGCAGAAAAAGTAAAGGAATAGGTTTGTATGCTCTACAACTAAGAACTCGATGGTCGATAATACACCCAGGCATCTATTTTTATAATAAAAAAACTCGTCCGACCAGTCTATGTAGATGCACCGACAGGTCGGTATCTCTCCCTTATGTGACTAACTGGTTGGTCTAATTAGTCCAACCGGTTGATTTCGTCTTGGCTAATCTTCAGAATTCTTCCTCTTGTTGAATTGACTGGTTAGTGTAGGTGAACCGCCTAATCGATTTGGTCTCGCATTGCTGGTTTTGAGCAACCGACCGGTCTGTGACAAGGTTCGGAGCAATTAGTCTTGGTTCAGCTTCAATTCTTGCTTGAACTGACCGGTCGGTGCATTTACACAGACTAGTCGGCGGGCCTATGCGGATAGCATATGACTCGGTATTCTTTTAGGAGTAATTTTTTTTTTATCCAAAATGGCTTCCTTTCGTCGATAAACCTGTACTAATGCCTGCCCAACCACAACACTAAACAAACCATAAAAAATGTTTAATTTTCTAACTTAATTATTCACTAAGAACACAATGAATCAAATATATACAAGGATGACCAATGCGAAACATGAGTCATCAAATCTCCTCAAACTTAGAACCTTTCTAGTTCCTAACAAGAATAGTTTGACAACCCGAAACACACCGACAAGAAATACACAACACAATAGAGAGCTAATTCACTTTTTCAGACCTAGAGATAAACACCCAATTCAGTCATTCTAGTCTATCAATTCACACCCAAAGCTATACCAAATTCAATTCTCATATAAAGAAATAAGGACTTTTAAAACATCTAACACTCATGCACTAGTTCATCAAACCATTCAGAATGCTTATAGAAGTCTTAAGATGCAGCTCAAAGATCCTAATAGCTTCAACTTACCTTAGTGCCTTCATTTTATTTCTTTCTTGTGCTTCAAGAATTTTTTCCTTTTCAATTTCATATATACACAATTTTATTCATTTTTTTTCATAGCAATAATGCACAAAAAGGTGAGTCAAACCACTAGATTAACCAGTACTAACCAACTCTCTTAATTTTTTCTCAACATAAACTAAATTGATTCAATGCTTCGCTGCTCTAGATGTTGGTTAGTGTTTTTTTTACCTAATGCCACCTTTAAATTGTAAAAACCAAATTCATTACAAAATCAGGGTATGAATTAATTAACCATACTAAACCAAATCAAGTATCCGTTACAAGAAATTAAAAGTGAACCTACCCCAAACTTAAATAAAATAGACGTCCACAAGCATAACAAGAACATGGAATAAGTATCAAAGTAATAGAACATACCAAACAGACATTATAAAAAGATAACTATAGTAAAAATAACATAACAGAAAGTAAAAAAATAAAAAAAAATAAAAAAACTATTGATAGCAACTCAAACATCTCTAGGGGTCTAGCCATCATCGTCCCACTGCAGTAGAGGAGGACCATCGGGATCCTGACATCAGAAATGATCATACATCCACTAGAAAGTCTCTCTATGATACCTCATGGACTTAGTTTGTTGGACCTAATAAACTCTTGAGCTGCTTGCAGCGCCATGAGTGCATCGATCGTCTGTCATTGATCAGCTCTCAACTCTAGCATAGTCTTAGTCAATACCTATTGTTATCCTACCAATGCCTGCTACTGTAATGAAATCGCCTCCAAATGGGCTGTTGTAATATCATCACCCATAGAAGCAACCAGTGAAAATGATCTAAACTCTGGCTGACGAATCTCTTAAAACTCCATATGCGGTGGTGCTGAGGGTGGGGTGGTAGCTCTTGCTCCAATATATACTCGAGTATAGTAAGCATGACAAGCACCCTCCCACTGTTGAACCTCCAAATCTGTCACCCGAATCTTCAAAGAAATGTAAAAATGGTTGAAAGTTAATAAGGACTTCAATATTGGGAAATACAGCTCTTTTGCAGGCACCACTTGTGAGGACCCGTTCCACACCATGTGGAGTATCTGGTTCATTGGAAAGGAGACCCTCCTGGTGAGACTAGTTGGGAGAGTGAATTCGATCTTTGGCAACATCGAGACGAGATCGATGAGTTCTTGAGGCAGTACACAATGAGGACGTTGTCGAGTTTGGTAGGGAGAACGTCACGACCGAAACTCAGACTGCGCGTCATTCGGCTTCGTGTGTGACCCGTCCCTCAAATCTGGTGCCTCAATCAAGGAAAATCGGCACATTAATGGAGGACCAATCAGAGACAATCAGGAAATTCAATGGGAATCAGTTCCTGCCATATAGGAGACCCGATTTGGGGAATCAGGGTAATTAATGTATTCAAAGATTACCATAGATGGGAAATCAGTCATTAGTGCTTGCCTTTTATATCTTTGTATAGACAGCGTTAGATCGGTTGATTCGATATCCACCATTCATTGGGGAGCTGTATTGGCTATATAAGGGGTGCCTCCCCTCATTTGTAATCATCTAGAAATTCTTGCAATATTGAGAGTTTCTAGTTTTCTCTCCATTCCTTTGTGTCCCTCTCTCTTTTCGGTTGTGTTCTAAGCTTAGCATTCTAGCTAGCTTTGTGAGGAAGGCTGACTTAGCCTATTGCGAGTGCGATAGTCTAAGACCGCATGGAGAGTTTCTATTTCGCCAAACTCTAGTCCTGTGACAACATGCCAAGGATTGTCACTCATACAACTCCCATGCTAGTAAGAACCTCTCCTCTCCCCAGGAGCATCAGTGCTTATCCCGAATGGCCGCCGGAAAAGGATCCTGACACATAAACACATACAAGCACACACAGTTAAGCACAAAGCACAATACCACCACAGGGTATCCTCAATCATGTCAGAACACAATCAACATGTTCAATACACACAACACATACAAATTAGGCATAGATAACCCATCTCAAGGGTTTGACAATGCCTATGTAGGCCTCAAATCAATCCACAACTCATGCATACTTTCCCTTACATATGTGCATACATCAATGCAAAGACATGCATTGAAAATAACAACCAATAACAAGAATCATTGGAAAAATTGATGAGGTATAGATCCTACCTCTCTTGTCTTTGAATAAGAAGTCATTCCTTTGCCTTTATTCAAGGGATCCGAACCACCTATAACATCATAAGGCAAAGACAAAACCAAACTAAGTATGCATACTCAATAACCAAGTAAATACCCTATTTCCTTCCCAATTCCACTCACTAAACCTATTAGAAACCAGTTATTATATGCTGCAGGTGCCTCCCCCTTGGATGTGTGATGTGATAGCCAAGAACTTAACAAAAAACAACTGAATTACCATCCCAATCAACATATAATTTTCGGCACTAAGAATAGGGCAATATGGAAAGTTGCGATTTCATGTTAAAAAGTTATAGAGGTTGCGATTTCATGTTAACAAGGAAGGATTAGGTGTTTATAACACATACAATCAAAAAGAACAATATCAGAAACCAACAGGTTAATCAATTGATCAAGATTTACAACACTAAGGCAAGGGTAAGGCATGCCGATTTCATATATAGGGAACATTCAAAGGACTAATTCATGATTTTAGAACATGAATAGATGCTAAACAATCATATGAACAAGAGGAATAACAACAGAAATCAATTGAAGACAGAATCACACAATTGCGACACCAAAACCTACGAAATATGAATTAAATTTCGATAGTGAAGAACTATCCTCCTGATGACATGATCTAGGTGGCTAGATATAGGATGGAAAGAGCTTTCCAACAAGCCATTATTTGCAAAAATCCGACAAAGGATCAGAGAGTTATGCTAGTTTGAAGTTGAAGGAATTCCGTTAGTAATAAGGAGGTGTAGGGTTTGAGGTTTGACAAATTTTGTGTATATTCTGTGTAAGATTTAAGTATGGCCAGCTTCCTCTTTATATAGAGTGGTTATGGGATTAATTTTCCTACTTTAAAGGTTAGATTAAAGTAAGATATTATCATAATTAAATTCTGTAATTATCCTCCCTTAATTTTAGGGATTTTATCTCTTAAGGTATTTATCAACCAATAAGGAACCAAATCAAAAGGAATTAGAGCCAGAAATAATTACAAGACATTCCATACTATTTTCGGCCATCACACATCCATTTCTTCAGGGGAAAACGGTCATTTCACCTGCACTAGCTTCTAGACCTCTAGAACTCAAAATTCTAGGTCTCACTGCGAGAGATGCATAGACAATCCGAAATTAATTGACTAAGAAACAGAGCAGTTGAATTTGATTCGACATAGGCTGAAGATAACACAAGATCGGCAAAAAACCATGCAGATAATCTAAGAAGGGAGCTAGAATTCGCGGTAGGTGACAAAGTGTTCCTGAAAGTCGCTCCATGGAAGGGTGTTCTTCGTTTTCAGCAATAAGGTAAGCTAGCACCTCGTTATATTGGTCCGTATGACGTTATTGAAAGAATCGACCCTATTTTATATTAACTTGCTTTACCTTCAAATATAGAGAGAATTCACAACGTGTTTCACGTTTCAATGTTGAGAAAATATGTGCGAGATCCTGCTTATGTGCTCGAAGAACCACCAGTTGAAGTTGCTTAAGACCTATCCTATCTCGTACAGCCAATTGCCATACTAGATAGGTCAGTTCGTCAGCTTTGCAGTTGAAGCATGCCTATGGTACAAGTTGTTTGGCGAAATGGCTAAATTGAGGAACAGTCTTGGGAGAATGAGGAATCTATCCATGCAAAATTTCCTTACTTGTTTTCTTAGATACTTGTGCTGAAATTTCGAGGACGAAATTTTTGTAAGGAGGGGAGGATGTGAGACTCCAAATTTTGATATCTAGAAGTCCAGAACCCAGTGCAGTTGAAATGACAATTTTACCCCTGAGGAAATAGATGTGTGATAGCCGAAAATGGTAGAGAAGGTTTGGTGTCCATTTCTGATTTCATTTCACCCTATATTTCATTTCAAGCATTAATGACACATTATCTAATCTTAAGAGATAATTTAAGAATTTAATCCTAGTAATTATCTCCTTATTTCAGCCTTAAAAGTAGGAAGATTAATCCCGTAACACCCTATATAAAGAATAGTTGGCCACACTTAATTCTTACACCAAAAATACACAAAATTATCAAGCAAACAAACCCTACTCCCTTCCCTTGCTGCCGAAATTTCTTAACCTTCAACCTAGCTGAATTCTTTCATCCTTCATTAGATTTTTGTGAATAATAGCTTTTTGGAAAGCTCTTTCTCACCTCTATCTTGATATCTTGGTTTCATCATCAGAAGGTTAGATTCTTCTTATATTTTTCTTAATTGCAATTCTTTAGGTGTGACTGCCGAAATTCTTTGATTTATCCTTCAATTAGTTTCTGTTGTTGTTCTTTTTGTTCATATGATTATTTGGCATCTATTCATGTTATAATATCATGAATTCATACTCTAAATCTTCCCTATGTGTGAAATTGGCATGCCCTACACCTTGCCCTATTGTTGCCGATTTTGATCGATTGACATGTCTGTTGGTTTCTGATCTTGTTCCTTTTAATTGTATGTGTTATTAACACCTAATTCTTCCTTGTAATCATAAAATTGCAACCCCTAAACCTTGTATGTATGAAATGTCAATTGCCTTATTTCTTTATCTTAAGTGTCAAAATTTTCATAGCTAATTGGGATGGTAAATCAGGTTGACTCTTGTTGTGTTCCTACCTATCACATCACATATCAATGGGGGAGGCTTCAGCAGCATCTAATTACTGGTTTCAGATTAGTTTGGTGAGTGGAATTGGTAAGGAAATAGGATATTTTCTTGGTTATTAAATATGCATGCTTAGTATGATTTGTCTTTGCCTTATGATGGTATAGCTTCTTATTCAGAGACAAAAGAGGTAGGATCTATACTTCATCGGTTTCTCCAGAGATCCTTGTTACTTATTTGATGTTTACGGTGCATGATCTTGTTAATGATTATATGTCCATGCCTTGTATAGTATATGAATGAGTTGCGGATTGAGCTATGATATATTAGGCAATATCAAACTCTTGAGATAGGTAGTGTGTGCCTAATTCGAATGTGTTGGTGTGTTTTGAACATGCCGAATGTGTTGAGATATGATTAAGGATGCCCTATTGTGATGTATGCTGTGTACTTGCTTGTGTGTGCTTGTACATGTCTGTGTATCAGGATCTTTTTCCGGTGGCCATTCGGGATAAGTATTGATGTTCCTGAGGAGAGGAGAGGTTCTTACTGGTATGGGAGTCGGATGGCTGGCAATCCCCAGCAAGAGCTCCCTCGATGCCTAGTCCTATGTGCTGGCTACATGCCTAGTCCTGTGTGCCTACTAGATACCTTGTCTTGTGTGCTGGCTACATGCCTAGTCCTATGTGCTGGCAAGATGCCCTTACCCTTGTGCGGTTTGGATCCCCTAATCCTATGTGCTAGTTAGGAAGCCTAATCATGTGTGCTGGCTAGATGCGTTGTCCTATGTGCTGGCAAGATGAATAGGCTTGCTGATTAGTTTGTGTGTTAACCCTTTTACCCTTTTTACAGCGAAACCTTGGACAACAAAGGTGGAAGGAGATGGTCTTTTCTGTTGATGAGATTAAATGATGATTTTCTTGCCTGTGTACTTCTGATTTTTGAAAGTGTTTATAGTCCACCCACAGCCTATAGCTTTCGGCCCTATCCCTATTGATTGTCTAATATTTGCGTGATATCCCTTAGATGTGTAGGCGAATCTGATGTTTTTTGGGAGATGTTTGTTTTAGATTTCTGCAAATTGTATGATGTTGTGATTCTTATAATCTCACACTGTTGTTTTCACCATTTTTTAGGCTTAGGTACATCATCTGCTCATGGTACTAGTGTGTGAGATCAAGGCTGCACGGCGGGGTAATATTGCATCACATTTGCATACCAGTTTTCTTGATTGCTTGCGCATATAATATGAAGTCTGATTGGACTATTTTCTTGTTCTTTAAGTCCCTCCTTTACTTGTTTATTTCCAGATTATATTGGAGGTTTAGTTGCTGGATTTTGAGATCCACATAGGACTTGTGTGTTGTGGTTCCTTTGATTAATTCTAAAGACTTTCGCTGATTTTTTATTCACTTCGTATGTTAACAGAATACTTGTACATTATCATCCTCCAACCTTTAACAAATATAGTAAATGAATCTAATAACATCGGAATTTAGGATGATTACAACCTTGTGAGATTCAGATAGGTCCTAGGTTGGGTTATTTGGGTTTCACGGAGGTAAAGGTCCTAATGGGTTGGATTTGGGTCCTTACATTTTCCAACACTGGCTCAACCACAGAAACACCCACCACATGGGCCAAGAAAGTCAGATATCTCCTCCTCAACGAATGCCTAGCCTCAATAGCTGAAATAAAAGAGGAAGCAACAACATTTCTACCTCCCTCAAACATAACCTCCACTCCCTCAAGAGTCTGCAAAACTAACCTCTTCTCAAAACACAACAAGGCTGCTTTATATCGCGCCAACCAATCCATACAAAAAATCACATTAAAATCAAGCAACTCAAGCGGAATCAAATCAGCCTCAAAAGCAACACTAGCAACCATAACAGAACAGCCCAACAAAACATTCTCACATAACTGATGCTCCCCTAATAGAGTGGACAACTCAATCGCATGACCCAAATTAGACACAAGCACATCAACAAAGCAAGACACACGAGGATCAATAAATGATCTACTAGCACCCAAACTAATCAACACACGAGAAGTAAATGAAAAGACTAGGGTCATACCGGTAACAACTGCAGGGCTGGCAACTGTCTCTACATCTAAAAGCATGAAGAGTCTGGCCTGACTCCTGATCGTGGAACGTCCAGGTCCACTTGATGTCAAAGGTGCAGCAATAGGAGAAACAACTAGGGCAGCAGCCTGCACTCTGGAAGAACCACCAAGTTGAGTCTGAGCCTAAAAAGAAGCTACTGGAGGTTTGTAACCACCCGTCCTTAACACTGGCCTAGGATACTGAGAAACTACCACCAAATCTATAATTCCTCGCCAAGTATCCCACTCTCTGCAAGTAAAGCACCTCTTGGACTCTCCACTCAGAAACCTAAGAGGACTGGGTCGAACTGTAGGCATAAAGGATGTGCCATTAGGCCTTTAAAAGAACGATCTACTCCTCTGAACTCCACCGGAAGGTATAGTAGACCTCTTCCCAAGGCATAGCCTCTGCTCTCTAGGCTAAGTGAAGAATGGTGGCAAAGTCCATATCTGAAGTCACACTCATACGCCCCCTCACTGCAACTGATAACCTATCCTCGAACCTCTAGAGGTACTCCTCATCTGTCACCAGTAGATTTGGTACAAACTTGGTCAGCTCTTTGAATTGTGCCTCATACTCTACCACAGACATAGTACCCTGCCTCAAATCATAAAACTCACGGTGCTTCCGATCTCTACTCACTTGGGTGAGAACTATGCCATGAACTCTGTCTCAAAAGTCTCCCAACTGACAGCCTTAACATACCTAGTTGCAACTATCCCCCACTAGGTAGCAGCATCTCCCTACAATAATCTAACAATCACCCTCAACCTGTCATCCTCAACTAAGTCTAGATTATCAATGACCTTGGACACCCGGTCCAGCCACTCCTTCGCCTCCACGAGATCTTTCCTCCTACCAGAGAACTCAGAACATCCCAACTGCCTTATGCCCTTTTGCATCCTGGGCATATCTCTACCAATGACTACACAAGCACATACACCAGTCTAAATTGGGGTAGTAGACTGAACCAGAATTGCAGTCTGAGCAGGAGCTACAGTCTGAATTGGGACTGCAGTCAACATTAGACTCATGTTAAGCCTACCCTGGGCTCTCATCTCCTACCTTGCTGAATACATTGCTCTAATAAAATCTGGGGAAGGTAAATCTGTCTCTGCTCGAGACTTTACTCCTCTCTATGGTCCGGGAGGTCTAACAACTCTACCCCTGTGAACTAATACAGGATCCTCCATAGCCGTGCCGGACTCCTCCACCTCCACCACTCTGCCAGAAATTTGCTCCCCTTTTCCACTGCCTCCACCTCAACCTCTACCTCTACCTCTACCTATATGCGAAGGCATATCTAATCATTATAAACAAATACAACACACATATTAATACACCATAACAAATCTACACCAAAGATCATAACTTAACAGATTTGATTTTAAACTTGGACTATTTTAAAAATATTTGCGGAGTTAGAAGCTAATTTTTATAAAATATTTTGTTTGAAAACTAAATCACCAAAATAATATTTTAGCCAAAAACAAATCTGGTGTTCTGCTACCACCAAAAAGATGTTACATCTTATACCTTACTCCAGGGGTGAAAACCTTTGCCACAAAAACCTAGGAGTAGCAATTACGATACTACCCTCAGAATCCTATAATGCTATTAAAATAAAATAGTTTAAAATCAGCGGAATAAAATTAGATGGTAGAGTAATACTAAATCTCATTTACAACCAAAACGAACAATCAAAAATCCAATCTCAATCAACATATACCATATGTAAATATAACAACTGTAAAATCAAGCATAGATAATATGCATAAACCAAAATCATAATCATTTGTATAAAGTTAAAATACAATCTAGTCCGTATGTACAAATCAAATCGAAATGCTGGCCAAACCTAAAATCAGAAATCCACTCAGAAGTCAGCCATGTGAGGTGGACGGCTGGCAACCAATACCTATAGCACAATCTGGACAGTACTAAAACAATTAGTAAAATATCCAAGTAGGGGAAATAGGGACCACAAAATATATAATAAGAAATATAGTTGGAAACCAAAGTTGAAATGATAAAATCTGTAAAACTCTCATCAATACTAAATTTCAAATCCATATGAACAAAAATATAGAAATGGTGAATCACACACTCACGTATAATTTCTTTATTTATAAGGACTAGAAAGTTGGCTAACAAAATACCTACCTACCCCCAGGCCAGGGGAGAAGACAAGGCCCACTAATGGTTCTTTTATCTTTTAACAAAAACTTAGCCCACACTAGTGTTGCCGCAGGCTATCATGGTCAACTCCTGTGACCATCTAATTATATGACCTATCGCCCACTAATCTCAGTCTAGGTCATTAGTGCACCAGAATATTTAGTAACCAGAATGGAAAGAAAAAATAGTAAAAACATGGTATACACAACCCAAAATCTCAATGTCAACATGGTATACAGACAATCTCATGTCTCAATAGTACGTGCAACCATATGCATCCAATCACAATATGCCTCTCAATACCAAACATACTAAAACCAATATACTAACACAATACCAATATGATTCACCATTTAATGTTCTGAAAATACAAAACTCAAACATGCATTTTAAAGCAAAACATAAGAGTGTGAGATCCCCACTCACCAGTATGTAACCACAACACAAGAAATCAAACAACACAATAGAAATTCAATCCACAATCCACAACAATAAGTATAAGTCACACGTCTGTATAAAATACAACCATATAATCACTAACTATTCAAATAATACATAAAACTGGAAAAAATCATATTTTCTGAAAATACAAAGAAATCCAAAATTGATTAATAAACCAGCAAATTATATTCTTATCAACATGCTATTATTTATAAAAATCATAATTTATCATTTAAAATCAAAACACGTATTACGAGAAAGTCTATAAAGCTCATATATCACAAATGACAAGTTGAATAAAAAAACCGATGATACCATCACGACCGGAATGTCAAAATTAGGTAATGGGTTCAAAATGGAAAATTAGGGTTTTGAGCCAGATGGCGGCGGCGCATGGGCGATGGAGTGGCAGCCCATGGGCGGTTGGTGACCGGGCGATGGCCCGAAACTGGAAAACAAACCAGAAATTCCAATCTGCACAAAACTCAACCATTTTCAACAAACAACCCATCAAATTGAAGCCCTCAACCCCAGGAATGCAACTACAATAACTAATTGTCGATTGCTCGACTAGACTGGCTGGAAATTGAGGCTTTTTCTGGCAAAAAACCCAAGTCTTTTGGACCTTGAGTTAGGTGCGTCGGGTGGCGAATAGGAGGATTTCTTACAGTCGTGTGAAGCCAGCAACGAGAGCTATCGATTGGTGGCGGTGGTGAGGCTTAGGGTGGCTTGATGGTGGTGCTGCGTTTTCTGGCCGAAAAAAAAAGAAGAGAAAGTCAAGGGAGAAGGGAGAAAGAAAGAAGAAAAAAAAAGGAAAAATAAATAAATTTAAATAACAGATCTGACAATAAAACACTATCGTTTTGGTGAATACCAAAACGACGTCATTTAGAATTAGTAATATATTAAAAAAAATTATTTAATTTTTAAATAATAAAATAAATCCATAAAATACTATTTTACTTTGAAAAATCCCAGTAAATAGGATATAAGTCCAAAAATTATGAAAATTTCACTATAAATCCAAAAATATCATATCTTTCCAATGAACCAAAATTTAAAATAAAATATTATTAAAAAATTATATCTTAAAATTTTA
This sequence comes from Passiflora organensis, assembly GCA_019739055.1. Lineage (NCBI taxonomy): Eukaryota > Viridiplantae > Streptophyta > Magnoliopsida > Malpighiales > Passifloraceae > Passiflora > Passiflora organensis. The sequence goes on from JAEPBF010000103.1 coordinate 2,630,991, forward strand.
AAAAATCAAACTATATAATATAATTCTCATATACATGCCCAAAAATACTTAAAAATCACAATATCGCACTTTCACACACTCCATCATAAAAACACCAAGAAAGACAATTTCAAAACTACCCCTAAGCATAAAACACAAAAAAACCCGGGGTTTACAAATAGCATTGCACTCCTCTATCAATGCCACTATCTCATAATCCCAAATCTTCCTATGCGTGGCTAAGATATCCTTCATAAACTTCACATAGGACGGCTTCTGCTCTAAAGCCTCAACAAATGGTATGTTAATTTGCAATTTCTTGAAGACTTCCAAGAACTTTGCAAACTGATAGGCAAGTTATTCTTTCCTTAACTGCCTACGAAAAAGTGGTGAGAGCAGATGCTCCTTGTTCTCCTTCTTGGGTGGACTCTCTTCTGTCAGTTCCACTAGTGCTTCAGACTGCTCTGCCTGAATTTCCTTAAACTTAGGTTGTTCATTGTTCTGACTTGCACTAGGTTGCTTGGCGGGTACTAGCTCTGACAAAACTATCCTTGATCTCAATGTCACAGTCTTTAGTTCTGAGGGAGGTTTTGTATTAGAAGGTAAAGCCTCTGATGGTCTGTTTTGCAACATCTGAGAGATCTGGCTCACCTAAATCTCTAGGTTTATAATTCTGGAGACTGAAGACATAATAAATTGTTGCATAAGGTCTTCCAAGTGGCTCTTCTTCTCAGCTGGATATGGATTCTGAAAATTAAGATTCCTCTACTTCTAGCTCGGATTGAAACCTCCTTCCTTGATCTGATTGGGATTTGGACCAGGATGTGGATTATTATTCTTATAAGAAAAATTGGGATAGTATTTTCATTTTTCATTACAACTGGTCCCAAAGTTGTAAGGTTGCTTCCCTGGATTTCCAATAAAATTAACATCTTCCACTATTCGAGGACACTAGTAGTTGTTGTGATTCCCCCCACAATATTCACACAAAGCAAGAACTGGCTGATTTATTGAACCACTACTAGCACTAGTCACTGATGCTCTATTCTGAGAAAGTTCATGCATCATTGCAGACGCCTCTGTAGTCAATTCAGTGATGGTATCCACTTTTAATTTTCTTGGAGTCCTATCAAAATCTGTAACAGAAGCCCAAGTCTGTCCTCCCCGTGCTACTCTCTCAATCAAATCAAAGGCTTCAAAAGCTTCCTTGTCTAAAACATTCCCATTGGCAGTTTCATTTAGCATAAACTTGTGCATTTCTGATAATCCTCTAAAGAAAGCATCTAATAGTAGAAAACTTTGAACATTATGATGTGTACACTTCTTTAATAGGCCTTTGAATCTGTCATATGCTTTCATAAAATGACCCATTCGGCTGTTATTTGAAGTTGCTGATCTCATGCCTCACTTGGGAAGTTTTTTCCACTGGAAAGAATCGTGTCAGAAAGGCATTCATTAGCCCTCCCAGGTTGTAATAGAGCTAGTGAAAAGATTCTCCAACCATTCTGCAGCTCTTCCTAATAAGGAGAATGGGAAAAGATGCAGCCTAATTGCCTCTAAGGATAATTCATTAAATCTGAAGGTGTCTGTCAACTTGATGAATGTCTTCACATGTTTCATAGGATCCTTTTTTTCCAGCCTAAAGAACTGATGGTTCTCCATCATTTGGATCATTGTAGGCTTGATCTCAAATTTATTTGCCTGAATTGCAAGCTTATGAATACCGTCACCTAACGCATCATGTGAGATTCCGTCTATTGTAGTAACGGTCAGTGCCAGCATTAATAGTAGCGTTAGTGCTGGCGGCAGCTTGTCGATGCTATGTGGTTGGTTGTGAACACGGCCGTAGGAAGCCTTTAAGTAACCCATAGTAAATCTGAGAGTGTTTAAGTATGATTGTGAGTGAGATAGGTTAGACGATCGAGGTTGAGTCAGTGGAAAACAAACCAGGTTGATTTTGGTCTGTTTTGAGCGACCGCGAGCCGTTTGGACCAAAATTTTGTGTATTGGGCTATTGCTTTTTTTTTCATTCCCAGCCTTTATGTTATAGCTTTATATATAATATACTCAAAGAAGTTGTTGGGCCACTTGGTTGACATTTCACGTGTCATTTGGGCTCATTTGTGATGAAATGGGCCGTTGATTTCACGTTTCAGCCTTGTTGAACTTTTGGGCCCGAAACCCATCAGCCGAAGCCCACACTTCATCCTTTAAACACTCCTCTTCCATAAGTGACCAGCAGAACACACACTCATCACCAGCCCTAACCCGTTTTTCTCCTTCCTTCACCCTTCCAACCTACCAAAATCCAAACTTTGTTCAATTTGACCCCAAAAACTTGTGGGGAATTGTCTCAAAACACTTTCCCATCAATTTTCTACACTTTTCCACTGCTAGATTAGGGTCTAAGGCCTGATTTTGAGGTGTTCTTCATTTTGGCTGAAAATTTCAGAGTTGTTGGTAAATGATTAATCTTTGGTTTTCTTTTTGGATTGGTTAGTTTATTAGGTTGCTAGTGATGTGATTAAGTGTTTTTGATGGATGGAAATGCATGAAAACAACCTATGATTCTTGAATGAATTCCGGATGAACAGTATCAAGGGGTTGTTTCTTCATGTTATTGATCATGTTGGTGTGTTTATTCATGTTAATTGAGTGGTTGTAGTCAGTATTGAGAAGAAACATGTTGATTATGTGAGGAATTGATGTTGAGCTGGTAATGAGAGTATCTGAATGTAAGGAGTATTGTGATTTAGTTGTTTAGATTGGATAGGGAAATGTAGATGTGTGTGCAGCGTGAAAGGATCCATAGGATTGCTTTCAATTATTTTCCATTTGATTCCTTGATTGGTTATGGTTAGTATGGCTGTATGGTTTGGGCTTGTTCAGGCGATACCGGATCGAGCGGTAGAGGCAAGGATATTGTTGGAGAACCGTCGATGCGACGAGAGGTGGGAGTTTATGTTTCATTTGCATACGCGAAATGTTTTGTTTTCAGAATTAAATATGATCAAATGTTTTTGGTTTGAATGGAGGCGTAACTTGACTTGTGTTTAACATTTATATTAGAATCATAATATGCTTGCCATGTTTGAATGCATCAACTGTATATTCAAAGCTGAAGCATGCTGACTTGTTTGGTGTATATTTCCCTTGTGAGAGTTGTGTTCATTGTTATCCTTGGTGAGCAGTCTCTTGTGGGTTATTTGTTGTGATAATATTATGATGATACATGTGTTATTGGGCATGAGAAGTGAGAAGAGATTTTACAAAGAAAATATCTTGTTCCAGCCCACTTCGAGAAATGGATTAAAAGCATACGAATTTTTATACATATTTTGTGACCTACCATACGATGTGATTTTTCATTTTCCTATACATGATTCTCATTGTGGCCGAATACTTTGAATATTATTTTGAGATGTTTGGCACCTGTTTTACAAGCTGGAAATGTTTAATTGCATGCATGGAATATATAATGAATTTTTAGATTTAATAACCCATATGTGATAAATTCACTATTTGGTCACTAACCGGTCAGACCTCCCGATTTCCAGTAAGGATCCCGATGATGTTCACACCCTTTTGTAACCCCTGAATGAGTGTTTTTAACCCCGGAAAGTCTTCTTTTGAGTGTGATGAATTGTGCTATGTGTTGTGCAATCTGTTTTCATAAAAAAAAAAAAGTACCAAATATAAATATTTTCTAGGCACTGTACCGATTGGAATTGACGGTAAAAGCTTGATCAAGTTAGGTAAGTATATGGAGTCCTTATAGAGAGGACAGTTGCTTACCTTGGAGAGGTATGGTTGGATATATGTATGTATTATGAAGTGTTGTGTGCACTATGAAAGGAAAGGCCTTACAAATGCTTCATATATATTTTACGACGTTATATCTACGTGTGCTCAAAATTGAATGTGATAGCTTGTGTTTCTCCATTCAATTTTGGACAATACTGATGATTGGGTTTTGTTTATATATATGCTACAACTGAAAACCATCAGTAGGCTTTTAGGTAACCCTTTAGCGGGGGTTACGTGAAAGTGGTTTGCGTCCACCCCATTATGTTTTGGGCATAGTACCCAAATATTAAAGCTGTGATTTATGGATCTCTTGTATTTATTTTCCTTATGTCGTTTGGTGTGTGCACTTAGGATGGATACATAGAAGAACATGGATTGTAATGGTTTGAATAAATGTTTGATACTATGATTTGGTTTTGTCTCCATTCCCCCGTTTATGCTTATGACGCGGTAACTTCCACTGAGGTTCTTGATCTCACCTCCCTCTCTATTGTTTTGTTTCAGAACTAAGTTGTGAGAGATAGCTATTCAACTTCGAGGTTGCTATCCCGGTATTGGTCGTAGCACTGGACAAATGCACATGCACCTTCTTTTTTTTTGACTCGGCATTCTTCACATCTTCTTGTATATTTGGATACTTGTGCATTGTGCTGATATATATAAGAAGTGATGTTATTTTGAGTTTCTGGGAATCTGTGAGTGTGGACTCGAGGTGTTACATGTTTAAGGCCGAATGGCCCGTTGTATGTGATTTGTTATCTTCGTTGCATGTGTTTGATACTCCGTTGTTTGTTGGTCATGCCGAGTACAATTTGATGTGTGTCATGTTTTGAAAAAAAAAATTCATATGTTGTGTATTTATTACGTTTAGCGTAACAAAGTTTTACGGTTAAGCCTTGTGTAGTTCCGCTTGGTCCACCAGTTGGGACAACCGGGGCTGCACGGCGTTGAGGCTCCCAGTTACTGGGTACGGGTCCTCAGACATCATTTGTTAGGATGTTATAATCCATGACGGTTTTACACCTTGGCTGCTGCCTATTAGGCCCTGCTGGGTTTGCATGATCAACTCTATTTTGAGCATTGGCAGCTCTAGGATTTGGTGGATTCATGGCTTGGTCTGATATCATAAGTTGCTTGAGTCTTTGAATAGTCTTCTCATTAGATAGGCCAACAGGTTCAAGGTCAAGCTTTTTGTTTCTCAAGTTATACCTGTTCTTCAATTCTACACACCAAAAACAAAAAAGAAAGAAATTTAATCTAGAAAAAGAATAGGGTAAAATTGTTAGCTTAAAAACTGTTTTTTCCTAGTAGCGGCACCAAAAACTTGTTAGCGTAAATTGAATTTACCATAATCACAAGCGTACGATGTCAATAAGTAATATAGTTCTGATAAAAGGATATCGATCCTTTGGGAAATATATTTAAACTAATCACTTCGCCTAGCCTATTATTCTAGTTAAATGAATTGAATAGTTATTGAATGAATTTAAATGAAAACTAAACAAAACAAAATGATAAATAAATTTGGTAAATTGAAATGTGGTGAATTCCGAATTCATGCCTAGAATCTGTATAATTGATTAACCAGAAGATGTTCTTGATTTCTAATATCTAATAATACCTACCCAGGATACTATTAACTAATCCTATTTACCTAATTAGCTATATCCTTATGCTAATTTTTCTTGTAGGATTGAACAATTTCCAATTAGTATGAACTCTAGGTTTGGCAAATATATTTCCATTCTGTCAATTAACCTAGGAATTCTACCCCTTTCTCGAAACCTAAACTAATCTCCCAACCTGATTAGGCTCACCTAAACGAAGTGATCAAGTCCATGTTGGAACGCAAGGTAGAATTGATCTTCCTAACTAATTCATTAAAGATCCTGGCTTGAATTTTGGTTAGCGCTTATAAACTAAATTGATAGAGAGAAAGGAAGAGAACCAAAACAAAATCAATATACTTAAAATCTAAATAACATACCATAATTTTATTTCTGAAGGAACGAGTTAATTGCAAAAAAAGTAAAGGAATAGGTTTGTATGCTCTAAAACTAAGAAGTCGATGGTCGATAATACATCCGAGCATCTATTTTTATAATAAAAAAAACTTGTCCAACCAGTCTGTGTAGATGCATCGACCGATTGGTGTCTCTTCCTCGTGTGACTGGCTGGTCGGTCAAATTAGTCCGACCGGTCATTTTTGTCTCGGTTTATCTCTGAAATTCTTTCTCTTGTTGAACTGACCGGTCGATGTAAGTGAACTGACCGGTCGATGTAAGTGAACTGACCGGTCAGTTTAGTCTCGCATTGCTGGTTTCGAGCACCGATCGGTCGGTGACAAGGAGTCCAACCGGTCAGTCTTGGTTAGACTTCAATTCCTGCTTGAACCGACCAGTTGGTGCATTTACACTGACTAGTTAGTGGGCCTACGCAGATAACATACTACTTGATACTCGTTTGGGGGTTATTTTTTATCCAAAATGACTTTTTTTGGTCGAATAATCTATACTAATGCTTGCTCAACCACAACACTAAACAAACCAAAAGTTTAATATAATGACTCAATTATTCACAAAGAACACAAAATGAATCAAATACATACGCGGATGATCAATACGAAGCATAGGTCATCAGTACTGTAATCTAGTCCTAAAAACAGCAATAATAGGGAAATGAGATCTTAAAGAGCTTAATGAGAGTCACAGAATCATAAAATAGTTCTAGTAGAACGAAGACACATACAAAAACTAATTATAAATATTTGGTATGAACACAATAAATATCCATGATTCTATACATGCATTCAAATCCAACAATGTATGGAAAAATACACATACATCACGTCTATATATAAAAATATAATGCCAAACATAGAAATTAATGTAGTCTATCATGTATACAATGATAGGCGTGTTTGAAAGTGGAAATAATGCTAGCATCCATTGGCTGGCACTTTGATGTTGTGTTTGCTAGAAAGAATTGAACTCTATGTTAGTAAGCTTCAGATCATCCAGCACATGGCATACAAATAAAATAGAGATAAAAATGAAATAATTAACAGACATAATATGAAATGGAATTTATCGAATGATACGATGTTCTCCGATGATATCGTGAAATAAACAATCCTTAGCAATATTACCCAGGAATCAATTTAATACGTTGACTCGTAGTCATACATAACAGACTTAGGAGAATTAATACTATAAATATATGAATCTCTTTAAAATTACCTTAAATATGGTCAATAGTCGATCAATCCATTATTCCATTCTTGAGATGCCTAGAAGCGAGTTCCTAATTATATTTTCCTGCATTAGATGCCAATAATCTGGCAGAATCCTGCTAGGTGAGCGAACGGGAAAACATGCAAAGTATTTCACAAGCATTTATAGCGTACATCAAAAACATGCTTGTATTTAATAAATTATTCAATTCATGCATTAACACTCACACTCACAATCATATAATATGTAGCAAGCAAACGACTCTTCATTACATGCATGACTGTGATTTGAGCTTGGCAATATCTTTCAGTCTATCTGGGCTAGGGACAGAACTGGAGTTCCTTAGTGGCACTCTAAGCTTGTTATCTTTCCATTTATCTTATTATTGCATGCAATTGACAACTCTATGTCAATTTAATGCCTAATTTGATCCACTAACGATGTTGGGGCGTTAACTGATGGTAGCTCCACTTAATCAATCCCCACACTACAGGATCCTGATTCATAAATTTAACTAACAATAAAATAAATAAAACTCGTCTCATCCTTATTACCTCGTGAGTGTCATCTTCACGCCACACTACCAAACCCGGAGAATTCTCAAGAGTTGCATAGGTTACCTTATGCAGACTCAGTGCATTCCTCATACCGATGTTAATTCTAGAATGAGCCTAGTGTATTTATGCATCTCAATAGTCCAAGTATAGCAAGACAGGCACATTCATGCATTTCATATCAAATCATGAAAATCGTGGCATACTCGATGCATATTTTACCCTTTATCTTGCTTAGTATACTTCTCATAATACACACATGCTTAATTCAATTAATTATTTCATATTTTACTAATCACGCCAGCAATTAAACAATAAAGAAGAAAGTTTCGCCCACTCAATGGTTTTGAAGCCCAAATAGCCGTCGATGACGCTCTGGACAGATTCCTCGAGATCTTACCACTGTAGGAGTTCACCTACGCACAATGATCTCAAATTCTCAGTAATTCATATTCAATCACACAATATCATATAAAATAACATGTCTAACTCCTTAACTCGACGCATTTCTACTAGACAATCAACCCGGGACCCAACCAGGTAATTTTTCTATTTTTCTACATATAAATTTAGTACCATTAGACTCTAAATTAAATCTAGTATTTTTTATAATTTTTCCGGAAGTTTTCTTAATTTCTTACAGTTTTCTTGATTTTTCCATTATTTCTGTCTATTTTTATTATTTTCCAGAATTTATTTTATTTTGAACTATCAAAATCCACCATGTCACAGCATCTGGTGCTGCCAGACCTAACCCCGAACCAACACGTGTCACACTCAAGGCATGCCATGTATTGCCCGAGCCTCAGGCTCGGACCTCACTTGGCAACACTATCGGGCAACATGTCGTCTGAGTTAAGCCTGAACGACCTGTCATACAAGACAGCCTCTGACGATAGGTCGTTTGAGGTCGTCTTCAATCTCTATACACCTACAAAACTTGGGATACCCAATGCAATGATCTTCCAATCCAACTAGTGATGCTTAATAAAAACCATGCTAAAATGTAATCTACATCCTCATGAATCTATACATGTAATAATTATGAAAAATCATGGTCAAAATCGGCCGATATAAGAGAGAGAAAATCCAAAATTAAAGGAGGTAATTCTTATCTAGAAATAGCAAGATACAACCGGAAAATTTTAGATGTCACCAGGAAATGAACGGCGACATCAAGACGCAGATCAAGGAGGGTATTTCGGCTCAAAACGGAAAGTTTAGACAAGATAGGTCAAACGGAATGTTTAGATAAGATAGGAAAAACGGGATTTTATCCCAGTGGGTCACCGGCCACAAGCTGTGACCGGAGAGGGAGAAGGCAGCAGCAGGTTTACTGAGCAAAATGACATTGTGTCGGTTTGTTCTTAAAACAACCTAGGATTACATGATGGGCCAAAACGAAGACCATAGCTGTATTTTGACCGACATTGGTTAATGTCATTTTCGTCTTCTTAATAAAATATTAATTTAATTTAATAATATTAAATATATAATTATTATTTATTAATTACTTAAAATCATTAAAAAATCATAATAAACCTCTAAAAAATACACCGAAAATTGTTACGGATTTCTTATAAATAATACAATCCATAAGTACTATAAATTTTTTTTTGTAAATATATAAATTACCAAAAATTAAATATCTCAATAAATACATTTGAAACTTCATCGTAATTCCAAATACGATTCCAAAAATTCTCGAAAAATTTATGCAACCTTAATTACATTAAATAAACTAATCAATGATCTTAAGATTCCATAATCAATAATACAACCCCTATTATGATTTTCCAAACATATATAGGTAATTAAAATATATTCTGAAAATTAATATTTTCCTCAAAATTTTCCAATTTTACTCCTTAAATCCACAATCAATCTCGATGCATGGACTAAGGCCCACTAACATCATTGGTCCTCGAATCGGCTTTCATTCCAAGTAGCTCGAAAATATCAAGTTCTCACAATAATTATAAAATATCAATATTCATAATAATAATTTATACTTATATAAAAACAAAATTATATAAGTAAAAATATTTCAAAAAAATTTCATATTTATAGTTTAAATATATTATTAAATATTTTACTATAAAACTATTTTTAACTTAAGATTTTCTGCACATAAAAATAGTTTATATAGAAGATAGAATTGAACAAAAATAATACTTATTTGTTCTATATGTCTATCTTAGCAGAAGGAAGGGTAATAAGATCACTATTTTGATAGATTCTGTCAGAATGTGGCAAGATAATGAAGATATCCTATGGACAATGATTGCACATATAATGACCCTCTCTTGTTCTTCACCATCGTATATCTCTCGAAAAAATCACACAAGATTTTTCTTTTAAAAATTCTCAAATTCTTTTTCACAAATAATGCATACAATTTAAAAATTTTCTTTTGAATAGAACGCGATATTTTTTTTTCAAAATTACTCGACGATAACTTGAACACAACAAAAGACTTTATACAATATAGACCAAATTTCAATCTATAACAAAAGGCCTAACCAACTATGGGCAACACATTATGTAAGGACCCACTCTAGATAAATGTGATCTTCATCATCATATAACTCCAAATGGGATAACTCATGAACCAATTGAAATCATACAAATTTTTCTCCAAAAAATATTTTCCAAAATATCTTATAAAAATACCTATAAATTTGAAATTTTTCTTTTAGAATAGAGTATGTATCTTTTCTTGAAATCTCAGCACATACAATCACAGAATATATATATGAAAAACAATAATAATAAGAGAATGAGATCTTAAAGACCTTAATGAGAGTTATTGCATAATAAATAGTTTCGATAGAACAAAGACGCATATGTCACACCCCATACCCTACTCTAGGGGTGAATACCTTTACGACAGAACCCTAAGAGTAGCAATTACTGTGCTACCCTCAGAATCCCGTAAGGCTAGTAAAACAAAACTATAAAATATCGTAGCGGAATAAAATCAAAGGTAAAGTAAATCTAGATCGTATCAAATCATATGTCAAACAAACATGTCAATCAATAACTCTCATACCAAAATAGTCAATAAAATCCAGAAAAACCAAACACCAAGTATCATGTATATAACCAAAGTAAAAATCAATAGTGAAAATGTCAAAATACAAACCGGTCTATATGTACAACTCAAATCATAAACTGATCAATCCTAGATATCAGGCTACTCCGAAATCAACCACGAGAAGTGGATGGCTGGCAACTTGTATCTGTAGCACAATCTAGACTATACTAAACTATATAGTTAAATTTCCAGATAAAGGGTTTTAGGGACCACAAAATACATGAATATAAGCATAAACGAAATCAAAACAAAAAATATAAAATCTTAGTAAATCTCACAACAATAATCAAAGTAAAACCCAAGTAAATCAAAAATAATGGAGTGGTAAATCACACACACACATAAATTTCATTATGAAAATAGAGCTAGAAAGTCGACTAAAAACCACATATCCAACTCCTAATTAGAGTAATCTAGGCCCACTAGTATTTGTTTTATTTACTTTGAAAATATAGCCCGCACTAGTGTTACCAAAGGCTAAGGTCAACCCATGTTGACCATCTCCCTTTAACATTAAATCCCCTCCGTGATAAAGGGTGCCAAAGAGAGTACATGACCCGTCGGTCACCTATCTCAGTTAATCGTCGTCAGTGCACTGGATACTCACAAGAAATCAGAATGAGATATAAAACCAATCCAAGCAAGTCAAACTCAACCCAAACATTATAGTGTCAAAAGCAGCCATATAATCCAATAGAAAACTATATGTCTCAACAGTAAGTGCAACCATATGCACAGCATCACAACCATATGCACAACATCACCACCTACCTCTCAATACCAAACCATAATAAAACCAGTATATATGACAAAAACTTGCATTCATAAAACCATTTGTAACCCAATCACAAAAGTTTAAGTCAAATACCAAACACGATTCATCATTCATTTTCTAAAATTTTATAAATCACATTCATACATTTTTAAACAAAACAAGTAAAGTTTGAGGTCCCCACTCACTTGCAGGTAGCCACAGCAAAATCCAACCCAACAAGCATAATCAAGATCCAATCCAAAATCCACAACCCAAACAATATAGGTCACACACCTGCATAATATACCAAACATATAAATACTATTTATACAAGCCAACATAACCAATTCAACAAATATACTTATATATTACTATATGCAAAAAGAGACAATTACTTATTTTTTGAAAATATTTTAAAATCATAAATTAGGTTAATAAGTCTTCAAATTACCATTTTAATTCTACAGCATTACTTTTAAAATTATTATTTAATTTTATAGAAAAAAATATATTTTCAAGAAAATCATTAAAAACTAATATCTCACAAACCACAAGTCATATCATCAAACAGACTACACCAATATGCATTCAGAATACCCAAAATAACAAAAGTGGAAAGTTTCGTGTTTTCAGGAAATAACAGCGGCACGTGGCCAGACGGTTGCCAGTAACGAGAACGAGACCGTAAATCTCCTAACCTGCTCAAAACTCGACCAAATTCAGCAATCCACATATCAATCGAAATCTGTTTAATTATGGAATACAAATTTAAAGTCGGATCATTGATTGCTCACTGGAGTAGGCTATAATCGAAATTTTTTCCCAACAAGAAAATGGTGGCTTCTAAAGTTGATTCCGGGAGCGTCCTAAGGTTGATCACAACAAGAGTGGTGTCAAATGGTTGGTGGCTAGGAGAGGGAACTTCTGAGACTGATGGTGTGACGAACTAAGGCCGGACGATAGTGCAACATCCTTCGATGCATTGAAAAGGAAGAGAGTTCGGAGAGAGAGAAAGGGAAGAAAGACGGAAGGAAAAAGAAAAAAAAAAGAAAAAAAATACTTTTCTATGAACCGCGGGCCAAAATGACGTCATTTTGAGCTTTGTCAAAACGATATCGTTTAGCACTAGAAATAAAATAATATTATTTATGTCACATTCCGTACCCTACTCCAAGGGTGATCACCTCCGCCACGAAACCCTAAGATTAGCAATCACAGTAATACCCTCAGAATCCCGTAAGGTTAGTAAAACAAAATAGTAAAAATATCACAACAAAATTAAATCAAAGCTAGAAAAATCTATATTGCATTCACATCTAAAACGATCAACCAAAAATCCAATCAATCATCATATACCACATGCCAATATAATATCCATAAAAACTAAGCACCAAATAACATATGTAAAACCAAAATCATAATCAACAGTGTAAAGTCAAAAATACAGTCTGGTCCATATGTACAAATCAAATCAAAATATTGATCAAACCTAAAATTAACAGGCTACTGCGAAATCAACCACGAGAGATAGACGGTTGGCAACCTATACCTGTAGCACAATCTAAATGGTATTAAAATAATTAGATAAATATTCAGGTGAGGAGAAATAGGGACCACGGAATGCATAGTAAAAACATAATCGAAAACAAAACCTGAAATTATAAAATCTGTGTAAACTCTCAACAGTACTCAAACTTAAATCCAAGTAAAGTAGAAATACTAAAAATGGTGAATCATACACACATGCATACATTCCTTTATTGAAAAGAGCTGGAAAGTCGACTAACAAAACACTTGTCTACACCTGGGCCAAGAGAGAAGACAAGGCCCACTAGTGGTTCTTTTTATCATTTTATAAAAGATATAGCTCACACTAGTATTGTCATAGGCTTCTATGGTCAACCCACCCTTATAACCATCTAAATATGTGACCCGTCAACCATGAATCTCAATCAAGGTCGTCAGTGCACTAGAATACTCAAGTAATCAGAGTAGGATATAAAACAAGTCAAAACAAGACAAATTCAACCCAATATCACAATGTCAAAAACAGGCATATAATCTCATAAACAATTATATATTTCAACAATATATGCAACCATATGCGCAATATCATAATATGTCTCTCAGTACTAAATCATAATGAAACCAGTATATGTGTCAAATCTTACAGTAGTAAAACCAATCTTTTCTTTACAATTGCACAAACATATAAATTCAAGTACCAATACGATTCACCATTTAATTTTCTAAAAAACATAAATCTCAATCATGCATTTTAAAACAAAACTCAGAAAAGTTTGAGGTTTTCACTCAACTATAAGTAGCCACAACATAGTCCAATACAGCGAGCACAATCAAAAGTTCAATCCGCACCCCACACTAATATAAACATAGAACTACACACCTGCATAACACCCAAACATACAATTACTACCAGTACAAACCAACATGCAAAATGAGACATATTTATTTTTCAAAAATACTTTTAAATTAGAAATTAGGTTAATAAATCATCAAATTATATTTTTGTCAACATAGTATTATTTTTAAAACCATTATTTATCATTTAAAACCAAAATATATTTTCCAAGAAAACTATATATATCAATATCTCACAAACTTAATCAAATTAGAAAATGGACAACACCACTGCGTCCAAAATACTCAAAATATCAAATGGGGAGGAATTTCATGTTTCAGAATCTAGTGGCGGCATGTGGCCGGACAGAGGCAACGAGCGGTGGCACGTGGCGGCGCATGGCTGAAGATTGGCGTGACAACTAGCCGAAATCGGAAAACTCCTATCTTGCACAAAACACAACCATTTTCAAACATATTTACATTAAAATGAAGTTGGAGATGTCAGGAACTCATATCCGCAAGAATTTTGATGTTTACTCACTGGTAACTAGCTGAAATCAAAAATTTCCCGAGGAGGAAAATCGCCCCCTTCGCGAACGGATTCCAAACGCATTCGGCATCCGTTTGCCAAAATTCTTGCGGCCGTGTGATACTGCAGAGGAGGCGCTCCGACTGGTAGCGATGGTAACGAGAGATGGTGGCCAGACATGGGTGTTGCATACTCTAGTAAGTCGGACGGGAGGGAGAGTCGGGAAGAGAAAGAGAGGGAAGGAAAGAGAGAGAAGAAAAGGAAAAAATAGATTTAATACAAACCAGATACCAAAATGACATTGTTTTACTTAGCAAGCATAAGCCAACACCAAAATGACGTCGTTTTGGCGAAAGCAAAAACGACGTCATTTAGCACAACGAATATAATATTAATATTTTATTATTTTAAAAATAATATATAATTTTAGAAAATATATTAAATTTTAGAAAATTCATAATAAATAAGATATAAATCCAAAAATTATAAAAATTTTATCCCGAATTCAGAAAAATCATATCATTCTAATAAATTAAAAATTATAATTTTATGACCAATAAATATTTAATTAAAAATAAAATATTATTTAAAAAAATAAATAAACTATATCTTAAAATCAGAAAAAAAATCAAACCATACCATATAATCTTTATATATATGTCCAAAAATACTTTAAAACTACAATATCACACATATATACTATCCAACACAAATTACATAAGAAAATAAAATTATGAAACTATCCTTAGGCTTAACATAAAAGCACACTGTAAGCAAATACGTGGCATCCGAAAACCCGTGGGTTTATAATTTATTTAATTTTTAAATAACAAAATAAATACAAAATATATTTAAAAAATTACCACACTACCCCTCAATATAAAACACAAGATCAAACCATATATTTAGACGTGACAACCACAAATTCGGGATTTATAGCATATAAAAATCAATTATAAATATTTGGTATAAACATAATTAATCTCTATGATACTATACATGAATTCAAATCCAACAATGCATATGGACAAATACTCATATATCACGCCTATATATAAAAATAGAATACCAAACGTAGAAATTAATGTAGTCATAGATGTTGGTAAAACAATTGAAAAACACAATCATAGAAAACAAACCATAATAATTCAATCATTAAAATTATCATCAATAACAAATAATAACCAAAATAATAATTTTTTCTTTGACATATGTATTTTGAAATAAAGGGTTTTAAAGTCTTCTTCAAGGGTTAATTTTTCATGTATTTTAAGAAACAAACGAAAACATGACTCGGAGAACAAATAACTTAATAAATAGTTAATAGACAGTTTTCGTGATCATAACAAATGAATTTTGAATAAATAACTTCTACAAAACTGATAATAATAATTTTTCAAGATAATCTAGGATGAGTCTATGTGTGTTTTCTAAATGTAAAAATAGGACTTAAGGAGAATTAATAGACTCGAAGAAACTATATTTACCAAGCAAATAAATATTTTATCTTATTTTTATTTAAATTTCTATCAGAATCAGGTATTTTATATCCAATTTATCTCTATAAAGGTTAGAGAAAAGGTTAAAGTACTTTATTTCATTAAAATTTATTAATATCCATAATAGTTATTGTCTTATCTCTAAATAATAAAAATTAAAAAAAAAATTAGAACCTTTCCATTTCAAATTAATACAAATTGTAATACACTATAATTTTTTATTATATTTTTATCAAAAATTATATTTTCATTTTTGAGCATATATTTATAAAATATTCATTGAATACTGGTGTGTTAACTCGAATAACTCTTATTAATATAATATAGAATGAAAACAATAACAAGATAGACTTTATACATAACTTAATTAAGTTTTACATCATATCTAATTGTGGAGTACGAATTTGAAAAGATCAGAGAGCTCTTGCACTAGAGAAATACTATCATTCCAAATTGTTATGCTCCTTCTAAAAATATCAATTGTCTCTATTATATTATATTTGGATATAATATAATCAGTGAATTCGTAATGACACTTTCTTTCCCATCTTGCTACCAAAATGCTACCCTCCTTGGAAAGTTTTGCCTTGCCAAATAAACTGTCTACAACCTGTTGCTCATAATATTTTGACACTTTAAATGAACATATTGAAACATCTTTAATTATTTTAGGTGAAGGAGCCAAGAATTCACTGAATTCTTGCCCTTGTGTAAATAAAATGAGTGTTAAAGTAAGAAAAGTGACCATCTATGTTCTTCTCAACCATTCCCATGACTATTACTTTCCAAGAAAAGATAGTTATTCTTATGGTTGTTTGAAGAAAGTTTTGGTGATGAATTGAATTGTTAGGAAAAAAATTTTATAAGATAAAATATATTGAAGCAGTCTGTGATTTTACTATAGATATTAATACAAACAAGTCTTCTAAAAATTGATTAGGCTGGTAGTTCTATTTTTGTATAATTTATTATGTGATTAATTTTTACTTGTTGCAACATTTATTTATTATTGTATTAGTAAAAATAATTTCTTATAAATATTTATAATTTATACAAAGTATCTTTTATTTGTGATTATACAATCAATGAGATGCGATATGGATGAATAAAAGAATTCATTAATTTCTCATTAATTATATGACTAAAGATTTAAGATTCAAAAGAATAGAATTTATGATTTATTTCTATAACAATATTTATGTGATATTTTATATTTGAGAAAAATCTATCAAATAGAAAATAAAATTAGACATGCCTTAAACCTATTCAAAGAGAGATTGGTTTGAAAATAATATTGATAAAAAAATAATAAAATTATCGTCAATATCAAATAAAAACCAAAATAATAATTTTCTCTTTGACGCATGTATTTTTAGTTTCAAAACTACCTTGAAATTTGAATAGGTATAGATTTTTTTGAGGTAAAAATTAAATTGAATTGTAATATATTTGTTTTTGTTTTTTTAATATTTTCTACAAACTAAAAGGTTTTAAAGCCTTCTTCAAAGGTTAATTTTTCATGTCCTTTAAGAAATAAACAAAAGCATGACTCAGAGAAGTGATCAAGCTTACTTTAATAGACAGTTTTCGTGATCATAACAGATGAATTGTGAATAAATAACTTCTCAAAGATATATTTCAAAGAGAATACTTCATTCAGATTTTCAAGGTGTTTACAACTGAGGCCAAGAGTCTTTTTTTATCTTAGGTTTCTTCTAGAAACACCTAAGAAAATTCTTGAATATAATAAAAAAAATGGATAAATCGTGTCTGCATCTAAAATGAAATTATTTCAGACGAAGATAAGATTTTTAGGATATGATATAGTACAAGGAACTTTCACCCTTAGAAAATAGAATTATTAAATTTGCTGATAAATTTTCCAATGAAATAAAAGATAAACAACAGTTATAAAGATTTTTAAGATGTTTGAATTATATAGCAAAATTCATTCCTAACATTAGAATCTTATGCAAACCACTGTATAAAAGGTTAGTCACTGTGGTCGATGGTGGATACCCCTATACCTTCAAAAAAAAAAAAAAAAAAAAAAATAGCTCGGCTTGGGATGATAAAATCACTAAAATAGTAAAAGAAATAAAGCGAAAGATAAAACAACTACCATGTTTAGGCATCCCTCAAGAAAATACATATTTAATAGTTGAAACTAATGCATCTGAAAATGATTATATAGGAATATTAAAGAAAAAGATAAATAACACAGAACAATTAGTAAAATATCACTCAAGAATTTGGAATAAAGCTCAATATAACTATCCTATTGTTAAAAAGGAAATTCTAGAGATAGTTTTATGTATTAATACTTTTCAAAATAATTTTTTTAATAAAATCTTTTTAATAAGAGTTGATTGTCAATCGGCAAAATTCATCTTAAAAAAAGATGTAAAAAATTTAGTTTCAAAATAAATATTTGTATGATGGCAAACATTATTATCTAATTTTGATTTTAATATCAATTTTATTTAAGAAAATTTAAATAATTTATCTGATTTCTTATTCAGAGAGTTTTTACAAAAAACAAAAGATAAAAGAATTAAAGTAAAATAAGAAAACAACCATCAAGAACAGAAGACACAAAGATACCTATGGCTAACCTTGTTATTTATGCACAAATACAAACCATAGAGAAATGTGTTGAAAAATTGATGGAAATAGATTTTTCAAGAATTAGTGAAGTAAAAAATACTAAGAATTAAATTGATATTAGGAATAAATCAAAGCATTAATGATCATATGGTAAATCATACTACTTTAATAGAATATTGTGATTGTAAAGAATATTTAAAAAGAGAAAAATTTGGAAGAAAATTACTAAGAATAATTGACGATACTGTAAGAGATCATGAAAATAAAAGAAAAAATAATAGAATTGAATAAAATAAAAGGAAAAATTGGCAAACATATAGATGAAAATTGAAAAAAGTAAAGAATCAAGAAATAGAAAATATTTACAAAGATTGAATATAAATGTTAAGATATTATGTGAGTTAGATAGTGACATAAATAATTTGTTAACAGAAAAAAGATATAAGGTATCAGAGATTTATAATTGACAGAGTAGAATTTAAAGAAAAAGAATATCCTAGAAGCTATGGAATAAATAAATACTGGATAACTAAATGATTGACCAGGGATAAAACAAAAGTTGTTCAGACATTCTGTTATCAAGAAATATTCAGTGTGAAACAGCAAGCCAAGAAAGAAGAAGAAGAAAGACGAAGTCTTAGTAAAGACTTGTGAATTATTCTAAGAGAAATATTAAGGAGAATAAAAGAAAGAAAGAGTATTACGGTATGTTTAAAACTTGAAGAATATGTGCAAAAAGAACATGATAAGTTATTAATCTTTACAGCTTAAAATGCACAAGAAGGAAGAAAATAAGTTTTTATTAGCAATGCTAGCAAGCAAAGCATCATCCTCTAGATCAAAAAGCTCAACAAGTCCTAGATATTCAAATTCTCCTTCTACTTCTCCAACAAACTACTATTAAGCTCTAGTGACAAACTCCGTTATCCCAAAAAAAATAGCCAAAAAGAATTTAATACATTTATCATTATATCCTTCAAAATCACCCATTATAATAACCACAAGAGTATCACCCTCAACATTAAGAGAAGAACCAATGAGAGAAGAAAATATAGATCTTTACTCAAAAATTTGAAACAGAAATAATGTCATTAGAAAAGAAGATGAGAAAAAAAGAGATAAAAGAGCTGGTACTCCAAAATTTTTCAAAAGAAAACTATTTTCTGATGGACCACCCATATAAAATCAGAGAGTTTTATAAGCAAATATTGCTCGAAACCCAATCTACTGTCATTATTCGCACCGATAAAAGATTTTCTGAACAAATTACATTTTCCCAGATAAAAATTTTGAGAGTCATGACCAAAGAAAAATGGAGACAACATTGTTTCACCAGCAGGATGTTTTCAGAGAAGATACCAGGACAATAGTTATTTGCTTATAATTATCATGATTATCAGAAGGTATGGATACATATACTTTGGTACAAGTCAACATATCATACTTGTCTCATATATTTCGTGAAGACTTGCTAGAGAACTTCTTGCAGCAAGAGATAGAAGAAGCCATCATATTGTTCACAATATATGCGAAGTTGGAAGGAATGACCCCAAATCCATTACTACAATACTTAATCACCTTTGAAGTCCCATGGATAATCTGTTGGAAATTTGACAAAATAATAAAATCAGACAATCAAACAATATATCTGGTAAGAAAGATCAAACAGAAACATTGACTCAAGTACGAGATAAAAAAAAAGAGCATGTGCACAAGCAGTAAAAGATCTGTTAAAATTAACAAAATTGGATGTTAAAAGGGTACTCTTATTGTCAAAAGAGAAAGAAGCAATTCCAAGGATATCATCTTTAGAGCATATGAGCAAAATCTATGAAAGAGGACAAAAGGCCAAAGATGAAGATCAAGATGATGATGATCCGTTTGCAAATCATGACCTGACCGGGACCTCTTACTCAGTTATTATTAATGAACAAGTGGCCTGATACATTGGATCCAAGATAAAAAGAAGAAATGACAAGACAAGAAGACTGCTAAAGGAGACAGGATAAAAAGGAGACATGATAGAAGATAAGAGGAGATAAGGAGAATTTTCAAAGTTATGGACTAAAATAAAAGGAAGAAATTTTCTGATAAGGGTATGAATTATTATTCAAAAGTAAGAATAAAAATATAATATAATATAGTCTTTTTGGCTATAAAATAGGTTCTTGGCGTCATTTGCAAGCACCTTGAAAATCTGAATGAAGTATTCTCTTTAAAATATGTGTTTGAGTCTCTATCGTTTATATTCAAAAATCTTTAGAGATAAAATGTCTTATAGCTAAAACACTCCTCCTATCCTTAAAATATTGATTCCACTTACTAGGGTATTTTAGCTATAAGACATTTCAAAGCTATAGGGTATTCCACTCTATCGTTTATTTTAGTCCATAACTTTGAAGATGCTTCTTATCTCATCTTATCTTCTATCATGTCTCTTTTTTATCCTGTCTCCTTTGGCAGTCTTCTTGTCTTGTCATCTCTTTCAACACTGTCGGGAACACTGTACCAGACTTACCAACGCTCTTAACACTTTGGGTATTAATTCGCAACTTAGCTCCACTACCATTAGGGGTGGATCGTATGGAAGAGTATGGTAAATGAAATTGATGTTTTAAGGATATGAGGGGTGTTTTAGTTATAAGACAAATTACCTTTGCAGTCCCATGGATAATCTGTTGGGAATTTGGCAAAACAATAAAATGAAACGATCAAACAACATATCTGGTAAGAAAGATCAAATAGAAACATTAGCTCAAGTACGAGATAAAAAGAGCCAATGCATAGGCGGTAAAAGATTTGTTAAAATTAACAGAATCGGATGTTAAAAGGATACTCTTATTATCAAAAGAGAAAAAAGAAATTCCAAGGATATCATCTTTAGAGCATAATATCTTAAAATTTGTATTCAATCTTTGTAAATATTTTCTATTCCTTGATTCTTTATAATTTTTCCAATTTTCATCTATATGTTTGCCAATTTTTTTTATTCAATTCTATTATTTGTTCTTTCATTTTCATGATCTCTTATAGTATCTTCAATTATTCTTAGTAATTTTTTTTCAAAATTTTCTCTTTCTAAATAATCTTCACAATCACAATATTCTATTAAAATAGTATGGTTTATCATATGGTCATTAATGCTTTGATTTATTATTTCTATCAATTTAGCTCTTAGTATTTTTAATTCACTAATTCTTGAGAAATCTATTTCCATCAATTTTTCAACATATTTTTCTATGGGTTGTACTTGTGCATAAACAACAAGGTTAGCCCATAGATACCCTTGTGTCTTCTATTCTTGATAGTTGCTTTTTTATTTTTCTTCAATTCTTTTATCTTTTGTTGCCTGCAAATCTCTAAATAAGAAATCAGACAAATTATTTAATTTTTTAATAAACTCGATATTAAAATCAAAATTAGATAATAATGCTTGTCATCGTGCAAATATTTGTTTTGAAACCAAATTTTTACATGTCTTGTCATTTCTTCTTTTTATCATAAATCCATCAGGCCACTTGTTTATTAATGATAACTGAGTAAGAGATCTTAGTCCGAATCACGATTTGTAAACGGATCATCATCATCTTGATCTTCATCTACAACCTTTTGTCCTCTTCCATAGATTTTGCTCATATGCTCTAAAGATAATATCCTTGGAATTGCTTCTTTCTCTTTTGATGATAAGAGTACCCTTTTAACATCCAATTCTATTAATTGTAACATATCTTTTACTGCCTGTGTATAGGCTCTTTTTATCTCGTACTTGGGCCAATGCTTTTGTTTGATTTTTCTTACCAGATATGTTGTTTAATCGTTTGACTTTATTATTTTGCCAAATTCTCAATAGATTATCCATAGGACTACAAAGGTGATTAAGTATTGTGGTAACAGATTTGGGGTCATTCCTTCCAATTCTGAATATCTTGTGAACAATATGATGGTTTCTTCTATCTCTTGCTGAAAGAGATCTTTTTTAGGGCTGATGTCTTTGGGATTTTATCTTTTTAATTAACGGGCATTCTCTTTTGTAATGACCGTATTTACCACACTTGTAACAAGTAGGTCATTTCTTTCTCTTCTTACTTTCATATTTATTATATTTTTTTTCTTATTGAATCATGGTTTTTCGTAAGTTCTTTGATAAGTCTTTTGGTACCTATTAATTCTTGGTTTTTTATGTTTTTTATGTTTTTATCTTTATGTTTGCTAAAGGTGCTGTTATCTTCTTATAAACATATTGACTACAAAAAGATCCTAACTCCTTTCTCCACTGGTATATCTTGCTTAAGTTTTTACTTTAATTTTAACTCATTGCACAAGTTTAACCCTTCTGTTTTTATTTTGATTATCAAATCCCCATAAGTTATCACATCATAATAAAAACTATTATCATTAAACTTATTTTTTATTCTATTCCTTATTATATCTGCAAATAATCTAGATAATCATGCAATAAATCTTTCTTTTCAATATAAATGTTGACAATCTTCTCTAAGAAATACTTTAGATAGGAACATATCTTTGTATCATCTAAAATCTTGTAGTTTAGGACAAGTTAAGTTTGACAATATTACTGATGCCTTTTCAACCACACTTTGAGGAGTTCCTATGAAATGTTTGGTTATTGCATAAATTAGAAGCAAAGGAATTCTCAGTCATAAATGTTTATCCTTCTCTAATTTCGGGTTTTACTGTTAATATTATTTCATTCTTTTCGACTAAGGATAAATAATTATCCCACCATATTTTTAGTTGTCCTGTGAATCCTGATATTATTATCTTGATTATTTCTTTATCACTATTATTTACTATTTTATAAGCAGATGCTGTCATACACATTTCATTTAACATATCTATTATTATATGTTCGGTTTTACCATCTATGTTCCATTTATTTATACTTTTACCATCATAACTTTCTTGGGACTATTTTTCTTCTCTCTGTATATCTATCTGGTAGTGATAATCTAGGATAATAGTGGGAATTCTTGGTCTATCATATGATTTTATTCTATCAATTTCTAATTTTTCTTCAAACTATTTAGTTATTTCTTCTACTTTGGAATTATCTGATTCTGATTCACTTTCAGTTTTTGAAATTATAGTTATTTGACTCTTTTTTGTTAATTCTAAAAGCTCTAGTTGTTTTGTTATCTTTTTAAGTAGTTCATCTTCGTGTTTTAGATTAAAATTCTTAATTTCTTCATTTGGCTTAATTAAAGATTTTTCTATTTTTATTTCTTTCTTTTCTTGACTTAGCTCTATATTTTCTACTTGTTGTGATATTAATTGTAGCATTTGATTTGTATAGTTATTTTGACTTTTTATTTTGCTAGTCAGAATTTTCCATATTTTTTAAAAGGAGCTGCTATAATTGTATTTCTATTTCAATCAATAGTTATTTCTTCAAAAGAAGGATATCTTGATTTTTCAACAGTTTGTGTTTTTATTTTAATCCATATTCTTTGACTAGATGATGTTTTATTTATAGATTTATTATTTGATAATTCGACTAATTCTTTTTCATAATTATCACGTCTTGATTTTCACCAAATAAAGAAATATGTATGGGCTTAGTTCACTCATTTTTGTAATCTTGTCATATCTTCTCTCTTATTTTCAAGGATATTTCTTGAAGATATTGTTGACATTTTTTATCGTTTTTATTTGTAAAATACTGGTTATATAATAACTCTATATTTAACTTAAACATTTTATAATTGTTTATTATAATTAATTGTATTAGCAATATCACTAGGTGTATGAGACATGGAAGGTGATTTATTTTTATCTTTTACTGACGAAGTTGCAGCATAATATGATTGAAGGATACTCTTAGTCCAATTTACACCGAGGGTTTTTTTTAAGATTTATTTGTCATTGTTTCATGTCTACTAGATAATGATCTCCTAGATGGTTCTAGCTTATTTTGAAGTTTAAATATTATCTCAGCATGTCTTTTATCATTTTTTATATTTTTTATTGGTTAGGTTTTGGGCTTAATTGTTTTTGATGGCACAATATTCATTATTTACCAAGAATCATGGGAAGTTACTTGATTTTTACCTGTTCATAATTGACTTCTATTAATACAGTTGTTTCTTTTCCTGATTCTAACTTTGCTTTAGGACTTAAATTATATTTCATTATTTTATAATGTATTTTGTATATTATAGCTATATTTTTAGAACTATTCATCATCGTTATTGGTATCTTCATATTTAATATTAAAATTTTACTTAAATTATCATCAAACAAATCTATAGAAAAGTTTGGGTAGTAATTAAAATATACTAGTCTAATTACTAAGTTAGATTCACATACTGCTAATAATGACCATGTGAATGATGTAAACCTAACATCTCTTAAACACATTAATATGGGAGAATCTAGTCCTATTCTATGTAAAGATTTTATAGCTATTTGAACTAGTCCAATATGCATAAATTTATACTTTCCTTTAAATTTTTATATTTTATTGATATTGATTAATTCTATTTGTTCTACCTGTGAATTTACAGGAAGAGATCTTTCAAATATTTCAATTATATAGTCATGAGTAAACAAATTTTGAAATCCTAATACCGTCTCGTATATCTTATAAATAGGAATTTTAGGTATATTCTAATTTTGCAAATTTTTTTCTATCGTAAATATATGTAATTCTCGAGTATTACTAGAATCCATTGATTATATATCTTGGTTTTCTTTAAGTCGTTTAGATACTATCCTTAAGAGTCTATCCATTACTTATTCTCTATATTCTACTACCATTCAATAATAAAAAAATTCAATTGAGAAATCATACCTTTTGGCGTCAAGCACGGGAACACCTGCTACTTATCAACGGTCTTACTTCACTCCTTGTTATTGCTAGGAATATCGAACCAAGCTTACCAAAGCTCTTAACACTTAGGATATTAATTTGCAACTTGGCTGCGCTACTATTGGGGGTGGATCGTATGGAAGAGTATGGTAAATAGAATCGACGTTTTAAGGATAAGAGGGTTTTAGTTATAAGACATTTTATCTCTAAGGATTTTTTAATATAAACGATAGAGACTCAAAGACATATTTCAAAGAGAATACTTCACTCAGATTTTCAGGGTGTTACAACTAAGGCCAAGAGGCTTTTTTATAGCCAAAAAGACTATATTAGATTATATTTTCATCCTTACTTTTAAATAATAATTCATACCCTTATCAGGAAATTACTTTCTTTTATTTTAGTCCATAACTTTGAAGATTCTCCTTATCTTCTCTTATCTTCTATCATATCTCTTTTTTATCCTGTCTCCTTTGGCAGTCTTCTTATCTTGTTAATAAACTATATCTTAAAATCATAAAAAATCAAATCATACCATATAATCCTCATATACATCTCTAAAAATACTTTAAAACCACAATATCACACATATATACTATCCAACATAAATTACATAAGAAAATGAAATTACAAAACTATCCTTAGGCATAAAACACAAAAACACACCGTAAGCAAATACGTGTCATTTGAAAACCTGGAATTTACAATTTATTTAATTTTTAAATAATGAAATAAATCCAAAAATATATATATAAATTTTAAAAAATCATAATAAATAGGATATAGGTCCAAAAATTATAAAAATTTCATCATAAATCCATAAAAATTATAATTTTCTAACCAATAGATATTTACATATAATAAAATATCATCTAAAAAATAATAAACTATACCTTAAAAATCATGAAAACTCATACCGTACTATATATTTCTTAAATATATGCCCAAAAATATTTTAAAACCACAATACCACATAAAAATTCTATCTAATACAAAATACATAAGAAAAAAATTTACCAAACTACCCCTTAATATAAGACACAAGATCAAACCATATGTTTACACGTGACAGCCAAAAATCCGGGGTTTACAGCATATGAAAATTAATTATAAATACCTGGTATAAACACAATTAATCTCTATGATACTATACATGAATTCAAATCCAACAATGCATATGGACAAATACACATATATCACGCCTATATATAAAAATAGAATACCAAACGTAGAAATTAATGTAGTCTTAGGTGTTGGTAAACCAACTGAAAAACACAATTATAGGAAACAAACCATAATAATTCAGCCTTTTCTAAACTAACAGTATACCAAATATTGGTTATGTGGTTTTTTTATGTAGTATTGGTTATGTGTTATTTGTACAACTTAATCTAATCAAGGTTAATTCAGTCAAATGATTTAACTTTTTAAAAAAACACCATAGACCAATTTTGATATGATTTAATTTAATTTTTTAATATTAATAGATATTTATTATAATCCTTTGATATCAGATATTCAAAACCTTGTTGCGTATGTTAGTAATCCGAAACAAGTTAGGCCGGTTCAACTTTTGAAACAAATCTCAATTTTGGGGTACACACGGCCCAGTTTAGCCATATTCAGCTGCCAAGTCCTGGGGTTTCCCACACGGCCCGGCCCAGAAATCAGTGAATAGGATAATCATCAACTGAACCCCATAAAGTGCGCCAAAATTTATTCCCTCCTAATCCCAAACCCAATCTTCCCGCCATTTCTCCCAGCCCTAAATTTACAATTTTACAGTGAAGAGCAGAAGGTGAGGCAACAGAGCTACCGCCATGGAAGAGGAAATCAAAGCAGAATTCAACAAGAGCGGCTTCGGTTTGGATGAAGAAGACGAAATCCTCAGAAAATGTATGCTCTGTTTCCTCAATCTGTCACACAACTCTCGCTTACTATAGTTGTTCCGAGTTCCTAATCTGCTTTGAGTCACTTTCGTAGGTCTTACTTTCTGCATAAATTACAGTCTCAAGCCTTCGGATCTCGTTTCCAGTTGGGAGGTTTACTATTTAAATAGGTAAGTAGCCTTTTGTTTTTTTTAAAAAAATTTCCCTCTCGCTCTCTCCTAGTAGTTCGTGTTTTATTTTCTTTCTTTCTTCGGCAGTAAAAGTGACAATGTTATTTTCTGATGGTTTTTAACGGTGTGCGTGGGATAGGCAACTGGATGAATCGGTCGTCCGAAATGTCGAAATGGATGGGTTTCTACTTCACCTGCAAAATGAACAGAAAGAAGCGATTATAACAGAGGAGCCTAATTTGCATGTCTACTCCAGCAAAGATGTGGACATGTGAGCTGTTTGTTTTATTATGATTTGCTTTTCCATTTGTTTACACCATTGATCGGTTAAAATAGAGGATTTTGCTTCGTTGCTTAGTTTAGGCTCTGGATATTAGTGGAGTGGTTTAGTCGGAAGATCTCACTAAAGGAACTCTTACATGTTTCGTGATTAGGATTTTAAATGAGGAAGCAGATTTAAATGAGGAAATTCCTAGTACTCCAACAGACAAATCTTTGGACCTTCATTGGCAGTCATCTGATTCAGTGCTGAAACCACATGGAAGTGGCTATTCTTCTGGAAAACTGTCAAAGCTTGTAACGCCATTCGGGCGACGGGCCGACAAGTTAGAGGTGAAATTCAGCATCAATAATCTGCCTGATTCAGAGCATGATGATAACGACAAGGTTCAAGCGGATATTGAAGATGATATTATTAAGAGGGTTGAGCAACGAAAGAAGTGTTTGCTGACTGTGCATGATTCGGGGCCCAAGCCAGGTTGTAGGTTCATGTATGACAGGATTGAAGACAGGGTATCTAACATTACGCACAACATAAACCTTTGTTTTGAGTTTCAGTTTATATATCGCTGGTATCAAATCTTCCACCTTTGAATTCTAAACATGGTTGCACTTATTTAGTTTAGTGCAGTTAACAATCGTATTAAGAAGCTTTCGGAGGAACTTGCTATTTCTGGTCTTTATGAAGAACCAGCAGACCCTACTGTTGCTTCGCAGGTGATTTGACTGCTTCTTTGCTTTTTTCTTTGTGCTAGATATCTTCCTGCAACACTGTTGTTTGCCGTCACTCCAGCATGTAACAGCATGCCATTTTGTTTCAACTCTGTACCAGATACCATGCTACTATCTCTTTGCTTCTCCTGCAGCAGGGTTTCTACCGTTTTATTTTTCATTCAATTTCTTGTTATTTTCTGCATTTCTAGTATGTTATGTGTTACAGAGAACAAATCTAGCGTCTAATATAAACTATTGCTTCAGAGGAATATATTTGCTGTTGGAATGATCTGTTGTGATGGAGAAGGTCGTCTGAATGAGAATTCCGTTTTGCTGCAAGGCAGGTAAGGATTTCAAAATTTTCCATACGGTAACCAATTGTCTCAGCTGACCTGGAAGAACTATTATATCTGATCAAAAGTGTTGTTTCAGAGACCCCAAACTCACTGTGTGCCTAGTTTGTAGTCCAAGTATTTCTTTCCAATAAAACAGAGCCAACTATGTCTTGCTCCATGATTTCTTCGCATTAAAACAAAATTGAGAATGTGGAATTTTGTTTGGTGATATCTTTACTATTCATACTTTGATTGGTACATGCATCATGGTTTCTTAACAGTGCTGAGCTTTCTGGAGGGCGCAGTGTTCGTCTAGATTTGAATCAGTTGATTCAATTCTCCATTTTTCCTGGACAGGTAAATATGAAATCATACACCATATAGTGATGTATTCCCACAATCAAGCTTATCCAGAAATTACTTTTCATTTTCAGATTGTTGGAATTGAAGGCCACAATCCAAGTGGGCATTGTTTAAGTGCATCCAATTTGGTAGCTTCTGTACCTTTATCTGTTACCCCTGATGTGACTTTCCCTCCTGCAAAGAAGCAAGCTCTGGATCAGGAGTTTCAATCAGATTTTTCATATTCTCAATACAAGAAATTAGCAGTAGTAAGCCTGTCTTCTTCATTGCTTGAACTTGCTGGAAAGTAATTTATTCAGAACAACTGTAGAATTTTTTCGCAATGTTTGATTAAGATTGACCATTATGATACATCATATTGTATAAATGAAAGCATGTAAAGAATAAAAAATGGGCTATACAGGAATTGAATCAATACCTGTACTTGCATAATAAAAGAAAAATCAATACCTGCATTTTTTCATAAATGATTCTTTGGTTAGACATTTACAGTATTGGTTGACAGTATTCTGAGAACTGTGAAGAGCTGAAAATGGCATGTAATCAATGGAAAAAATTATTGTAAACCGAACAGACAGAGTGTTTCCTTGCTACGTGACACAGATGAAACAAGCATGCTTTTGTAATAGACTCTAAATTTATCTTCTTTTTTGTGTGGTATCAAACTCTCGACATTGTGGTGATCTGTCATGTGGGTCTAATGTTAATTGTATGGCTAATGTATTTTCTCTCTTTAGCATTAAGTGCAATCTAATCTCTAATCCTAATGCTTAATTTATTTGTATTAAAACAGCTTATTGCTTCGGGTCCTTTTACCACAACTGACAACTTGCTATTCGAACCTTTTAAAGAGCTTCTAGCTTATTGCAACAGAAAGCTACCACAATTGCTGATACTGGTATAAATATAGATAACTTCCTATATTCATGTATAGCTTGCTGACTAGAATAGTTTGAATTCATTGCCCTATTGGTATTTCTCAGGTTGGACCATTCATCGATTCTGAACATCCAGAGATCAATAAAGGAACTACAGACAGGAGCTTTGATGAGATTTTCCATATTGAAATTCTCAGAAGAGTATGTACAAAGAAAAATATATGGAGTAGACTTGGTGAAGCAAGTTCTCTTGTCATAATATCTTTATCGTTTTCTGTTTCAGTTGCAAGATTATGTGGAATATACTGGTTCTAATGCCCGGGTGCTTCTTGTTCCATCTATACGAGATGCTCACCATGATTTTGTTTTCCCACAGGTGAATCTTAAATTAAGAAGTGAATGTAGTTGGTCTTGTGTTTATCATGGTTGTCCAATTAGCATTAAAGTTCCTTTGATATGCACGAACATCATAATCTGTTATCTCGTGCTCTTCCTATTAAATTTCTGGGACTTATTTATTTTCAGTTTCTTTGTGCAGCCCGCTTTTGATATTGTTCCACCCAATTTCAATCACCAAGTATGCTATTTGAGGATTTTATTGTTATAGCTTGCATTTTATTGGCAAGTTGCATCATGCTGATGTTGATTCTATGTTTTGTTTCTCTGGTAGATCTTGAGTCTCACAAATCCTGGAAGTTTTGAAGCAAATCAGGCAAGTGAAGGCGACTTCCATTTGGTTCGGGCTCTCTAGTTGGCAAGGATTATGAATCTTCGTATTTGAAACTTCAATTCTCTGAGTATTTGTCTAAGCCTGAAGTTTTTTGCATCTAATTAACATCTGCTCAACTTTATGAGCCCATGAGAGTGAAATGAAGATCCTCTTCATCCAAACTTAGGCACAGAAATTACAGCTTATGATAATTGGCTGCTGAAACTAAAAACTACTGCGAGGCTTGGAGTTGTATGCCATTCTTTAGGAAAAGATGTGATGCTTGAGAATCTTTGAGAAACATATGGTTGGCGTCTAATTCAGGGAAACTTTATCATAGTGACCTGCTCATATATTTAAAAGGGAATTTTCTGATTGACATTTTTACTTCCAGGTGAAAGTAGGCTGTTGTTCAGTGGACATTCTAAAAGAGCTAAGCAGAGAAGAGATGTCACGAAATCCAGCAGGCGGAACACCCACTGATCGTATGACTAGATTAATAAATCATATCCTCAGTCAACGCAGGCATGTTCAACAGTAGTTTTCTGAAGTCCCAAAATGATCTTATAGTTGGTTTGAGAGACCATCAGTGACATACTAACTTGTTCAAATAATTGAAACAGCTTTCATCCTCTATATCCACCTGCGGAACACATTCCTTTGGATTTTTCACAGGCCCCAGAAGCTCTTCATATTACCTCAATTCCAGATATTCTAATCATACCTTCAGACATGAAGTACTTCATAAAGGTGAATCCTCGAGCCCAGATGCTTCATACTGAACTATCATTAAACAAATGTCAAATGCCAGTAGCATTTAGATGAAGTTGGGTTTTAGAGTCTTAATTTATATCTATACAGGTAGTGTCCCTGGGTGAAGGGGTACAACAGAGGAAGTGTGTCTGTGTAAACCCGGGAAGACTGGCCAAAGGAGAAGGGGGTGGCACCTTCGCAGAGCTCGAGTACGGTGGCAGTCCTGACAAGATGAAGGCTTCAATCATAGGCATTTAAATCCTGTGCTGAAACTCCAAGGATTGTCCTGAATATGGCTGAGGATAGTCTTGCCTTCAGCTGGCCACATAATTGGGATGGTATATCTTAAGCTCTTGATAGATCGTATCAGCTGGCAGGTTGGAGAAACTATTCTGACAATAATTGATCTGTCCGCAAGTATCAGTTAAACTATTGCATATATAGAGGGAAGCAATGCCAAAGGTGACCATCTACACCCATTATTCATTTTTTAACTGAGAGAAGAGAAACTTATTGGCTCACAGATGAGACTGCATTTCTTTTGCATATTACAAGCATACACCAATTGACATCTTAACCTCATACAAATTCACTGAATTCGCTTTAAGTTGCTACTCCACAACAAACTAATGGGCTATCGGAAACAAGTTAATGAAATCTTGGTCCCATCAGAAGCAGGAACATGTTAGAGTATGGCCAAGGTGGGTTGTTAGAGTATTTTTAATGATCACCATGTCATGCAGGCACCCAAATCAGAGATCTGATGTTTCGATCTATATTATCCAAAAGATAACTTATATAATACTATGTAAAATAATTCGAGTCAATTAGTTTTAAAATTTATATGTTTTTTATCTTTTATAAGTGAATAAAATAAACTATTTTGATAAGATTTGAATTTAAAATCATTGACTAAACTAACATAATCTCTTACCAACTCTCAATGATACTATTTATATTTTAATATATATAGATAATTCATAATTTATAACTTGGCAATTTTTTTTAAGTTTATATAAAGATAAATAATGTAAATTAGTAAAGAAATGCAATAATTATATATAAAAATAGGGTGCATATTTCATGTGTTATAAAACTAAATTAATTAAAGTTATTTTGAAATATTAAACTATATATTATAAATTGATAATAAATAATAATAAGATTTTTTTTAATTTGTTGGTAAATCATTTAAAACTTTGTGTTTATCTCGATGAATTTACTTATAATTATAATTATTATAGCTTTACTTAAAAAATTGAATATGTCAATAATGATAAAATTTTAAAAAATAATTTTATCCTTATAATTCCTAACTCTCAATCGATACTGGTTAGATAATTGGTTGGGTTTTAAAACATTGATGATAGTAACAAATATATTTTAAATTAAAATAAAATTTTAAAAATAAAATCTATATTAAAATATAACTGTTTTAATTTTTTAAAAAATAATAATTATTAAATTTCTCGCGATGGAAACCAAACGCACCGTATTTGGACACCAATACGGCAGTCTTCTCTGCACGCAGTCTTCTCTCGGCTCTAGAGCGACCAAATGTTGGCGGCTTTGCGGTCTCGATCTTCTCATATTTCACCGGCAGCCTCTTCTTCCACGCTCAATCAATCCTTGAAGAACTCATGGATTTCAGTTTCCAGTCGCGCATTCTCTTCACCAACAACCGAGGAGTCCAACCAAACCGTACTGGACCTGCCGGAGATCGAGAGAGTTCTCAAAGACGTGAGAGCAGATGACGTGAGAGTCTTCCCGGCTACAAAACATACTAACTGGGCCGATTATCTGGTGATAGCCACTGGTCGGTCCGACTGGCACGTCAGGAACATCGCACAAGCTCTCATTTACAAGGTCAGTCCGTTATATTATCTCTGCCGCCCTTTCAATCTTTTCTTCTTTCTTTCTTTTTTTCATGCCAAACTATTTTTAATCTTGTTTGGCTCGTTAATTGAATGGTGTTTATTTGTTGTGATTTACAGGCCAAGGAGAAGCAAAAGGGATCAAAGCGAATGGTGCTACCTAGTGTGGAAGGCCAAGAAGGAGGGAAGTGGATTGTTATCGACTCTGGTTAGGTTCTAATTATTATGTGAAAAAGGAGGAACAAAATTCGGATTTTCTTATTCTGATGATTATAGTGTCCCTGGTTTACGGATTCTATATTCTTTTGCTCTAGGGAAGGTGATAGTTCATGCTTTTGACGAGAAGGCCAGGGCTTACTACAATTTGGAGGATTTTTGGACCTCATCTACAGAGGAACCAGTGGAGGTAAATTCTTCTCAGCCCCATGTAGCATGAATTGCCTCTCTTTTTTCCCCCGAGAATTGTATTCTGCATAATTTGTTAAGTGAGAATGAGCTAGAAAGAAAGAGGTATGTGTTTTTCTCTGCTTGAAAAATGCAAGCTTGTCTGACTTAATATGGCGCACCTGGGAGGATTCTCATTACTGCACCAGAGGAGCTTGTAGGGAAGCAAATAAGTTAAGCTGTAATGAATGTGATTAGTCGCATGCAAAATTTTTTTGCTACTGTTGGGAACTTAGTTGGGAAATTAGTTGACAAAGGTTTTAGTTTATTGATTAGCATAATTGATGAGTTAGCTGGATCAGCTGGCAAGTTTAGCTGCCTGATTATTGAGCATTCATTGGTGAACTATTGACATAGTAACACATCACTAGTTCAGTGAACATCCTCGCACCTCTTTCACTGTCTACTAAATCCCCTTTTAGGCTTCAGTTAATTCTTTCTGTAAGAAACATGTATGAAATCTTTTATTCGTATCACAAATTGATTGCAGCATAAGCTACTGAAACTATATGAAAGTTAGCATATAAACTGTCTTAGTGCCTACCAAAATAATATCATTAGGCATGAAGATGCCTGCAATGTTGTCATTGTCGTCTGTCCTGGTCTGCATTGTGAATATGGGTAATCCTCATCCAGTATTACTTTCTAACCAGTTAGGAAATATTTGCCAAATTTAAATTACAATTGATGGTTTTCTGTAGATGAATTACTGGCAAGGATGTGTAGCTACCATCTTTTATTTGTTTTTTTTCAATCCAAAGGTTGTTAATTTTTACCCATCAGAAATCATATTTGAACTCGTTGCTGGAGAATCAGCTGTGGGTTAGGTTATCTATTCATGATTCTTCTTTGAATTGGGAGCCAAATTCCTTATTTTCTTCTTTCAGGATTTGGAAAATCCTTTCGTGAAGATTCGACCCAAGAATAATTCAAAAAAACGGGTGCAGAAAATTGCATGAGCATCAAACATTTTGTATGAAGCAGCTGCTTCTCGTCATGCTTCCTGTGCTTTCTGATCTGTGTATTTTCTTATCATAATGTTATTTGTTAATTAATATATAAACATTTAGAAGAGTTCCCTGGAACAGTAGGAAACAAAACTGGGACCTTGCTTGCTACTTTTTTTTTTTTGGTAAGAAAGTACAGGATTAAGCGCCTGGACGCATAAAGGACAAGCCAAACTTGTCAAGTTCAACAAAATCAGACATAAAGTAGGACTGAACCTGAAAATCATGTAAGCCAATGTTACAAGTTAGACCAAATTTAGCTAAATGATCAGCGGATTGATTGGATTCGCGGTAGACATGAGAGAGATGAGCTTGAGGGAGGAGTTGTAAGAGTTGTCGCCCTTGTATGAATAACGGGTGTTGGAACCTGTTTGGATCTCTGCTCTTGAGGCCTTCCACAATGGAATAGGCATCTGTTTCAATGAAAAATTTCTGCCAGCCTCGTCGGATTGCAAATCTGAGGCCATTAATGACTGCTATAAGTTCTGCTTCCCAAACGTTGTGGCCCTCCCAGATTTGAGTGTAGCCCATTACCCAATTCCCTGAAGAGTCCCTGAAAACACCAGCTGCAGCCATTCTATGGGTAGATGTAGCTGCATCACAATTAAGTTTTATTCATCCCGGAATTGGTGGGATCCAACGAACCCATCGATCTTCCTGACGGCCTTTGATAAGATTTGACCTTGCCAATGTTGTAGCTGAAAACCAGAATTCCTTGGCAGTGTGTAGAATCGACTGGACTTGTGTATTAATATGCGCTGGTTTTTCTTGAAACACCGCTTCGTTTCGCCACCTCCATATTAGCCAGGCTACCACAGCAAAAGTAAGGGGCCACGAAGGGCCATTAGCACAATTGTTAGGGCCAGACACATTAAACATAATCCAATCATGTAGAGACTGAGAAAAGAAATGGGTAGGGCCTCCCTGGGGTAACAGTTGGGACCAAATGGAATTAGCGTAGCTGCAATCCCTCAAAGCATGCAAAGTTGTCTCTTCGCTATCCTGACACCTTAAACAAATATCGGATGCAATTATGTGGTATTTTTTACAATGGACACAAGTAGGTAATCTATCATGAGCTGCAAGCCAAAGGAAAGATCTCACCCGTTCCGGTGCTTTCAGCTTCCAAA
Organism: Passiflora organensis; assembly: GCA_019739055.1. Lineage (NCBI taxonomy): Eukaryota > Viridiplantae > Streptophyta > Magnoliopsida > Malpighiales > Passifloraceae > Passiflora > Passiflora organensis. The sequence goes on from JAEPBF010000103.1 coordinate 2,666,788, forward strand.
TACGGTCCCACAGTCTATCTTGGGGTTGCAAACCTGCATAATCAATAGACAAAGCAGTCTTAAGAGTAAAAGTACCACTAGGGGAAAGGTTCCAAACCAGAGTGTCAGGGTGGTCACTAGGGCCTGGAGGGGAAACTTCTGCAATTGTTGAGCAAGCATGGGACGGCAAAAACTCTTGTATCTTAGTCCAATCCCAACTACCTGCCTCCGTGACAAAGAAGGACACCGGGCGACCACAGAACGAAGGTGGAACCTCTCTGGAGGTATGATGAACCAAGGGGCCAAGTTGTGGAATCCAGGGATCCTCCCAAAACCTTACGCTTCTACCATTGCCAAGGTTCCAAGTAGAATTCTGAATGACAACTGACCAGTGAGCACAAATAGCTCTCCAAGTGTTCGAATGATATGACTTAGCCATAGGTTCAATAAGAGAAGAAACGGACCAAGCATACTTGTTTAGGATCACTCTTGCCCAAAGGCTGTCACACTCTGTTCTGATACGCCAGGCAAGTTTCAACATACATGTCTTGTTCAACTGAGTAGCCTAGTACATACCTAACCCACCTGTGTTCTTTGGAGAGCAGATAGTACCCCAACTCATCAGATGCAACTTCTTCTTGTCACTTGAGGTGTCCCAAATGAAGTCTCTTGTGATCTTATCCAGCTCGGAGAGAATTTTCTGTGGCAACATAGTGGTCTGCATAGTGTGGAAAGGGATAGCCTGCAGGACAGATCTCGCCAAGGTAATTCGCCCTGAGAGAGCGAGACTCTTGGCTTTCCAGCCTGTCAGTTTCATACGAACCCGGTTCACCAAGTCATCATATAGAGATCTCGATTTCCGACCATGTATGAGCGGGGTACCCAGGTACCGACCAAGGTCCTTCGTAACACTAAAGCCAAAGAAGGAACTAATATCCTGAGCCATGCGAGGACTGGCATTCTTTGAGAAGTAAATCCTGGTTTTTTCTATGCTCACACGTTGTCCCGAGCTACTACAGAAAGTGTGAAGGACATCCTGGATCACCCGAGCCTGCTCTATGGAAGCCTCTGCAAATAAGAACAGGTCATCAGCAAAGAATAGATGGGAAAGAGGAGGGCCAGACTTACCAAGCCTAATGGGAGCCCAGCTCTTGCTCTGAAGTCTATCTCGGATTAGGTGGTTCAGACGTTCCATGCAAAGGACGAAGAGGTAGGGAGATATGGGATCTCCTTGTCTCAACCCCCTGGATGGGACAAAACCATCAGTTACAGCACCATTCCAGAGTAATTTCATAGTGGAACTACGCACACAAGACATAATTCTATCAATAAAGGTATAACTAAGGCCAGTATGCAATAAAGTATTCTCAATAAAGTCCCAATTAACTCGATCGTAGGCTTTTTCCAAATCAATCTTTATTGCCATCCAGCCTACAAGACCGGTCTTCTTTCTCATTGAATGAATCACTTCCTGCACAATCAAAATATTATTGGATATGTTTCTACCTATAACAAAGCTAGATTGAGTGTCAGCCACAAGAGAGTTTAGGATAGGTCTCAACCGATTCGCAAAAATTTTGGTAATAATCTTATAAGTGACATTACACAAGCTAATAGGACGAAAATTAGATAAGCAAACCGGATTCCTAATTTTTGGAATTAGGACAAGGAGAGTTGCATTAAGTGTTCGATCCATGAAGCCAATAGAGATGAAGTTCGAGATAACTTGGCAGACAGTATGACCCACGTGGTCCCATTGACTCTGAAAGAAGATTGGTTGTAGACCATCGACACCTGGCGCTTTGAAGTTGCCCATGCTTTTGACTATCTTGAGTATCTCATCATTGCTTGCATCACAAAGGAGATGGTTATTCGTTTCAGTTGATACCTTCTTGAAACCCTGCGATGTGAGTAGAGAAGAGAGCGTGTCAGTGTCATCGGAATATAAATTTCGGAAATAACTTACAGCCATCTCCTGAAGCCGTAGATCATCAGAAATCCAACCCCCATCCGCACCCTGCAACATTGAGATTTTATTAGCCCTGCGTCTAATAATTGTGGAAGTATGAAAGAAATGCGTATTTCTATCTCCAAAACTAATCCATTTTGATCTGGATTTCTGAAACCAAAGGATTTCCTCCTGGAGGAGGGTTTCTTCGAATTCTTTTCTCAGTATTCGGAGTTTCTCATCCAACACGTGCGATTCTCTCTTCCCGAGCACAGTTTCAATGTTAACAATCTGTTTCTTCAACATACTCTTCCTTCGGAAAATATTTCCAAACACATTCCTGTTCCAAAGTACCACATCTGAAACAAAACTAGAGTATGCATTAGACCAGTTCTCATCGGGAGGACCAAGAGGATTTTAAAAAATCAGAGAACTCAGGATGTGTAAGCCAAGCCGCTTGGAAGCGAAAGGTTTAATACTCCCTGAACAGGCATCCGGATTGGTGGACATAATGATCGGTCGGTGGTCCGACTTTATTCTTGGCAGGTGCCTCACATATGACTCAGGAAATGCTTGACGCCACACCATATTACTCAAAGCTCGGTCGAGCCGTTCTTTGATCGATCCTCGAAACCAAGTGAACCTGGGGCCTGCAAAATCCATATCAATGAGAGCAGTATCAGATATAAAAGAAATAAAGTCACGAGTGCCCACAAGGAGTAGAGGAAGAGCCTCCCCTTTTCTCTGATGCTGCCAACATAGCATTGAAATCACCGATTAAGCACCACGGAGTGGAGGTAGAGGCATTGATGTTCTCAAGGGCTTGCCATAAACCTTTCCTAGTAACCGGGTTAGGGCTCCCGTATACTGCAGTACATAAGCCTGCCAAGTTGCCCGAGTTCCACTCGAAATGTATAAACTGGCGATGGGTTTGGAGGATCGTAATAGTTGTAACATTGTTATTCCATAAAAGCCAAATACCACCTGAAAAACCTTGTGCCTCTTCACAAAAATTATTCTGGAAGCCTAATTTGTCCAAAACTTTTTTGGCTTTGGCTCCGCTAATTCGAGGTTCCAATACAATGAATATATCAGGTTTATGTTCACGAATTAACTCCCGCGCACAAGTCCTGAAAAGTGGGCTAGCAGCCCCTTGACAATTCCAAGATAATATAAGCATAAATTTTATAAATAGTAAAATTGACCAATAAACAAAGTCAAACCTTGGAGGAAGCCGTGTCACTCCCCTCGGCAATTATGCTCTTCATACAGGGCATATCATTAACTATCATATTTGTCATTAATTCACCTGCTTACCTCCATAATTGCATCACCATTAACACTACTGTCTCTGTCCTTGCCAACGTCGGTGAAGCTCTCGTCCCCACCCACGAAGCTCGGCAAAGTCACCAGAGCGAGTTCCGCCAGCGTTTCACCTGCAGCCACGTCGCGGCAGGGACCTCTTGGACCAGAGACGTTCCCCGTTCGTCGCCATCATCACCAGCTCCCTTCCCCGACCTGCCTCATCGTCGGTTGGTTTCGGGATAGCCAGTTTCCGAGTTGAACTAGGTTTTTTCTTTGTTCTTCCGGTAGAAAAAATTGTCCTTATCCCAGACAGTTGTCGTGGTCCTGCTACCAGAGGCGCTGAAGGAGGCATCGTGCGCAGAGGCCACCGGCTTGCCTACGGTTTGTGCCAGAGGCAGGTCGAGCTTGGTAGGCTGAAGAATGGCAGGCTTATGGGCTGCTCCTATCTTGGTTGTTTCCTCTTGGGCTACGATTTGGGTAGCATTTAATTTTTGCAGATTGGGTTCACTCTGGCTAAGGCCTGAGGGAGGTCCAGCTATGACCTGGGCCGTAGGTTCTTTTGAGGGGGCTATAGAGTTAAAATGCAAAGGCTTCCCTGTGGACTTGGAAGACTTACCTTGGGCATGGGCTTTAGGGGCCAATGCAGCATCTGGAGGCCTTATAATATCTTTATTTTTCTGTTGGAGTGTAGGCTGCAGCGTGGGACCTTGTTTCCCTTGACCAACATTCCTCTTGGGATGCGTTTCTGCAGCATCAAGAACACCAAAACGTGACCCTAAATTTGCGTGTTCTTGTTCCTTCCTTGTCGGTGCCGCTGCTTCAGCACTGTTCTTTACCGGAATCCGGCCTCTCCTTCTTGTAACTTGTACCCAAGGTCCAAACAGGCTTTCCTTATCTGGGCTAGGAGACGGCTGCTGGGGGCTCGATGCAGCTTGTGATGTTGCGTTCTTGGGGGAAGCAGGCCTGTTACTAGCCATATCTTTCCCATGAGATGAACACATGCTTTGGCTATGACCCACACGTCCACAGCTGAAGCAAATCTGTGGTAAGTTCTCGTATGCTATGCGCTGCCAGGCATCATTGATACGTATCTTCGGAAGGATCGGCTTGCTTAAGTCAATTTCGACTGCAATACGTGCAAATTTTCCCCTTTGTACATCCTTGGTGTTGATATCTACCTTGATAGTTTTTCCTACAAGGTTGCCTATGGTCCACAGGAGTTTTTCTTGATACATGAATGGCGGCATATCGGGGAGCCTTATCCATGCTACGACCCTCGCCGCTTCAGCAGTGCTGGCCCGGAAAGCCGGGTGCCACTCCTGAACCACAAGATAGTGGCCTAGGATGACCCAAGGACCTCCCAGTAAAGCCACTTGCTTGTCCGCCTCATTATCGAATTTAACCAAATAAAATCCATTCTCCATGTCGATGACTCTGGGCATGCTCGTTGGGTTCCAAAGGGTTTGTATTTTTGAATACAATATACGATAGCCAATGTCTCTTCCAAGAAGTTTAACCACAACCGTATGCTTCCAGGGTAACTGCATCTCCGACAAAATCCGATCCGAGAGGAATATCTTAGGTCCTAAATTATCCCTAGTAATTACAAGGTCACCATCTTCAAAGTCTATTACAGCTTCCATAGGAGGAGTAGGTGAACCTCCAGCCACACAATCTCTATAGGATTGGTGGCTGTCCTCCATTTGTGTATCGTCATCTGGTGGAGCTGGTTCCGGACGGCAATCCGCATGGTCAGCCACACAATCTCTGATCATGGCTTATAACTCTTAGAACAAGTCTCTATGTGACATAAACCCAAACACCTAGGGAGCACTCGAAAGTGCTTCAGTGTAAGAGGTTGGTGGTCCCGTCAATCAACGCTTTTCACACTCTCTCTCCTCCCAGAGATTTAGATCTTTAAAGAACAAAGGCCGACCTGCTTCTAATGCTGCTAGAACTGAAGTCTTATTAAAATTATTTAGGCTCTGTTCACTAATTATTTTAACAAAATTCATTCTAAAAATCCGTTTCTCTCGATTCAAGACAACTTGAGGAATGTGATTTGAGTGATCAAATTTATCTATTCTTAATTAAAGGCCAAGGTTTCGATCTTTAACTCTTTATCATAATGGGCCATCCATCTTATATTTATTAATCATCCACCAAAACCTACACTTACAGTTCCACAGTTGCCACGATTTTCCTTCACAGCAAGAACATGAATAGATTGTGCAAATTATTAGCTTCATCAAACACTCCTTATTTCATAGCCAAAATGGCAGAAAAAACCATTTTCATATCTGAAATGGGATCCGCCATGGAAACTGACTTTGTACGCCAACCAATGTGCTCGTCAGGTCTCACCAATAGGGCTCCTTTTTCCGTCATCTGACATAAACTCCACCATGACAATACCTCCGATGATTTCCTTACTTCAACAACATCAATATACTTCTCCCATGGCGCCAAGGCTTCCTCACTTCCTTTTCCAGCTCCATCAACAGTAGTATCCGCGGGCCACACGATACACACCGTAGTGCAAACTTGGAATTCCTTGGCCACTCGAAATGCGGCTCGAGCTAGACAATAGGAAGACTCTATTGGCGCTATCATCAGAAGGAACTCAATTTTGTCCCCAGACAAAAGATCATGAGTAGAAATAGTCACCTGCAAAGCATTTACAGGTTTCAATGACTAATCTCCTCCATTGTATCGTAAACATCAACTATGAATGGATTCAGCTAGTTTAAAATTTTTAAATGTTTCATACCCAAATCGACTTGTCAAAAATGCTATAAAATGCTGATACTTGCCAGTCTTACATTGATTTCAACTCACATAAGAAGATGAATATGCAGATAATAAAGGATGACCACTGAAGCACCCAAGGTGATTCTCATCTTCCAACTCAACAACCAGAGTAAACTAAAGAACACCATACCTTGCTTGACAAATTTGGCAATAGCTGTACATCCATATGAGGCAGCCTTGACCCTGGATCAGCAGATGGAACATAATCCCTTCGACGACCAGTCGGTAGCTCCGGGACACTAGCCACAGTATCACTATCAGGAACAAGTGCTCCTTCATGATACCTACACTCGTACAAGAAAAACTAACCAACCAACTCCAGAAATTTCGAATGAATTAAGCCATAGATGCAGAGCTTTTATCACGACTTCAAAAGATTGGGGAATGATATCTATTTTTAAGTTTCTATACAGAACAAATAATATAAAAGTGACACTCTGCTAGATCATCAACAGTATCAACAAGATACTGAAAATCTAAAGCTAATGCAATAACATGCCAGGATGTATTATTCAATCAACTCTAGTGTCATAAAGATATAAACTAAGGTGGCTGTATGACATAATAAAGACTATACCTGAAACCAAGATCCTCAGCGGGAAACTGGAGCTGAAGACTCTTTCCTTCTTCAAATATATGCCTTAGCTTAACAAGCCTAGAAGATCCAACCGGATTTTTTTCATTTAGAAATGATTCTGACAGCTGCGCACGACCTATTGCAAAAAGCCCTTGCAAAATTATGCTTTGTAGTCTAGATGGCAACAAGGAACCAACTCCATCAGTAAATGCTTGATACACTGCAAAGCCATATTAAAAGGAAAAAGTTTGTCAGTAGAATGGGTTGGTTTATGCAAGAAAACTTGTTTCAAGAAGAGGAAGAATATCACTCTCGTGAAGGGAATAAATAAAAAATGGCAACTGAAACCTTTTTATAATATTCATCAATTAATAAAATAAATTTCCCGGTACATAAAGCAATAGCATTGACCACCTGAGTTTGCAACAGTTGGATCAATACCAAGCGCAGTAGGGACAGCCATGGCTGCTCTGAAGTTTTGGACACTAAGTGCTGTGTTAAAAATAGCAATCTGGAGGAAAAATAAAATCAGGGAAAAGGGTCAGGAAATGGAATAGGATGTGCACGGAAATGAGTAAAAAAAAGGACATATATAACAAGATAGCATAATACCGGCTTACGTTCTGTTTCATAAGTATGAAGCAATGAAGAAGGTGCTATACCCTTCATAAAAAGAGCTATTTTCCAGGCAAGATTATGAGCATCCTGGATCCCAGTGTTCATTCCTGCTCTAAAGAAAAGAATCTCCCAGGATTAGAGGATAGTAAACACAAAAATATTATGGCCAGGAAAGGAATCTCCCGCTGAAAATTTTCTACTCCTATTCTGTGCAAGTTGAAAGAGCTAAACATGATATAGGAACAAGCTGCAGCCCAAAAATATAAAATCTTTTACCAATCCAAGTAAAAGGAACAACTCACCAAAACCACCAGCTGGGGGAAAGCGGTGAGCAGCATCACCAGCAAGTACTATTCGATTATCACAGGTTACAAATTTCTCAGCAACTTCAGCATGCATCACCCATGGCTTTATATCAATAACATCAATGTCTGGTAGCTCCTGACCGACCAGTTTGAAAATTAACATCTTGCATATCTGCAAAAGGTTAGATGCTGAGAAACTTGGCTACTTACACAATGAACACATGTTGCGAATGCATTTTGGGAGTTTATGACAAGAGGAGACACTATCTTGGTGTATCTTATTTCTGGTTTTGTAAGTTAGTTAACTATATTTATTTTTATCATTATTCTTAAAGAAGAAGCTAACAAAAAAGGCCTGCAAAAGAGGTTTTTTCATGTTATCATAAGACTTGCCTATTTAAATTGAAGCCAGCAACTCAAAATTACTCAAAACAAGACATAGAAAGTTATTAATTCTATTGAACTCTAGAGTTTTAGTCTGCCTTTGACAAGCTAAATCATCATTCAAGATATAATAACCTAAAAGTTAAAATAATAGAAAGAAAAGGGGGATCTCGAATGAAATAGATTTTCCAGTTAATTACTATGTAATCCTTCTCTAGAATCTTAGCAATAGGAAGAATGATCCCTCATTGTCTCTAAACCAGCAGCAATGGAACAACGCCATTCTGAGAGAATTGTGCAGATCCTTCAGGAACAATTGTCTGTCTTGGAACTCAGTGCTGACAAACCTACTCCCACTGGAAAAGAAGTTTGCAGTGTTGTTGCTTCAACAATGGGCTGACCAGCCGCCACCCCTACCATGAGGCTGCTATACAGCTTGTACCAAAAGCTGAAATTCATGAGTCCACTGTTCCCAGGTACACAAAATTGAATTTTTCCAACTTATTATGGCAAGGAATAGCCTTCAATTTGGGCTCACCACTATGGGTAATCTTTTGAGAATCAGAATACTCCTGAGGCAGAAAATGTTGGATCGGCCGGTTTTCACCTTTTGGGAGAATCAAAGCAATGGTTTTATAAGTTAAAAGAGGCCAAACATTGCTTCCAACGATTTGGGCCTCTTGAGAGTTGCAATCACATTACAAACTGTTATAGTTGAACCCTATAAAAAATAGGCAATTCCACAAAAAGCTAGCTTATTCCATGAAATTTACACTAGAGATTGTTTATGACAAGATTGGATGGTTTCCCCTCAAATGTATGTGTTGAATGACTTAAATCATGTATCTACGAAACTAATCCAATCAGTCGAAATGAGATCCGAATCGGCCGGCTACCCATTAGAAGAAGCAATACTTTGCAAAAGAAGCACAACCGGTTGGATAAAGATAATAACAAGTAGCACCACAGTCAGCTTGAAGTCAATTCAAGAAGACAATTTGTAAGAAAAGATCGACAGGTCAGATCAAAATCCCAACCAGTCAGACAAAGCTTGGCAAAAACATATATTGGAAGCTAGATCAACCAGATTGGTTGGGCCAAATGGATTGTAATGCAACATGACACCTCCTCAGGTAGGCTCTGAACGTCAGTGATTGTGCAATGGAAGATTCAGAGACATCTTCTACAACGACTAGTCCTATCAGATAGTACTTCACTCTGAATCATCATTCAAGATAGATCGACCTGAATATTCAAATAAAAGATGAGTAAAGGGGAGGTTACTTAAAATAGATTTTCCAGTTAATCGGCCTATAACTTGATTCTTCACTAGATATATTATCAAGACATCATTAAATATACTAAAATTTCCCACTACAATAATTACCTGGCACCATGCTAGCATATGGAAAAACCAATAGGCCAACAAGCTTTGTATTCTAATCAGTCTAATTCTAGAAATTTAGGCCTAACTAACCTAAGAAAAATATGCAGAAGACTGATGGGGGTTTCGCAAGAAGATTCACAAGTGAAGACAAAAAAATTCCTCAAGTTAAACATATCACTTCTACAAAAGATAAAGATGTTTCAAGGCTGAAATCGATAAGGTTCTTTTGTGGCAGGTAGAAGAGCATCTACAAAATGATACCACATACCAACCTATCAACCTAATTCTAGAAAATTTAAGCTTAGCTAACCTAGGGAAGTTATACAAAGGACCAATGCAATTGGAAAAACATAATTAATATATCACTTGGACAAAGAACACAAATGCCTTGGGACTGAAATCACAAACCTTCTGCTATGGGGTGGCATCTACAAAATGATACCACGTTGCCAAACTCTCACCTGATTCTAGAAATCTAAGCTAAACTAAGTAGCTCAATCAACATATATCATTTCAACAAAGGATAAAAATACCTCTGGACTGAAATCATCAAGGTTCTGCTGAGGTGGGTAGAAGGGCATCTACAAAACGATAACACAAATACCAAGCTATTAGTTAACATGCCATACTAAAATCACCAAATATCATCACAATCATTCTTATAAAGCCCCCTGACTCTATACCTGCAGCACAAATTCGCCTTGCTTGAGATCATGAGCAACAAGTACCCCAATGGCATCTGCATTGAAAATAAAAAACAACATTCCAGGTCTCTCATTGAGCAAGTATTGCCCAAGGTCTTTGCTAAAGAAATGAACACTGACAAGCTTTTGCATATCCTTTTCGCCTCTCAACTGTATTCCTACGAGCTTCCGCACAGTACTTCCAGCACCATCGGCTCCAATGAGAATTTTGCAATGAATATTTCTAAGTACACACGCACCATCTTGATGATGTGTTGCAGTCACATTGATAAAATGGTTGTTGGAATTGATTGATACGCACTCATGACCCATTAATAATTCCCCGCCCCTAAGGAAACCATCACTTTGGCCTTCCAAGACTTCAGGTTTGCTTACTTGAAACTTGAAATTCTTTAGTTTCTTAAGCAACAACCTACTTAATTTGTACTGAGAGAAGTGTGCAACTGACACTGGGCTGACGATGTTTTCTAGATCTGGTGAAAAAGAACAAGCACAAAATTTACTATCTTAAAAAAAAGCCCAATAAATTTCAAAATAAAGCTTTTTCAGTAGTCTACTAGTAGGATCGATTGTGTTTCAAGCGTCAGCAAATATCATAATTTCATGGAAGATGATTATGGTATTTGATCTTAGTGTACATGGAGCCTTAACAAGTAAGAAGATCAAAACGTCTCAAAAATCACACCTTGCGGTTGAATGTGGTCCACGCACCCTAGTATTTGACCAGTGAGAGAAGTGCAGTATATAAACTTCCTCCACAAATCCACCGGTGGCTGTAAATTTTGGATCTCCTCGGCAAGCCCATCCAGTTTGCTAAAGACCTGTCGATCAAACAACACAATGAATCCACAATCTTAGTAGAAAAACACTTAATTCATTACAAGCCGCATAAGTGGGCGGGCACTTTGCATAAAACCAACCTCCATAGACCGGTTGTTGATAAAGTGTGCCTGCGGGTGGTTCGAAATGGTTATGCTCTTCTCCAGAATTGAGCATTTTATCCCTGAAAAAAAAAACCCATCAAGTACAAGTGCAAGAACATTGAAGCAAAATCTAAAAGCTAAAATGGAAAGACGAGACTTGATGACAGACCTAACTTGGTGAGAAGAATAGAGAGAACAAGACCCACGGGTCCTGCGCCGACGATTAACACCGGAAGAATAGAATCCTCGGCGTTGGAGTTGTTCAAGTGTGAGGATGACAAGGCTCGGCCTTGAACGGAGCTGGCAAATGGGTACGCGTTGATTGAGGGTTTGGCTCTATGGACAGTGCTAATACCAAAACAATTGATAAACCCTGAAACTCCCCTAAACCCAGAGACCGGCATCAGACCCACAACCAACAGATTCTCGTGGGAAAGAAAGGTGAAGCCGGAAGATGTTCGATGTAGTTTCAAATTTATTTATTTATTTAGGTACAAATCAAATGAAGGTAAGATGTTGGGGATTGGGATACTAAAATTTCTGCAAAATTTTAACAAACAAAAACCACTAACAACTAATTTCATGTTGTTGGCATTCCTAGGCAAGATAATTTTTTAGGTTTAACGAAAACGAGAGAAAACTAGAAAGGAATGTAGAGAAAATGTGATATATGGTTTTAATAAAAAAGATATTGAAAGACGAATAAGAGACTAAAAAGAGAGAAATAAAAAAGATATTGTAAGATAATATTGATTGATTTCGAAATGATATTATCTCTATTGTAAGTAGGTACACTTGTATTTTTGGATATTGAAGAGTTTAACTGAAAAGACATTAATATTTAACATTCTCTTTTAGTGTCTCTTAAAAAGATATAATCTTTTAAGATAGAATCTTTAGAGGGTATATTTTTTTAATATTGTCTCATTAAAAATCTTATAAAAAATAGTTAAGTACATACTTCCCTTATTCAGTCATCCTTTTAGATCTTTTAAACGATGCATCCTGATCATTTGTATAAGTTTTTCAAATATTGATGTGGGTAGAGCTTCAGTAAATAAATTAGCTAGATTATTGCTTGTGCGTATTTGTTGGATATTAATTTCAACTTGATTTTAATAATAATGCTTAAAGAAAAATTTTAGTGAAATATATTTTATATTTATCATCTTTGATGTTGCCTTCCTTCAATTGAGCTATACAAGCAGTATTATCTTCATATATTGTCATTGAAAGTACTCTCTCATTTGATAATCCACATGCTTCTCATAATGTGATGTGACATTGATCATAGCCAAACACACTCACAACTTGCTTTATGAATTGCTAAAATTTCTGTATGGTTAGAAGAACTAGCTACCAAAATTTGTTTCACATAACGTCATGAAATAATTGTGTCCTTGATGGTAAATAAGTAGTCTGTCTGTGATCAAACTTTGTGTGGGTCTGACAAATATCTTACATCTACATAACTAACTAAATTTGTATTTGATAAATGATAATAATATAAACTCATATTCAATGTTCCTTGAAGATATCTAAAAACATGTTTAACTTCATTCTAATGTCTTCGAGTTGGAAAAGAACTATATCTTGCTAATAAATTTTAGTAAATAATATATCAGTGCACTAATAGCACCAAGGTATTAAAATTTTTTTATTTTCTTCATGAGTTCGGAAAATATTTTTTCTCACAACGAGTGACCTTATAATCATTGATGTACTTAATGGATTAACTTTATCCATATAAAACCTCTTAAGTACTTTATTCATATAATTTGATTGGTGAATAAATATTCTCATAATTAAGTGTTCAATCTGAAAACCTAAACAATATCTTATTTTGCCTAATTCTTTCATTTCAAATTCGTTCTTCAAATAGTTGACGGTTTTGTTTATGTCTTCATAAATTCCAATGATGTTCAGATCATCAGCATAAATATCAATGATAACTAAAACCAGATCCATATCTTTTTCTAAAAACACAAAGACATATTGGATCATTTTTTAAGTATATTTCAAGCAAACACTCGCTAAGATGATTACATCACATCTGTCTAGATTGTTTCAATCTTTATAAAATATTATTAAGCTTTATCGAATAAATTTTCCAAAAATTTGGATTGTTTACATCTGGTAATTTAAATACTTTAGGAATTTTCATGTATATATCAGTATTTAACGAGTTATACGAATAGGCTGTAACTACATCCATTAGATGCATTTTAAGTTTTTCATGTATTGTTAAACAAATTAGATATTGCAATATTATTGCATCTACTATAGGAGAATATGCCTCCCTATAATCAATACCGGATGTTGGGTAAAACCTTGTGCGATGAGTCTTGCTTTGTATCTCACTACTTCATTTTTTGTCATTTCTTTTTCGCACAAATACTCATTTGTATCCCACCGGTTTTACACCTTTTAGTGTATAACCTATAAGTCTAAAAATTCTTTGTTTTTTAAATAAGTTTGAGCGTTTTGAATTGTGTCTTTCCATATTGGTCATTTTGAATTGTGTCTTTCCATAATGACCAATCATTTCAATTTTTACACTCTTTCATAGAGATAGGTTCAAGATCCTCATTTTATTGCATACTATTGAGCGTTACTATCAGGACCCGGCCTCTAGACTCTTGATCCAGTGGGTCCGGATGTATATATGAGCGTGATGGATCACAACTGTAACATTCGATTGAGCTTCTAACCACATAACATAAAAGATGCTTCTTGTTAATGATTCATTCACACAATATATATAAGCCTAAGACCTCCCCCACTCATTTTCGATGTGGGATTGGGTAACTTGACCTCCTACGTAGGCTAGGTCTCACAATCTCCCCTCCTTATAAACCTTGTGTCCTCACGAGAAGAGCGCAAACAGAACTGACCTGGGCCCATACTTACGGGCCCAAACGTAAACTCAACACACAGCCCAAGCCCATACGGAAGAGGGAGTGAGATCGGCTCTGCAACCATTTGTCAAGACCCAGCCTTCGAACTCTTAGCCTAGTGGGTCCGGATGTGTATGTACGCATGATGGATCACAACTGCAATGCTCTATTAAACTTCTAACCACATGGCCCAAAAGAAGCATCTGGTTATAAATGATATATTCACACAATACATATAAGCCCAAGACCTCCCTCATTTATTTCCGATTGGGATTGGATAACTTGACCGCCTATGCAAACTAGGTCTCATAGCTACATTATATGCAAAAATACTATCGACGTGTATTTTATTGTGTTTCCATCTTTTTTTTGTAATAACATAATTGATAGAGATATCTTCATTCTCATGAGTTTTTTACATAAATTAATCAATTATGATAACAAAATTTTTCAAGACTGTATCCTCCTTTTGACTATCATGAATAGTTGCTCCTTTCCTTTTCTGAGAATTTTTATCTTGAGAACCGACTGGTCTTCCACGTTTCTGCCATGGCTTAGATTTACTAGCAATAATTAACTGTCCTTTAAGGACATCAATTCATATCGAAACATTTACAGTTGGAATTGAGACCTAGTTATTCTTTTAAGGTCAATAAATGCATCTGGCAATTGATTTGCAATAGTTTGTAAATAAATTATCTTTTGAACTCACATTCACATTGATTTATTTGAGGATCAAAACTAAATAATGATAATTCATTCCAAGAAATTTATTTTTCCAATTGTTTCTTTTCTCCCCCTAATATTGGAAATATAATTACGTCAAAATGACAATCAACAAATCTTGTTGTAAATAAATCACGAGTTGATGGCTCAAGATATTTAATTATAGATGGAGATTCATATCCAACATATATTCCTATCCTCCTTTGATGTCCCATCTTTGTACATTATGATAGAGAAATTGGGACATATATTGCAAAACCAAAAATTCTCATATGGGATATTTTTGGTTCTTGACCAGAAACCAAATGCATCGGGAAGTTTTTATGACAACTTGTTGGCCTAATGTGTATATGTTGCTGTATGTAAAATGATATGTCCCCAAGTATAAACATGGAGTTTAGATTTCATAAGCAATGGTCTTGCAATCCACTATAAGCGTTTTATAAATTATTCAGCAAGATCATTTTGTGTATGAACATAAGTTACTAGATGTTTAATTGTTATGTCAATAGACATGCAATAATCAATAAAGGCTTGAGATATGAATTCACTAACATTATTCATCCGAGTAGTCTTAATTAATAATCAGGAAATTAGGTTCGTAAACTAATTATTTGTGTAAGGAATTTTACAAATGCTACATTACAAGATGACAATAAACATACATGTGACTATCTTGTTGATGCATCAATCAAAATCATAAATAATTGAAATTGTCCACATGGTGAGTGCACAGGCCTACAAATGTCACCCTAAATTATTTCTTAAAATAATAGAGATTCAGTCCTAATTATAGTTACTGATGACCATATAATTAACTTTCCTTGAGAACTATTGCGTAAATTATAAACTCACAGTTGCAAGTATATGATTGTCAATAAGTAATATAGGTACTAAAGTACCAAATATCATTCCCACTGAGAAACTATTCAAGCTCAAGCAATCGTTTTAGTTCTAACTTCTAGTTAAATGAATCGATAAGGTGGTTTGATTTTTAAAAAGAAACAATGAAAAGTAAATAAAAGAAAAATTTACAATTTAGACAGATAAATACAATTCCCATTTTACTCTTCCAATCTTCAGACTTTGTTCTTGATTTTAAGACCTGATGATACTTTTTCAAGTTATCATTAGTTGAATCATATTCTTATTAACTATATGCCTATGTTAATCCTAATGATGAATCAACTAAATCAATTTAAACCTAGGCTTGATAGATATCATATTCTATCAATCTTTAATACTCTTAGGATTTCTATCTTCTCGTAAGAACTTAAGACTTTCTCCCAACTAATCCTAAGCTCACTTAAATACAGTTTGATCAAGACTGTTCATTAAACACAAGATATAAACATGCTGAAGTAGAATGTGCAACATGCAATTGTCACTAGGAATACAAGACCATAATATACATGGAAAAATTATATAATACGAATGAGCGAATGAGTGCAATATAAAATTCCAACAACATTACATATCTCTGTCTTGAATCCTATTGAAACTGAAAAATAAACGAAACTTAAAAGCAATTTATTACAATGAAAGCAGAAATCTATGAATGCTAAATGTCCCTGGCCTATATCCTACTATGATTTATATAGTAAATCTCCTCTGCCATATTTGCTAGCAAACTCCTACACAATGGCCTACTCCTTCCGTCTGATCAGCTGCTTCGTATTTAGTTGGTGTGGCTACACTTTCGGTTCGTGCTTGAACTAATGCGTGTGTAATGAGTCGTACTTTGAACTAAATAGTGTATACACCAATGGAAGCGATAGATGGGCACGATCAATTTGACAAAGAATAATCAGCCTTGCGGTTAGATTTTGTAAATGAGGAGTCGGATTTCCAAGTTTGATGAGTCGGAGAGATCGGACTACAAAGTCCTACCGGTTTGACTAACAAGTCAGACCAACTGGACTAGGTTACCCAACCCATTAAACTTCCATAGTATGATTGGTTTAGTTTCCAAGTCTCGATCAGACTTAGTAGTACGACCGGCCGGACTTAATAGTCCAATGAGTCAGTTTTTGTCATTTGATGGGTCGTCTCACATGATTATTATGTTCCAGTTGCCTATTCCATCTTTAATCCTGTATAGAATAAAATCTCGACATATACACTCTTATTAGATCATTTTATTCCAATTTATGTCATAAACATTCATAAATAATAGTATATGATAATATAAATAATAGTGTCATCAAGAATAAGCAACACATGAGAATTCATTAAATTAAAAAATCTTCTTATTTTTCAATAGATGACCAAAAAAATTCTCAAGTATTTTTCGCATTATAACTAAACCGATATGGCCTAACCAGTCATGCCAAATTTTAAACACATCACCAAATTGATAGTTTATTATAGAATAAAATTCTATTACTCGAATACTCATGTAGTATAATCTAGAGAAAAATGCAGATAATTTTTCTAAGATATATTTTTTATCCAAAATAATAGAAGTCATACAAAGATATTCAATATTGTCTTGCTTTATAGTCTCAATATGATATAATTTTTCCATGTATATTATGGTCTTGTATTCTTAGTGACAATTGCATGTTGCACATTCTACCTCAGCATATTTCTATCTGTGTTTAATGAACAGTCTAGATCAAACTGGATTTAAGTGAGCTTAGGATTAGTTAGGAGAAAGTCTTAAGTTCTTACGAGAATATAGAAATCCTAAGAGTATTAAAGATTGATAGAATATGAATATATCTATCAAGCCTAGGTTTAAATTGATTTAGTTGATTCATCGTTAGGATTAACATAGGCATATAGTTAATAAGAATATGATTCAACTAATGATAACTTGAAAAAGTATCATCAGGTTTTAAAATCAAGAACAAAGTCTGAAAATTGGAAGAGTAAAAAGGGAATTGTATTTATCTGTCTAAATTGTAAATTTTTCTTTTATTTACTTTTCATTGTTTCTTTTTAAAAATCAAACCACCTTATCGATTCATTTAACTAGAAGTTAGAACTAAAACGATTGCTTGAGCTTGAATAGTTTCTCGATTACTACTTTTAGGAAGATCTTCGACAGGGGTTTTACTTTTAAAATTTTAATGAATAGAGTCAATCTCTTCTTTTAGATTTTTTATTTCTTCTTTAATCTGTTGAATTTCTTGTTTCAAAATCATCTAAGGTTAATATTTCTTTCTTTTGTTCTTGTTTGAATAAAATCACATTTAAATTATATGTTTTTAATTCTTTATTTTTATTCCTATTATTCTTAATATAATTTTCGTATTCTATTAAGAATTTTCTCTATATTTCTTAATCTTTCATTTGAACAATCAAATCAAACAATGAATTGTGAGAATCAGAACCTTTGAGCTACTTGGGTCGGAAAGCCCAATCAAAATTTATGAGGTTAATGAGCTTTAGTCCGTAGTTTAGGTCGATGAAAAATAATAAACTTGATTTTTGATGATATGAAGTTAATTTGTAATTTTAAGGAATTCATGTATTTATTGAAAATTTCGGATAGTTATAAAATCGATGATTAAAACATACAGAGGTGAGACTTAATGATGGTTTATGTGATTTAGGACCTTGGTTAAATTCATTAAAGGTTTAAAGGTATTATGAATTTTTTCAAGAATTTTTGAAAGTGAAATCGGAATTTTTGTAATTTTCAGGAAATATTCGGGTAAAGTATTTGATTTTTAGTAAAAATTATATTTATGGGAAGATAAATTTTATAATACTAATGTGAAGTACTATTCACAAGGAGTTCGTAAGATTTTTTTACATATTTTTCGGAGTTATACGCTAATTTTTATGAATTTTTGATGATCTTAGGAAATTGATGAATAATTAAGTAATTATATTATTTAATATTATTTTAATAATACTTAAACAGAAGTCAAAACGACAATGGTCAACATCGTTTTACCCATTGTTACCTAAAATGCGCCCTTAATTTATTGTTTTAGCTAAGCTTTCAAATTATTTGAAAAAAAACACTGCCAATATGACGTCGTTTTGTGTTTGTTCCAACACAACATCGTATTGGTGTCGATTGAGTCACACCAGGAAGAAACCCTCCAGCCCACACATGCAGTCACACCAACTGCTTCTCCGACCATGCTTACTTGGCCGGATTAAGTCGGACATAGCCACACACCTATTTCCCTCTCCAGCTTCGAACACATTTGGAAAAACTTCGATTTCGCTTCGTGGGAGAACGTTGGACTCTTTTCGACCATTTTTATTCCATTTCAGCAAGAATTTCGACGGATTTGGGTGAGAACCCTACCTTGGAAAATCAAGTGTTTCCTTCTCTTAGATCTAGAGTTGATAAAAATGGGCATTCTTGGTGTGTTTCAATTTATCTTGATGTGGGGAATATTTTGGTGTATGAATTGTTAAGCTTCGATGCGTGTGTAGAGGTAATGGTTAATTGAAAACTAGGGTTGTAGGTGCTAGGGTTTCGGCTGGAGGTTGAAGATGACCCAGTCGAACAACGGGTCATCTGCTCCAGCCGAAACCCCAGCACATGTAGTAGGCCGTGAAGGTAGACGATAAGTCACCTGCAGATGCTGGTGACAAGTCATCTGAGGGGAGACCTAGGCTCGAATAGAGCCTAGGGTTGGGTTAACGTGAGACGTCCTGAAACGGACACGTGTTACAAAGCTGGAGCTTCAGTGGTAGCTTTAGGCATGCCTCGTTCCGGAAGGTGTCGCTTGGGGATTGGTCAGAAATTAAAATAAGTAGAAAATAGGAAAAATAGGCAGAAAAGGGTAGAAAATTCAGGAAAAATAGAATAAAATTGAGAAAAAATCCCTAAAAATCATGATAAATGCTAGAAAGAATAAGGAATCTGATTGTAGAATAATTATTCAAATATAAGGTGATTTGATGAGTCAAATAAATAGATTAAGATCTGAAAAAATAAGAAAAAATAGGAAAAATATTCGGATTGATTTCGTATTGATTTTCAGGTAGAAATGCATCGTGTTAAGGTTATAAGTGGATAATTTATGAGTGATTATATATTAAGGATACAACGTTAAGGATTCGGCTATGAATACATATGTAGGTGGATACCTACAGGTTATGGATCTCGAGGGATATGCCTAACGATCGAGGATTAAGTGTGGGTATTTTAAATGACGGGAAACCGTGAGTGGACAGACCCTTTTTATATATTATTTACTGGTATGAATAAATACACATGAGTAGGATTAATGAGAAGCATAAGGAATGAATTAATAAATAAAATCATTGTGTGTTGCTTGAAACTTCTTGCTCGATTATTGAGGTATGTTAGGCTATGAGTTATGTTATGCATCGATTAAATGTGCCATGTATGATTTTAATAATGGAAGTGCATATGAAGTATTCGGGTGCATTCGACATCATAAGATAGAATTAAGCATCACAACAGTATAGGATGACCTATGCGACTTATGAGAGCTCTCCGAGTATGGTAGTACTACGACATGGATTTTCCAAGGGAGGCATAAGGTGGGACGGGGAGATTTTAATCAAATAAAAATAATATGAAAAAACAAGATATCCTAACGTGGTGTCGAATAGGTGAAGCTACCATCACCTAACGCTCTGGCATCGTTAGTGGAACTAATCGAGTTAGCATACAAAATCACAAGAAACACAAGGTGCCGCATATAGAAGTGCCTCTGATGGATCCCAATCCTATTCCTAGCGTCGGAGGGATTGAGAGTCATTGCCAGCCCAGCCACGGTTCTGATTGCCTGAATTTTTACGTGCTACATTATGAGATGCTAGTGATCATACTCATTGATGTGATGAGTACACAAGTGTCGTTGTGTGCTGGTATGCCTATGTTATCATTAAATGTTTGCGTATAATTTTCTATGCATATTTTCCCATCCGCTCACCTGGCAGGTTTCTGTAAGATTTTGGCATGTGTGCAGGGATAGCCAATAACAAATAGGAGCTCATTCCCGGGCATAGCAAGAGACGATCGACTATTGAATAGTCGAACTCAAGGTAAATTTTAAGGAGCATTATGTTCATAGTATACTCCCCTAGCGTGTTTAAATCTATTAGAGCCAATATAATTAGTGAAGTCCTAGGTAATTTAAATAAATTTAACAATCATTGATGATACCCAGACATCATCGTTTCTCCCTTGTAATTCCGTTACTCAATATATTAATAGAATCTTTTAATGCATACCTCCGCTTTAATGTATACTATTAGCCTTGTAGGATTATTATATGCATTATTAAATGTTAAAATAGTGTATATATTGGGCCTAAGGCAGGGGTTGTTGCGCAATGAATATTGGGGTCCGGGGTATGACAAAACAACCCTGCCATGAATTCTATATTGTTATAGTATTAATGTTATAACACTAACATGGTCTTACACATTCACATTCTTCTAGACTTTTATTACTTTTTGAAATACTATAATCACTCTCTGATTCTTTTCTCATCATGTTTAATAATTCTTTTTTATCATTTTTATTTATTTGTGGGAGTCTTATCTTTTTAATTAACGGACACTCCTTTTTGTAATGACCGCATTTACCACACTTGTAACAAGTATGCACTTTCTTTCTTTCCTAATTTTCATTTTGATTATATTTCCTACTTTCTTTTTCTTATTAAATTGTGGTTTCTCATAAGTTCTTTAACAAGTCTTGGGTACCTATTGATCTTTAGCTTCTTATATTTTTTATCTTTATATTTGGCTGAAGGTGTGGTTATCTTTTCATAACCATATTGACTACAAAATGATCCTAACTCTTTTTTTCCTCTAAGTTTATCTTACTTAAGTTTTGACTTTAGTTTTAATTCATTGCATAAGTTTAACCCTTATGTATTTATTTCGGTTATCAAATCTCTATAAGTTATCATTTCAAAATGAAGACTATTATTATTAAACTTACTTTTTGATTTTGATAATATATATGTGTATCTCAAGCCCATGCCTAATTAGTATACAAATCCAAAATCTCATTCTCGTGGGCTACTATGCCAAAAACTATTGAGGTGGACCCTTAAAATCGCTTCATTGATAACCCCGGCCAAACGAAAATCAAAAGCCCACTGGTGGTTAATTTAATGCACATTTTCAAAATAAGTATAAGTCCCCTACCACCAATTCATCCTCGGAAAAAATGGAGAAATCACATTATCACACGATTCCCAACTCACACACAACTCAAAAAGCCCGAAGGCAATTGTAGCCTATCACATCACATACTCATACAAGGCATACATAATTCATTCGTACTGCTAGGCAAGGGACTATTCTTCTATCTAAGGATACTCATCCACTTACCTTCGTAATGGCCAAGCACAATTCGTCAATTCCAAGTCATACTTAGAAATTATATATATACATATTCTTTGCAAATGTGTAGAACAAATCTCAAATCATGTTATAATTTAAATAAAATGTATTGCACTCAAAATCAACTCAAAAGCTCCCTAAGAGCCCCCACAACTCAATAAATCAATATATATAATTATTCTCACAATGCATTTCAATTACATCATAAACATGCATATAGGTCCATAATAAATATTTTATGCATCATAAATATGCCTCACACATAATGAACCTAACATGCCAAGTCATTCATCAATGCACATAGTGCCTACATTAAAAAACAAGCATTTACCCAATTTTAATTAATAAAACAAAATAATTCCGTATATGTAAATGAAACATAGTCCCTCACCTCTTGACGCACCGACAACTCAACGATAATACCTTTGCCTTTACCGACCGCTGAAACACTACCTCAAAAACCATGCACACAAAACCGCACTAGGAACAAAGCTAAAAAAAATATAATCGAAAATGAACAGAATTAAAAACAACCTAAGAGACCTCCTAAACACTCACTCTAAGTCTCAACTCACTAATTGCAACCTCTAAAAATACAAACCACTCAATCCCTTAAGAGGAACAACCAACCCCTTCACACACCCAAGTCTTCCTAAGCTGAAATTTCAATTCCAAGCTCAACTAATATCAAAATTGGTTTCCTAAATCCACAAACCTTCTCTACAACACACAAACAACCTAACTCAAGCAATGGAATCAACCAATTCCATTCAATTCAACAAAAGCACAATTTCCCAAAATTATCAAAATTGTCATCGAAAACTCTAAATGATCATCCATGAATTAATTGTTGTTTTCATACAATCTAAAGCAACAGACCATCACAGGAAATATTTAAGCATGCTAAAACAACCAAAAATCGAAAATAAATGGAAAAAATTAAACATTTACCTAAAAAATCGAAATTGACCCAAAACACTTAAATTTGGCCAAATTCACTCCAAACCTAACATACACAAATAAAAATCTGGGGAGAGGGGTTGGGTTTATGATTTGGAACAATACTCACACATCAATTTGGAGGGGAAAAGAAATTGTGGGAATTTTGGGACTTTGGGGTGCTCTCGGCCGTGATGAAGGTTAAGGGTATTTTTGAAATTCTAGCTTCCTTTGACTCTTTGACTTTAACTTTGACTATGACTTTTTTCTTTCTTTTTTTTTTTAAAAAATTCTTAAAATCTGAAATAATTATAAAATGACTCACTTATGCTCCAAGTAGGGAAAAATAAAATTTAAAAGCTCAAAATATGAAAATTAGACCTTCAAAACGTAATTGGGCTTGAGAAACAAAAATCGAGCCCACCAAAGGTAAGTCGGCCCAAAGACCTTCGGTCACTCAAAACGGGCCTCCAAAACTCATAAGCGGGTCAAAGGAGTAGAAATTGGTATATCTAATGAACTCAAGCCTTGAACAACACACCAATCGACTAACTATTTTATTGCACACTAAAACTCCAAAACGACACGTTGCACAAATTATCGACACACTACCAACGACATGATGTTCTAGGCATCCTCAACCCGACGCCTAAGCTCTATGACTATGTTCAGGTCACTCGGTCAAAAGGTCAACTCTGATAGTCAATTGGTCAACTCACTCAAACCGACCAATCCGAAAAATCTGACTGAATCCGAGTGCTGACTAGACTCTCAAAAGGACAAGGTCTTACATAATTTATTAAAAATCATAATATCGTACTATGTTCATTAGAAAAATATAAATAATTAGAATTATCCATCTGAAAATTTCCCAAAAATTTCTAAACACTAACATTCAATATAGGAACCCATCCATGGTCATAAACCATCAAAATTATTTTTGTATCTCACCCTTTTCATTTTTATAACACATGCACACATAACCCCCTGTATATAATTCTCAAATTATCATGTAATTTTTCTTTCTGAAAAATTTAATAACTCATATTCATCTCTTATAGCGGACATTATTTTTTCTTGAGTCTCAAAGGATAGACTCAAAAGCCTTAGTCATCAAACGACTTGAATTACAAGATTTGTTAGGTATTATCCCCAGATTCAAGTTCTAAGAAATACAACATTCAAGGCTCTTTCGGAAGTATCAGAAATCAAGAAACATACTTGCGAGTCTAAATGACTCGACAAAAAGAAATATAATTATGATTTCTAAATCAACTTCTTTCAAGTCGTATACTTACGTCAATTCCTGATAACAATTAGTTTTGGTATTCACCAATTCATTACCTATACTTAATCGTTTCAATAACATCAATAGTTTCTCATACCCCTGATCCATAGGTTATGGGCTCACCAGTTTACGGTTTATCAGGGTTATTGGGTTTAAAGCCCAACCCACTAAGGTACGAAACCTCATAATATATATATATATATCATTAAATAATAAAAAAATTATAATTAGAAATTTACATTAGTTGAACCGTTATTTTTTAAAATAACTAATTTCAACGAGTATTATCTTATTTATTCATTTTATTTATATTTTTTATAATACATGTCTATGTTTAGTATAAACATATTTATATCTAGAATGTCTAGGCTTGTATATGATTATGAAAAAATATATAACAATAAAAATCAATTAATAAATCTAACAATAAATACTTATTATTTTTTATTAAGAATTACGATTTATTTCTTTTTTTACCTATTATATTTAATAAATCTAAAAAAATGAGATTCTTATTAGATTACACATAATATGATAAAAGTAGAAAAATATGCCGACATAAATCATAAAAATTTGTAAAATAATAACAGAAAAAAGAAAAAAAATCAAGACAAGATTAACAATTTAAATATTATCTAGCTTTTTAGATAAAAAATAGTATATCATTAAAAATAAAAATATAAAAATATATACTTATAGTATTTTTAATTAAAAAATTTATTAATACAAAATTTATAAAAAAAATTGTTGAATAGAAAAAAAATACAATACATATTATAAATCCATCATTCTTGAGTGTCATGTGAGACATGTATTAAAAATACAATGCATCGTGAGGTATGTATTATGCATTTTGTCACACATCAAATTCAAACTACAATTCATTTCGATATTATACATGAGACCCAATTTATATGGGATCAATTATGTCTGAGATGCAATTTCATATCGAAAGGTAATAAAAAAGTCTTGGATTTATATATATTATGTAATTAATTTCAACGTATTATCTTATTATTTATTATTATTATTATTATTATTATTATTATTATTATTATTATTATATTTTTTAAATGCATGTCTATGTCTAGTATAAACATATTTATATTTAGCATGTCTAGACTTGTATATGATTATAAAAAAAAATATAACAATAAAAATCAATTGATAAATCTAACAATAAATACTTTTATTTATTTTTTTATTGAGAATTACGGTTTTTTTTACCTATTATATTTAATAAATCTAGAAAAAAATAAGATTCTTATTAGATTACACATAATATGATAAATAATAAAAAAATCAAAGTAAAAAATATGCCGACATAAATCATAAAAAATTATAAAATAATAACAGAAAAAAGATAAAAAAGCAAAACAATTACTTACAGATTTTTTTTATATGAAAAAATATTTATGGTGCAGATCTTTTTGGATAAATAAAAATAACTTGATATGAATAGAAAAGATATTGAAAGATGAAGAAGAAATAAACAACTAGAGGAATAAGGAAGATATTGTAGGATGATATTGATTGATTTCCAAACGATAATACATAATCATATTTATAAATATATATATGAATATTTATTATATCTGTAGGGACATAATTTTTCAAATATATTTGTATAACTGAAAAAATATCCAATGTATGACAATATATTCTTAATTTTACCTCATGTATAAATATAAAATATTATTTTTTAAATAACAATTTTAAAATTTTGTTATAAAATATTTATTATATAATATAATTTTTTTTCAATTAACTTATTTTTTTTATATTTATTAAAACCTTATTAGATAAAATTAAATAGGAAAAATTAAAGTGAAATAAAAATGATACATCAATAATGATGAACCAATAGGATGCTTTGGCACCAATGAGGTGTTCTACACAGTTAGTAATTGCTTAGTTTGAGGAACCCTTAAGACCTGATTAAGCAATTTAATGGTTGTCTCTCCTAAGTCGTCTGACACTCTCATGGAAGAGCCTCGTCCTCCATCGGATCCTGATGGGGCGGTCATGGAGGTGGAACGGAACTCGTATCGCAAGGCGTTGGTCCAGAATTAGGAACGTCAAGGTGTTCAGACTCTTGATCCTCTGGGGGTCAACAGATTCGTTATTGATACTGAAGATTTTACATGAACTGTGGAGGGGGGTTTGCCTGTTGTATCTTTCTCTGATAAAATGCAGCAACTCATGCAAGAATCGATGAAGTTGGTTGTCATTGTCAAGGCTGTGGGTAGGAATATCGGTTACAAAATGCTGTATAACAGGTTGCACATAATGTGGAGGCCGACTGGTTTGATCAAGCCCACTGACTTGGATAACAGCTTTTTCATGGTTAAGTTGAGTACGATTGAGGATTATAAAAGGGCTCTCTTGGATGGTCCTTGGACTATTCCTGGAGGGTATTTATCCGTGAGTCAATGGTCTCCGTCTTTTAGCCCGGATGAAGAGAAAATCTGTTCTATTACTGCATGGATCAAGTTTCCTGGCCTGGCTGTTCAGTATTATAATCGAAGTGTCTTACGGGTGTTAGCGGATCTGGTTGGTCGGTTTATCGAAGTTGATTTTAATACTGAGGAAGCTCATCGAGGGAAGTTCGCCGGAGTTGCGGTGGAATTGAATATGGATAGTCCTCTTGTTTCTCATATTCTGGTTGATGGAAGGAAGCAAATCGTTCAGTATGAAAATCTTCCCTTTATCTATTTTTCCTGTGGTGTATATGGTCACGACAAGGATCATTGTCCTCAGACAACTTCTACAGTTCGTGATGATAGGCTGATGCAGGACAACTCTAATGAAGTTGTTCCTCCGCCTGCCATGACGGATACTCAAGGAATCCAATCAGATCCGGGGCCATGGATGTTGGTTCCTAGGAAAAGAAAGAGAAAGATCTCTAAGGATCCCCGTAAGGGGGGAAGCGGTAATCCTGGAGTAATTTCAGACCCGCATATCAAGGGCTCATCCCGATTTGATGTTCCAGCTACTATGTAGGAGGAGGAGACTGTTTTAGAAGGTCAACTCCAAGATTCTAGGGCAATGATTGGGATCGTGGCTCAGGATATTCCTAGAAGTGGGCGACATGAGAAGGAGGTTCAAAAGGAAGGTGCTTTGGTATTGCCATCTGGAGCTCAATCTGGGGCCACCGAATCAGCTCCAATTGGCGGTCAATGCCTTTTGTCGGGTATGCGTGCTGAGCCTTTGGTTATGTTTAACTCCCAACCTAACCAGGATAGAGAAATGATTAATTTAGATAACTTGGGCCCAGTGCCCATTACACTGGATTCGACTAATAACTTTGTGGTAGGCCCATCCTCACCTTCGGGGTCATAGTGTTTACCAAAGGGCCCGATTGGTCAGTCCTTGTTACCGTTGACTCTTGTGAAAAGGTTAGGGGGTTTGTCTAAGCTTACATCGAAGCCTACTATTGCCTTGTCAAGCAAGAAAAAGATGAAAACCTTTTTTAAGAAGGGTTCTGGGGCAATTACCGAAAAGCTAGCAGAATCTGTGCTATTTACTTATGGTAATGGATTGGAAAACTTGGAGCCAAATATAG
This sequence comes from Passiflora organensis, assembly GCA_019739055.1. Lineage (NCBI taxonomy): Eukaryota > Viridiplantae > Streptophyta > Magnoliopsida > Malpighiales > Passifloraceae > Passiflora > Passiflora organensis. The sequence goes on from JAEPBF010000103.1 coordinate 2,694,446, forward strand.
TGGTTCCGGAGGAGGCGAGCGCAACGCGCTCAACTGTCCATGATTTGTGACGGCCCCCAGTTGTGGATGCTTTCTCATACTAGTTATATGATGATGTTATATAATTTGAAGATAGTTGTGTGGAATGTTCAAGGAGCCGCAGACAAGAGTTTTTTGCACATGAGTCGGACTTTAATTAGCTTACATAAGCCAGGAGTGTTTGTGATCTTGGAGCCTCGTATTAGTGGTAAAAAGGCTGATCATGTTATCCAAGCTCTTGCTTTTGTCCATTCGCATAGAGTGGAGGCAGTCGGTTTTTCTGGGGGCATTTAGATTCTGTGGAGGGACTCTTGGTGCATTCGCATCTTTTCGAACCACAGGCAGTTTATTCACATGACTATTCAGGGAGGTGACAACAGTTGGTGTTATTTTACTGCAGTTTATAGCTCTCCGAACGGGGCTAGAAGAAGGTTGTTATGGGATGGTCTGTGTAGTATTTCCCCTACACCTGATCACCCTTGGCTGTTGGCAAGTGATTTTAATGTAATATTTTCAGCGAAAGAGAGAGCAAGAGGGTCGTCTGGTAGTAGAGTGGGGTGTAGGGAGTTTCGAAGGTGGCTTGTAGACTATGAACTATCAGATTTAGGCTTCTCTGGTCTGAATTTTACATGGAGAAGAGGGTTACTATTGGAAAGATTATACTGTGTAGTCTGTAATAGTTCCTATTTGCAGGCATTTCCAAAAGCCAAAGTTATCCATCTTCCTCTTTATGGCTCGAATCACAGGCCTTTGTTGATTTGTCTGGGTGAGAATGATAGGAGCAGACTGGATCGTGGCTCTAGTCATTTCCGATTTATGGCAGCCTAGCTTGCTTACGAGCAGTGGCCAGGATTCGTCTCGGATTTGTGGAAGGAAGGGGATTCTTTGAGTACTAACTTATCTTGCTTGTCGGAGCGAGCACCAGCATGGAATAGAGAAATTTTTGGTCATATTTTTCAGAAGAAAAAAAGGGTCTTAGCACGATTGGGAGGGGTTCAATGCGCTCTTAAATCTTACTCGTTTGCTTCTTTGCTCTCGCTTGAAGATGAACTGAATCAAGAGTTTGAAGAAATCTGTCTACAGGAGGAAATATTTTAGAGGCAAAAATCTTAGAGTGATTTCTTGAATCTGGGGGATCGCAACACTTCCTATTTTCATGCGAAAACTAGAGCTAAATTTCACAAGGCTAAAATTGAGGCTTTAAAGCTTGGTGAGGAGTGGTGTTATGATGCTTCCTTGCTAGAGTCTGAAGCTTTTGCCTTTTTTCGAGGTCTGTATCACGAAGAGGAGGTGGGTGTTCACCCACGATATGAATTTCGTGGCCTTTTTCCTTCGACTACTTATGGTTTTCAGGGTGCTCTCTTAGCACCAGTAACGGCTAACAAAGTTAAAAACGGTCTTTTTGGCATGCATCCTCTTAAAGCTTCGGGTCCCGATGGTATTCCAGCAGTCTTTTATCAAAATAGTTGGCATTTGACGGGTGTTTCTTTGGTTAATATGGTTAAGGGAGCTTTTGCTGGAGGCCGAATTGAACCTTCCTTGTGCAATACGTTAATTTCTTTGATCCCTAAAGTCTCTCCACCCGAGAGACTGTGTGAGACCCTGAATTTTGAGTCTTAGAAGTCCAGAAGCCAGTGCAGGTAAAAAGATGATTTTTCTCCTTAAGGAAAGGATGTGTGATGGCCGAAATTGGTAAGATTGTTTAGTAGTTAATTCTGTTTAAAATTTCCTTTAATCTAAGTCCTTATAGATAGATAATTGCCTTAGAGATTAAAATCCCTAAAAATAGGGAAAGATAATTAATGAATTTAATTATATGGTAAATTATCTTATTTTGATAAAGTGATTAAAAGTAGTAATCATAATTTTATACCCATTCATTATAAATAGGAAGCCAACCCCACAAAAATCATTCATAGAAAACATACAAAATTCGTATAAGCCTAAAACCCTATACCTCCCTATAACCGCCAAAATTTTCTGAAACTTTAAACTAGCATAACTCTCTTATCGTTCATCGGATCCCTGCAAATAATAGCTTGTTGGAAAGCTCTCTTCATCATCTTTCAAACCATCTTTTGGTTTTTGTCAGGAGATTAGTATTTCTTTCTCTAAGGTTAAGTTGAAATTTGGCGGCACTACCAAATCTTCTTGAAATTCAGAATAGCATAACTCTTTCATCGTTTGTTATATCTCTACAAATAATAGCTTGTTGGAAAGCTCTCTTCATCCTATTTCAAACCATCTTTGGGTTTTTGTCAGGAGGTTAGTATTTCTTTCTCTAAAGATAAGTTGAAAATCGACGGCAGAATTAGGTTTTCGCCAAATCTTCTTGAATTTCAAAATAGCATAACTCTCTCATCATTTCTCAGATCGCTACAAATAATAACTTGTTGTAAAGATCTTTTCATACTCTTTCTAACCATATATGTTTTGTGGTTTGGAAGTAAATATTTTTTTGTCTAAGGTTAAGTTGAAAATCGGCGACGAAATTTGCATAGTTAATTGGAATGGTAATTCAGGTTGAATCTTGTTAAGTTCCTGGCTATCACATCACACATCTAAGGGGGAGCCACCTGCGGTATCTGATCACTGGTTTCTTATAGGTTTGGTGAGTGGTATTGGTAAGAAAATAGGGTATTCAATTGATTATTGAATATGCATGCTTAGTTTGTTTTCGTCTTTGCATGGTGATAATATAGGTGGTTAGTTTGTTTTTGTCTTTGCATGGTGATAATATAGGTGGTTTAGAATTATCTAATAAAGGCAAAGGAGTAGCTTATTGTTCAGAGACAAGAGAGGTAGGATCTACGTCTCATCGGTTTCTCCAGAAACCCCTGTTATTTTCTTGATGTTTTTGTTACCTGCCCTTGTTGTATTGCATGCGATTGGATTATAGGGTGAGAGTATGAAATTCGGAATGAGATATGGATCTCATAGGCTATATCAAACCCCTGAGTTAGGTATTGAGTGCCTGGGTTGCAGATGTTATGTGAATTGAATATGTTGATTGTGTTCTGACATGATTGAGGATACCCTGTTTTGGTATTATGCTGTGTACTTGCCTGTGTGTGCTTGTACGTGTTTGTGTGTCAGGATCTTTTTTCGGTGGCCATTCAGGGTAAGCGTTGATGCTCCTAAGGAGAGGAGAGGTTCTTACTGGTATGGGAGTTGTATAGGCGGCAAACCCCAGCATGCGCGCGCTGGATATCTGTCTTTGCGAGACCGGAACCCTGTCCTTGCGAGGCAGGAAGCCCTTATCCTTGCGAGGTTTGGTATGCCCTAGTCCATGTGTGGCAAGACTACTTGTCCTTGCGAGGCAAGATGAATAGGCTTACTGATTAGTTTGTGTGTTAACCATCTACCCTTTGTGCAGTAAGCCTTGGACAACACAGGTGAAAGGGGATGGCCTTTCTTCTTCATTTCCGAGAGTAATCTGATGAGTTCTACCTGCCTATGTACTTCTGATCTTTCGGAAGTGTTTGTAGTCCTCCCTCAACCATAGATTCGGCCCTAGCCTCTTTTTGATTGATTCTTGAATTGCGTGATCCCTTTTAGTTGTTTAGAATTGAAAACTAATCGTGTGCATTTCTCTGGTTCGTTGTTAGCATGAATCGAAGTCGCACCTACCTTAATTGAAGAAATCCGGAATCAACAATTAGAGGATCCGAAATTTACTGAAATTTGGAAGCAACTTGCTGATGGTGTTGATGCCATAGTTCGTGATTTCAGAATACGAGATGACGAAGTACTAGTCTTCAGAAACCGGGTATGTGTTCCACAAAATGTTGATATTCGTAACCTTATTCTATCAGAGGCGCATAGTTCGAAGTTCGCTATTCATCCTGGAAGCACTAAGATGTACCGAGATTTGAAGGAGCAGTATTGGTGGCCAAACATTAAATGTCACATTGCTGAGTTCGTTGCCCGATGCCTCGTATGTCAACAAGTAAAGATAAAATATCAAAGACCTGCTGGTCTACTTTAGTCACTTCTGATTCCATAATGGAAGTGGGAGCACGTCACAATGGATTTTGTGACTGGTTTGCCTAGATCGAAGCAAGGATACAATGCCATTTGGGTGATCGTGGATCGACTGACGAAATCTGCACTCTTTCTTCATATACGTATGACAGATACACAAGAAAAATTGGCAGTTTGTTACTTAGATGTGATTGTTCGATTGCATGGAGTGCCATCAGTCACTTCCGATTCCAGAATGGAAGTGGGAGCACGTCACAATGGATTTTGCGACTGGTTTGCCTAGATCGAAGCAAGGATAAAATGCCATTTGGGTGATTGTGGATCGACTGACGAAATCTGCACACTTTCTTCCTATACGTATGATAGATACACCAGAAAAATTCGCAGTTCGTTGCTTAGATGTGATTGTTCAATTGTATGGAGTGCCAGTTTCTATTGTTTTAGATTGTGACCCTCGTTTCACCTCACGATTTCGGGAGAAATTCCAGAATGCGCTAGGTTCAAGATTGAATTTCAGTACAGCATTTCATCCCCAGACCGATGGTCAATCAGAAAGGACAATTTAGACAATTGAAGACATGCTACGAGCGAGTGTATTAGATCAGCAAACCGGTTGGGATCGATGCCTGCCATTGGAAGAATTTGCTTACAACAATAGTTTTCATGCAAGCATCGGTATGGCACCCTATGAAGCATTATATAGAAGACGTTGCAAAACTCTCATTTGCTGGAATGAAGTAGGCCAGAGACGCCTAGATAATCCGGAATTAATTGACCAAGCAACAGAACAATTAAGCTTGATCCGACAAAGGCTAAAAACAGCCCAGGATCGACAGAAAATCTACGCCGACAATCGACGAAGGGAGCTAGAATTTGCGGTAGGTGATAAATTATTTTTGAAGGTCCCCCCATGGAAAGGAGTCCTTCGTTTTCAGCAGCGAGGTAAGCTAGCACCTCGCTACATTGGTCCATATAACATTGTCGAAAGAATTGGCCCTGTTGCATACCAACTTGCACTACCTCCAAATATGGAAAGAATTCACAACGTATTTCACATTTCAATGCTAAGAAAGTATATACGAGATCCTGCTCATGTGCTTAAAGAACCACTAGTTGAAGTTGCTGAAGACCTATCATATCCCGTACAGTCAGTTGCCATACTAAATCGGCCAGTTTAACAGCTTCGCAGTCGAAGCGTGCCTATGGTACGAGTTGTTTGGCGTGATAGCCAAATTGAGGAACAATCTAGTGAGACTGAGGAATCTATGCGTGCAAAATTTCCTTACCTATTTGATTAGGTACTTATGTTAAAAATTTCGAGGACGAAATTCTCATGAGGGGAGGATGTGAGACCCCGAATTTTGAGTCTTAGAAGTCCAGAAGCCAGTGCAGGTGAAAAGACGATTTTGTCCCTTAAGGAAAGGATGTGTGATGGCCGAAATTGGTAAGATTGTTCAGTAGTTAATTCTGTTTTAAATTTCCTTTAATCTAAGTCCTTATAGATAGATAATTGCCTTAGAGATTAAAATCCCTAAAAATAGGGAAAGATAATTAAAGAGTTTAATTATCTGGTAAATTATCTTATTTTGATAAAGTGATTAAAAGTAGTAATCATAATTCTATACCCATTCATTATAAATAGGAAGCCAACCCCACAAAAATCATTCATAGAAAACATACACCTGCAGTATCTGATCACTGGTTTCTGATAGGTTTGGTGAGTGATATTGGTAAGGAAATAGGGTATTCAATTGACTATTGAATATGCATGCTTAGTTTATTTTCGTCTTTGCCTGGTGATAACATAGGTGGTTTAGAATTATCTAATAAAGGCAAAGGAGTAGCTTCTTGTTCAGAGACAAGAGAGGTAGGATCTACGCCTCATCGGTTTCTCCAGAGATCCCTGTTATTTTCTTGATGTTTTTGTTACCTGCCCTTATTGTATTGCATGCGATTGGATTATAGGGTGAGAGTATGAAATTTGGAATGAGATATGGATCTCATAGGCTATATCGAACCCCTGAGTTTGGTATTGAGTGCCTGGGTTGCATATGTTATGTGAATTGAATATGCTGATTGTGTTCTGACATGATTGAGGATACCCTGTTTTGGTATTATACTGTGTACTTGTCTGTGTGTGCTTGTACGTGTTTGTGTGTCAGGATCCTTTTCCGGTGGCCATTCGGGGTAAGCGTTGATGCTCCTAAGGAGAGGAGAGGTTCTTACTGGTATGGGAGTTGTATGGGCGGCAAACCCCAGCATGCGCGCGCTGGATATCTGTCCTTGCAAGGCAGGAAGCCCTTATCCTTGCGAGGTTTGGGATGCCCTAGTCCGTGTGTGGCTAGGGAAGACTTGTCCATGTGTGGCAAGACGACTTGTCCTTGCGAGGCAAGATGAATAGGCTTACTGATTAGTTTGTGTGTTAACCATCTACCCTTTATGCAGTAAGCCTTGGACAACACAGGTGGAAGGGAATGGCCTTTCTTCTTCATTGCCGAGAGTAATCTGAGGAGTTCTACCTGCCTGTGTACTTCTGATCTTTTGGAAGTGTTTGTGGTCCTCCCTCAACCATAGATTCGGCCCTAACCTCTTTTTGATTGATTCTTGAATTGCGTGATCCCCTTTAGTTGTTTAGGAATGATCTAATGTGAATTGGGAGATTTGTGTTTAGGGTTTCTGCAAATTTTATGATGTTGTGACCCTACTAAGATTCTTGTAATCTCATACCGTTGTTTTTACCATTTTTCAGGCTTAGGTACATCCATTATCCGTGGTACCAGTGTGTGAGATCAAGGCTGCACAGCGACGCGATATTGCGTCATATTTGCATACTTGATCCTTGTTTACTTGCGCATATAACATGGATGATTGGGCATCTTTCTGGTTTATTTTAAGATCCCTCCTTTGCTTGCTATTTCCGAAATATGTTGGAGGATTTCTTGCTGGTTAATTGGATCCCTATGGGGCTTGTGTGTTATGAATCCAATGATTTAATCTAAAGACTTCCGCTGATGTTTTATTTACTCTGTATGTTACCAGAATATGTGTCCAATATAATGCTCCAATTGTTGTTAAACATTAAAATAAACATGCTAAAATTCGGAAGTTAATGATAAGCCTGGTGAGATTCTGATAGGTCTTATGTGTCATTTAGGCTTATTTGGGTTTCACGGCGGTGATGACCTTAATCGAAGCAAATAGTAATAGTTAGGAATTGAGGTCGTCACAGACTGGATCAATTGAGACCCATAAGCCTCTGTAATGTGAATTTTAATGTGGTGACGAAAGTATTAGCGAATCGTTTATGCCCTTTCATGAGTCCTCTCACGGGACCTTTGCAATCGAGTTTCATCCCAGGGAGACAGATCACGGATAACATTCTATTGGCCTCTGAAATTATGCATTCTTTTGGTCGGAAACAAAAGAATTCAGGATGGATGGTGATAAAGGTGGATCTTGAGAAAGCCTATGATCGTCTAGGCTGGTCTTTTATCTATGATACGATGGAGGATGTGGGCTTCCCTGGTCTTATTATTGATTTAATTATGTCTTGCTTACATGCCAGAAGGTCTAAATTATTATGGAATGGAAAACCAACTGAAGCCTTTGCCCCCTCCCGAGGAGTGAAGCAAGGTGATCCCCTTTCACCTTACTTGTTTGTCTTGTGTATGGAGCGATTAGCACAAACAATCGGTATTTATGTCCAACAAAGTTTGTGGTTACACTGGAAATTATCTACAACAGCACCTGCAATTTCTCATTTATTTTTTGTGGATGATATGTTACTATTTGCAAAGGCTAATTTGGATCAGGTTGTTGTTATTCGCCATGTACTAGAGGTGTTCGCTGCTTCAAGTGGTTTAAGGGTTAATGCCCTTAAATCCTCGCTCTCCTTCTCATCCAATGTGACGGTGTCGCAGGTAGTAGCTATTTCTAACGCGTTTGAGTTTAAAAAATCTGAGGCATTGGGGAAGTATTTGGGATTTCCTATACAAAGGCAAAGGTCATCACAAGTTAAGCATGGGCCTATCCTTGAGAAAGTGAGGTGTAAGATTCAAAGTTGGAATGGGGTGCAGCTTTCACTAGCAAGTCAGGCAACTCTTGCAAGGTCTGTTATTCAAGCCATCCCTGCGTATACTATGCAGATCACTAATCTTCCAAGGGGTTTGACAGAAGACATTAATAAGGAGTGTCAGCGCTTTTTGTGGGGTTCTAAACCGTCCAACAAAAAAGTCCATCTTGTCAAGTGGGACATCATATGCTCTTCGAAGGCTGATGGAGGTTTGGGCTTTCAGAATTTGCAAGCCCAAAATAAAGCCTTGTTGATGAAGCACGCATGAGGTTTTTTAATTGGGAGCCAGTGGCATGGGTTCAAGTTCTTAGTCATAAATACTTAACAGTTAGACGTAATCGGGAGATGCAGCATAAAGTAGGGGATTTAGATTTATGGAAGAATATTTGTAAGGTATGGCCAGCGATGTGCACAAGGATTGAATGGTGCATGGGCAATGGGCAACGTTGTAGGTTTTGGCGAGACAGATGGGTGGAGTTTCCCCTCCACCCTTTTCCATTATGCTACTATTGAGGTTCCGAGGGCTTGGTTGGAGCTTTCAGTGTCGGAGATGGTGGCTTTGGTTGATCGTCAAGGCCAACCTATCTAGAGAATGTTATTCTCTTCTATGGTTTCACAGAGAATAGATGGTGCCCATTGGCTTGGCTTTGATAACTCCGTTGATCGACCTTTTTGGGGTCTTTCGGCCTCGGGAGACTTTGAGGTTCGCTCGGCCTATCCTCTCTGCAATCAATCCTCGTAGCTTGTGTCAGAAGATTGTTGGAAGTTACCATGGAGGTGGAAGGGACCGGAGCGCATCAGGTACTTTTTATGGCTGGCTTTACACAATAAACTCCTTACTAATCAGGTAAGGTGTGCGCGTGGGTTGGATGTGGATGATTTTTGCAAGGTGTGTGGTCAATATCAAGAAGATCTGATGCATGTATTGAGGGATTGTTTTTTGGCAAGGGTGGTATGGAGGCGGTTAGTTCCTAGATCCATGGGTAACCGTTTCTTTGTCGTTGATTTTCGTTCTTGGTTTTGTAAAAATCTTAGGGTGGGTAAGCATTTTGACTTACAGGTTGGGTGGAATACCTTGTTTGGGGTGACGTGTTGGTCCCTGTGGAATTATCGGAATAAATTTGTCTCGAGGGAGGGTGATCATGTTTCTTACTCAATTGATCGCATTGTGAGATATGCGGTAGAGGTTACGAAGGTAAACAAGAAGGTTCATCGGGTGATTGATTCTTGTGAGGCAGTGCAATATGTTTATTGGTCCAAACCACCTAATCAGTGGGTTAAACTTAACACGAATGAGTCTTTTGTTGATGGTTAGAAAGCTAGTACTGGCGGTCTTCTGCGCGATTCAAATTGGGACTGGATCGTAGGTTTTGCGGTGCCAATTTCTTTTGCCTCTTCAGCTCTCCATATTGAGTTGTTAGGGGTTTTGCATGGGCTTTCTTTGAGTTGAGATTTAGGACTGCGAAGAATAAAGGTGGAGACTGATAGTACTGCAGTTGTTACTCTGCTGCAGGGGTTTCACTCTCCAACACATCGTCATTCTCGTCTTGTTGCCTGTGTCTGTTCTTTGTTGAAGAGGAATTGGATGGTTGATTTTCACCATGTCTTACGGGAGGCAAATGTGAGACCCAGCCTGTAGGGGGCTCAGGTTATCCAATCTCACATCAGAAAGGAGCGGAGGAGGTCTTGGGCTTATATGTGTTGTATGATGATATTATTTGTAACAAGATGCATCTTTTGAGCCCTGTGGTTAAAAGTCAAACTCAGTGTTGCAGTTGTGATCCATCACGTGCACATACACGTCCAGACTCGCTGGGCCGAGGGTCCGGGGACTGGGTCATGACAACAAATGTTTGTGCGAATGGATTGGCTATTTTTGCTCGTCGCCAACTGCTATCTTTTAATAGTTTTTCAATGTTGTAATGTTTTATTCCTTTCAATAAAAAAATATTATTTAGCTTTTTAGATTAAAAAAAATATATATTATTAAAAATATATAAGTATATAATTATAATATTTTTAATTAAAAAATTTATTGAGACAAAATTTATAAAAAAGTTTGTTGAATAGAAAAAAAAATACAATGCATATTATAAATCCATAAACCTATATTTCATTCTGTACATTGTTAAGTAATACCATAATTGTGACTCACGGGGTCCTGTAAAAATATAAAAAAATACAGGTTTATTTATTTTTTAAAAATTGATAATTATAGATTTATCTAGATTTAAAAATTAAATTAAATTGAATTCTATTGGATTCTTGTAAAAAAAAAAGAATATCAATTTGATGGTCAAGTAAGGCGCCGGTATAAAATCCCGTTCAAGGGCCAAACCTTGGTTTCTCTTTCACTCTCTGTTTGGATAGATTAGAGGGTACTCTTTTTCCTTGGCTCCTCTACAAGCAGCTTTACGCCTCCATTCCTCTTTCTGCATACATCAAAATTTGTAAGCTCTATTCTTATCCCCGCCTTACGATTTACCCAAACTAAACCCTAGCTCGATCGATATTTTATCTGATCGATCCATAATCTACTTCCGATTGCTTTTTTTTTCTTCTCCCTATCGCATCCACTTTTTTCGCGATTTATTCCCTAGGGTTTCGCTATCTGCTTTTATATCCTACGCTTTTCAATAAGCAGTGAATTGATATATACTACTCCCTTTTTGTCTTAGTTTATATTTTAGTGCTTGGGTTCTAGGAATTCTGTTTGATTTTGCCCTAGTTTGGCCTTTTTTTTAACAATAAAAGTAATTAATTGGCTGGTGAGAGAGTTGTTTCTTCTGCAATAGTCCAGGGTGTTTGGATCGGGGTTAGGGTTTAGCTCTATCTAGTTTGGGGTTTTGAATATATGGCTGCTGGGAGGCATGGGGGTTATCGTGATAATGAGTTTAGGGACCATGAGTCTGGGTTCGAATTGTCCAGAGAAGATTTTGCTTTCACCAATGAAAAGTACGATCGAATTGGGAATCGAAATCGGGGAAGCAGTGAGAAGAGTCGTGTTCGTGACATGAGAGATAGGGCTAGGCTTAGACAGAAGGATATCAAGGAGAGAGAAGTGGCCAATGGGTACGGCTCATCTTCTAGGAGTGATTCGGGTAGCAGTGGTGGCGGTGGTGCTGGTGGTGCAAGTGGCAATGATGGAGATGCCCGTGATGGTCCCCGGAGATGTGGATTCACAGCTAGAACTATGGATAGGGAACCAGGAGAGTTGTCTAGTGAGAGTGGATCTGATGACGCTATTGAGTCTGAGCCTCAGGTTAATAAAGCTGGTGAAGTTATTAAGGTAGTTGAGAATGGAACTCAGACACCAGTGGAGAAGAAGAGGAAGTTCTCTCCTATAGTGTGGGACCGGGATGATGTGAATAACTCAACTAAAAGTACAAGTTATCATGCGGTGACTGCTCTCCCTCCTCCACCTCCTTTACCTAAGGCGTACCGCCAGTGCACAAATATTGTCCTAGACGGTGGGGGTGTAGAGATATCTCCAGTTGATAGTGTTAAAAATGAGAATTTCCTGCCTTCCTCTCCTGCTAAAGGTTCAGTGATTGTGGAGTCTGTTAAGGATTCTGAGTCCAAACCTCTGATTGAGTTCCCTCCTTTGCAGCATGAAGAGCAGTGGGGTAGTAGTAGGGAAATAGATACTGTAGAAGATGAAGATTATGCGCCAATGCGCAATATATCATCTTCAAGATGGGCGTCTGGGGATAATTCTCCGGTTGATGAAGGTGAAATTGTGGAGGATCCAGATATGTTTAAGAGGAGGAAAAAGATACCTTATTCAGAGTCTTTGGACTCCAGAGCACAAAATAAGTCATTGACTCCAGAGTTTGCTGATCTCAAGAAAGAGAGATCCGATGGAACTAGAAGTAGGTCATTGGAGTCTGATGAAGGTGCCAACCATGCTAGATCTCTGAGCGGGGATGATTATCCTAGTAATGATTCCGAGAAAGATGACTACATGGAAGTTGATGAGGTTGATGCTGACAATGAAAACCTTTCTGCTGCGGATTATGATGATGGAAATGATTCTCAGACAACCCTGGATCCAGTGGGTCCTCCTCATAGAAGTATTAACATGCTTCAGGGGTGTAGAAGCGTTGATGATTTTGAGAGATTAAATAAAATAGATGAAGGCACCTATGGTGTGGTTTATAGAGCCAAGGATAGGAAGACTGGAGAGGTTGTAGCTTTAAAAAAGGTGAAGATGGAGAAGGAACGAGAAGGTTTTCCATTAACATCACTTAGGGAAATTAATATTCTTCTTTCTTTTCACCATCCATCAATTGTTGATGTTAAAGAAGTTGTGGTGGGGAGTAACCTTGATAGCATTTTTATGGTAATGGAATATATGGAACATGATCTGAAAGCACTGATGGAGTCAATGAAGCAGCCATTTAGTCAGAGTGAAGTTAAATGCTTAATGCTCCAGCTACTGGAGGGTGTCAAATACCTTCATGATAACTGGGTGCTCCATCGAGATTTGAAGACGTCTAATCTACTTTTGAATAATCGTGGTGAATTGAAGATTTGCGACTTTGGGCTGGCTCGCCAGTATGGTATCCCACTGAAACCATATACTCATCTCGTGGTTACTCTGTGGTATAGGTGAGTTTGACATGGTTATTTTACTACCTTGTCGCTTTGATTTTGTTATCCCTTGTAACTAACCTTCTCTATCTCTATCTCTCTTGTTTTGCTCTTGTCTCTTTCTGGGTTAGTTTGTTTGAATATGTTCATTTTTGTTGTCTTTTATTGACGAATTCGTGCATCCATTTTAATAATTTTCAGCGTTAGATTTCCCAGATGTTTGACGTGGAATATCTGGTCTATATTCATGTTGATGTTATGTTGTTTCTAGACAGTATTTAGCTATTGTCGTTCTGTCAAAATGGCCTTTCTTGTCTGGCAATTCTTTGATAAGTTGTGATGAGATGGTCTGCTTTTCTGACTGTTGCTCAATCAACTATTTTGGCATTGCCAAGATTGTATTCTTCAATTTTTAATTATATCTTGGTGCTTGGTGATCTGTAGGGTTTCTTGTATTGCGTTCTTTCTGTTACTTTCCCTTAAGTATTACCTTATTTTTTGGGTTTTCATCTAACATTGTATTTACTCAGGGCGCCTGAACTACTTTTGGGAACCAAGCAATATTCAACAGCTATAGACATGTGGTCACTAGGGTGTATTATGGCTGAACTACTATCAAAAGAGCCTCTATTCAATGGGAAAACAGAATTTGATCAACTTGACAAGGTAAATTAACTTCACAGATCAAAAAGGGAAAAAATCAATTCAAGGTAACATTGTTTAGTTGGTTTCTTGTTGTATATATCTTTAGTGTTGGTACACGAGGAGTGGTGAATTTGTTTTTAGATGGTACCAGTCTAATTCAATTTTTGATCTATTATTTCAGATTTTCCGTACTCTTGGTACACCGAATGACACTATCTGGCCTGGATTTTCCAAATTGCCTGGAGTGAAGGTCAACTTTGTGAAGCACCAGTATGTATTTACCTACTCTTACTAATTTATTTTCTTAGTTTACTATGTTGTTCATTCGTTCTTATTCTTGTCACTGCTTTCCCAGGCTTCCAGCTGGGTGATTCTGGTTTGGTTATCTGTCCTCCATTGGTGACACCTCCAGTTTCACAGAGTTCGTTTCTTGTCTGTATTAACTACTCTCACATGTTCCTTTCAGGTATAACATGCTGCGCAGGAAGTTTCCAGCAACATCTTTCACTGGATCACCTGTGCTTTCTGATGCTGGATTTGATTTGTTGAACAGGCTTCTAACCTATGACCCTGAGAAGGTAGATGATGAGTTATGCTAGAAATATTGTCATGCAGTTGACTGTTACAGCGTGTGAAAGAGGCTTGTTGTTTTTTCTGTGCAGCGGATAACTGCTGAAGATGCTCTTAACCACGATTGGTTTCGTGAAGTTCCTCTTCCAAAATCAAAAGATTTTATGCCAACTTTTCCTGCTCAGCATGCCCAAGACAGGTTATAATCAATTAAAATGAATTTTCCTCATTAACCAAATTCTCACTCATAGCCTTGTGTTTGATTTTACTCATTTAAGGTTTATTTAATAATATAATCAGGCGCATGCGAAGGATATTGAAGAGCCCAGATCCATTAGAAGAACAACGCATAAAGGAGTTGCAGCAAGGGGAATTAGGAACTGGTGGTGTGTTTGGCTGAGTGTGGTTTGCTTTTGGCCTCTGGTATTGATGGCGTAGTTTCCACATTACTAACTCAGGATGAGGTTGAGGTGAGAGATATCCACTGCAAGGGAATTGCGAACATTGTTTCTCAGACCGTCATTGTACTATTTGCTAGCAGGCCCCTATCTTTATTTGGGTGGAGACACCGTAAATTTTCTTCTACCAACGTTACATTGCAGGTTAACTATGCCTTCGAGCTTTTGTTAACATATAGAAATGCATCTGCAGCACTCCTTGCTCTGGAATATGTGGCATAATGGCCTCTCATTTTTAAGCCGAAACTTGTGTATGTAAAATATTCACATTGACATTGTAAACAATCTATTTGACGTTTTCGAAGATTAGAAAAATATGGATTTACATCCATGTTTGCTCTCTTTCTCTATCCTTGCTCTCTTTCTCTTTTAATATCTACATTCTGTTTGCAAGAAACTGTTGGGGTGAAGTCACGGAGACATTCTTAGCTTTTCATCGATGGAGAAATAGGCAGTAACCATTTGTGTATCAAAGGTAACTTATAAGTTTCATGTCCGTGGAAAGTTAACTGGATATGTTGATATTTGCTTCACTTTGCGCTTAGACTTGTGGTGATGTAAGGGATATATTCTCTTCATGAGGTCCAAAACCATATTTAGTGGAACAATGGCAGAATGCTGATGCAATAATGCATATCATATCTCATGTTTACACCCCAAAGTATTGAAACCAACAGAAATTGAGTAGTGCCTGAAGGATTTGGTACTTTATGGGTCTATTTTAATGTTGGAGCTTCCTGATGTCAATATGTGGCAGAGTTACCTGCAGTCTCAATTGACATTTGTATAAATGTTAAGATTTACTTTGTGCCTGCTATGATTCATTAACTTTTGTGGTGTTGCAAGAAACATTACGGGAACCACTGTTTTTCATGATTCGAGATTTCAGGCATAAGTCGTTGCAGGATGAGGATCTTACTGTGGCTGTTACATTATTGCAGTCATTTTGTGCGTTCTTGTGCTGTTATGTTTATCAGATTATTGCTTGGAATGCTTTATTTAATAACCAATCAATGCAGATTAAATTTTCATCTTTCATTTTGATTGTGTAAAATCGTGTAATGTTGTGGTTTACAATCATGTGTGTAATGTCAATGTTTCTAATTGTGTACGTTTTTCTTTTACTGTTTGTATGAGAAAATTCTGCATTATCCAGCAATATTTTTTCATGACATTATGTGTGAATGTCAGTGCAGTATCAAACAAGCAGGTGGTGAAGATTACCTGCACACTATGGATTTTATAGAACTTTCAGTTAGTTATCTTCAGGCTTAATAGAGGTACAGTCACGATCCTTTGTTTGTTAATGTGTCATGTCAAATAATATATGTAATTCATATCTATATCCTTTCTAATTATTACTCCATAGTACTGACCATAATCGTAAAGCATCAACTTGCGATTTGTACGGTTGAGGATACCCTTGGATTTGAAGAACTGTGCGGTGACATTGATAGTTTGTTTGCATCTTCTTGCACATTGGGGGCTTGTGATGTTTATGGAATAAGTAGTTGACCTTTTTTCTTTCTTTTTTTGGGGAAAAGGAGGGTGGCGAAAGGGTGAAGAGCAGAGATGGAATGATACAAATCAGTCACTTTGATAGGAGCTAGCAAAGTGCACATTCATAGGTTGGTTGCATGCCTGTATTAGCGATGAAAGTGCCATGGCTGTGTTTTGTTTATCTCCTGCCATTTAGAATCCCTTCAATAGGACTCAATATTATATTGAACCTTCTCTCAGTGACGTGAGATCATTGCTGTTGATAATATTTATGATGTATTTCGTCATTAACTTACAGTGGTTGATGGATAAGTGAAACAGAAATTTAATGCTTGTGAAATACTGGCAAATTAATGATAATACATTTTGGTGTTAACGAATGGACGGTGATCACATTGGAATAAGGAACTTTTTTGTTGAGTTCCATGGTTGTCATGGTGATCATTGATGATAGTTGTTATTGTTTTGCTTTAGAATGCTGATATATTATCTTTCAAAAAAAAGAATGCTGATGTATTATGGGTCAAACCACATGTCGTTTTATGGTTATAGGCTTGGATGTGTCAAAATTACTCGGCATCTTATTCTGGGATCGCTTTGTCTCTGGTGATGATAATTTTTGACTTTTTCAAAATTCTATTAAATCCTTCACATACCAATATTTGGGAGATCCAAAGCTCCTGTTTTTCCTTTAATATGTTTTTATGGTTGTAGTTTTTCCAATCTTGGTACAGTGGGCTGTGCACATAATATACAAATGATTTATCCAAGTCATAGACCTTGCTATGCAAGTGACCGACCTTTTAGGATTGTCATCAATCTATCTTTAACATTGCTTTATGATATGAAACATTCTGGTGATAACAAACTGATATATGTTGCTTGGTGATAGGATAGTCATGGCAAGTCAAATACTATACTTGTGGGGGAAATGTCTTCAATGTGTGGGATTGTTCATTATGTCGAACGTTTTAGTCAGTTATTACTTCTTCCATATTTTTCCATATGGGTTTTTTTCAGAGAAATGGTCAGCATTTTCCTTGTGCAAGAAATTATAATCCAAAGATAGCAAGCAGAGTTTAAAAATGATGTCCATGTATTTGTGGCAGACAGGTTTGATAGTCCTAGTGAACTGAGTGCTTGTTCGCGTTTGCATCGACTCTTTGGGTAGTTGCAATTAGCATTTTTGAGTTATAACAACTTGATTACAGCGGGTAAGGATGGACATATATAGTACTCCTTGGAGTCCTTTTCTGCAATCTTTTGAAAGCCGTCAGCTATTATTGACTTGTATGTTGCATGGTTGGCGGAATGTGTATCTTGGAGATGTGGCCGGGGATGGTGGGTGATATTGACATCGGACAGATGAGATAGACAGCTAATTGGCTTGTTATCAGCGACATACTGGCTGGTATGTCCCTTTTTTATATTTTGCTCTTAACTTTTTTTTGCTCTTGAATCGGTGTTTTTGCATACATCAATTGATCCGTGATGGATGCAAGAGAAAGATGAGGGTGGGTAAGTGCAGTGCAGCTAAGGAGGGAGGAATCTGGAGAAAAGTTTGTCATTGTGCGATGAGCCAGGAGGAGGAATGATCTCCGTCAACTTGTGGGTCTACCATCTTCCACAATATTACCAATTGTACAAAAATAGTATTTTTTGCGTCAAAATCTAATTCCTTGAAAGCACCGTCCACAATGGTAATATACTGCATTTTTATTTCATAATTAACTTATTTTTTTTACCAATTTGATCTTCTAGAGATAGGGGTGTGCATCGGGTAAATTTCGTAAAAATTTTTTGTTTTGAAATTCTTGATTTACTGATTTTATTGGTTATCGAACAAGTCCGTAAAATAATGTTTTTATAAAAATGTACTAAAAAAAAAATTATTTCTTAAAATATTTTTTGATAAATATATTAGTTAAAGTATTTTTGATAAATTATTTATGTATATTTGATTAATTTAAAATATTTTTATTATATGCTTACTGTTAAATTCAGTAGGTTGGGGACTATAAAATTGAGAACTCCCTCCTTTCATTGTGATGTTGATTGGAAACTTACTCTGATATTTTTGCATGGAATATGTCAACCAAATGACATTCATTACCTGTGCATGAAAAGCAAGGTCAAGTTTGTGTTGGGTGTCTTAGTCATAAGAGTTTCAAATTATATACCAGAAGAAACAATTATCCAAAATAATTTGAAAGATGCAGAAATTGATTTACATAATAAATCCTCCAACAGATTATATCACATAATCCCAAGATTTGTATCATTCATTTAATTAATGAAAACCTTCAATTCGTAATAGATATGATGAATATCTATTGAATATATTAAGAGAGACATCATTTCGTATTCAACAATCATTTTTTTTTCATATTTAACAAATAAAATCTTTTGTACTTGAAAAGATATATTTTTTTCTTTAATATATATGTATAATAACTCTTCACGTCTATAAATATAGATTGTAATGAATTTGAATATCCTACAATATTTAATAAGATCTCTTTTTATTCTCTCTCTATTTCTTATATATATTTCTCTCTTCATTCATTCACAATACATTATCGTCATGATTCTCTAGCAAAAATTATATCTGGCATCTCACTCTCTTATTGTATGAAAGTCTTGAATAGCTTATAGATGTAATCTTGAAATATATTGTTAAGGCTTATACATCGATAAAAATCTAATGATGAATTATCAAATTTCATGCTTGAAAAGTCACCATATGATTAAAGAGATAAATTTTCTTTTAGCTTATAAATTTATTATATCTTTTTATTTTTTATATAATAATAATCAATTATATTAATACTTAGTATACATTATGTTATGTATACATATGCATATGAAATTAATTGATATTAAAACAAGATTTTTAATATTATATAAATTTAAATTAGAATTATACATAATTATTTTTGGTCAGTAAAATTGTATATGTAATTTCATATATAATATAAGATAAATGATAATTTTTAATTAGGAACATAACATGTAATAATTCAATCATTAATTAAAATAAGTTTATATGCAATATTATTTCTTGCACAAAACATGTTAGTAGTGCACCATAACTCTATTTGAAAGGTTAATATTATGCAAAATATATAATATTATAGGTATTATAAAATAATTTTATTTTTATTTATTTATTTTAATATAATATTATCCTATAATTATCATGGTTCATGTTTTGTAGTGAATGGTACAATACAATAATTGTGTAACGATCGTATGTATCTCATCCTAAAAATTAAGCACCATTCTCTAAAGTAAATGTGTTTTTGTATTATATACATGATTAAGGACATAGACAAAATGTTAAACTTTCAATAAGGTTACAAAAGATGAGATAATACGATTATAAAAAAATGGCATCATTGGTGGGATTATCCTGGTTGAAAATTGATGTGTGATATATAAATCGATAACTTATATGTTCAATAATATATAAGCTCTCGAATGATGTTGAGTAAATACATCTCAAGCTTAAGGTCTCTAATTGTTTAATTTATTATCAAATCAAGATGAAGATGTGAACTACAAATATTTGATTTGAATGATAATATCAACCAAAATGTTTACATATATACGTATAGTTATAACCTGAGTGGGGTTTTTTAAGTTAAATTGTAAAAAAAAAGGCTAGCCAGCATAAATATCCTGATAATTCGATATTAATAATATGGATATATACTATGAGTATATCAATATCAAGGACTTTTGTTAATTATCATATACTAGTTATAATGCATTTGACATGTAATAAGCTTATTTGTATCATGTCAATATATCATCATTTGTATCCCCATAAAATTGGTTTGTGGACAGGAACAAAGTAAAACCCATCTAAGAATGTTGGATGTATGATAGATAATACAATTATCCACCATAACGCACAAAGATGAGTTCTTAAAATAAAATATAAATAAAACAATGTTCCAACATTGAGGGGGAGACAAGAAAAATAACTGGAGAAGAAATCTCATGATGAGTTATCATTATTATGATCATCATTATAATTTATGAACTTAAAATTCATAAGATAACTCATTGATAATATATCACTGTTAAATAATTTTTTTTACCTTAAAAAAATTGAGTTCTAGCTAAGTTGCTTCAATATAAGATGATATTATAAGGGACACTGTTATATATAAATTTGGTACACATCTGAAATGTGAGTTACCAATCGGTTCCAACGATATTAAATTCTCACAAAAAGAGCAAATAATTATGACGGTCTAAAAGAAAATAAATTTTAAACATTCCATTGACATTATTAATTTCTGAAAAGAATTAAAAAAATAAAGAGATCTCAATAAATTATGTCAATATGAAAAAAAAGATGGAATCAAGATTAAATATCGACAATATAACTTAAGAGCTCTATATTATGAGAATCTTGATTAAACTCTATGAGATAGTATAAACTATAAATAATTGATCAATCTAGAAAGACGTTTATGATTGATTTGCAATATGAGTATTGTTAGACTTGTGGCCTATATACTAATTTGTGTGAAAATGATGACATATAAATTGATAGTTGTGCGAAAATGAGATAAATCATATAATGATGAAAATAATTTGTCCCACAAGTTTTTACATTAATGATTATTCTGAAGAGAAATATCTTATTGTGATGGTGGATGAATAATATTGCAATATATGATAAATCTGACAGTGAATAAATATTTTAAATACATCTTATATATAAAAATCCAATATGGATATATATTGTAAAGGCAATGATTGACTTTTTTGGAAAATTATATTATATCAAACTAAATGAAACTTGTATTTATCAATGGAATCATAATATATGTATTTTTATAAAAAGATTCGGATCTAAATTGGTATGGTTGCTAATCATTATGAAAATATAAAATTATTGAAATTCTTGTAGAGTAATCAAAAGCCGTGGATTATATAAAGACTATTTTATTTGAGCCTTTGTAAATCAGTAATATTCAATAAAAATGTTATAAAAATTTAGGGATAAAGTTTATCCATCAAAATTATCCTACTGTAATATCATATATAAATCTTGATAAGAAATATAATCGAGACTTATGTTTGACATAATTGTTATATATATGCGACCATATCACATATCGAATGATAATAATATTTGAGATGTTAGTTGATTTCAAAATGATGATATCATCAAGAGAAGTAAGAAATATATATTACACTCTTTTTCTCTTCATTTCACTAGTTTTTTCTTGATGAGGTTTTTAACGAGGTAATACTTTGATTGCAAACTTATATATATTCGAGGATATGAACTGCTCTTTTTTTTTCTTCACCAAGTTTTTTTCCATTGAGTTTTTTTGGTAAGGTTTTTAATGATACAGTATTCTAATAATATATTCTCAAGTTAAAAATAATTTATTATTTTTCTTTCGCTAGGATTTTTTTCCTATAGAATTTTTCTTAATAAGGTTTTAACAAGGTATTTAGTTATATAATGAATAAATATTCAAAGGGAAAAGTGTTATAAAGTTGAATGTCTTGTTACTTATAATTCAATGGACATTCAAGGGAGAATGTTATCAATATGATGAATATCCATTGAATATATTGAGAAGTACATTACTTCATATCCAACAATCAATGTCTTTGTACTTGAATTGATATGTTCTTTCTCATATATATATGTATAACACCTCTTCATATTTATAAATATAGACATTCTGTTATGCATTTGGATATCCTACAATATCTAATAAGATCTATCTTTATTCTCTCTCTATATCTTTTGTATATTTATTTCTTTATCTTCTTTATCTTTTCCTTCATTCACACACATTTAATATTGTAGAATCTAAAATAATTATTATTCTTACAAATCAAATTAAGCTTCCAGACAAGGACAATGATTAGGCGCTCTAGAACATGATAAATTAAAATAAATGAGTTTTGTATTTATTATCAATTATTAATATTTATAAATATAATTATTAATATTTTAATATTTTCAGTTTTAAAACTAAATTAATTTTGTTATCCTTGATCCTTAATCTTTTTTTCATTCGATATTCAGTTTTCAAAGTTTTGGTTTTTGGTTTATATAATATGGAAAAAATTCGGTAATTTGCAATCGGTAATAATATTATAAAAAGGGTATACTAATGTTTTTTATTTTCTCAGGTCAATAGAAAAATTTATGGACATATAATATCCATATATTATTTAACTAGTTGAATACTGGGTAGAAAATGCACACCTCTACTGACAAAAAAATTGTTAAAAATATTAAAGAATTAACTTAGACCCTCTTTAGATTGATTAGTGTTGGGATTAGACTTGGAAATAGTGTATTAAAAAATATAAAATATTATATTTTAATATTTTAATATAATTTATTATAAAATCAATTTAAAATTATTTTAATAAATTTAAAGTTATTATTTATTATTTATTATTTTCAGTTCCAATACTAATAAACCCAATATTCTTAATCCCTATGGAAAATTTAGAACTGAAACGACAAACAATAACTTGTCGGTACAGAAGTCAGCGTAATGAAGGTGTCTCGCTGTCCCGACCAAACCCTTATTTTCCTAAAATAATTGTATGTCCAAAAAAGGTCAGGGGATATAATTTCCCTTAAAAAAAATACAACAAGAAGACAGCACAAAATACCAAAACGGTGCGTTCAAGCGCTACTTTGGTTGACAGGCAGCAGCGCGTTCGTATTGAGTGGCCTTTCTCTTTGGCAACGAACAGATAAGTCTTGCAGCCATTGTTTGGTTCTAACTTTCTACCAAAACCCTCAATCCTCTAAAGAGATAAAACCTTTGGTATCCTTCCTTCTCCTGGGGGGGAGCGGGTGTTAAGAAACGCATAATCTTATGAATGTTTCCCCGGCAAACACCCTATAGGAAAGCTTTTCAAGCCTCTCCCGTTCGGTTATGAGCTCTATTTCTTTTTATTAGCATTATATATACCCTTTCCATGCCTCTCATTTTAACCCTGCAAACTTGTATGTTTTAGCAATCCGAGGTGTCTCTCAGGTATATTATCAAACACCTCTGTCCTTTGTTACAAACTGTGTTGCAGTCAGGCTTGTTGGAAGTTTTATTGATTCGAGCTCCTTTTTGTGGAGCCCCTTACATGGAATGATGTGTTGACGGGACTTTCTTTCTGTATTTATAGATCGATTAAGTGGAGTCTTTTAGTTTAAGAAGTTGGTCCTTTGGTCTATGTTTGCAAGGATTAAGCTTTGATTTTTTTTTGTTGAAATTACAAGGTATCCATTGTGTCTGCAACAATGACTAATCTTCTTTGTCATATCGTAAACACCAACAATGATATTGATGGTTACATTGTTTTTGAGTGAATTCAATAATCTGAAGTTTCTGAAGGTGTTGGATGTGAGCAGCTTGATTGATTTCATTCCTCCCTAAACTGAAGGGTTGATTGATTAACTAGAAGGAATTGAATGTAGAATTTGCTTGATAGGGGAAGAAGGATGCGCATTTTCTGTTCTTTTTTGGGCAATTCAACCTTCATTTGTAGAAACTTGTAGAATTTGCTTGAAGAGTTTGTTTGTTGTATCCTTATATTTCGTATGAATTACAGTTCGTCTTTATTTTCCATCACTCTTGCTTTTGACTAATCTTCAAGTAATTTATGGTTTTTGTTGTCTCCTGCAAGCACGTCAGGTCGTCACTAACATCCCTATCTGGAAATGAGCAAGGCCTGCATGGTTGGACTTCATAGCGTTCACCATACAACAGCTGTAACTCTGTCCAGAAGCTATAGGAGTGGATTTCGCAGGCATTTTTCCACCTGCTCTAGGCCACATTTTTCCACACCTTACCCTCTTATTGTCCGTCCTCCTTCTTCTCTAGTGGTGGCTGCATGCCTAACCAAATCTGATACTCCCCAACGCTCAGATGAATGGTTTGCCCTTAGGAGGGACAAGCTGACAACAAGTACCTTCAGTACTGTCCTGGGCTTTTGGAAGGGAAAACGTCGTTTTGAGCTATGGCATGAGAAAGTCTTTTTATCTGAGGTGCAAGTTGTTCAAGCCTCTGCTAGATGTGCCATGGAATGGGGAGTTCTCAATGAAGCAGCAGCTATAGAACGCTATAAAAGCATAACAGGTCATGAGGTAAGCTCATTAGGATTTGCAGTCCATTCGGAGGAGCGCTTTGAGTGGCTTGGAGCTTCACCTGATGGTCTTCTGAAATGCTTTCATGGAGGTGGCGTTCTGGAAGTCAAGTGTCCATATAACAAGGGGAAGCCACAACTTGGTCTGCCTTGGTCAATTATACCTTTCTATTACATGCCTCAAGTGCAAGGGCAATTGGAGATAATGGATAGAGAATGGGCTGATCTGTATTGCTGGACACCAAATGGAAGCACGATTTTTCGTGTGTGTAGAGATCGCAGTTATTGGCAGCTAATACAAGGGATACTGCAGGAGTTTTGGTGGGAAAATGTGATTCCTGCCAGAGAAGCTTTAGTGCTGGGATTGGAAAAAGAGGCCACAACCTACAAGCCAGAGCCTACCCACAAACAGACAGGACTTGTCATTGCCAAGAGCATCAAGTTAGCTGCCGAGTGCAAGATGATGTGTAGAGAGATTGCTGGGCATATTGAGTTTTTCCGCTAATGAAATGGTAAATTAGAGTGCTGTCATCGTTGTCCACTCCTTGCCATTACTATCAGTCTTAGTCCCCTACCATTGAGGTTTGGATGGTGGGGATGGTTTTCGATTTTCGTGATATATGGTGCTTTCGATGATGCCCCCTTGTCTGAAAAAATGTACAAGGAGCCGCAGCAAAACAAAGAATCCGGATTGACAATGAGAAGCGGGAGAGTTGAGGACTATATATCAGGGGTAGCAAATGGAGATAGCACAGGGCAGTTTTGCATACACTGGACATTTTTGCATTTCCATTCGTTACTTAATTATTTCCTAGAAAAAAAGAATGAACGAATAGTTTGCTGCCCATCCATTGTTGATGCTATGATTAGATCAACTGTATATCTGTGTGCTTTCTCGACCTGATTGATAATCATGTCCTTTGTCTTGTCATCATCATCATCATCAATATGATTCGAATTTTCGAGGGACCCTTTAAGAGTCGTCATTTTGTAGCTGCTGATTTCTGAGCCTGTGAGTAAGGTAAGCTCCATTAGTAGGATCTTGCTGTAAGTAGCATTGTCTCTTACTTCTTACTAGTTTGATGTTTAATCTCAGTCTTTCCACCTTTTGCCTACGAAATAGAACAGTTCTGAATTGGTTCCTGAAATACTCGGAATTAATTTGACAGTAACTGAGTTTGGGTTCTTGAGTGAGTTGAGTTTGAATTTTAGTTTAGTTTACTCTCTAGGAACTGTAGACAGTAAATTTCTCATGAATATACACCAGATTTAATTAGAGAGGAAGCATGTTTTTATTGGATTTTATTGATTTGTATGCATCACTAAGGTGTTTGAAAAGCTTTTAGGTAAACCAAAAATATGAGTGTAACGTCATCACTCATCAAGAACCTCACATGCACCACACACAACCAAGTGAATTCATTTATGCAAGATTAAACATAGGAATCTAAGTATTGTCTAGCATGTATGTCATCACATTTAACAAGCATTTTCATATTCATTATTATTATAAAATCAAAATATTTTCTATTATGTGCATGAAGAAGAGATTTCTATCTTTTAATGCATAGAATAATTGGGCATAACTCTCTTGTTCTTATCACGGACAACATTCCTTCCCATACAACACAAACTTAGAAAGTCGATTAATCAAAACCAATAACACAATCGAATTAGCTCTAGCCTAAACACACTCTAGGCTTATACACCATTCTGACAAGTCCTCATTAACCCAACAATAATACAGAAGGATTACACGAATCTCCTTCAAAATCAACCATCAACCAACCTCACTTAGCGCTCCCAAAGAACAAAACTTCACAAATGTCCCTCATATAACATTAAGAGACAAAACACACAAATAAACATAGAAAATTGTTAAAATAAGATAACTTATTAAAAATCTAAAAATATATTCTGAATCTGAAAATCCAAAAATGTGTCCTAAATGAGACTTGTTGTGAGGATTTGAACCTAATATAAATGAGATTCTCCAACTCTTGAGGGAACCTCATAAGGTTTTTCTGAAATTCTTTCCCAAAATATCTTATAAAAATATATATAAATTTATTTATTTTTTAAATAGAGCATGTTTCATTTCAATTACACTCGAAATATACATACACATAATATACATATATGGAATATAAATAATCACATACAATAAAAGATTTAAATTCACAAATATACACACTCAATTGATTTTATGTAATTTAAAATATACACATATTCCCCTATTGTCAATGTTGCCCCAAATTGGATAGAAAAAAACAATCTATCACACTCAATCACAAAACTAGTCACATAATATACATATCTACTACATCAATACAAACCAAGACACCCTACTAAATCAATGCAAATTCAAGCAATAATCACACACGAGACCACCTATAAAACTTCCACATAAGAGCCTATCCCTTATTGGGATCCTATTCATCACTAACCCAACAACAACAATAATATATGAGAATTACACCGACCCTCCTTAAAATCAATCATCAACCAACCTCGCTCAATGCTCCCAAGTAGCCAAACTCCAACAAATGCCTCGCCAAAGGTAATTCAACACAAATGACAACTCAAAGGTCATCCACAAACATCTCTCTTTCTTCTTTTATTTTATTTTTAAGTTTAGGTAAACCTTGGACAACTATTATGAAAAGAGATGGTGAGAGGTAACAACGTAATCCAAGTCCTATCTTTATTAAAATATTTGTTGTGGGGATACCATCTATGAAAATAAAAGTACCAACTTATGAAATTCCTAAGTTCTTTTCCTGATTTGTATTCTCAACCCGAAATGAATTGAATCATAAAACTGCAGCGTTCTATCCAAGAAAGAAAACACCAATTATACTAACCAAGGTCCAAGGTATTTCCCATTGAGCAATTAATTATATATAAACCGAAAACATCTACATATTTTCCTTTATATAAAATCAAAACCATCCACGAAGAGAAAACATCTCTTTTCAGTTCTTGTCATTTACATATAAATATGGAAAGGTAAAATCGAGACAGCACCGGGAGCAGATTGTATCAGAAAAGAAACCAAAATAAATAAATAAATAAATAAATAAACAAACGGGTCACTGACAGTGCTTTGCCATTCATTTCTCAGATTTCTTGCCTAGATCTTTCATCCATTTGAGGCTTAATATTTTCTTTCCAAAGGGGTTTTTGTTGCTTTTCTTCTCCTTCTTCTTGTCTTTCTCAGATGCCGCTTGAGGCAGAGGATCAGGGTTTTGAAAATCCCATTGGTCTGCCCATGACGGTGCTGAATCCATCTCTTACCCTCCTCTTTCCTTTTCCCTGTCACCGCTTTCAGATGGATGGATGGATGCTGTCAGGAATTTTGTGCCCAACTCCAAATCGGATGACTTGTTATTTTCAAATAGTTTTGGTGACGCTGTCTGGTTCGCCCTCAATTTGACACAAAGAGGCTGGCCTCGTCAATTGGAGTGCATGCAAGAACAGCCATGCAAAGTTGGTCATGACACAGTTCATTTGCTATTTTAAGATGGATATTGATTTGGCTATTTCTCTTGTTTTGGCACAAGGAATAAATATAGGATCCTATTTACAGAATGACCAATCCTAGAAAATTAAAGGCCGTCTGCTTATTCTGATTATATTTAGTATTTAGTGAGCAATCCTAAAATACTAGTGTTGGGTTACCGATATTTTCTTGGGATTTGTTTGAATAAAGGTTATACATATAAAGTGTTGGGTTGGATCGGCCCAAATTAAAGGTCGAATTTCTTTGTATATAACTTGATTTGATGGTACCAATGTTTAGACAATGAGCAACGTTGGGTTCAATTTGTTGCCTCCAAATGCAAAGATATCATTTGATGCCTGATCATCATCATTTTCTTCATTGGGAACTTCCGACATGCACTATTAAGGCCACTATGAGAGAAAGGTACAATAATTCCTTTTCTTTTCCTCGTGCAATGTGAATAAAAGATTCACAAGAACCAAACCCCACAGGCGAAGATACACACAGTTCACACTGATGAGGTCTTTTTTAGCTTACTCCTCATCCCACTCATCATTCTTGTACGATACCAGGGTATCCACCTTGTGTATCTGAAGAACCCAATAGCATAGACAGAAATAAAGAAAGATGAAACAAGTCAATACACAGCGTAAATTACCAAAAAAAACTTCCTTTTCGTGGAAACCTCAAATTTTCAACTATTATTACCTTTGTGTCAAATGAGTGTAACTTAACCATCTGTGGATTGGCAATCAGTTTTGGGTCACTCTCAACCCACGCCAAGGGGACTGCTACATCCTTGTCCGTGTATGCCAGCACATCAAACACACCTTAAAAGCACAGGGGTTTAATCTTTTTATCAAACAAGGTTCCACAGCATAGTTTTAATTATTAGGAAGAAACAGTATTAAAAATTTCCTAGTATAGGAAGCGCAATTCTTCTTACAAGATTCGTCGAGGCATGGCAAGTAAGTAATACTTGAAGCTATCTGACGCATGATTGCTTGTATCTCTCTCATGATTTCTTTGTCACTCTTTTCCTTGGATACACTGAAACAGACGACCACCAAGAAACCCTCAAGTCTAATACACATTTATCAAGAGGGTTCAAATGCAAAAATGAGAAGAAAAGAATATGCAAGTTCCATGGTCCACGACATATGGTGATTACCCTTTCTCAACGACCTCACTGTCGGTCTCAATGCTGAAATTCCACCTCTCCAGGACCTCATTGTTGGACTTGCTCATTATCACCAGAACAACCCTTTGGAGCTTCCCCGTTTCCAGCCATTCTTTCAAACAACATTCAGAAACTCAATACACATCAATCGTAGAAGATAAGCTATAATCCCATCAACCATAGCATTCGTCCTAAACTTAACTTTATTGGCTTGGTTAGAAGTTGGGATAAGAGTTGTATGAAAAAATAGGAGAGGTTCTTCACTTCCTGATGGGTATTGGTACCAGAGCAACAGTTGAGGTTTACAAGTCACATAATCACCCCAATCATATATATTATTTGGGGTTTCAATGAAGTGTTTTCCATATTCAAGTGATCGAGTTCTTTGATATTCGTCCCTGTAGTTTACATAGCAGCCAAACAGAGATAGCCAAACGAGGCAGAAGAAGAAAAGTGCAGAGAGAGAGAGAAAGAAAGATACCAGATAATTGAGAGGTTAAACTGGCTAGAAACGACTTAACACCCTCATCTTGAGTGAGCAACATTGGAAGTCCATATTTTTTCACCTTCACAAAACTCTCTTCCGGATAAACCCCGCGATTGTACAGGATGCTAAACAAACATATACTCACCAATCAAAATATTAACAAGCCAATGGGGAGGAAGAACAAACATAGAGCATACACAGAAAGAGTAAAAAATTAAAAGTACTGTAATACCTGTTTGCTGCATAACCTGAGAGAGAAGGAAACCAAAAGAAACCCATTGATTAATCGAAGCTTCTTCCAGAAAACCCAGGAAACAAAAACTCCATGTAATCAATTATAGAAATGAAATAAAAAAGTTTGTCTATTAAAAGCATCACGTACCGAAAAACTCACTGACAATGGCAGCAGAGCCACGGAGAGTGATGATGTCTTTGGCAACCGTTTTTGAAGCCATCGCTTTTATTGGGTTTGCGAGTCTGGAAGAAGTGATCGGGAAGAATTGAGTAGTGGGTTTTAACTGGGGCGGGGGGTATTTTGGGTGATTTGAGTTTTCTAGGGAATTAAGCCTGGCCAACGGCTAGTTTTGTGGCGTCGTTTCGTGGCCGACAACGGCAATATTTTTCAAAGTGCGGCTTTAACGGTAGGAAAATAGTGGAAGCAGTGTCCTTTGGGTTGGGACATTTGAATACATTAATTAATGTTGGATTAGTGAGTTAAAAAATATACTTTAAATTTCCTTTAATCATTTCAAAATATTTAAATGGCGAATTTATTTGATTAAAATATAAGATTAAAAGCAGAAAAAAACCCTTACATACACATTCTAGATTTATTACATCATATTCCTTTTATCATAAAAAAATAATTCTCAAACTAGTCCTTATTATAATTGTTTTACAAACTTTTTTTCTAAAATATTCGAGTGTTTGGAAACTGGAATGCAAAGACTAAACTATTATAATAATTTGTGAAAAATTATTTATTAATAAAATATCAAGTACACCAAAGATATACTGTATGGTTTGGATAGGAATTTTATATTATCATCCTTATTTTTATAATTTTATGTAGCGTATATATAATTATATTTGGAATTAAAAATTTTATATATAAATGTCAGTTTGTATTAAAAAAGAGGAGTAGAATGAGATCATCTTTGAGGATGATTAGAATTGGAGTAGGTATCGTCATCTTTTTACAAGGAAAAAGTGGAATATATTTTATATTAAATAAATGAATTTATTATCAAATTAAATTAAAATTTATTAGTATAAAGTTAATTTAATTATTATTTATTTATTTCTAATTCAAATTCTAGTTCAATGCCAATCATCTCTCTTATCTCATTGCTAAATAAGTTATCGAATCATTTACAATTCAGATCTCCTAAATTATTGTAGATGAAAAAATTATATATTATCGGAAGTTATTAATTAACGGATAATTGATATATTATTAAATATTAGAAAATCATTATTTGATTGACTGAAATTTACAAGCTAATTTAAGTACAGTGACTTTTCCATCATTAAATTAATTACACAAATGACAGAGAAATATAGACAAAGAAAAATACGATCGACCATGATTTTCGAATAGTAAATTAGACACTTTTAATCAACCATTTAATATTAATTGAGAATCTCTTGAATCTAATAGACGAAACTCAATAAGCGTATCAACAATTGACAGATGAGCAACTTATCACTTTGGTGATAGACAAAATAGATAGTATAGACGAGGTGGAATAAGTGAGTATTGTCCAGAACAACCAGTTCCTAGTCTTCACAATTAGTTGCATGTTGTGCGCATGGTGTTACAAGTTAAGTATCCTATGCCATCTACAGAATACACTACGGATCAATCCTAGGCTGCAGATTGCTTGATGGCTCGTTTAGGTTGTTCCAAGCACTTTTGTCATTTTTGGGTCAGGGAAGCCCCCAAGTAGTAACTCCTAGCCCACATATACAAACCCCTCTTCCCCTCTTCCTTACAAACGTGACCTCCAAAACACATTTTCTCTTGATTTTCCTTTTATCTTTCTCTTTTTTCTTTTGTTGATATTTGTTCCCCACAAGTTCTTTATCTTTGGAGAATGATTTTACACCAGGAAAATGAGAATTAGAGGCTTATTTTTCAAGAAAGGGCAAAAAGGTATGATTTTGGTAAAGTTCTATTTCCTCTTGATTTTGATTGTATATTTACAAAAACATGTATGATTGTTTCTGTTGTAGAATAAACCACTATTATGGATTATGGATGAGAAAGTAAATGATTATACTATATATTTTTCTATTGAAAAATAATCAACACAATAACCCACTATAATTATACCTAATAAAAATTATCAAATAAAAATATAAAAAATACTAAACAATAATAATATTCAGTCAATTTCGGCTATGCCCTCAAACACTATCTAATTAATATTTTATTAAAAAAATATTACAAAATAGAGATATTAAATTTTTTTGATATTTGGTATGATTATTAAGAGAAGACTTCTTTTTATAGGAGGAAATCCCCCACCTTTTACTTTTTATCTAATGTGGGTTTTGTCACATTAAAGACTACCAAGACTATCACCTCATTTACCATAAAATTATATTTTTTTCAGTTTAGAATTAAATTTGTCTCTCTATTTCTTTCCAATAGAGCTCTCAAATATTGTAGATACTAGTCAAAGGTGTAAAAAAAATATAGGGAAATCATCCATGGAAATTTCCATGTACTTCACAATAAGATCTGTAAAAATCGCCATCATGTATCTTTGAAAAAAATTGCTGGTGCCCAAATGACATTATGCTAAAGGTAAAAGTCTCATAAGGGCATGTGAATGTGATTTTGTTCTGGTCTTTTGGGACTATAGTAATCTTGTTATAGCTGCAGAGCCATCCAAGAAATAGTAGAATGATCTGCTAGACAACTTATCTAACATTTAATCAATGAAAGGTAAGGAAAAATGGTTTGGTAGTCCATGCATATCTTCCATCCCGTCACAGTACTGGTAGCAACAAATTCTCCTTTATTTTTCTTGACAACCATCATGCCTCCCTTCTTAGGGACGTACTGTATTGGGCTTACCCAGTTGCTATCAATAACTAGATAAATGATTGTCATGACTTGGTCCTCCATCTTAGCAGGTTTGGACATGTATGTGCACGTGATAGATCACAATTATAATTCCCAGTTGGACTCCTAACCTTATGACCTAAAAGATATATCTTGTTACAAATGATTCCATCACACAACATAAATAAGCTTAAAATCTCCTCCACTTCTTTCCGACGTGAGATTGGGTCACACACGCACTTATACAGGCTGGATCTCACAATCTCCTCTTTTTATAGAACTTGTGTTCTCACAAGAGGAGCCCATAATTAATTGACCTTTCTAAGGTACGAGCCCAAACTCATCATTGTAAACATAAACTCAACACATAGCCCAAGCCCACACTAAAGAGGGAGCGAGATCGACTCTGCTACCACTTGTCACAACCCAACCCTTAGACCCCTGGCCTAGTAGGCCCGGATGTGTATGTGGGTACATGAGATCACATTATGCTTGGTTGGACTTCTAACCACATGAACAAAAATATATATCTTGTTGCAAATAATCTCATCACAAAACACATATAAGCCCAAGACCTCCTCTATTCCTTTCTGATGTGGGATTGGGTAACACTTGACTCTCTACGTAGGTTGGGTCTCACAATCTCCCCTCCTTATATACCTCGTGTCCTCACGAGGGGAGCCCAAATTTAACTGACCTCTTTGATCCACGAGCCTAAATTCACAGGCCCAACCGCAAACTCAATACACAGGCCCAAGCTCACACGAAAGATGGACCAAGATTTGCTCTGCTATCTTATAATGCTGAAAAGTCATTATAGAAGTTTCCATGATATGATGTATGTTAACATAAGTGGATTTGACTGGGATCTTATTACTAAGTAGAGGATCATATATGGACCTCATATTTGCGGTTATATTATTTACATACTTAATTAGGTTTTGAACTCATTGTGTGAAATATTTATATATTGATAGTTAGACAAATAATAAATTTGTCTTTATCGAGTATACTCATAAATTGACAAACCAGTTCCATGGAAAGACTTGTAAGTTTTATGAGGAATTGATAAGTATATTTGGGAAAGATAGAGCAAATAAAAATAGGGCTACCGATCACAAAAGGACGAAAATTCCTGCAAATAGGGACAATTCATTCCCTTTAGAGAGGTCCACTGATGATACTCTCCCATTTTTTTATGGAGATTGATCTACCGATGGAAGCTCTAGGGTTGCTCAACTAAATGGGAAGAGAAAGAAGATATCTAAAGAAGATAATTTCATCACTTTTTTCAAGGAAAACACAAGGTTGATTAGGGTTGTAGATAAACTTGCATCTACAATAACAAGGGCAGACATACACAACAAATGCGCATTGTTGTTTCAAAAATTGTGTGAGATCTTATCACTCATAGCACAATAAAGGATTACTATTTATCGTACTATCTGTTATGATAGGGAGCTATTAGACTACTTCACAATCAATAAAAACTATATCGAGCTGTGGGTTTGTGCAATGTTATAGTAGTATCTTGCTATGATGATAAATCCTTTTGTATGACGTGTGGAGTGATTATTTTATACACTTCTAATACCATGTTTTTTGTATTTTTGGACTTTGGAATATGATAATTCTCTGTATGTGTTTTTGTAAAGTTAATTATAATAGAGTGTTTATTGTGTACTTAAATAAAGCATGCAAGACGTAATGTCATGGTCAATGATACATAAACAATAATTTGTACTTTGTAGTTAATGTTTCACTTGTGTAAGTCTTAGACTATTTTTCTAGCATTTGTTTCCATTTATATCCATTGATTCATCATTTTTAGGATTGATTGAGGATCTTGTCGATTTTATTACTAGTGATTTTGATGTTTCCATTGACTGTTTAAGGTTTATTGGACATTGTAGAGTTGCATTGAAGTGCCTGGTGTGATTGGTTGGCTTTAGGTATGTGTTTCTAGTGAGTTATTCACTTTTGGTTTGAGTGTGGCTTGTAGGTTGGCTTAATCCTATATTGGTGGTTGTTTTGGTTGGTTTAGTAGCCAACCAGTCTAACCAAGCAGTTGCTACTAGTTGGTAGTGTAAAGTTTTTGCATTAGATCGATCGCTTGGGCAGGTGACCGCTCTTGAGAGTGTGTTTGATCTTTAGGTAAGTAGTTCTATAGATCGTATCCAAAGGCTGTTTTCAATCAATCTAAATCACCAAACAAGCTTAAAAGCATCACCATCGGTTGAAAGCAACAAAAAATTAGCAAAAAAAAACCAAGAAATTATGCACTTACCTCAAAATTTCTAATCCTTACACCAAAAATCTCTTGATTTATCCCTCAAATCTGGTTTCTAGCATTGGAAATCCATCGAGACATGTTAGGAAAGTGTTTTGTGACAAAACCCAAGTGGTTTCTTAAGCTTAAAATAAAAAAGGAGGGATATGGGTCCCTTGAGGTGTTGGTGTGGGTGAGAAATCGGGAAGAACAAAGAGGGTTGAATAACTTCGAAAATTTTTCTAAGTTTTGAGCTTCTCAGGATTTGGAATTTATACCTTGATACCTGAAAATTTGAAAATTCTGAAATTAAATTTTAAATGGCTAAAATATCTTAGATGGGTCAAGTTGATATTTTAAAACCTAAAATATCAATTTAAAGCTTTTAAAATTCAATTAGGCTGAATGAATAATAAACAGGCCAAATATACCAAATATGATACTGAAATGGAAATGGAATCCATTTTATGCCCCTATCTCCCAATCTCTTGTTTGATTTACACTAAGGCAAAGAAATAATTTTCGGGCTACTATTACTTTAGGAATTGGGTTTAAAACAATTGTAGATAAAATGACATAATTATCCTTCTTATTATTATAGAGTGAAGTTATAGATATACTCATTATCTTCATATCCCATAATATGAAAAGGAAAGCACCCATATAATGAAAAAGCAGGCAGATCGTTTGCCCATTTCTTCTCCGACAAAGATTGTTTACGGCGGCCTCCATCTCTCACTGTCTTGGATATTGCATTTCTGACTGTTCTCTCACTTGGCTCAGACCAACTATACAACAGTTCGAAGTAATTGCCCCATGACCGTGTAATATATGGGAAAAGGGTGAGGTTTCATAAAGATTGGTTCCATTTCTATTTCAGTCTGTGAATCCCAAGAAATCACTCCTAGATTCGTCCATAGCTCTCAAATAACCTATGGTCAACAATCAATTTTGGATCAAAGTAGTCAACTAGTTCAACTCGATCAAACTCATTTATACAAAAGGACAGGATCCCACATCAATTTTTAGAATGCTTTGGTTGATAGAATTGTCAGAATTGAATTAAAATCATAAAATAAACAAATTATTAATATTTTATTTATAAATAATAACAAATATTATATATTTAGTATATATTAATTTAAATAATATATAATTTCTTTAAAAAATATTTAATGATTACAAAAAGGGATAGAAAAAATTGAAACCAATTCCACAACCAAAGAATGCATTAAGAATAATATTGTAATAAAAATAAGTTGTATGAGTAAATTATAAATGGTAAAATATAAAACCATATACCGCAAAGCAAACGTGTCCCTCATCCTTGTTATTATTACTTTAAGCCCCTCGCCTCCCCTTCTATCGAGTAGTCAAATTAAATTAAGACTAGAAGTTTCTACTCTGACTCCTCCCTCCTTTCTGGTCCAGCACGCCTTTAGAATTTTGATTTGAACCCGTCCATCCCCTTCATCATCACCCCAAAATAAATTATGAAGCTCTTAGTTTCCTAATGTTTACCCTTCTTCCTTCCGTACAGCATCTCCATGAACCATGCCAAGTCTGATTGTTAAACTCCACAGCGTCGTCTTCAAATACCACCAGAAGCACCTCCTGCAAACCCTCCTCACCCAGTCTCCAAACAACCACACAACAAACCAAAACCAGTTCACCTTTGGGGTGACTTCTCGTACTCAGGAGCCTATCATTCCAAGTCATCCATCCTTCAAAAACGGCGTCGCCACTAAGGACATCCACGTCGACCCCTCTTCTTCTCTCTCCCTTCGCATCTTTCTCCCTGAGACGGCTGTCTACTCCACCGCCTCCGTACCCCTGCCTCCTCCCTCCCATGATTACGCAGGCTATTCCCCGCCGCCCGGTTCTCTTCACCGGAGGCTACCGGTGATTTTGCAGTTCCATGGGGGCGGTTTTGTGAGCGGGAGCAATGATTCAGCGGGAAACGATGGGTTTTGCAGGAGGATGGCAAAGCTGTGTGATGCTGTGGTTGTTGCTGTGGGGTACAGATTGGCCCCCGAGTGCAAGTTTCCGGGGGCTTTTGAGGATGGTGTTAAGGTGTTGAATTGGCTGGCGAAGCAGGCTAACCTGGCGGCGTGTAGAAGACCGGAGGATGGTAATGGTCATGGTCATATTTTCGATGGCTTCGGAGCTTCTTTGGTTGAGCCTTGGTTGGCCGCTCACGGTGATCCTTCTAGGTTGGTTTTTCATTTTTCATTATATGAATTAGTAATTTAGCTGTTTCTATTTCAAGATTTGGATTCATTAATTTCAATAGTTACACGTTGACTTTGCTTGCAAGTTTTCTAATATGAACAAAAGCTCTGTAGTGGAACAGAGGGTGATGATAATAATACTAGGAAATATGTTTTAACAATCAAACTTTTACAATGCAAAATTCAAATTTAATGAATTAAAAAAAAGTATCAAGAGGAAATGAACTTGAGCAATCGAGCAATCGAGCCATCGAAGAAAGAATTGATCGAGTAGGATTACTTACTATTACTTATCTTGGTCTTGCTGTCAGGAATTATTATTGAATTAAAATAAAATATCGGAGGAAATGAGTTTGAGTGGTTCGAGTCATAAAATAGAATTTATGGAGATTAGTTTAATTATGGACTAACTGATATGATTACTAAGCTTGGTCTTGTTATCAGTGCAGATGCGTACTCCTTGGAGTGAGTTCGGGAGCCAACATAGCAAATTATGTTGCGGAGAAGGCGGTAGAAGCAGGCAAATTGTTGGCCCCAGTTAAAGTTGTGGCACAAATTCTTGTATGTCCTTTCTTCATCGGAACCAGTCCCACACGTTCGGAGTCTAAACTGGCAAATTCATATTTTTATGACAAAGCTATGTGTAAGATGGCATGGAAACTTTTCCTACCCGACGAAGAATTCAACTTAGATCACCCAGCTGCCAACCCTCTTGTCGCCGGAAGTCAGGTACCTCTCAAGTATATGCCTCCGACATTAAGCGTGGTAGCGGAACATGATTTTATGAGAGACCGAGCCATTGCGTACTCGGAGGAATTGCGAAAAGTTAGCGTAGATGCACCCGTTCTTGAGTATAAGGATACTGTGCATGAATTTGCGACGCTTGATGTGCTTCTACAGACACCACAGGCCCGAGTCTGTGTGGAGGATGTTGCTATATGGGTTAAAAAGTACATATCGCATAGGGGACATGAGTTTTCGTATTGAAGTGTATACGACAATCCCTTATAGGGGCCTTGAGTTTTCTCTTTCTAGAAATTTATCAGCAACTTTTCTTTTCTTGTTTAAGGAAGGTTTTGTATTTAATTGATTATTTTGCACTATGGACTTATTATGAGAGTATGGCGAGTATCTCTGGCTAATTCTAATTGATCTCGTTAATTGGTCAAGTCAGCCTCTCACGCTAGTTAGTAATTTGGGTAGTTTCACTCAAATTCAATCAAACTCAGAATGATAAAAAAAATAGGAGGACAGAAAACCAATGCTAATAGATAAGCTTAATCCTACCGGGATAAGCCTTATCTTAATCCTATTGTTTTATGAATTATCTTAATATTTTTGTAACTCTATGTGAGATGGGTGTAAAATTTTTATTTTGATTTGTTATTTTCGAGAATTGACATGATGTGATTGTATTGCATAACATGATGTGATTGTATTGCATAACATGATTGGAAATTGAGGTTGACCTGGCTGCGATGTGAGCAAATTATAAAAATACCCTTGCCTTTGATGAGTGTGGCCGAATGTGGTGATTGGTGGGAGGAGTTGGATTTTTTTAATTATAATTAGTTAGGTTTATGATCTGATTAGTTAGACTCAGTATTTGATAATATTTTTATGAAAGTTTGTGTTATAATTGTCATAATTTAATAGAATATGTTACAATTAAATTGGTTTTATAACATATGATTTTGTTTGGACATGTTGCAGTGCTATGTAATAAGGTTCGTTATTTAGGATGTATAGCCTATACTTTTTAAATCCGAATTTTTAACAATACTAACCATCAGATTTTAAGATTAATTAAGTGGATAAACTAAATAATACTAAGATTATATTAAGTAGATAAGAGATAACATAAAGATAAAGTATTAATTTAGAGTTTCATTAACTTAAGTAATTCGAATTAATATTTAAACAAACTTCCTTCTTTCTCCTGAAATTCTCCAGCCCTTTGCGCTCTCTTCCTTTTCTTCTTTATTCTCTCTCTCAGTAACTAGAATTATAGTGATAGTTGTCACGACCGAAACTCAGACTACGTGTCATTCGGCTTCGTGCGGGACTTCATGCGAGACCCGTTCCCCAAACAAGGAACACGTTCCCCACCTTTAGAGGGAATCAAGGAGGGAATCAAGGAGGGAACCAAGGAGAGAATCAAGGAGGGAATCATGGAACATGTTCCCCATT
The DNA here is from genome assembly GCA_019739055.1 of Passiflora organensis. Taxonomy (NCBI): domain Eukaryota; kingdom Viridiplantae; phylum Streptophyta; class Magnoliopsida; order Malpighiales; family Passifloraceae; genus Passiflora; species Passiflora organensis. The sequence continues at coordinate 2,733,363 of JAEPBF010000103.1, forward strand.
GAGAGAGGGAATGAGGGAACTCAATTGGGATCCGTGTTTGCTTTTATACTTTTGTATATAAACCGTTAGATCGTACGACTTGATCTCCACCATTCATTGGGGAATTGTAAAGGGTATAAATGGGGTGCCTCCCCTCATTTGTAAACACTCACCAAATCCACCAAATCCACCAAACCCACCAAATCCACCAAATCCAGCAATTCTTGCAATATTGAGAGTTTAGAGCTTTCTCTCCATTCTCTTGTGTGTGTCTCTCTTTTCAGTTGTGTTCTAAGCTTAGCATTCTAGCTAGCTTTGTGAGGAAGGCTGACTTAGCCTATTGCGAGTGCCATAGTCTAAGGCCGCACGGAGAGTTTCTATTCCGCAAAACTCTAGTTCCGTGACAGTTGGTAGCGAAGCTACGGCTCAATCCTTTGAGAGAGAAATGGAGATGGCTACTACTTCTGATGCCAACATCCATATTGAGGAGGAGGTAGAGGAGGTCCGTGTGGGGAGACTACCCCAACGTGCTCCCGAACCAAGTAAGAATAGAATGAAGACTGTTGATCATCTGTCATCATTGGAGGCAAGGATCACCCGTGTGGAGATGAAGGTTGCCGATGACAAAGATACGCTTGAGGAGTATGGCCAACGCATAAGCGAGCTCGAGTCAGGGGACGTGAATGAGCTTCGTGAGGAGATGCAAGGCGCTCTCATTGCTATCCACTCTTGGAGGCAAGAGTTAGATGATTTCAAGGTAAATTCTTGCTGAGATCTCTTTATTTAAGGATGACTTGGTTGAAATCAGGAAAGATTGCAAGAAGGGCATTGAACAAGGGGTTGCCAAGCCCAAGCTGAAGCTGGATGTCCCAAGGCCGAAGCCATTTGGTGGGACGAGGAATGCCAAGGAAGTTGACAACTTCCTTTTCAACCTTGAACAATACTTTCAAGGGGTGGGCATGGAGAGCGATGGAGAGCGATGGAGAGCGATGGAGATCGACTTTCCCAAGCCCCACTATATCTAACCGATAGTGCCACAACCTGGTGGAGCATGAAGCATGCTCAAATCGAGCGTGGCACCTTAAAGTTGGAGACGTGGGCAGATTTCAAAAGGCTCCTGAGAGCACAATTCTCATCGAGAAATGTGGAGCTAGAAGCGAGGGAGAAGCTTCGCAAGTTGTCTCACAAAGGCGACATCCGAGACTACGTGAGGGAGTTCACGGAAGTCTTATTGGAGATCCCATACATGCCCGAGACGGAGGCCATGTACATGTTTCTGAGAGGCCTACAAAGTTGGGCCAAGCTGGAGCTTCATCGACGCAGTGTCAAGGAGCTCAATGATGTAATTTCCGAGGCTGAATCCTTGGCGGAATTCGAGAGGAAACCTGAGGGTTCAAGCCCACCTAAGCGTAAAAGTTTCCGCGATTACAAGGCTAAAGGTGAGGGAGCAGTCCACGAAACCAAGGAATGGAAGGACAAGCCTTTCAAGTCCTTCAAGTCCTTCCATCCAGCCAAACCCACACAAGGGGGAGGTGAAAATCAGGGTAGGAGTGAGAGACCCAAGCTCTCATGCTTTTTATGCGAGGGGCCGCATAAAGCTGTGGATTGCCCGATGAGGAATAAGCTGGCAGCCATGATCACGGAGGCCGAAGAGATGGAATCACCAAGGATGAGTTCCATGCAATTGTTGAGTGCCGTTAAAGCCTCAACCAAAGATGCCAAGGTGGAGCAAGCTGGGAGAATGTTTGCTAGACCCATTGTGCAAGGGAGGGAGTCCCGTGCATTGATCGATACCGGTGCTACTCACAACTTCTTGAAGAAGGAGGAAGCACAACGACTTGGCATCAAGTTCAAAGAGGAGAAAGGCTGGCTGAAGACGGTGAACACTAAAGCCCAGCCAATATTTGGAGTAGCCCGAGGGGTCGAGCTACAAATGGGAGAATGGAAAGGTAAACTTGACTTCTCCATTGTTCCTATGGATGATTTTCCGATTGTATTAGGAATGCAATTCTTGGATCAGACGAGAGCAGTCCCAGTGTCTTGCACCAACACTCTCATACTTTCGGAAGGGAGCCAGTGTTGCGTGGTGCCTGTTGCTCGAGAGAAGGAGCTGAAGGCAAAAACACTTGCAGCCATCAGCCAACCAGAGAGTCCTTTACTGGAAAGGATCCAACGGGGTATGAAACATAAACCCCAAGTTCAGGCCATGACAGAACAAGTGAAGCAAGGGCCGAATCCATCCTCCTATCGTGTTGTCAAGGAGTGTGACAAGCAGAAGGACATTGCAAGAGTGCAATTATCCAAGGAGGCAAAGTGGAAGGAAAAACGGGTAGACACAAAGAGGCGACCCTTAGAGTTTGATGAAGGGGATCTTGTGTTGGTGAAACTGATGCCTCACCAAAGCCGAGTTTTTGCCAAGTTGCACAAGGGGCTAGTGCGACGATACGAGGGTCCTTTCAAAGTGTTGAAGAGGATCGACAAGGTGTCATACAAGCTGGAATTACCACCGAGATTGGAGTTCCATCCCGTCTTCCATGTGAGCTTGTTAAAGCCATTCCAAGAAGACAAGGAAGATCCGGAGAGGGGGAAGTCCAAGAGAGCTCCCACAGTTGTGACCAATGCCCATGATAAGAAACTGGATGAGATCTTATCAAGACGGGTGGTGCAAAAAAGTGGGAAGCATATGAACCATGTGGAGTACTTGGTTCGATGGAAAGGCGACCCTCCTAGCGAGACAAGCTGGGAGAAAGATTTCAATCTTTGGCAGTTCCAAGACCAGATAAACGAGTTCCTGAGGCAACACACAACGAGGACGTTGTCAAGCTTGGTGGGGGAGAATGTCACGACCGAAACTCAGACTACTTGTCATTCGGCTTCGTGCGGGACTTCATGCGAGACCCGTTCCCCACCTTTAGAGGAAATCAAGGAGGGAATCAAGGAGGGAACCAAGGAGAGAATCAAGGAGGTAATCAAGGAGGGAATCATGGAACATGTTCCCCATTGAGAGAGGGAATGAGGAAACTCAATTGGGATCCGTGTTTGCTTTTATACTTTTGTATATAAACCGTTAGATCGTACGACTTGATCTCCACCATTCATTGGGGAGTTGTAAAGGCTATAAAAGGGGTGCCTCCCCTCATTTGTAAACACCCACCAAATCCACCAAACCCACCAAATCCACCAAATCCACCAAATCCACCAAATCCACCAAATCCACCAAATCCACCAAATCCACCAAATCCAGCAATTCTTGCAATATTGAGAGTTTAGAGCTTTCTCTCCATTCTCTTGTGTGTCTCTCTCTTTTCAGTTGTGTTCTAAGCTTAGCATTCTAGCTAGCTTTGTGAGGAAGACTGACTTAGCCTATTGCAAGTGCCATAGTCTAAGGTCGCACGGAGAGTTTCTATTCCGCAAAATTCTAGTCCCGTGACATAGTGCATGTTAACATTTAAGAGATATATCGCCGTTTACTTGTACTGATAATCACACCAATAGACTTTGGATTTCTATTTGACTATGGAAATTCTGAAACATCTTATGATCTATTCCGACAGATTTTGGGTTACTGGCCCCATAACCATGTTTGTTTACTTGGGTTATGTGTTTTATGGATTCATACTTATAGTCATTCATTGTGCATTGGTAAATGCATGGTATTGGTGCGGATGTTGTACTTTTGGATATTTTCATAAGGTCTATTATAGCTCCTGGAAAACACCCACCACCGGAAATGGAAATAGTATTTATACATTTCCATAATGAACAGTAATTTATAACAAATTAGGTAACCGTTTCTATGATTTCCGGTGAAACAAACAACGGAAATAGAAACTATGCCATCAAACGGATTCCGGTTCCTTGCATGTTTTCTGAGAGTCCAAACAGGGCCTAAAAGATAGATGAACGGATTTGTTGCACCTCCCCCATCTGCAATTTGGTAGTCCACACAATGACGCTCAAGATGGTCCGTAAAAGTAGGTAAGCACTTGCTTTTAATATACTTTATATACAAGCTAAGAATACGCACACATGTTTTACAAAGGCAGGCTAAAGAGGATAGCGTTAGATTGATTTCAGGGAGATACCCTGTACAAGGATACCAAGGATCATTACATTACAGTGTAAAATGAGGCTGCGAAATCAGAAAAGCACCCTTGTATGTGCTTACACAGAATTTTCAGTTTCTGATTTCCAAAATTTGGTGTCCAAAGAACTGAGGTGTACAAACCCATCGGCCAGTTGACACCTGCGCCAATGATAATAGCAACCGTATTACATAACAAAGCTGCAGAAATTGTAAGGGCAACTACAACATAGCACAGAGCTGGAGATACAACATTAACATTTTACTTTTACTGGTAAAAGTCCACAATTACCTTCCACACCAACTAACCAAGCTACCTCAAGGGAGATCATTCCTCTACTCACAAACATGTTCTTCCTCTCTTTTCTTCATTTTGGAGTTGTTTATAGAGTTGCTAGAGGTACAGATGATACTACTTTGTCTGTTAATTCTTGCTATATTTAAGGAAAAACAAATACAGAAATAAATATGCATGACCACCGAATTCAAATATGCTCAATGAATGGCTATGAAAAGAAACCAAGACATACCCAACCATCATCACTTCCTATTGGTGCATGCAATTGGAGATGCACATAACACTTGTCAAGCCCCATAGCAAGAAACTACAAAGTCTCAATGTCACCATTCCATTTAACTTGGAAACTACTCAATTCATTCCCAAGAATGAAATGGATGAAAGAGGTCAAAGCGATGTTGCCTCAATATTATCCCTCACAATTTGCTATAAGATAGTAATTAGATAGAAAACAAAAGTAGCAATTTCCATTCTGCAAAACAGAATTCTAGGACAGGCTCATCAGACAGACAACTGGAGTTTGAAAGTTTAAAATCTTGTGATTCCAGGAGGTCATTTCTTAATACAAGTTTCAGATTCTTTTATCAACTTGAGGTGGCTCAAGGCTTGACTGTCCATTTGCTCTTAGCCATGCCAATGCAGTGTTCTTAAAAGTTGAAAATTAAAATAATAGGCGTAATTCACAGCAATACAGGTCCTGAAAGCAAATCATGGTCCAGGATGGCAAAGTTGAAAGAATACACCATTAACACTTATCTAGAACATCATAAAAAGCAGTATTTTTAATTTGAAAGGCAATAGGTTCACTCGCTAATAAGATTGGTTCGCATATTTGCACGGGGTTAATAATCTCAGACTCATTAATTATAATCGGATAACATTTGACAAGTATAGCATGAGGTTGCAAACAAACAAGAATCCTTGACATCTCATATTGCAGCCTATTCCAAAACAACAGATACAATACTGGTGTACACTAAATCAGGCATGCCAATGTGCGCCTAGAATCAATGTAGACTAAAATGGTCAATTCTATCATAGAGTATCATGTCATATCTGAGTATTACACACAAAAATGCTGCAGCACAACCGGTGTACACTAAACGAGGCATGCCAATGTGTGCCGAAGAATGAATGTATACTAGGATGATCAATTGTACCTTAGAGCATCATGTCATATCTGAGCTATAATACACAAAACTGCTGCAGCACAACCCCTCAAACATCTTCAGTTGCAGATAGAAAGTTTCCCAGATGATTCATCCGCCACACCATAATCAAGGCTAAGCTCCCTCAGAGGTGGGATGTTCTCCATCGCAAAAAGCATAAGGTGAGGAAACATCAAATTGTTATGATCATACAACACAAATTGCACCATCACGTTTGGAATAGTACTATGACTCATGTAACAAGCAACATTCCTCATCCTAGACACATCCATTGCAAAATCCAGAGGCGGAAGAGACGGATGTGATGGCCGCACATAATTAGGATATATTTGAGTAAAATCACCCCATTCTTGCCACCTAGGAGTGAACCTGTCTGGATGGATCGAACTATCACCATTCATAGCAAAAATCTGAGCTTGGTCTCTTGTGAGAAAGACTCCTGCATACTCACAAATGAATGCTCCAGAAAGTATCAGATCCAACGATCTAACACCCCAACCAGTTTCCCTCGACCTAAAAATTTCCAACCTCTTTCTTAGCCCCATTTGAGATACACGATTACGGCAAGTAGGAGGGCACTTACAGAAAGGCCCACATTCAAACACAACCGGCTTCCCTCTCAGCAAAAACCCGTTTTGATCATATGCAAACTCACCCCCATTTTTTATTGCACACAAACAGCCATCAATACAGCCCGTGGCACAATCACACCCAGTTCCATAATGTCCTTGATTAATCACAAAGTGTGGAAAAACTGAACTCTTGAGATACTGATAGCACATCGGGTCATGATCTTTGTCTATATCATTAAACAACATTATCGGCAATTTCTCTTTCTTGTTCGAAATATCAAGACTGAAATACCCTGTTGGCCTCACACTCAAAGGCTTTGTCCGTAAGCTCTCTGCCAGCTTCAGCATTGAACTTCCCATTTCAGGCTGTCCATCCATCCTCACCACCTTAAACTTGTAAACGCCAAACCCAGACTTTCCCACGTCGAACCAACAATCATGAATCTTATACAAGCCATCATAAACATACACCTTGCTGCTAAGACTACCTTCATACTTAATCCCTCTAATCACTCTCACCTCAATCCCATAATGCATACTCCTTTCCAAAGCCAGGTTCCCTCCATCCAACTTCTGGTGCTCGCATTGTCGATTGAATTTGTCCTGCCCACCATGTCCTGTGTATATAATCACATCTCCTGTATCCTCGTCGTCCTCATAACCACCAGATACAATGATGCTCGTTGCTATTGGCTCCCCATTCGAGCTCTGGCTGGCCGCAAGATAATCAATTCCAGCCTGAACCTGTCCATGTAGTCCCACAACGCACAATTCCATCCGAAAAAAGAACACATCCCCAATCTGAACGCCTGGGATGGACCCCACTATCCGTTTATCCCGGTTGAGCCACAGTCCGCGCTCCCGCATCGCGGCAGAGGCACGGAGATCTCCACGGGCACGACGCCCCAGGCGCTCTCCGCCCTGCCGAGCTTCTTCCTCGACAACGGAAACAATACGGAGCGCGTCATATACCATCCGCGTTTGCCGCACGAGGCCTCTGAAGTACCTCTGATCCTCGATCCCTAGGTCAGTGACACGGACAAGCTCGCCGGAGCGCGGAAAGTTTTTACGTTGAGACCGCGTGACGGAGTCAACATGAGCGGAAGTAGGGGTCGGACTACTAATGGTGGTGGTTGTATCATCGACCGGGACGATTGCCAACGATATGTCTTCTTGGCCCTCATTCGGTGATTGGGTAAGCAACGATAAGTCGGCCCCGTTTTGTTCCTGTACACGGTCGGCGAATGCAGCGTTGAAGAGCTCGTGGATACGATGGAATTCGGAGATAAAATTGGCATCGGATTCCAAAGAAGGGGTGGATTCGGGATTACAGAAGAAGTTCGGGGCAGATTCGGGAAAATGGGGGATTTCTGGATGGTGGGTAGGTTCTAGAGCCGGTACCGGTACCGGTGCTGGTGTTGTAGCAAGAGAGATTTCACCAAAAGGTTCCGTATTAGGCTCGATTTTGGGTACTAACAGAGGGAAATGTGTGCCACCACCAACGCCTCCTCCTCCGGTAAAAAGGGTCGTCGGAGAAGGGACAACAGAGGACGGGGTGGTCGAGGAGGAGGGGCTGCAAGTAGATGGGCTTAGATTAAGGTCATGTAAGTGGAAAATGGAGCCCATGTCGTAGTTTAGTTTCGATTTCCGTTCAAACCGATTCAAGGTGCGCCTGTTTCATGGCGGAGCAGATTTCTTCTTTCTTGGTGTTTTTGAGTGCGAGTGTTTTCACAATTTACGTAGAGCGACTGGCAAGAGAGATGGCTTAACTTTGCTGTGTGACCAACAAATTCCGGTTGAAGTTTATTTACTTTTCGAAGTAAACTTATTCTTTGTCATGGCATTATCCAATATTTATTAAAATTAGAATTTAAAAACTATCACCTCTAATAGTTTTTTTTATTATTTAAATTAAAGGAATACCGTTATCAATATTAATTGAATCCGTATTCTATTATATATTAATTATATCTAAATACCCTTTATTAACTCAATTTAAAAATTATTTCTGAAAAAATTCTAATAAAAATAATCATATATTATTTGTAACACTATCTCCTTAATTCGTAAAAATGATTCTTTAATTGACCAGTAATTTCTCAATCAAACCTAAAAAATTGTTCTTTCCTTCTTAGCATCTAATACAATTAAGATAATATTTATATAAAACCAATAATATAAGATTTTTCTAATATTAAATATTGAATTTGTTTTAAAACATCTACTAACAAAATTAACATTATTAATTTTACAACACCAAAATTAACAGTTTTTTACCCAAGCTTAACATAATTAAATTTTCATTCTGAAATTCTCAACTATAGATAGAAAGATATATTTTAAGATTTTATTAATATTAAAGATATTTATTGTATTTACTCTAGTTCTTGAAGTTGCTCACAGCTAACCTAAGCAGTAACCAGAACCATACTTGGATTCTAACGTGATTGTGACAACTTTATTAATTATGATAAGTTGTAGTGAGGTGATACTTTTAAGGTCCACCTCAAATCTATACCATACAAATACTATGTCAGATCTATATTATATAAATACAAATATTTTTTTATAAAAATGATGTTCGCTTCGGTTGTTTTTTATAAAATATAAATTTTCTCTTGGGAATCGTGCGAATAATGATACGAATAAGAGATGTATGGACAATTTTCGGATACAACGATTATAACTTATGAAAATTACAATCATCCCTAATAAAAGTATTTTAATAATTTTTTTTTATTTTTTTAAATTTTTGTTTCTATTATAGAGGCGGTTCGTTGCATCCGACCAGGAGAGATGGATCGTGGCCTTCCATCACATCAGATTAAAAATCAACAAATATTCTAGATGGACTGCTAAAGCGACAGCATATAAAAGATATCCAATTTCCGGATTTTCTAATTAATATTGATTTAACTTTTCCTTATTAAAGTAATGGTGATTTTCAATACATAAACCATACTATCTATAACATCAAATTGATAATATCTTATACAATAAATAAAATTAACTTCTTTAAATTTTTAGTTTTGATAAAATTGGGAGCGCAAAGAGCGTGTTGTCACGGGACTAGAGTTTTGCGGAATAGAAACTCTTCGTGCGGCCTTAGACTATCGCACTCGCATTAGACTAAGTCAGCCTTCCTCACAAACCTAGCTAGAATGCTAAGCTTAGAACACAACCGAAAAGAGAGAGACACACAAGAGAATGGAGAGAAAGCTCTAAACTCTCTATATTGCAAGAATTGCTGGATATTGTGGGATGTTTACAAATGAGGGGAGGCACCCCTTATATAGCCTTTACAGCTCCCCAATGGATGGTGGAGATCAAGCCGTATGATCTAACGGTTATATACAAAAGTATAAAAGCACAAACACGGATCCCAATTGAGTACACAGATTCCAATTGAGTTCCTTGATTCATTCTCTTAGTGAGGAACATAGTGGGGAACATGTTCCCTGATTCCCTCCTTGATTAGCTCCTTGATTTCCTCTTTCGGTGGGGAACGTGTTCCTTGATTTGGGGGACGGGTCCCGCACGAAGCCGAATGACGCGTAATCTGATTTTCGGTCGTGACATTCTCCCCCACCAAACTCGACAACGTCCTCGTTATGTGCTGCCTCAAGAACTCGTTGATTTCATCTTGGTACTGCCAAAGATCGAAATCTTTCTCCCAGCTTGTCTCGCTAGGAGGGTCGCCTTTCCATCGAACCAAGTACTCCACATGGTTCATGTGCTTCCCACTCTTTTGCACCACCCGCCTTGATAAGATCTCATCAAGCTTTTTATCATGGGCATTGGTCACAGCTGTGAGAGCTCTCTTGGACTTCCCCCTCTCCGGATCTTCCGTGTCTGCTTGGAATGGCTTCAATAAGCTCACATGGAAGGCATGATGGAACTCCAATCTTGGTGGTAATTCCAGCTTGTATGACACCTTGCCGATCCTCTTCAACACCTTGAAAGGACCCTCGTATCGTCGCACTAGCCCCTTGTGCAACTTGGCAAAAACTCGGCTTTGGTGAGGCATCAGCTTCACCAACACAAGATCCCCTTCATCAAACTCCAAGGGTCGCCTCTTTGTATCTACTCCTTTTTCCTTCCACTTTGCCTCCTTGGACAATTGCACTCTTGCAATGTCCTTCTACTTGTCACACTCCTTGACAACGTGGTAGGAGGATGGATTCAGCCCTTGCTTCACTTGTTCTGCCATGGCCTGAACTTGGGGTTTTTGTTTCAAACCCCCTTGGATCCTTTCCAGCAAAGGACTCTCCGGTTGGCTGATGGCTGCAAGTATTTTTGCCTTCAGCTCATTCTCTCGAGCAACAGGCACCATGCAACACTGGCTCCCTTCCGAAAGTATGAGGGTGTTGGTGCAAGACACTGGGACTGCTCTCGTCTGATCCAGGAATTGCATCCCTAACACAATCGGAAAATCATCCATAGGAACAATGGAGAAGTCAAGTTTACCTTTCCATTCTCCCATTTGTAGCTCGACCCCTCGGGCTACTCCAAATATTGGCTGGGCTTGAGTGTTCACCGTCTTCAGCCAGCCTTTCTCCTCTTTGAACTTGATGCCAAGTCGTTGTGCTTCCTCCTTCTTCATGAAGTTGTGAGTAGCACCAGTATCGATCAATGCACGGGACCCTCTCCCTTGCACGATGGGTCTAGCAAACATTCTCCCAGCTTGCTCCACCTTGGCATCTTTGGTTGAGGCTTTAACGACACTCAACAATTGTATGGAATTCATCCTTGGTGTTTCCATTTCTTCGGCCTCCGTGACCATGGCTGCCAGCTTATTCCTCATCGGGCAATCCATAGCTTTATGCGGCCCCTCGCATAAAAAGTATGAAAGCTTGGGTCTCTCGCCCTTGTCCCGATTTTCACCTCCCCCTTGTGTGGGTTTGGCTGGTCGGAAGGACTTGAAGGACTTGAAAGGCTTATCCTTCCACTCCTTGGCTTCATGGACTACTCCCCCACCTTTAGCCTTGTAGTCGTGGAAACTCTTAGGCTTAGGTGGGCTTGAACCCTCGGGCTTCCTCTCGAATTCCGCCAAGGATTCAGCGTCAGTGATCACATCGTTAAGCTCCTTGATATTGCATCGATGAAGCTCCAGCTTGGCCCAACTTTGTAGGCCTCCCAGAAATATGTACACGGCCTCCGTCTCGGGCATGTCTGGGATCTCCAATAAGACTTCCGTGAACTCCTTCACGTAGTCTCGGATGTCGCCCTTGTGGGACAACTTGCGAAGCTTCTCCCTTGCTTCTAGCTCCACATTTCTCGGTGAGAATTGTGCTCTCAGGAGCCTTTTGAAATCTGCCCACGTCTCCAACTTCAAGGTGCCATGCTCGATTTGAGCATGCTTCATCCTCCACCAGGTTGTGGCACTGTCGGTTAGATACAGTGGGGCTTGGGAAAGTCGATCTCTATTGCTCTCCATGCCCACCCCTTGAAAGTACTGTTCAAGGTTGAAAAGGAAGTTGTCCACTTCCTTGGCATTCCTCGTCCCACCAAATGACTTAGGCCTTGGGACATCCAGCTTCAGCTTGGGTTTGGCAACCCCTTGCGCAATTCCCTTCTTGCAATCCTCCCTGATTCCAACCAAATCATCCTTAAATGAAGAGATCTCAGCAAGAAGATTTACCTTGAAGTCATCTAACTCTTCCCTCCAAGAGTGGATAGCAATGAGGGTGCCTTGCATCTCCTCGCGAAGCTCATTCACGTCCCCTGACTCGAGCTCGCTTATGCGTTGGCCATATTCCTCAAGCATATCTTTGTCATCGGCAACCTTCATCTCCATACGAGTGATCCTTGCCTCCAATGATGTCAGATGATCAACAGTCTTCATTCTTTTCTTAGGTTCGGGAGTACGTTGGGGGGGTCTCCCCACACGGACCTCCTCGACCTCCTCGACCTCCTCTTAAATATGGATGTTGGCATCAGAAGTAGTAGGCATCTCCATTTCTCTTTCAAAGGATTTGAGCCGTAGCTCCTCTACCAACTGTCACGGGACTAGAGTTTTGCGGAATAGAAACTCTCCGTGCGGCCTTAGACTATCGCATTCGCAATAGACTAAGTCAGCCTTCCTCACAAACCTAGCTAGAATGCTAAGCTTAGAACACAACCGAAAAGAGAGACACACACAAGAGAATGGAGAGAAAGCTCTAAACTCTCTATATTGCAAGAATTGCTGGATATTGTGGGATGTTTACAAATGAGAGGAGGCACCCCTTATATAGCCTTTACAGCTCCCCATTGGATGGTGGAGATCAAGCCGTATGATCTAACAGTTATATACAAAAGTATAAAAGAACAAACATGGATCCCAATTGAGTACACGGATCCCAATTGAGTTCCTTGATTCCCTCTCTTAGTGGGGAACATGTTCCCTGATTCCCTCCTTGATTAGCTCCTTGATTTCCTCTTTCGGTGGGGAACATGTTCCTTGATTTGGGGGACGGGTCCCGCACGAAGCCGAATGACGCGTAGTCTGATTTTCGGTCGTGACAGTGTGCAAGTGGAATCGCCAAAGATTGTAATGAGGGTTGGATTTTGGTTTTGTATTAAATATGCATGCTTCGTCATTAGTCAATACTATTTTGGAAGAGAGTTTAAATGAAACTAATATGGATTTTGACAGATTTTGCAAGCATAGTCATAGCATTTATTAAGATATGATATGACATTTATGTTGTAAATATTTTCTCACACAATCCTGATTGTATATAAACCGATGTAAACATTGAAGTATGAATATACAACATCGATACAAGCTTTCTTGTTCTTTGTTGCATCTCTCTCATTTTCTACATAGTAGCGGAGCAGGTTACAGGAAAAATGACCGAACTCACCACTGACTCAAACACAGTATCTCTTATTTCTAGTCTAGTTTCTCCTTATTTCATATCCAACTCCAACAATCTTAATACGGCTATTAGTTTTGTTATTCTCACTAGAGAGAATTTCTCTGCCTGGGAAGTCACACTATTGCGATCTCTAAAGGAAAAATTAAAGCTTGGATTCGTTATTGGCATTATTAAACGATCTGGATTGAAGCCAACTGTGGTAGAGATCTGGGATCATTGCGACTCTTTTGTGATGGGATAGATTTTGGCATCTGTCAATCCAAAAATCCGTGGAACCATTATATATGCAGAATCTTCGAAGGACATGTTTGATGTTTTAAAGCAAAGGTATGCGATAAAGAACCCACCTCGTATTTTCCAGTTGAAACGCGAGTTGCATGCTCTACATCAAGGAGATATGATGGTTTCAGATTATTTTGGTGCTTTAAAGATGAAGTGGGATGAGCTGGCAACATTCTCTTCTTTTAGGTGTGCATGTGAGAATAAAGAAGAGGTGCATAAGGAAAAGGAAGGAGAAAAAATATATCAGTTTTTGATGGGTTTAGACAACACAAGATTTGGAGTCATACGATCTCAGATGTTGAACACTGATCCTCTTCCCCCTCTATAAAATGTTTTGGGAAGTATCTTACAAGAGGAAAGTCATCAAAATGTCTCTACCAAACAAGATCAAGTAATGGATGTGGCAGCAGCTATGGTTGTCAATTCCAAAATAAGGCGAAAAGGGAGGATTATATGTGATCATTGTGGTGAGAGTGGACATAAAAAATTCTCTTGCTGGGTGTTATATGGTAAACCATAGGGACGTCTTAATAAGCCATTTGCTGGTGATGTTGGCAAAAGACATTAGAGCAAGCCCACCAAAGAAGAAAAAGGAAAAGGCTATGCAAATAATGTTTCTCATGTAGCTGATCCTGAAGTCAATTATAATGATGGGAATGCTCTTACAGCTGGTCCCAGCTGCACCTATAATCATCACATCAGACAAGAAGAAGCACATGAGATGAGTGGTAAGAAATTATTTAATGTTGGTGATAGCTGGATCATTAATACTGGGGCAAGCCACCACATGACATCTCATCTTGCTGCAATGAAGAATTTATATCTCTTACCTCGGCCAATCAGGATTTTTCGACCTAATGGATTTCAATGATACTTCGAATTCGTAATAAATCTGGGCTACGATTCAAGGCCATCTTATTTCGTCATCAATATTTTGTTTGAGCCTTCAGCCCAAATAACCCAAAAAGGTTAGGATCTCACATAAACCTTATCAAGTCTTTATCTAGGTTGGATGGTCCCCCTTAATGCCACCATCTTTATAAATTTTTGTTGAAACTCCTTATGTGGTTAAGTTGATGCTAATAATTGTCTTGCTCTTTCTAAAAAGATTTGATTGGAAAGATTGACAATGATTCTTCTTTTTCCTGACTCATCATTTTTTATCCATTCTTGAACAACTTCAAGTGACTCTTGATACTTTGAATTTATTTTAATATTTAATTTTAAACTTCTTTAAAAGGCTAGAAGCTTGAATTGCTTGTCTAATTCAAAAATCTATTTCAGAATCTATTATATTCAGAATCTATTATATTCCGAAGATTATAGCAAACTATAATATGTGGTTTTCAATAATTCTAACTCTGTATACTCCTTGAAATATTTAAATTCTTCTGATATTTCTCCAGAAAATATCTTTTTCATTAATCCAATTTTGAGGAACCATTGGCACCATCATTTTAGAAATTTTACCGGACAATTCTTTGAAAAATACAAGAACTATGTATACTATTGAGGCTGATAAAGTAAAATTCTTTGTCATGCCTTTTGATAATCATAGTAATTATAGTTTTTTAATTCTTTTGAAGTTAGTCTTTACTATATACCACGGGTTTTTGGATTCTTCGTGTAAGCCTTTGGTGCGTTTTTATGTTTTTATGCCAAAGGACAGTTTCATAATTTTTTTTCTCGTAGATAAAATATTTGTATGATATTGTGATTTTTAAGTATTTTTGGGTGTGTATTTAAAGATTATATATTATAATTTGATATTTTATGATTTTAAGATATAGTTTATTATTTTTTTAGATGATATTTTATTTATTATTAAATAAATATTACTTAAAAAATTATAATTTTTAATTCATTAGAAAGATCTAGTTTTCTGGATTTATGAAGCAATTTTCATAATTTTTAAACTTGTATCATATTTATTATAATTTTTCAAAGTTTAAAAGTAATTTCTAGATTTATTTTATTATTTAAAAATAAATAAATAAAATTATTTTATTATTAATGTTAAACGACGACATTTTTTGACATCAGCACAAAGGAGAGATTTAGTGGAACAC
The DNA here is from genome assembly GCA_019739055.1 of Passiflora organensis. Taxonomy (NCBI): domain Eukaryota; kingdom Viridiplantae; phylum Streptophyta; class Magnoliopsida; order Malpighiales; family Passifloraceae; genus Passiflora; species Passiflora organensis. Next base: position 2,748,679 of record JAEPBF010000103.1, read on the forward strand.
CGTTATTTTGGCAAAAGTTAAAATGACGTCATTTTAGTTTAAATATCATATAAAAAAATTATTTATTTTATTTATTTATTTATTCTCCTTTCTTCTTCTCCTTCCCTTTCTCCCTCCTCGACTACCCCTCTCGTTCGTGGCACCAGGAACCACAATTCACTTCTCCAACCGCCATTCACGTCACCCCCTCCACCATTGGATGTATCGCCTTTCCAACAACATGTAGACACCGAACTCGTCCCAATTGGAGGTTAGACATACCCAAAGGAAGCCTGCGAAGGTGTAGGTTTTTCGTCAAAAAATATTAGATTTTCCAGCTAACTCTAGTGACTTCTCACTCTCTAACCTACGTATTTGCATTCTACATTCATAATCTTTCCATTGATGTATAGTTTGCTGAATTTGATTGAGGTTTGGAGGAAATGGAGTTTCTCAGCCACGTCGCCGCCGCTCGCTTCTGGTGTCCTCCGCATGCGCCACCACGGACCGGTCACTGTCCAACCATATGCCACCTGCATCCCGAAATTCCCGTTTCGAACCCGTTATCTAATTTCGACATTCTAAAAGTGATGGTGCGATCCATTTTCCAATTTGCATTTTTGTTTGCAATTTATAAGCTTTCAAATTTTTTATAGAAAAACTTATTTTGTCTTAAAATGATAAATAATAATACTATGTTGATAAAAATATAATTTGAGACTTAATTGACCTATTTTTTAATTTTGGAAAATTTTTTAAGAAAAATATTATTTTTCCTCTGTTTGCGCCATGGTATATTTGAGTACCTGCACTACTTATTGTTTGGTTTGATCGATATATGTAGGTATTTAACCTGTATTGAGGTTTGTGTTGCTGTGTTGTGGATTGACGGACTGTATACTGTGCTTGATTGCTTTTGGTCAGTTTCTATATACAGGTGAGTGGGGACCTCACACTTTATTTGGTCAATTTATGATGTAGATTTATGTTTACAGAAAATTAAATGGTGAATGGTATTGGTACTTGGACTTACATGTTTTGTGTTTGGAAATATGATTGATTTTACGACTGTGAGTTTTGGCACGTACACCGGTTTTACTATGGTTTGGTATTGAGAAGCATATTGTGATGTGGTGTATGTGGTTGCACAAATTGTTGAGACATATGATTGTCTATAAGCTTATATGCCTGTTTTTTAGACTGTGATATTGGGTTGAGTTTACATTCTTTTGACTGGTTTTATATCCCACTCTGATTTCTTGAGTATTACACAGATTTTATAATTTCAATTTTGGTTTTCAATTATATTTTTACTATGCATTCGGTCCCCATAACCCCTCATCTGGATATTTAGCTAACGTTTTAGTACTGTCCAGATATGCGTACAGGTTCTTCAGGTTAATTGTAGATGGTAGTGCTTGTTTGTCTGGATTGTCAATTACTGTCAGGTATGAACAGACTAACTGATTTGGATTGTACAACCATATAGCGGACATACTTTCATGTTTTATATTTGGATTTTACTTTGTATATATTAACTAAATTCTGGTGCTTGGATTTATTGGATTTTTTTTGAGGTGAAACTGTTTGGTTTATCATACTTGAGGATGGTATAGATTTTAACATGGATCTATCATTATCGGGTATTTGAAGTTGAAATAGTTTTTAAAAGAAAATTTGTTTATGATCCGAACTTATCTTATATTTTTATTTTAATCCGCTGCGTTTTTCTACTATTTTATTTTATTAGCCTTATGGAATTCCGAGGGTAGCATAGTGATTGTTACTCTTAGGGTTCTGTAACAGAGATATTCACCTATGGAGTAGGGTATGAGCATGACATCGTTTTGGTATTAACGGAGCACCAGATTTATTTTTTCATAAAATATTTTTATAGTGAATTGGAATTTTAAAAAAATATTTTAAGATGAATTTTAGACTCCGCAAAACTAATTTTTAATGTGGTATAGTTGTACAATCAAATCTGTCAGATTCTGATCATAAGCATTTTATATTTTGGTCACTTTATATATGCTTTAGTATTATTTTATTAGTGGTATTTGCATTTCTATTTTGGATTTGGATACCCGCTTTGGTGAGCTCCAGGCTTGTTCTGTAGTGGAGACTGGTATAGCTCCTGACTTTTCTCGTTTGCTAATGCGATGATGGATTTGCGTGTTGGAAGAGCTTTAGTTTGATTTTGAGTATCTTGACATTTGGGTTATGTCTTTGTTCTTGTTAGATCTTATGGATGAGGTGTTTACTCCTGAGCAAAGCATCATTTGTGTGAGATTCTTTTATGGAGAGGTTCAGTAACCATTGTGAGTGTTGTGTATGAGACCAATATGATATATCCTATTTTGGTTGGTTTTGATTCGAGCTTTGTTATGGATTGATTTGTTATGCATAAGGTATGTTTGGAGTGTTTGAAATGAGATTTAATTTGCAGATTTTATTAGAGTGGAGGTTATGTTTGATGATAATTATGATAGTTGTTGGTTGTTGTTTGATACCAGTCTTTGAGATTAAGTATTTTTAGAGATAATATCATACTTTTAGGCTCACGTGATGGATATTCCTATTATTGAGGCTATTTGGATAATGTGATTGTTGTGTACGATTTTGCAGATATTATTCTTGAAGGTTTGGTATTAGCCTTATGGAATTCCGAGGGTAGCATAGTGATTGTTACTCTTAGGGTTCTGTAACAGAGATATTCACCCATGGAGTAGGGTATGAGCATGACATCGTTTTGGTATTAACGGAGCACCAGATTTATTTTTTCATAAAATATTTTTATAGTGAATTGGAATTTAAAAAAAATATTTTAAGATGAATTTTAGACTTCGCAAAACTAATTTTTAATGTGGTCTAGTTGTACAATCAAATCTGTTAGATTCTGATCATAAGCATTTTATATTTTGGTCACTTTATATATGCTTTAGTATTATTTTATTAGTGGTATTTGCATTTCTTTGGATTTGGATACCCGCTTTGGTGAGCTCCAGGCTTGTTCTGTAGTGGAGACTGGTATAGCTCCTGCCTTTTCTCGTTTGCTAATGTGATGATGGATTTGCGTGTTGGTAGAGCTTTAGTTGGATTTTGAGTATCTTGACATTTGGGTTATGTCTTTGTTCTTGTTAGATCTTATGGATGAGGTGTTTACTCTTGAGCGAAGCATCATTTGTGTGAGATTCTTTTATGGAGAGGTTCAGTAACCATTGCGAGTGTTGTGTATGAGACCAATATGATATATCCTATTTTGGTTGGTTTTGATTCGAGCTTTGTTATGGATTGATTTGTTATGCATAAGGTATGTTTGGAGTGTTTGAAATGAGATTTAATTTGCAGATTTTATTAGAGTGGAGGTTATGTTTGATGATAATTATGATAGTTGTTGGTTGTTGTTTGATACCAGTCTTTGAGATTAAGTATTTTTAGAGATAATATCATACTTTTAGGCTCACGTGATGGATATTCCTATTATTGAGGCTATTTGGATAATGTGATTGTTGTGTATGATTTTGCAGATATTATTCTTGAAGGTTTGATAGGTTTATCTTGCTGCTAAGGAGATGGTGTTTTATGTTGGATTATTCTCCGTTGTAGGGAGTTATAATATCTTCCAGTTTAGATTGCAGGTTTGTATAATATTAATTGAAAGTATAGAATGAGGACATCACTAAGATTATTTTTATTCCAAGTGTGGACGTGTTGAGTTGTGATGTTGGATTTTGGGTCGGCCAATATTGTAGTATTTTTATGGATATTATTATAATGTTTTGAGGTATGATTTGCTGATGTTAATTTGATGAGTTTGAGTTGAGAGATATTTGAGTTGACCTTGAATGAAATTTAGTTGAAGAAATTATTAGATTGTATTTGAGGTACTTAATTGATGTATATTGAATTGTGACATTTGATTGATGATATTCGAGGACATAAGTGTAATTCTGGTATTCGAGGAACCTAGTATCAGTTATTTTCAGATATAACTGGTTAAGGTCAAGTATGTAATTTTGGCATCGGATTAGGACATAAGTGTGCGGCCCAAAAACATTCAACAGTGAAATAATATTTATATATCTTCCTATCGAGTAATTTGGACTTACAAGTGTATATTTTGGTTTTTAACACCTCTAAAGAAACCTCGGATGGTGTATTCCTTAGGACTCGATATCTGGAGGAAATATCATCTTTTTATACCCTAGTATTTGTCAAACCTCGTAATCCAAGTCTTTATAGTGACTTAGACCATCGAGTCTATCCTTTTGAAATTATGAGGGTAAAATGATTATTATCAGTAGTTAATGTGAATTATTAAATTTTTAAAGAAGACTCATATAGTAAAGAACACTCATATCTCTCTCTCTCTCTCTCTCTCTATATATATATATATATTAAAGAATGAGATAGAAGATAGATATTTGGTTCATTGATGAAGTATTAGAATATATAAATTTTATGAAAATTTTTGAAAAGATATTCTTAATTATTATTATTTTCCTAAATTCTATCATGAGATATTATATATATATATATATGAGAAATATAATTTCTCAATATGAATAGACATTAGTATTTATAAGAAGTCTATAGTATTTTTGAAATATTTTTCTGATAAATATATAATTTATAATGAATTATGAATCATTTATTATATTTTAAAAAATAATATTTATATTATTATAAAAAAGAAAACAGAAAGAAAAATATCAAAATGCTAGCATGCCCTACCATTTTGACAAGCTCGACTTTTGAGCTGAGCTAAGTCGTTTGGATTCAGAATGACGTCCTTTTTCCAGAAGGTGAAACAATGTCATTTCATCTTTGGGATAATTGCTAGTTTGTTCAGATTGGTACACAATGGAAGACTTTATTATAAAATAGATACTCAAGCACACTTAGGTCCATAGCTCATATGTCCAAAATCGTAAATAAGCCTTAAGCCCACAACTCTAAACAAATCGAGTATGGTATTCGAATAAGTACGAATCTAAGTCCAAAACATAGAAATAAGTTTAATAAAATAAAGTGTCAATAAAACCGTGAAGTGCAGTACAGGTATGATAGTCCAACCCTAAGTCATCCAAAAACTCTCTCCTCATATAGAACTGCTATTACTCACGTACTATCCCTGAAATGTGGGAAAAACAACATGATAATATCATAAGGATCTCAGTAAAAGTCACAGTATCATAAATTCTAGTAGTGGAATAGATGCATATACAAAACAAGGTATAAAATAGTTTACTAAAACATTTGTTGTCCAATACCTCTAAAGTGTACATACACAACTCAGAACAACAATGGAATGCATGTGGTATAAAATTCTATATAGAAACCAGCCTAATAGGTTTATAAATTCATACAAACACAAAATGATCACATTGGTTGCTATGCCTCACAAACTGATCATAAAACATTGCACAAGTAATCCCTGCTAAAGAGAAACTGAAAGCCCACTGACAAGTGTTAGCTTAGTTTTTAAAATAATATATAAACCCCAACTGCTATGGTTATCGGAGATCAGGCAGAGAACACACAATATCATACTTGTCTCAAACACATATAACTGAATAGCTTGCAAAGCAGATGTAATGTGAGGCCTTGTATTTTAGAGGGTTAGGCTTTCAGCCCAATAACTCGATAAGCAATAGTTTGGTGGGCTCATAACCCATTAGAGAGTTTATGAAAATATATGAAAATTATTGAAACAATTGAGTATGGGTAATGAACTAGATTAACCAAAGAAAGTTGTTATCAGGTTAGAACGTAAGTATTTTGTGGTTATATTTAAAGGAGATTGGGTTATGAAATTATAATGTTTGTTCGATTTTTTGAGTTAGAAAATTGTAAACAGTAGTATCTCATGATAAGCGAAATTGAAATCCACTACTTGTCTTTTTGACAATTATTCGTAATACTATCTCCACTATTATATTCCTTTTTAGCATTGTAGGCTTACTATATGCATTATTGGGTTTGTTAGCAATGTATATAGTGGGCCTACGGTGATTGTTGTGTAAAATTTTGGGTTCCGGGATGTGACATATTTGATCCAAAAATATTCGACCTTGATTCCACGATTATATATCTTCATGTCGAGTCATTTGAACTCATAGATGTTTTTTTTTGCCTCTGACACCTTCGAAAGAACCTTGGATGGTGTATTCCTTGGAACTCGATACCAAAGAGCAATTTCGTCTTTTCACACCCGATACTAATCAAATCTTGTAATTTGAGTCTTCTGATGACTAGGGTCCTCGAGTCCATCCCTTGAGACTCATGAGGGAATAATGTTTGTATTATTGTATTATTATTATACAAAAAAGGAAAAAAAAAATATCAAAGTGTTGGCGATCCCATCCTTTTGAGTAGAATGATCAAAATGACAGAATGTCCTACCGTTTTGACGATCTCGGCTTTTGAGTTGAGCTACGTTGTCTGGTCGAGAATGACATTGTTTCACCCTTTGATGAAACGATGTCGTTTCACCTTCACAAAGGTTACCGGTTTGTCTTTCCTAGCAACCCACCGCTTCTGAGTTTATACCCTATATGAAATCGGGATTTAGGGATAAGTCGTGAGGAGCCTTGGGAAACAAATTCTCCATTTTGATGTGAGTTTGGTGAGTAGTAGGAGTGTATACTATGGAATTGGCTTGTTGGGTAAACCCTAGTCTTCTCGATTTGCAAATGTAGCTAGAGGAAGAAGACGACGACTATAGATGAGAACCTAGTACCCACATCTATTTGAAAATCGAGAAACTCACTAGTATCCTACCTTAGTTTTCTTTTACATTAGTCCTAGCAAGTTTTGGGGATGAAAACTTTTATATGGATGGTAGGATGTGAAAATTTAAATATTTAGGGATTTTAATTAAAGTAAATGACATACGGTAGGGAATATTAGATTAAATTATTTTTTTCCAACCCAGTGTCCAATCGACCCATACGTGTTGTATAGTCGGTTTGAGGGTATTTTATAATACTTTATAATATCTTATAATTATTTGATATATCTTTTATATGAGTATTAATGATTTTAAATTAGAATTGAGGAGTCCTAGATAGTGAAGGGTGCTTTAAAGATCTTGCAAAGGTCTAACTTTGGGTTTATTTGAGGTATGACTTACTTTAAAATTTTTGGAGACTAAGTACTATACTCTATTATTTTTCTAAGTTTTATAAAAATTATTTTAAGTTATATATTTATTAAAATTTAGAAATATAGGTTTAGATGGATTCTACTGTTCATAAGGAGCATATAGTAATTTTTTGGGTATTTTTTTTCTATTTTTAATGATTTTTATAAATTTATTATGATTTTTGAATTAAATTAAAACGAGAATGACCCTGATATGATGTCGTTTTGTTGTTAGGAAGGGGTGTATCTGATAGTATGAAATGACACCGTTTCACATAGGGGTGGGTGCCGGTTTGGCAATATCCGGCAACCCACCGATTCTGGGGAATAAACCTGGAGTATCTCTCCAAAACGGGTATTGTCATGTAAACTGGGGAAACTTGGAGTTTTTGCGTGCATCTGAGGTGATATTTCATCCTGAATCATTTGGTGTGCTTATCGAACAAAATCTGGCCATGGACACACTCAGGAGAGATTTCATGGTGGGTAAGCCAAAACTTTCTTCCTCTTAGATCTTGTGGTTTTATGGATAGTTTGAATCGATTTTTGTTGGGTTTTGTTGCGAGAGGATAGGCACAGGTTTCGGTGTAGTTCTGAGGAGGATTCGTTAACTAGAACTGCGAATCGTCATTCTAGGGTTTCTTCTCTAGCCGATGGCTAGAGGTTGAAGATGACCCAGCGAACAACAGGTTGTTCGCTGGCCATCTAGATGACATGTCGTCCATAGTTGGTTTGGACGACAAGTCATTCGGGTCTAAGTCAACTGACATGTCATCGGTTTAGGAAGGGTCAAACCGGGTTTAGATCAAATCGAACCGAGTTAGATCGGATCGAATTAAACCAAGTTGAATCGAACTAAGTCAACTCGAATCGAAATTGTAGGAAGAATGAGATGGTGACACATGGCTGTTTCTGGTGATTACATACGTCCCATCAATTTTTCCAATTGTGACCGAATTTCTAGAAAATCTAAAAATAAAGAAAAATTTCTGGAAAAATAGAAAGAAAATGAGAAAAATTAATGAAATATTCTGGAAAATAGAGAAAAATACAAGGAATCCAATGGTGTACAGTTTGATAGATTTGGATCTCATTTGAGGGGTAAAAAAATTAGAAGAAATTGTTAGAAATTCAAAAAATGTCAAGAAAAATCCCAAGAAATTTTATATAGGTAAATCAAATCCTTAAGGATTGAGTGAGGGGTTGTACGATTTCAATTTTGAGTTTTATATCCTATGGAATAAGGGATTAAGTGAATTTATCGATCATGACTTATATAGGTGTTGAAACGCATGCAGTGGACCTATTACGGAAGGATGTTCACCGTGCTTCTTTAAATGTCGCCACTGTCTAGTCTTGACCTCAAATACCTTGATCAAACATAGCATGGAAAATTAGGTGAGTGGACCCTAACTTTCTCATTCTTGTAATCTTAGGTGAGTGAACAATTTACTATATAAGAATTCATCGTTATATTCACATAACCAATTTGGACGTTTCACAATAGCATAACGCAAGAACAAGGAATAATACTATAAATATCACAAGGAATCTTATTCACTCAACTTATAACAACAAGTATTTAAATTTCAAAATATGTAATGTCGATCAATGGCTTTCAAGTCTAATGGGATTCAATTGACATGTTAGTTGTGGATTTTATAATTGGCAGGTGAATTTTACTTCAATCAAGACCATCATTGTGGAATCAAAGTCCGTCAGTGGTTTGTATTTAAAAGGATAGTGTTTAAAACACATTGACATTGCTGGGTGAGTGGTGCTGGTGACTTCATAAGCTTGATCCCAATCTCACACTGGCTAGTCCTCTAATCCTCACACTTCGGCTAGTGCTACTAGTATGCATATTATGCCAGATTTTAGTTCATTCTCTCATCAACATGCACACGGAATTTCATCACCATACTCAAGAGAGAGCTGAAACTCCTCAGAGTTTGCATACAGTGAGGTCCTTAAGACTGTATCCACCATGGGGTTATTCAGTTTAGCAATTTATGAGTATATCAAGTTCACACGAATCTAAACTAGTAAACAATGGTTTCAAGGAAATGCCATGATAAGGGATATTTTCTGTCAATAACAAGCAATTTTATGGCATATCACACGTTTCACTCAAACAATGCATTTCGGTACGCAAATAATTAACGGAAACATTAGGGTTAGTCCACTCACCTTATTCCCAAGGCACTTGACTGGGTCCCGCTTTAGGATCCAGTGCATGCGTTTTAATACCTATACAAATTGTATCCGATAATTTTATTTAATTCTTCAATTTCTAAGATAATATATCAAAAATTGAAATCACACGATCTCGATCTACCTAGATACACACTATATATATATTGACCACAAGTATGCTGGGACTGATTGGATCCTTCAAGCCTCTGCCTGTTGGTACTCTACAAGAACTAGATCTATCGATCTAGTAAAAACCTGCCAGGTGAGTGGTCGGGAAATACAAATACACTAAATATGCACAAGCACAGCTTGATCCCATTTGTAAAATAATAACTAAATAGGAAAATCAAAGTTCACATTACTCGATAAATAAACAAACATAAGCAATTATAAATAATGAATTATGGAATTCCTTCTTAAGTGAGAACACAAGATGTATCTGGGTTGGCATACTCTCGTAGTCTTTCCAGGCTATGGATGAGACTAAGATTTGTCAGTGGTAACTTAAATGCTTTTCTTTAATCTCTCTCTTTATTTTCAAGCAATTATATGATCTGTCAGACACACTTCTACAACCCAATTCCACTGAAAAATGTCAGGTCGTTAGGTGGTGGTAGCTTTACCTAAATGATTCTCGAAACTTACAAGAACGGTTGTTAAGTGTGAATTCAAATAATAAACCCCATCCAAACTTATTTTTCATGGTCCGGTCTCTCCATGCCTTGCTACTAGACTTAGAGAGCTCTCAATGGTTGCTTAGGTTGTCCTACATAGACATATGCTGCTATCACATCGTTATTCAATAAACTTATAATACCACCACAAATAATTCAAACAATTAAGTCAACCAATAATATTACTTGCCTAGGTATGCATGCTCATACCATCTCCGTTATTTGATTATCTTGCTTAGTTTAGTCATAAATGTATAAATGTTATGAACACACAACCAACCACTCACAATTTAGAGTCTTGGTTCTTCCTTGGGATTTGTTTCCTGAGAAGATACCCTTTCTCGATTTTGTTATGTACCTGTTAAATAGAAATCTATCTTCTATTAATCTCAATGAAAGGCAAAAATCCTTAAAGGCACACTATTGATCCTTTAATCCCATCGATATCACCTAATATCAACTTTATACAATTTCCAAGCCTTTTTTATTTTTTCCGTATTTTCCATCAACTTTCTTGATTTATTTAGCCTATAAAAAAACTCAGATTTTTATAAACTTGATACCATTGAAATATCTCTACAATTTCTAGTATTTTTTCTAGTTTTTCATATTTTTCCTTTATTTCTTTCTATTTCCCCTATTTTTCTTTAATTTTCGGTATTTCTGTCAAATTTCTACTAATTTTCCACAGACAGACAAGTGGCAGCATGAGCATACGACAACACTAGATCCGAACCTCTGGGATACTAACATGTGGCTAGCTTTGAGCTTGCTATGGCTTGTCCAAGTCTCCAACTCGGTCCAAGCCAGTTCACCCAATCTTCAAATGACTTGTCACTCGAATACATTTCAAACTACATGTTATTCAACTACTATACAAATGACTTGTCATTCAATTCCAGCTTAGGCGACATGTCATTTGTTATTAGTTTTAGATGACCCGTTGTTCAATCATACCTTAAACTACATGTCATTCAATAGACATTTCACAATAGATGTAATAAAAGAACAAGAGATATCATAGTGCATAGATGCATAGAATCCCATTTACTCAATCAATAGCAACAAGCATTCACAATTTATCACACACAACATTTATTAGTTGTTTTCATGCTTAATGGGATTCAAATATCATATTAGTGGTGGATTATACTGTTGGAAAGGATTTGCTTCCATCGAATCCACTATCGTGGTATCAAGGAAGACTATCAATAGTTTTTTTTTGAGAAGTAATGAATGTATAACACACTAATGTTACCGGGGAAGCGATGCTAGTGACTCCACAAGCTCAATCCCAAACTCACACTAGCAAATTCTCTCATCCTCACACTTAGACAAATGCTACCAGCAATAAATATCATGTTAGATATTAATTCATCTCTCTCATCAACATGTGCACATAAATCATCACCATACTTGAGAAAGTCGAAACCCTTTGGAGTTTGCATATAGCAAGGTCCTTATGACCGTATCCACCATATAAATTTTTACATAATACATAGATTTACATGTAGTTCTTTGCATATACGAATTATAAAGGATTTTCGGTTGCCACATGTTGGTCGTTGGTTTGTTTTATGTTTTATGCCTAAAGGCAGTTTTGTAATTTTCTTTCTTTGAGTGTTTTGTGTTGGATCAAATATTTGTGTGATATTGTAATTTTAAAGTATTTTTGGGCATGTATATGAAGATTATATAATATGGTTTGATTTTTCATAATTTTAAGATATAGTTTATTATTTTCAAAAGATATTTTATTTTTAATTAAATATCTCTTGGTCAGAAAATTATGGTTTTGATTTATTGGAAAGATATGATTTTTTTTTGGATTTATGGTAAAAGTTTCATAATTTTTAGACTTATATCCTATTTACTCTAATTTTTTTAAGATTTAATGTATTTTTCAGAATTATATTATTATTTTAAAATTCAAGATATTAATATTTTATTTCTTGTGCTAAACAAAATTATTTTGATGAAAGCCAAAACGACATTATTTCAACGTCGGTATGGAGCTTAAAACGACGTCATTTTGGCTCATGACCAAAACGACGCCGCTTTGGTTAATAAAGCATATAAAAATAATACTTTTCATTTTTATTTTCGTTTTCCCTCCTTTTTCTTTCTCTCTCCTTCAGTTCTTCTTTCTCTCGACTATCCTTTCATCTTCTCCGGTTGAAGCTTGCAGTACCCTCGTCCGGCCACCTCATGTCGCACAGTCACTACCAAAAGATTTGCCTCGTCTGCAGGAACCTATCCCTACTAGTGTCTTATTGATTGGATGTCGGATGGTACCAGAGGTATTTGGAGAAGTTTACGATTTTCCAGGGAGTAAAATCGCAGATTTCAGCCTACCTCAGTGTAAAATCACCGATTTGTTTCCATATTCATGTTCCTAACATCTCTAGCTTTAGATTGATGTATGAATCATTAATTGTTATGTTGATTTCATGTATTTTAGGAATTCTGATTTCGTCTTCCGTTCGGCCACCACCCGGCCAGTCTCTAGCCACTCACCGCCTCTAGATTCTAAAATACAAAATTTTTCCCATGCGATATTTCGAGTATTCCAAACACGATAGTGTCGTTGGTTTTCTGATTTGACCTGTCGTTTGTGATATATAGACTTTTAAAGATTTTTTTGGAAAATATATTTTGGTTTAAAATGATAAATTATGGTTTTATAACTAATACTATGTTAATTAAAATTTGATTTGAGGGCTGGTCAACCCAATTCCGGATTTCTATGTTATTTTCAAAAAATATGAACCTGTCTTGTTTTGCATGTAATATAAAAGTATAATTTCTATAATGTTTTTATTGGATTGTATAGATAGTGATTGTATGTTTGGTATATTATACAAGCGTGTGACCTATATTGATTGGTATGGGTTATGGATTGGATATTTACTCTGCTTTTTGATTGGCTATGTTATGGCAACGTACAGGTGAGTAGGGACCTCAAACTTTACTGAGTTTTGTTTTAAGATGCATGATTAAGGTTTTCAGTTTTTAGAAAATTAAATGGTGAATCATGTTGGAATTTGGAGGTATATACTTTTGTGTTTGGAAAATTGACTGAGAATAGTGATCGATAGATTATGTACTCCCTTGGGCACCTTTTTTCGTGGAGGGGATTTAGTGTCCAAAAGGAGATGGTCGACATGGGTTGACATTAGCCTTCAGCAATGCTAGTGTGGGCTACATTTTCAAATAAATAAAATAAACACTAGAAGCCCTGAACACTTCCTGGTCAAAAGTAGGAAGGGTGTTTCCTAGCCGACTTTCCAGCCTGATTTTTAAAAGAAAACGTATGGGTCTATATACGATTCACAATATCTGATATTTCTGGTTAACTTGGTTTGAGATTGAGTTTTGCTATTCAGTTGCTCAAAATTTTCATTTTCAGTTTGGATTTTGATTATATTTTTTCAATACATGTATTTTATGGTCCCTATTTAACTAATTAGTTTAGTGCGGCCCAGATTGTGCTATAGGTGCTGGTTGTCAGCCATCCACCTCATGTGGTTGATTTCAGAGCAACTTGATTTTAGGTTTGATCAGCATTCAATTTGATTTGTACATATGGATCAAACTATATTTTATCGTTACACTTTTGATTATCATTTCAATTACATACATGTTTTCTGGTGCTTGAATTTTATGGATATTATTGAACATGTGGTATATGTTGATTTATTGGGTATTGTATTGTTGTGACATATTTTACTGGGATTTGGTTTTACTCTACACTTTATTTTATTCTACTATGAATTTTATAATTTTGTTTCACTAGCTTTACGGGATTCTGAGGATAGCATGGTAATTGCTATTCTTAGGGTTCTGTGGCGGAGATGTTTACCCCCAAAGTAGGGTACAGAGTGTGATATCTTTTTGGTGTTAATGGAGCACCAGATTTATTTTTTCATAAAATATTTTTGTGGTTAAATAGAATTTAAACAAAATATTTTAAGAATTAATTTCAGACTCTACAAAACTAATCTTTAGTATGGTTTGGTTGTACAATCAAATCTATTAGATTCTGAACATTAGCATTTTATATTTTGGTAACTTGATATACGCTTTAGTGTTATTTTATCTGTGGTATTTTTAGTTCTATTTCGGATTTGGATGCCCGCTTTGGTGAGCTTCAGGCTTGTTCTGTAGTAGAGATTGGTATGGCTCTTGTCTCTTCTCGTTTGCTCATGTGGTGATGGATTTACATGCTGGTAGAGCTACTGTTGGATTTTGAGTATCTTGACATTTGGGTTATGTCTTTGTTCTTGTTGGATCTTATGAATGAGGTGTTTACTCTTGAGGGGAGCATCAGTTGTGTGACATTGTTTTGTGAAGAGGTTCAGTGACCATTGCAGGTGTTGTGTATGAGACTGATATGATATATCTTGTTTTTCGTGGTTGTGATTTGAGTTTTGTTATGGATTGATTTGTTATGCATAAGGTCTATTTATGGTGTTTGGAATGAGATTTGATTTGCAGAGTTTAGTGAAGTGGAGGTTATGTATGATGATAATTATGATAATTATTGGTCTTTGAAATTAGGCATTTTGTTGAGATAATATCATGCTTTTAGGCTCATGTGATGGATATTCCTGTTACTGAGGTTATTTGGATAATGTGATTGTTGTGTGTGATTTTGTGGATATTATTCTTGAAGGTTCGACATGTTTATCCTGCTGCTGAGGAGATGGTGCTTTATGTTAGATTGTTCTCCATTGTAGTGAGTTATGATATCTTCCAGTTTAGATTACAGGTATGTGTAATATCAATTGAGAGTATAGAATGAGGACTTGACTAAGATTATTTTCTGTTCTAAGTGTGAATACGGTAAGTTATGATGTTTGATTTTTGATTGACTAATATTGCAGTATCTTTATGGATACTATGATCATATTTTGAGGTATGATTTGAGGATATTAATATGATGAGTTTAAGTTGGGAGATATTTGAGTTGACCTTGGCTGAAATTTGGTTAAACAAAATATTAGATTGTAATGAGGTGTTAAGTTGATATATAGTGATTTATGACATTTGATGGATGATAGATTTAGGGACATAATTTTGTTCAAGGCTCACTCTTCAGTTTATGCTTTGCACCCAGGAGGCACGAAGATGTACTGGACTCTTAGAGAGGTGTATCGGTAGGCAGGTATGAAGAGGGATGTTGCTTAGTATGTTGCTTGATGCTTGACTTGCTAACAAGTGAAGGTAGAGAGATAGCGACTCAGTGAACTGTTACAGCCTCTCCTTATTCCTGAGTGGAAGTGGGAGCATATGACGATGGATTTTGTGTGTGATTTCCCAGATCTTAGGGAGGGCATGATATTGTATGGGTAGTCGTGGATCAACTCACCAAGTCAGCTCATTTCCTACCTATTCAGATAAGTCTTTCTTTAGAGCGCCTTGTAGAGTTATATGTTCAGGAGATTGTCAGATTGCATGGTGTGCTAGTGTCTATTGTTTCTGACAGAGATCCCTATTTTACATCGATATTTTGTGGTCAGTTGCAGGAGGCTTTGGGTACGTGATTGAGTTTTAGTACAATATTTCATCCTTAGACAGACAGTTAGTTAGAGAGGACTACTTCGACCCTTGAAGACAGTTGAGATTGTTATATGTTGAGAGCTTGTATCTTCAGGTAGTTGGGATTGTTATATGTTGTTGGTTGAGTTTGCATATAATAATAATTTTCAGGAAAGTATTGGTATGGAGCCTTCTGAAATGGTATGGGAGAGCTTGTCGCACTTCATTGTTGTGGAGTGAGGTTAGAGAGAGGAGATTGAGTGGAGCAGAGTTGACAGATTTCACCTCGGATAAGGTTAAACTGATTCGAGATAGGTTTAGCCTAGCCTATGATCACTAGAAGAGTTATGCAAATAATAGGCGTAGGTCTTTGGAGTTTGCAATTGGGGACAAAATATTCCTAAAGGTAGCATCTTGGAAGGGGGCGATATACTTCAGGCAGAGGGGTAAACTAGGACCTCAGTATATTGGCCCTTATAAGGTGATCGAGAGGATTGGTCTTGTAGCTTATCGATTAAGTCTACCTTTGGAATTGGAGAGGATACACGACATGTTCCATGTATCGATGTTGAGGAGGTACATCCCAGATCCTAGTCATGTGCTTGAGATGCCACCTTTGGAGATAGCAGGGGATTTTTCCGATCCTACACAGCCAGCATCCATCCTGAACAGATTCGAGAGAGTCTTATTAAGCAAAACCGTTCCTATGGTGCGGGTTCTTTCGAGGAGTCCAAATTGGAGGAGGAGACATGGGAGACTGAGACTGAGATGAGGAGAAGATTCCCTCAGCTTTTTGTTTAGTGAGTTTTCTGTTTCCTTGGAGTTTATTTCTTGCTTTTCTTTTATGTTTATATTATTGTTATGTTTGCTGATATTGCTGTTGTAATTATTGATTTTGTTATTGTGTTTGTTGATATTGATACTGTGTTGGAGAATATCTGTACTATTGAGGATATTGTAGTTGCTTTTGGTGATATTATGGATGTGTTTGGTTATATGTTGTTTGGTGATATTATGGATGCTGTTGTTTGTTGTGGCGCTTAGCCTCGAACATCATTTTAAAGTCCCACTAAAGAATGTTTCTTAGCAAATTTGTCGATTCCGACTCAAATTGCACACTCGAGCATGCAAAAAAAAATTTCACTGTTATAGCTCCTTATTACAAATCCACATGTTTATGGTCTAATGACCTATTAGTTATCACAACTAGAATATATCACTTCCCAAACTATCAATCTATATTCGTTCCATATCAATCCTTCAGGAGCTTTCACACTCCTGACTCATCGCTTCTATCTCTGTATTCCTATAAAATTTCTTAGCTTCCCATGTCAATCCACTTGATACTCCACATATATGCTTATCACACTCATATCCATATATCTCTTTCTATCTCGACACTGCATCTTAATGCACAACTTAGATTTGTCAACCCTTATATGATTTCTGTATCAAATTGCCTAACATTATGTTACACAAGCCAATCACTATAACTCACAAACTCCTTTTGCAATCCATAATTCGAAACTTACTTATCCCTTATGATTCATTCAGTTACATCTTAAGGAGTTCTAATGAATCCATATGAATTTTGGCAGCATCTTCCTTGTTTTTCACTTATACCAACTTGCTATTTTTATTGTTCAATTTATTTTAATAGTCTCAGATAAGTTACAAGCATCATTATATATCATTCTTAACCATTGTATATATTATTATCACACATTATTTGTACACCCTATTCACACATATCACTCTATTAAGTGTATAATAACACAAAATACATTAGTAATGACCCAAATCGCAAACACAACAAGCAATCATTCGCTATTCATATTCACTCTTAGCTTCCATAACATTACTTCCTTTGATATTAGGTCCGAGCTCACTGGGTGTCTTAGTGGTCTTCTCCAAACCTTGTATTGCACCCTCATCACATACATGAACTTGTTCATCCAGATCTATTTGATTTTTACCCTGTACCCTCTATGGTTCATTATTGAGTGCCCTCTCCTCTTGAGTAGTGTGGCTTGATAGAGATGTTATGGGTTTACTCCAACATGTCGAGGCAATATGACCAGGTCTATGGCATTTATAACACAACCTCCCTGCACAGCCTTCTCTCTTAGACCTTGATCTTTCATTTGCACTATATTTTAAATTTTTTATTCTTAGCCTATGCCAATCAGAACCACTAGATCCAGAAATACCTTGTTGGCACACAAATTGATTAGGTGAGGTTTCCACAACTACGAGTAAAGCATATAAGGGTGTCTTCCCCTTGTAAGCCGTTTCTTAAGTTTCAACAATCCTTTCAGCATGTAAAGCAGCTTGTACTAAAGCATGACAACTAAACTATGAAGTTGAACCCATACAAGCTCTAATAAGCAATGTCAATCCATCCTCAAACCATTGATTTATAATCTCCTTCAAAGTTATAATTTCAAGTACAAAGCTAGACGATTTTTGTAATTCAGCTTCATACTCAATTACAGTTTTGGAGACTTGTCTAAGCATATAAAACTCTCTTCTCCTTTTTTCTTGGTTGAAGCTAGAGTAGTATTGTTCTTGAAACTCATGCAGAAATTCTGCCCAAGAAGGGCCTACTACATACCTAGTTTGAGCTGTTCTCCACCATACCTCAGCATCACCTTCAAGAAGTTTGGAGGCTACTCTTAACCTATCGGCCTCAATCAATCCCATATTGGAAAGAGTCTCAGATACCCTATCAATCTATCTCTTGGCTTGAGTTACATCGATAAACTTACCAGAAAAGTCAATACACCCTAATTGTCTGACTTGTTTTATCATTTGAAAAAACTCTCGGGTTATAACTTGTTCTTACTCAACTTGAGGTACGGGTATTACATTTCCTCTTCTTTCGTACTCCGCTTACATTTGTAACATAGCCTACCCAACTTCTGTAGGTAGATCTCAATCGCTCCTTGATCGAATTGAGATACCTGTGTTTCGAGTTTGAAACTACCGGTGGCATATTTGGTCCTACTGACCTAAAGGGTGTGGGTGTCCCCTTTTCTAACCCTACTTCTGCCTCTTGTAGCACCTTGACTTCAATAGTCACCATTTTCACTACAGAAACACTTCTTTTCAGTTCGTATATTATAGGTTTCCCTGCAGATACTCTCTTTTTAGTCTTTGTAACACATAATATCCTTTTAGAATCATATACACTATGGACTTAGTGTAGTATGTTCACACAATGTGTATGCATGTTAGACTCACAAGAAGACTCGAAGTAAAATTCAAAATCAAACCTCAGGAATTCAATATACAATATTTGACATATTTTCTTAAAACCATGCTATGCTACCACTATACAATATTTGACATATTTTCTTAAAACCATGCTATGCTACCACCCCAGTTGTTAGCTACTACACAAACTTAGATGACCATCCTAAGAATATATAATAGCTATACAAGGCAAGAATGAAATTTGTTTAAATTTTTGTTTATCATTATATGTATGATGTGCCTTGGCAGCCAATTCCAAGATTAAGAAAATATGCTGAAACAAATAGAGACAAGAAAATTTTGCGGAGTTTACATCATGCATAGGTGTGAATCAAAAACCTTGATAAATTTATCAATATTGTAAGGGATCCCACTACATTCACACACAAAATGTCAAATACAACTTGTCCACAAGTGCAAACCTGAATCTTCGATCATACCTTGTGTTTCGTACACACTCAAAGAGTTTGCGATATGGACGAAACCAACCCTTCTTCCCACAACTCAAGAAACCTGTCAAACACTGGTATGGAAACCAGGAGAGTGGATGTTTTCTTTTAAAAAATCTTTTAAATTTTAACAAGATTATCTATTGTTTTAATCACACAATTTAGCAAGCATAGAACTAAAATTATGGCTATGGACCATTCAGATCCAACATAGCAATGCATCACGACAAATCAAGGCAAAGCAATGTCACACATAAACACAGTATATAACCCCATCATTAGGGTTACACTCAAGCAATGTCATCTAACAGTATAGAAGGGTCATCACATTCCACACACATTCAGTAAATCAGAGATCTTATAGATCTCAACATACATTCAGTAGCCATTCTAATAGATGGCTAATATAACCAAACCATTATCGCAGGTTAGTATTATAATCACTCCCTTTTTATTAGGGATTATACTCACACATAGTGATCTAGAAACACATAGTAATATCTACACGTAGTAATCTAGAAACACAGTAATTTGATGATATTCACATATTTAACACACAGTAATCTGATTTGCTGAGGTAACTAACCCCAGAATAGACTCATGCATGTGTATTCCTCAGAGGTTAGTGTATCGACAATTGATTCATCTCATAACCTCTATTCCTTTAATTCTACTAGGGTTAGTATAATGTTAATTAACCGATCTCACATCTTTCATTCTATTAAGGTTAGTATATCATTGACTATTCATTCCTCAATTTTTATTTCTTACTATCATAATTTTGCTAAATTAACCTTGAGTAATCACTTACTTTATTTTTATATTCTTAATTTGTTTATGCTCTTGGAAATCTTTTCAATTTACCTTTGTAAATCTCAATTGATAGTTTCTCGATTACTCTTTACTATTTCTTAGATAAGTTCCTAATAGGAATTCCTTGGTTTTCCTATATTGGATCCGCCCTCTAATTGTTTCTTTCTTTTATCATTTTGAATTTTGGTTTATTATATGGTAATGCTATATTCTCAGCACGGTTAGTATCATTTCATATGACTAGTTAGTCATATGTGATATTATTAGGATATTTTCTTATAATCAGCAGGATTAGGGTCTCTTATCAGTAGGATTTGAATCCCTTAATATTCTTGATTTATTTTTACTTCAGTTATCATTTTTTGTTCCTCAAGTGTTGTGCTTTTCCAACAAGAGATTCGATACTCTTCTCGTATGACTTTGAAGCTATACAAGGTATTCTTAAGTTATTCTCACAATTCCTACTAGGTAGTGCAATACTATTGTTTCCTATATCATGGTTATCTTAGAGATAGTCACAATATTTAAACATCACTCAGAATATAACCACAAAATCATGTTTCATTCCGGAGAAATGCATGTAGTCGAGATTTGCCAGGATTTAAGGAATTTTCCATCGATCATGCATCTACATATACAAGAAACGCAAAAATATAACATGTCATATAGAATCAATCCAGATTCATTTAAAATGATGGGAAGTATTATAAAATCGTCCACTCACAATTTTATAGTCCCGATTCTCTTTCTTGTTCGATTCGTATCCGCTTCGGATATTACTGCACACCTACACATAGAACCGTAGTCTGGCACTTAATATCATTATACAAATTGCAATAACATCATATTACACATTTCTAGGTCATCAAACTCACCTAGAAATTCCACGGTCGCCCTTAGATTCGATCCTGATACTTTCCATATTTTTCTTTAACTATAAAAAATTTCTAAAATTTTTATACCTATCAAAACAGATCAAAACCATCCAAAATTTATATCATTAGATATCTCATATTTTTCTCTATTTTTCAGAATTTTTCCATATTTTTCCTCATTTTATTTCTATTTTTTCCAATTTTAAGTCAGTTTCTGTCATTTTTTATTTTCTAGTTAAAGTCAACATGACACCTCTCACTCGAGATGGCCACGAGCTAACCAGATTTGGCTCGGAATCGACCCAAAATCCAAGCTTTAACAAACTTTACCAAACCGATTCAAATGACATGTCTTTCACCTTCGACCTAGGCGACATGCCATTTGTTCCACCCTTGAACGACGTCATTTAGATCGCCTATAGATGACATGTCGTTTGTAGTCGTCTTCAACCTCCAGGTTCAAATTTTTGCAGAAAAATCTAATTCTACCGTACTTTGAAATAAGCCATAAAACTTCATCAATCTTTCACCAAAAGTTTCCCCACCTAATCAATAGTAAAACCCGATATAAATCTAACCCTATCATGCTCTAATTCAAGCATTATATAAAATTGGAATTTCAAACTAAAGATCGGTGATACTCTTCAAAATATGGGGCAAAATCACTCAAATGATGCATGCACACACTCAGAAGGATGAGAAAGGAAAGTTTAGGGGAAGAAGGGAGGAGTTTTGTGGCTAGGTATGAAATGCCCAAATCCCGATTCCAATTGGGATAAATCTTGGTTTAGTTCATGGGTCCCTAGACAAGAAAAATCGACTACCTACCTAAAATTAAAACGATGTTGTTCTGAGTTGAACGATGTAGATTGGCTTTCAGCTGAGCTCGTCAAAATGATAGGACATCATGCATTTTGACCACTTTGATCAAAACGACGAGATAGCCCGAGTTTTGACGTTTTTATTTTTATTTTCTTTTTTATAATAATAATAATAATAATAATAATAGGTCCATTTTATTTTCAGAATATCCTTTTACAATACTCAAAATCATAGGCATTTTGTGCACAATAACATCCACCTCATTACTTTGTTACAATGTAAGGATATGCACTTCGTGCACTATCCATACCACTAAATAATCGATTTTAATAATATACATTCCAGTGCTTATAAACAAAAAATACACTAACAACAAGATAATTAGTATCCATTCTAATAATCATTCTCAACTGCTCGTAGATTTTGATGAGTTAGCATCTATGACTCATCAAAATAATAGCCTATAGTAGGCTTTATCTTCCTATGACTCATCAAAATAATAGCATCTATGACTCATCAAAATGAGTTAGCATCTATGACTCGTCAGTGGAACTTCTATATACAGCTTCATATGTCACTTGTTATCTCGTATGCAAATTCGGTCTGTCCTGATGGGACAAGCATTCCTCTTGAGCCAGATCCACTGATGATGTCGAGGCGTTAAGTGATGGTAGCTCCACCTACTCAATCCCCACATTAGGATATCTTGTTTATTCATATTATTTTATTTAATTAAACACCCCATCCCACCATATGCCTCCCTTGGAAAATCCATGTCGTACTATCATTCTCGAAGAGCTCTCAGGAGTTGCATAGGTTACCCTATGTTGTTGTGATGCTTGATTCCATCTCATGAATCTGAATGCAGCAAAACACTTCATATGCACTTTTATTATTATAGTCACACATAGCGCATTCGACTAATGCACAACATAATTCATAGCATGGCATATCTCAACAATCGAGCACGAGGGAACAGGCAACACATGTAATACTTTTGTTCATTAATTCATTATTTTTCTAATTAATCATACTCATGTATATTCATTATGCCGGTAAATAACATATTAAAAAGGTCAGTCCACTCACTATTTTCTGACGTTTGAAATGTCCACACTTGATCCTCGATTATTGGACCGATTCCTTGAGGTCCATCACTTGTAGGTCTTCACCTACACATGCATTTATAATTGAATCCTTAATATCACATTCTCAATACGTAAATACACAATAAAATTACATGCCTACAACGTTAATATGATGCGTTTCTACCAAAAAATCAATACAAAACCGATCCAGATATTTTTTCTAGATCTTAATCTAATTATTTGACCAATCAAATCATATCAGATTCATGCATTCTTAGTACCATTAAATTCCTTATTATTTATAGTATTTATCATAATATTTTGGAAATTTTTCTCATTTTTTACCATTTTCCCGAATGTTCTACTCTTTCTTGCCATTTTTTCATTTTTTTTGGAATTTATTTATTTCCTAGCCAATCCCCATGTGATAGTTGGAGAAACCAGGCGCTCTAAGGCCACTACCCGAACCTCCTAGATTGTGACATGTGCCTACTCTAGATCATGCCACATCACCCGAACCTAAAACTCGAGTCCGAGCCTAACTAAACCTACAAATTGCTTGTCACACGAGCTGGGAACGAACGACCCGCCGCTCCCCAAGGGTTCTCCTTCAACCTCCATCCTGCGTGTGAATAGTGAACTTGCAGGTATTTTTCTAGAAAATCAAACTTCCATATACTCAATGAAGCTTAACAAATCAAACTTCAAAACGAATCGACACGCTAGTTCAAATGACGAAACTGTTTGTCATTTTGACCAGCCTAGGTCAAAACGACACACCATGCTATCATTTTAGGCCTTCTATTATTTTATTAATTTACTTTATTAATATTAAATAATTATTATCATTTTATTAATCATATAAAATCATAAAAAATCTATAAAAATTAGTGTATACCTCTGAAAAATATATGAAAAATTTCTATGAACTACTTGTAAATAGTACTATCCATTAGTACTAAAAAATTAATACTTTTATAATTATATAATTTACTAAATTTTAATTACCTCAATCGTATATTCTTAAAAAATTACAAAAGTTTTGATTTCACTTCTCGAAATACCCAAAAACTTTCCTAATACTTTGAAACCCTTAATAGACCTATCAAAGGTCCTAAGACACTAAAATCATTTTTAGATATCATCTCTCTATTTTTCAATCATTGATTTCGTAAGTATCCATAATTTTCAATAAATATAATAATTCTTCGAAAATACTTTTCAACTTTGAAACTTCAAATTTGATTAAAATTCAATACTAATTCATAAGTATGGGCTATGGCTCACTACCCAATACGGTCCTTGATTGGGCTCTTGGCCCAAGCTAGTCCAAATTTTTGGATTCTCACATCCTTCCCTCTCAAAAATTTTTGTTCTTGAAACTTACTTACTCCAAGATTACACTTATCACAAAAATTTCGCATCCACAAGTTCACAACTACAATCGTAGTGCTTGATTGCAATCTTCTTATACCCAACATCACTTGAAATCACATTTACCAATAACTTCGTATTATTGCATTTATCACTTGAAATCTGATATCTTATTGCATTCTCTTCATCCTCTATATTAACCAAGTTCAACTATTCTAATATACTTGATGATACTATTATGATCAAAAGCTAACTTCCACATATAGATTTCAAACATCATTAACAAACATAATGAGATAGAAAGGAATGACTCACTCATGTTCTCAGAAGAAACGAAAACACACAACCTAAAGGGTTACTCAATAGCAAAGAATGCTTCTAAAGAAAGAAAATACGCTCCACTATTGCAAGAATTGTCAACCATACTGGTGATAAAGGAGAGGTAGTGTAGCATTAAGGAATGAGAAGCACATCAGTTTCTAAGAATAGTGATTGAGCAATGCTCCACTACCACATTAACTGTCACGCTCCGGGCTTAAGAATTTGGCTCGAAAGTCGCTGTAGGCCTACTATATACACTACTGCATCATACATTAATGCATATAGTAAACCTACAAGGCTAGTGGTATAAAAATAAAGCGGAGATGGAAATGAAATAATTAATAGACATAATATACAGCGGAATCAATTGAATGATACAATGTTGTCCGGTGACAATGTGAAATAAACAATCTTTAGCAACACTACCGAGGAATCAGTTTAATATATTGGCTCGTAGTCATACACAACAGACTTAGGGGAAGTATTACTATAAATATATAAACTCTGTGGTTAATTGCTGATTAATCTATTATTCCATTCTCGAAATGCTTGGGAGTGCACTGCTATTTATTATTCCTGCATTACATGCCAATAATCTTGTAGAATCTATCAAGTGAGCAAACAGGGAAACAAACAAGCATTTCACATGCAATCATTGATTTAACAATTAAACAAGCTGGCATGCGATAGCTTAATAGAATACACAATTGGATAAGCACTCACAATCATATAATATGTAGCAAGTACGACTCTTTAGAGCTTTTATAACCGTGATTTAGGCTTGGAAATATCTTCTAGTCTATCTGGGCCAGGGACAGGACAAAAGTTCGTCAGTAGCACTCTACTCTTGTTATCTTTCGATTTATCTTGTTATTGCATGCAAAAGACAAGTCTATGTCAAATTAATGCCTAGCCTGATCCAGTGAAGATGCCGGGAAAATAGGTGATGGTAGCTCCACCTAATCGATTCCCACATTACAAGATCTTGATTAAATCAATTAATAATAAAGTAAATAAAAACCTGTTCCATCCTTATTACCTCGTGATTGACATTTTCATGCCATGCTACCAGACTTGGAGAGCTCTTAAGGGTTGCATAGGTTACCCTATGCGGACTTGGTGCATTCCTCATGTCTATGTTGAATCCCGAATATGACTAGGGTATTTGATGTATCTCAATCATAGTATGGCACATTCATGCATTTCATACCACATCATGCTACTCGATATATGTTATACAAGTTTTCATGCTTAGCATAACATTTCACAAACACATACACACAATACGTTGTTATTCACATTTATTCATTTTATATTATTCTTATTTTACTTCTCATGACAGGAATTAATGTAATAGAAAGAAAGTTCCATCCACTCTAAAGCCCAATTAGCCATCGATGGCGCTCGGAACCGATTCCTCGAGGTCCTGACATTGTAGGAGTCCACCTACACACCACGATCCCACATTTTAAATAAACCACACTCTATTCGTAATATCACATAAAATAATGCACCTAACTCCTTACCTTGACGTGTTTCTACCCGACAATAGACCCGAGACCCAATTGAGTGATTTTTTTATTTTTCCTTAATTCTCTGAATCTTATTCAATTTAATTGATCCATCAAATTAAGTCCAATTTATGAAAATTTAGTACCACTAAATTCCAATTTAAATATAGTATTTTCTATACTTTTTTCCAGAATTTTCTACCTTTTTCCTGATTTTTATTCTTTTTTTATTTTTTTTAAATTTTTTCAGAATTTATTTAAATTGGACAGATCAAAATGCTATGCATGGCAATACTAGGCGTTGTCACACCTATACCTGGACCTCACCCTTAACCAACATGTGTGACACTCAAGGCATGCCACACCTTGCCCGAGCCTCAGGCTTGGACCCTACACCTGGCAATCCTATCGGACGACATGTCGCCTACGCATGTAGGTGACACGTCATTTGGGCAGACCCGTCATACAAGATGGCCTCGGATGACAGTTCATCTTCAAACTCTATCCACCTACAAAACCCGCAATACCCAGTGCAATGATCTCCCAATCTAACCAACGAAGCTTAATAAAAACAATGCTAAAATGTAATCTACATCCTTATGAGTCTATGCATGTAGTAATCATGAAAAACTGTGGCCGAAATCGGCCGATATAAGAGGGAGAAAATCCTGACTTAAAGTGGCTAGTTCTTACCCAATTCCGGTGAGATTCAGCTGGAAAATGTTTGATTTCAGCGGGGAATGAATGGCGATATCAAGATGTAGCTCAAGGAGGGTATTTCGGCTCAAAACGAAATGTTTAGACAAGATAGGAAAAACAGGATTTTATCCCGTTCATTCACCAACCACGAGAGGGAACCAGAAAGGGAGAAGACGGCAACAAGTTTACTAGGCAAAACGACGTCGTGTTGGTTTGTTTTTAAAATGACGTCATTTTTGAATAAACAACCTAGGATTACACGATAGGCCAAAACGATGACTATCGCTGAGTTTTGGCCAAAGATGGTCAAAAAAACATTGGTCAATGTTGTTTTGACCTTCCTAGTTAAATATTAATTTAATTTAATAATATTAAATATATAATTATTATTTGTTAATTACTTAAAATTATTAAAAATTCATAAGAAATTTTATAAATCTCTGAAAAATACACCAAAACTGTTACAAATTCCTTATTAATAGTACTATCCATAAGTACTATAAAATTATTTTTCTCATAAATATATAAATTACTAAAAATAAAATAATCTTATTTTTTACCTTAGAAAAATCACAATAATACCAAATTCATTTCCATAAATTCCTCGAAAATTTTTATAATATTACATACCATCAGTAGACCATTCTATGGTCTTAAGATTCCAAAATAAACCTAAAAACTACCTTTATGATTTTCTAATCATAAATAGATAATTACAATAAATTCGAAACATTAATATTTCTTTCAAAATAATCCAATTTATTCCATAAAAGTATAATCAATCCCAAATGATTGGGCTTCCCGACCAAAACTGCTCAAAATTTTGGGTTCTTACAATATGATTATTCTATATAGAAAAAATAGTATTTGGTTTTTAGTAAATTATATATTTATGTAAAAAATAACTTTTAGGTGTGAATTATATATTAATGCTTTGGTATTTTTTTTGAGACTATATTATTTATTAGAAAATGTGAATCATTATTAGTAATTAAGAAATAATTTTATATTTTTATATAATTTTATTAATTATTTAATAGTAGGTTAGTATAAAGTAAGTAGGATCGAATCCACTGGGGAGAAGGGATCAAGTTCAGTAGGGTCATCCCTCCAAGTGCCTAGTCAGCAAGACTATTAAGCGAGAGTTTTCGAGGTTTACTAGTTTGACTGAGAGTTTACCTTTGACCAGTGAGTTGATCATTGACCCAAGAGTGACCCATAGGATGGACATAGTCATAGAAAGCCTAGGCGTGCGTCTACGAATCTTAGTGAGTGGTCTAGCTCGAGTGTCGAGGTTTGAGTCAGTGAAAATAGATATTGGCCAATTCTTGATCCGTTTTAAATGACCAGGCCCTTTGAACCAAAAAATTTATTTTGTGCCCGTTAGTTATTTTACAGGTCTGATTACCCATTGTTGAGCCCAATTGATTATTTAACCTACTTTTTACCTGTTTTGGCCCACTCGGGGCATATTGGGCTTTTAAAATGTTTAATCAGATCTTTCCAAGTTTTTTGGGCCCGGGGTATAAATACCCAATCCAACTAGACACTTAAACTTTCTAAGTGTTAGAATCAGCCAGCAATCCATTCTCTCCCTCATTTCCCTCTGTTGTTTTCCCTCCCGATAACACCGTTCAAAATCTGTCGATTTTCTTCTGACGAAAACCATTGAGCATCGACCCTAACAACTTTTCTAACATTCCTTAGCTGATTTCCACTAGTAGGTGTCAATCGAGGAGCCACAATCTATTGTTCTTCATATCTAGGGCACTTTTTGGGAATTTTGTGGTAAATGCTCTAAATCTCTGTTTATTTCATCGATTTTTGGTTCCATTAGTCCCCTGTCATTGTTGATGAGTTGGTTTGGTGGTTTTTATCTATTGAAAATGTCTCTTGATCCATGGGTGAGCATTTTTTAGTTTATTGGAATTTTGGTAATTTATGATGTTTTAGGATTTTGATGGAATTGTCAATTCCTTGCAATTCTAATGCTTAGGTTAGTTGATTTCTATGTTTTGGAGTGCATTTGTGGATCGAGAAACTCGATTGTGTGTTCATGTGAGATTGAGTGTCGATTCGGAGCCATGTGGCTTGTGTGAGATTTGGGTGTTTCGGCCATTGGTTGGTTTCCGGAATCCTGAGTTATGAGTGTGTTGTTAATGTGAGGTGTGTGTTAACGAGCGTATCATTGGGGTCTCTAGGGTTCATTTTTCAATTTCGAGTCCTTTGTCATTTTTATCAGTTTTCGATGCTTTTATGCTTGTGGTTCGGTTTGTGTGTTTAGATAGTGCTAGTGAGGTCAATAAGGGCAGGTGTATTGCCGTTGAGTTTTCTGCATGTTAAGAGGTGGGAGATTATGTTTCATTTGTGTATGCGTAATCATTTTGGGTTTTCAATTTAAAATACGGTAATTGAATGGTTTTGAATGGAGTTTATACGTATGATGTGTTTGATGAGCATGTTAGCTACATGAACTTTCTTGCCATATTTTGAATGCATGATCTATGTGATTGAACTCCTAAGCATGTTGCTTGTGTGTGTGTGCTTGATAATTGGGCATGTGATCCATTGCTGGAATCCGTTCGTTGTGACTTGTGTGTTATGCCTATATATTTTTCGTGTTGAGCCCTTCGATTGAGTGTTTGGAGTGCTGTGAGTCTTTTTTCGTTAACCATAGTAAGGTTTCTTGAGGGTTCCAGCAAGTTGTCGGGAGTGTTTCGGGTCCGTTCTGGGGAGCATACCCCTTCGAAAAGGGGTACACACCCGTGTACTCGTGTACAGATCCTGTGTACTCTTCTACAGAGCCAAGAGAGTATATGTACTCTTGTACATGATCTTCCACAGTAGAGTACATGGCCGTGTACTCTTGTACATAGGATATGTACTCCTCGGTCAACCCCACCTATTTCGATTCTAACGACTCTCGTACCCCTCCTACAACTCATGTACACAATTTTGGGACCTCTACACCTACCCTAAACCAATTCCACCCCAATCAAACATCAGATCATACCCAAATCAATCCCACATGAGTGTCCTTCATGGTGATTATTTGCATTACATGCATTATTGGTTTCTTATGTAAAAATTATCTATGTGTGTTCTTGGAACAATTGGAATTGACGAATATTTTTTGGCCAAAAATGGTAAGTACATGGAATCCTAGAGTAAGGGGAATATTGGTTACCGATAGGTGTTGTATGGATGAACTATATATGTATACCTGATGTGGGATGTGTCCTAGCAGTCTATGTGTTATATATATATATATATATATATATATATATATATATGCGGATTGTGATTGAGTCTGATTATGTGTATTCTCCACTAAGTTGTGGATAACATTGGCAGTAGGGGAATTATATATATTTTGTAACAAAAAATTAACTACCAATAGGCTTTCAGTTTCCCTTAGTGTGAGGGATTCTGATAATGCTTTATAATTCACCCCGATAGGTTTTGGAACATAGTAGCTCATGTGATGATATGATGTATTGTGAGTCTACGAAACCTATTGAGCTGATATCTAAGTCTTTTACAATTCATGCATTATGCATACTTGCTTGTGAAACACTTGAGTGCATGTTTAGAATGGATGGCTGGAATCGATGTTTAAATGTAACTATTTTAATACTTGATTTCAGTATGCCTTTATTCCACCGAATGTGCTTATGATGCTGTAACTCCTAGTTTGGTCTTTTCAAGGGCTAGTTCATTCATTGTAGCCGATCGTCCATGGGGTCAATTATTCCCGGTGTTGGTCTTAAGGATGGACTATTGCACTTGCACGTCTTGGACACTCGGCATGTTTATGTTTTCGATAATTACTTACTTTGATGATGTACATGCTTGTGTTGGATTATGGTTGTTGATATAGACACTCTGTGGGCTTGTTTTCCCTATTTGACTTTTATTACGCATGTATGACTCGTATTTTCATTATATTATGAGATGTGTGCTTTAGGCATTTTTCGTGTGGATCCATATGGGACATGTGAGTATGGATTATTTTGTTGCATGTTTAGGGCCTTGTGGCCTGTTGTGTGCGAATTTTAAGTCTTCCACTGAATGTGTGTGCGTACTCTATTGTTTGTTTTATACTAGGTGTATTTTATGACATGTCATACTCCTTTTTAAAGGAAAGATTCAAATTTGTATGCATTTTTGGGAATTCGGTTTTGAAAAATTAATGCGAGCTTTGTGTGGTTTCAATTGATCTATGTGGTGGGTCAATAGGGACTACATAGCGATGAGGGTCCCATTTATCAAAAGCAGGTCCTCACAAGGTTGGTAGCGGAGCATTGTTGTTTTTGGTATGCATTGGGTGCAAAACTGTTTTAAGATAACATGTTTTACAAGCGCGTTGCACTCACTACACATGCACAATCCAACATAGAGTTGTTAAGAGGTCTTGTTGTCTTTAGGCTTATATCTACAAGTGTGTGTCCAGTGAGTTGAGATGGCCCATGGTAGAGGTCACAGTGCTTCCCAAGGTCGTGGAGGCTAAGGAGGTCGAGTTCATATCATAGAGCTAGATGAGAGGTCAGATGCCCCCAAGCGCCAGCAGTTTAGGATTAGGATTTGTTATAGGTATTGGTCGCTATTCAGATGACTTTAGGTCAGATGTAGTAGATGATGATGCATTCTGCAGTAGTTCAGCAGCCATAGATGCAAGCACCACAAGCACCAGCTCAACCATAAATTACGGTATAGCTAGAGGTACAGGTTGAGCCAAAGGTATAACAAGCTGAGGTTCAAGGTGGTAGACTACTAGTGCAGCTGTCCAAACTGCTGAAATAGGCCAGACATTTGGGGTGCGAAAGTTTCTACGGCACTAGCGATGTGATTGGAGCTAAGAATTGGAAAGATAAGGTGATTCTGACTGCATAGGACATGAGGTTGTCAGCTGAGGACAAGGTGACACTATCTATTTGTCTGTTAGAGAGGGATGCCGCCAGCTAGTGGAGCATGGTGAGAGATCAGTATGCAGGCCAGCCCACCTAGGAAGACTTTGAAAAGGAGTTTGACCGGAGGCACTACACCCAGTACTTCCAAGATAAAAAGAAGTTTGAGTTTTATAATCTCTGGCAGAGGAACAAGATAGTGTTTGACTACAAGACTGAGTTACATGCACTAGCTCACTTTGTGCTTGAGGCGGACAGGACTAGTCCCATGATTTCCAACAAGTTTGAGCATGGGCTCAATTGGGATGTATGAGGTGTTCTAGGCTCGAAGATGAGCAACGACTTCGAGGACCTAGTGATAGAAGAAATGAAAGCTGAGGAGATTCTTTTGGGGCAATGAGGCTAGAAGCAGAAGTGCCAGGATAGTTCAGCTAGTAAGGGTCTAATCAGGTGCACTGCCAGATTTTAGTAGAGGCTCATGGGTAGGACAGTTGGTCCTTCCCCTCCACTACAGACGTGGTCTCAAGGGACCACTTCAGTGCCCACTCACACACAGCCCGCTCGATCCTTTCAGAGCATAAGTAGGCCGTCTAAGCCACCCAGGTGCAAGAACTGGAGACAGTTACACCCACCTCCTTGCCTGCAACCACCGAGATGTTATCACTGTGATCAATTTGGGGATATGGCAAGAGAGTGTCTTGGAGTTAGAGTAGCCTAGCCAGGTGCTTCCCTACTAGCACTTCCAGTAGCTCAGAGGTCTGGAGCCAGCTAAATGGGTTCTCTGGGTTTTGCTAAAGCACCACAGAGGTCACAAATAGGTAGGCCTTTTAGTAGTCAGACTATAAGCCAGCAGCAGCAGCAGACACAACAACAAAGGTAGCAGACACGTATTTTCACCTTGGCCAATGTTTAGGTCATGGCTAGTTCAGATGTCATGACATGTACAGTCTCAGTCTTCTCTTATTGTGCTAGAGTTTTGTTAGACCTTGAAGTAAATAGGTTGCTTGTCAGTCCTTAGGTAACTAGGAGTGCCGATAAAGAGTTGTCACCCTTAGAGCCACCCATAAATAGAGTGTATGTTGGTTTGCAACAGAGTGTATGTTGGTTGTGTGCTGAGGATGGGTTCAATGGAGATTGAGGCCTACCTGATTCTATTGGACATTAGAGAGTTGGATGTGATACTTGGTATGGCCTTTTGGCCACATATAGAGAAGAAATAGATTGTTTCACAAAGAGAGCATGGTTCAGCTTGGCAGATGGTATATAGTTCAATTTTAAAGGTGACAGAAGAGTGATTCTGAGTTGTGTGATATCATTGTTGACTGCCAGGCGTATGATTAGCAAGAGTTGTTCAGCCTTTTTGACATATGTCAGGGATATGACAGTTGAGTCCCTAGAGTTGAGCAGTGTTCCAGTGGTGAGAGAGTACCTTGATATTTTTCTGGATGATGTGAGGGGTTTGCCACCGAAGTGAGAGATTGAGTTGTTACCCGACATAGCACCTATCTCAATTCCACCATACTGGATGACACCAGCAGAGTTGAAAAAGTTAAAGACTTAGCTTTAGGATGTGGTGGATAGAAGATTCATCAGGTTCAGTATATCTTCGTGGGGCACACTAGTATGAAGAAGAAAGATGGCACCATCCATTTGTGTATCGATTATATGCAGTTGAACCAGGCCATAGTGAAGAACCGGAATCCACTGCCATAGATTGATGACTTGTTTGATTAGCTTCATGGTGCATCAGTATTTTCAAAGTTTGATATGAGATCCGGTTACCATCAACTGAGGGTCCGAGAGTTAGATATTTTGAAGACAGTATTTTGGTCGCGATATGGCCACTAAGAGTTTTTGGTTATGCCAGTCTACCTAACCACTACCCCAGTTGTGTTCATAGATCTCATGAATAGGGTTTTTCAGAAGTACCTCGATCAGTTTGCCACCGTCTTTATTGATGACATTTTGATCTACTCGAGATCAGAGGAGGAGCTTACAGTGTATCTAAGGATAGTGTTGGACATACTTAGGGCTCGACAGCTGTTTGAAAAGTTTTTTAAGTGCGAGTTTTCGCTCAGTGAGGTCAATTTCTTGGGGCATGAAGTATCGGCTAGAGGAGTACTATTGGACCCTAAGAAGATAAAGGCAATAGTGTCTTGGGAGCAGCCCCGTAGTGTCACAGAGATCCGTAGCTTCCTTGGTTTGGTAGGCTACTAAAGGTGGTTCGTGGAGAACTTCTCGGTGTTAGCAAGCCCTTTGATGTGCTTGACACGCAAAGGTGTTCCTTTTGTGTGAGCCAAGAAGTGTGAGCAGAGTTTTCAGGAGCACAAGTCTAGGTTGGTGTCAGCTCCAATCCTCACTTTGCTAGTAAGTGGCAAAGGGTATGTAGTGTTCAATGATGCTTCGAAGATGGGGCTCTGGTGTGTGCTGATGCAAGAAGGGAAGGTTGTCAGAAAAAGGATCCTGACACACAAACACGTACAAGCACATACAAATAAGTACAAGGCACAATACCATAACAGGGTATCCTCAATCATGTCAGAACACAATCAGCATGTTCAATGCACACAACACAACACACAACACAACAATGCATCGAAAATAACAACCAACAACAAGTATCTCTGGAGAAATTAATGAGGCATAGATCCTATTTCTCTTATCTCTGAACAAGAAGCTATTCTTTTGCTTTTATTCTAGGGATTCGAACCACCTACAACATTATAAGGTAAAGACAAAACCAAACTAAGCATGCATACTCAATAATCAAGTAGATATCCTATTTCCTTACCTATTCCACTCACCAAACCTATCAGAAAACAGTGATCAGATACTGCAGGTACCTCCCCATTGGATGTGTGATGTGATAGCCAAGAACTTAACAAGATTCAACCTAAGTTATCATCCCAATTAACTATGCAAATTTCAGCGTAAAAAATAGGGCACAAGGAATTTACGATTTAATGGTTACAAGGTATTGGGGTTGCTATTTCATGATTACAAGAAAGGCGTAGGTGTTTGTAACACATACAATTAAAAGGAACAATATCAGAAACCAACAGGTTAATGAATTGATCAAAATCGACAATAATAGAGCAAAGGGTAGTGCATGCCGATTTCATATATAGGGAAGATTCAAAGTATGAATTCATAATATTAAACATAAATGAATGCCAAATAATCAAATTAACAAAATGAACAACAACAGAAACCAATTGAAGGAAGAATCACACAATTTTGCACTAAACCCTATAGATTACGATTAGTATTTTGACAGGGAAAAATTAACCTTCTGATTATCAAACCAAGATAGATTGACAGATAGATAGAGGATGAAAAGAGCTTTTCAACAAGCTATTATTTGCAGAAATCTGACAAAGAATGAAAGAGTTATGCTAGGATGAAGGTTGGAAATTTTTGGCAGCAATAGGGTAAGGTGTAGGGTTTGATCGCTTGATAATTTTGTGTGTTTTTGGTGCGTGTGGACAAGTGTAGACGGCTACTCTTTATGTAGGGTGTAATAAGATTAATTTCCTTACTTTAAAGGCTAGATAAGGGAAGATAATCATTAGATTTAAATTCTGGAATTATCCTTCTTTAATTTTAGGAATTCTATCACCTAAGGTAAGATTGAACCAATAAGGAAATGAAACTAGAAATGAATACTAGACCTTCATTACCAATTTTTTCCATCACACATCCTTTTTCTCAAGGGAAAAATGGTCATTTTCACTTGTACTGGCTTCTAGACTTCTAAGACTCAAAATTTGGGGTCTCACATCCTCCCCTCCTTGTAAGAATTTCATCCTTAAAATTTCAGCACAAGTACCTAAGAAAACAGGTAAGGAAATTTTCCATGCACAAATTCCTTAGTCTCCCAAGACTTCTCCTCGATTTGGCCATTATGCCAAACAACTCATACCATAGGCACGTTTCGACTGCGAAGTTGATGAACTAACCAATCTAGTATGGCAATTGGCTGTATAGGATAGGATAGGTTTTCAGCAACCTCAACTGGTGGTTCTTCGAGCACATGAGTAGGGTCTTGAACATACTTTCTCAACACTGAAACGTGAAACATGTTGTGAATTCTTTCCATATTTGGAGGCAGTGCAAGTTGGAATACAGCAGAGCCGATCTTCTCAATAATGTCATACGGACCAATGTAACGAGGTACTAGCTTGCCTCGCTGCTGAAAACGAAGGACTCCTTTCCACGAGGAGACTTTCAGAAAAACTTTATCATTTACCGAAAATTATAGCTCCCTTTGTCGATTATCGACATAATTTTTCTGCCAATCTTATGCTGTCTTCAGCCTTTGACGAATCAAATTCAATTGCTACGTTACTTGATTAATTAATTCTAGATTGTCTAGGCATCTCTCACCTACTTCATTCCAGAAAACAAGAGTTTTGCAATGTCTCCCATATAGTACATCATAAGGAGCCATACTGATGCTTAAACGAAAACTGTTATTCTAAGTGAACTCCGCCAATGGTAGACATCGATCCCAACTGGTATGTTGGTCTAATACACTTGCACGCAACATGTCCTTAAGTGTCTGAATCATTCTTTCAGATTGACCATCAGTCTGGGGATGAAACGTTGTACTGAAATTCAATCTCGAACCCAGCGCATTCTTGAATTTCTCCCAAAATCGTGATGTGAAACGAGGGTTAGAATTTGAAACGATGGAAACTACCACTCCATGCAATCGAAAAATCTCGTACAAGTAAGGAATAACCAATTTCTCAGTTGTGTCTGTCATACGAAGAGGAAGTAAGTGTGCAGATTTCTCCATTCAATCCACGATCACCCAAATGGCATCGTATCCTCACTGAGATCTAGGAAAACTGGTCACAAAATCCATCGTGACATGCTCCCACTTCCACTCTAGAATCGGAAATGACTGAAGTAAACTATCGAGTCTTTGATGACCGATTTTCACTTGTTGACATACGAGGCATCAGGCAACGAACTAAACAATATGACGTTTCATGTTCGGCCACCAATATTGCTCCTTCAAGTCTTGTTACATTTTGGTGCTACCAGAATGGATAGTGAACTTTGAACTATGCACCTCAAGCAAAACCAGATTGTGAATATCAACATCTTGTGGTACACATACCCGTTTTTTGAAGACAAGAACTCCATTATCTCGCACTCTGAAATCACGAGCTATGACATCAACACCATCAATAGTTGCTTCTGAATTTCAGCCAATCTTGGATCGTCTGTTTTCTTATTCCGGATTTCTTCAATCAAGGTACGCATGACTTTGATTCGCGCCAACAATGAACCAGAAAAATCAGTGCCAAGATGCACACGTGTAGCTTTCAAATCCAGCAATATTGGCATGTATTGGGTGCGCATGTAAGCCAAAACCGATGAGGAAGGAGGATGAATCTTTCAGCTTAAGGCATCAGCGACAATAGTCGCTTTTCCAGGATGATATTAGATTATCATATCGTAACCTTTAATCAACTCCACCTATCTTCGTTGTCTCATGTTCATCTCTTTTTGCACAAGGAGATATTTCAAGTTTTTGTGGTTGGTGAGAATTTGGCACGTCTCGCCATACAGATAGTTGCACCATATTTTCAACACGAACACTAGGGCCGCAAGCTCCAAATCATGCATAGGATAGTTTCTTTCGTCCGGTCACAACTGTCAGGAAGCATAGGCAACAACTTTACCGTCTTCCATCAATATGCATCCAAGTCCGGATTTTGATCTATTGTTGACACTACGTATTTTTTTCCACTGACTAGTAAGGTAAGGATTGATGTGAAAACTAATCAATTCTTTAATTCTTCGAAACTTCCCTGGCATTACTCGCTCTACACGAATGACTCTCCTTTGCGCGTCAGTTTTGTCAATGGTCCAGCAAGCGATGAAAAATTTTCCACGAAACGACAGTAGTATCTGGCTAAAACAAGAAAACTATAAACTTCGAACACAGTTCGCGGGGGTTCCCAAGCAACTACGGCTTCAATTTTCTTCTGATCAACTAACACACCTTGGGCGGAAACAACATGGCCAAAGAAACCAACTATGCATAACTAGAACTCGCATTTGGAGTACTTTGCGAACAACTTCCAATTTCTCAGAATATTCAGCACAATCTGCAAGTGTTTGACATGCTCTTCTTTTGATTTTGAATAAATCAGAGTGTCATCAATGAAGACTATCATTAATCTGTCACCATAT
Source organism: Passiflora organensis (assembly GCA_019739055.1). Classification (NCBI taxonomy): domain Eukaryota; kingdom Viridiplantae; phylum Streptophyta; class Magnoliopsida; order Malpighiales; family Passifloraceae; genus Passiflora; species Passiflora organensis. The sequence goes on from JAEPBF010000103.1 coordinate 2,786,542, forward strand.
CTGGGCTTGCTTCGACATTAGTCAAAGTGAATAACCTCGTTGGTCTGAGCTGCACCTCACTCGTTGATCTGTTAGGTGGTCCTCCCGGTGCGTGCTGGTGGTTTGGCAAGATTAGTATACCCACCTTAATTGGCATTTGGTGTGCCTGTGATACATCTTGGTTTGGGATAATCCCTCTATACATGGCCCATCTTGCCACAATTATAACATCGACGTGGCTGCAACTTCCACGTGGAACCATTAGAATTCGAACAAGAAAGTTCTTCCTATTGTTATCTCCATTGCTATTGTTTTTCGGAGGGTAGGACCTCAAAGGACAGGGTCCTGTATGCCGATTGAACTTCGAATCTCGCCTGAAGGATCTGCCACTAGTTTCTGTAGATGGCTTCCTGGTTTGCACGATCTTTTCAGCTTTAGTCATGGCAACGATTTATTCTTTCAGATTTTTCACCGGTGTCGTACCAACAATGGTTTTGAGCTCGATACTCAGCCTATCCTAAAATCGTCTCGCAAGCTTGTATGGTAAACGATCCTCCTGTGGTGCAAATCAGGACAACTCTCTTAATGCTTTCTAGTATTCCAGCACTGAACGGGTGCCCTATTCGAGCTTGTAGAAAGCTTGTCGATGCTCGCTTTTATGGAATCTCGCATAGAACCTCTTGTCAAACTCATACCAAAATTCCTCCTAGGTAGGAAAACGATCTCCAAATCGCAAGCTCACAGCTATCCACCATGTGAGGGCTTCTCCCTCAAGTAGAAAACCAGCGATGGCAACCTTGTCATCATCTGAAATACACAAAAACAAGGACACATGACATAAGGTGTCCATCCATTCATGAGCCACAGCGGCATCGGCTGAACCACTGAAATCTTTACATCCCAATTGACGAGCTTCCTTTAGAAACTTTGTAATAACAACTGGGAGTCTCTCGGCTTCTTTAGGATGAGCCGGCTGTATAGGTTCAAGTGGAGGAACAAGATTTTCCACAGGTGTGGGTGTAGGAGCATTTTGAAATTGTACCTCCATACGCTACTAATTTGCAGCAATTCCTTGTGACACGTTTAAGATTTATGCCATCACAGGATCGATGGCTGGTGCCTCAGGTTGATTTTCAGTCTCAACTTGCCCTCCCTGCTCAATTTGTGCCTCTGATTCATTCTGCTCTATAGGTTGTTGTTCGGCCTAAATCCCATACCTACCCTGTCGATTTGTGGTTGTATTCATGCTTGCCATACTATACGAATACACAATGTTACTCAACACTTAACCCAAATAAAAATACTAGGAAAAGAAATGGTACCTGGTGGAGAGGCGTGCACCAGATGATATGCATATGCTGAAAAAAAAATTACTCATGCTCTCAAATATACAAGTTTCGGAAATCACATGCACACATGCAAATGCACACTCGGCAATCACATTAACACACACATAAGCACTTGGCAATCATCATCAAGGCATTCAGCAAACACAAGTTTCACACAAATCACACTAGGCATTACGACAATAATCATACAAAAATGTACGTGGCATGCTTATGAATCAGTTACATGCATTCAACAGTCATTAAAGGACACTCGGCAACACTTGGTAGCACACATATGCATTCAATAATAACAAAGAAAGCACAACAAACACTTTCCGGAACATAACAAAACACATCAAATCACGTGATGTATAAGAATGCACACAAACACACATCAAATCAAACAATCAATCTTAATATTTAAACATTTCAAACCAGGATTTTAATCATCTGATTACTTTCGGTATTAGCCCTCTAAGTGTGTGGGTGTGTGCGCATGAACCTCCCTACAAACATAAAAACAACAAACAAGTTAGCATATACAAATCATATTCTCTAAACCATGCTCTGTTACCAAACCTGTAAGGACCCCTAACCCATATTCCTGAATTTGATCCTATTAGGACTTTTACCGCTATGAAACCCAAGTAAACCCAACCTAGGACCTAACTAAATCTCACAAGGATTATCTCCTTAGATGTTGATTTCAACCATTTTTATTCTTATGCTTTTAAAGATTGAAGCATGATATTGGACAAGTATTATGGTATCATACGGAGTGAATAAAAATGTCAGCGAAAGTCTTTAAATTTAATCAATGAAATCACAACACACAAGTCCCATAGGGATCTAAATATCCGGCAAGTAAACCTCCAACATAATTCGGAAACAACTAGCAAAGAAGGAACTTGAAGAACTAGAAAATAGTCCAATCATAGTTTATGTTATGTGTGTAAGCAATCAATGAACAAGTATGCAAATGTGATGCGATATCACCCCGCCATGAAGCCTTGATTCCCACACACTGGTACCACGAACAGCGAATATACCTAACTTGAAAAAATGGTGAAAACAACAGTATGAGATTACAAGAATCTCAGTAGGGTCACAACATCATAAGATCTGCAGAAATCTTAAGGAAACATCTTCCAATCAACATCAGACCATCCTATACAACTAAAGGATATCACGCAAGCATTCAAACATCCAAAGGTGTAGGGCCAAAACTAAGGCTAAGGGTGGACTATAAACACTTCCAAAAATCAGAAGTACACAGGCAGGAAAAACTCATCAATCATCTCGGCAATAGGAAAAGGGCATCCCCCTCCACCTATGTTGCACAAGGCTTCGCTGCACAAAGGGTAAAAGTTAGCACACAAGCTAATCAGGAAGCTTATTCATCTTTCCAGCACACAGGACAAGGTATCTAGCTAGCACACAAGACTAGGCATCCTAACCAGCATACAGGATTAGAGCATCCAAACCACACAAGGATAAGGGCATCTTGCAAGCACACAGGACAAGGCATCTAGCCAGCACACAGGACTAGGCATCTAGCCAGCACATAGGACTAGGCATCCGGCATGCACGAGTTGGTGATTTCCACCATACGACTTCCATACCAGTAAGAACCTCTCCTCTCCCAAGAAGCATCAACGATTATCTCGAATGGCCACCGAAAAAGGATCCTGACACAAAAACATGTACAAGCACACACAAACAAGTACAAGGCACAATACCACAATAGGGTATCCTCAATCATGTCAAAACACAATTAGCAATTTCAATGCACACAAAACATGAAAATTAGGCACTCATAACCTATCTCAAGGGTTCGTTTTAGCCTAAGTAAGCCTCAAATCAATCCGCAACTCATGCATCAACATCAAAAAGCACATGTGCATACAACATCAACAAGCACATGCATAAAAAATAACAACCAAAAATAAGGATCTCTGGAGAAATATAGATCCTAGCTCTCTTTTCTCTAAACAATAAGCTATTCCTTTGCCTTTATTCAAGAGATCCGAACCACCTATAACATCATAGGGAAAAGACAAAGCCAAACTAAGCATGCATACTCAATAATCAAGTATATATCCTATTTCCTTAGAAATTCCACTCACTGAATCTATTATAAACCAGTGATCAGATATCGCAGGTGCTTCCCCCTTGGATGTGTGATGTGATAGCCAAGAACTTAACAAGATTCAACCTAAATTATCATCCCAATTAACTATGCAAATTTTGGCACTAAAGATATGGCACAAAGAATTTGCGATGTCATGGTTACAAGGTATAGGGGTTGTGATTTCATGATTACAAGAAAGGATTAGGCGTTAATAACACATTCAATTAAAAAGAACAAGATCAGAAACCAACAGGTTAATCAATTGATCAAAATCAGCAATAATAATGCAAAAGATAGCGCATGCCGATTTCATATGTAGGAAAGATTCAAAGGATGAATTCAAGATATTACAACATGAATAGATGTCAAACAATCATAAGAACAAAAGAAACAGCAACAGAAACCAATTAAAGGAAGAATCATACAATTTCGGCACTAAACTCTATCAATTATGATTAAGATTTTAACAAGTAAGAACTAATCTTCTGATGATCAAACCATGATAACTAGATAGAGGATGAAAAGAGCTTCTAACAAGCTATTATTTGCAGAAATCCGACAAAGGATGAAAGAGTTATGCTAGGATGAAGGTTGGAAATTTCTACAGCAAAAGGTTAAACTATAGGGTTTGATCGCTTGATAATTTTGTATATTTTTGGTGTGTGTGGACAAGTGTGGCCGGTTAGTCTTTATGTAGGGTGTAATAAGATTAATTTTCCTACTTTAAAGGCTAGATAGAATTAAATTCTGGAATTATCCTTCCTTAATTTTAGGAATTTTATCACCTGTTATAACAATGAACCAGTAAGGAAATGAATCAAAGGAAAATGAAACTAGAAATGAATACTAGACCTTCGTTACCAATTTCGGCCATCACACATCTTTTTTCTTAGGGGTAAAATGGTCATTTTCACCTGCACTGGCTTCTAGACTTCTAGGACTCAAAATTCAGGGTCTCACATCGGTGGTGGGGAAATACATTAGGGATCCTTGGCATATTTTGGAGATGGAACTGGTGGAGATAGCCAACAACTTGTCATATTCGACTCAGCCAGTTGCGATTGAGGACAATGCGGTGAAATAACTTCAGTATCGTAGTGTCGATATAGTTTGGCGCAATGATAGATATAAGGAGATGACTTGGGAGACCGAATAGTCGATGAGAGAGCAATACCCACAGTTGTTTGAGGCACAAGGTATGTGAATTTTAAGGACAAAATTCTTATAAGGTGGGGAGGATATGAGACCTCGTCCCTTCGAGTGCCTAGTCAGCGAGAGTGTCTGAGGTTGAATAGTTTGATCGAGAGTTGACATTTGATCAAGGAGTTGACTGTTGAACCAAGAGCGACCTATAGAATGGACATAGTCATAGAAAGCCTAGGTGTGCGTCTAGGTGTCTTAGTGAGTAGTCTTGGTCGAGTGTCGAGGTTTGAGTCAATGAAAATCGATATTGGTTGATTCTAGTTCTGTTTTCAGTGACCACGCCTTTTAGGCTGAAAAACCCTTTTTGAGCCTATTAGTTATTTTTTCGTGATTACCCATTTTTAAGCCTAATTGATTATTTAAATCTATCTTTTATGTTTATTAGTTTTAAAACCCGTTTTGGCCCACTCGGGACATACCAGGCCTTTTAAAATATTTAATTGGGTCTTTCCGAGATTTTTTGGAATAGGGTATAAATAGCCAACCCGACCTGACACTTAAACTTTCTAAGTATCAGAATTAGTTAGCAGGCTATTCTTTCCCTATTCTCTCCTTCTCTTCTCTCTCTCATTTTCCCTCCCGATAACACCTTTCAAAATCTGTTGATTTTCATCTGACAAAAACCACAGGCCATCGACCTTAACCACTTTCCTAACATTCCCCGGCCAATTTTCACTGGTAGCTGTCAATCGAGGAGCCGCAAACTCTTATTCTTCGCGTTTAGGACACTTTTTGTGGATTTTGTGGTAAATACTCTAAATCTCCATTTCTTTCATTGATTTTTGGTTCTAATAGTGCCCTGTCATTGTTGCTAAGTCAGTTTGGTGATTTTGATTTGTAAAAATTGTCCCCTGATCCATGGGTGAGTGTCTTTTTCAGTTTAGTGGTATTTTTGGTAATTTTGGGTGCTTTGTGATTTTTATAGAATCATCAATTCTGTGCAATTTTGATGCTTAGGTTAGTTGATTTCTATGTTGTGGAGTGTGTTTGTGGATTGAGAAACCTGATTGTGTGTTCGGGTGTGCTTGAGTGTTGATTCGGAGCAGTGTGTGGCTTGTGCGAGGTTTGGGTGTTTCTCCCATTGGTTGGTTTCCAGAATCTTGAGTTGCGAGTGTGCTGTTAGTGTGAGATGTGTGCTAGTGAGCGTGTCATTGGGGTCTCTAGGGTTCGTTTTTAAATTTCGAGTACTTTGTCGTTTTTGTCGGTTTTCGATGCTTATGTGATTGTGGTTCGGTTTGCGTGTTTAGGCGGTGCTGGTGCAGTCCACAAGGGCAAAGGTGTTGCCGCTGAGTTTCCCACATATCAAGAGATGGGAGTTTATCTTTCATTTGCATATGTGTAGTTGTTTTCGGTTTTCAATTTAAAATATGATAATTGTATGGTTTTTAATAGAGGCTATAAATATGATGTATTTAACAAGCATGTTAGCTACATGAACTTGTTTGCCATGTTTTGAATGCATGATCTATGTAATTAAACTCCTAAGCATATTTTTTATGCGTATGTGCATGATAATTGGGCATGTGATCCGTTCATTGTGACTCATGTGTTATGCCCATCAGTTGTTCGTGTTGAGCCCTTCGATTGAGTTTTTGGAGTGTTGTGAGTCATTTTTCGTTATCGAGAAACTATGGTAAGGTTTACCGAGAGTTCTGGTGAGTTTCGAAAGCGCTTTGGGTCCGTTCAGGGGCTTGTACCCCTTCGGGAGGGGGTACATGCCTATGCATGAAAATTTTGGGATAAACGAGGATTTGGTTAGATGACTTTTTTTCTTTGTCTTAAGTGATCCCAGAATTAGTAAATAATGAGTCAAAAAACTCAATAACATTATTGATTAACTGGATATAATATTTATTTTATAATCTGTATATAGGGGGAATAGATTACACTGGTGCTCTGTAGACTCCTGGGAAACTCCATTCTCGTTATCCTTCTCATTATTGTTTTCCTTCATCGCATTACGAGGGTTAGATGAGGAGGCCCCGTCTGTGTTGGGAAACCGGAAGGATAACAGAGTTATTGGATTGAACTACCTCTTCCTTTTCTTTTCTTTGCTGAGAAATCAAAATTTCTTCCAATATTCATTAGATAACACAAATAAGGAAAATCAAATATGCTGAAGTAGGGATTCTACACATATACGCATTTCCTGTCTAAATTTGTTAGCATTGACCAAGTCATGTTGGTGTGTTCCAATAATACATGCATGCACCCTCTAAAATTGGCTGGGATCATTAGCGAGTCACCAACTTTCACCCCAAATTTAGGTGGAGGCCAAAATGCTGTACCCTGGCTCTTCTCCAAATCCCTTGTCATAATTTGTTAGTAGTTTTTGACAAACAAGAAGAACCAGAATTGAATGGACACCATTTTGAACGCCATTTTTCTACCTCACAGCTTCTAAAAGTCAATCCGTGCGGAGGTGGGAAGGTGGCCTTCGGACATCGTACCAATAGCCTTGCACTATGGGAGGCGAACCCGCCCCGGCAAAGAAGGTAATGGTGGTGGCAGACCCATCCCGGGAGTCAGCAGGTGCTCTTCAATACGCTCTTTCCCATGTAGTTATGGAGAATGATGAGCTGATCCTTGTCCATGTGGAGAACCCTAATTCCTGGAGGCAGACATTTTCATTTCTCAAGAGGGCAAGTGGATCTACAGCCAATGCATCCGAAATGGCTGGTGCCGCTGGGGATGTCGATTTTCTTGATTCAATGAAGCAGGTGTGTGAGATCGCTCAGCCAAAAGTTCGTGTCCGCTCAGAAAGGGTGGCCATGGAAGCCAAGGACAGGGCTAACGTTATACTTGAGAAAAGCCAATTGTTGGGAATTGATACCCTTATAATTGGCCAGCGTCGAAGCCTCTCCACTGCAATCTTAGGGTCAGTACCAAAAATGCGTTTTTATATATTGTTCCTGCTAAATTATGTATATAAGAAAGAAAATAAACATGAGAAAAATGCATTAATCATTGTTACCGACGAAAATTATTAACACCGTCTATTGTTGTTCCTGCAGGAGCAACAGAAGGCGGTCAGGAGGTTCGGGGATCAAGTATTGGTTGGATACAGCAGAATACTTGATTGAGAATAGCAAGTGCACCTGTGTTGGAGTTCAGAAAAAGGGACAAAATGGAGGCTATCTTCTTAATTCAAAAACTCACAAAAATTTCTGGCTTTTAGCATAACCAGCTGCATGTCTGCATGTTGTTTAAAACCAGAACAAAAATGTTATATCTATTTACTGTCAATCCAATGAGCCTTCATCTCTGGAAATATGCAGCAATCATGATGCGTTTGGAGGATTAACTAGAACGGCTGCTAGCTGCCTTCAAGTTGATGGAAAAACCCATCAGCACAGCACACTACCTCCTTTCCGTACCATTCTGAGACTTTAGAATTTGCTGATATCTTCATTGCTTGATACAGTGAACTTTTGGTTATTCTCCTCTCGATCCCCCTCCCCTTTTCCCTTAATATATGAATGTTCCTCAACTTTCTGTGCTTCCAATATAAGAGAATTGTATATACAGGAAATATATATATATAGCAGTAGAAAAATGAAGTCTATTCATCCTCATTTTACATATACTGTATCCGTATCAATCATGATCAGCTTTTCGGGGTTCAATTTGAATCCTCTGTGATGCCTAGCTATTGCATACGGCTACATTGCAAAGAAAAGTGATGCCACAAAAATGAATAGTTTAAAACTTTATCCAGCATAGATCCTTTCTAATAATGGTATCTTTCTCGAAGTGAAGTATTGTATGTATCCTTAGCCTTTGTGATTACGTAATAAAAGATTATAAGTATATTATCCTATCAATTTATAATTTATGAAATAAAATATAATAATTGATTATATTTTTTAATAATAATCTTACAAAAATAATTATAATCAATAATTTTGCGGAATAAATAAGAAAATAAATAAAAATGATTGCATAGGATTTATTCCATGATTATCATTGTTATCATTTGTATTTAATAATGTATCAAATATTTCATTACGATGTCTAGAAAGTAATGAGTTAATTGAGTGGGAATGTTTTGTAAATCAAATCACATTAGTCATGTACTCATACTTGTAATATATTTAAATTATTTGTATTTTTAATATTTATTAATATCTTTCTTATATGAGAACATGAAATTATCAGAAATACGGCATACTATAAGCCTTAATAAGATTATTTTAATAAAGGGATATATAATTATATTATAAAATATTTTATTTATAATTTTTTAATTTTAAAAAGTAATAATATTATGTTAATGTCTGGTCTACCTAGCTCGTTACTATTTTTATGCGTAGTCTACCTATCGAGTTAGCGGTCATAGCTATTTAGTACATGCATAATTCCCTAGCATGTGGTGCATTTTTCAATTTTCCAATAAACATGTGTGATACAATCACTTGTCAACCTAGTAAAGAAGCGCTTAAGTGTGGTTTGATGTCAAAAGAAAATTTTATTTCATATAGGTTTTATAAAACAACTATTTTAGTGAGTCTGAGATCCCGGAACTTTTGAGTTATTTAGACCACAAAACTTATTTGAGAATTATTAATATTAATGCGCCTTAATTCACAAATTAGTACCATTTAGGATCTTATTATAAGGTTTGAATATTTCAGAGAGTATTAGTCATTAGTGAAATTTATTATAATTAATTATTAAATAATTATAAAAATATGAGGAGAGTTTGTATTGATGGTTTTGGATTTTAAGACTATATATCAATCTATGGATTTTAAGATTGTATAAACTTTCAGAGATGTATTAAGATTTATTATAATTTTTCTAAGTTTCTTAATAAAGTATTTATTTTTAGTAATTTACATGTTCATGAGAAAAATAATTTCTTAATTTTGGTGGATTCCATTGTTAAAAAAATTATAAAAATTTTCTAGGTATTTTTCAAAAGAATCTAGTATTTATTATAAATTTTTAATGTTTCTTAATTAAAAATAATAATTCTTATTATTAATATTAAATATTATTATATTATAATAATATAGGGACAAACGAGTAGCTGGTGTGTCGTTTTGATCGAAGGTGGTCAAAACAACAATAAACCTTAATGTTTTGGCTTGCAGTAGAAAGGGGGAGTCGTTTTGAAGCAAAACCCATATGTGGTCGTTTTAACGGGAAACTGGCTAGTGTCTCGGCCATTCCTGGTCTTTGCCTGTGGCTAGTTCTGTAACAAAATAAGTGTCCCATTACATGTAATTCAGCCATATTGTGTCGGAAATTCCCAAAAACTGATCCAAGAGCTTCCCCTTGAGTTCCTGACATCGCCCTCGCCTTTTTCATGATGATTCTGGCCTTCCTACAACCAGATCTGGGTATCCTTCTTTTGAAACTCTATTGTTTTAGTTAATGAAATTAAGTGATTATAGAATGGCTGAATTCATATTAACGGAGGCTTTGATTTAGGTTAGAAGTTATGGAGTTTTGATGCATGTGTGAGGAGTTGGGATTTTTGAAAAACTAGTGTTGGAGGTTCGTTGGGCTTGGCTAGAGGTTGAAGACCAGTAGAATGACAGGTCGTCTGCTTTAGCTAAAGTATGACATGATATTTGTAGGGGTTATGAATGACTCATCATCTACTAGTTTAGGCGAAAGGTTGCTCACTAGATAAGGGTAGAAGGTTTGGAGTGAGCCTTAGGCTCAGGTGCTGTGGCATATATAGGAGAAGTCTGTGTGTTATGATTTGGCAGCTTCGGATAGTGAAGTAGTAGCACCTAGTACTGTCAGGTGGAATGATATGATTGGTTGGAGTATTTTAATTATAAAAATTATTTAAATATGATAAAAAAAATAGTAAAAAAAAGAAAAATATTCTGAAAAATCTACAACAAATATCACAGTTAATGTGGAGTCTGTTGATACTAAGTTTATGGAAATTGGAGTTGATTTGGCAGGAAAAATAAATAGAACATGTCATGCTCCAGGATCAGTAATTGACGACAATTATCGTAGATTCACTATATACACTATTATATTTCACAACAATCTATATGCTAAACCTACAAGGCTAGTGGTACCAAGCCTAGGCAGAGAAGATTTTCATTCCAAGAACATATGAACAGGCAATGGAAAGGATTAAAAGTCAGGATGTTGTCTTGGCTGGCATCCCATAACAAACAGACTTTTAACACAACAACCTACATTTTGATTCAATATTATAGACAAACAAGTTCAGGAAAAATATTACTATGAATATAAAATCTTTTGAAATTACCTCAAGTATGGCCAACTGTCAATCATTTCTCGCTTTGCCTAGGAGTTAGCTCCTAATCCGTATCCTTGCATTTGAATTTGCCAATATTCTAGCAAAAGTCTACCAATTGAGTGGACTGAAAAAATATACATAGCATTTCACATGCAATAGTAGCTTTATTAAATAGACATGCTGGCAAGACTTTTATTATAACACATACTTGGCACAGGCAATCACAGTCAATTCATATGCAGCAAGCATGATTCTTTAGAGCACATATGACTGTGATTTATCTGAACTCGGGATAGGATTAGAGTTTTTTAGTGGCACTCCATTTTCATTACCTTTCAATTTATCTTATTAGTTCATGCAATTGACAAATCCATGTCAAATCAATTTTCTAGCCCAATCCACTGATGATATAAGGTATTAGGTGATGGTAGCTCTACCTAATCAATCCTCACTCTGCATAAACATAATTTACATAATTTAATTCATAATAAAATTAATAAAAACCCTTTCCTTCATTATTATCTTGTTGATTGACATCTTTATGCCACGCTACCAAACTTGGAGAGCTCTCAAAGGTTGCATAGGTTATCCTATGCAGATTCAGTGCATTCCCCATTTATCAATGTCATATCCCGAATACATCCAGTGCACTGCATGCAACTCAATGATTCATAATAGGAAGGCACATTCACACAATTCACAGCATATTATGATAATCATAGGACACCACACAAACAATTATTTCATGACATAGCATTTCTTAGACACACGCACATACGTCATTCTAGTAAATCATTGAATGATCATCATATTTTATAACTCATGCAAGAAATTAAGCAATTTAAAAGAAATTTTTGTCCAATCATGGGTTTTGAAGTCCAAACATCCATTGACGGTGCTCTGGACCGATTTCTCGAGGTTTTATGACTATAGGTATCCACCTACACAAAATCATTTTTTTGTAAATCAAACTTGATTTTATATGAACACATAAAATCCTGCATTTATATTCTTAACCCAACACATTTCTACCCGAGAACCAACCTAGGATCAATTCAGGTATTTTTACTATTTTTTTTAAATTTCTGAAACTTTTACTACTTATTTGATATATCAAATCAAGTCCAAATATAAAAAATTTGGTACAATTTCACTTCAAATTAATTATAGTATTTTCTCTATTTTTTTGGAATTGTTTACTATTTTTCCTAAATTTTATATATTTTCTGTTTATTTTTATTATTTTCTTGAATTTATTTAATTTCGATCAATAAAAAAATACCATATGGCAGCACCAGATGCTGCCATTCCTACATCCGAAGCACCTATATCATGACACATGTCTCATCCTACGTGTGTCACGTCACCCTAGCCTAAAGCTCAGACACCAACCTATCCTCTTTACCAAACGACACGTCGCCTACCCATGCAAGCGACAAGTCATTACACTAAACATCCAGACGAATTGTCAAAGGAACACAACTCAAATGACAAGTCATCCCATATTGTCTTCAACCTTAGGACAACCGACGACGAACTAAACTCAACTCCGGCCAAACTTCCAATACCACAAAATACACATCGAACAAACCCAAAAACCATACCAACACAAAGATTATAATATGACGAATACAACAACATAAAAATCCCAAATTTTAGTAATCTAAAACAGTAAGAATCAACAGGGAAGGCACTTGGATTCTAGGCATGAGTTTTACCTAAAACTGGCCATTAATTGATCATAAACTGCACGAGATTTGTAGAGGTGGACTTGCATAGAGGAGATGAAAATGTTAGGGTTATTTTTGTGGCTCAAGAATAAAATGGACATCAAACCCCAGAAAAATCTATTTTTATCTCAAATGGTATGGTCTACAATCAAAGGTGGTGCAGGAAGGTTCAGGATCCAGTATGAGAACCTAAAATTTTTGATCTACTTGAGCCAAGAAGCCTAGTTGTAGATAGATAGTATTAGTGAGTTTTAGCCCACCATTCAAGATTGGATATGGTTTTATCATGAAATTTGAATATTTTTGAGACTATTGTTTGTTATTCATGGTATTTAAGGTTGTAAAAATTTTTTAAAAATTTTTGAAAGTGAATTTAAAATTATTATGATTTTTCTAAAGAAAATATAAAGGTATTTTAATTTTAATAAATTATAAATTTATGAGAAAAATAATTTTATAGCACTAACAGATAGTAACGTTCATAAGTATTTCATAAAAATTTTCTGGTTATTTTTCAAAGTGATATGGAATTTACTGTGAATTTTCAAAGATTTATTAGAATTAATAATTAATATTTATTAATATTTAAAATATATTAATATTATATTATATAGAGTCAAAATGACATGTGGGTGTGTCGTTTTGACCAAAAATGTTGTTCTATATCGTTTTAATTGAAACAATGTCATTTTGGAAGAACTCCAAAATGATGTCGTATCATTGCAGAACCGGGTGTTGCTTAGGGCTTCCCCAGCTTCCGCTAGTCACTGATGTCGTAACAGGATAAGTTTCCCGTTATGTCTCCCATTCCCTTTATTGTGTCCCGACCTCAAGAAATCATTCGAAACTCTCCCCCTTGCGATTCCGACCTCACTGGTGCACTTTTCGTACCGTATTTTATGGATCTTCGACTGGTTTTGGTAAGATTCGTGCCCAGAATCCGAGCATCTTCCTTTATTTCTTTTATCGTTTATAGTTTGTGAAATTAGATGATTATGGGATGGGGTTCAGAAATTGATGATCTTTGTATTGGAAGTGTTTTCTTGGAGTGTTATCGCTTGTGTCTAGATGTTGGGATTTAGAAAATTAGGGTTGTAGGTTGTGAAGCTCCGTTGAATGTTGAAGAGGACCTAGTCAAACAATGGGTCGTCTGCCCAAGCCAAGGATTGACAGGTTGTCTAGGAGGAGTCAAGCAACATGTCGCCTGCACGAGCAGGCGATGCATCATTCGCTAGACACAGGTAGGTAACATGTCACCCCACGAAATCTAAATTTTTTTTTTCACGCGACAATCACCATAGGCTCACTGTATACACTATCATATCTCAGGCAATGCATATAATAAACCTACAAGGCTATTGATACAATAACAAATAACGGAGTCGATACTAGAATAAATATGTGAATTAAGGCACAACGAATATAAGCAAACTACTGATGTCTCAGGGCGACATCGAACAACCCCAAGAAAACATATATCAAGATAAGCATAGTAAAATATTTACATACTCAAATTCAATATCAATAACATATTAGTAACTCATTACAATCAAATGACTCAGGGAAATCTACTATGAATATAAATCCTCATAAATACCTTGATCTCATCTAAATCCGATTAAAATCTTCATATTAGTAACTCATAAATTCTTTCAGATTGACCATCAGTCTGGGGATGAAACGTTGTACTGAAATTCAATCTCGAACCCAGCGCCTTCTTGAATTTCTCCCAAAATCGGGATGTGAAACGAGGGTTAGAATTTGAAACGATGGAAACTACCACTCCATGCAATCGAAAAATCTCGTACAAGTAAGGAATAACCAATTTCTCAGGTGTGTCTGTCATACGAAGAGGAAGGAAGTGTGCAGATTTCGCCAATCAATCCACGATCACCCAAATGGCATCGTATCCTCACTGAAATCTAGGAAAACTGGTCACAAAATCCATCGTGACATGCTCCCACTTCCACTCTAGAATCAGAAATGACTGAAGTAAACTATCGAGTCTTTGATGACCGATTTTCACTTGTTGACATACGAGGCATCAGGCAACGAACTAAACAATATGACGCTTCATGTTCGGCCACCAATATTTCTCCTTCAAGTCTTGTTACATTTTGGTGCTACCAGAATGGATAGTGAACTTCGAACTATGCACCTCAAGAAAAATCAGATTGTGAATATCAACATCTTGTGGTACACATACCCGTTTTTGAAGACAAGAATTCCATTATCTCGCACTCTGAAATCATGAGCTATGACATCAACACCATCAATAGTTGCTTCTGAATTTCAGCCAATCTTGGATCGTCTGTTTTCTTATTCTGGATTTCTTCAATCAAGGTACGCATGACTTCGATTCGCGCCAATAATGAACCAGAAAAATCAGTGCCAAGATGCACACGTGTAGCTTTCAAATCCAGCAATATTGGCATGTATTGGGTGCGCATGTAAGCCAAAACTGATGAGGAAGGAGGATGAATCTTTCGGCTTAAGGCATCAGCGACAATAGTAACCTTTCCAGGATGATATTAGATTATCAAATCGTAACCTTTAATCAACTCCACCTATCTTCGTTGTCTCATGTTCATCTCTTTTTGCACAAGGAGATATTTCAAGCTTTTGTTGTTGGTGAGAATTTGGCACGTCTTGCCATACAGATAGTGGCACCATATTTTCAACGCGAACACTAGGGCCGCAAGCTCCAAATCATGCATAGGATAGTTTCTTTCTTCAGGTCACAACTGTCAGGAAGCATAGGCAACAACTTTACCGTCTTCCATCAATATGCATCCAAGTCCGGATTTTGATATATTGTTGACACTACGTATTTTTTTCCACTGACTAGTAAGGTAAGGATTGATGTGAAAACTAATCAATTCTTTAATTCTTCGAAAATTCCCTGGCATTACTCGCTCTACACGAATGACTCTCCTTTGCACGTCAGTTTTGTCAATGGTCCAGCAAACGATGAAAAATTTTCCACGAAACGACAGTAGTATCTGGCTAAGACAAGAAAACTATAAACTTCGAACACAGTTCGCGGGGGTTCCCAAGCAACTACGGCTTTAATTTTCTTCTGATCAACTAACACACCTTGGGCGGAAACAACATGGCCAAAAAAACCAACTATGCATAACTAGAACTCGCATTTGGAGTACTTTGCGAACAACTTCCAATTCCTCAGAATATTCAGCACAATCTGCAAGTGTTTGGCATGCTCTTCTTTCGATTTTGAATAAATCAGAATGTCATCAATGAAGACTATCATTAATCTGTCACCATATCTGGGCTTGCTTCGACATTAGTCAAAGTGAATAACCTCGTTGGTCTGAGCTGCACCTCACTCGTTGATCTGTTAGGTGGTCCTCCCGGTGCGTGCTGGTGGTTTGGCAAGATTAGCATACCCACCTTAATTGGCATTTGGTGCGCCTATGATACATCTTGGTTTGGGATAATCCCTCTGTACATGGCCCATCTTGCCACAATTATAACATCGACGTGGCTGCAACTTCCACATGGAACCATTAGAATTCGAACAAGAAAGTTCTTCGTATTGTTATCTCCATTGCTATTGTTTTTTGGAGGGTAGGACCTCAAAGGACAGGGTCCTGTATGCCGATTGAACTTCGAATCTCGCGTGAAGGATCTGCCACTAGTTTCTGTAGATGGCTTCCTGGTTTGCACGATCTTTTCAGCTTTAGTCATGGCAACGATTTATTCTTTCAGATTTTTCACCGGTGTCGTACCAACAATGGTTTTGAGCTCGATACTCAGCCTATCCTAAAATCGTCTCGCAAGCTTGTATGGTAAACGATCGTCCTGTGGTGCAAATCAGGACAACTCTCTTAATGCTTTCTAGTATTCCAGCACTCAACGGGTGCCCTATTCAAGCTTGTAGAAAGCTTGTCGCTGCTCGCTTTTATGGAATCTCGCATAGAACCTCTCGTCAAACTCATACCAAAATTCCTCCTAGGTAGGAAAACGATCTCCAAATCGCAAGCTCACAGCTATCCACCATGTGAGGGCTTCTCCCTCAAGTAGAAAACCAGCGATGGCAACCTTGTCAACATCTGAAATACACAAAAACAAGGACACATGACATAAGGTGTCCATCCATTCATGAGCCGCAGCGGCATCGGCTGAACCACTGAAATCCTTACATCCCAATTGACGAGCTTCCTTTAGAAACTTTGTAATAACAACTGGGAGTCTCTCGGCTTCTTTAGGATGAGCCGGCTGTATAGGTTCAAGTGGAGGAACAAGATTTTCCACAGGTGTGGGTGTAGAAGCATTTTGAAATTGTACCTCCATACGCTACTAATTTGCAGCAATTCCTTGTGCCTCAGGTTGATTTTCAGTCTCAACTTGCCCTCCCTGCTCAATTTGTGCCTCTGATTCATTCTGCTCTATAGGTTGTTGTTCGGCCTAAATCCCATACCTACCCTGTCCATTTGTGGTTGTATTCATCCTTGCCATACTATACGAATACACAATGTTACTCAACACTTAACCCAAATAAAAGTACTAGGAAAAGAAATGGTACCTGGTGGAGAGGCGTGCACCAGATGATATGCATATGCTGAAAAAAAAATTACTCATGCTCTCAAATATACAAGTTTCGGAAATCACATGCACACATGCAAATGCACACTCGGCAATCACATGCACACTCAGCAAATGCACACTCCAAAATGATGTCGTATCATTGCAGAACCGGGTGTTGCCTAGGGCTTCCCCAGCTTCCGCTAGTCACTGATGTCGTAACAGGATAAGTTTCCCGTTACGTCTCCCATTCTCTTTATTGTGTCCCGACCTCAAGAAATCATTCCAAACTCTCCCTCTTGCGATTCCGACCTCACTGGTGCACTTGTCGTACCGTATTTTATGGATCTTCGACTGGTTTTGGTAAGATTCGTGCCCAGAATCCGAGCATCTTCCTTTATTTCTTTTATCGTTTATAGTTTGTGAAATTAGATGATTATGGGATGGGGTTCAGAAATTGATGATCTTTGTATTGGAAGTGTTTTCTTGGAGTGTTATCGCTTGTGTCTAGATGTTGGGATTTAGAAAATTAGGGTTGTAGGTTGTGAAGCTCCGTTGAATGTTGAAGAGGACCTAGTCAAACAATGGGTCGTCTGCCCAAGCCAAGGATTGACAGGTTGTCTAGGAGGAGTCAAGCAACATGTCGCCTGCACGAGCAGGCGATGCATCATTCGCTAGACACAGGTAGGTAACATGTCACCCCACGAAATCTAAATTTTTTTTTTCACGCGACAATCACCATAGGCTCACTGTATACACTATCATATCTCAGGCAATGCATATAATAAACCTACAAGGCTATTGATACAATAACAAATAATGGAGTCAATACTAGAATAAATATGTGAATTAAGGCACAACGAATATAAGCAAACTACTGATGTCTCAGGGCGACATCGAACAACCCCAAGAAAACATATATCAAGATAAGCATAGTAAAATATTTACATACTCAAATTCAATATCAATAACATATTAGTAACTCATTACAATCAAATGACTCAGGAAAATCTACTATGAATATAAATCCTCATAAATACCTTGATCTCATCTAAATCCGATTAAAATCTTCATGTTTTGCCTGGAAGCAAGCTTTTGTTCTTCGTTCTTATATCATGCCAAGAACTTGGAAGAAACTTTCCAAGTGAGCAGACGAAAAAATATATACAATGTACACATGAAAACATACACTTATTAAGCACACACGTTGGCAAGAAAATATAGACTTGATGAGTCAAGAATATGCAGCACAGTCACAATCAAACATAGCATATATGCATAGCCACATTTCAAACAATACGACCATTACCATGCTGACAATGTCTTTCAACCTGTTGAGGGCCCAGGATTGGGACTGAGATACATCAATGGTAGTTCCGACTTACCTTTTCCACCTAAGCGAACCCCACTTTATAGTCTCGATATAATTGGCGTATCCATGCTAGGCTTCCATACTCAGAGAGCTATCAAGGGTCGCATAGGTTCGATGCACTCACTGCATTACATGAATAACAATTATCATGGCATATAGGTGCATCACTCATATCGTATCATGGCACAACAAAACAAATGTACGGTAATCCGACAATCACAATGCACGCATAATATTTTATGTTAGTAATCATTTAATTATATCTTTGATAATCACAACTAATTAATCATGCAAGCATTAAAAATATAAACAAGATCCATCGACTCACGGCTTTTCCAAAAATCGAAGAGCCCACACTTGTTTCCTAGACTGATTCCTAGAAGTCCTGCATCAGTAGGTATCCATTTACACATGCAATTATAATCAATTCTTCAATATCATAAATTAGATTCTATAATCACGCATAAAATCACACGTCTATAAACTTAATTCGATATGTTTCTACCCGGTACCCAATTCGAAATTCATTCGGACAACTTTTTTTTTTATTTTTTCCTTATTCTAATTATTTGACTTAGAAAACCAACTTCAAATTAAAATTTTTAATACCACTAGACTCCTTATTGATTCTAGTATTTCCTGTAATATTTTGGGAATTGTTTCTCTTTTTTACTATTTTCCTCAATTTTTCTTTTATTTCTGGCTATTTTTTATTTTTTTGAAATTATTATAATTCCGACCAATCAGATCATGCCACCTAGCAGCACTAGGCACTGCCAAGCCATCTCTCAAGCCTAAGGTTCGGGTCCATGTCTACCCTTAGCTACAAACAACATGTCGCCTGCTATACCTGCTCAAAGACCTGTCACCCAAATATGCCTCGGACGACATGTCGTCCAAGGTCATCTTCAACCTCTAGCAAACCCTAAAAATCGTAGAAACCCTAGAAAATCTAGAAACCCAATTCTCTTATACCTGCAACCAAACTTCATTGAGCCACTCTCAATACAAACCCAACATCACTACAAACTACACAACATCAAAATCATTAATTTTAACCCACTAAAATAATAAATCTATGGAGGAGAAGCTCCTAGATTCCACACACTAAAATTACCCAAAAATCACCAGCGATTCGCCCAATTTTTTCCCCTAAAAGATGTACAAAATTCTCAAGTTCTCTCCCGTGATTTTTCTACATAAAAGTTATAGCTATATAAGCCGAATACAGCTACACTCTTGCGTGGCTATTTCCAGTTTGCTCCAGCCATGTGTGAGATGGAAGAATTTCGACGGCTGTGACTCACCCTGCAAAGATACGACATTGTTCCTGCCTTTTATAGAAACGATGCCATTTAGGGTTTTCTCCTCGGTTTCCTTCACTCGGCCAAAACAACATTCACAACTCTGTTTTGACCAACGATGGTCAAAACGATGTTGGTCAATGTCGTTTTGACCATTATAATAAAATATTAATATAATTTATTAATATTAAATATTAATATTTTTTTTAATTATTTAAAATCATTAAAAATCCTAATAAATAGTATCCTACTCTGAAAAATACTCAGAAACTTTTTACAGATTCCTTATGAATAGTACTTCTATCTGTATCATAAAATTATTTTTTTCATAAATAAATTATTTACTAAAAATCAAGTAGCTTAATATTTTTCTTAGAAAAATCATGATAATATTATATCCATCTCTGAAAATTCTCAAAAAGAATTTAGCATACCCTCAAATATGCTTAAAAGACCAATTTATGGTCTTAAAATTCTAAAACCAACAATACCACTTCCATAATGATTTTGCAACTATTAATGATTGTTATAAAATTTTTTAATAATAAATAATATCTCTAAAATTGTACGAACCGAACTATGAGTCCGTAAATGATTCTAAATTACGAGCTAAAGTCCGTTCACCTTGATAGTTCTTCCTTGAGCTTCTCGGCCCAAGCAGGTTAAAAATTTTCCAATTCTTAAATAGCACCCCAGCCTAAGGCTTGGATAACATGGCACATGTACAGTGGGATGCCTGTTATGATTGTGTAACTTCAAAAGTTGTTCTGGGCACTCCTTGTGCTGCCAGGTAGCACAATGTGATTGGCTGGATTAATAAAAATTATAAAAAGATAGAAAAAGAGTCAGGAACGGTGAAAAATCGAGGAAAATAGTCGAAAAATACAAAAGTTATGGAAAAATTGTAGAAAATATTATATTGAAAGAGGATTCTAGTTATATCAAATTTTTGAAATTTGGATTTGATTTTATTGGTGAAATAATTGGAATAATTTTTGAAAAAAATAGGAAAAATATCCGGATTAATTCCGGATTGGTGATCGGGTAGAAACACGGTGGGTTAAGGTTATTGACATGTGAATTAGTGTATGTTATTCAATTTAGCATGTGACATTAAGGATTTGGTTATGAATGTATATATAGGCAGATACCTACAAGTGATAGGTCTCGAGGAATTAGTCCAGCAAGCATGAAAGAGTTTGAGGGCTTTACGAACTCCAAACCTCATGAGTGGAAGAATTTCATTTGTTTGCCTTACTACTAGTAGGAATAATTAGTTTTGATTATCAAATAACTAATTAATTGAGTAGTAAAGTGAAATACTATGCATGCATTATGATAGAGTGTTGTGCAGTATGCCTAGTATGCCTTGCCCTTCTATGAATTGAGTGTTGCACTTGCTATGCTATAATAATTGTTACTCATGTAATGCAATAAGTGTTTTGAATACACAAAATGTGGAATGCACAGGCATAACATAGGGTAACATATATGATTCTTGAGAGCTCTTTGAGTATGCTAGGGTGGAGTGGAGACGCCAAGGAAATTAAAGTTATAAGAAGAGATGGTCTATGTGAAGATGCTGAGTGACTATACATCAAGATCCTAGAGTGTGAGATCGCTTATGTGGAGTAACCATCACCTAATGTCCTAACAGCATCAGTGGAATGGGCAATGTGATAAAATAAAGAAAAGGTAAGTCAAAACTACCACTGACGTATCGCAATCACAAATCTTGAGACCTCAATGAGTTGAGAGACATTACCAATCCGGTAATGGTCTTGATTGCTTGTAAAGTCATACGAATATGCCATGTTTGACTATGACTATGATGTATCCCTTTGACTCATTAAGTTTATAATTGCATGTGAACGTGTCTATTTACTATATGCGTGATTGCATATGTTATGTTATACATGCTTTTCCCGTCCGCTCACCTAGAAGGCTTCTGTCAGGCTATTAGCATGAATGCAGAAATAAATAATAGGAGCTTGTTTCCAGGCATAACATGAAGACTATATCTGATCTAAGTGTGTTCGAGATAATTTATAAGGATACTATATTCATAATTGTTCCCTTTAGTATATTTGATCATGTTGGGATACTAGTAAATCATTGTCTAATTGTGTTTCTAGACTTGTAGACTCATTATATGTATTACTTATTATTAAGCAGATTATATAATGGCCCTACGACGAGGTTATTGCATGAAATTTTTTTTTTTTGGGGTTTGATGCGTGACAACCCTCTAGGTGGTAGCGAAGCCTTATTTGTCAAATCTAAGTCTTTGATTACTCTTTAATGTTGTGTCACTACCTTGATTATTGACCGTATGGATGATAATGTTAGTAGTAGCAGAATATATTATCTCGTTTATGTAAACCAATTCCTAAGAAAGGGTTTCACTAGGTAGGATATTACTTTGGTCTAATTAATGTTAGGGTTTGTCTAGTAATTTTTTAAATTTTGTGAACATATTGCTGCATAGTTGTTATTGTTAAATCTTGCTTCATTTTGTGGCTCTCTTTTTAAATTCATGATGGATTAAAATTGAGTTAGTTAGTGTGAGGAGGTAGGTAACCTCCTTACTTACAGTAAAATAATTGAGGAAATAAGTCAGATGAAGTATTCTAACCATTAATAGGCTAGGATAATTAAAGAACATGAACGGGTAAAAAAAAAATATTAAGGACATAAATTATTTGTTGGCATTTCAGGCAGAAAAGAAACACGCACATATCATGCTACTGTGATTTTAGATGGGATGATCTAACCAAGCCACAGGTGATTATTAGTGTTGTTTGATGATGTGCAGGAGTTATAGCTATAGTGGTGTAGAAGGTTGTTGCGTAAATTGAAAACCCACACTCGCAGGTAGACAATTGTCAAAATGTAATATAGGTATCAAAGTACTAGATATAGTTCCCACAGAAAAACTATTCAAGCCCAAGCAACTGTTTTAATTCTAACTCCTAGTTAAATGAATTGATAGTTTGATTTTTATTTGAAGAGAAGCAACAAATATTAAATAAAAGTAAAACTCACAAATTAAACAGATAAACACAATTGCTTGGCCATTAATCTTGACTTTATTTCTTGTATTTGGATTTTATACTTCAATTGAACCAAAAGAAAAAACAAAAACTACCAAAAAGGGACCTAACCATCTAGATTTTAGTTTTTCGGGAAATAATCTTAAACGATAATTAAACAGAAGTACCTGCATACCAGGCATGAGTTCTTGGCCTTTGATGTGCTTATCATGCCATCTTTTCACCTTCTCCTTAAAAATGGAAGCACTCTCGTAGGCTTGCAAGCATAGCTCATCTAGTTCATTCAATTGTAACATCCTCTTTTCACCTGTAGCCAAGAAATCAAAATTAAGCTTTTTAATTGCCCAATACGCCTTGTGCTCTAACTCCACATGTGGATGGAAGCCTTCCCAAACAACAATTGGAAGGGTGACACTCCCAATGGTGTTTTGTATGCTGTTTTGTATGCTCAAAGAGCATCCACGGATCTATTATACCAATCCTTCCTTATAGGACCAATAGTTTTCTCTAATATTCTCTTGATTTCCCTGTTGGATACTTCTGATTTTCTGTTAGTTTGTGGATGGTAAGGGAGAGCTATCTTGTACTTGACCCTATAATGTTTCAATAGGGCTCTGAGCTGATTGTTGCAGAAATGGCTTCCCTCATCACTGATTATTGCTCTTGGGGCTCCAAACCTGGTGAAAATGTTCTTCTTAAGAAACCTCAACACAACCTCAACACTACCTCAACATCGTTGGTTTCCAAAGGTTCAGTCTCCACCCATTTAGAGAAATGATCCACAACCAATAGAATTTATTTCTTTCCGAAAGAGGAGGGGAAAGGGCCTATGAAGTCTATGCCCCATACATCAAAAATTTCAACCTCCAGCATAGTATTTAACGACATCTCATCTCTTTTTCCAATGTTACTTGTTCTCTAACATCTATCATATTGTAGGTAAAATCTATATGCATCACAAAAAATTGTAGGCTAGTAGAATCCAAATTGTAATAATGTTGCAATTGTTCGTTATGCTCAAAAATGACCTACATATGGTGAGGAATGATATTGTTCCAAGATTTTTCCCATTTCTTCCTCAGGGACACATTTTCGGATCTGATCATTACACTGTCTGTATAAAGACTCCCTCCAGAAATAGAATTTGGTGGAATGAAAAAATTTCTTTTACTGGTGTGTGAACTCTGATAGAATGGTCCTACTCATCAAATAATTTGTAATGTCAGTGAACTAGGGATTTGTAGCTTGTATAGTCAGTACATGTTGATCTGGGAATGCTTCTTTAACCTCTGTAGCTTCAAAATCTAGATGGCATTCTAGTTTGGAAAGATGATCTTCCACCTGGTTTTTACTTCCCTTCCTATCTTTTATTTTCATATCGAACTCTTGTAACAGTAGTATCCACCGAATTAAGCGTGGTTTTGCATCTTTCTTTTCCATCAAATGTCTGATGGCTATATGATCTATATTCACAACTACCTTGGATCCGATCAAGTAAGATCAGAATTTGTTAAAAGTGAACACCACTGCAAACAGCTCTTTCTCCGTGACTATATAGTTCTCCTGGGATTCGTTTGACATTTTGTTGGCATAGTAAATCGGGTGAAAAATCTTTTTCCTTCTTTGACCAAGTACAGCACCTATAGCATAAACACTGGCATTACACATTCGCTCAAAATCTTGCTCCCAATCAGGCGTAATGATAACTGGGGAAGTGACAAGTCTTGTTTTGATTTTCTCAAATATCGTAGTACACTCTTTATTAAAAATAAATTTTTGATCTTTCTCCAGTAGCTTGCATAAGGGCTTGGTTATTTTGGAAAAAACCTTGATGAAACTCTTGTAAAATCCAGCATCTGTGAGAACCAAGAATTTTGAATCAGTGAGATAGGTAAGGATAGTTGGATTTGAAATCAAGGCACGGCCCATATTTGGTTAAGGAAAGGTTAAAAAAGATGAGGAACCCTCCTGTTTAGCTATTTGGGCTTACAAGAATGAACTTATTATAAATTCTGGAAAAATCCAAAGTGAGGGTATTTTCGTAATTTCACCCTTGTCATATAGAATTTCTAATTTTATTTCTTTTGATAATTATTGGTATTGTTCGAAAGTCCACTGAAATCTGAAATCCGAAGTAGTATTCGAACCTTCCCTGATTTTGAGATTTTGTTATACGGATGATAATTTAGGTATTAAGTGTGAAAATTTTGATAAATAATTTTGTGAAGATTTTGTGTGAGATTTTATTTAATACGGACCAAGATATGTTCAGAAAGGAGGTATGACATTGTAAGAATTTTCCGGAAATTTTTGAGGATGTATAATTATATTTAAGGATTTTCTTTTGATTTTAGGATATAAAATTAATTATAAATTTTATAACACTGGGAAAGTTAATTTTAATCTATAAAATTGATATTATAATTTTTAGGAACTTATATAAATTTTCTAGGAATTTTTAGAGTTACGGTGCTATTTATAATTAATTTTATAAGTTTTGATTGATTTTAGAATATATTAATATTATATATATATATATATTATTTATGAAAAAAAAAAGAAATAGAAATAGGAAATTGCTGGTCAAAACGCAGAGGGTTCTGTTGTTATGACTGCGTTTGGTCATAACGACAGGCAACACTGTCGTTCTGACACCTGAGTTGGATTAGGGTTGGGAATCCTAATCTCGTATACAGAACGACGTCGTTTTATGTTGAATCTGAATGACGCCATATCTTGCTTGAGATTAGTCACCAGTTGAACCCCATCATTTGCCTTACACTTGCCTACCATCCACCCGTCATTTCCTGCGACTCATGCATAGTTGGATTAAGGCCAGCAAGGGATACATGTGGGTATTATCCCATACAAGTCAAGATTTTTTCAGTTTCGAGCAGAAAATTGATGAGAGGAGAGGAGGAGTGTGCTGCGAGTGTTAGTGAAAGAAACCGTGCGAGATACCATCAAAATTGGGTAAGTTTTTTCCTGGAGAACTTGGGCACTTTATACTCGTGAATTGCTAGTGTTAGGATTGATTAAATGGTTTAATGATGATTGCAAATGATTCGTCTGGATTAGTAATATATTTTAATACATGTATTGAAGTATGTTGGCTGGGTTAACGGATAAATTGAGAAGAGAAAATTTTCGGCCAAGGTTTGCAAAAAACTCCAGCAGCTAAAGGTTAGGGATGTCTTCGGACGACAGGTCGTCCGAAGAAACCCTAAACGATAGCCTGTTCAAGGGTTGGTACATGTGACCTGCAATTTAGTATTGACAAACGACGGGTCGTCTAGTGATATAAATAAATGGCAGGTAGTTAGGTCTTAGTTGAAACGATATGCAACTCGAGTAGGAATTGAACTATTAGTAGTCTAATTAGCATATGGAAGACACACATCATTCAGGCAAAGGGTAAACAGGTTCAGACTGAGCCGGAGGCTCGGACTAGTTGTGGCAGGCTCCAGATGAGCCATTTGTCGACATCCCAAAGGTTCAGGAATATCCTGGCATGCACCTATCTTGCCATGTGTAGGCTTGGAAGGAATTTTCGGAAAATAAGGAAAATTTACAGAAAAGCTATAAAATTAAGGAAAAAATGAAAATAAAATAGGAAAAATGAAAAGAAAAATATGAAAAATTAGGAAAAATACTAAAAAATTAGAAGAATCCAATGGTACTAAGTCTGATTAAATCTGAGGTCATTTGATGGGTCAATTAAATCATGGAAGTTGAATGTAGAATAGGAAAAATAAGACGAGAAATCGGGAATGTCGTTAGATCAATGATTTACATGTGAGACAACTATTATGACTTAGAAAAGTGTGAATTAAGGATAAGTATAGTGCGTGAATGATTCTTAAATGAATTCTTGATTAACCACTGTTGAAGTGAATCGGCAAGTTTAGACCCCTCCGGAATCAAATCCTAAGGAGAAACTTCCATAAACTTGTGAGTGATTGGTGTTTGTGGGCATGTATAGTTTTATTTACAATTTCGTAAATCAAGCCTTTAAATCCTTTAAAATTTTGTATCGTATAAAATGTGAATCATAGGATTAACTCGTAACTCGGTTGTCTATGATTGTGTTGCTTTGTTGTTTGCCATTGATTTGAGTCGTATATATTCAAGCACGGTGTGCACGTAGTGTCGGTTGACATAGGGTAACTCATATCACTCTTGAGAGCTCTCCGGATTTGGTAACGAGACGTGGAGACACCAGATCCACTTTCCAAGGAATAAGGTTGGACGGGGCTTAATTATAATGAATGCGCATCAATTAACCATTCTTTGCAGGTTATGGGTATTGCTTAAAATACTGTTGCGCTTTATTTTTTTCTTTTCTGCTATCGAATTTTTTTCAGCCTTGTAGACTCAGTATATACATTTTCGGTGACTAGTAGTATATATACTAGGTTTACGGTGAGGGGACAGTCACATGTGAAATAAATAATAATTCAGGGCATAAAGGTCTAGTGTAGTGCGGCAGTCCCTCACAACATGTCCCAAGAAACTCTGTATAGCTGTCACTATTGTTGGTATTGGCCGTATTTCAATAGTTTCAATCTTTGCATTGTCTACTGCCAACCGACCAAATGTCCCAGAACTATGTCTTCTGTCATTATGAAGTGACATTTCTCCCAATTGAGAACTAAGTTCGTTTCCCTGAACCTTTCCAGAACAGCTCCCAAATATTGTGGCACTGGTCAAATGCATTGCCAAAGATAGAGAAATCGTCCATGAAGACCTTCATGCACTTCTCGATCAAATCTGTGAAGATTTCCATTATGAATCTCTGAAATATTGCTGGTGCGTTGCAAAACCCAAATGGCATTCTTCTGAAGGAAAAATTTTCATAGAGGCATGTGAATGTGGTCTTACTCTGTTCCTCTAGGGCTATCACGATTTTGGTATATCCTGAATATCTATCAAAGAAACAATAGTATGACATGCCTGGCAATTTATCTAACATTTGATCAATGAAAGGTAGAGGAAAATGATCCTTACAAGTGGACTTGTTAAGTTTTTAGTAGTCCATGCACACCCTTCATCCTTTCATAGTTCACATAGGCACAAATTCCCCTTTCTCATTCCTAACAACAGCCATTCCTCCCTTCTTAGGGACATACTGCACAAGACTTACCCAGTTGCTATTAGGGACTGGATAAATAATTCCTACATCTAGCCATTTGATCACTTCTTTTCTAACCACTTCCTTCATATGGGGGTTCAGCCATCTCTAATATACAATTGAATGCATGCAGAAGGTTGGACTGATTCCTCTTATAATGACCAGAGTCTATCCAATGGCTGTCTTGTTGCTCCTCAATACCCTTATTAGTTTTTCCTCTTGAAGATTAGTAAGAGTACCCGAAATGATTACTGGTAAAATATCATTTTCTCCTAAGAACTAATATTTTAGATGGTCGGACAATTGCTTTAACTCCAGTACTGGTGGTACCTCCATTGATGACTTCATTGTGTTAAGTTGTCCATTGGAACACCAAAGGGACTCAAATTGGTTTTTCTTCAATCTAGGCATTTCATCCATACTCTGAACCAGTGCTCCAACTTCTAAGTCATTGGTCCTCTCTCCAACAAGTGCAACCTCCAAATGGTCTTGAAATTGAAATTCTTTCCTGGTCAACCAATCACCCTCGTCAAGTACTACAATTCCATACACTTTCTCTGTGTCATGAAGTTTCACTAAGATGCTTATGTCCAAAGTGACTTGTTGATCAGCTACTCTCATTGTCAGTTGTCTAGCATGAACATCAATCAAAGCTCTGCCTGTGGCTAAAAATGGTCTCTCCAAAATCAAAGGAACTTCTTTATCTTTCTTTATCTTCAAAACAAAGAAATCCACGGGGAAGATAAATTTGTCGACCTTGATTAGCACTTCTTCCACTATTCCTCGTAGGAACGACCGTGTTCGATCAGCCATCTGTAATATGCACGATGTGGGCTTTACGTCCCTCAATCCTAACCTTTCTGCCACACTCAATGGAATGAGGTTAATGCTTGCTCCCAAATCGCATAATGTCCTACAAAAGTAGTTATACCCAATCTCCACAGGAATGGTAAAACATACTGGGTCCTTTAACTTTGGAGGGAGCTTTCTTTGAATGATTAGACTGCATTCTTCAGTGAGGGCCATGGTCTCATATTCTCCAAGTTTTCTACGTTTGGAGAGAATGTCCTTCATGAACTTTACATATGAAGGCATCTGTTCTAGGGGTCGAACCATCAAGCGAGGTCGGACTGCAGAGTCTGATTGGTCTGACTACAAGTCCAACTAGTCAGACTTTAATGTCTGACCGGTCAAACAAGGATGTTCGACCCATCAGACTTACATAGTCTGATTGGTCTAGTTTCCTAGTTTGACCTATTGGACTATATAGTCCAACAATTCAAGCTTAATAATCTGATTGGTCAGACTTAATAGTCTAATAAGTCAGCTCTTGTCATCCAATGAGTCAGTTTTTGTCATCCGATGAGTCATCTCATGTGATTATTGTGTTTCAGTTGCTACTTCAACCTTTAACCCTGTATCAAATAAAATCTCAACGCATACACACTCTTATTAGATCATTTCATTCTAATTTATATCATAAACATTCCAATTTATGTCATAAAAATTCGCAAATAATAGTGTATGATACTATGAATGACAGGGTTATCAGAGGTTATCCTTATGATAAAGGAGACTTACCATATAGACCACCAAAATTTCCACCCCCTAGACTCTCTCTTCTAGCAGATTTGCCTCAATCAAATCCTGAAGAACGAGTAACCCTGTTTCGGGTAGTGAGTGATGTTTTTGATGAAGATACGGTGATTGATGGGAGACGAGCTATTTATTATGATGTAGTCAGTACGTTGGGCTTTTATGAAGTCCTACTGCCACCAGTAGTCACACCTCCAGTGTTCCTTGTACTTGACATAGAAGGAAGGCAAAATAATGGAGAAAGATATCAGCCTTACCAAGGACATGGGCGTGGGCGTGGACAATGACCTAGGGATGATAGATGATGTTTTCGATGTAGGGGATATGGCCACATCGCCAGAAATTGTCAAGTAATTTTAGGGGCAGCTAATGACAAGAAGAGAGAGACATTGCCTCCACCACCCTTGGAACCTTTCCATATACCAGACTTTGACTATAGATGGATCCCAGATCCCACCCCGGACTTAACCTCCACTAATATTCCAGCAAGCTCGAGTTCCAGGTCTACTTTGCCTTCTCTTCCCACCAAACCATACTATTTGGACAATTCAGGTTATATTGTGATAAGATCGGAGCATAACTCGTACGTCAGGAGATATGAGTACCTCTAATTAATTCTTATATGCTTTCTAATCATTTGGTTGCATGATGATTGATAAATGTGCATTAATATGATGCTATGCTTGTGATAGGACTTTGATTTGGATTACCTAGAGTTAGGAATTGAAGTAATTTTGATGAATTAATGAAATGATGAAATGATGAAATGAGTTAGAGACAATTATACCTGGAATATGAGATATTATTGAGAGCCAGGTAAAATGGTTGAACTACAAGTACTATTATAGAGGATTCGAAGATGATGAAAGGAGTGATTTAGCAATCTATGAATGAAAATTTCCATAAAATAAAGAAAGGATTGTGTTATGGTACATATGGATTTTGGGCAAGAAACCTAGAGACGTTGTAATAATGAAATATGAGTAGAGAGTAATGATAGATAGGATTGTCTAGAACGATAAGAGATTTGTGAATCTTGGAAGACGATTTCAAAGAATTTCAAGGACAAACTTCCTATAAAGTAGGTAGAATGTGAGACATTAATACTTGAGTCAATGGGTCAAATTTTGGTATTGGGTCTATAATGTATAAAATAGCTCAATAGTCATTAAGAGAAGGATTCGATAGGAATAAAACCCTCCTGTTTAGTTGTTTGAGCTTACAGGACGAATATATTGTTTAACGATTTAGAAAAAGATACGTTCTTTTGCAAAACCCGAATTGAGGGTTTTTTAGTAATTTCACCTTCTGTTATATTAATTTTTTATTGAATCTCTTTTGATATTGATAACCTTGGAAAATATCTTTCAAATTCTATTTCGAAACCTAGAAACCCGAACTGAAATTCAAATCCTTCTACTTTTTAAGATTTTGTATTAATGTATTAATGATATAAATTAAGGAATTATAAAAATAATTGCTACATAGAGATTTTGAGGAAATTTTGGTGATTAGAGACTTCAATTAGGATTAAAAGATGAGATATGATGGAACAAGAATTTTCTCGGATTTTTCTATAGGATAATTTGGTGTTTAAGGATTTTCTAATTATAATTTTTATAATATTGTATTTATCATTAATTTTATAGTTATAAAAAAATTAATTTGATCATTTTGGGGTGTTCTAATATTTTTGAAAGATTTATCAGAATTTTTTGGGTATTTTCCAAATAATATACTATTTATTAGGAATTTTATTCAATTTCTGGGATTTTTTATATATATTAAATATTATATTATTACTATTGAGAAAAAGAAAAAGAAAGGAGAGGATCAAAAGTCGGAAGGTTCCATCATTTTGAACCACCTGCATCATTAGGGTAGAAACCCTAATACACTTTTCTAAAGGACGCCGTTTTTCCTCAGCTCTAAACAGTGTCTTATTGTTTTCGGGATTAGTCATCAGCCAAGGAACCTTATCACCCTACACGTGCCTGACATCCCACCCCTCTCCCTCATCTACACACACGTAGACAGAGAAAGTGCAGCGAAGGGCGACACATGGGTATAATCCCAACCGAGCCTGAAATCAACTTGCAAGCAACGAAGGAGAGAGGACTGCAAGTGGTTAGTGAGTGAAACTACAAGAGTGCCGATGAGATTTAAGTAAGTGTCTTCCCGGAAACTCAGGCTTCTTTGATCTCTGATTTTACTAGTTCGGTTGATTTAATTGTGTGTTTGATATTTGGGTTGCAATTGGATAGGTTAGATTTGAGTGTTTAAGGGTTTAATAGAATGATTAGTTGCCTAATAGGGTAGACTTGTGTTGAAAGAAGAAAATATTCCGATGGGGTTTTGCAGGGATCTCGTCGAGCTGGAGGTTAAGGATGACCTCGAACGACGGGTCATCCAAGGGTGTCCCCATGACGGGTTATTTAGGAATGGAGATAAGTGAAACGTCATCTAAACAGTAAGGAATAAACAGAAGACAAGTTGTTTAGTGGTAAAATTGAATGACATGTAGTTTAGAGTATGATTGAATGATGGGTTTTCTAAGACTGATACTAAAGAATAGGTCGTTAAACTGGAACTGTATGACAGGTCGTTTATAGATTAAGTGAATGATATGTAGTTCAATAGACAAACAAACAATAGGTCATTCAAAGGATGGGTAATTAGGCTCGGACGAGTCATGGCAAGCTCAGAGCGAGCCATGTTTCAGCATCCTAGAGGCTCAAGTGTAGCACTGGCATGCGTTTATGCTACCATGTTTCAGCCAGGGAAATATTAGCAGAAATTAGATAGAAAGGCTGGAAAATTAAAAAAAATAGGGGAAAATATAAATAAAAGGAGAAAAAATTAGGAAAGATACTAGAAATTGTAAGGATTCCAATTATATTTAGATTGTAAAATTTGAGTTGGTTTGGTAAGTTAAATAAATCAGGAAATTTGATGAAAAACTACAGGAAAAAATAAAAAGGGAGCGGAAATTGTATCGAGTTGATAATTTGGCGACATTGGTGTGATTAAAGGATCAATAGTGTGTATTTAAGGATTTTTTCCTTGAATTGAGATTAATAGAAGATAGATTTTTGTTTGACAGGTACATAATTAAATTGAGAAAGGGGATCTTCTCAAGAAGCAGATTTCGAGGGAGAACCGGGACCCTAAATTGTGAGTGATTGGTTGTGTGTGTACGCATAACATTCAAGTGTTTTGACTAGATTAAACAAGATAATTGAATAACCAAAATAGTATGAACATGTATATCTAGGGAAGTAATGATTAATTAGTGATTGCTTTAATTGCTTGATTTATTAAAGTGATACTATAAGTATATGTTTGCTGCCTTGTACTATAAGTTTATCAAATAATGATATGATAGCAGCATGTGTCTGCATAGGGCAACCTATGCAACCCTTGAGAGCTCTTTGAGTCTTGTAGCGAGGTGTGAAGACACCAGACCATGAGGAATAAGGTTGGACGGGGTATATTATTTAAATTCACACTTAATAACCATTCTTGCAGGTTTGGGTAATCGTTTAGGTAAAGCTACCATCACCTAACGACCCGGCATTATCAGTGGAATTGGGCTATAGAAGTGTGTTTTACAGATGTTATGATTGTTTGAAAATAAAGACAGAAATTAAAGAAAAGTATTTAGTTTACCACTAACAAATCTTAGTATTATCCAAGGCCCAGAAAGACTACGAGAGTATGCCATCCTAGACACGTCTTGTGTGCTCACTTAAGAAAGAATTCCATAATTGGTTATTTATAATTGCTTGTGTTTGTTTATTTTTCGAGTTATGTACACTTTGATTTCCCTATTTAGTTATTATTTTACAAATGTTGTGCTTGTGCATATTTAGAGAATTTGTATTTCCCAACCACTCACCTGGTAGGTTATTGCCAAATAGATAGATCTGGCTCTTGTAGAGTACTAGTAGGCAGAGGCTTGAAGGATCCGAGCAGTCCCAGCACACTTATGGTTAGTATATATATAGTATGTATCTTATGGATAATAGTATGGTGTGCATGTATATTCCTATTTTCTTGTATCATCTGCCAGTGTATATAGTTTTTATGATTGTGGTTGGGCTTGAACTAATGTAAAATCAATAATGTAAATTGTTAAAACTGACTAATCTTAGGGAAAGTGCCACCCGGACAGCACTATTGTACATTATATCTCCGCTTCACTTTTTATCTATTTTCTTTTCCACTGTCAATTGTGTTTCTAGCCTTGAAACCTTGTTATATGTATTGTTTATTATTAAGTAGCATATATAATGGGCCTACGACAGGGTTGTTATGCCTAAAAAAAAATTTGGGGTTCTGGGCGTGACAATTTAGGTGGAGCTATTATCACCTAACACTCCGACATTTTTAGTGGATCAGGCTAGGCGTTAATTTGACATGCATTTGTCTATTGCATGCAATAATAAATAAATGAAAAGAAAATGAGAATAGAGTGCCAATGATGAACTCCAATCCTGTCTTGGCCTGAATAGACTGAAAGATAATGTCAAGCCTAATTCATAGTCATGTGTGACCTGAAAAGTAATGCTTATTGTATATGAATTAACTGTGATTACGTGTAATATTGCATGAGGATGATTGCATGTGTTAATGAACTACTATGTGTGAAACACTTATATTATTATTGCCAGCATGTTTATTTGATTAAAACAATTATTGCATGTGAAATGCCTGTATATTTTCCCATCCACTCATTGGCAAGTTTCTGCCAAATTATTGGCCTGAAAGATAAATAGGAACACACTCCCAGGAATTTCGAGAATGGAATAACAGATCAATCATACTCGAGGTATTCTTATGAGCATTATACATGTTGATTGTGACCTATTCTTGTATTTGTGTGCCCCTGCGTGCCTATATTGTTATGTACGTATACATGTGACGTGTTTATGTGTTTTTCCCATCTGCTCACCTGACAGGCTTTTGCCAAATCTCTTAATCTGAATTCGAACAGGATTGGATGTGATTGAGCATGATCGTGGCATCCCTCCAGACAGACAGATAGTCGAGTACTCAAGAGATTCCCTTATGGATTCTAGTATACACAGTACATGATATGTATTCCCCTAGTTTGCATGCATGATATTTTGTAACTCGTGAACCCTGAACAATTATAAATGATTTGTAAATCATACAAATGTTAATGGGACCAAATAATAATAGATATTTCACGATGTCAACCCATTCAACCTTATCTTTTCCTTTTACTTCTGTTATTCATTTAATTAACATAATATTCCTTTACATCCACACTCAAATTTTATTCTAGCCTTGTAGGTTTGTTATATGCATTGCCAAGTTACGAGGCAGTGTATATAATGGGCCTATGGCAACTTTGGAATGAAATTTTTGAGTACTGGGGCATGACATTATAACTCCAGGTACAAAGCTAGATAATTCCTGTAATTCAGCTCCATACTCGATCACCATTTTGGTGCCTTGTCTAAGTATATAAAATTCTCTCCTCTTTTGTTCTCGGTGAAAGCTCGAGTAATACTGTTCATGAAATTCATGCAAGAAATCCGCTTAACTAGGGTCTACTACGTACCGAGCTCGAGCTGTTCTCTACCATACCTCAGCTTCACCCTTAAGAAGCCTAGAGGCTACTCTTAACCTATCTCCCACAATCAATCCCATATCAGAAAGAGCTTCAGATACCCTATCAATCCATCTCTTAGCTTGAGTTACATCAATAATCTTACCAGAAAAGTCAGTACACCCTAATTGCCTGGCTTGTTTTATATTATTTGAAACAACTCTCGAGTTATAACCAATTCTTTCTCAACCTAGGGTGGGGGTACTACATTTCCTCTTCTTTGGTACTCCACCAACATTTGTATCATAGTTTGCCATACTTCCGCAGGTGGCATCTTGATTGATCCCTTTTCAGATTAAGATACTTGTGTTTCGAGTTCTGATGCTACCGGTGGCATATTTGGTCCTACTGACCTAGAGGCTGTGGGTGTCTTCGTACCCTATCTCTGCCTCTTGTAGCACCTTGACTTTTAGTAGTTAATAGTTTCACTACAAAAAAGCTAGTTTTCAATCCATAAAATGTAAGGCTTCCCCCACAAATACTCTTTTTTTTATCCTTGTAACACATCACATTCTATAGAATCATATACACTGTGAACTTAATGCAATAAGTTCACACAATGTGTATGCATCTCAAACTCACAAGAAGACTCAAAAGAAAATTCAAGACTAAACTTCAAGAATTCAATGTACAACATGCATTCAACATATTCTCTTAACAACCATGCTCTGCTACCACTATAGTTGTCATGCCTCAGAATCCACCAAGATATAACAACCACCGTATAGCTACTGTACAAGCTTAGACGGTCATCCTAATAATATACAATAACTATACAAGACGAGAGAATGAAACTTGATTAAATTTTATTCATCTTTTAAATGCATGATTTTTCTCGGGAAGCAACCCCAAGACTAAGAAAACATACTGGAACAAGTCAATGCACAAAAAATTCACAAAGTTTACATCATATGAAGACGTGAATCCAAGAATTTCAATTTATTTGTCAATATAGTATGGGATCCCAATTTACAACACCTACACACATGAAATATCAAATGCATCTAGTCCACATGTGCAAACCCAAACCCTTGATCACACTATGTAATTCGTACACACTCAAGAGTTTATGATCTAGGGTGAAGTTGATCCTTCTTCTCAAAACTTGGGAAACCTATCAAACACTGGCATGGCAACAAGGTGAGTGGATATTTTCTTTTATAAATCCTTTTAAATTTAAACAAGATTATATACTACTTTGACTATAATATTTAGCAAGTACAGAACCAAAATCATGGCTATAGACTATTCAGATCCAAACATAACAATGCACCATAACAAATCAAGGCAAAACAATGCCACATGTAAACACAACATATAACCCCACCATCACAGTTTCATACAAACAATATCATCCAACAGCATAAAAATATCAACCCATTCCACACGCAACTCAAATATTCAGAAATCTTTTAAATCTTGACATACATTCAGTAGCCATTCTAATAGATGGCTAGTATAATCAAACCATTTTTGTAGGTTAGTATTAAAATCACTCCCTCTTTATTAGGGTTTATACTCACACATAGTGGTCTAGGAACATGTAGTAATATCTACATGTTTGTAATCTAGGAACACACAATAATTTGATATAACACATAGTAATCTGATTTGCTGGGGTGATCAATCCCAAGATAAACTCATACCTCTATATTCCTCAAAGGTTAGAGTATCGACAATTGATTAACCTCATAATCGTTATTCTTTTAATTCTACTAGGGTTAGTATCACATAAATTAACCCCTCTCATAGTTTTCATTGTATTATGTTTAGTATATCGTTGACTAATCATCTCTCAATATTTATTTCTTATTGACATAATTCTACTTAATTAGCCTTGAGTAATCACTTACTTTGTTCATATATTCTTAATTTATTTCTGCTCTTGTAATCCTTTTAATTTGTCTTTGCAATCCCAATTGATAATTTCTCAATTAGTCATTATTAGTTATTTGGTAAATTTTTAATAAGAATTCTTTGGTTTTCCTATAATGGGTCGAGCCTCTAATTGTTTTTTTCTCTTATTATCTTAGATTTCGGTTTTCTTATAGGGTAGTGCTTTATTTTCATCATAATCAATATCCTTTCATATGACTAATCAATCATATGTAATATTATTAGGATATTTTCTTATAATCAGATGAATTAGGGTCTCTTATCAGTAGGATTTGAATCCCTGAATGTTCTTGATTTATTCTTACTTAAGTTATTATTTCAGTTACTCGAGTGTTTTGCTTTACCAACACGAGATTCGATACTTTTCTCGTATGAGCTTGAAGACATACGAGGTAGTTTGGGTTATTTTCATAATTCCCACTAGACAGTGCAATAGTGTCATTTCCAACATCACAATTATCTCAAACATACTCACAATATTCAAACATGGCTCAAAAAATAACCACAGAATCATATTTCATTTCAATTTAATGCGTGTAATCGAGATTTACCATGATTTAAGAAATTTCCCTTCGATTATGCGTTTGTGCATGCAACCAACTCACGGATATCACACATCACAAGGAATCAATCCATGTACAAATGCATGATCGACATCCATTCAAACTTTTGGCGTCCCAAATTCCTTTCTTGGTTCGATCTGTATCCGACCCAGATTCTCAATCTTCTTTCTGCACACCTATACATAGAACCATAGTCTGATTCTTAATATCATCCTAAAAATCTTAATAACCTTGTAATACTCATTTCTAGGTCCTCAAACTTGTTCTAGAAGCTCGACGATCGTCCTTGGATTCAATCCGGATACTTTCCGTTTTTTTCCTTAACTACAAAAAAATTCTACTAATTTTTATACCTATCAAAATATATCAAAATCATTCAAACTTTATATCATCAGATTTCTCATAATTTTATTTATTTTTTTCAAATTTTTCCATTATTTTTAAATTTATTTCTAATATTTTTGATTTTTTATCATTTTCTTTCATTTTCTGAAAATCTAGTCAAAACAAGATAAGTCAACGTGACACATATCACTCAGAGACACGACTATGTGTTTAGCAAATTTGAACCCAATCTCGACCCAAACAACATGTCACTCGATTTGTACCTAGACGACATGTCTTTCATTCTTTCCTAGAATGACACATGAGAGCATCATCCCCAGATATCTCCTTCCTCTCTTCGCACCTGCAGATCAAAGATCTAGGGTTTTCTCCAAAACCCTAATCCAGAAAATACCCCTTTAGTCCACATAAAAATCATACCAACACAGAGTTCTACCTATCCCAACTATAATCCATTTAAATTTTATGCCATCCTACCCAACCATACCTTATGAATTCAAAGAAAAGATTTCATCCTTTTGGATGAAAGAGATGTCAGATTTCTCACATATATTGGCATGAAAAAACGAAAGAAATACACCCATGAACTCATGGAAGGAATGAGCACACGATGAGGGGAAAGAATTGATTTTTCGGGGCTGAT
The DNA here is from genome assembly GCA_019739055.1 of Passiflora organensis. NCBI lineage: Eukaryota > Viridiplantae > Streptophyta > Magnoliopsida > Malpighiales > Passifloraceae > Passiflora > Passiflora organensis. The sequence goes on from JAEPBF010000103.1 coordinate 2,825,234, forward strand.
GTCCATAATGCCTAAATCCAGATTGAAAACGAGAAAAGAGTGGCTTCAGTCGGTGAATCGTTGGACAAGACGAACCAGTGACCTTCCCGAAGGTGAAACGGTGTCGTTTCTCCTGTGTCAAACGCCAAGGTGAAACGACATCATTCTTAGGTAAACGACAGGGCTTAGTTTTTAACCCGAGCTTGGCGTAACGACAAGGCATCTTGCAGTTTTGACCATCTTGGTCAAAACGATGGGATGGCCCGTATTTTGACATTTTATTTTTATTTTTTAATAATAATAGAAAAGGAAAATGTTATTATTTTCTTTAATTGACAATAACATTATATAATTCATTATAAATTATGTACTTATTTGAAAAATATCCCAAAAAATTCTATAGACTTCTTGTAAACAATAGAATCTACTTAAATTGAAAAATTATATTTTTCTCATATATATAATTTACTAAAAATTATAATATCAAACAATATTTCTTAGAAAAATATTAATAATTAAAAATATCTTCCCAAAAATTTTACAAAACTTTATAACTCTTTTTATTCCATCAAATGACTCACCCATGGTCATAGATTACCAAGATCATTCTTTTATCCCAACTTTCTATTTTTTTATCATATATATATAATATCCAAATTATCCCTTAATTATTCTTATCGAAGAATTTAATAATTTATTTTTATTTCTTATGGTGTAAATTATTTACCTATGAATCTCAAGGGATAGACTCACAGGTCTTAGTCATCGAAAGACTATGATTATACGGTTGACAGGTATTAGGGTTTGAAAAGATGAAATTACCCCTGATATCGAGTTATAAGAAATGCACCGTTTGAAACTCTTTCATAGGTGTCAGAAACTGAGAAATGCACTTGTGAGTCCAAATGACTCAACAGGAGGGAGTATGAGCACAATATCTAAATCAGCTACTTTCGAGCTGCATACTTATATCATAGCCTAACAATAGCTAAGTTCTGTCTTCACCGATTCCTTATCCATACCTAACCATTTCAATAGTATCTATCCCTTCTCATATCCCTAGCCCATGGGTTATAGGCTCACCAATTTACAATTTATAGGGTTATTGGGCTTAAGGGCCAATCTTCTCTAGTACGAAACCTTATAGTTTTACCTTTGAAGGTCGCTAATTTGTCTTGTCCTGCAACTCACTGACTGAATCAAACTTATCTCATTTTCAAATTGGAATTTAGGTATTCCTGAGAACAACCCAAAATTTTAATTCCTCTCTCGCGCAATGTACACCTTCATCCCCTGAGTGCATGTGTGTATCCTTTGTTCGTTTTAAGGCCAATATCGGTGAGTATTCCGACTTCTCTCTCATCCGAAAGGTCAAGATCTTCCTTCTTCGAATCATGGGATTGTGTTGAGTAGGATAGCTTGAAATTTGTATGAACATGATTGGGGTAGGTAGAGCTTTAGTTTCGTAAGGTTTTTGTGCAGAGTAGGATTATATCTAGCAGAAGTGAGTTTTGGAGAAAATCTTGGTTCTCTCGGTTTACAGGTGTAGCAGCAGGAAGAAGATGACTGCAAATGACATGTGTCTGCAGGCCATCTATATGACATGTTATTCAAGGAGGAGATGAACATGTCGTTTAGGTCAAATGTGAATGACATGTCGCCTTGTTCAGTTTGTTTGGTTGTGGGTCAATTTGGGAACAAATCAAGTCATTACATGGCCGTGTTATAGGTTGACTCAAATCACATTGACTTTGGTTGACTTTGACCAGAAAAATAGCATAAATTGTTTAAAAATCAAGCAAAATGGAAATAATTTGAGGAAAATATGAAAAAATCTATAAAATAGAGAAAAATATGAGGAGTCTGATGATATAAAGTTTAGATGGCTTTGATGGGTATAAAAATTTATAGAAGATTCAGAAAATTAAGGAAAAATACAATAAATACCTGGATTGGATTAGAGGGTAATCATCAAGCCTCTACGACAAGTTTTAGGGCCTAGAAATATGTATTATGATGTTATTAATACTTTTATGATGATATTAAGTATTGAAATACTGTTATATGTGTAGGTGTGTAGTTAGTGAAATAGGAATCCAGAGTAAGTACAGTTCGAACCAAAAAAGAGAATCAGGACTACAAAACTATGAGTGAATGATTTTTAAAATATTTCCTATTATTTTAAATGAATCAAGATTGATTTTATGTGATATCCGTGTCTTTTTTTGCATACATATATGCATGATCAATGGGAAGTTCTTTAAATTATAGAAAATTTCAAGCTACATGAATCTGTTTGAAATGAAGTATGATTCTATAGTTATCTTTGAGTGATGTCAAATAATATTGCGAGATATAACTCCATTATTTGTGATATGGGAAATACCGGTATTACACTGCATAGTGGGAATTATAAGATTAACTCAGAGAATACTTTATATGGCTTCAAAATCATACGAAAAGAATATCAAATCTAGTGTTGGAAAGGCATAACACTTGAGATGCAGAAATAACACTTGAAATAATAATAAGTCAAGAATGTTAAGAGATCCTGACTCTGCTAGTTACAAAGAAACATTCTAACGATATTGCATATGATTGACGAGTTATATGAAAGGATACTGACTATGCAGGAAATAAGCATTACCATATAAGGAACTGAAATTCAAGATAATAAGAGAGAAAATATTTAGAGGTTCAACCCACTATAGGAGAACCAAAGAAATCCTATTAATAACTTGTTTGAGAACTAAAGAGGTTATATTGACAAACTATCAATTGAGATTTGAGAAGACAAAACAAAAAGAATACAAGAGCAAGTTTGTAGAATGTGAATACATATTGCTTGCTTTGCCTTAATTATGTCATAATGTATTACTATAACTTGATCTGAATGGTTTGTAGCCATGATTTTGAGGGCTAGCCTGGACATCAGTTAGGGTGAATAGCCTCGTTGGTCTAGGTTGTGCCTCATTTGTGGATTTGTTGGGTAGTCCTCCCGGTGCGCATGCTGGTGGTTTGGCAGGATTGGCATACCCACCTCGACCTACATTTGGTGCGCATGTGATATGCCTTGGTTTTGGACATTCCCTCTGAATATGGCCCATCTCGTCATAGTTATAACACTGACGTGGCTGAGAACTCCACATAGGTCCATTGGGATTAGGACCAGAAAAGTTCTTCCTATTGTTACCTCTATTGCCATTATTTTTAGGAGGGTAGGACCTCAAAGGATAGAGTCTCATATGTCGATTGAACTTTACATCTTACCTGAAGGATCTGCCACTAGTTGCTGCGGATGGTTTCCTATTTTGCACGATCTTCTCAGTTTCAGTCGCAGCAATGATTAATCCTTGCAGATTTTGCACGGGTGTCATGCCCACAATAGTTTTGAGCTCGGTACTCAGCCCATCTTGAAATTGTCTCACAAGCTGATACAGTGAGTGATCCTCCTCAGGCCCAAATTGGGACAACTCTCTTAATGTCTTCTCGTATTCCAGCATCGAATGGGTGCCTTGTTCAAGCTTGTAGAGAGCTTGTCACTACTTGCTCTTATGAAATCTCGTATAAAACTTCTCATCAAACTCATACCAGAACTCTTTTCACGTAGGCAAACTATGTCTGAATCGCAAACTCACATTTATCCACCATGCAAGGGCTTCTCCCTCAAGTAGGAAAGTGGTGATGGAAACTTTGTCATCGTCAGAGATACAGAAAAATAGGGACACGCAGCATAAAGTGTCTGTCCATTCATGAGCCGCAGCGACACCAGCTGAACTACTAAAATCTTTACATCCTAGTTGACAAGCTTCCTTTAGCAACTTTGTAATAACGATTGGGAGTCTCTCGGCTTCCTTAGGTTGAGCCAACTGAACTGGTTCAAGTGGAAGAGCAGGATCTTCCACAAGTGCGGGTGCAGGAGCATTCTGAAATTGCACCTCCATACGCTGCTGATTCGCAGCAATCCCTTGCACACATTCACTATCTGTGCCATTCAAGGATCCATGTCTAGTGCGGTTGGTGCCTTAGGTTGGTTTTCGGGCTCAACTCGCCCTCCCGGCTCAATTTTTGCCTCTGGTTTATTATGCTCTACAGGTTGCTATTCGGCCTAAATCCCATACCTACCCTGAAAATCTCTTGCTGCATTCATCCCTGCCATACTATATGAACACACGAAGTCAATTGATATATAACTCAATTATGAAACTATGAAAATAAGTGGTACCTGGTGGAGAGGCGTGTACCGGAAAATATGTATATGCTAGAAAAAAAATCACTCATGCACACAAATATAAATGTTTCAGAAATCACATGCAAATGCACACTAGGCGATTACATTAGCATACACACAAGCACTTGACAATCATAGGATCACAATCATCAAAGTAATCGGCAAGCACATATTCACACAAATCATACTCGGCAATCATTGTAACAATCATACAGAAACATACTCAGCATGCTTACAAATCAATCTCATACATTCAGTAGTCATGGAGGAACACTCGACAACACTCTTAGCAAAACTATCATACAAAAGCACACATAAGCATTCGGTAATAGCAAAGAAAACACAGCAAACATTTTCCAAAACACAGCAAAGCACACATCAAAACATACCAAACTGCATAATGGATGGTAATACACAACAAGTCACACTACCAATTTCATTAGTTAAATATTTCAAACCCGGTATTTTATCATTAGATTACATTCGGTTTTAGTCCACTAAGTGTGTGGGTGTGAGTGTATGTACCTCCCTACAAACACAAAACCAATAGACAAGTCAGCATATAACAAATCATAATCCTAAATTATGCTCCGATATCAAACCTGTAAGGACCCCAAATTCCAACCTACCCTTACCACCGTTAAACCCAAACAAGTCCAAAACTAAGACGTATCTGAATCCCACAAGGCTTATCTATCTAATCTCCGATTTTAGTACGTTCATTCTTTATGTTTTTAAAGGTTGGACCATGTTAGTACTAGACAAACAATCTAGATTCATACGGAGTGAATAAATCGTCAGCAGAAGACTTTATGATTAATCAAAAGAACCACAGCACACTAGTTCTATAAGGATCTCAAAATCTAGCAAGTAAATTCTCAGTAAGTTTTCAAAACAATCAAACAAAGGATACATTCCAAAAACCAAAAAGTGGTCCAATTAATCTTCATGTTATATGCGCAAGTAATCAAGGCACAGGTATGCAAATATGATGCGATATCGCCCCGCCGTGCAACCTTGATCTCACACACTGTTACCACAAACAGTGAATGTACCTAAGCCTGAAAAATGGTAAAAACAACAGGGTAAGATTACAAGAATCTTAGTAGGGTCAAAACATCATAAGATCTGTAGAAATCTTAAGCAAATATCTCCCAAACAACATCAGATAAACCTATGCCACTAAAGGGTATCACGCATGCATCCAAACAATCAAAAGGTGTAGGGCCGAAAATAAGGGTGAGGGTGGATTACAAACACTTTTGAAAATCAGAAGTACAAAGGCAGAAAAATTCATTAATCACTCTAGGAAATAGGAAAAGGTCATCCCCTTCCACCTCTATTGTCCAAGGCTTCGCTGCACAAAGGGTAAAAGGTTATAACACAAGCTAATCAGCAAGCCTATTCATCTTGCCAGCATACAAGACAAGGCATCTAGCCAGCACACATGACTAGGCATCTTAACCACATAAGGATTAGGGCATCCAAACCACACAAGGATAAGGGCATCTTGCCAGCACATAGGATAAGGCATCTAGCCAGCACAAAGGAATAGGCATCCAGCGAGCTTTAGCTGGGGATTGCCACCCATACGACTCTCATACCAATAAGAACCTCTCCTCTCCCAAGGAGCATCAGCGCTTACCTAGAATGGCCATCGAAAAAGGATCCTAACACACAAACACGTACAAGCACACACAAGCAAGTACAAGCCGCAATACCACAATAAGGTATTCTTAATCATGTCAATACACAATCAGCATGTTCAATACATACAACACTTGCAAATTAGGCACGTATAACCTATCTCAAGGGTTCGGTATAGCCTAAGTGATCCTCAAATCAAACTGCAAGTCATGCATACATTATCCCACATATGCGCATACAATCAACAATAAGTACATGCACCGAAAACAATAAGCAATCAACAAGGATCTCTGGAGTAATCGATGAGACATAGATCCTGCCTCCGCCATGAAACCCAAGTAAGCCCTCGCAATGTCCTATTTGAATCCCACAAGGCTCAAATCACCTAATTGTTAATTTTATTGGTTGATTTATATGTTATTTAAAGGTTGGAGCATATTTGTACATTAATGAATTTCTGGCTTACACAGAGTGAAAGAAAACATCAGCGGAAGATTTATATTAATACTTAAAACAAGTGGAAACATAACACACAAGTCCCATAGGAATCTCAAAACATCAACCAATAGTATCATGCATATTTCGGAAGCAACAAAAAGAGAAAGAGGGATTGGAAAGCCAGAATGCAAATCCACACAAGTTCAAAGACATTGCATACGCATTCAATAGAAAAGGGGTAATTCGTCCAGCTGTGCAGCTGTGCAGCCTTGATCTCACACCTTTGGTACCAGCAACAAAATACACACCTAAGCTTGCAAAGGGGGAGAAAAGAAGATATGAGATTACAAGAATCTCAGTAGGGTCACAGCATCATAAATCATAGGGATTCCTAATCAAACATCTCCCAAACAATATCAGATCATCCCTACTCATCTAAGGGTATCACGTAATTCAAGAATCAATCAAAAAGGTTAGGTTCGAAACTAAGGCTGAGGGTGAACTACAAAAACTTCTGAAAATCAGAAGTACACAAGCAGGAAAACTCATCAGGTTACTCTCAACAGTAGGAAAAAGAAAAGGCCATACCCTTCCACCTGTGTTGTCCAAGGCTTTGCTGCACAAAGGGTAAATGGTTAGACAATCAATAGTACATCAAGCCTTTTAGTTGTTTTCGACATCCAGACTTGAACTGGCCTAGGAGCACTCTTGCAGCAGCATATACAAGTCATCCTATCACTCTCAAACAAGGTAACCTAACGTCCAGACTCGAACTGGCCTATAGGGCATCTTGACGTCCAGACTCGAACTGGCCTACAAGGCTTATTGATATTCTGACTTGAACCGGCCTACAAGGCATCCAGTGAGCTCTTGCTGGGAATAACCATCCATAAACCTCCCGGTTTGGTAAGCATCTCTCCTCTCCCTAGGAGTAATAATACTTACTTCGCATGGCCAGCGACAAAAGGATCCTTCAAACAAAGCACAAATAGGGCACATACACGCATACACAAATCACAACAAAGGATCCTCAATCAAATCACAATACAAATCAAAGATCAATCCTCAAAGTCATAACCGAATCAGGAAACCTCTTTTCCTATTAACTTCTGAGATTCCCTATCATCATAATCACACATTCCGCAAGCATACAACCAAGATAAGCAATCAAATTCACTCATATTCAAACAATCAAACAATAGGGTAACCAAAGGAATTGATGAGGCATAGATCCTACCTCTCATGTGTCTAAATCAGATGTAATCCTTTGCCTTTCCAATAAGATCAGAATCTCCTAAACAATTACAAGGCAAAGACCACACAATACTATGCCATAAGACTACTTAATTAAAAACCAAAGGCATTGGGAATCCTTACCAATTAACCTACCCAAATTCAGCGATCCGAATGCAGCAATAACTTTCCCCTGAATGCATGATGTGACGGCCAATAACTCAGTAAGAATCTACTTGATATTTCACCCTAATTTAATATACAAATTTCGGAAACACCTTAAGGTTTATAGGGAAACTTGTGATTTCAATATTAGAGAGGTTAAGGGTTGTGATTTCATGAAGTTAAGAAAGGAATAAGTTTTTATAACATGTACAATCAAAAGAAACAAGGTCAGAATCCAATAAGTTAATCAGTTGATCAAGATAGGCATCAATATGGCAAAGGTAGGGCATGCTGATTTCATGAATAGGGAAGATTCAAAGGATGAATTCATGATTTTAAAATCATGAATGGATGCTAAACAATCATACGAACAAGAGGAACAATAATAGAAATCAATTGAAGGCATAATCATACAATTTTGAAACCTAATCCCGCCGAATTTCGACCTAAATTACGGTAAAGAAAAACTAAACTCTAGAAGAAAACAAGATGAGTGGATATAGAATGGAAAGAGCTTTCTAACAAGCTATTATTCACAAGAATCCGACAAAGGATGAGAGAGTTATGTTATTTTGAAGTTCAAGCATATTTTGGCAATTCTGCCGAAATATGATTTAACTTTTAACTAAGAAAAACTAACTTTCAAATGAAAAACCCAAGATGGTTGGAAAGAGGATGAAGAGAGCTTTACAACAAGCTATTATTCGCAAGAATCTGATAAAGGATGAGAGAGTTATGCTAAGATAAAGATCAAGGAATTTTAACTAGGGTTTAGGCAAAAATCGGAAATTGAGAAGAATGAGATAAATTACTAAATTTCTATGTGGATTTTGGTATGTTTAGGTAGGATAGGTTGGCCACTCTTTTATAGGTGTCTAAGAAGGTTTAGCTAAGAGATAAATCCCTACTTTTAAGCTTAAAAAGATAATTAAAGGATAATTCTATTTAAAAGGATAAATCTACTAAAAGAGATATTCTATTTAAAAAGAAGAATTATCTAATACCTTAGATAATAAGGGATATAACTAAGGATAATTAATATAAAAATACCAGAATTAAAATAGAAAATGTCTGGCAGCAACCATTTTAGGCCATCACGCATCCATTTCTTCATGGGAAAAATAGTTATTTCAACTGCATCGACTCCTGGACTTTCCAAACATCTACACTACGAAGGATCCAGGGTCTCACAATACTAAGCATGCATACTTAATAATTAAGTAGATATCTTATTTCCTTACCAATTTCACTCACCGAACCTATCAGAAACCAGTGTTTATATACCACAGATGCCTCCCCCTTGGATGTGTGATGTGATAGCCAAGAACTTAACAAGAATCAATCTGAATTACTATCCAAATTAACTATGCAAATTTTTCCACTTTAGAGAGGGCATAAGGACAGTTGCGATTTCATGCATACAAGGTGTAGGGGTTGCGATTTCATGATTACATAGAAAGATTAGGTATTAATAACACATACAATCAAAAGAAACAAGATCATAAACCAATAGACATGTCAATTGATCAAAATCAGCAACAATAGGGCAAGGTGTAGAGCATGTCGATTTCATGCATAGGGAAGATTTAGATGATGAATTCATGATATTACAACATGAATGGATGCCAAACAATGATACGAACAAAAGGAACAACAACAGAAACCAATTGAAGGATGAACTACACAATTTCGGCACAAATACTCTTCAAATTGTGATAAGGATTTTAATAGGGAAAAATTGACCTTTTGATGATCAAACCAAGATAGCTAGAGAGAGGATGAAAAGAGCTTTCCAACAAGCTATGGTGAAGGTTTGGAAATTTTCAGCTACAGAGGATAAGGTTTAGGGTTTGATCACTTGATAATTTTGTGAGTTTTTGGTGTGTGTGGACAAGTGTGGCCGACTACTCTTTATATATGGTATAATAGGATTAATTTTCCTACTTTAAAAGCTATATATGGGAAGATAATGATTAAAATTAAATTCTGGAATTATCTCCTTAATTTTAGGAATTTTATCATCTAAGGTAAGATTAAACCAATAAGGAAATGATATAAAAAATGAATACTAGACCTTCAATACCATTTTCGGTCATCACACATCTATTTCTTCTGGGGCAATACGGTCATTTCACCAGTACTGGCTTCTGGACTTCTAGGGCACAAAATTCAGGGTCTTATATAGGTGACACATGGTTGTGTCTGGTGGTGCCATATGTCATGTTGACTTTTCCAATTAACTTGAATTTTAGAAAATGATTAAAGTGATTAAAAATTTGGAAAAAAATAGCTAAAATTTGAGAAAAAATCTAAAAAATTATCAAAAATACTAGATTTAATTTGGATTCTAGTGGTATCAAATTTATAGGAATTTAATATGTTTTTATTAGTTCAATAAATATAAAAAGATTCAAAAAATAGAGAAAATAAGAAAAAAATTTGATTTGGTCTCAATTTTTTCATGGCTAGAAATGCAATGGGTCAACCATATAGATGTGTGATTTTATATATTACTATATATTCTTGTTTGAGTTATTAAGGATTTGATTGCGATTACAAGTTGGATACCTACTGGTATTGGACTTCAGGATTGGTCCAAGGATCTATTGACGAACAAGTGGACATCAAAATCCGTATGTGGACGAAATAATGGTAATGAATGGGAGCTCTCTCATAGGCATAGTGAGAAAAGGATGGCTATTGGTTACATTTGAGGTATTTAGTACCTCTATTGTATTCATAGTGTTCCCTTGAATTTGACTCGAGTGTTGTACTAAATTTTTTTCTGTAGTTTCGCTAAGCTTGGTTGTGTTGCAATGTCATCTAGAACGATATTGCATCTCTCTTTTTAATATTGCTGCATAACATTTTGAATAATTATTTTATTATCATCTCTATTTTAGTTTTTTTACCACCAGTCTTGTAGGTTTACTATATGTATTGCTTAGATTCTAAGAGTATATACAATGAGCATATAGTGATAGTTATGTGATTTATAGGTTCCAGGGTGTGACTTGGCCAATCTATTAAGACTCGCATGGGATGTTAGTTTTCAAGAGATGACAATGTGATGTCGTTTAGGGAGTTGTATGAGGGAAACCATGCCAAGTTGAAGTGTTGGGTATATATACTATATACTATTATAATTTAAAGTGTCAAAATACTTTGATATATATTTTGATTGCTTGATCGGCTCTATTTGTACAGTGAGTCAGTAAGGATAGGAGTATCCATATTCCTTGACCTAGTAGACAATGTTGATGTAGGGGTTGATGAGTATAGTAATAAATGATATTTTCAAGACTAGAGAAAAAAAAAGAAAAAAAAATCCACCAACGGCCTTTGAGTTTGTCCGTTAAGTCAAAAAGCATATCCTAAGAGTTTTTTAGTCTATCCCGATAATTTTGGACCCATTACCCAATATGATTGAGATTATTGCATATTGCATTATTTCAGAATTTAAAAACTCACTTATATATTTGTACGTTTTCATATTGCTTTCTTGTGCATAACTGTTACATTATGCATAGTTGGAGATGTTTGCACTATAGTATGTACGGGCTTGCATTAAATATGATTTTATGAAATTAACTATTTATAATGAATTTACATGTTACCTCCTTTCCAACTTGGACTATCGATGATATTTTAATGCCCACAGAAATCCTTATAATCTCACTTCTGTTGTTGTCTATCTTTTTTAGGTTTAGCCTAACATGTAAGGGTGATCCTAGGTTTTGGTTAGAGCCTTCTTAATAGCTAGACAATTGCATTTCATTTTAAGCACTTTGGCATATTTTGACATGTTTTTGTGTTCTTGATTTATAACATATTTTGGCTTTTGTTTGATGTGACCATATGACAATTGTTATGTGATTGTGACTCGATTTGATGAGTCATGCATTTAGATTTTATGAAATACCATGGTTTAACAGGCTTTTGAAAAAAAAGATTTCTATTGTTGATTTGATTAATTTTGTGTACTCCATTACGTTATGTATGATTGACTGAGTGATACCGTATTTTATATCATGCTATATTTAAAATAAAAAAATTTAACCAATTCATATTTTTGATATTATTTTGGAAATATTTTGAAATAAATCGCTTCGTGCGATTTCACTTGGTTCATTAATCAGGCCGATCGGGATCATTCAGTGTTGTGGATCTTAGTTTTGGGATCATATCCTCACACATCTAGTTGTTTTTAGGTCTACGCAAAAATCTAAGTATGTTTTTTATAACCAACGGGTCAGACCTAAGTTCATTACTGATAAAAATATAAAATATACCTATAACCAAATATGTGTAGAAAAAGGGTATTTCACATAGAAAACGAAAAACCTTCCTAAACTAATTAAATAAAATAAATTATTGTAACTAAATAACTCTATTTTTATCAAACTCTTTGGGACCGAAACCATGAATCATAAACCAAATGTTGTATTTACAGCATATAGGAAATATAAGGAAATTCTGAAATTAACTCGATAAGAAATATAGACCGTATATGTCTGATTCCATCAAAATTTTATAATATATTTGGAATCCATTTACTCTAAATGGAGTATTAGATGGAGTCTTTATTGAATGGAACAGTCCCAAATCCTACTTAAGTTTTTTTTTTTGAAGTAATACTTAAAGGTTTCATGACCAACACATCACCCTCTATAAATAGATGCAGCTTCCACCAGACGCTCGTTCTACTTACGTTTCTTTTTTATTTCCATCATTCTTTTTCAATATTTCTTCCCAACTGGAACCAGTTTTCAACAGTTTTCGTAGCTTCGGACCGTTTCAGACCGTGTGATCATTTTGCAATGCTTGATAAATCAGCACCAGATCTTCACAGTATGATCCCAAAATACTGCTCCAAGAAACTGGACTCCAAGCATGAGAAACATTGAAGACATCATAGATAAATACAGCAAAAGAGGAGACATCAAGGAAAGCCCTGGATATACAAAAGATCAATTTCAGAAGCTACTTAACTAGAACTAACCAATTCCCAATAAAAAATTTACAGAACCCAGTCTGAATATATATCTTGTCGCATGTGCAGCAGCGGACGTCAAAAAACAAAATTTGCTGCACCCACCACTATTGCACCCTTTCCCCGTCATCTAGCTTAGCTTCTTAATCTTGCCCCAAATTTTTCTAACCATTAACAAACACAAAGTTCCTGGGAGACCATTCTTTCCTATCAAATCAGATGTTACAGAATGATACATCAATATGGGGAGACACCTTGTAGAGAAAGGTTAACTGTTCCGAAATTCCGATGTTTACCATCAGCCATGTTGGACAGTTTGAAGCCCTTGCTTGGGAGTTGGTTGATCAGAAGAGTTTCCAGTTGGCATGCAATGCTCTTTCCTGGGACTATGATATAAAGAAATGAGGAATCACTTGTTTCTTCCTTTGAACGATGCGCTCGTATCCGACCTTCAAGATCATCTGTCTGTAGTAGCAATCAACATATGATGAGTTGAACAAGCAGTCAAAATAAAACCCATTAAAACAGACCCCATGATGCACCAACTTTTATCTCCTGCAAAATCAATGAAACTAATAGCTCTAAATAATCCCTCAGGGTTGTATTAAGGTGATAAAATTGCAAAGTACCTGCCCCACATATAGTTTGTTGTCAGGCCTTGACATGACATAGACACATGAAGCCCCTACGGTTGAAGGGGGTGGCAGCTCCCCGGCACCAACCGAAACACACTGTACTGCGACAAGTTCCATTGTGATTTTCTGTTTGTAGAGATCATTCATCTTCTTCTGGCTTATCATGGTAATAACACTCTCCGCATCCCTCTTCTGCACTCTTTCTTCCCTCTTCGTTGAATCAGTACCATGATTGATATTCCCTGTTCCATTAACACTTGATGAAAAATGCAATCTGTTGGAAACATTGACATCGTTACCACAATAAATTTGTCCTACATCTTCAGTCCTTTCTGACAAAACGTTCTTGGAGTAAGTCAAAACATATAGGTCTTCAGCTCTTTGTATTAACAACTCAGGGATCCCTTCCTTTTTAGCGGTTTCAAATGCAAGACTTTCTCGACAGATTCCATCCATCAGTCTCCAAGTTGGTTTTATTTGTCCATCAACATACTCTGTTCCCATTGCCTTATAAACAGTGCTCTTGGTTTTAAGTGGCAAATCAAATATTCCATGCAAGTGTGTAGACACAATGCCCAGGCAACCAATCTTATCAAGGGCTTCAACAATGCTTCCAGCAATGCATGTACCTTTTGCTGTTTCAGTCCCGCGGCATATTTCATCTACTAGCACAAGGCTTCTTGACGAAGCAGCAGTTACAAGGGCCCTGATCTCTGACATTTCTACCTGGGAAATAAAACCAACGGAGGTGAATATGCTTTAGAATCTCCAAGCACTTTGAAATTTGAAAAATACTTTGTCACTTGATTTACAGATAATATCAGCAGCTGTAAAATATAGCTAAATACACGAATTTACCTGCCCAATTCAATCACCTTCTAAATAGTGCGAGGAAAGCAGCAGTCCCAAGAGGGGGAGGAAAAACTAAGAGCAAAAACTAGCTAGCGACCACCATCTCAACACTAACTACCCCACCACCCTAGCACAGCAATTGCCACCACCATTTACAAGGTCAATTATATGAAAGACCATTTTTTTCCGGGCATCATAACTAATCTATATTCCAGTAACTGGAATGCAGCCAGCTATGAAGATAACATACATTTTAAAAATTATTAGATTTTCAAACAAAATCATAATGAGGAGAAACAATTGAATACCTGGAATGAACTTTTACCATCTGCAGGGCTATCGTAAGATTTCATATGAAGCATAATGGAATCAAACTGAGGAATCACTGCTGATTCTGCTGGCACCATAAGTCCACATATTCCAAGTAATGCAGATGCACAGATTGATCGAAGTAAACTGGATTTACCACCTCCATTTGGTCCCGTCAACAGAAATAGGGACTGCATGTCAACTATATTCTGCACTGCACTGCCTTCTGCTGCATCAAACCAATATGGTGATAGACCAACTAATTTCATCACATTGCCTTCACCGCATGATTTTGCATCCTGCACTCAGAGTATCAACATTAGAGTCAATGATTAAACTACGATAGCTGAGAACATTGCAGGGGATCCAATTACAGCTGACATAAATATTATGACCTATCCACCAATTATGGCTAAACGAAGAATTCACAGAAAAAATAATAAAAATTATTATTTTCATGAAACATGGAGACCACCAATCACAGGAAATTAGCAGTGTGAGATATGTGAGAATTGCTGAAGCATAATTTCACATTGAGGCAATCGGGAGATAGAAATATTTGTGATACACTAAAAAACATAGATCCCAAAATGGAAAATTGACTACTAAGCCCATAAAAATTTTTGAAAACTGCATGCTACCTTAGACTTGTGAAATCCAGCAAGAGTTGGAAATACCCATTTCCTCCGTCTCCCTTCACTGTAATCAAAGTAAAGAGAAAATAAAATGGGAATCCAGTATTCAAGATATCAAGCACTATGGTTGAAAAATCAAATAAATTATTGAAAGTTATGCAACTCAATTACTTGACACAAAAAAGTCCTGACAATCACTAAAGATTAGTAAGCCAATAAACTGACAAACAGCTAAAATGAAACGTGTGAAAGTCTAAAGCTTCAGGACTTAATATTTATTTTAGTGGAAGAATATGTCAGATAAATTGCAAGATGCACACTCATTTTAAAAGACGAAGTTGGAATCATGTGAATTCTATGAGAAGAATGTACATTTTGTGATGAGTAAGAACTTTACCAAAGCGTGTTTCAAGTACATGAGATATTGCCAATCCACATGTACTACAAAAATAATAGTCAGCATACTTAGGAGGTCAGTCAATCAGTACAATTGGTATGTAGCTAAGTTTATTCTAAGATTTAATATCACAATTTGCTGACCTGAGAAGAATCTGGTGTGATCAAGTAATTATCTAACTATACCACAAAAAAAGTAGCGAAGGCATCTTCTTGGTAAGCATTTGGATAACTTCTCAATAAAAGGAGACGAAATTTCATATTCCATAACTTTATACTAAAGTAATGGAAAAAAATGATTCAATAGATCATGTAAGCAGCCATATAGTTCAACATTCAAGTATGGCGTACCTCACATGTGCAAATAATGCCTTTGCAATCACAAGTAACATTGATGCAAAGACAAGGACATTGACTTTTGTCTGTAACTCAGCAGATAGTCCCCTCAACAATTCCAAGACCCTTGTTTTTGCCTTCTCATTAGCATCATTGTACCTAAAATCAATCAGCAATGGGATACAGTGAAGGAAGTTGGAGATGCAACTATTTGCAGTATGTTTCAATCTTTTCATGCAGAAAGAAGCTAACCTTGCTAAAGCATCCTCCACCTTAATAGTAGTAAACCATTCTTCACCAACTTTTCTACCTTTAGCATCTAGAGCAGGTTTAAGCTGCTTTATTTGTTCTTCCCCAGGAGTACCAGCCCAAACTGATGGCACAAACCGTTTTCCCTTGAACCAAACAGCTTCGTGCTCTCGAGCATACAGTATTTCTCCCTTTGGTCCACCAAGGGGCGCAGTGGTGGCTTTTATTCTCGAAATAATTGGAAGAAAATCTTCAGTGATCTGTAACAATGACAAAGGCCTTGCATATAGACAAACATTTCACGTATGCAAACAATAACAGTATCAATGATATGACCGCTGAGTAATTAAGATCATACCGGATGATAAATCAAACATTTCATAGATTGCAAATAAGTTCAGTTAATAATCAAGATAAGAAATTGGTATATCACGTTTTGATCATGACATAATAATCACAAGTTTATAGGTTTTACTGGAAAACCTTTCATGTAAAAATCATCATCAAGTAAATTTTCAAAGACCTTCAGAGGAAATTGTGCAGTGAAAACATTTATGTATCGGCACAAGCATCTGCATCTAAATCAGTTTAAACAGCAATTAGCACCTACAGCCTCTATGAAATCAAAATACCCACCACTTAGAAACAGAACAGAAGATAGGAAATCCAACAGATAAAGAAAGATTGAAGTCTGATTTAATATTAAAAAGTACATAAACATGGATACCTTTACAATTGAGATCTGACCTGAAGGTCAACTCAGTCAACTCACTCTAAGTGGCCAACCCTCGGAAAAGCATTTTAGTTTACTAGCAAGTCGTTTTTGCTAATGATTTTTTTTTCACAGGCCTCTGATTTTAGACAACTAAAATGCAAGCTGCCGCACTGGTCTAACTCATTTATTTCTATCCGAAACATAAAGTACACATGCGACAATGAATTATCTTCACATAAAATGCATCTTAACTGGTTTAACAAAATTGGTCTCCATCACTACGGTGAATGTTAATCCACATATACCAAAAACAAATGTTACTGGATCCTTTAAAATAAGTTAACATGAAGGTTTTTATATGACTTACGTCCAGTCAACAACAAAGAGAACAAAAAAAATAGAAACTAAAGAATAAAAGTCATCTATAAAATAACAAATCAAACTGCCTTTTAAGGCGAGTGAACCAGAAAGCTATCAACTTGTAAAGGTAACAGTTCTTTTTTGGAACTTACAGCTAAAGATAAATCGCATGCTGCCTTTTGCACTTCAGCAAATTGTTTCTCTATATGGACCCTCTTTACACGACCTTTCCAAGAGTCCATGTCCTCAAAAAAATCACTTGGAACAATAGAATCGGAACTGATATTTTGATCAGCATCCCCATTTGGAGAGATAATTTCACTAATTCTACCCAAAGCCCATTCACATTCATTAACCTGTAGAACAACCACACCAAAACTTTAGCTGATTGTGTGGAGAAATATTATTAAAAAACTCTAAAAGCACTACTGTTGGAAATTAAAAGTTCACTGGAAAAACTACAAAATGTGAAACACAACTCTTCCACTTACTAACGTCTCAAAGTCAATTTTCAAACCAGTTGCCACCCATGCAGGATCCATCAACAACTTCAAGATTGCACAGAGCTCAGAGTGCCTATACATGTGCAGTATTTGATCAAGTACACGTTTTATCCTGCAAAATTCAATATGATTGGCCTCCCTGAGTTCAAGTAACTTCACAAGCTGCAAGATATTAAGAGAAGGGTCAAAGCCAGTCTATAACTAACTTGCAAGAACAAACATTTCCAAAGCAGAGGGGAAAAGAAAAAATTCAAATGGTAATTGTATGATATTTACGTTCCAAAATATCTAACATTTTGGAAATATATATAAGACAAGAAACTTGCAAACAAAGAATAAAACAGACTTTCAGTAACAGGGTGAATGAAGCACAGCAAAATACAATTGACATAGGTCTATTAGTAGCAATCACAACAGATCTCTTTCAAAATGTTCAATAAATTCCATAAAACATGAAATGTATTCAAGAGCATCAAGTCAAATAAATAATATCAGAAATATCAACACCAACATACATCCATAAAGCAAAGGTCATGTAATAAAAAACTTGTAAGTAATAAATATGAGATGAAATCTGACAGCAAAACATGAAATCATGGACAAAAATAGAGAATATCATGCAGTATGATTACAATATATCAAACAATAAAATTTAGAGAACCAATTCGTTAAGAACTCACAAGAAAATACTCTCCCAAAAGCCAAGTTTTAATAAATTGAGAATAGGTAAACAGTAATAAAGAAGAATAGTACTGATCTTATTGAATCTGATAGAGAATAAGTATGGAGAAATATTATAGGGAAAATATGTCCAGGCAGATTGTGGAGACTACAATCCTCTCCTCCTATCCACTGGGGACAAACCTACAACAAACTTCGATACTCTACTCTCCCCCTGCTATTCCTAAATAGTACTGTAAATGAGACTATATGTAGCCTTTTTTGGACAAGCTGACAAAATAGCATACCCGCCCATGTAAGAATGATCTTACCTACAAAAATAGAGGCTAACTACTCCCGTAACAATTAAGTGACCTTCTTGCCCCTCCTCTCATAAAAAAGTCTGATAGGAGGTTTGCTATGCTTATCACAGTGATAAAGAACACAAAGATAATAACCTTTAAAAACACTATGTCAAGTTATCATCACTAGTGAGTTGAAAAAATCTTCAAGAAATAATTCAAAAGCACCATAACAAGGAAGTCCCATTATTTGTTTTGACATACCAAAATTAGCAACACAAACCTCAGAGCCAAGACCTCACCATCTCCATGTCTTTTGGGCTTTCTAGTGTACCATTATGCTACAGCTCCATTGCTACCAAAGTCAACTCAATTAAAACTAGTCTTACAACTAAGAAACTAAAATAAGTACTTGTGGTCAACCACATTGACTTAGGAAACCAACGAATATGTACAGAGACCACATTAAGATTAAACATAAAAGGTTCAATAAAAAAAGAGTAAATACAAGTATAACCGACTGCAAGCAGTCTAAGAAAATATAATAAATATGCAGAAGTACTTAGAAGAAACCTTTGCAGATGAAACACAGGCAAAGTCTGGAATTGAGCATGTGACGTTGCTCATAAGCTTGCATGTCTCTGCCAATAGAAGGAAACAGTTAAGAACTTTTGGTAGCTTTTAAAGAATAAGATCAATACATCCATTTCCCAATGTTAAACAGCGTATAAATAGCAATAGCACTTTTGAAGCTTGACACGAATAATCCCAATGGGAAAAATATGTGAATCACCATATAATATAGCATGATAACAACTAAGTATAACCTGCTTCTAAAAGGAACACCTCATTTCCCACTGTTTTGTTATGCTACCATCTTTATTTCATTACAGTTCTAAACAATATGATACATAAAGTGGCATCCTGTCTTCTTTACAAAATCTTAACGATCCTTTATAGTGTACATATATTATTGAAAAAATTATATCCAAAAGAAAATGGAACAAATGGCAAGGATGAAAGTTAGAACGCAATAAAAAAAATCTATGACAAACAGGACAAACTGAACAGAGATTAAGCACATGGGTCAAGAGTTTAATCAGGGAACCAAACCATTCCCAGAAACCAAACCTCAATAAGACAATCACAACTTAATATTGAAATGAAATCCAAAGGGCGTCTAATATATTAAGCAGTGAAAATGACAACATTTTGAGTGAGGTATTTTTTTTTATGAATTTTGAAGGAGTCATTTAACATTACCTAGCGGGATCATCCATCACACATAACCAAAATCACTTGCAAAAGGTTTGACGATGTTATAGACAGGGCTCGTGATTACATTCATAGTACTCTACATAAAATAAACAGCCTTAATCAACTGCATATGAAAACTAACCTTGAATAGTACATGCAATTTCATAAGCGGGAGGATTGAGAAGTAGATCTCTGACATACCTGAGAAATCATATATCAACAGAATTGATGAGGCAAGCATCTCCTATATCATGTTTCAAAAGATAGCATGAAGATTTTAAAAAGGAACCCCTACAGAGCCTAATGTTCAAACATAACAAAAACAACAGTTAATCAATTACAGATGCAATTCCCCATATATATAGTTGTGCAGGACCACCTGACTGTCAGAAGTTTGTAAGCACTTTTCAAGAAGCATCTTGACTATTAGGGACTGAAACTTTCTTCATATGCAAGCTTTGAGTATGGAAAAGAAGATGGAAAAAGTTCACAAGACTGGGTAAATGTCCTTCTTGAAATTCACCAACACCACTTTCAACAAAAAACAAAAGAAAAAAAAAATGGTATCTACATCCATCATTATAAGTTACATCTATTATATAGGGTGATGTTATTCACACAACAAAATCGTTAATCTCAAACAGCATTCCACTAGTAGCTACAAGTTGGAATTCTTTTACAAAAATGGTTGTTAGAAAATGCAAATGACAGTGTGAGGTTAACAACTAAGTGTGTGAAAATGACACCAGCCTTGGCAAACTATACAGATTGTCTAACAACATGGGTATGAAACTTTGAAAAGATAAATACTTCCACTTACAATAATGGTAGACCAGAACAATTCATTGGAAGTAAAACCTTCAATAAGCAAGGTATCCCTTCTGTTGGTATGACACCTGGAAACATGGAGCAATTGCAGTGACTATTACTTCATAGCCTATCCATTAACTATTTAACGTTAAACAATCTAAAATAAGAGAACAAACCAATTTGTGTTGCTGTTCCAAGGTGTAACGGGCGAGGCCTGTTTTCTAAAGGCACAGTCACATTCCGGAATACAACCGTATCATCAAGGCCATAAAGCTCTCTAACCTAAAAGCATTACACTTCTCAAACTATAAGCCAATTACTAATCTGCACCAACAGCAATAGCAGTATAAAAAACAAAATTGACTCCAACCTTGAGCAAAATCGCAGTGACAGGAATGCCTTCAAACCATTCAAAGTGTCTAGCACTACATTCACCCCACAACAAGCCACCCTCACCAAATTCTCCCCAGCGACAAGTTCCTGTGGAGATTCCTATGTTATTAAGAACATAGAAAAACCACCAAGTAAAAGGAGCAAAAATAGTTTTCAAAAAAATGCAACAAATGATGTAAGGAATGGCCCATTACAAACATTTTCTGACTTGAACAAGTCTGTGTCCAAGTAATATCAGGAACAATATATTGCATGCAAAGGAGACATAGAGGAGAAACTAAAAGGAAGACCCATAGGATTCAATGTTACTCTTAACCAGGTGGTCATGCAAAATTATACAACTGCTGGTTCAAAAATCATACACATCTAATGTTTACTAAAGTGGTAACAGTTTTCAGCAGTTTTATAAAATACTCTTTCAGGCCATAATGGTCACAAATATAAAACAATAGTGTGCAAACCTGACGAATTGTGTCTCAAGGATGTATGAAGAAACAGATGATGATATTGACATGTGCGAAGTTTAGTAACCAACGCCTCTTCTGTCAGGCCATCCTCTAATGAATATGTTTTCATAGTCTCCAAGACAGAAACTACGCAATAACCACTTGCTGAATGTGATATCGCTACAAATGCCAAAGACATACAAAAGATTTAAATCATAGGCCTTTCAAGCATGTTCTCTATAGCTGATTTAATGCAGTTACAATATTCATCACATACCAACCACAGGCATCGGTTCTGGAAAGTCAAGATCATGATCAACCCCAACAAGTCCAAATACGTAAGGACTACCAGGATGTGCGTGCCTGAAAAATTAAAGGACAAATCAGAATAAAAACAAACTTGTTTGTGCCAAACTGTGGAAGAAAAGAGTAAAAGATGCCTCAACACTGCAAAACGATACAAGATGAGAAAATGCAAAACAATAGTTATAAGAGAAAACTACACAAGTAAAATATAACATCATCATAAAATAAAATAAAATATATATCAGATAATATATCACTTATATTAGAGGGGGGTGTTCTATCCAAGGATTGTATCAGATAATAAAATAAAATATAACATCATCACAAATTTCAGTTCATGATGCTCAACACCATTATAAACAACACATCAAGATCAGTAATACTATGAATGACACGACCTTTATGAGAGCAAATTTTATATGCAATTACCCGGAAATGAAACGACCTTTACGAGAACGAGCTTGAGTTGGACCCTGTACTTCCTCTACAATGCACTATGAAACAATCAAACAAACAAAAGATTGAATAGGCAGCAATATAATAACTTAAAAAACAATTTTGGCATTGAAGATGACAACCATATAATTAATAACAAAGAATGGCCTAAGTTAGTTGATCAATGACCAATGGTAATCGAACAAACAAGGAATGAAACAAGCAGACAACAACAAGATAGCTTTAATCAACAATATTGCCATAAGATAACAGAATCCACACAATTATATGCAAAGAATGGTTTGAGTTAGTTGATTAATTGCCGATACTAATTCATTAATGATGATATATACGCTCAGCACAAGGAAAATAGAAGCACTCTTTGAACAATTACTAGACTTACCACTGAATACCCATTATGTGTCAAATCATCTAAAGTTTGCCGAAGATTCTGCAAGAGATTGTACAAAGACAGTTAGCATTGACAATAATGAAAAAATAAAATTATTATGACATACATTAACCAAACTACAAACAAGAATACAGGCAGGAGTAAAATCAGATTTGAAATAGCAGGGAAAGGGTTTGAAAAATTATCAGATACTGAAAAGGTCACAAAGAGAAAACTACACAACGAATAACAAATTGTTCAAAAGATGGAATTAAAGAACTAAGAACTGAATAGAAGCAACAAACAACATCAATTGCATGATTGCACGATTGCACGATTGCACGATTGCACGATTGCATGATTGCGGTCATGGCGTACTGCAGAATGCATAAACTACACCACAAAACTTATTCTTCAATATAGCGAGGTCCCAAGACAAACTAAAAATGCCAACTGTTTTTACCAAACTCTGGTCATGCAAAATGGGAAAACTATTCACCCTCTTTTTTTCACCAAACAACATCATCAAATTAGAAAATCAGATACCACATACTGACTTTAAAGCAATTCCTCAAAAAAATTATCTCTGATCAAGAACAATCAGTCACATCTACAAACATCCCACCGACACCTAAATGGTGCTCACTGACATCATCAAATCAGAAAATCAGATACCACATACTGACTTTAAAGCAATTCCTCAAAAAAATTATCTATGATCGAGAACAATCAACCACATCTACACACATCCCACTGACACCTAAATGATGCTCACTAGGATTTCACACAAGGGCCAACTTGACTTAGCACACCGCTAATATATATCCTTGGAGCAACCATTTGATAATACCTCATGCAAGCCTAGACTAAGCCTAATTGGCCTAGAAAACTAGTGCATCTAATGATCACTATTCTCCTTAAAAAAACTAGGCAAAAACTAATTTGGTAAGAAATAAGGAGTAAAAAATATCGTGTACCTCAAGTATTAAAAGCCCCAACATATTCAGAATGTAAGGTGACTTGTCTAAATCAAACATAACTGTAATGCAAATTAATAAACAAATCCTCACCACCACAGGGCAACCAGCTTTAGGAATGCTATCAGAGCGTAGCCCACCAAACGGGTTTAAACCGGCATATTCTACAAGAAGACATGCATCTATTCCGATGGCTTCATAAAAATCCCCAACCTGCAAGCACAAACACTTTTTATATCTTCGTACAAGTTATCATTATTAACGAACCTGTTCAAAAAAATAATAATAATGAAAATCTTCATAGAGGAATGCAATTTTATGTGGCAAACAGTACACTGGAACAGGCAACTGCACATACCCTGCAAAGCAAGACCTCGTGTGGAAATTTTGACTTAAATTGCAGCATCTCCCAGTTGAGATTTCCATCTTTCAAACTGTAGATGAAAAAAAAATCAGGTGCTACATATTAATCAGGGATGTGTATATATATATAAAATCATCTCACCTCCCATTTCTCAAGTTCACATCCAAACCAAGCAAATTCGAAAAGACAAGCCGTTTAATCAGCTGCATTGATGAAGGTTTGCGGCACTCCTGCAACTTCTGTTACAACCAATAAAACAGCAGAAAATTCAAACACAGATTACTAGCGCTGGTCTCAATCTCAAATGTCACGGAACACAATTAACGACAACCACCGCACCTCCTTCCACCAAATTATATGGGGAAGATCCTTTTCGTCCAAAACATTGTCAGAGACCTTAAGTTTCCTGGAAACCCTACCGCTTCCTTTCACATTCTTCTGGTCTTTGAAACAGTACACTCGCTGAAGTTGTCTGCTTCTGCTGCAAATATGTAAACCGTAAGTTGTTACATTGCCGTTTTGAATTTGAAGTGGTGAAAAAACAAAATAAGAGCTCATATACTTACAGCAAATGCGGCGACGAAGAAAATGAGCTGAATTTGAAGCTACTGGAACGGAACAGTAGAGTGCAAGAGCACCACCTGGAGAGCGAAACGGCAGCGGCTCGTGTAGCTAGCCGGTACATGGCAAAGCGAGAAGGAAGGGTGCCACGGTTTCAACCTTGTAGAGCTAATTTGTATGGAAATGGAAAAAAAAAAAAGAAAAAAAAAGTGAAGATTAAGAGTTCTCGCTTCCTAGGGTTTTTAGGGGGTCGAGTTTCTGTGTCGTCTCCTTTTCGCTTGTAATCTTCCCGCCACGAAAATCCACGACAGAGGTTATTGACTTACTGTCCGTCGATGGGTTTACTGCCGTTTGGACTGAAGCTTATTTTATTTGGTTTTATTATTTGAACCATACCACGCCACCAAAATTTTCAAATGATATTACTCACAACCGAGCAAATTTCAACCATCCTAAAATTGTTGTGAATGTATGACTAAAATATATACATGATAAAAAAAAAAAAAATTTGTTCGTTTCTCTTGAAAATAATTATATATATCAGTCTTAATCTTCTACAATAGATCATTTTTAAACTACACACTCGACCTTATTACGATTATGTCATCAACATAAATAATGTCACACTCTGGGTTTGGTAGTAAGGCATGAAGACATCAAGAAATGAGACTATAAAGTGAGATAGGAACTATACGAGCAAGTTAATGAGCGTGGATCAAGATCGTACAGAGTGGGGATTGCTTAGATAAAACTACTATCACTTAACACTCCGGCATCGTCAGTGGTATTGGACAAAGAAAGGTAATAACAAAGATAAAAGTAAGATAACACTAATGAATCTCAGTCCTAAACCTGTTGCTCGTGGATTAGGAGTTATTGTCAGCCCAGTCACGGTCTTGTATATATGAATTCATTATATGTGCTAACTGTGACTTGTTATTGCCCTTGTGTGTTTGCGTCAGGCAATGAATTATGTGTTCCTTGTTATTTGCTATATTTTTTTTTGTTCACCACCTAGCAGGTTTTTGCCAAATCTTTGGATCTGTAATTGAACAAGATCTTGTCTTCACTCCAAATAGATAGACAGGCAGCCAGGAATTAATGGAAGACAAGGTTAGGATTTCCTTATGGCTTCTAGTATACTATATACATGATATGTTACTCCCTTAGTCTATATGTATGTCATAATATAGACAGAAATCCTAAGATAAGCGTAACTAAATATCAATCCCAAGTTTGAGTTTATAGTAGCAATTGATTCCCACTATGTCTATTTGTAACCCGATGTCTCTCAGACAATACCATTTTTCTGTGATTATGTGAGAATTGAATATTTTGAACCAGTAAAGTATATTAGAGTAGTTAGGCTCAAATTTGAGTAACGGCCCGTAGCCGGGAAAAGAAAGTGTCAAAAGGGGATAAGAATCCTCTCGTCTAACTATTTGGGCTTACGGGAATGAATTTGTCAAACGATTTCTTTTTGGAAAACCTTGATTGTGTAATTTCACCCTTAGTCTTATGAAATTTTTAATTTTATTTCTCTTGATTACCAATTATTTTTAGTATTTTTGAATTCACTAGGAAATCTGAAATCCGAAATAAGATTCAAGCCTTCTTTATTTTCAAATTTTTATACGGGTGATAATTTAGGTATTAAGTATGAAATTATGAAAAATAGTTTCTGAAGATTTTTGAGAAAGTTTTGGTTTATTAAGGATATAGTTATGATGAAGAAAGGTATACAATGATGTAGAAATTTTTCCAAAATTTTTCGAAGGCATGTAATCATATTTAAGGATTTTCTACTAATTTTGGTATATTATATTTATTATAAATTTTATAAATCTGGAAAGAATAATTTTAATTCATGAGATTATTATAATAATTTTTAAAAATTTATAATATTTGTCTGTGAATGTTTTAAGCTAATATGCTATTTATTAGGAATTTTAAGGATATTATATAAATTTAAGAATATATATTAATAATATATATATATAAAGAGAAAATCAAAAAGTCAAAACGTGGAAGGCTCCGTCGTTTTGGACCAAGCTGGAAATTAGTGTTAGAAACCCTTTCCCCCACCTTATACACCATAATTTCACTTAGGCCGAAATGACATCGTATTTCCTTCGAGATTACTCAGCATTGAAGGCAGCACCCACACTACAAGTGTAAGGCTCCACACCCATCTCCCTTTTCTCCCCACACATAGTCGGAAGAAATCCAACAAAGAGGGTTTCGTGTGGGTATACCCCGAACCTAGCCTCAAACCTTCATTCTAGTGCGAAAACCTACAAGAGAGAAAGAAGAAAGGCTAGCGAGTGTGCTGCGAGAGAAACTAAGAGGAAACCAAGTGTGTATTGGTGTTTGGGGAAAGTTTTTTCCCGGAAAGCTCAAGTCCCCCTTAACCTATGGATTGCTAGTGTTAGATTCGAGTAAAATGCATAATAATGGTTGAGTTTGATTCATTTAGAGTAGGGCTACGTTTTAATGTCTGGATAGAAATGGTTGGTGGAACAAATAAATGAAATGGGGTGAAAGATTTTCCAACTAGGGTTTGCAAAAAACCCTCTGCAGCTAGAGGTTAGGGGTGACTTCAGACGACAAGTCGTCCGAAGAAACCCTAAACGACAAGCCACCCAAGAGTTTTAGTGTATGACAGGTAGCTCAATTTGAAGGAAATTAGAAAGTGACGTATCGTCTAATGATAGAACCGAATGAGAAGTAGTAGGAACCCTGACAAATAATATGTAGTTCAAAATGGAAACCAAATGACATGTAGTTAATAGGCTGATCGAAGACATGTCGTTCAGACAAAGGGTAGACAGGCTCAGATTAGTCATGGCAGGCTCCAGGCTAGCCACATGTCAGCACCCTAGAGGCTCGAGTATGTGCTGGCGCTCTTTCGTCCTGCCACGTGTAGGTTTGGAGGAAATTAATAGAAAAATGGTAGAAATTAGCAGAAAAGCAAGAAAATGAAAGAAAAATTGAGGAAAAATATAGGAAAAAGGAAGAAAAATACTAAAAATTAAGAGGAATCCAATGTTATTAAGTTTTGATTAAATCTGATGTCATTTGATACGTCAATTAAATCATGGAAGTTGATTATTAAAAATAGGAAAAAATAGTATGAAGGGTCGGAAATTTCGTCGGATCGATGTTTAACATATAGAACTATTGTTATGACTTGGAAAAGAGTAAATAAAGGATTATGGCATAGCATGTGAATAATTTTAAGGTGGATCCTTATTTAACAAGTGCGGAAGTGAATCAACAAATTCAGACCCCTTCAGAATTGGATTCCGAGGAAGAAACTCCATAAACCTATGAGTGATTGGTGTGTGTGGGAATGCATAATAAATTTTATATTTTCCTTAAATTAAGTTTTTAGACTTTATAAGGATTCGAATCATATAAACATGCATACGTAAATTCAATTTTTAGGATCATTAAACTTGTAACCCTGTTGTGTATAGTTGTATTATTATGGTATTCGATTGTCGTTTCGTGTCGTGTGTCTTCAAATAACAGTATGCACGCAACATGTGTCGGTATAGGGTAACCTATACCACCCTTGAGAGCACTTCGGGTCTGGTAGCGAGGCATGAAGACGCCAGATTTATTTCCGAGGAATAAGGTTGGACGGGGTTTAATTTTATAATGCACATTAATTAACCTTTACTTGCATGTTATGGGTATCAATTTAGGTGGAGCTACCATCACCTAACGACCTGGCATTGTCAATGGAATGAGCCTTAGATAAATATTTGATAATTTACTTGTATCGATTCAAAAGACAAAAGATTTAATAAAAACAGTTAGGGTTACCACTAAGAGATCCTAGTCTTATTCATGGCCTAGAAAGACTATGAATTTATGCCAGCCTAAGTTGTGTCATGTGTGAACACTTAAGAAAGATCGTTATAAATTGGTTTATTGTGTGCTCGTGTTTCTTTGAAAATGTTGGTGACCTTATTTGATTAAATTTTTGCTTAATCTTTTAATTTATTTATGTGCTAGCCCACCTTGTTTATGCAATGTATATCCGACCACTCACCTGGCATATTTTCTTGCCAATCTTAGATCTAGTCAATAGGATCTCGTAGACGACTTGATTGGCAGTTCAAATCCCATCCGACATTATGGTTAGTAGTATGTATTATCAAATGATAATGGTGTGTGTAGTGTTTGTTCTTATTTGAGTTTTGTATAATGTCAACCTGTGTATACGGTTTGCATGTTTCGGTTGGGATGCAGATGTATGTTGTGTCTAAAATGTAAATGGTGTAACAAATCACTAAAATAGACAAGTGCTACCCGAACAACACTATTGTATATTAAAATACCGCTGCAATTTTTTTTATTACCCCTTTCTATTGTCAATTATTAAATTTTAGCCTCGTAGGCTCAGAATGTATATTACAGTGAATAGTAGTGTATATAGTGGGCTTATGGCGAGGGAGGGTGTCATACAAAAATAAATAAATTTGGAGTTTGGGGTGTGAAAAAATCCCAACCCTTTTAAAGTGATAGCGGAGCTTGTTTTTGAGTAATTTTGAATTTTTGTTTGATTTATTTATATACTAGTGTCATTTAATTTAAGTGTTGTCTGAAAGTTTTGATTGGGTGATTATGTTTAAAATTTTTAATTTATAATTAAAAACCTTCTTAGGAAATTATTATTAGAAGGAATGATATTATGAAATCGATTTTTAGTGAAGATTGTTTAAAGGTCTTGATCATCTGAAGCATATTGTTGTATAATTGTTGTTTGTTATCGTCAGTTTTTTTTTCCTTATCCCGACTTAATTGCCATGGTTTGTTGAAGATGAAGGTGAGTTTGCTTAATCAAGACAAGTTTAGGTGACCCCTGAAAAATAGAAGATTAACCAGGTAGATAAGCCAGATGAAGTATTCCAACCATTAATAAACTAGGGTAGTTTAAAAGACACTCATTTGCATGGTGGGTATTTGTTGAGCATGCATTGATTTTTCAGGTAGAAAAAGAACATGCACATACCATACCATTATGATATTGTTGCGATTGTCTAACTAAGCCATAATCAGTGTTATTTGATGTTGTACAGGAAAGAGATGGCATATTACGGATCAGGAAGCTTTCCTTTTGGTGATGGTGAACCACCACGTTGGCCATCGCCTTACCTTGTACCCAAATTTTTGCCACCCATAGAACCTCTTCAAAAAAACCCAGGAAGAAGGGTCATGTTGCTCCGTGTAGTTACAGACGTGTATGCCGAAGACGCTATAGTTGATGATAGAAGGACTGTATATTACGATATGATGCATACATTAGGACTGTTTGAAGGACCATTACCCCCACTGTTACCTCAAGTTCATCACGAACAGGATAATGGAAGAAGGCAGAACATTGAGGCAAGAAATCAGCCTAGGGAAGAACAAGGTTATGGTAGTGGTCGGAGAAGACGACCCATAAGAGATAGTCATTATTTTTGGTGTCGGAGACTAGGACATATTGCTAGGAATTGTCAGATGATACTAGGAGCATTTGATGAACGGGAACCCACACCTCCGCCATCTCCACCACCCGGACCATTTTATGATCTTGATTTCCATTGGACTCTGGACCCTACCCCGGGAATAACATCCACAGAGATATCGTCACATACTAGTACATCGTCGTCCTCTCCGGTGATCAGGCCTTACTACTTGGACGATTTTGGATATAATGTCGTTGGATCGGACCAAGGATCCTTCATGGTTGGAAGAGGTGCATATTTTATTTGATTTTCTAATACTTTATGGTTATTTTGATATATAAAATTGATAGTATGCATGTTAAGTATGAATGCTTTCATGTTTTGGGTGTGTTAGATTAGAATTGCTTTGAAATTAAGTAGATTTGCTAAAACAATAAGGTAATTTACATGTTGTCATTGTGGAATTGACATACAGTGTGAAGTTGAAACGAATATTAGTTGAGTCGAGTATAATAATGAAATGAATAGAAATAAGAGGAGGATATCAAAGTCATTAATAAACAGGAATAAGGAATTTCAGAGGGCAAAAAATTGATGGTGAGTGTGTTATATGATAGTATCAAAAGGAAATGAAAATAGCTTTAGAAGAGAGGAATTGAAAGAGATACTCGGTTTGGGCGAGAAGGATATGATTGATGTCAAATTGATATTGGATGGGTAGCCATGATTGGATGAGGATCGTTAGGAATAAGTTTCAAGGACGAAACTTATTGTAAGGTGGGTAGATTGTGAGAACTGAATATTTTGAACCGGTAAAGTATATCCGAGTAGTTGGGCTCAAATTTGAGTAACGACTCATAGACGGGAAAAGAAAATGTCAAAAGGGGATAAAAATCATCCTGTCTAGCTATTTGGGCTTATGTGAATGAATTTGTCATATGATTTTTTTTGGAAAATCCAGATTGAGAACATTTTTGTAATTTCATTTCTCTTGATTACCAACTATTTATAATATTTGTGAATTCACTAAGAAATTTGAAATCCAAAATAGGATTCGAGCCTTTTTTATTTTTGAATTTTATACAAGTAATAATTTAGGTATTAAGTACGAAATTATGAAAAATAATTTCTCGTGAAGACTTTTGAGAAATATTTGGTTTATTAAGGGCATAGTTATGATGAAGAGAGGAATATGAGGATGTAGAATTTTTTCGAAATTTTTCGAAATTTTTCGAAGGCGTGTAATCATATTTAAGGATTTTCTCCTAATTTTGGTGTAGTATATTTAATATTAATTTTATAATTCTGAGAAAAATAATTTAATTCATAAGATTGTTATAATAATTTTTTAAAAAATAATAAGATTTTTTTGGGAATTTTTCGAGCTAATATGCTATTTATTAGGAATTTTAAGGATATTTGTAAATTTAAGAATATATATTAATATTATATATATATATAAAACCAAAGAGTCAAAACACGGAAAGCTCTGTCGTTTTGGAGCAGGCTGGAAATTAAGGTTAGAAACCCTTTCCCCTACCTTATACAGCGTCATTTCACTTAGTCCGAAACGACGTCGTATTTCCTTCGAGATTACTCAGCATCGAAGGCAGCCCAAAAGAAATCCGGCGAAGAGGGTTACGTGTGGGTATACCCCGAACCTAGCCTCAAACCTTCATTCCAGTGCGAAAACCTACGAGAGAGAAAGAAGAAAGGTTAGCAAGTGTGCTGTGAGAGAAACTAAGAGGAAACCGGGTGTGTACCGGCATTTGGGGTAAGTTTTTGCTCGGAAAACTCGAGCGCCCTTAACCTATGGATTGCTACTGTTAGATTCGAGTAAAATGCATAATAATGGTTGAGTTTGATTCATTTAGACTAGGGCCATGTTTTAATGTGTTTATTGAAATGGTTGGTGGCACAAATAAATGAATTGGGGTGAGAGATTTTCCAGCTAGAATTTGCAGAAAACCCTCTGCGGCTGGAGGTTAGGGGTCGTCGTCTGAAGAAACCCTAAATGACAGGCCACCCGAGAGTTTTAGTGTGTGACATATAGCTCAATTAGAAAGAAATTAGAAAGTGATGAGTCGTCTAATGATAGAACCAAATGACATGTATTAGGAACCCTGACAAACAACATATAGTTCAAAATGGAAACCAAATGACATGTAGTTGATAGGCTGATCGAAGACATGTTGTTCAGACAAAGGGTAGACAGGTTCGGACGAGTTGTGGCAAGCTCCAGGCAAGCCACGTGTCAGCACCTCAGAGGCTCGGGTATGTGCTGGCACGTGTCCATCCTGCCATAAGTAGGTTTGAAAGAAATTATCAGAATAGCTAGAAAATGAAAAAAAAAATGAAGAAAAATACAGGAAAAAGGAAAAAAATTAGAAAAATACTAGAAATTAAGAGAAATCCAATGGTATTAAGTTTTGATTAAATCTAATGTCGTTTGATACGTCAATTAAATTGTGGAAGTTGATAGAAAATAGGAAAAAAATGATACAAGGGATCAGAAATTTTGTCGGATCGATATTTAACATATAAGACTATTGCTATGACTTGGAAAAGAGTAAATAAAGGATTATGGCATAGCATGTGAATAATTTTAAGGTGGATCCTTATTTAACAATTGTGGAAGTGAATCGACAAATTCAAACCCCTTCGAAATTGGATCCCGAGGAAGAAATTCCATAAACTTGTGAGTGGTTGGCGTGTGTGGGCATGCATAGTAAATTTTATATTTTCCTTGAATTAAATTTTTAGACTTTATAAGGATTCGAATCATATAAATATCCATATGTAAATTGAATTTTTAGGATTATTAAACTCTTAACTCGATTGTGTATAATTGTATTACTTTGGTATTCGTTTGTCGTATTGTGTCATGTGTCTTCAAATAACAGTATGCATGCAACATGTGTCGCTATAGGGTAACCTATACCACCCTTGAGAGCACTCTGAGTCTGGAGAATCATGGTCAATAAACACAAGGAAGTATAAAAAACCTTTAGATTGGTAACTAGGAGGTAGCATTCTTGAGGGTATTTGAGAGATGTGTTTAGTAGGGAAGGATGGAAGAATTATAGTTGAGTTAGAAGGTTGGAGAGGATTAGAGGGTAAAGTAGTACTATTTTAAGCAAAATGGAATTTTTTTCATCAAAAACTACATCTCAAGAAATATAAACACGGCCAGAAAGCTTATGCAAGCATTTGTATCCTTTATGCAAGTCGTTATACTTGAGAAACACACATTATTGAGAATGAAATTGAAGTTTATGACTGCTATAAGATTGTAAATTCGGCTAGCAAGCACATTCAAAAGTTTTGAGGAGATTGTAATTTGATTATGAGCTAAGGAGTTTCTCGAGAAGAGTAGGGTAATTTACTGGGAAGTCTACTGATGAGAAGACATGATGTTTGAAATGCTTCATTCCAAAATCGAATAGGTATAGAAGCTTGAGAGAAAAGAGCAAGTCCCACTTCAACAATATGTCTATGCTTGTGTTCAGCTAAGCTATTTTTCTGATGAGTATAAGGATAGGAAACATGATGTGAGACACCTGATGCTTGAAAGAAAGAATGAAGTTTTGATACTCCTCAATCAGTTTGTATACACAAAATCATTTTATTTAGAGGCGTCCTCCTTGAAACAAATGGAAGTGGATGGTGGTTCGAATCCCATTGGTAGCATACCAAGGGATTAAAAGTGTTCCATTGTCAGACAATACCTGATATATGAGTATGTGTGCTCGAGACACTATGCAAAGATGGAAAGGGAAACTAATGGCTTTTGGCTGTTGAAATAATATTTGTAACCACCTACAGATATCTATACTGGTCCCCAAACATAAAAAAAAAACACAAGTTCAAATGGAGTACTAGAGACACTATGTAAAGATAGAAAGGGAAACTGATGGCTTTTGGTTGTTGAAATAATATTTGTAACCACCTACACATATCTATGCTGGTCCTCAAATATAAAAGAACACAAGTTCAAGTGGAGTACTAGAGACACTATGCAAAGATGGAAAAGGAAACTGATGACTTTTGGTTGTTGACAAGCATTACAAACTGATTTATTTGAGGCATCTGAAAAATAAGGTAAATTGTTGGACTGAAAAAATTTTTGAACAATAATTGAAGATGGATGGCCATGTTGACAATGCCACTATGTTTCAAAATTTTGTTACTATTGAGAGCTTTACTTAGTAGAATGACGTGATTAGTTTTGATAAGATACAGGCCTCCCTCACATTTTTCCTAAAGAAGAGGCTCGTGATTTGGTCCACAAAATAAGAAGGATAAATTTCAAAATAAACATTATTATGATAACTATGTTATCTCTAGTATCATACATTATTATTTATGAATATTTATGATATAAATATGAATGATTATGATATAAATTGGAATAAAAAGATGTAATAATAGTGTATGTGTTGAAATTTTATTTGATACAGGATAAAAGGTAGAAGAAGCAACTAAAACACAATAATCACGTAAGATGACTTCTCGGATGACAAAAATCGACTCATCGGATTATTAAACCCGAATCATCGGACTAATAGGTCTGACTCATCAGATTCTTAAGTCTGATAAGTTAGACTAGGCAATTCGACAGGTCAGACTATGTAAGTCCAATAGGTCGAACTAGCAAAGTCATACCAGTCGGCTCTGTCCAACCCCTCACTCGATAGTCTGACCCTTCACTCGATAGTCCGATCCCTCAACACCTTAGGCTTGGGAATCAAATCATTTGGACTTACAAAATCTAACCACATGGCCAATGTTTCTTGGTCAAATTGATTGTGCCCATCTCCCGCTTCCATCGGTGCACACACTATTTAGTTCAACATAAACACGCATTAATGCAAGCGTGTACCAAAAGTGTAACTACACCAACTTGACACAAACCACCAAAACAGGCAGAAGGAGCAGGTCAACTGGCCACGAACTAGCAAATTAAGCAGAAGGAGTAGGTTATCCTGTAGGAGTATGCTAGGGAATATGGTGGAGGAAATTTATTATATAAATCATGGCAAGACATAGGCCATACATACTTAGCATTCGTAGATTTTTGCTTTCTTTGTAATTGGTTACTTTTATATTACATTTATTTTTCCATTTCAATAGAAGACAAGACAGAGATATGTAATATTCTTGGAATTTTATATTTCATTCATTTATGTCTTATTTCTATCTTGTGTTTAATGAACAGTCTTGATCAAGCTGTAATTAAGTAGATTTAGGATTTGTAGGGAGACAATCTTAGGTTCTGACAGGAAGATAGAAATCCTAGATATTAATAGAATAGGAATATATATATTAAGCTTGGGGTTCAATTTGAATTTCTGATTCATCATTAAGATTAACATAAGAATATAGTTAATATTAATATGAGTCAGCTGATAATCAACTTGGAAAAGTGTTATTAGCTTAATATTCAAGAACAGAGTTTGAAGTTTGGAAGTATAATTAGGAAATTGTGCACATTTATTTAATTTGTGAGTCTTACTTTTTATTTGATATTTGTTGCTTCTTTTAAATTCAAAATCAAACCACTTTATCTATTCATTTAACTATGAGTTAGAATTAAAACAATTGCTTGAGCTTGAACAATTTCTTTATGGGAACGATATCTGGTACTCTATACCTATATTACTTATTGACAATCATATACTTGCAAGTGTGAGTTATAATTGACGCAACATATTATCAATGATAAATTTATGGAGAGATAAAAGATTCTTTAAAACTTGTGGAATATGAAGAATATTATTTAGTTTCAAAGACTTAGTAAGAGTAGAAAGGTGAGAGTGACCAATATGAAGAATTTTTATGCCTATACCATTAGCAACCATAACCTAATCTTTGCCTTGATAATTTTCTTTTACAGATAGATGATATAGGTCATTGGTGATGTGATCCCTGGCTCCAGTATCCATACACCAATTTGGATCAGTAGTGTAGGATGATGAACTTATGGCAGCAACAGAAGTCAAATATCTTCACCTTGAAATGAATGATGAAATCTGTGATAACATATTAGTACCACATGTCCTAGCTTCCCACATACCTGACAAATTGATTGGTTTTTGTTGGTTTGATTGCTTCTATTTGGCTTTGAGTTTAATTTTTTATTCTAAAAATTTTCTCTTCCTCTTGATATATTCCTACGTCTTCCTCTTGTCACATTGTTTGTAGAAGGCCTTGAGGCTTGGAAGAAATAATTTTGATGTGCCATATGCTTTTCATAACTCAACAAATGCGCATAAAGATCATTCAAAAGCTTAGAGTCTTTGTTAGTGGTGATTGATGTCAAAAGTGGATCAAATTCTACATCAAGACTAGCTAATAGATAGTTGATAAGCTACTTATCCTCAAGAGATTTGCCTATGGCACCCAAGGTGTCAGCAACATGTTTCACCTCATTGAAATAATATATAATAGATAGATGTTTCTTTTTTGGTATAGCGGACAGTTAGAGTCTAATTTGCATAATTCTAGCCTTAGATCTTGAAGCAAATATGTGCTCTAAGGCTTTCCAAACTTTATATGAAGTTGTGTAAGACAAAACTTAAGACAGTGTACTCAACACCATTTGATCTTGTTGAAACCAGGATTGATAGATTGAATTTTGGACCTAAGTTGCTCTTAATGTTGTTATTTCAGTAACCATCCTTGTTGGTGTAGCTTATGTGCCATCAATATATCCTAAAAGCTATTGGCTAAGAAGATATGGAAGAAACTAAACCTTCCAAAGATAGTAATTCTCTCATGTGAGTTTCACATTAATCAAATGAGCAAATGATGGTGTGGGAGGAAGGTTGGTTGAGGAATTAATGGTAATACCAGAAGAAGAGGAGGAAGTATGAGTAGACATCTTAGCTAAAGAAAAGAAGACTCCATTACCATGAAAGAATATGGATATTGAGTTTAGAGAAATGAATCACACTAACCACTCAAGTAGTGTGCACGCTCTTTATATAGTACTAGTGAGCACGTTAGAAGTGCAACAAAAATAGAAACAAACCAAAACAAAAGTATAAACTGATAACTAGTCTAAAGCCTGATAATTAGGAGCGTAAGACTAAGAACAAGATACTAAGAAACTATTGACTTTTTCAACACTTAATCCTTTTCAGACCATGCCATTCCCACACACTTCCATAACCTATCACTTTCAAAAGTACTACCCTCTAAACCCCAGGTTTTTTGTGTTTCATGCTAATAGATAATTTCGTATTTTCTTTTCTTGTGTGTAATTAGTAATGGTCGTGTGTAAGTGTGATTGTATAATTTTGGATTGGTAATTTAAGATTTTATGGTATAGTTTAATTTTTCACAATTTTAAAATATAGTTTATTATTTTTTAGATAATATTTTATTTTTAATTAAAATTTTAATGATTAAAAAATTATAATTTTTAATTCATTAGGAAGATATGATTTTTCGTGAAACATTCATAATTTTTAGATATATATCCTATTTACTATGATTATTCAAAGTTTTAAAGTAATTTTTGGATTTATTTATTATTTTTTAAATAATAATAATAAAATAATAAAATAAAAGAAATTTTTATTTTAAGAGATAAACGATGTTGTTTTGGTTCAAATCAAATATAAAATAATTTTTTTTTATTTTTGTCTTTTACTTTTTCTTCTTTTCTTCCTTCTCCTTCCTCCCGAGCCGACCTACCCTTCCTCCGGCCAAGACTTGTAGCATCATCATTTGGCAGTCTTTCGTCGCACCACCACCGCCATTAACTTTTTCGTCTAGGTCAGCAACTCGCGGTCGTAGGAATCACGGCCATCCGTCGCCAGATGCTCCCTTCCAAAGCTGGAGAAGGTTGCAATAGTGAGGAAAATCGCAGATTTCGGCCGTTGACGGTGAGTAATCACCAAAATTCTTGTCGATTCATGTTGTTGGCATCTCTAGCTTTGTTTTGATGTAAAGATCTTTGAAATTGGTTGAGTTTTGATGTAGAATTCCCATTTCTGGGTTTATTAATAAATTTTTGGATTTCTTTGTATCTTCAGTAAATATAATTTTTGCATCGTTTTGTGTGTTGATTGAATAGTTAGTGATTATGTGGTTGTATTTTATGTAGACTTGTGACTTGTGTTGATTGTTGTGGATTGTAGATTTGGATCTCTGTTGTGCTGACTGATTTGTTGTGTTGTGGCTACATACTAGTGAGTGGGACCTCAGACTTACATATTTTGCTTTAAAATGCATGTTCGAGTTTTGTATTTTCAGAAAATTAAATGGTAGATCGTAGTAGTATTGGGCACATATATTGATTTTAATATGTTTGGTATTGGGAGACATATTGTGATTGGATGCATGTGGTTGCATGTATTGTTGAGATATGAGATTGTCTGTGAGAGTATATGCGTGTATGTGATGTTGAGATTTTGGGTTGTGTATACCATCTTTTTATCGGTTTTACTTTCTATTCTGGTTACTAAGTATTCCAGTGCACCAACAACCAAGATTGAGATTAGTGACCGACGGTCATATATTTAGATGGTCACAGGAGTTGACCATAGAACCCTTCGGTAACACTAGTGTGAGCTAAGTTTTTGTTAAAAGATAAAATAACCACTAGTGGGCCTCGTCTTCTCCCCTGACTTGGGGGTAGGCAGGTGTTTGTTAACCGACTTTCCTGCTCTTTTAAATAAAAAAATTATGCATGAGTGTGCGATTCACTACTTTTATATTTCTGTTCATGTGGATTTGAAATTTAGTATTGATGAGAGTTTTACGGATTTTATCATTTCAATTTTGCTTTTCGACTATGTTTTTTATTATGTATTTTGTGGTCTCCATTTCTCCTCAACTGGATATTTAACTAGTTGTTTTAGTGTTGTTCAGATTGTGTTATAGATATTGGATATCAGTCGTCCACCTCACGTGGCTGACTTCTGAGTGGACTTCTGATCTTAGGTTTGACCAACATTTCGATTTGATTTGTACATACGGACCAGGTTGTATTTTGACTATATACAAACGATTACAATTTTAGTTTATACATATTATCTGATGTTTGATTTTATAGTTATTATATTTAAATGTGGTATATGTTGATTGAGATTGGATTTTTTATTGTTCATTTTGGTTGTAAATGAAATTTAGTTTTACCCT
This sequence comes from Passiflora organensis, assembly GCA_019739055.1. Lineage (NCBI taxonomy): Eukaryota > Viridiplantae > Streptophyta > Magnoliopsida > Malpighiales > Passifloraceae > Passiflora > Passiflora organensis. The sequence goes on from JAEPBF010000103.1 coordinate 2,864,424, forward strand.
ATTTCTAATTTTATTTCGCTGTAATTTTATAATGTTTTATTTTACAAGCCTTATAGGATTCTTAGGGTAGTATCATAATTGCTAATCTTAGGGTTTCGTGGCAAAGGTGTTCACCCCTGGAATAGAGTACGAGGAGTGACAACCCTCCTCCACCATAATATAGGCAAAAAAATAGAAAATATCCTAACAGAGTATATAATAAAAATAAGGTGTTAGTTGTCCCTACATTCGGCTTGGTTGCAAATATGTCCTGCACTACAACATCTAGCAATAATTTAGTAAAGAGAGTAACTTGCCATGAATCATCATTTGTTAAATATATCTTGTGGTATCTTTGAGCCGTGTAGTGCCATTAGAATGGGTTGTGAAGCTAGAGCACTTAAAGGGACGACTCTTTGTAACTAGCTATCATCCTAGAAAGAAATAAAATGACCAACGACATCCTCTAAAAACGATCGAACACAATTTACACAAAGCAGTCTAGGTCAACAAACAAGTAGGCTAGAATTTAGGCATTTTATACAACATTCCTTCCCATTTATACTTACTTGATAAAGTATATAGCAATAAAAATCCTTCCCAATCATAAATCTCTAATATAATTTCATTAGTAGAGCCTTATTCCGAACTGAAGTCGAACAGAAACCCAAACCATATCACAACTGTCATAAGATTCAGAATCCTTATTCTCAGTTCATACAACAATCACAAATGTCGCTATAATCTCAAGCTATAGGATCACAATCAAATGATCACCTAGAGAACTATTTATGACATTCATATAATGATTCATATAACATTCTTTTAAAAAAGTCAATCTGATATGTTATTCTTAAACAAAACACCTAATATGACATATAAGTAACCCATACCCTAGTCATCATATATTATACAATAGTCTTAATGGTTTTATTTTTCATATTATTAATATCATTTTGGACTAGGTTTATGTTTATAAAAATTATTTGGCCTTTCATATTTCACAATCGAGCTATATACTCAATAACTAAAGGTTTGAGAATAACTATCAACAAAATTTGTTCTTTTATATTGATTTACCATATATAATTCAATTCATGAACTAAAGAACAAATTTATCTTTTATTAAATCTCAATTGAATTCAAACTAATTAGATTTATGATATATCGTAATTCAACACAAACGTCATATAATTAACTTACCTTAAACTACGTGACAACACAAAAAATAACAACACACATGACTATACCTATGACTCAACGTTGAAAATTACACTTTCAAGCAAAATATGAGTATCCAAAATTATTAGGTCTCACAACATCATTCTTGATGATATCACTACCGCTCCTAAAGTCTATGGAGTTAAGAAGAACTTCCAAAGATAATAAAATAGAAAGTGAAGATTTAGTGAGCAAAGGATACAAACAAAAAGATTTCATAAAAGAAAAATAATAACCAGATTAAAGGTTAAAACAACTTGTTGGGAGTGTAATGAGAAAAAACACTTTTAATAGAGATTATTTGATATTAAGAAAGAAAAAGAAAATTAAAAGATAGAAATTTTTTCTAATATTATTGACACATATAATAGTTTTGATGATAAAGATGTATAGGAAGTCTTTTTGAATAATTTTATGTTAAAAATAATAGTTTACTGGTAGTTAAATATATTAGTAGTGTCAGATTAATATGTTTGACAATGTTACCAAAATTATTGAGTGTTGGCATGTTGGAAGATACTTGATTTTTTTTTATTTATATTTTTATATATTAAATGATTAGAGATACAAATATTATTTAAATATAGATATTTTGAAAGTGTATAAAGATTTTATGATATTGATGCCGGAGAAGGGAAGAAGAAGTTGTAATCTAGGATGTATTTTCTTTATGTCAGTATGGTTGGAGTGAAAATAACACTCACTTTTGGAAATAAAAATATAAGAAATAAATAATTATTTTTGCATAACAAATAAATTCTGTTATATAAAAATTATATAATAAATTTCTACCTATATAAGATACTAAGAAGCAAATAAAATTAAAGTTTATAACAAATAAAAAGAAGAAATAAATCAGACTACCAAAATGGATTACAAATATAATTGAAGTTAGCATTCTAAAATAAACTAATCTATATATCCATTATTTCTTTATTTTTTTTAAGATTACTAATATGATGATTAAAATAATTTTAAATAAAAAAATAAAATATTAAATAAATTTAATTAGAGATTATAGAATGTGATAAGAGAAAATTAAAACTAATAGAAAGATTGATATTAATTTAAACTTAAAAAATCTTAAAATTATTGAATACAAAATTTAGAATAAAAATTAATTGTAACCCTAATAGATTTATAATTTATAACCACAAAATCATTCTTGTATTATTTCAATAACAATTTTCACTTGGCTATTACCCAAGTGCTCAAACTATAGAATACCAACATATACATTCCCACCGTTCTCTCCTCCCCACCGCCAGAAGAGTGAACCAGAAACAAAATCCATGTGCACATTCACCCCTCAATCGTTCTACATTTCCCTCTTCCTCCTTGTCATCACCACCTTCTTTTACCATGCATGGAAAGCCATCAGCTCACGGTTGCAGTCTGTTTTGCCACCATCACCGCCAACCAGACTACCAGTAATTGGTCACCTTCACCTCCTCACAGACATGCCTCACCACACCTTCACCCATCTTGCCAAACAGTTTGGTCCCATAGTTTATCTCCAACTCGGTAAAATCCCTACCATAGTCATCAGTTCAGCTAAACTTGCGGAAGCTGTGCTCAAAACTTATGATCACATCTTTGCAAATCGGCCTCAACTCATCTCGGCTCAGTACCTTTCATTCGGCTGCTCCGATGTTACCTTTTCCCCTTACGGTCCTTACTGGCGACAAGCTAGAAAAATCTGTGTCACCGAGTTGCTCAGCCCTAAACGGGTTAACTCTTTTAAACTCATCAGGGAAGAGGAGGTAAATCGCTTGGTAGCCACGGTTTTAGAAGAGTCAGGGTCTAATGTTGACATGAGCAGGCTGTTTTTCTGTTTGGCCAACGATATTCTGTGCCGTGTGGCCTTTGGAAAGAGGTTTATAGGAGGGGTTGAAGAGAAAGAAAAGAGTGAGTTGGTCCAAGTTTTGACAGAGACTCAAGCTTTGCTTGGAGGGTTTTGTGTGGGAGATTTTTTCCCTGATTGGAAGTGGGTTAGCTCTTTAAGTGGGTATGAAAGGAGGCTGAAGAAGAACTTGGAAGATCTGAGAGCAGTGGTGGATGAGATCACAGGTGAGCACTTGAGGAAAAAGGAAGGCAGTAGTGCAAATGAGAGCGAGGATTTTATGGATGTCTTGCTAAAGGTTGGACGAGAAGGTGGTCTGGAGGTGCCAATCACTGATGATAATCTTAAAGCCCTTGTGCTGGTAAGTTTGGATCCATCTATACATACTAATGGTATTAGTATTCAATTGAGTGAATTTAACCGAAATTTGAGTTTGAGTTTGAGTTTGAATCAACTAAAAAATACAACTAAACTAAGTATATCATCGTTTGCATCCTCCATACCCTCTCTGTTCCTTCCGGCGGTGCAGATTTTTCAACCGTCAAAATAATTTTTTTGCACCGATGTGGCCTGCATGCAGAAGGGGTCATGCCACGTGTGCCATCTGTCCACAGAAAGGCCTACAATGTGATTTATTTTTGGTGTGAGTTGACGTGTTTTTTAAGAGTTTCTTAGTTAATCTCTCTGTAGCGGTTAACTATCCTTAGTTAATTTTCTATTTCCACACTCTACTAGTTTTGAGATTAATATGGAATCCTGAGTATAGATGGATGATTTACATTAATCTTGGTTTACTGGGAGACATGACATGACATGACATGACAGGACATGTTTGTTGCCGGAACTGATACATCATCTGCAACACTAGAATGGACAATGGCAGAGGTAGCAAGGCACCCCAAAGTTTTGAAGATGGCACAAGAAGAGGTTCGAAAGATTGCAACTGACCGAGGAAGAGTCGATGAGAGTGACTTGCAACACCTGCATTTCATGAAAGCGGTGATAAAAGAGACAATGAGGTTGCACCCACCGGTTCCCCTGCTAGTTCCCCGAGAATCCATGCAAAACTGCACTCTTGAAGGCTATGAAATACCTGCCAAAACTCGGGTGCTAATAAACTCCTATGCTATTGGGAGGGATCCAAAGTCGTGGGAAGATCCTCTCGACTACAAACCTGAGAGATTCATGGAAAATGACATTGATTTTCGGGGTCAAGATTTCAGGTTTCTACCATTTGGTGGAGGAAGAAGAGGTTGTCCGGGCTATGCCTTGGGGTTGGCAACAGTAGAGCTAGCACTTTCTGCTCTACTATATCATTTCGACTGGGCATTGCCTCATGGAGTTGGAGCTGATGAGGTGGATCTCGGTGAGACTTTTGGACTAGCCATCAGGAAGAAATCTGCACTTGTTCTCGTACCAACAGCCCGGAATAACATTCGATAGGCAATTGAACAGTGGCACTACGCTGAAAAAATCTTTTGGACTTTTGGACTGTAAAGAGTATCCCAGTCCGTGACTGTTTCATATAAAAATATAATCTGGTGATGAACTAACTCTCTCACTATTTCCTGAATCAATTCTTGGCCCATTTGCATTCATAATCCAAACTCTTAACAAAAGACAAAGGGAAAATAAAGTCTCTGTCCTCCATTCTAACAAAAAACATGACACAAGATGTTTCAAACATTAGCAGAATAAAACAAAATGTATATGATGTGTTTAGCTCAGCTGACTAAGAGACAGGCGAATCCAACGTCCCCATGCCACTTTATATGAGCTTGAAGATTCTCAGTTTCACAAGAGCTTATATTTTGCCACTGAAATTGTGAAACCTATGGCTTATTCTTCTTCATTTTAGCTCTGCAGGGATGTTAACAGCATAATCGTTAAAGCTTATAGAAATATATGTGTTACAGACATAAATATAGAGATATTTCAACATTTTTCAGCGTTTCACAATCAAAGAATTACGCAAAAAGGTTTGGAGCTAAGAAGCCCCATTGCAACTTACTTGGCCTTCTTCTTTGAATCTTCTTTCATCATCTCAGTTATGTCAAACTTCAGAGCAGTGAGTTTCCCGAAAGAATCTTTCGCTTCATCAAAGAAGTCTTTTACTTTGTCAAGCACAGTTTTAAGCTCTTCTTTAGGTGGAAGCTGAAAATTGGTAAAAAAATGTGACAAAAGTAGAATATTTTAAGTCCTTGGTAAATATAGAAGTAGGATCCTTTGTGATCTCTACTCAAATGAAAAGGTCAAAAGAAATACAATCCTCACCTCAATGACATTTGAGGAGTTAAGAGCAGCTCTCAAATTGCCATTTTCCTTCATATTAAAAAATATGGACTTCAGGAAATGAAACAAAAGAGAAATGCAAAAATCATAGAGCCATAACTGGTTGCTCTTTCCAACTCTTGTGCAGAGATAAAGACCATGGTAATAAAACAAGGAAATACATGCTGCAACCTAAAATTCGTACAATGCTGCTGGGAAGGTTATAGGAAACCTTACAATAAGCTTGTAACCATATTTGAACTCTTCTGCCGACCGCAATATTCGGTGTTGTTCAAGCGCTGCCTTCTGTAACTCTTTTTCATCCTATTTGAACACCAGCAGTCAGTCAATTAGAGGAGGGACAATGATCCTGGCACAAAATACAATATGCCAAGAATCCCATGGAAATGTAGTAATCTCACTTCAAGATAACTTCTTTTGTGTTTGGAAACATAAATATGATTCACATTTTTTACAAAAACCAAAAAAAAGTCCATGAGAATAAGAATTAACACTGTCAATCTTGATCCTATAGCAGTAAGGTAGCCTACAGTACAGAAGAGAGGTTGAAGGAGGTGCTACAATTTGTTCCAATATTCTCATATATGCATCTACCTCAGCAGGATAGTGAGATATGAATAAGACTCTAACACAGAGGATGCTTACTGCGAAAAGGAGCTAATCAAAATGATGCTAGCGTTGAAATTACATCTATGAAATGCTTTAACAGCTCGTTAATATTTAAATGAAAAACACTCTGGTGAAGCCAATGCGGTAGATCAGCCTGCTGCAATACAAGATGTTGATCCATACTCGGGAGGTACTATGAAAAACTCAGTTTAATCATTCTAAAAAAGAAACGAGCAACATATCGACTATTTTAGAAGCTATAAGCAACATCAAACACCATAGTTAGATGATGAAATATTGAAGAAGTCTAATGAGAAAAAATAAAGAATAATCCATCTGCGCCAAAAACAAAGCAAAAGCGCAATGGGGTAGTTTTCTTTTTGTTTATGTGAGGAATGATTGCTTGCAAGACAACTTACTCTATATATAACTGCAGCGAGATTTCGATCAAGTGTGTCTTTGTATATGTATTTTCCTAGAAAATTATCTTTTGCGGCAAGCATGATCTTAGCAGTGGTACCGCCTGTTACAAGATTGAGCGGGTACCAAATTTTAATCTGAGCATAACAAACAAACAAAAAAAAACAAGCGTTAACATAGCTATTTGATGATAAACCATTTACGCTTAAAAATAAAAAAGAACAATCAGATTGGAAGGAAAGCGAATCAGAGATCTCACAAGGCCATAATACTATGTAAACAGAAACAGCTAACAGAATACAGAACATGGAAATACCTTAAAAGAATACATTGCATATCTAACTCCGCTTACCCTACTGAACAAAAGCATCCAAAAATATCATTTCTAAGCACTGATTTCTTTAAATTCATAAAATGGTAAACTGCGCACAATTTTTTTTTTTAATTTAATCGAGTTGTATTGAATAAAGAGAAGGATACATAGGGCAGGGTCACAGAGAAGTAATTCACTAGCCCATGGAATAAAGCGAAGAATCACAACACAGAAAGGCTTATCTCGAGCTGTTATACGCCTCAGCCACCAGCTCACCCAAAAAACAAAAAGCCAGAAGTGCGCACTAATTATGAGGCACTAATTGAGAAATTATTAAATTCCCTCAAACCAACAAAGTAATCTATCACAGTGAGACCAAAGTTTCATAATTTAAACCATTAGACCCTTAAAAAGTATAAACTTGCATTCCAAGAGAAGGAGAGTGAGGGAGGGAGGGAGGAACAGACATATTTATCCCGTATAAAGATAAGGAACTTGGGGTAGCCATCATTTTCAATCTTGGGTAAGGGAGGTGGCTTCTGAAACTGGGGTGGCTTCTGAAACTGGGATGGTTGCATTCCTTTCCTCCTTCTGGCTTTAACTACCATCATGCACCCATGTTGTTGTCGCTGCCTTTGCTGGACAGTCAGGGTCGTCCTATTAGTGACGAGCGACCATTTTGCCAACCCATCTTCGTACGTTCTTGGTGAAGCCGACAAAGGAACCCTAGCCAGTGCGTTTAGAGACAAACCCACTTCCATTTTCAGTTCAAATTTGCTGCAAATTAACTATTGCTTATTTGCTTTGAGGAGGTAATGCTATCCACAGAAAGCCGTCGCGCGAGGAGGAAGAAGGGTGGTTGTAAGAAAGGCTAGCATCCGCCATACACGTGGCAGGGGGATGATTTTGGATCCCCCGAAGAAAGGCTTGCTTTAGTTTTTGTTTGGAACTCAATTGGAGTAAGTTTTTAATTTTAAAATCCATGATCTGGGTGAGTTGTGAGTGATAGATGTGATTTGTTGTGTCAAAACAAACTAAGAAGGATAATGGATTTCTAAATATAACAGCGGTACTACGATTTATTTGTTAAAAAAATTAAAATAATGCACCCCTCAGGTTTTTAGAAAAAAGAACCAAGCATTGTATGATTTAGAATAGCATGACTCGTCAGGTTATTTGGGATTGTACGGTAGGGATGCAAGCTTTACTTCAAGGTGAGGTAGTTACATTATGGTGTATCCTTGAGTGGTACGCTGTGACTAGCACGTGAGATGCCTAGGTTTGGGTGATTTATAGTTTGTCCAAGTTTGGGTAATAAATGGGGTCCTTAATTACAGTATAAATGGGGTGGTTTTGGACCATGTGTCCTTTATACATTATGATAAATTTGATTTCACTATATATATAAATTATTAGTATACTTGTTGGGTAGACTATTGGTAGATGTGTTGCATAAATTACATGTCAAGTACATGAATCATACATATTATACATGATAATGTTGTTATTTGAGCATTATAGATGAATATGGATATGCATTGACTTGATTGCCAATTAAATATATTTGTACTATTTGATTGTATTACCTCCATTCTACATTGATTTTGTACAATGTCATGACTCATGTTGAGGTCCCTATGATCTCACCCTTATTGTTCATATCATTTTCAAGAATAAGTGTTTTGTGTATATTCTCGAGTGATGTGTTTCTTGGTTGATAGGTATTGAATTAAAAATCATCAAAATATAAACCCTAACTTTCCCAATTTCATCATTTTCATCAAATTAAATAGGGATCATATTTACCTATCATCATATCATAAAAAATCATCAAAAATAAACACATATCGACATAATGAGTCATTAAAAGAAATATATATTTTTTTTAAATAAACGATATCATGTCCCAAAATCCAAAATTTTATGCTACATTCGTTGTAAACTCACTATATACACTATTATAACATACAACAACACATATAGTAAACCTACATGTAGAGTAGTTTCCATAAACTCAAAATTTTAGCAAAATTTTAGGAAGGAATCTCAACAATATCAAAACCAAATCTTCACCATTGAATGTCACATCTAAATTCAAAAATAAGCCACAAGCTGATTAAAACTAGTGATGTGATCATTTATCATGGTACTTGGAATAAATGTAAAGTGGAACAACCTCTTCTTCAAATAAAGCTTATTCTGGTTGATTCTCTACAAAAATTTTTCCTCCAATGACTTCCATAGTTTACTCAGAGAAGTTTCTCTAGAGAATGCATATTTCTACACTCTGAAAAGGCATAATCAAATTGTACTGCATGCCATAAGGTTCAGAGTCGTTTATTCTTTCTCTTTAATATCATCTGGTTTGTTTTGTTAATAAAAATATCTAGATCTTTATGGAAGAGAGTGTAAGGACCTAAACACAAAAACTAGGTCCTTACCGCTATGAAACCCAGACTAGTCCAACACGTGAACTAATCCAAACCTCACAACGCTTTACGACTTTTCAAACACATTTCTCAAGAAAAATATAATTAATTTTAAAAGTAAAGGAGCATGTTCAGTAAAAGTGTAACACCTGGAATTGTAAAATGGAGAAACAAATAACAATGGAAGTCTTTAATAACAAAATGGAAACCCAACACGAAAAATGAGTCCATAATACACAAGCCCAAAATTTTAATATCGGATCTCAATCCCACAACATAAATGATATCCAACAACATGATATGTGTTTGAAAAATAAAGTCCAAAATATCAAAATAAGTCCCAAAAGAAAATGCCAGAAAAAACATGTAAATATAGTGTGGTGCAAATGTGATAGTCGAGCTAAGTCGTCCAGAAACTCACACCTCAAACAATGTCTACAGCTCACGAACTACTCATGAAAGAGGAAACCAACAATGGGTGAGATTACAAGAATCTCAATAGGAGTCATAGTATTATAAGCCTGATGGGGAATATAAGCATATACAAAACCGAAGTATAAAACGTTTAACTTTAAAAACATTTATATCCGATGTAGCATAGAACAACAATGACATGCATTTAGTTTTTTAAGACATAATATAAACAACCAGCACAATAAGTTTATAACACATCACGAACAATTGAACACGGGCTACTATTGCCCAATAAAAACCTATCAGGATGGATATATAAAGCACTTAACGAGTAACCCTATTGCAAAAACAATTATATCATGATTGTTAAAGGAAAACTGGAAGCTCACTGGCAATGTTAGTTTAATTTTAAAATTACACACACACACACACACACATATATATACACGTAGCCCTATTGCCAATGTTATTTGAGACTAGGTATAGAAATACAATAAAAACAATCATATCTGTGAGACCCTGAATTTTGAGTCCTAGAAGTCCAGAAGCCAGTGCATGTAAAAAAGACCATTTTGCCCCTGAAGGAAAGGATGTGTGATGACTGAAATTGGTAAGGGATGTCTAGTAATTATTTCTAGCATTAATTCCCTTTAAATTGATTCTTTATTGGTTGATAATTACCTTAGGAAATAAAAACCCTAAGTTTAAGGGGGGATAACTACAGAATTTAATTTTGATAATTATCTTACTTTAATTAAGCCTTGAAGATAGGGATTATAATCTCATAACCATCTTATATAAATAGGAAGTCAGCCACACAAAAATCTTATACAGAAAACACACAAAATTTATAGCACTTAAAAACCCTACACCTTTCTGCCAAAATCTTCTTAAACTTCAAACAAGCATAACTCTCTCATCGTTTGTCGGATTCCTGCAAATAATAGCTTGTTGGAAAGCTTTTGTTATCCTCTTTCCAACCATTTTTGGTTTTTTTTCTGAAGGTTAGTATTTATTTCTCTAAATTTAAATCGAAATTCGTCAGAACTACCAAAATCTTCTTGAACTTCAAACAAGCATAACTCTCTCATCGTTTGTCAGATTCCTACAAATAATAGCTTGTTGGAAAAATCTCTTCATCCGATTTCCAACCATATTTTCTTTTTTGTCTAAAGGTTAGTATTTCTTTCTCTAAAGTTAAATCAAAATTCAGCGGAATTAGGTTTTCAGATTTTTATAATTCTGTCTTTGACTGATCCTGATGTTGTTACCTTTATTCGTATGATTGTTTAATATCCATTCATAGTGAACAATTGTGAATTCATCCTTTGAATCTTTTCTATACATGAAATCAGTATGCCCTACCTTTTCCCTACTGCCTTATTGTGCCTATCTTGATTAATTGATTAATCTATTGGATTTTGATATTGTTTCTTTTGATTGTACATGTTATAAACCCTTAATCCTTCCTTGTTAACATGAGATCGCAACTCCTACAACTTGTTAACATGAAATCGCAACTTTCCTTATTGCCCTATTCTTAGTGCCGAAAATTGTATGATAATTAGGGATGGTAATTCAGGTTGATTCTTGTTAAGTTCTTGGCTATCACATCACACATCCAAGGGGGAGGTACCTGCGGCATCTGATCACTGGTTTCTGATAGGTTTGGTGAGTGGAATTGGTAAGGAAATAGGGTATTTAATTGGATATTGGATATGCATACTTAGTTTGGTTTTGGCTTTGCCTTGTGATGCTATAGATAGTGCAGAATTATTGAATAAAGATAAGGGAATAACTTCTTGTTTAGAGACAAGAGAGGTAGGATCTAAACCTCATAAGTTTCTCCAGAGATCCTTATTGTTTGCTTGCTAATTTCGGTGTCTTTACATGTAATGTTGTATGCGCATATGTTGTAGTAGGAATGCTTGAATTGCGGACCAAGATGAGATCCTCTAGGCTATACCAAATCCCTTAAGATAGGATATGAGTGCCTAGTTTGCATGTGTTATGTGTATTGAACATGTTGATTGTGTGCTGACATGATTAAGGACACCCTGTTGTGGTATTATGTTTTGTACTTGCTTGTGTGTGCTGGTACGTGTTGTGTGGCAGGATCCTTTTCCGATGGTCATTCGGGGTAAGTGCTGATGCTCCTTGTGAGAGGAGAGGTTCTTACTGGTATGAGAGTCGTATGGGTGGCAATCCCCAGCATGAGCTCGCTGGATATCTGGTCCTTGTGTGGCTAGAAGCCCTGTCTTTGTGTTGCCAGAAGCCCTGTCCTTGTGTGACAGGAAGCCTTTGTCCTTGTGTGGCAAAATAAGTAGGCTTAATGAATAGCTTGTGTGTTAACCATTTACCTTTTGTGCAGTAAGTTTTGGACAACACAGGTGGAAGGGGATGACTTTTCTTCTTCATTGCCGATAACAATCTGATGAGTTCTACCTGCCTGTGTACTTCTGAGTTTTCGGAAGTATTTGTAGCCCCCCTCAGCCTTAGATTCAGCCCTATCCTTTTTAACTGAATTCTTGAATTACGTGATCCCCTTTAGTTGCTAGGAATGATCTGATGTTGTTTGGGAGATTTGTGTTTATGGTTTCTGCAAATCTTATGATGTTGTGACCCTACTGAGATTCTTGTAATCTCATTCTGTTGTTTCCACTATTTTTTTCAGTCTTAGGTACATTCACTGTTCGTGGTATCAGTGTGTAAAATCAAGGCTGCACGGCGGGGAGATATTGCATCACCTTTGCATTCCTATTTCCTTAGTTGTGTGTGCATACAATATGATCATAGATTGGACTATTTTTCTGGTTTTTCAAGATCCCTCTTTTGCTTGTTATGTTTTGGAACATGTTAGAGGATTTCTTGCTGGTTATTTGGATCCTTATGGAACTTGTGTGTTTTGATTCCAATAATTAAATTTAGAGACTTCCGCTGATGTTTCATTCACTTCGTATGATACCAGAATGATTTTTCAATATCATGCTCCATTTGTTATTAAAAGTTTAGTGGGTAAGCCTGGTGGGATTCAGATAGGTTCTAGATGTCTTTGGGCTTGTTTGGAGTTCATGGCGATAATGGCCTTAATCGGAGCAAATTTTAGTAAGTAGGAATTGGGGTTATTACAATATTTGTCTCAGTACTCAGAACTGATAAGCTTGTATAACAGAAGTCAGGCAATATGAAATAACATCTATGCAACTCCCGAACAGGTAAATAACTCTCCCCTAATATTGGGATTCCGTATACTCACCTCACATTGGCCAAGCGAACATTACTGTCTATATCATACTCATACTCAGGTGTATATAAAATGTGAATAAAACTAGTATACTTAATTGAAATAGTAATACTCAAATGTAAGTTTATAAAACTATAAAACGTACAATGCATCACAATATCCTCAAGCATACCAAAAGAAATCTTAGCTTACCGAACTCAAACCCACATAAAGGTATACTTACTGGGCTTAAAAATTCACTTACCGGATACTAAATTCATTTATCAAACACAAAATTCACTGATCGGAAACATAGTGTAGCAACCTCAAGAAATTGAACTGATCCAAAACATTAAGGAAAAGCAGACCAGTCGAACAAGTTTTGATCCAGTTGGTTGAACTAACCAACCCAACTAATCGGATCAACTCCGACCGGTCGGACTACCCTATAGTCTATAATTTTTCCTTAAACCTATAAAATGCTATCTCGACCCTAAATACATAATTAGTTAAAAAAAATAAAAGAGAGGCAACCGACATTACCAATGCCTACTCACCAAGAAAGAAAAGAAGATTGCAGCATCACCTATTCTTTCCTATGGGTCTTCTTCTTTCTTTCTTTTTATTTTCATTTTTTTCTTCTGTCTCTTCATAAGGCACTATATACTCACAAGAAAACAACCGATACTCAAATTGATCCAAAACTCAGCCTGAAATTCATCTGCACACTCATCAACTAGTTAATTTACCAACGTATGACTACACAAGATTAGATGTACTCAATTATGGCAAACACAGTGATAATCCTACAATGGCTATCACACACAAAAGAAAGAGAAAGATTGATTTTCTCTTTCAACTTCACGAGGAGTTCACAGGTATATGCCTCAATTCAAAAACACACAATACCACTTTTTAATTAGAAAACAAAAAGACTTTTTTGATCAAACTGATGATACGACGACTTCCACCTACGATTGCGAATCAGTGGTGATGCCCTTTTCTTTGTCATGTGAACCTGATCCACCTATACAAAAGAACACATATACTAAGATAAAAGCAACATAAAATAGCAAACGAATAACATAATGGAATCCTATAACCCCTCCTGACTCTTCTCTAACGAACGAATGACCGATAGGGTTCTTACCTATGAAACCCTAATCACACAATCAAACTTGACAAATGCACAGATGAATGAGTGTAGTGGAACCCAATTGATTAAAAGGGAAAAGGGAGTAAGGAATAGGAACAGGAAATAATCAAAATAACAAAACATAATGAAAAGAGAAGAGGAAACCGATTGTAAGCATGCAATGAATGAACGGAAGAAAAACGATAGATTCCAACACCCTAATCAGGAAAAAAATGAAGCAAGGCTATCCTAACTCAAAATAGGAAAGAAAGGAGGCGTAGGAAACATGAAAGAAGGGATTCGTTGGTAGAGAACATGAAAGAAATATGAAAGGGAAAGAAAATGTACATACAGGGAATGAGCAGTTGGTGGTTTTTTGTCAGCTAACATAGGCATAAATAGCCCAGGTCCCGAAACCCTACTGGCCAGACTCGGAGAAACGAGCACAACCCGGAAAAATGAACGAACCGCTATGGAAACGAATAACCAGGTCAAATACAAATTTAGTTGGCCCAAAAGCTAACAAAACAACCCAAAAGCCCACGACTATTCAAAACGAGCCTAAAAACAAGATCAGGTCCAATAGGGAAAAAACAATAATTTCTAGTACCTTAATTTCCAATAGGGAAAAAACAATAATTTCTAGTACCTTAATTTCCATCTTAGTCAATAGGTCAAACACACACATGGATCACTAAAACAATGCTGACTAAGCAAAAACACACTGACTAGATAGACACAAGGACAGAGTCTTACAGAGTGCGTCTAGAACCTCACTTTTCCATATTCCAAAATAATTTTTGCTATAAAAGATTTCTATTATAAACCTTGCATTTGTAATTGTTGGTATCATTGATCTTTTAGAAAATAAAGACATTGTTGATGTAGATGATATGGATCTATTTTTTGATTTTTGTCATTTTTCTCTCACAACTTCTATCTAATAGCTATCAAAGCAAAATAACAATGAGCCAAGAAAAATTTTTATGATGTGGAAGATCAGATAGAACAGCAACCATAGAGCATACTCAATAGAACTTTGGGCTCTGCTACCACTTGATGTGGATAAAACACCAAAAGGTAAGAGAGTGAATGATTATACTAGATATTTTTTTTTAGAAAAATAACTAGCATAATAACCCACAACAACTGTACCTAACAAAAGCTAATAAATAGAAACAAACACCAGAAAATTACGAAGTTTGGCCAATTTAGCCTATGTCTTCGGATATTATAAAATAATATTTCACTTATGAAATATTACATAAAGGGGATATAAAATAGAAGAATCTGAATTCTTTGGGATGCTTAAACTTTAGGGTGGAGGTTTCCTTTTATAAGTAAAGAAAGCCCCCACCTCTCACTTTTTAATCAAATTTGGTTTTGCCACATTGGTGACGTTGTGTAACTAATCAATAGACTAAGTCATGTCTTATAACTAACAATGATATATCATAATCCAACACAAACATCATATAATTAATTTACCTCGAAATATACAACGATATAAAAAATAACAACACACATAACTATATCTATAACTTAACATTGAAAACTATACTCTCAAGCAAAATATGAACATCCAAAATTATTGGGTCTCATAACATCATACTTGATGATGTTAGTAATGTCATAAATTTTAAGGAGTTAAAGAAGAATTTTCAAAGATAATAAAATAGAGGGTGAAGGTTTAGTGAGCAAAGAAAGGACATAAACAAAAAGACTTCATAAAAGAAAAAGAAATAACTAGATTGAAAGCTAAAATAACTTGTTGGAAGTTCCATGATGAAAAACAATTTAGCATACATTGTTTGATATTAAGAAAGACGAAAAAAAAATCAAAAGATAGAAATTTTTCTAATATTATGGCATATGTAATAGTTCTGAGGATGAAGATATAGGAAAAGTCGTTTTGAACAATTTTATAAAGAAGATGATAGTCTATGGGTAATTAAATATATTGGTAATGTCAAATTGAGGATGCTTGGAAATATCATCAAAAGTATTGAATGCTAGCATGTTCTTAAGATGAGAAGGAATGATTTCTTTTTCTACCAATATATTGTGACAGTCAACATTAACAAACAGGTATTTCTGGGGATCACCTCTAGCTATGTCTGTGGATAATGTTAGTGGATGGGTTTCATGTTTGTCTAAAACTAAAACCACTAATGGTTTCTAAGGATGTCATTGATCATGGTATCCTTGGAGCATCTTCTAGTCCACCCTTACAGGTTTTAGGTTGTATGTCCTTTATACATTATTGATAAATTTGATTTCACTATATGCATAAATTGTTAGTATACCTTGTTGGGTAGCTATTGGTAGATGTGATGCATAGATTACATGTCAATATAAAGAGAATAAATCATACATGTTACACATGATAATATTGTTATTTGAGCACTATAGATGCACATGAATATGCATTGACTTGACTGTCAATTAAATATATTTGTACTATTTGATTATATTACATCCATTCTACATTGACTTTGTATGATGTCATGGCTCATGTTGAGGTTCCTAAGATCTCCTCATTGTTAATATTATTTTCAAGACTAGGTGAGTTGCATATATTCTCGAGTGGTGTGTCTCTTGATGGATAGGTATTAGATTAAAAATCATCAGAAATAGGAAATCCTAACTTTCTCAATTTCATCATTTTCATGAAATTAAATAAAAGATTATGTTTACCTATCATTATATCATAAAAAATCATCAAAGATGAACATATATCGACAAAATGAGTCATTAAAAGAAATATAAAAAAATTTGAAATAGATGGTGTCATGCTTCAGAATTCAAAATTTTATACAACATTCGTCCTAGACCCACTATATACATTGCTATAACACATAACGACACACATAGTAAACCTACAAGATTAGAGTAAAACAATAAATAGTGGAGATGATATTACAAATTATTACCGGCAGGATAAGCAACAGATCTTAATGAAGACAAACGGTGTCATTCCAAGAGACATCGTACTACGGGTAGATGCAATGGAGATAAAACACTACTATAATTTTAAACATGAATCTATATTTTATTTATCCTTATTTTGGTTCTATGTTACAATATGACATGAACATAGATTAGGGGAATAAGACAACATGCATATAGAATATTAAAGTCTATAAAAGAAATCTTGACTGTCTGTTTGGAGAGGATCCACAATCATTCCCAAAATTGTTCAAATACAGATCCAAGGATCTGACAAAAGCTTGCTAGGTGAGCAATGAGAAAAATATATATAGCTAAGCAAAAACAACACACAACTCAGTGCTAGACACACAAGCACACAAGAGCAACAATAAGTCATAGTCAGCACATACAGTGAATCCATGCACACAAGACCGTGACTGAAATGGTAATAACTCTTACTCCTTTTGATGCCAGGATTAGGATTGAGATCTATTAGTGGTATTTTAAATTTACCCTTGCCATTATGTCTTATTTCCCAATTCCACTAATGATGCTAGAGTGTTAGGTGATGGTAACTCTACCTAAACAGTCCCCACTCTACAAGATCTTGTCACTCTCATTAGCTCACTCATATAGTGTAAGGACCCAAACCCGGAAAGCGGGCCCTTACCGCCGTGAAGCCCGGAGAAGCCGACACGTGGACCAATCCGAACTCCACAAGGCTATTTTGACTTTTCAAACGCAAACCCCCAAAAATAAAATTTAAATCACTTACAAATTACAGCATGGCAGATAAGCACTAAAACATGGCACAATAAATAACGGAGAACATTGAAAACAGCGGAAGTCTTTTTATAACAACACAATACAAACCAGTGAAACCATAACACACAAGCCCCAAGTATCTGAAAATGAAACCAAAAATCCAAACAATAAATATTCAACAGTGTGCCAAATAAAACCATACATGTGCAGATGCAATAGTCCCAGCGAGTAGTCCCGACGCTCACACTGAAAACAGCTACTGACCACGATCTAGTCCTGGGAGGGAAAAACAAACACGAAGGGGGTGAGATTTTCGAGAATCTCAGTAGGGGACAACAAAACGGACTTTTCAAAGAAGAGGGACAACAAAGAACTTATCGGATGAGAGGAAACAACAAGGAATTTCTTAGGATATTACTGAACTTGTAATTTCTCAAAACTTAAACTTTACTATTTACTTTACAAACATTACTTACTGGACCCAACATGTACTTTCTGTTTACTTTACAAAACGTTTACTTACTGGCCTCGAAAATGTACTTTTGCTTTCAACAAAGAACTCAACAGGGTCAATAGTAAAAACATGGGCGGACTGGAAATCACTTCCCGAGTAACCCCCGCTAAAGGGAAACCGGAAGCCCACTGGCAGGTTTTATACATATACTTTTAAAACAATTACATACATAGCCCCTTTTACCAGTGTTGTCCGAGACTAGATTGATTAACAAAACTTTATACGGAAAAGATCAACTAGTCCCTTTCAGATCATCCTGCGAAGCAGGGAACATACAGTAACCATACAGTAACCATACTCCAACCATACGCCTCCCAACAGATGAGTGTCTCTCCGCTTACTCTCAGAGACCGAGCACTCACCACGTTTGGCCAAACGGAACACAAGTACGAGTAACATGAAAACTTACATACTTTACAAAACACAATCTGGTTTAACTTTCAATAACACTGAAATACCATACTTTACAATTAATACTCAATAATACGATACATTATCATATATCGCTATAGAAACCTTTGATTACAACCTTTTTCTTACTTTACGGGCAATGATACGGAATCAGCCCAATTTACACAACAAATCAATCAAATGGACTTTGATTGATCACATGAAATTTTGGAGATACATTATGATACATTACGGGTACATACGGAAAAGTCAATGTAATTTGGACAATGGATCCATCAGATGGGCTCCGATGGATTA
This sequence comes from Passiflora organensis, assembly GCA_019739055.1. NCBI lineage: Eukaryota > Viridiplantae > Streptophyta > Magnoliopsida > Malpighiales > Passifloraceae > Passiflora > Passiflora organensis. The sequence goes on from JAEPBF010000103.1 coordinate 2,883,220, forward strand.
CACAACAATTCAATGACCAAAGTACGGATTTAAAATCAAAGAATACTTAATATGAGACAAATACGGTAAAGACCCTACATTATAATACTTTACAGCTACCTACGGAAGAAAACCATGAAATTCTGAACAATGGACCAATCGGATGGGCTCCGATGGACTATACAACGAATCAATCAAAACCAAGGTAAAACAGATTTTTACAACAAGGAAATACTAATGATGAACCACATACGGTAAGGACCCTACCTTATGGGCTGAAGAAGAGGAAACGATGCTCTTGCCTTTGTCCTCAACACTCGCCCTTCCTAAGAACACAATATTCAGGTTAGGCTTAGACAACTGGTATTAAACCTACATAATAAACTTTGTATGACTATAACTCACAAACGACACATCAAATGGAAAAACCGATCACGCTATCACGTTCAGAACGTCGAAATTACCTAACGGGGAAGGTTTGACTTTTGGTCAAAGTCAACGTGAACAGTACATATGAACAGTACCAATGTACAGTACGATGAACAGTGTCAATGTACAGTAACGACGACCAGTGTCAGTGTGCAGTACTTATGAACAGTGTCGATGTACAGTACTTATGTCAGTATACATTACGATGAACAGTGTCAATATACAGTACTTATGAACAGTGTCGATGTACAGTATGATGAACAGTGTCGATCGCCGGTCAACGATGAACAGTGTCGCCGACGGTGGCCGGAAAATTCCTACTTCATCCAAAACCGAAAATTTTTACATCAACATGAAGCTACAACCATCAGGATTATGAATCCGAAAACCAAACTTCAAGACTTACTTTAGATTGGCCGGAATTGACGATTTTCCGGTGAGAATTTCGAAATTTCCAGGCTCCGATCCGGCCGCGTCCGTGGTCCGATGAAGGTGAAACCAGCGGCAAATTGATCGTGATGATGAGAGGAACACAATGGTGCAAACAATTCGACGATCAGACGGTTGGATTTCGATACCGAAGGTGAAGAAATTGTGTTGAAAAAAAAAGAGGAGAAAATTGGGTAAATGGCAGCAGGGGAAGGGAATTGTCGGCAGGCTTCTTTTTTTATACTGTGGGTGACGTGGCAAAAATTTGCCACGTCACCAGAGGTCTCACATATAGTCCCTATCCCTTCTTACAATCTCATTCTCTACTGAATCCACATAACGCTACCAGACCTGAAGAGCTCTTTAGGATTGCATAGGTTACCTTATGTGAATTTAATATTTTACATAATACATATCCTTAATGCACCCAATGCATCACATGCATCTCAATATCAAGCACAATAAAGCACATTCATACAGTTCACAACATAATAGATCACATGTCTTTCAAAGCACACACAACATTTCAAATTATTATTTCGTTATCTTTTATAACCCACATACAAAGATTCATGCCACCATTTCAGAACAATAGAAAGTTCCATCCACTCACAGAGTTTCAAAGTTTGCATAGCCCTCAACTGCACTTTATGTTGTTTCCTCGAGGTCCTACCACTATAGGTATTCACCCAAATCCAACAAAAAGTAGTCAAAAATCAACCAATTTCACTCTAAAAGGAAAGTCGAGTTTGAGACAAAGTTTAGGAGAAAATTTTTGAGACTTAGATTGTCATTCCCTGTACCATACTCCAGGGGTGAACACCTTCACCACATAACACTAATAGTTGCAATTACGGTACTACCCTCAGAATCCTGTAAGGCTAGTAAAATAAAACAGTATAAAATCACAGCGGAAAAAAATAAAATAGTAGGGTAAATGGTATCGCAAAGATATCCATAACGATCAACCATATATCCAATCAAAATCATTATAAATAATATGCCAATATATATATCATTCGTAAAGACCAAGCACCAGATATCATGTGAAAATCCAAAATCGTAAAAAACTGTGTAAAGTCAAAAATACTGTCCTGTCTGTATGTACAAATCGAATCAAGGTACTGATCAAACCTAAAAACAACGGACCACTCTTAAATCAGCCACAAAAGTTGGACGACTGGCAACCAACACCTCTAGGACAATCTAGATATCCCTAAAATAATTAGTTAAATATCCAGGTGAGGGGAAATGAGGACCACAGAATGCATAAAAAGAAACATAATCAGAAACCAAAGATGAAATAATTGATTTCTTATAAAACCTCAAAAATACTCAAGTTCAAATTCAAATAAAATGGAATTATATAAATGGTGAATCACACAATCACGCATAAATTTTTTATTTAAAATGGTTGAAAAGTTGGTTAATAAAATACCTGCCTACCCCTGGGCTAGGGGAGAAGACAAGGCCCATAAGTGGTTCTTTTATCATTTTATTAAAACCTAGTCCACACTAGTATTGCCGAAGACTTCTATGGTCAAACTCCTTATGACCATCTAAACATGTGACATGTTGGTCACTAATCTCAAACAAGGGTCGTCAGTGCACTAGAATACTCAAGTAACCAGAATATAATACAAAACTAGTTAAAACAAGACATACTCAATCCCAATATCATAGTGCCAAAAAACAAGCATATATTCTCACAGACAATTATATGTCTTAATAATATGTGCAATCATATGCATTTCATCACAATATGCCTCTCAATATCAAAACATAATAAAACCAATACATATGCCAAACACCAATAAGATTTACCATTCATTTTTCTAAAAAAATAAAATTCAAACATATATTTTAAAACAAAACCAAGTAAGTGTGAGGTCCTCACTCATTAGTACGTAGCCACAACACAGCAGATCAGACAGCACAACAGAGATCCAATCCACAATCCATAATAATCAACACAGGTCATATATTTGCATAATATACAACCAACATACAAAATGATGCAAAATTCATATTTTCAGAAAAATACATAAAAATCCAAAATTAGGTTGATAAAACCTCAAATTATATTTTTATCAACACAGTATTATTAATAAAACCATATTTTATCATTTAAAACTAAAACACGTTTTTCGAAAAAATCTTTAAAAGTTCATATCTCAAAAATGACAAGTCAAATCAGAAAACCAATGATACAATCGTGTCCAGAAGGTCAAAATTAGGTAAAGAGGTCGAAACAGACATTTAAGGTTTCGAGCGACACGTAATCTGGTGGTGACCGGACCAGTGATGAAACTGGAAATTACCTATCTTGCACAAAACAACACTAAAATCAATAAATAACCCATCAATACGAAGCTAGAAACAAGAGGAATACGAATCTGAGCTCATTTTGGTGATTACTCACCATAATTTGGGAAAATTGGTGATTTTTCTCCCATAAAAATTGCCATTTTTGCATGCTTGGGTAGGGAACGTCCGACGATAGAATTCGACGACTCTTGCTGCCCTATACTGTTGGCGATGAGAGGAACACAATGGTGGTCGCGGTGCGACATGAGGTGGCCTAATGATGGTTCTGAGATTTCCGGACCAGAGAGAAGAAAGGGAAGCTTGGGGGAGGAAGAAGAAGAAGGAGAGTGAAGGGAAAAGAAGAAAAATAATAAAATAATAAAATAAATATTTATTTATTATTTTTAAATGGAACCAACTTCAAAACGGCATCATTTTAGCATTCGCCAAAATGATGTCGTTTAGAATTAATAATGCACCATAGGGACAGTCTTGCTCCACAGGACTCTCAGATCTATCTAGGATGGACACTGGCTGAGTAGGATAAGTCAAATCCTCTGCTATCTCTAAATAAGTTGTCTCCAACATATGACTGGGATCTGGAATATACCTGCTTAACATCAATACATGGAACATGTCGTGAATTCTCTCCAACTCCGGAGGCAACCTCAATCGATAAGCTACAGGACCAATCCTCTTGATCACCTCAAAAGGACCAATATACCGAGGTCTTAGCTTACCCCTCTGCCTAAAGCCTATCACCCCTTCTAGGGTCCTACCTTTAAGAATATTTTGTCCCCAACTACAAACTCTAAAAGCCTACGCCTGTTATCTACATAACTTTTCTAGCGATCCTGGGCCACTCTCAGCCTGTCTCGAATCAGTTTCACCTTATTCAAGGTCAAATCTATCAACTCTTCTCTACTTAACCTCCTCTCTCCAACCTCACTCCACAACAACAGAGTGCGACAAGCTCTCCCATATAATGTCTCATAAGGTGCTACAACAATACTCGCCTGAAAGTTATTATTATAAGCAAACTCAACCAGCGACATATAACGATCCAACTGCTCTGAAAATCCAAGACACAAGCTCTGAGCATTTTCTCAAGGGTCTGGATAGTCCGCTCTGATAGACAGTCTATCTGACGGTGAACCATGGTACTAAAACCGCGTTCCCAAGGTCTCCTGCAACTGATCCCAAAACCTCGATGTGAAACGAGGTTCTCTATCAGATATAATAGACACCAACACACCATGCAATATAAGAATCTCCTGAATATACAACTCTGCAAGATGCTCCAACGAAAGACCCATCAGAATAGGTAGGAAATGGGCCGACTTGGTGAGTAGATCCACCACTACCCACATTGCATCATGCCCTCTCTGAGATCTAGGAAAGCCAGATACAAAATCCATAGTTCCACTCGATAATAGAGAGAGGCTGTAACAATCCACTAGGTTTGTTGTCTATATGCCTTGACTTGCTGACAAGTCATGCATCGGGGAATATACTGAGCAACATCCCTCTTTATACCTACCACCAATATACCTCTCTAAGAGTCTGGTCCCTCAATCTATCAACCATCGGAACAGAAATCTAGTCCCTGAATAACAAAACACCATCATCTTGAACTCTGTAACCAAAGTTTGAATCATCTAAAAAATTATCTCTCACTCCCACCAGTACTGGATCATGACTTTGAGCATCTCGAATCTCATCAAGTAAAATAGGCTGAACTGACAGACTAGCCAACAACATAGCTCTCCGATCAACTACCAAAGATGTACCTGTGGACCTCAAACCAGCAAGCAACGAAAGGTACGTCTCCCAAATATATAACAAGGAAGCCGAGGACTTACGGCTAAAAGCATCAACAACAACATTAGCCTTCCCAGAGTGGTAGTATAATAAGGTCATAATTCTTTATCAACTCCAACCACCTCCTCTACCTCATGTTCAACTCCCTCTGAGTCATAATATACCTTAGGCTCTTATGAACTATGAAGATCTTGCAAGTCTCTCCATACAAATAGTGACACCAAATCTTCAAAACAAACACAATCGCATCCAACTCAAGATTGTGGGTAGGATAGTTACCTTAATGTGGTCTCAACTGATGAGAAGTGTAGGCAACTATCTTGTCTCCCTGCATAAGCACACAACCCAAAACCTGTTTCGAAGCATCACTATACACCGTATAACCCATACCTGAAATGAGGAGAATCAGAATAGGTGTGGATGTAAGGCGGTCCTTAAGTTTCTGAAAACTCTCCTCGCACTTAGCATCCCAAACAAACCTCACACCATTCCTCATCAAACGTGTCAAAGGGGTTGCAAGCAAAGAGAAATCCTCCACAAACCTCTAACAAAAACTAGCCAAACCCAAGAAATTACTAATCTTAGTCACACTCATGGGTGTCTGCCACTGAATATTAGCCTCCACCTTCTTCAGATGTACACCAATCTCTTTTTCGGAGACCACATGCCTAAGAAAACCAACCTTAGACAACCAGAACTCACACCACTAAACTTGCCATATAACTGGTCATCTTTCAAAGTATGAAACAAGATCCTTAAATATTGAACATAAACTCTAAACTTAGAAATATCCAAAATATTATCGAATAACCACAATCATATACCTGACCATAACCAATTATATTTGATAATAACCAATACTAGGTTCCATGAATATTATCAATCGAATGCCACAGATCAATATACATCAACTGAGCACCTTAAATATAATTAATAATTTCCTCAACCAAATTTCAACCATGTTCAACTCAAATATCTCCCAACTCAAACTCATTAAATTAACATCATCAAATCATACTTCAAAACATGATCATAATATCCATAATGATACTGCAATATTAGTCAATCCAAAATCCAACATCACAACTCAACGCGTCCACACCTAGAACATAAAATAATATTCTATACTCTCAACTGACATTACTCATACCTGAGATTCATACTGAAGAAAATATCACATCTCCCTACAACTAACAACAATCCAATCCAAAACTCCATCTTTTCAGAAGCAGGTTAAACCTATCAAACCTTCAAGAATAATATCTGCAAAATCACACACAACACTCACATTATCCAAAACCGTCTCAATAGCCAAAATATCCATCATATGAGCCTAAAAGCATGATATTATCTCTACGAAATGTCTAATTTAAAAGTCTGATATCAAACAACAACCTACAACGATCATAATTATCATCAAACATAACCTCCACTCCAATAAACTCTACAAAATAAATCTCATTTCAAACACCGCAAGCAAATCTTATGGGTAACAGGTCAATCTATAACAAAGCTTTAATCACAACCAAGCAAAATAGGATTTATCATATCGGTATCATGCACAACACCTGTAATGGTCACTGAACTACTCCACAAAAGAATCTCTCATAATTGATACCCTCGATATCAAGTAACCACCTCAACCATAAAATCCAACAACAATATAAGCATATCCACATGACAAACCACTCAAAATCCAGCAAAAGCTTTACCAACACACAAATCCATCATCATATAAGCAAACGAGAAAAGATATGTGCTATACCAGTCTCAACTATAGTACAAGCTTGAAGCTCATCATAGCAAATATACAACTCTGACATATAACTACAAACACCACTAATAGAATAACACTAAAACATATGTCAGATATACAGACTATAACATACTAATGATAAGAACTTAATAGATTTGATTGTATAGCTAGACCAATTTAAAATTAATTTAGCAGAGTCTGAAAATAATCTTTAAAATATTTTATTTAAAAATTGAATCACCATAAACAATATATAGTCAAAACAAATCTGGTGCTCTACTACCACCAAAAAGATATCACGTCCCGTATACTACTCTAGGAGTGAACACCTTTTCCATAGAACCCTAAGAGTAATAATTATTGTACAACCCTTAGAATCCCATAAGGCTAGTAAAACAAAATAGTATGAAATTGTAGTGGAAAAAAATAAAATAGAAAGTTAAATGGTATCGCAAACATTTCCAAAATGATCAACCATATATCCACTCAAAATCATTATAAACCATATGCCAATATATATATCGTCCGTAAAAATCAAGCACCAGATATCATATGAAAATCTAAAATCATAAACACATGTGCAAAGTTAAAAATATTGTTTGGTCTGTATGTACAAATCAAATCAAGATACTAATCAAACCTAAAAACAATAGACTGCTCTAAAATCAGCCATGAGAGGTGGACAATTGGCAACCAGCACTTGTAGAACAATCTGGACAGTACTAAAATAATTAGTTAAACATCCATGTAAAGGGAAATGGGGACCACAGAGTGCATAAAAAGAAACGTAATCAAAAATCAAAGTTGAAATAATAGAATCCATATAAAACCTCAACAATACTCAAATTTAAATAAATTGGAAGTATAGAAATGGTGAATCACACACTCACACATAATTTCTTTATTTAAAAGGACTAGAAAGTCAGCTAATAAAATTCCTGTATACCCTCGGGCCATGGGAGAAAACAATACCCACTAGTGGTTCTTTTATCATTTTATTAAAACCTAGCCCACACTAGTGTTGCCGAAGGCTTCTATGGTCAACACCTTGTGATCATCCAAACATGTGACCCGTCGACCACTAATCTCAAACAAGGATCATTAGTGCACTGGAATACTTAAGTAACTAGAATAGAATACAAAACCAGTCAAAACAAGACATACTCAATCCCAATATCATAGTGCCAAAAACAAGGATATATTCTCATAGACAATTAAATGTCTCAACAATATGTGCAATCATATGCACCTCACCACGATATGCTTCTCCATATCAAAACACAATAAAACCAACACACGTGCCAAACACCAATACAATTCACCATTTATTTTTTCTGAAAAACATAAAAAAACATGGGGTTTAAAACAAAACAAAGTAAGTGCAAGGTCCCCACTCACTAGTGCGTAGCCACAACACACCAAATCAGATAGCACAACAAAGATCCAATCCACAATCCATAATAATTAGCACAGGTCACACGTCTGTATAAAATTAAAACATATAATCACTAAGTATCCAACTAACATGCAAAACGAGGTAAAATTTATATTTTCAGAAAATACATAGAAATCTGAAATTAGATTGATAAACCCTCAAATTATAGTTATATCAACATAGTATTATTAATAAAATCATATTTTATCATTTAAAACTAAAAGATATTTTTCGAGAAAATCTTTAAAAGTTCATATCTCAAAATTGACAAGTCAAATCAGAAAACCAATGAAACCATCTCGTCCGGAAATTCAAAATTAGGTAACGATAGCGAAACAGAAATTTAGGGTTTTGGGTGATGTGTGGCAGGACAACGGCGGCGGAATAGCATCACGTGGTGTGTCACGACTGAAACTCAGACTACACGTCATTCGGCTTCGTGTGTGACCTGTCCCTCAAATCTGGAGCCTCAATCAAGGAGAATCAACACATTGATGGAGGATCAATTAGAGGCAATCGGGGAATTCAATAGGAAACCATTCTTGCCATATAGAAGACTCGATTTGGGGAATCAAGGTAATCAATCTAATCAAAGATTACCCTAGATGGGAAATCAACCATTAGTGCTTGCCTTGTATATCTTTGTATAGACACTGTTAGATCGGTTGACTCAATCTTCACCATTTATTGGGGAGCTATATTGGCTATATAAGAGGTGCCTCCCCGCATTTGTAATCATCCAGCAATTCTTGCAATATTGAGAATTTAGATTTTTCTCCCCATTCTCTTGTGTCCCTCTCTCTTTTTTGGTTGTGTTCTAAGCTTAGCGTTCTTGCTAGCTTTCTGAAAAAAGCTGACTTAGCCTATTGCGAGTGCGATAGTCTAAGGCCGTACGAAGTATCCACAAAACTCTAGTCCCGTGACAGTTGGTAGCGAAGCTAAGGCTCAATTCTTTTGAGAGAGTAATGGAGATGCCTGTTGATGCAAACATCTTTGTTGTTGAGGAGGTGGAGGAGGTCCATGTGGGGAGACTATCCCAACGTACTCCTGAACCTAGTAAGAAGAGAATGAAGACGGTAGATCATCTGTCTTCATTGAAGGCAAGGATCGTTCGTATGGAGATGAAGGTTATCGATGACAATGACAAGCTTGAGGAGTTTGGACAATGCATAGACGAGCTCGAGTCAGGGGATGTGAATGAGCTTCGTGAGGAGATGCAAGATGCCCTTATTGCTATCAACTCTTGGAGGCAAGAGTTAGATGACTTCAAGATAAATCTTCTTGAGGAAATCACTTTATTCAAGGATGATTTGGTGGAAATCAGGTCTGAATGCAAGAAGGACGTAGGAGTTGTCAAGCCCAAGGTGAAGCTGGATGTCCCAAAGCCGGGGTCATTCGGTAGGACAAGGAATGCCAAGGAGGTGGACAACTTTATTTTCACTCTTGAGCAATACTTTCAAGGGGTGGGTATGGAGAGCGATGGAGATCGACTTTTGCAAGCCCCACTGTATCTAACGGACAGTGCCACAACCTGGTGGAGGATGAAGCATGCTCAAATTGAGCGTGGCACCTTGAAGTTGGAGACGTGGGAAGATTTCAAAAGGCTCCTGAGAGCACAATTCTCACTGAGAAATGTGGAGCTAGAAGCGAGAGAGAAGCTTCGCAAGTTGTCCCACAAAGGCAACATTCGAGACTACGTGAGGGAGTTCACGGATGTCTTGTTGGAGATCCCAGACATGCCCGAGACGGAGGCCATGTATGTGTTTCTGGGAGGCCTACAAAGTTGAGCCAAGATGGTGCTACATCGACGCAATGTCAAGGAGCTCAAGGATGTGATTTCCAAGGCTGAATCCTTGGCAGAATTCGAGAGGAAGTCTGAGAGTTCTAACCCACCTAAGCCTAAGAGTTTCCACGACTACAAGGCTAAAGGTGGGGGAGCAGTCCACGAAGCTAAGGAGGGGAAGGAGAAGCCTTTCAAGTCCTTCAAGTTCTTCCATCCAGCCAAACCCACACAAGGAGGAGGTGAAAATCGAGGCAATGGCAAGAAACCCAAGCTCTCATGCTTTCTATGCGAGAGGCCGCATAAAGGTATAGATTTCCCGATGAGGAACAAGATGGCAGCCATTTCCATAGAGGCTAAAGAGATGGAAGCACCAAGGATGAGTTCCATGCAATTGTTGAGTGTCGTTAAAGCCTTAACTAAAGATGCCAAGGTGGAGCAAACTGGGAGAATGTTTACTAGACCCATTGTGCAGGGGAGGGAGTCCCGTGCATTGATCGATACTGGTGCTACTCACAACTTCATGAAGAAGGAGGAAGCACAAGGACTTGGCATCAAATTCCAAGAGGAGAAAAGCTGGCTGAAGACGGTGAACACTACAGCCCAGCCAATCTTTGGAGTGGCCCGAGGGGTCGAGATACAAATGGGAGAATGGAAATGTAAACTTGACTTTTCTATTGTTCCCATTGATAACTTTCCGATTGTGTTAGGGATGCACTTCTTGGATCAGACGAGAGCAGTCCCAGTATCTTGCACAAATACCCTCATACTTTCGGAAGGAAGCCAGTGTTGCATGGTGCCTGCTGCTCGAGAGAAGGAGTTGAAGGCAAAAAAACTTTCAGCCATGCAGCTGAAGAAAGGAGTAAGGAAGCTAGAACCCAAGCTACCTTGGTGATGGATGAAGGAACAATTGCTGATAACGATGTGCCTATCCAAGTTATGGAAGTTCTTGGGAGTTTGCTGATATAATTCCCAAGGAATTCCCGACGAAGTTACCACCCATATGGGAGGTCGAGCATGCCATCGAACTAGAATTCGGGGCCAATCCACCTGCGAGAGTCCCTTATCGAATGACACCTCTGGAGTTAACTGAATTACGAAGGCAGTTGAAGGAGTTGTTGGATGCGGGCTTCATCCAACCATCTAAAGCACCTTACGGAGCACCAGTGCTTTTCCAAAAGAAGCAAGATGGGTAGTTGAGAATGTGGATCGACTACCGGGCCTTGAATAAGGTAACTGTAAAGAACAAGTACCCCATTCCTCTCATTGCTGACTTTTTCGATCAACTTGGGGATGCGAGATGGTTTACCAAGTTGGATCTGAGGTCGGGCTATTATCAAGTCCGCATAGCAAAGGGAGATAAGGCTAAGACCGCATGTGTCACACGGTATGGTTCTTACGAATTCTTGGTCATGCCATTTTGTTTAACAAATACACTTGCTACCTTTTGCACACTAATGAACAAAGTACTCCACAAGTTCTTGGACCGCTTTGTTGTTGTGTATTTGGATGATATAGTGATATACAGTCACACACTTGAGGAGCACATCCAACATATAAGGATGGTGTTTCAAGCTTTGAGGGATAATGAGTTGTATGTCAAGCGGAAGAAGTGTGTATTTTCTAAACAAGAGGTGACTTTCCTTGGTGACATAGTGGGCGGAGGAAGGATCAAGATGGATGCCACCAAGATCCAAGCTATCAAGGATTGGAAACCACCAAAGAAGGTCACAGATCTTCCATCTTTCTTGAGGTTGGCCAATTACTATCGACAGTTCATATGAGGGTACTCTTCCATTTCCGCATCCTAGACCGAGTTATTCAAGAAGAACAAGGTATGAGATTGGTCAAGTGGATGCCAAGAGGAATTTAATTCTTTGAAGGCAGCCATTGTGGAGGAGCCGGTGTTAGCAGTGCCTAACCACCTACTTCCATATGAGGTGCAAACGGATGCTTCAGATTTTGCAATTGAGGGTGTCTTGATGTAAGAAGGCCACCCAATTGCCTATAAGAGCCGCAAGTTGAATGATACCGAGAGGCGGTACACGGTGCAAGAGAAAGAGATGACAACCATGGTGCATTGCTTGTGAGTTTGGAGACATTACTTGCTAGGGAGCAAGTTCGTTGTCAAGACTGACAACATTACCACAAACTACTTCCTTTCACAGAAGAAGCTATCGCTGAAGCAAGCAAGGTGGCAAAATTTTTTTGCAGAGTTTGATTACATACTTGAGTATAATCCGGGAAAGGCGAACTTGGTGGCGGATGCTCTCAGTAGAAGGGTCGAGCTTCCAGCCATCAAGACTCATGACAAGCACCTTGATGAGATTTTATCAAGGCAGGTGAATAGAAAGCACATGAACCATGTCGAGTATCTGGTTCATTGGAAAGATGACCCTCCTAGTAAGACTAGTTGGGAGAGTGAATCTGATCTTTGACAACATTGAGACTAGGTCGATGAGTTCTTGAGGCAGCACACAACGAGGACGTTGTCTAGTTTGGTGGGGGAGAATGTCACGACCGAAACTCAGACTACACATCATTCAGCTTCGTGTGTGACCCGTCCCTCAAATCTGAAGCCTCAATCAAGGAGAATCAACACATTAATGGAGGATCAATCAATCAGGGAATTCAATGGGAATCCGTTCTTGCCATTTAGGAGACCCGATTTGGAGAATCAAGGTAATTAATGTAATCAAAGATTACCATAGATGGGAAATCAGCCATTAGTGCTTGCCTTGTATATCTTTGTATAAACACCGTTAGATTGGTTGACTCGATCTCCACCATTCATTGGGGAGCTGTATTGGCTATATAAGAGGTGCCTCCCCTCATTTATAATCATCCAGCAATTCTTACAATACTGAGAGTTTAGAGTTTTCTCTCCATTCTCTTGTGTCCCTGTCTCTTTTCGGTTGTGTTCTAAGCTTAGCATTCTAGCTAGCTTTGTTAGGAAGGCTGACTTAGCCTATTGAGAGTGCGATAGTCTACGACCGCATGGAGAGTTTCTATTATGCAAAACTCTAGTTGCGTGATAAGTGGCACGTAACTGGGTAGTGACCGGACTGGCAACGAAATTGGAAATTACCTATCTCGTAAAAAACAACACCAAAATCAACAAATAACCCATTAATACGAAGCTAGAAACAAGAGGAATACAAATCTGGCCTCATTTCAGTGATTACTCACCGAAATCGGGGCAAAATCGGTGATTTTTCTCCTGGAAAAATTGCCACTTTTGCGAGCTCTGGAAGGGAGCGTCTGGCTGCAAAATCCGACGATTCTTGCTGCCGTGTACTGTTGGCAATGAGGGGAACACAACGGTGGTCGAGGTGTGCCTGTCACGACCCGGGCCCAGCGGGCCCGAACGTGTATGAGCGCGTGATGGATCATAACTGCAACGCTGAGTCGGACTTCTAACCACATGGCCCAAAAGATGCATCTTGTTACAAATGATACCATCACACAATACATATAAGCCCAAGACCTCTATCGCTCCTTTCCGATGTGGGATTGGGTAACCTGACCCCCCCTACGGGCTGGGTCTCACAATCTCCCCTCCTTATAGACCTCGTGTCCTCACGAAGGGAGCCAAACGTAACTGCCTTGAGCCCAAACTCACGAGCCCAAACGTGAACACATAACACGGGCCAAGCCCACACAACACGACCCGAGCCCACTTGGAAGAGGGAACGAGATCGGCTCCGCAACCATTTGTCACGACCCGGGCCTAACGACCCTCGACCCAGCGAGCCCGGACGAGTATGAGCGCGTGATGGATCACAACTGCAACGCTGAGTCGGACTTCTAACCACATGGCCAAAAAGGTGCATCTTGTTACAAATGATACCATCACACAAACATATAAGCTCAAGACCTTCCCCGCTCCTTTCCGATGTGGGATTGGGTAACCTAATCTCAGAAATAAAATCTAAAAATAAAATATCTTACTAATTTTAGAAAAATCATAATAAATCCAACTATATTTTCAAAAATATCTAGAAAATTCACCAATCTATAAACCTCCAGACCTATCTATGGTCTCAAATATCAAAACCATCAATACAATTCATCATATAATTTTTCCATCATTGATTATATTATATGAATAATTAATTCTTCAATAATTATGATAAATCCTCAGAAATAAAATCAATCCTTGGTAAGGATAATATCTCATTCATTTTTACTAACCCTGAACTTTGAATCAAAGCCCATTAAACCTCAACAAAACTCGTATAGACTTTCGGGTCCAAACAGCTTAAAACTTTCCAAGGTCTCGTATAATCCCTCTAGGAACTACATGATAGTGAGGGGTCTTATTTACTGGAGGTGTGCCTGACGTGAAAATAAACATGGACTTCTTTTTAAAGATAAAAAAGTATGGATTGTGGTTGCTCGATTGAATAAAATAGATAGCCAGGGCTTAGACCGTTATTTCATAATTGGTCTTAGAATAAGAGTATTGAGCCTTAGTGATGGATTAAGACTTCGATTTTAGTATGCTTTTGGAATTAGTATTGTTGTGCAGATATTCACTAAAAATTTTAGAGTTTATAATATTCCTGAAAATTGAGATAAGTAATTTTTCGTTAACTTCAGTTAGTTATTATTATAATGTTATTTTTTATATTAGTCGGAACAGTTAGTAAAAATAAATAATATCTAATGAATTGCTTACCTGCCAAGTCAAGGGTGAGCAGCCACGAATACGATAAAATGTGCATTCAATTCACAAAATTACAAAGGCAATACGATAAAATGTTTCAGGATTTTCATATTTTCTTCATGATTCCTCTAATCTACCCTAACCCTACATTAGGAGTAAAGAATAATTTTGTTTTTTGGTTAAAATTGTTGGACTGCATTTGCTAGCGTCTACATGAGCTTGTAGTAACAGTTGCCTCCATTGAGAAGAGTTTGATAGCCTCTGCCACACGGACATGTGAAGTGGATACTCATACATTCCCCTGTTTTCTCCACTCTCACGGCCTCCACAAAATCATTTTCCATACCCTTCTTCTTTTACAAACACACAGAAACAAAGAATCAAGCCATCGGAATCCTAAAACTTGAGAGATTTATCCTAAAAAATATTAATGATTGCTCATTTTTTATACCTGTGAATGTCTGGAATCATTTATAGCATTCTCTTCACTGCATTTGTTATCATCCCCCGCGTCCTTGATAAGTTCATTACAGCACAAGCTCATCTCTTCCACGCAATCCTTCATCTTCTTCAACGCCTGAAAATTATCAAATTCCAGAAATCAATGCAAAATGCAAATGCAAATTACCCAAAAACCCAACAATGGAAATAAAAGATTCGATCCAATCACTGACCTTGAAGCTTGGACTTTCATCTACAGACATATTGTTGGAGCTGGAAGACCGTGAGATTCCCACAGATGGCGAGATGTCCGAGACGGACCTTCTGAAGGGTGGTCGAGGGGGCAGAGAAGCGCCGGACACTGGCGTGGTGTTGGTCGCCCCATTAGGAATTATCATCCCTGGAGGAGATTCTGGAGACAGCATGGGAACAGGTGGGCGAGTAGGGTCAGAAACGGAGCGACGCAGTACAGGGGAGGAGGAGGCGGTTCCGCCGTTGATCTGGGTGTTGAGAGGGAGAGGAATGGTGGAGAAGATGGTTTCTCGGGGATCGAGAAGGAGTTTCTTCTTGGGGGGTTCTTGGTTAATGATGGGAATTTCGACGGGGGCAGCAGAAGCGTGGCGTTTGTTGGAGGAGGAAGAAAGCGTGCAGCCGCAGGAGGAGCAATAAGTGTGATGACGGTGGTTGCTGTTGTTGGTGGTGGCGGGAGACGAACAATTGAAACTGTCAAGCCCGAGGAGGAGCGACTGGTCGTTGGATTCGCTGGCTTTATTGGGGTTTCCAGATTCTTCTTTAAGGTTATTCATTTTCTTGGAGGAAAAATCCACAGTGCGGTTCTTGAATGTGAAAGATTTGTGAGGAGGCAAAGGAAGAGCTTTAGCCTTTTAGGAGGGATTTTGATATTCATATTCATATTCATATTCATATACAAAGACAAGGGGTAGGTTAGTTAGAGGGGCCACTGATGATGGCGTGGCACAAGTTGATTGGTGGGAGAAGCAGGGCTCTTTCCATACAAGTGTTTTGTAACAAAATAACCAAATCACTTGACCCATATTGACTGTAACCGGGTTCACATCCAAGGAACTGTCCCTTTTCACTTGTATGGTTCGCTAGTCCTTATGCAAAAGGTTATTCCTCCAAGATGAAATTGGTCTCCAACAGGGTAACAATCTCTGCAAGCGAGGACACCTTGAAATCTGGTTTGAATTCCAACTTGCCAAATTCTGCAGAATCATAGAGCCCTTTCTCGTCAAGCAAGCAAGTGAATGCACCTGCTCGCTTCCCACAAGTAATCTGAGATAAGAAGGGCAGTGCTTACTACATATATATATGAAACCCAATCAACCCATTTGCCCCTTCTTGCAAATCAGTAGGAAAAGAGTAACTTTTAAGAAACAAAATATTGAACTCACATCATCTTTAAGGCTGTCGCCCACCATGATGATTTCACTTGGCTGAAGTTCCCAAGATGAACAAATGTTCAGTAGGGGAGCTGGGTGTGGTTTACATGGACGGAACTCTCTGCTTAGTGCTGGAGAAAATATAAACTGCAGCCATAACGAAAAGGATTAATGAATTTTAAAGAAATCCCATCTCAGCAATGACTCTTTGTCAAGCAAAAGTCCACAAAATTATCACGGGAACAGGGAAGAAGAGGGTAAGTGGGTGGGAAGGGATTGGAGATTAGATGGTAAAGCGCCCAGGTCATCAAACCCCGTGGACTTATCATACAAGCTATTATTTACATGGTTTTTTCTTCACTTTCTTGCTCCTCACCTTTGCCTCATTAACTTCTTCCTCTACCTGCATTATTCAGGTGCTACAACTTCACCCATCTCCTTTCAGTTCTTTAATTTCACAAACCTCAGCTTGTCCACCTCTTCTTCTAATTGAAATTGTTTAAATCCAGCCAAAACATCATTCACCTAGGCGTCATTTGTCCATATTTTATAGTCTACATTGCCATAAACATAAAGTTATCTGAGCATATGACTGATTTTATTCAGAAGAAGCTAATTGTTTTAAACAGACAGTATTATTATTTTATAGTCTCCACGAAAACTGGTTTGCACAGACTAAAAGGCATAAAAATTCAAGCTGTTAAAGACGTACTTTCCTCATTAAGCTCTTATAAAGGAAAGGTAGAATCAAAAACTAAAAATTAGTCAGTCCAAGCAAAGAACACAAATAAGAAAGCTGGGAAACCTTATTACAAAGAGTAAAACGCATGAATGCTATAGCAGAAGAACAATATCGCAACAAAAGAGTATTTTATAATAAAGCGTTAATATTCAATTGCCAATAAATGATTCTATTGGGTTGGACAGTGAAATGAAGTATCCTGAGGAAACAAGTAAGGCATCTTCCACCGTGCACCGTGGGCAACTGCTACCATAGTGAACTAAAATAAGCAAGGACCAAATAATTTTCCATGTGTATGATTGACATTTGACGTAGAACAAGCATGAAATCCTAGAGTAAACAGAAGCATCATATATTACAGATGGTTAACACACCTGGTACTGGTACAACTTATCAACAGAAAGGGCATTGAGGAACGCATGAGAACACGTACATCAACTTACCCCAAACCTTTGATGAAAGAGATCAACCGCTTCCTTAAAGTTTCGAGTGATCAACCCCCTCCTGACAACAAACACAACTAGCAAAATTATAAGAACACCTAAACTTCATTCGAATTCAATTTGAACTAAAAATGGATATTATATGTAGGCACATTGGACAGATTACCTAATATTCTTCGAATCGAGAAACCGGCAAAGCTCCTCCGCACCTGACAGCACAAAGATCGCAAACTAAGAGACCAGTCATCGTACGTCACTGGGAACACATAAGTAAATAAGCGAATTCAAATGCTGCGACGCTCTAACAGCACAGACCAGGCATGATTTGAAGGCGCTCGAGACCTTGACGCTCGAAATCGACGATGATCGAGTAGGCTCGGCGTTGTTCGTCGGGGGTCCAGTCCTCGATGTGGTGCAGAATGTCGATGCCGGACGGCTTCTGGGAGAGGATGCGTTGGTACTCGGCTTCTCCGAGGACGGCCTTGTACATGGCGGGGAAATCGATGGCGGGGACAGTTAGGGTTCCGTCCATGTCAAAGACGACGCCACGGAGGCGGGACTTGGAGACGTAAGAGGGTGCGGACATGGCAGAGTAAGGCTTGTGGAAAGGAGATTTTGAGTGGAAGAGCAAGGAGTGGAAGAACTTGGAGAGAAGGGGAGTGGAGAGCATGATACGAGGGAGGAGGGTGAATAATGGGTCTACTAAGTATGGGTGGTCTCCTATCTTTGGGCCATATGTGACACTCAATATTGTTCAATGTTTGGAATTGGTATTGGGGTGCAAAGCATCGAAAATCAGACTATACGTTCATTCGACTTCTTGTGGTATATGTCTCTGTCTCAATAAGAAAAATCAACATATTAATGAAAAATCAATCATAGACAATAAAGAAATTCAATGGAATACATTCATGTCATATAAAAGACTCGATTTAGGGAATCAAGATAATCAATATAATCAAATATTATCATAGATGAAAAATCAACCATTAGTGTTTGCCTTATATATGTATAGATATTGTTAAATCTGTTGACTCAATCTCCACCATTCGGGAGCTATATTGGTTATATAAGGGGTGTCTCTCCTCAATTGTAATCATCCAGCAATTCTTGCAATATTGAGAGTTTAGAATTTTCTCTTCATTCTCTTGTGTCTCTCTCTTTTGTTTGTGTTCTAAGCTTAGCATTTTAGCTAGCTTTGTGAGGAAGGTTGACTTAGGCTATTGCGAGAGCGATAGTCTAAGGCCGTACAAAGAGTTTCTATTCCTCAAAACTCTAGTCCCGTGACAGTTGGTAGCGGAGCTAAGGCTAAATTCTTTGAGAGAGAAATGGAGATGCCTATTGATGCCAACATCCCTATTGTTAAGGAGGTGGAGGAGGTCCGTGTGGGGAAACTATCCCAACGTGCTCCCGAACATGTACTCCCGAACTTAATAAGAAGAGAATGAAGATTGTTGATCATCTGTCGTCATTGGAGGCAAGGATCACTCGAATGGAGATGAAGGTTGCCAATGACAATGATAAGCTTGAGGAGTATGGCCAACGCATAGGAGAGCTCCAATCAGGGGATGTGAATGAGCTTCGTGAGGAGATGTAAGGCGCCTTCATTGCTATCAACTCTTGGAGACAAGAGTTAGATGATTTCAAGGTAAATCTTCTTGCTGAAATTACTTTATTCAAGGATGATTTGGTTGAAATCAGGAACAAATGCAAGAATGGCATAGTGCATGGGGCTGCCAAGCCCAAGGTGAAGCTAGATGTCTCGAAGCCGAAGTCATTTGGCGTGACAAGGAATGCCAAGGAGGTTGATAACTTCCTTTTCACCCTTGAGCAATACTTTCAAGGGGTAGGTATGGAGAGCGATGGAGATCGGCTTTCCCAAGCCCCATTTATCTTACCGACAGTGCCATAACCTGGTGGAGGATGAAGCATGCTCAAATTGAGCGTGGCACCATGAAGTTGGAGACGTGAACATATTTTAAAAGGCTCCTAAAAGTACAATTCTCACCAAGAAATGTGAAACTTGAAGTGAGGGAAAAGCTTCGCAAGTTTTCCCACAAAGGCAACATCCGAGACTACATGAGGGAGTTCACGGAAGTCTTATTGGAGATCCCAGACATGCCCAAGACGGAGGCCATGTACATGTTTCTGGGAGGCCTACGAAGTTGGGCCAAGATGGAGCTTCATCGATGCAATGTCAAAGAGCTCAATGATGTAATTTTTGAGGCTAAATCTTTGGCAAAATTCGAGAGGAAGCCCGATGGTTCTAGCCCACCTAAGCCTAAGAGTTTCTGCGACTACAAGGCTAAAAGTGGGGGAGCAGTCTACGAAGCTAAGGAGGGGAAGGGGAAGCTTTTCAAGTCCTTCAAGTTCTTCTGTCCAGCCAAACCCACACAAGGGGAGGTGAAAATTGGGGCAAGGCTGAGAGACCCAAGCTCTCGTACTTTTTATGTGAGGGGCCGCATAAAGCTGTTGATTGCCCAATGAGGAACAAGCTGGCAGAATTGCCATGGAGGCCGAAGAAATGGTAGCCCCAAGAATGAGTTCCATGCAATTGTTGAGTGTCGTTAAAGCATCAACCAAAGATGCCAAGGTGAAGCAAGCAGGGAGAATGTTTGCTAGACCTATTGTGCAAGGGAGGGAGTCCCGTGCATTGATCGATACTGGTGCTACTCACAATTTCATGAAGAAGGAGGAAGTACAACAACTTGGTATCAAGTTCCAAAAGGAGAAAGACTGGCTGAAGACAGTGAATACTACATCCCAGCCAATCTTTAGAGTAGCTCAAGTGGTCGAGCTACAAATGAGAGAGTGGAAAGGTAAACTTAACTTCTTTATTGTTCCCATGGATGATTTTCCGATTGTGTAAGGGATACAATTCTTAGATCAAACGAGAGCAGTCCCAGTGTCTTGCACCAACACCCTCATACTTTCGGAAGGAAGCTAGTGTTGCGTGGTGCTTGTTGCTCGAGAGAAGGAGCTGAAGACAAAAAAATTTGCAGCCATCAGTCGAACGGAGAGTCCTTTAGTGGAAAAGATCCGAGGGGGCATGAAACATGACCCCCAAGTTCAAGGCTTTGCAGAACAAGTGAAGCAAGGCAAGACCCGTTGATTTTGGTTAGAGGATGGGTTGCTCTTCACCAAAGGCAACTGCATCTATGTCCCTCGACATGACAAGCTTTGGAAGGAGGTGATGAAGGAGTGTCATGATTCAGGATGGGCTGGACACCAAGGTATCATTCGAACACTTGAACTTTTGGAGGATGGATATTATTGGTCTAACATGTGAGACGATGTGGAGTGGTATGTGAAAACCTGTCTAGTTTGCCAACAAGACAAGGTTGAGCAACAGAAGTCACCGGGATTGTTAGAGCCATTACCCATACCTGAGAGACCTTGGGAGAGCATTTTCATGGATTACATCACATCCCTCCCAAAGTCTGACAACTTTCAAACTATACTTGTGGTGGTGGATAGATTTTCCAAGTATGCGGTATTCATTCCAGCCACCAAGGCGTGCAAGGTAGAAGAGACAAGCTACCTTTTCTTTAAAAATGTGGTGAAGTATTGAGGCATTTCGAGGTCCATTGTGATGATCATGACACTCGATTCACGGGAAGATTTTGGATCAAGTTGTTCAAACTATTGGGGTCAGAATTCAATTTTTCCACCAGCTTTCATCCTCAAACCGATGGGCAGATCGAGAGAGTGAATGCCTTATTGGAGCTCTACCTTAGGCATTATGTGAGTGCTAACCCAAAGAATTGGACAAATTTATTTGATGTGGCTCAGTTCTCATACAACTTACAAAGGAGTGAATCAACAGGTATGAGTCCCTTTGAGATTGTTACTGGACAACAACCTTACACGACTAGCAAGATTGCCACAGGTTATCAAGGGTCGAATCCATCTGCCTACCGCTTTGACAAGAAGTGGGATGAGCAGAAGGACCTTGCAAGAGTGCAATTGTCCAAGACGGCAAAGATGATGAAAAAGTGGGCAGACAGAAAGAGGCATCCCTTAGATTTTGATGAAGGGGATCTTGTGTTGGTAAAGTTGATGCCTCATGAAAGCCGAGGTTTTGCCAAGTTGCACAAGAGGCTAGTGTGACGATACGAGGATCCTTTTAAGGTGTTAAAGAGGATCGACAAGGTGTCATACAAGCTTGAGTTGCCACCAAGATTGAAGTTCCATTTTGTCTTCCATGTGAGTTTGTTGAAGCCATTCCAAGAAGACAAGGAAGATCCGGAGAGGGGGAAGTCCAAGAGAGCTCCCACAACTGTGTCCAATGCCAATGATAAGAAACTGGATGAGATCCTATCAAGGTGCGTGGTGAAAAAGAGTGGGAAGCACATGAACCATGTGGAGTATTTGGTTCGATGGAAAGGCGACCCTCCTTACGAGACTAGCTGGGAAAAAGATTTCAATCTTTGGCAGTACCAAGATGAAATCAACGACTTCTTGAGGCAGAACACAACGAGGAGGTTGTCGAGTTTGATGGGGGAGAATGTCACGACCAAAAGTCAGACTACGCGTCATTTGATTTCGTGTGTGACACGTCCCTCAAATTGAGAGCCTCAATCAAGAGGAATCGACACATTAATGGAGAATCAATCAAAGGCAATCAAGGAATTCAATGAGAATTCGTTCCTGCCATATAGGAGACCCGATTTGGGGAATCAAGGTAATCAATGTAATCAAAGATTACCATAGATGGGAAATCAGTCATTAGTGATTGCCTTGTATATCTTTGTATAGACTCTGTTAGATTGGTTGACTCGATCTCCACCATTCATTGAGGAGCTGTATTGGTTATATAAGGGGTGTCTCCCCTCATTTGTAATCATCAAGTAATTCTTGCAAATATTGAGAGTTTAAAGTTTTCTCTCTATTCTCTTATGTCTCTCTCTTTTGTTTGTGTTCTAAGCTTAGTATTCTAGCTAGCTTTGTGAGGAAGCCTGACTTAACCTATTACGAGTGCGATAGTCTAAGGCCACACAGAGAGTTTCTATTCTGCAAAACTCTAGTCCTGTGATAATAGGCATTATAGAAATTTAGAGTCCGATAGAATTGAGCTCCGTTATAACTTTCCAAAGTTACAACTAATAGGATTTTTATCTTCATATCTTGTCTGTTAATTTTTTTTACTATTTAGAAAATAAAAAATATTTATTTTTATTTCCCTAAAATCAATTTTCTCATCTCAATAAATTTTTTGAAATATCTCGTCCTTGGTTGAGCTTCATATGTAAGGTTTTGAAATCAAAATTTCACATTTTAAATTTTTTAGTCTGTCTCTTTCTCTCTCAAACACTATTTGCTGGGCGAGTAGAAAAAACAGATGAAACTGAATATTGAGTGAAGAGGCCGGTTGGAATACAGTTAGTGGCAAATATTTGGGTAGTATAGATGAAGTGGAAAAGCGAAGGTTATATTTTATTTTGTAATTTGTTGTTTATTTATATCGTAAAATATAAATTTTATTGTTAATGTGAAGTTTATTTTAGTTAGTTTTTAGATATTTGCAAAGTAATCTACCACCTATTGGGGGAAAGTTAGTAGCTTGGCAAATAAAAAGCGAAGGATGCCTACTCGATGTTGTGTTGTGATGGCTTATTTATTTAATGTGTTGTTTATTGGGAATAAAATATAATATTCCTTGTGTGTTTGCAGAGGAAGAGTGTGGTTGGGTCTAATGCGAAGGTTCCAAGAGTGAGGGATTGGTGGTGAAAGCATGCAGGGAGAGTAACTGTAAAGTAGAGTGGGAATTGCGTAGTCATGTAGTACCTATAAATATAGCATTGTAATGGATTGTACTACTAAATGATGGTCAGGTTAGCATGGATAACGTTCTCATATAATATTATAGTTATTGAATGTGTATACATTATGTGATAATACCTAGGATTTGTTGTGTTGGCCAAGTCAATATAATGGACTAGTAATCTTGTAATAGGTAAGAGGGTTGAGCTACCTAATCATGTATATTGAAGTGGAGTGAACTTGAAACATTGAATTGGGTAAGTTATAAGTGTGCACCTAAGGGTTATTTATTGCATAGTCATGTATTTTGTTGGTGATACCAAATCAAATGGTTATACTGTAGACATTATTAAATTGACACATCAATTGTAGTTTACGTTAGAATATGTGTATATATAAGGCGTCACAATGTGGATGATATAGCCATGGTAGTAGCCAACATTGTGTTCAACAATATCGGTAGACTCATTAATAATCATGTTGCATTAACGAGTATGTTATTAATTTCGCAGATGTCAAATTTCATCATGGTTGGTCAAACGAGATAGTTAAAGTAAATGAATAAAAAATGTGATAACTATATTAAATGATGTGAGATTAGGATATATTAGTCAGAACCTAGCAAAGGTAAACTGATATATTGGTGTGTCAATGATCGATTTTGTGGTTGGTGTAATCCCATGGAGGACAGCTCAAAGGTAATTACTAACATCGATATGTATAAGATGCATGAAATTCTGAAATATATTAATGTTAATATGGAGGAAATGAAAGAGAAATTTGCATCGAAGATGAAAATAATGCTTACAGTTATGTTTGTAATATGTTATTATATAATCATCAGGTAGGTGATAAGAATTATAGTTGATGTTGGAACTGATTTGTATGTGTTTTGATTACACCGTTATGTATGTATATGCTATGGCTCATGGATATGAAATGTGATCGAGCTACTGTTTTTATAAGTGATTGTTCACAACTATGTGACCTACGGAATGACCCTGAAGATCGTAGTAATAGAAGTGATTGAGCTCATACAAAATTCTATTATAGTCATATAAAACGACATGACACTTATATTTTGGTATTACACGAATATATAATACTCACATAAAGTAGAAACAAATAGACAATTTATTATTACACTCTTCTGTTATACTGTCATAAAATAGAAGAATTCTTATCTTGCTGTAACATTCTTATTTTATACTGACATAAATCTCACATATAAACAAATTTCCATAAATACCAAAGTCATGATCACACAAAATAGTTCCTAAAGAAACATCAAAGTTACAGCAAATAAGGAAGTATCCACATTATGTTTAAGAAATAAGCATCCAAAGTTACTATTCAAGTTGTTGTCTCTTTCGATCTTTTTTGTTTTGAACAACTCTTGATATCCCCTTATATGAATAAGAAAGTTCTCTGTCAATGGGAAGGATTTAGGTGCAACTGATAGCTTCCCCTCCGCCAATTACTTCACCCAACTTGTTGTATCTTTTATTCCCTTTCCTCTCACCAAATCCTCTGCCTAGAAACATTATATACACTAAGTGCTTCATCATCAGAATAAAATACTGCTCCTATCTTTAGTTCTTACCTTACTGGGTTTGGTTCGCTATCCTTTGGTCTTGGGTGTTCATTTGTGATACCTTTAATATTAAAAAAATACTCATTTTTTTTGTATGCTAGTAACTCATATGATTTACTATTGATGATACATCCCTTTTTCCCAACCTTGCATTAGAAATTCTTCTTCAACCTTCCGATTTTTTTGTTTTCCTCCAAATATTTCTAACCTTTGGCATGAAGCTGTACAAAAAGTAAGAGAGAGAACAACATCTTTCTTTTTCAAAATCAAAATATCTGATAAAAAAATAATATGATAATATTGTCAGATTATTTTAATATATTATTTTCATCTTTACTCAAGTTTTGCATTAGTAACCCTGCAAGAAAAAAAATAATAATAGAAAAAGGCCAGTGGAATGTCTAGTGGCAACTATATTAGAGGCGGTGATAAGTTACGTCTCCCCCTCTGGCTGCTGGAATTGGTCTTTATTTCAGAACTATCTACCCTCTTCCGTATGCCTTCATTTTGGCGGAGACATCTCCCCCTCCCTATCAAGGTGCGGCAGATATGTTAAGGTAGAGTCTCACAATGAATGGAGAATTTTCAGTACAATCATTCCATGAACTTTTCCAAGCCTCAACTCGCAGGGCTTCCTCTGTGAAATGGAAACATATATGGCAATGGGCTGGTCCTGAAAGAGTTACAAGTTTCTTATGGCTTCTGGCTCATAATAGGTTACCAACCAAAGCCTTTTACCTTCAGAGGAGGATAGTTGCCAGTGACAAGTGTCCATGCCGCAATCAGGAATCAGAAACATGCATTCATGTGTTCAGAGATTGTAGTGCATCATGTGATATATGGCTGCACTTAGTCCGAGTTTCCCATCAATATGACTTCTTTTCCTCCAATTTGGAAGATTGGTTATCAACCCACCTGAGTGATACTGAAACTTCCTACTCAGTTCCATGGCAAGTCCCATTTGGCACTGCATTGTGGGTAAGTCCTATTTGGCACTACATTGTGGGTCATGTGGAAGTGGATGAATGATCTAATTTTTGAAGCCAAACCTGTCCCGGATTTTTGTCCTATCACAAATATTCGAATGAGAGCAAAGGAGTTTTACCATGCTACCTTGATGCTGAAGTGCGCATCGTCATTAAGGACTAGAAGGGAAGATAAATGGGTGGCTAGATTTCCCCAATTACGGGATAGATTATACTAAACTGTGATGGAAGTCAGAATGTGAACTCTGGGGCAACTTATGCAGGAGGGGCATTGAGGAACTTGGAAGGGAACTGGATTTTGGGTTTTACCCATTCAATGGGCCATTGCTAAGCTTGGGAAGCGGAATTATGGGCAGTGTTTACAGGGCGGAATTATGGCCATTGATTTGATTATAAAAAACCAATAATATTTATTTATTTTCTTTGTAGTTGTTGGATGGTAGGAAATAAAAAACCAACTAATGGAATACTCATAAATTTTATTAAGATAATCTTTTTGTCCTAAAAAATATAATTTTAGTTTAATGAGGATAAAATAGATATTTTAATATTAATATATGTCTCTTTCCTCATTAATAATCAAACATAAACATAGAATTTATAATTAAAAACCAATATAATTTTTTTAATTCTAATCTAAAACTAATCTAACACTAACACTAACACTAATAATTTTAATAATTTTATATGTCAGGATCATTGGGACTCTCAGCGGAACAGATCAGGACTTAGAACTTCCTCCCTGGTGTTTCCGAAAAGAAAATCCACCAATTAAAATCAATTTAATTGAAAAATCATAGATCAGTCGAAAATGAAATATTCACTATTCAGTTCGAAAGAAATCCCGTCTGATAAAATAGTTGTGTGGTCCCTACCCCAAGATTTATGGTGGGGACAACTTCAACTGTCTCCTCCGCCCTCATCCAATCTCGAGGGCCCTGACCCATAACACAACAACTTGGGATCACACGACACTGCTAACCCATGTCCAAGAACCAAGAAGGAAGGAGAAGCTCCAGAGAAATCCAGAATCTGTACTTCCTATCACTAGGACCATTGTCTCCAGAAATGTCTACGCTTCCTTTAAATATCGCCACCTTCCTCTTCCTCCCACAGTACCAACCCCACAATTCTTCAATATCCGAGCTAGCCCTTCTCGAGCAATTATAGATAGTAAAAATGCCTCAAGCTCTATCGAATTTGACAGTCTCTCTTCCTCTGTGGTCGAAAAGAAGCTTGACGTTACCCACATCTCCTCCTGGAATAGCATGTAATCTCACCGGGAAAAACAACAGAAACAGAGTCGTCAGGGCCGTTTCAGGAGAGAACAGAGACAGTCTTGATCACTTGCAAAGGGTCAGCAAGAAACAACCCCAACAGCAACAGCAGCAACCCAAGAGAAGAGTTGGCCCGGCTGCGCCAGTTGGTAAGTGGGAACTCCTCAACTGTCTTTCCGGCGATAAAATATAGGAAAGACTGGATATATACGGTAATTTTTTTGGTGGGTTAATCTTGCAGGGTTGTGGGATAGATTCCCAACAGCAAGAACAGTGCAACAGATGATGGACACAATGGATAGGCTGATGGAGGAGCCGTCTGTGTACTCAGGTGGATGGCCATCAGGTGTGACTACCGAGGGAAATGGGTATAACAGAGGAGGCAGGACTCCATGGGATGTGAAGGAAGGTGAGAATGAGTACAAGATGAGGTTTGACATGCCAGGAATGAGGAAAGAAGATGTGAAAGTTTGGGTGGAAGAGAAGATGCTGGTTGTGAAGGCGGAGAAAATCCCGAAGAAGAATGTAAATGGTGAGGTCGACGAAGAGGGGGACTGGTCTGCTAAGAGCTTTGGGAGATATAGCAGTAGAATCGCGTTGCCTGAGAGTGTTGAATTTGAGAAGATAACAGCAGAGGTGAGGGATGGAGTGTTGTATTTAACTATCCCCAAAGCTACCACCACTTCCAAGATTCTTGATATTAATGTCCAATGATTTGTTAATTTTGAGATAAATAATTTTCGGATAACTAAGTTATCATTTGGGAAAGATTATGTTAATTTTAGTGTATTAGCTTTGCTCTTTTTTTTTTAAAAAAAATTTAGTGTTTTTATTTGAAGGCAATTCTGGTAATGTGTATTATGCTGAGCCAAGTTTTGTTAACATTATTTTCAATACTACTTAATTCTTAATTCTTCAAATAAAGAACAAAATATGATTTATAAGGGAAACCAACCAGCAAGGAAGAATAATCTAACATAAAACAACCCAAAACACACATGAATAAAATGTGTAAGAAAGGTTTATATCAATCAAATTCTGAAAATAAATCATAAGCCCAAATAAGTGAGCATTTGGATTAGAATTTGAATCGGAGTAAAGAAAAAGAATGGAAGTGAAGGCATCAAAGAGGAGTATGAAAAATATCTTAGTAATTATGTTAATCTTGAGTGTTCTCTCCATATTTAGTATTTTTTATAATTAATTAAATGGAATAGGATTATGACACTCTTGAAAAAGAAATTTTAGTGTATTAGCTTTGCTTTCTTTTTTTTTTTAAAAAAAAAAATTTAGTGTTTTTATTTCAAGACATAAGCCAAGTTTTGTTAACACTATTTTCATTACTACTCAACTCTTAATTCTTCAATCACGGAACAAAATATGTTCTAAGGGAAACCAACCATCAAGAAAGATAATTTAATAACAAATAACAGAAACATATGAATAAATTGAGTAAGAAAACCTCAAATTGGATTTATATCAATCAAATTTCGAAAATAAAGCACAATCGACTTTGGAATGAAACCCAAGTGAATATTTGGATAAAAATTTGAATAGGAGTAAAGAGAAAAAAAAAAAAGAACGAGTGAAGACATCAAAGAGGAGTGTGAAAAATGCTTTTAAGACTATAAATATTTCAAAATTTCAAATATTAATACATTAGAACTTAACTGATCTAGAAAATCTTGAAACAACATTTAAAATCCAATAACACATAAGAACCATCAAATTAATATTTTATAACATAAAAGATTTTAAACGTGTAAGACACCTAACATTCAAAACAGGCCGGATTATGAAAAATCAACTATATAATAAAAAAAAAACATAAAAATATTAATACATCACCGCCAACCTCCTAAAACTACCACACACACTCTAAGACATTAATACTTGCTCCAAAACTACCGACAAACTATTAGTCAATGGGTCAAAAAAGATGAGATATCACATAAGATCTCTACACACCTCCCCTAAGTGCATTTGCTTATTATTTATCCAACATTCGGCGTCTTCGACAACTAACTAATTCGATACGAGCAGAGTATAACCCTTTCTAATTAGAAAGGTGGTAAACTCTTCCTTGGGGATAAACATGTGTTAGTCTTTGAGAAAAGAGTACTAATCCCATGAGGAAGTTGGACAACAATGCACTTCTCTAACAACATGGCTTTTGTTATTGCCTCCCTTCTTAGATTTGGTGCAGACACAAAGAGAATTAGAACAACTAATTGCTCATCGATTAATCATGTCATTGACTTTTAAGATCTAAAGTTCAACAATGGTTAGAAAAACCACATCAACTATGAGAACATACTTGAGCATAGGTCTTCTCATGACACAAATTCCAGGAACCGAAATGATGAGATAGGGAACATAGTGGGAAATAATGAGGATCCACATACACAAACAGCAGCATTTCTAAAATTTTAACATACCAACAGCAGATGATAATCAAATTGCCGTCTATTCCTTTTTCCCAGCATCTTTGAGCTGTCCTTTCTTCCGAATATTAAGGCAGAAACCTAGTCGCCATGCATCAACAATGGATTCTGGCAGAGAATGTAGCAATCCCCAAAGAAGGGAATGAGGCCAGTAGGGTGTGCAACGGTGTTCATATCCTACAGAACGCAGACCTGCCCGGGCATAACCCTCACTCGACGGAACAAAAAAGGAAGATCTCTTGATTGATGCCATCTTTGTTGCTACGTACAGAGGAACCTACATCCAGGGATCCTTTAGTTCATTGGAAAATGAATACAATCCATTAATCATATGAACTAATCATGAGAATAAGCGTACATCATAGAAGCAATCTCTCCTCAATTTTATTAACTTGAAATGTCAAATAAAATGAAAATGCACTCTGATTTTTATAAAATGCGAACAACCTAACTCAAGATACTGAACCTTCATGCATGTCAGTAGTAGCCTCTGCTCAATAGCCTAGACATAACCATTTTTCAGCCTCCCCTCCTAGGCCAGCGACATCCATTCTTATTCCTAACCTTAAAGAGAATTGTTTCCAAAAGTCACCAAGTCATGCTAGCTAGTTGAGCCAAAAGGACAAGCAAGAGAAGCAAAAGAGGGGATACATTTCAATCGATAAGAAAGTGAATTGCAAGGTAAAGCATCCTTTCTTTCACTAATATGAAATTATAGTGATTTCAACAATCTTAAGATGTAGATTTTAAGGCAAAATTAGTTCATCGTCTGTTAATAATAAAACGAAGTAGAAAACTACTTGGCTAGATACATCTGCAAACTACAGCATCTTGTATGAAAAGTAACACTGTGGAACTGACTACTGAAGATAGAGAACAGACATGATTTAACATAAACATAATTAAGTATATAAGAGCATTTTATTGTATTCCCAAAGTGGCAAAAAATATCTCAAATATCAAAATTTTTGAAAGTAGATGAAAGTTTACTCCTGCTAGCGACAGTAATTATATACTCAGAACAGGGACAACATCTTGCAAGGATTATGAGGAACAGAACAGGGTTTGAGTGAGTTGTTGAAATAGACAGGATTCTCAAACCAAGGTAAATAGCTTATAGGATTGAACAAAGGAATACAATAATTACACAAGACGTGTTACAGAAAACAATCATATTGTAAGTACTCATAGTTAGAAGTTTTGTCCATTTTCTCACTATAGCAGAGCACCAGTTGACAAACTGGACAAAAAAGTCAGTGTTTGTAGTTAGAAGTTCACTTTCACCTTATCATATCGACTTTTTCAAAAATTTCCATGTAAAAGCGCACTGTATTAGACATAATCAAGATATACCAAAGCGATAGAACTATCAGAAAAGCAGTAGCCAACCATAACTTCCAACTTTTTTTCCAAACATAAAGAGAATATAAAAGAAGAAACCAAAGCATTTTTTTTAACCAGAACCACTTAAATGATCAGATAAGACATAGCCACCGAGGAAATTATCATCACACTATCGAATGTTAACACAGTACCTGACACTGCACGTCGATTCCACTTTTCTTGTATTCAACATAAAGGCACCTCGAGAGTTGATCTACATATCTGAGACCAAGCACCAAAAGAAGAAAGCAAACTTTAGATCATTAAAATTGCACAAAAAAAAGCTTAAGATAGACACAAATGCTTACGCTTTAGTAGCAGCATAAACTGCATAAAGAGGATCAGAAGGAATGACGATTGCGGCTCCAGATCCAATATTGATAATAGCTCCTTTCTTCCTCTTCAACATTCCAGGCAAAACAGCTTTAGTAACTTTTGTAGTGCCTTCGACATTGACTTTAATCAAACTCTTCAATAATTCCTGATCCACCTCATGAAAGAACCTCGCATAAGGATATGAAACCCCAACATTGTTAATCAACACTCCAACATCTAACCCTTCAATGGCCTCTTTAATTCTTTCGACACCCACATCGATATCTCCACTGAAATCCACAACAACAGTCTTGATTTGAACGCTGCTGTACTTGGACTGAATCAAACCCGAAATATCCTTAAGTTTATCCGGGTTTCGTCCAACCAAGACCAAATTGAGACCTTTCCTCGCCAACTGGAAAGCAAAGCCTTTGCCAATACCGTCTGTCGGCCCCGTCACCAGTGCCCAGGACCCGTATTTCTTCAGATTCTTGGCCGGCCTGAGGAAACTAACGTAGACCCATTTGAGGATTGACAGAAAGCATTTCAGAACCGAGAGAGAACCGAGGCCAAAGAGCAAAAGAAGCCATAAAGGCTGGGCCTTGAGTTGGTCCAGTAAGCAAAGCTCCATTTGTTGTGATGGGGAGCTGAAAAGGAATGGATTCAGCAGAGGAATCCGAGAAGAACCTTATAGGATTCGGACTTGGAAAGCAGAAAGAGGAGAGTGTTTGCGTGGAAGAGAAACAGAGTGAGAGGGTTGGTGAAGGCAGATGAGCGGTGAGTGAATTTATTGAGATTTGAATGGGAACGTAAGGGAAGGATGGCTACGGGGATGGTGAAGTTGATGAGCTGAAAACCAACGCATTTATGTATCGAAGCGGACAGCCAGAGTCCCCATAACTGGAACCCCGAATTTCAGTGAGACAGGAAATGGGATTTTTAATTATAATTTTTTATTACAAGATAAATAGTTTTGACTTTATACATTTTCAAAGGTTTAAACATGAGACAAAATCCCACATTGTTTTTTATTTGGTAGACAACCAAACCTAACCAAAATTAAATTAAATATCCATATGAATAAAATTGTATAAAATTGTATTTCATTATTCAGAAACATGAAATTAATAGAGTCAATATTTTCATGCAAATAACTATAGAATTGGCAAAGGAAGGAGAGAGCTTCAGAACTAACAACTAACTAATTAAAGCATGAATTCTAACAACTAACTATAATGAATTCTCTGCAGTCTAGTTTTTCAATTTTTTTTTTTTTGGAATTTCTTTTTATATGTAGTTTGG
The DNA here is from genome assembly GCA_019739055.1 of Passiflora organensis. Taxonomy (NCBI): domain Eukaryota; kingdom Viridiplantae; phylum Streptophyta; class Magnoliopsida; order Malpighiales; family Passifloraceae; genus Passiflora; species Passiflora organensis. The sequence continues at coordinate 2,915,918 of JAEPBF010000103.1, forward strand.
TTTAACCAGAATTAGGATTTAGTTTCCAAAATTAAATACTTAGAATGGGATTGACAGCTAAATGGACAAAGCATTAATGGCATTATTTGGTTTTTGAAAATTAGTTAGTTAAATGAATAGGATGGAATGTTTATATGCAAATATGATGCATGCAGTTTTTTCTAGTCTAATTCGTTGAAAATCTATTGTTCGAATACATTGAGTTAGTGCAATTAATAGTGACATGTAATCACATGCATGCATGTGTTTACATGTGACTTGTGATTTCTAGCTATTGGAATATGAGTCTTTCTCTAGAGAAAAAGGGTGAAACATAACTTATTGGAATATGTTGGAATATGAGTCTTTTCAAAGTGATTTTTAAAGAATTAGAATTAGTAAAGTTTTTTTTTTGAATACTTAATAATGAAATTTTTATAGCTAAAAGACCAAGATCCACGTGATAAAAGCTTTCATATCATGTCTCGGAATCTTTAATATTATATATATTTTCTGAAATTATTTATATTATTTTTTAAAAAATTTCAATTTCAAATTAAATAAAATATCATCTTATTATTGAGCTAAATGACGTCATTTTGGTCAGGAGGTATTATAAAAAAAAATAAAATTTGTTCTTTTTTTCTTTTTTCTTTTCTTTTCTTCTTCTTCTCCTCTCTTCTCGTGTCCTTTTTTCCCTTGATTTGCTTTCCTCTCCAAACACCAAGGAATGCTGTTGCCAATCCTAACCTCTATTTGCAACACCTCTGCCACCAATAGATGCATATTCTTTCTAGCAACACACGGGCACTGAAATCGTAGGACTCACCAGGAGGAAGCCAGCGATGGTGTGGGTTTTTCATCCGGAAAAATTGGATTTTTTGGCCAACTCTAGTGGCTTCTTACTCTCTAACCTACATATTTGCATTCTACTCTTCATAAGCTTTCCATTTATATATAATATATTTGGTTGAGGTTTTAAGGAATTGGACATTAACCTACCCATCGCCGCCTATCACCACTGCACATGCCGCTGTCAGACTGGTCGTTGTCCGGCCACTCGCCACCTACTTCCCAAAATCCCCATTTCGACCATGTTACTTAATTCAACATTTTGAACGTGATGGTGCAATCAGTTTTCCAATATAATTTCAAAATTTTTACAGGAAAATGTATTTTAGCTTAAAATAGTAAATAATAATTTTAATAATAATATTATATTAATAAAAATATAATTTGAGATTTAATTATCCTATTTTCTAATATTAGAATATTTTTATTAAAATATTATTTTACCTCGGTTTGTATGCTATGGTATATTTGAGTACCCACAGTAGTTGTTGTTGGTTTGATTGGTATAACTGGTGGTTGTATGCTTGTAATGGTATATGTAGGCGTTTGACCTATATTGAGGCTTGTGTTGTTGCGTTGTGGACTGACAGACTATATACCGTGCTTGATTGTCTTTAGTTGGTTCTACATATAGGTGAGTGGGGACCTCACACTTTTATCTTGTTTTCGTTTTAAAATACATAATTGAGATTTATGTTTACAGAAAATTAAATGGTGAATCGTATTGGTACTTGGAATTACATGTTTTGTGTTTGGAAATATGATTGGTTTTATGGCTATGATATTTGACATGTATGCTGGTTTCATATTGAGATGCATATTATGATATGATGCAGGTGGTTGCACTGACTATAGAGACATGTGATTGTCTATGAGATTATATGCATGTTTTTGACACTGGGATATCAAATTGAGTTTAATTTACTTTAATTGGTTTTATATCCCACTTTGATTACTTGTGAGCATCCGCACTAACGATGATTAACTGAGATTGGTGACTGATAGGTCATATACTCCCTTTAGCACCCCTTGTCGTGGAGAGGATTTAATGTTAAAGGGAGATGGTCAATATAGGTTGATCTTAGCCTTCAACAACACTAATGTGGACTATATTTTTATAAAATAAATAAAAGACACACTAGTGGGCCTCGTCTTCTCCCCTGGCTTGGGAGTAGGCAAGTATTTTGTTAGCCGACTTTCTAACCTTTTTTAATAAAGAAAAGTATGCATATCTGGATGATTCACCATTTTAGTATTTACTGCTTACCTGGATTTGAGTTAGAATACTATTGAGACTTTACACAAATTTGTATTTTCAGTTTTGGATTTCGATCATGTTTATATCATACATTTCCTAGTCCTTATTTCCCCTCACTTGGATATTTAGTAAATATTTTAGCGTTGTCCAGTTATGCTTGCAGGTTCTTCAAATTAGCTGTTGATAATGGTATTTTGTTGTCTGGTTTATCAGTTGCTGTCAGGTATGATCAGGCTAACCAATTTAGATTGTATTATCTTGTTTTATATTTGGATTTAATTTTGTATATTTTCATTATACCCTTGTGTTTAGAATTATTGGTTTATATTTGAGATAAGATGGTTTAGTTTACCATGACAATACGTTATTGATTACTATTTTGGTTTTATACATGTTATCTGATGCTTGATTTTTATGGATTTTATTGGATATGTGGTTTATGATGATTGATTAGATTTGGTTGACTGCGATAGATTTTGTTGCAATCCAGATTTACCCTACTTTTGATTTTATTCCGTTATGATATTTTTACAGTTTTTTTTTCTAGACTTATGGGATTCCGAGGGTAGCACAATAATTATTATTCTTAGAGTTTTGTGGCAGAGGTGTTCACTCCTCGAGTAGGGTACAGGGCATGACAAGGCTGGTGGTACAAATCCTAAATGGAAAAGAATTTGCTATCCGAAGAACATATGAACACACAATGGAAAAGATTAAAAGTTAAAATTACATTCCGGATGGCATCACATTATAAACAGAGCCAAACTATAACAACTTGAAATTGAACTTAGTACGACTCCCATACTAAGTACAAGCTAACTCTAAATTTGACTTAGTGCCATATCCTAATCATACACAAACCACCTCAGAGGAAATACAATGAATATAATGCTTATATACGTCATCTCGAATGCACTAAATCCATTATCCTTTCCTCATAATGTCTGGGAATGAGCTCTTAATAATTAGTCTTGTATTAAATACCAATATTTTGACAGAAGTGTGTCAGGTAAGCGGATGGAAAAAATATACTATATAATTCACAAACAATCACACAACAATTTACAAAAGCATACATGCACACAATTTGCCCTTTTTCACACTTACACGATAATACACAATCATTGTCAATTCATATACAATAATATGACTATTTAGAGCATACATGATCGTGATTTGGGCTGAAACTATCTTCTAGTCTATTTGGGCCACAGACAAGACTAGAGTTTATTTGTGGCACAACAGATATAATAGAGGTAATGATGTCTTCGGGTGACATCTGATAACCCCAGGAATAAACAGTTCAGGAATGAGCATATACATAGTATACACGCCTAATTTCATTAATAATGATGTACTAGTATCTTAATACATTCAAATTGACTCAGGGAAAATAACTATGAATACAAATGCTCATACGATACCTCAAATTCTCGCAATCCACTTAAGTCTTCATGTTATGCCTGGGAGTGAGCTTTTATTCCTTAACCCTTCAATCATGCCAATGCCTGGCAGAAACCGTCTAAGTGAATGGATGGGAAAAACATATTCGACGACAGACAATCATACACTTAGTAAACACACACGCTGACATGCTAATAAAGACTCAACGAGTCAAAGATATGTAGTATAGTCAAATATAGCATAATTTCATAGCATTCAAAGCAATAAAGACCATGACCGAGCTGGAAATAGTTCTTAGTCTATTGAGGTCCTGGGATTCTGGATTGAGATACGTCAGTGGTAGTTACCAACTTACCTTTTTCCTCACTTACTACATTGCCCATTCCACTGATGCTGTCGGGGTGTTTTGTGAACTTGGATTGAACTAATTTTTGGTTCTTTGAATCTCTCCTTTGCTTGTTTGTTTTCGGAATTTAATGGAGGGTTACTTGCTGGATTTTGAGATCCTTATGGGACTTGTGTGTTGTGGTTCCTTTGATTAATTTTAAAGACTTCCACTAATGTTTGTTTTTATTCACTCCATATATTGCCAGAGTGCTTGTCCATTATCATGCTCCAACCTTATAACATAAGAAGGAAACTTAATAAAATCGGAACTTAGGGAGATAAGCCTTGCGAGATTCAAATAGGTCCTAGATTGGGTTTATTTGGGTTTCATGATGGTAAGGGTCCTAATAGGTTGGATTTGGGTCCTTACTGGTTTGGTAACAGAGCATGGTTTAAGAAATATGATTTTTTATACGCTAACATGTTTGTTGGTTTTGTATTTGTAGGGAGAGACATGTTCACACACCCACACACTTAGAGGATTAATACTGAAAATAATTTGATGTTAAAAACCTGGTTTGAAATGTTTAAATGTTATGTTTGATTGTTTAATTTGCTGTGTGTTTATGTGTGTTCTTATGCATTATATGATATGGTAAGTTCTGATGTGTTTTGATGAATGATTTGCTAGGTTTTCTTGTCATTGCCGAGTATGTGTATGATCTTTAGATGGGTGTTGTCGAATACTCCTTGATGCTGGTATGATTACCGAATGCATGAGTGTGTGCATGTGAGTGCCAGATGTGTTTTTTTTGTGAATGTGTGTGATTGCCAAGATTTGTGTATACTTGTGGGCATGTGTGTTTTATTTTTCAGCATATGCATATCGTCCGATGTACGCCTCTCCACCAGATGCCACTTTCTTTCCTTAGTTTCGTATTTGGGTTATGTGTTGAGTAACATTGTGTGTTTGTATAGTATGACAATGCAGAACATAAAAATGGATCATCTAGGTAGGTATGGGATTCAAGCCGAACAACAACTCATTGAGCAAAATGAACCGGTAGCACAGAAAGAGCAAGAAGGGCAACCTGAGCCCGAAAACCAACCAGGGCATCAGTCGCACCATTCATTGATCCATTAACGGCACAAATTCTAAATGTGTTACAAGGGATTGCTGCGAATCAACAGTGAATGAAAGACTAATTTCAGAATTCTCCTACACCCGCACTAGTGGAAGATCCTATTCCTTCACTTGAACTTGTTCAACTGGCTCATCCTAAGGAAGCCGAGCGACTACCAATTGTCATTGTGAAGTTTCTAAGGAAGCAGGTTAGATGGGATACAAAGATTTCAGCAGTTCAGCAGGTGCCACTATGGCTCATGAATGGATTGACTATGCTGAGTATCCTTATTCTTATGCATCTCTGATGACGACAAGATTTCCATCTCCAGTTTCTTACTTGAGGGAGAAGCCCTTGCATGGTGGAAAGTCGTGAGTTTGCGGTTCGGGGATAGTTTGCCTACGTGAGAAGAATTCCGACAGAAATTTGATGAAAGATTTTACACCCGATTCCACAAAAACAAGCAACGAAAAGCTTTCTATAAGATTGAACAAGGCACTCGTTCAATGCTGAAATATGAGAAGGAATTGAGGGAGTTATCCCAATTTTCACTAGAGGAAGATCGCTCTCCTTATCAGCTTGCGAGACGATTTCAAGATGGGCAGAGTACCGAGCTCAAAACCCTTGTGGGCATGCCACCGGTGCAGAATTTGCAAGAATTGATTGTTTTTGCGACTGATACCGAGAAGATCGTACAAAGTAAGAAGCCGTCCGCAGGATGTAGTGGTAGATTATCATGCATGATTCCAAGTTCAACCGTTGTACGGGACCCTATCCTCCAAAGAATAATGGCAACGGGGGTAACTTCTGGAGGAATTTTTCTGGTCCTAATCCCAATGGATCTACATGGAGTTCGCAGCCACGTCGATGCTACAATTGTGGCAAAATGGGTCATATTCAGAGGGACTTCCCTAAACTGAGATGTATCTCAGGCACACCAAGTGCAAGCCGAGGTGGGTATGCCAATCCCACTAAATCACCACCAAGCGCACCTGGAGGACTATCTAGTGAAGCTACAAGTAAGGTGCAACATAGGCCAACGAGATTGTTCACCTTGACTGATGCTGAAGCAAGCCCTGATGTGGTGATAGGTACTATTTCAGTCTTTTCTCAAAATGCTAAAGTGTTATTAGATCTCTGAATGAATAGATCATAGCATTTAGTTCAGATCGGCCTCTGTCTCCCCTGTCTCCTCTTATTGTGGTTCTGAACCCTTTGGGAGAGCAACTAACTTGTGATCTAGTCTACATCGGCTCTACTATACGTATGTGTTCAAGTATACTTTAAGTAGATTTGATTCCATTGGACATCCAAGAGCTGGATGTGATCTTAGGTATGGATTTCTTGGAAAAATATCAAGCCCAAATGGAGTGTTTCACAAAGTGTGTGTGGTTCACTCTTCCAGATGGTTACGATTATTGCTTTGAAGGTGATAGGCGAGTTGTTCCAACTTGCATAATTTCCTGGCTCGATGGAAAATGATTGATCAGCAAAGGATGTACTGTGTACCTCACGCATGCACATGACATTTCTAAAGAGTTCTCAGATTTGGATTCTATTCCAGTGGTTTGTGAATTTCTAGATGTGTTTCCCGAAGACATAGCTGATTTGCTGCCAACAATAGAAGTGGAATTCGACAATTTTACTAGTGACGGGTATGAATCCGATTTCCATTCCTCCCTATCATATGGCTCATATGAAAATGAAGGAATTGAAGATGCAAATGGAAGATTTGCTAGATCTTGGTTTCATCCGACCCAGTGTGTCACCTTTGGGAGCACTTATTTTGTTCATAAAGAAGAAAGATGGTTTGCTGCCATTATGCATCGACTATCGGCAGTTGAATCGTGTGACCTTGAAGAACAAGTACCCTCTACCGAGAATTGATAACCTATTCGACCAGCTCAAAGGTGCAGCCGTGTTTTCCAAGATCGATCTCAGATCAGAATATGTTCAGTTGCGTGTTCGTGAAGTTGATATTCCAAAAACTGCATACAGATTATGATACAGCCACTATGTATTTCTGGTTATGCCATTCAGTTTGACCAATGCACTAGCAGTGTTCATGGACCTGATGAATCAAGTATTTCGAGAGTTCACGGACAGATTTGTGTCTTCATTGACGACATTTTGATTTACTCAAAATCAGAAGAGTAGGGTGCTGAGCACTTGCGGATTGTGCTGAAAATTTTGAGGGATTGACACCAGTTCGCAAAAGTACTCCAAATGCGAATTCTGGTTACGCGTAGTTGGTTTCCTTGGCCTTTGTGTGGAACGAGAAATGCTAGTGAAGGTTTGAATAATTAAAGAACCGGTTAGTTTCTGCACCTATTCTTACCTTACCAGTCGATGGAAAAAAATATGTGGTGTACAATGATGAATCAAAATCCAGACTTGGATGCATGCTGATGCAAGATGGGAAAGTCGTTGTCTGTGCTTCCCAGCAGTTACATCCGCATGAAAACAACTATTCTATACTTGATTTGGAACTTGTAGCTGTGGTGTTCACATTGAAGATATGGCATCACTACCTGTATGGTGAGACGTGCAGAATCTTCACCGACCTCATGAAAGCAACTATTCTATACTTGATTTGGAACTTGTAGCTGTGGTGTTCACATTGAAGATATGGCACCACTACCTGTATGGTGAGATGTGCAGAATCTTCACCGACCTCAAAAGCTTGAAGTATCTCCTTACGTAGAAGGAGTTGAATATGAGACAACAATGATGGGTGGAGCTAATTAAAGACTACGATTTAATCATCGAATATCATCCTAGAAAAGAAAATGTTGTTTCTGATGCCTTAAGCCGAGAGACCCATTCTTCTTCTCCATCGATTTTAGCATATATGCCTGCACAGTACATGCCAATGCTGCTGGATTTGAGAGCTATGTGTGCATCGTGGCACTGATTTTTCTTGTTCATTGTTGGCTCAAATTGAAGTCAAGCAATCAGAAGATCCAAGATTGGCTAAAATTTGGCAACAAATATCTGATGGTGTTGATACCATAGTTCGTAATTTCAGAGTACGAGATGATGAAGTTCTTGTCGTTAGAAATTGGGTATGTATGCCACAAGATATTGATATTCGTAATCTAATTTTTTCCGAGGCACATAATTTGAAGTTTTCTATACATCCTGGTAGTAATAAGATGTACCGAGACTTGAAGGAGCAGTATTGGTGGCCGAACATGAAACATCATATTGGTGAGTTTGTTGCTCGATGCCTTGTATACCAACAAGTGAAAATCGAGCATCAAAGACCCGCTGGTTACTTCAGTCACTTCCGATTCCAGAATGGAAGTAGGAACATGGCATGATGGACTTTGTGACTGGTTTGCCTAGATCTCAATAAGGATTCGATGCCATTTGAGTGATCGCGGATCGACTGACGAAATCCGCACACTTCCTACCTGTTTGTGTGATAGACACCCCTGAGAAATTGGTTGTTCGTTATTTGGACAAGATTGTTTGTCTACATGGAGTGCCAATTTTCATTGTTTCAGATCATGACCCTCGTTTCACATCATGATTTTGGGAGAAATTCCAGAATGCCTTGGGTTTGAGACTGAATTTCAGTACAGCATTTCATTCCCAGACTGATGGTGAATCTGAAAGGACGATTCAAATACTTGAAGACATAATGCGTGCGTGTGTATTGGACCAAAATACCAATTGGGATTGATGTCTACCTTTTGCGGAGTTCACTTATAACAACAGTTTCCATGTAAACATTAGAATGGCTCCTTATGAAGCATTATATGGGAGACGTTGCAGAACGCCCGTTTGTTGGAATGAAGTAGGCGAGAGATGCCTAGATACTCCAGAATTGATTGATCAAGCAACAGAGCAGCAGAAATTGATTCTATAAAGGCTGAAGACAGTGCAAGATTGGTAGAAGAACTATGCCGATAATTCATGAAGGGATCTCGAATTTGCGGTGGGTGACAAGGTATTTTTAAAAGTCATCCCGTGGAAAGGTGCCTTTCATTTTCAGCAGCGAGGTAAACTAGCACCTCGATACATTGATCCGTATGATATTGTTGAAAGAATCGGCCCTGTTGCATACCGATTAGCATTGCCTCCAAATTTGGAAAGAATTCACAATGTGTTGTTTCATGTTTCAATGTTGAGAAAATATATATGAGACCCTGCTCATGTGCTCAAAGAACCACCAGTTAAAGTTGTTGAAGACCTATCCTATCCTGTACAATCAGTTGCCATACTAGATTGGTCAGTTCGTCAACTTCACAGTCGAAACGTGCCTATGGTATGAGTTGATTGGCGTAATGGCCAAGTTGAGGAATAGTCTTGGGAGACTGAAGAATCTATGCATGCAAAATTTCCTTACCTATATTCTTAGGTACTTGTGCTGAAATTTTGAGGATGAAATTTTTATACAGAGGGGATGATGTGAAACCCCGATTTTTGTGTACTAGAAGTCCAAAAGTCAGTGCAGCTGAAATGACAATTTTATCCTTGAAGAAATGGATGTGTGGTAGCCAAAATGGTAGTAAAGGTTTAGTGTTCATTTCTGATTTTATTTCTTTCTTATTTCATTTCTAGCATTAATGATATATTATCTATTCATAAGAGATAATTCCAAAATTAAATCCTAACGATTATCTCCTTATATCTAGCCTTAAAAGTAGGAAAATTAATCTCATAAACACCCTATACAAAGAGGTAGCTGACCACACTTAAAACCTACACCAAAAATACACAAAATCATCAAGCAATCAAACCCTACACCCTACCCTTGTTATCGAAATTTCTTAACCTTCACCATAGCCGAATTCTGTCATCCTTTATCAGATTTCTGAAAATATTAACTCATTGGAAACCTCTTTCCATCCTCTATCTTGCTACCTTGGTTTCATCATCAAAAGGTTATAATTTCCTTGTACTTTTCCTTATCGCAATTGCTGAGGGTTTGGTGCCGAAATTCTTTGACTGATCCTTCAATTGTTTTTTGTTGTTATTCATTTTGTTCATATCATTGTTTAGTATCTATTCATGTTATAATATCATGAATTCAACCTTTAAATCTTCCATATGAATAAAACTAACATGCTCCATACTTTTGCCTATTGCTATCGATTTTGATTAATTGACTTGTCTATTGGTTTCTAATCCTGTTCCTTTTAATCATATGTGTAACTAATAGCTAATCCGTCCTTGTAATCATGAAATCGCAACCCGTAAACCTTGTATGCATAAAATCAAAATTTCCCTTTTGAACCCTATCTTAGTGCCGAAATTTTCATGGTTAATTGGGATGATAAATCAAGCTGATTCTTGTTGTGTTCCTGGCTATCACATCACATATCTGATGGGGATGTATCACCAGCATCTGATCATTGGTTTCTGATAGGTTTGATGAGTGAAATTGGTAAGAAAATAGGATGTTTACTTGGTTATTGAGTATACATGCTTAGTATGGTTTTGTCTTTGCCTTATATTGATATAGGTGGTTCGGATCCTCTAAATAAAGGGAAAAAGATAGCTACTTGTTCAGAGAAAATAGAGATAGGATCTATACCTCATCGCTTTCTCTAGAGATCCTTGTTGTTTGATTGATGTTTTCGGTTGCATGTCTTTGTTATTGGTGTATGCGCATGCCTTATATTTGATATGAATAGTTGCGGATTGAACTATAGAATTGATAGGAAATTTCAAACCCCTAAGGTAGGTTGTGTATGACTAATGCGGTTGTATTGTGTGCTTATAATATGGTGATTAAGTTTTGTATGATTGAGGATGCCCTGCTATAGTGCTATGCTTTGTACTTGCTTGTGTTTGCTTGTACCTGTCAGTGTGTTAGGATCCTTTTCTTGTGGCTGTTTGGGGTAAACGATGATGGTCCTGAGAAGAGGAGAGGTTCTTACTGGTATTGGAGTCGTATGGGTGGCAATCCCTAGCATGTGCAAGCTGGATGCCTAGTCCTTTGTGTTAGCTAGATACATTGTCCTGTGTGATGACAATATGCCCTTATCCTTGTGTGGTTTGGATGCTCTAATCCTTGTGTGGTTAGGATGCCTAGTCTTGTGTGCTGGCAAGATGAATAAGCTTACTGATTAGCTTGTGTGCTAACCTTTTACCCTTTGTGCAGCAAAGCCTTGGACAACACAGGTGGAAGGGGATGACCTCTCTTTGATATGATTGAATGATGAATTACCTGCCTGTGTACTTCTGTTTTGGGAAGTGTTTGTAGTCCACCTTCAGCTTATAAGATTTCGGCCCTATCCCTATTGATTGTCTACTGTTTGCGTGATATCCCTTTAGATGTGTAGGCAAATTTGATATTGATTAGGAGATGTTTGTTTAGATTTCTGCAGATCTTATGATGTTGTGACCGTATTGAGGTTCTTGTAATCTCAACCTATTGTTTTCACCATTTTTCAGGCTTCGGTACATCATCTGTTCGTGGTACCAATGTGTAAGATCAAAGCTGCATGGCGGGACGATATTGCATCACATTCGCATACCTGCTTCCTTGCGGATTGCTTGCGCATATAATATGAACTTTGATTGGACTAATTTCTGGTTCTTTGAATCCCTCCTTTGCTTGTTTGTTTCCGAAATTTATTGGAGGATTACTTGTTGGATTTTGTGATGTCTATGGGACTTGTATGTTGTGGTTCCTTTGATTAATTTTAAAGACTGCCATTAATATTTTTTTTTACTCTGAATATTGCCAGAATGTTTATCCATTATCATGCTCTAACCTTTAAATAGCATAAGAAGAAAACTTAATAAAATCAGAATTTAGAAAGATAAGACTTGTGAGATTCAGTTAGGTCCTAGGTTGGGTTTATTTGGGTTTCACGACGGTAAGAGTCCTAATAAGTTGGATTTTGATCTTTACAAGAATTACTTCTATGAATATAAAATCCTTTAAATTTACCTCGAGCATGGCCAGTTGCCAATCGATCTGTTATTCCATTCTCGAGTTGCCTGGGAGTGAGGTCTATTTTATTATTCCTGCACTCATACAAAGAATCTGGCAAAAGCCTGCCAGGTGAGCAGACGGAAAAAATATATAGGTATTTCATACGCAATGGTTGTTTTAATCAACGAACAAGCTGACATGCAATGATTTAAGTGTTTCACACACACTAGTTCATTAATGCATTCAGCCATTCTCATACGATAATACACGTCATCATAGTTATGTAATATTCAGCAAGAATGACTCATCAGAGCACATATGACCATAATTTGGGCTGCTAGTATCTTCCAGTCTATTTGTGGCGCTCTATTCTCATTATCATTCAATTTATCTTATTATATCATGCAATAGACAAATCCATATCAAATTGATACCTAACCGATTCAATGACGATGCCAGGGTGTTAGGTGATGGTAGCTTCACCTAATCGATCTCTATATTGCAAGATCTTGTTGAAGATAAATCAATTAAAAATAAATAAAAAACCCTTTCCTTCCTTATCATCTCATGATTGATGCCTCCACACCATGCTACCAGACCTGGAGAGCTCTCAAGGGTTGTGTATGTTACTCTATGTGAACACAATGCAATCCACATATCAATATTGTATCCCGAATGCACCTAGTGCATTTGATGCATTTCAATAATTCATGACAGCATGTCACATTCATATAGTTCACAACATATTTATGATACTCGACATATATTATACTAGCTATCATGCTTAACACAACACCTCCCATACACACGCATGCACGAATCTAATTAATTATTTCATATTTAATCATATTTTCCTACTTATGTCAGCAATTAAGCAATTAAGAAGAAGGTTCCGTCCACTCATGGGTTTCGAAGCTCAAATATTCGTTAACGGTGCTTTAGAACAATTCCTCGAGGTCCTCCCACTGTAGGTATCCACCTACGCATAATAATTCTACATTCTCAATAAACCATTCATATATCATAATAACACATAAAATTATGTGTCTAACTCCTTAAACTGACACGTTTATCCTTAATTTTCCGAATCTTGTTTGATTTAATTGACCAATCAAATCAAATACAATTCATACAAATTTGATACCACTAGAATCCAAACTAAATCTAGTATTTTTTGGTAGTTTTTTATTTTTTCTATTTTCCTAAATTTTTCCTTAATTTATACCCCATTTTATCATTTTCTAGAGTTAAATTAACTCAGCCAATCAGGTTGCACCACTTGATAGCACCGGGTGCTGGCAGGCCATCTCCCGAACCCGCCCGAGGATGACATATGTCCCAATTAGGATGTGTCATACCTCGTCTGATCCTCAGGCTTGTACAATGCCTATTTACCCTAGCCAACGAACAACTTGTTGCCTGAATCTATAAACGATGAGTCGTTTGTAACACCCACAAACAAGCTGTCTTCCTTTGGCTGGGGTAGATGACCCATTGTTTGACTGGGATGTCTTCAACCTCCAACCGAACATCACAGCCTTCAAACCCTAATCTTCCAACTTCTAAAACTCCATACTCTCAACAATCCTCCACAATTTATACTCTTAATCAAGGCCTAAATTTTAACGAACTAAAACATATAATAACCATAAAAAATCATGGCCAAATATGGCTTGAGTAAGTAAAAATATGCTCAGATTCTGGACGGGAGAATTTTTTTTCTTTTTGGAATAAGACGATGTATTCACAGATTGGGAAATGCCCCATATATACAATGATGACAAAAACTACAATGAATGTCGTAAGTTGTCAAGATTACAACAGGGTAAATTAGTAATTCACTGGCAAAATAGCATGCCTAAACCCTTGAATAACCTAGTGCCAATCCTCTATAGGCAACAAAGCCCCCCAATACAGGATTTGCTTCCTAAATTTGCTCGAGCCCATTCTAGGCCATGTAGCATGCCTTCTAACAATATTTATCTAGATACCACACTGAAATTTTGAAATACCTTCTTATTTCTCGTAGTCCATATACTCCATAGAACTAAAGACAACATACACTCCCACACCTGCACCATTTTTCTTGACACGGAAGGCCCCTTCCCATTGCGCTATAAGATCCACTAGTTGATTGGGGCATACCCATAGGACACCCCATCTCCTTATTACCTCTGAACAGAAACTCCAAACTCCTTTACACAAAATGAACGTGTACTCAACATTGATTTTATCCCCATCGCGACTCAAGCACCCGATGTTCAAGGTATCTAGCAAAATCATCTTTGACAGCCTCCCCTTAGAAAAAATGTGATCCTAGCATGCCAACCACATAAGGGCTTTGCATTTGAGGGTCCCTTGGCATTTCCAAACCTCTGATAAATCACTAACTTTATCTCCAAAATGGGCTGATTCTTTTAACTCAATGTAGTTCTTGACTGAGAACTCACTCGACCCCTTCTGATCATCTAATACTATCCACGATGTTAGTGGATGAGGAAGCCTCCTACAGCCATGTTATTAGACGAGCCATTATCTCCTCTTCCTAAACAAAGAGGTTTATCTGCCACATGAATGACCACAAGCCCATCTGTGCCACCATATCAGCTTTTTGGGTAGAGACCTCGAAGAGCCACGAGAATTTGTTAGTTAACACCTCGTTTCTCCACCATTTGTCAGACTAGAAGCATATATCCCGACCATTTCCCAACTTCAAACACTAATTCTCTCTAATGCACCTTGCCGAGATAGACTCCCCATTGACAATTCTCAAGATATCCCTCCATATAACTGATTATGTTTCTGTAGACCGTAATCCCTTCCAATCCGAATCGTGGAATGTATAAATCTTTGAAAATTTTCACCATCAAACTGTTAGGATTCTCAAATAACCTCCGCACTACTTAGCTAATAGGAAGAGTTTTTTAACTATAGGCAACCAATTCCAGCACCTCCCTTGTCCCTACTAATGCATACCTTGTTCTACCTCATCTTGTTACGAATCGATACTACTCTTCTACAAGAATCTCCTTATCATTCTTTCAATTTCACTCTATACTCTTTTGGGCATCAAAATGTTGGACATGCTGAATATGGGGAAGCTTTTTAGGACCGATTTTATCATCACCATTCATCCCCCTAAGGACAGATGTCTACCTTTCCACCCTGCCAACCGCCTCCAAAAATTCCTAAGAAATCCTTCCCATGTTTTGTACTTCCTTGGACTTGCACCCAAAAGAAGACCTAGGTATTTTATCGGGAGACACTTAGCCTTGCATCTTAGTTTGCTTATTGTTTCTTCTAACTGGATGTTAATCCCAATCAACACACTCTTGGAGAAGTTGAATTTTAGCTCCGAAAAGAATGTGAAGCACCAGAGACGTTCCTGGTATCTTGCTTCCTCTTGCGTAGCCCCACTCTCAACCGCAGACCTCACATCATCCATCCAATCAATCTCTGCAAGCACATGCAATTTGTTCTCAAGACGTTCCAATTCTACCCGCTTTCATTCTCTGATTATCTTTCTAAGGAAAGAGAACTTCGCACTAGCCTCCAACCATAACTGATGGACCAGGTCTTGGAAATCCAAAACCTCCCACCAGAACTCCCAGTATCTGAAAGGTTTGGCTCCCCAAGCCAGAACCTCCCCTCTAAGAACAATCGGCTTGTAGTCAGACCAACCCTTATTCCCGACAAAGTGATGAAAATCTTAATGTTTGGTCTGCCATTCTACATTCACCATTGCTCTATCAATCCTGGAGGCTTTTAACCTAGAAAACTAGGTAAACCTACGAGAACCCAAACCCAACTTATTAAGACCCTTTACGCCATGAAACCCAAACAAGCCCAACCTAGGACCTATCTGAATCCCACAAGGCTCAATCTTACTAGTTTCGTTTTATTAGATTTATTTCTTATGCTTTTTAAAGATTGGAGCATGATAATGTTGGACAAACATTCTGACAACATACGAAGTGAAATAAAATATCAGCGGAAATCTTTATAATTAACCAAAGGAACCATAACACACAAACCCTATAGGAATCTCAAAATCTAACAAGATACCCTTCAATAAATTTTGGAAATAAATAAACAAATGAGGGATCCAAAGAACCAGAAAGTAGTCCAATCAAAATTCATGTTTAATGGTATATGCGCAAGCAATCAGCAAGGAAGGAGATATGCAAATGTGGTGTAATACCGTCCCGCCGTGCAGTCTTCATCTCATACACTAGTATCACTAATAGATGATGTACCTAAGCCTGAAAAATGGGTAAAAAAATAAGGTGAGATTACAAGATTCTTAGTTAGGTCACATAGTCATAAGATATGCAGAAATCTAAACAAACATCTCCCAAACAACATCAGATTTGCCTATACAACTAAAAGGATATCAAACATTCATCAATCAATCTCAATAGGGATAGAGCCAAAAGTAACAAGCTATGGGTGGACTAAGAACACTTCTGAAAAAAAAAACATAGGTAGGTAATTCATCATTTGATCTCATCAATAAAAAGGCTATCCCCTTCCACCTATGTTGTCCAAGACTTAGCTGCACAAAGGATAAATGGTTAGCAAATAATCTAATCAGCAAGTCTATCCATCCTGCCACACAAGGACAAGGCATCAAAGCCAAACAAGGACAAAGGCATCCAAACCACACAAGGATTAGGTATCCAACGTACACTTGCTGGGGATAACCACCCATGCGACTCCCATACTAGTATGAACCTCTCCTCTCCCTAGGAGCATCAGTGCTTATCTCGAATGGCCACCGAAAAAAGATCTTGATACACAATCATGTACAGCCAAACACAAGCAAGTACAAGACATAGCACCACAATAGGGCATCCTCAATCATATCACAACACAATAATCAAGTCCAATGTGCATAGCACATCCGAATTAGGCACACAAATCCTATCATAGGGGTCTGAAATTGCCTAAGGAATCCATAACTCAATCCACAACTATGAACACTAAAAACAAGGCATGCGCATACACAAAGAACTCAAACAAAGCATCAATTAAACAAAAAGGATGTTTGGAGAAACCGATAAGGTATACATCCTACCTTTCTTGTCTCTGAACAAGTAACTAATGCTTTGCCTTTATTAAGAGGATTCGAACCACCTATATAACCATAAGGCAAAGACAAAATCACACTAAGCATACACATTAAGAAACTAAATAAACATCCTAATTTCTTACCAATTCCACTCACCAAACCTATCAGAAACCAATGATCAAATGCTGCTGGAACCACCCCCTTTGGATGTGTGTTGTGATAGCCAATAACACAATAAGAATCAACCTAATTTTCCAACCCAGTTCACCATGAAAATTTCGGCACTAAGTTAAGGCAATAGAAAAAATTATGATTTCATGCATAAGGGGTTTAGAGGCTGCGATTTCATGATAACATAGAAAGATTGGGCGCCAAATACACATAAGATTAAAAGGAACAAGATAAAAAATCAAAAAACAAGTCAATTGGCAAAAATTGACAACAATAGGACAAAGGAGTACGGTATGCCAATTTCTGTTATCGGGAAGATTCAAAGGATGAATTCAGTATATTATAATATGATACCAAACAATCATATGAAAAAGAGGAACAAAAACCAATGCCAATTGAAAGATCAATCAAGGAATTTTGGTACCAATACCCTATAAATTGTTATTACATTAAACATAGGGAAGAACTAAACTTCTGATAATGAAACAAGGATAGAAATATAGAGGATGAAAATAGGTTTCTAATAAGCTATTATTCACAGAAATCTGATGAAGGATAAAAGAATTCGGCTATGGTAGGTGTTAAGTGAATTTCTGCAGCAAGAGTAAGAAAGAAGGGTATATCATGTGATGATTTTGGGGATTTTTGGTGTGAGGACATGCGTGTGGCCGGATGGTAAGTTTATAGGTTTAGTGGGATTAATTTTTCCTATTTTTAAGGCTAGATATAAGGAGATAATGATTAGGATTTAATTCTGGAATTATCCCTTAAGAATATGTGATATATCATTTAAGATAGAAATGAATTAAGGAAGGAATGAAATAGGAAAGAAACGAAATAAATCAAAAGAGGAAAGAACCTTAAATACCATTTCTGGCTACCACACATTCATTTCTTCAAAGGCAAAATGATTATTTCAGTTGCACTGGCATCTGGACTTCTAGAAGAAAGGATCAGGGTCTCACAAAACCTTTAACCGACTAGAGGTAGGTCAACAATGCCGTATCATCCATGAATTTTTTTAGTCTTTCTGTCCCTCTATCATCGAACGTGAGGCATATCCTCTCCTCTTGTGTCAGCACCTCGTTGAAATCCCTAAGGAGGACCCATGGCAACCTATGCTTGACCATTGGTCAAAGTATCTCCCTCCAAAGAATTCCTCTCTCCGCAGGTGAGTTGGGCATGTGAAGACTCGAGCACATGAAGCAATAACCAGTTACAATAATCTCTACTTCTAAGACAATCCTCCTCTCGAAGTAAGCACTACTCCTTACCATAACTACATTCCTATCCCATCTCGCAATTAAGCCACCTGCCTTGCCCTTAGCTTCACTGCTACACCATCCTACATTCCCACTAAACCATAGACTTCTCACCCATTCCTCATCCAAATTTGACACTTTGGTCTCCGCAGTAAAAAAAAGTAGAATATAGTTATCTTTCAATAATGCACGTAGTCCTTAGCATTGTAACTTATTTCTAATCCCTCTATAGTTCCAGAAGCATGTGTTTATCATGAGGATAATCACCACCCCTAACCATAAGAACTAACCTCTATGTCTTAAGTGGCACCTTACTGTGCCTAGTCCTTTTGTTTCTCCTCCATGAGCGCTTGGATCCTTGCCCTCAATTCCTCGCAGGAACTCCTCGATGTCAGTTGAAGTCTGTTAATGACCTCAAAAGTCGCTCTCACTTCGGACTTGATCGAATCTTCTTCTATTAACATTTCTAGTAGAGCTCAGGATGGATGCAACTTAGGAACTCAGGTTATGGCCTGGAATGTGTCTGGAATCACCATTGCTCTTAGGGAGTCGAAGGTTGCACACTGAAGCCCGCCCACCTGGTCACCCTCTGTAGTTCTTCAGCCGAAAAACCCCTTTGTCCAACCATGGGCATTTTAACTTTTATCAGTGCGAAGGCTTTTGCTAGGACCATGTCGGAACAAAAGCTATTACTTCCAAGAATCCGACCTCTGAAATCTTTGCTACACTCGTCCGATACTTGTCCCTCATCCTCGATAGTCATCCACTTTACCTCACATCCCCCACTCAGAAGATCTCATCAATTCAGCTTTGGGAACCCTTGATACTATTTGATAGACACCCCTTATCTCCTGTACTTGTGATAGTTACCACTCTGGAGCTCAGTTCTACCACCTGGCCCTTTTCCACCTCGTTTAGCTACCCTGTGTCTAGTGTGAGCTTGAGGAGACTCACTCCCCTTCAAGGTCTTCTCATTTTGGGCCTGGACTAGTTCTCCTAACACCAAGGGTATGCTCCCCTCGCTATAGCAGGTGATTTGACCCTTTTAAATAGGGAGAAACCCTTTAAATAGTAACTTGCCATACAATTCTTTTTACTTCATCAAAGAACCTTCCTCTTGCATGACAGACCTCGTCCATAGTGATTGCAAAATAGTTTGAACTCACCAATAAGTTGGCCCTCCCAGACACCTTGTCAAGCTGGTGGGTGCGCACACTAATCAAGGCAACTTTGAGGGATACTCAGTTTAGAGTATCCGAATAACAACTTCCCCAAAGATCTGAGTCAAACACTTGAAGATATCCTCTGGACATGCATGAAGTGGTATGCCTCGCATGCTCAACTAGTAAACTCTCCTTGAACCAGTGTCTTCCTAACGCCATGGGTGGAATTCTACGAATAGATCTTTCCAAAAATTGACGTTCTCTATTATTTCAAAACTCATTGCTTTATAAGAGGGGAAGGTAATAAGGAATGTATCATCTCCCATACTACTGGCCAATGTCCCCAAAGGAATTTTGTGCTTCTTGAGCGTGTCATTCCTTGCAATTTTGACAATAATCCTGTTGAGCCATTCTTTGTTCACTTCCGAAGATTCCATGTGAATCTCTAGAAAGTTTGTAGTCGGTTCTTCTAAACCAGCACCCCTTGTCACAACCTCCACATACGATCCAACCATTATCACTAGCCCTCCTAATCTCTCTGCTATCCTAGTACTACTTCCCATACCTTTACTTATATCATTAACCATGGGAGTCGACTTTCCTTTGACACAATTAGCCACAGAAGGGACTCTGGAGAAGTTTCCATGAGCACCATATCTAGCAGTACTAAAACTGAAGTGATGCCTGTTGAACTGCGCCACGTTTAGTCTCTCCACTCTCTTATTCTCATAGATGTCTGATTTTATACACCATACCAAGCCAAAATCTGAATTTATCATACTTCTTTTAAATGGAATGAACACATCCACCACAGGCTCGACGTTCCGAATCATTATTAAGAAGTTGTTCGGATTCCATTCCTCAGAAAGGAAGTCAGAAAATGAACTTCTCCTTCACAAATATACCCTTAGGGTCCTAACTGTGCTGCTATAAGGGGTAACTGGGATGTTGATCCTGGTCCCCTGATGGCCCTTGGCAGGTTAGTGGAGCTATAGGAGATGATGGGTTAGGTTGAAAGGGTGGAACAGGGTTTTGCTGAGGCTAGGGTTGGGAAGAGTTTGAGGGGTACGAAGTTTTTTGGTAGAGAGGAGGGGAAGGATTATGGTGAGGAGAGAAAGACTTATTTTGCGGGAGAAATTACATAATATCTAGCTCGATTCAACATAAAAATCGATGAGATCTATAGGGATAAGCTCGCATAGGAGAGACAAAGCTCTCGGATGAAGAATCAAGGCGTGGGACAGTTTGGAAAGGGCTAAAGGAGAAATGAAATTTTATCCCGCTAGGTCACCAGCCACACGTGGTGACCAGAAAATCCTAGGACGGCAGCCCGTTGTCAGCCTAATGACGTCGTATTCTCGTATAAGTGAAATGATGCCGTTTCACTTGATACTCGCACTTATCGTGCTTTTTTGTCAAAACGACACAGGTGGGTGTTGTTTTGACCAATCCTAGTCAAAACCATATCTCCTCTCATCGTTTTGACCTAAATATTATTATATTGATATAATTTAATAATATTAAATATAAATATTATTTATTAATTATAAAAAAATTTATCAATTTATAATAAATACTATATTACTTTAAAAATACCAAAACAATTTCTATAAATTCTTTATGAATAGGAGATTTCATCAAATCAATAATCTTATTTTTTTCATAATTACTTAATTTCTTAAAAATCAAATACCTCTTTTGTATACTTTGCAAAAATTATAATAAATTTAAATATTTCTGTAAAATTTCTCCAAAAAATTTTACAACCTTACCAATAATCAATAGAGTAATCTATAGTTTTAAAATTCTAAAACCATTAATACTACTTTATTATGATTTTCCAATCATAAAATAAATATTACAATAAATTTTAAAAATTACTATACAATTCAAAATATTTCAATTCACTCCTTAATTTCGCAATCAATTTTGATTTGTGGGCTAAGATCTACTAACATCGTTATTGTTGGATCATGGTTTCATCCGACCCAGTGTGTCACTGTGGGGAACACTTGTCTTGTTCGTGAAAAATAAAGATGGTTCGCTGCGACTACGCATCGACTATCGACAGCTAAATTGCATGACCGTAAAGAACAAGGATCCTTGACCGCGCATCGATGACTTGTTCGAACAGCTCCTAGGTGCAGTCGTGTTCTCTAATGTGAAACCCCAAATTTTGAGTCCTAGAAGTCCAGAAGCCAGTGCAGGTGAAAAGACGATTTTGCCCCAGAAGGAAAGGATGTGTGATGGCCGAAATTGGTAAGAGTGGTATGGTAGTTAATTCTGGTATAAATTCCTTTAATCGAAGTCCTTATAGATAGATAATTGCCTTAGAGATTAAAATCCCTAAAAATAGGGGAAGATAATTACAGAATTTAATTCAGATAATTATCCTACTTTTATTAAGCCTTGAAGATAGGGATTATAATCTCATAACCATCTTATATAAATAGAAGCCAATCCCCACAAAAATTATTCATAGAAAACACACAAAAAATCGTATAGCCTAAAACCCTAACGCCTCTCTATATCTGCCAAATTCGTTAAAACTTTAAACCAGCATAACTCACTCATCGCTTGTCGGATTCCTATAAATAATAGCTTGTTGGAAAGCTCTTTTCATATTCTTTCCAACCATATATGTTTTTTTGTTTGGACATAAATATTTCCTTATCTAAGATTAAGTCGAAATTTGGCAACAAAATTAGTTTTTTTTTTAGATTTCTACAATTTTTGTCTTCGTTTGATTTCTGTTGTCGTTTCGTGTGTTCTTATGATTTCTTAGCATCTATTTATGATGTGTGATCATGAATTTCTTTCTTTTAAACTTCTCTATGCTTAAAGTCAAAATTGTCCTATGCCCTACTCTTAGCGACGAAATTTGCATAGTTAATTGGAATGGTAATTCAGGTTGAATCTTGTTAAGTTCCTGTCTATCACATCACACATCCAAGGGGGAGGCACCTGCAGCATCTGATCACTGGTTTCTGATAGGTTTGGTGAGTGGAATTGGTAAGGAAATAGGGTATTCAATTGATTATTGAATATGCATACTTAGTTTGTTTTTGTCTTTGCCTGGTGATAGTATAGGTGGTTTGGAATTACCTAATAAAGGCAAAGGAGTAGCTTCTTGTTCAGAGACAAGAGAGGTAGGATCTATGCCTCATTGGTTTCTCTAGAGACTCCTGTTATTTTCTTGATGTTTTTGATACCTGCCCTTGTTGTATTGCATACGATTTGATTATAGGGTGAGAGTATGAATTTCGGATTGAGATATGGATCTCATAGGCTATATTGAACCCCTGAGTTAGGTATTGAGTGCCTGGGTTTCATATGTTATGTGAATTCAATATGCTGATTGTGTTCTGACATGATTGAGTATACCCTGCTATGGTATTATGCTTTGTACTTGCCTGTGTGTGCTTGTACGTGTTTGTGTGTTAGGATCCTTTTTCAGTGGCCATTTGGGGTAACTGCTAATGCTCTTAGGGAGAGGAGAGGTTCTTACTGGTATGGGAGTTGTATGGGTGGTAAAGCCCAGCATGCACGCGCTGGATGTATGATCCTTGTGTGGCCGGAACCCTGTCCTTGTGTGGCAGGAAGCCCTTATCCTTGTGTGGTTTGGGATGCCCAAGTCCGTGTGTGGCTTGGGAAGACTTGTCCTTGTGTGGCAAGACGACTAAACCCTCTTCTTGTGTGGCAGGAAGCCCTTATCCTTGTGTGGTTTGGGATGCCCAAGTCCTTGTGTGGCTTGGGAAGACTCGTCTTTGTGTGGCAAAACGACTTACTAGGCTTACTGATTAGCTTGTGTGTTAACTGTTTACCCTTTGTGCAGTAAGCCTTGGACAACACAGGTGGAAGGGGATGGCCTTTCTTCTTCATTTCCGAGAGCAATCTAATGAGATCCACCTACCTGTGTACTTTTGATAATTTCGGAAGTATTTATAGTCCTCCCTCAACCATAGATTCAACCCTAACCCCTTTCTGATTGATTCTTGAATTGCGTGATCCCCTTTAGATGTTTAGGAATGATCTAATGCGAATTGAGAGATTTGTGTTTAGGGTTTCTGCGGATCTTATGATGCTGCAACCCTACTGAGATTCTTGTAATCTCATACCATTGTTTTTTACCATTTTTCAGGCTTAGGTACATCCACTATCCATGGTACCCGTGTGTGAGATCAAGGCTGCACGGCGGGGCGATATCATATCACATTTGCATACTTGATCCTTGTTTACTTGCGCATATAACATGAATGATTGGGCTACTTTCTCGTTTATTTTTAGATTCCTCCTTTGCTTGCTATTTCCGAAATATATTGGAGGATTTCTTGCTGATTGTTTGGATCTCTATGGGACTTGTGTGTTATGAACCCAATGATTTAGTCTAAAGACTTCTGCTGATGTTTTATTTACTCCGTATGTTACCAGAATATTTGTCCAATATCATGCTCCAATTGTTGTTAAAAATTGAAATAAACATGCTATAAAAATCGGAAGTTAATGGTAAGCCTGGTGAGATTCAAATAGGTCCTAGGTGTCATTTGGGCTTATTTGGGTTTCACGGCGGTGATGACCTTAATCGGAGCAATTAGTAATAGATAGGAATTGGGGTCGTCACATCCAAAATCAATCTTAGATCTGGATACCATCAATTGCGAGTTTGTGATGTTGATATTCCAAAGACCACGTTCAGATCGCGATACGGCCACTATAAATTTATAGTTATGCCATTCGGTTAGACCACTGCACCAGCTGTGTTCATGGATCTGATGAATCGTGTGTTCTTTGAGTTCCTGTACAAATTTGTGATAGTCTTCATTGACAATATTCTGATTTATTCAAAATTGGAAGAAGAACATGCTAAGCCCTTGCGGATTGTGCTGAATATTCTGAGGGATTGGTGGTTGTTTGTAAAGTACTCCAAATGAGAATTCTGGGTACGGGAAGTTGGTTTCATGGCCATATTGTTTCCGCCCAAGGTGTGATAGTTGATCCAAAGAAGATTGAAGCCGTAGTTGCTTGGGAACCCCCGTGAACTGTGTTCAAAGTTCGTAGTTTCCTTGTTTTGGCCAAGTACTACTGTCGCTTTGTGAAGAATTTTTCATCACTTACTGGACCATACACGAAATTGACGCACAAAGGAGAGCTGTTCGTGTGGAACGAGAAATGCTGGTGAAGTTTCGAAGAATTGAAAATCCGATTGGTTTCTACACCAATCCTCACCTTACCAGTCGGTGGGAAAGAGTACGTGGTGTACAACGATGCATCGAGACCCTGACTTGGATGCGTATTGAAACAAGATGGGAAAGTCATTGCCTATGCTTCATGACAGTTGCAACCGCATGAAAGCAATTATCCTATGTACGATTTGGAGTTTGTGGCTATGGTGTTTGTGTTGAAAATATGGCACCACTATTTGTATGGCGAGACGTGCAGAATCTTCACCGACCACAAAAGCCTGAAATACCTCCTTATGCAAAAGGAGTTGAACATGAGACAATGAAGATGGTTGGAGCTGATTAAAGATTATGATCTAATCATCGAATATTATCTTGAAAAAACAAATGTTGTCACTGATGCCTTGAGCCCAAAGTTTCATCCTCCTTCCTCATCGGTTTTGGCTTACATGCGCACTTGTTACATGGTAATGTTGCTGGATTTGAAAGCTACACGTGTGTATCTTGGCACTGATTATTTTGGTTCGTTGTTGGCACAAATTGAAGTCACGCCTACCTTGATTGAGGAGTTCCGGAATCAGCAAACAGAAGATCCGAAACTGGTTAAAATTCGGAAGCAATTATCTGATGGTGTTGATGTCATAGCTCACGATTTCAGAGTGCGAGATGATGGAGTTCTTGTCTTCAGAAACCGGTTATGTGTACTATAAGATGTTGATATTCGTAATCTGATCTTACATGAGGTGCATAGTTCGAAGTTCATTATCCATCCTTGTAGCACCAAGATGTACCGAGACTTGAAGGAGCAGTATTGGTGGCCGAACATGAAGCGTCACATTGCTGAGTTTGTTGCCCGATGCCTCGTATGTGAACAAGTAAAGATCGAGCATTAAAGACACACTGGTCTACTTCAGTCACTTCCAATTCCAGAATGGAAGCGGGAGCATGTCACGATGGATTTTGTGACCGGTTTGCCTAGATCTCAGTGAGGATACAATGCCATTTGGGTGATCGTGGATCGATTGATGAAATCTGCACACTTCCTACCTGTAGGTGTGATAAACACACCCGAGAAATTAGTTGTTCGTTACTTGGACGGGATTGTTTGATTGCATGGAGTGCTAGTTTTCATCGTTTCAGATCGTGACCCTCGTTTTACATCGTGACTTTGGGAGAAATTCCAAAATGCACTGGGTTCAAAATTGAATTTCAGTATAGCATTTCATCCCCAAACTGATGGACAGTCTTAAAGAACGATTCATACACTTGAGGACATGCTATGTGCGAGTGTACTAGACCAACATACCGGTTGGGATCGATGTCTACCATTGGCATAATTTGCTTACAGCAATAGTTTCCATGTAAGCATCGGTATGGCATCTTATGAAGCGTTATATGGGAGACATTGCAGAACACTCATTTGTTGGAATGAAGTAGGCGAGAGACACTGAGACAATCCGAAATTGATTGATCAAGCAATGGAGCAGCTGAACTTGATTCGAAAACGGTTAAAGACAGCGTAAGTTTGGCAGAAAAATTATACCAATAATTGATGAAGGGAGCTGGAATTTGTGGTAGGTGACAAAATTTTTCTGAAAGTCTCCTCGTGGAAGGATATTCTTCATTTTCAGTAGCGAGGTAAGCTAGCACCTCGTTACATTGGTCTGTATGACATTGTCGAGAGGATCGGCTTTATTGCATACCGACTTGCATTACCTCCGAATATGGAATGAATTCACAACGTGTTTCACGTTTTGATGTTGAGAAAGTATGTGAAGGACCCTGCTCATGTGCTTGAAGAACCACCAATTGAGGTTGCTGAAGACCTATTCTATCCCTTACAGCCAATTGCCATACGAAATCAGTTAGTTCGTCAGCTTCGTAGTCCAAGCGTGCCAATGGTACGAGTTGTTTGGTGTAATGGCCAAATCGAGGAACAGTCTTGGGAGATTGAGGAATCTATACTTGCAAAATTTCCTTACCTGTTTGTATAGGTACTTGTGCCGAAATTTCGAGGATGAAATTCTTATAAGAACGGGAGGATGTGAGACCCCGAATTTTGAGTCCTAGAAGTCCATAAGCCAGTGCAGGTGAAATGACCATTTTTCCCTAGAAGAAATGGATGTTTGATGGCCGAAAATGGTATGGAATGTCTAGTAATCATTTCTGGTTTCATTTCTCTTTGATTTGTTTTCTTATTGGTTTAAACTTACCTTAGGAGATAAAATTTCTATAATTAAGGAAAGATAATTACAGAATTAAATTCTAATGATTATCTTACCTTATCTAGCCTTTAAAGTAGGGAAATTAATTCCATAAACACCCTATATAAAGATTAGCCCGCCAAACTTGTCCACACACACCAAAAACACACAAAATTCATTAAACCTCAAACCCTACACCGTACCCTATTGCTGCCGAAATTTTCTTGATCTGCAAACTAGCATAACTCTCTCATCCTTTGTCAGAATTCTGAAAATAATAGCTTGTTGGAAAGGTCTTTCCTTCCTCTATCTAGATATATTGGGTTAGTTATGAGAAAGTTATTTTTTCTCAGTCAAAATTCAAATTATAATTTGACGGTTTTGGTACCAAAATTTTGTGATTCTTCCTTTAATTAATTTCTGTTATTGTTCCTTTTGTTTGTATCATTATTTTGCATCCATTCATATTGTAAAATCATGAATTCATCCTTTGAATCTTCCCTATACATGAAATCAGCATTCCCTACCCTTTGCCCTATTGTTGCCGATTTTGATCAATTGATTAACCTATTGGTTTCTGATTTTGTTTCTTTGGATTATATGTGTAATTAACACCTAATATTTGTTTGTAAACATGAAATCACAACCTCTAAGGCTTGTATACATAAAATCGCAATTTGTCCTATAGTTCTATTCTTAGTGCCAAAATTTGTATGGTTGATTAGGATGGCAATTCAAGTTGATTCTTGTTAAGTTCTTGGTTATCATAACACACAACTGAGGGGAAGAAACCTGTGGCATCTGATCACTTGTTTATGATAGGTTTGATGAGTGGAATTGGTAAGGAAATAGGATATCTACTTGATTATTGAGTATGCATGCTTAGTTTGGTTTTGTCTCTACCTTATGATGTTATAGGTGGTTCGGATCCCTTGAATAAAGGCAAAAGAATAGCTTTGTGTTCAGAGACAAGAGAGGTAGGAGCTATGTCTCATCAGTTTCGTTAGAGATCCTTATTGTTTACTTATTGATTTCCGTGCATATACTAGATGATGATTGTATACGCATATGGTGGATAGTGTATGCTTGAACTGCAGATCGAGATGTGATCCTCTATACTATACCGAACCCTTGAGATAGGTTATGAGTGCTTAATTTGCATGTGTTTTTTGTATTGAACATGCTGATTGTGTTCTGACATGAATGAGGATACCCTATTGTGGTATTGTGCTTTGTGCTTGCCTGTTTGTGCTTGTACGTGTTTGTGTCAGGATCCTTTTTCAGTGTCCATTAGGGGTAAGCGTTGATGCTCCTTGGGAGAGGAGAGATTCTTATTGGAATGGGAGTCGTATAGGTGGCAATCCTCAGCTTGTACACGCTGGATGCCTAGTCCTGTGTGTTGGCAAGATGCCCTTATCCTTGTGTGGTTTGGATGCCCTAATCCTGTGTGCTGGTTAGGATGCCTAGTCCTGTGTGCTGGCTAGATATCTTGTCCTGTGTGCTGGCAAGATGAATAGGCTTGTTGATTAGCTTGTGTGCTAACCTTTTACCCTTAGTGCAACGAAGCCTTGGACAAAACAGATGGAAGGAGATGACCTTTCTTATTGACGAGATTGATTGAATTACCTACCTTTGTACTTCTGATTTTCAAAAATGTTTGTAGTCCACCCTCAGCCTTAGCTTTCGTTCCTATCCCTTTGGTTGAATGATGAAATGCGTGATTCCTTTTAGTTGTATAGGCAGATCTGATGTTTTTTGGGAGATGTTTGTTTATGATTTCTGTTGATCTTATGATGTTGTGACCCTACTGAGATTCTTGTATTCTCACCCTATTGTTTTCACCATTTTTCAGTCTTTGGTACATTCTCTGTTCGTGGTACCAGTGTGTGAGATCATGGATGAATGGCGGGACAATATTATATCACATTCGCATTCTTGTTTCCTTGGTTGCTTGCTCATATAACATAAATTATAATTGGACTATTTTTTGTTTTTTTTTTTAAGTTCCTCCTTTGCATGTTTGTTTTTGAATTATGTAGGAGGTTTACCTGCTGGATATTTGGATCCCTATGAGACTTGTGTGTTGGGATTTTATTAATTAAATTTAAAGACTTCTGTTGATGTTTTTATTCACTCCGTATGTTACCCGGATACTTGTCCAATATCATGCTCCAACCTTTAAAAACATAAGAATAAAACTTGTTAAAAATCGGTTCTAAAGGGATTAGGCCTTGTGAGATTCAGATAGGTCCTAGGATAAGTTTATTTGGGTTTCACGGCAGTAAGGGTCCTAATAGGTTGGAATTCGGGTCCTTATAAAGAAAGTAATGCGCAAAGAAGTCATAAAATGGCTTGATGTTGGGATCATCTATCCAGTACTAGATAGCAATTGGGTGAGCTTAGTAACATATGTTCCAAAAAAAAAAGGTACCATAGTGGTGATGGATGAGAAGGGAGAGTTCATGCGAACCAGAACGGTTACAGGCTAGAGAGTATGCATGGACTATCGAAAGCTGAATAAGGAACTTGCAAGGATCACTTCCCTCTCCCTTTCATTGATCAGATGTTGGACAAGCTAGCTGGTCGAGAATTCTATTTTTTCCTTGATGGGTACTTTGGGTACAATCAGATCGCCATTGCTTTAGAAGATCAAAGTAAGACCACTTTCACATGCCCTTATAGAACTTTTGTTTTCAGCAGGATACTTTTTGATCTGTGCAATGCGTCTGCCAATTTTCAGAGGTGCATGATGGCTATCTTCATAGACTTGATTGAGAGATGTATGGAGGTTTTCATGGATGATTTTTCTGTTTTTTGGGACAATTTGAATCAATGCCTAAACCACTTAGGAGCTGTTTTAGAAAGATGCTGCGAGACCAACCTTGTGCTTAACTGGGAGAAGTGCCACTTTATGGTTACTAAAGGCATAGTTTTGGTATACTTGATTTAAAAAAAATGTTTGGCAATTGATAAAGAAAAAATATTAGCAATTAAAAAGCTGCCAATGCCATCCACAATCAAAGCTATCAGAAATTTCTTCAGACATGCTGGTTTCTATAGAAAATTTATCAAGGACTTCTCAAAAAATTGCCAAACCTTTATGCGAGTTGTTTATGAAGGATTAGAAGTTTGATTTTGATCAGAACTATATGGAAGCTTTTGAAGAAATCAGGAAGAGACTAGTGAGTGTTCATATCATTATTACACAAGATTGGGAGCAGGAGTTCAAATTAATGTGTGATGCCAATGACTATACTATTGGAGTCGTACTTAGGCAGACAAGGAAAAAGATATTCCACCCTATTTATTATGCCAGCAAGACCCTCAATCAAGCCCAGGTAAACTATATTATTACATAAAAAGAGTTACTAACGATGGTATATGCATTCGAAAAATGTCGGTCCTACCTTACTAGATCGAGAGTAATTGTCTACTCTGACCATACTGCTATCAGACACCTGATGGAGAAGAAGGATGCCAAGCCACACCTGATTCGTTGGGTACTTCTTTTTTTGGAATTTGATTTAAAAATCAAAGACAAAAAGAGGGCTGAAAACTAGGTTGCTGACTAATTATCTAGATTAGAGAATCAGCTAGTTTCAGGAGCTATAGAGATTGGGGAATCCTTCTCTGATGAACAAGTTATAGCTGCTAAAAATCTTGATCATTGGTATGCTGATTTAGCCCATTACATGGTCTGCGAGACAGTTCCTTCTAATTTTTCTAGCCAGTAAAAAAAGTTCATCCACACCACCAAATTCTACTTTTGGGAAGAGCCTTTCTTATACCGCTAGTGCAATGATGAAATTATTAAGCGATGTGTGCCTGAAGAAAAATTTTAGGAAAAACTGAGGCAATGTCACTCCTCCCCATATCGTGGTCACTTTGGTTCTGATAAAACTGCAGCAAAATAGACAGATCGAAAGACAACTGTCCAGTTAGTCGGACAATACCGACCAGTCAAACAAGAGAGGAGGAGCTGAGTTTGAAAGTCAACTGATCGGTCGGTTCACTAACACCGACAACTTAGTCAATAAAAGAAGTGAACAACTAACTGGATGCGAGTATCAACTGAACCGACCGGTCGATGTAGCGGGAGAGGCTTTTTAAAACCCCTATCCCCCTTCTTCTCCCCCAATTTTGTAAACCCTAACTGAATTGAAATCTTCCTCTCTCTCTAAAATTGGCCATCCTCTCCCTTCTCTCTATAAGAACAACCTGAAAAAATCCCTAACCTTCCACAAACACTCATCTCCATCCTTATATCCACCCAAATTACCTCTCTTCACATCAAATTTCCACAAGTTTTTCCTCCTTTTTAACCCAAAACCCAGCAGAAGAATGGCAAGGACCAAGGGAGCAACAAGCCAACCAGATAGTTCTCCTCCTAGGCATCCCTTCAAACGAACCTGGGGTTCTACATCTTGGGCTTCATCATCAAGAGATGTTCTAGAATTCGATGTTTTCCGGTTCACTTCAGCTGCAATGGAAAAGCATTACGAGATACTTAAGGGATGTTAGTTTTGAGTATCGGGCAACGTTTGCATGGGCATGTATGCTTCATCACCCACATTTTCAAGATTTGTGAACTAAACTAGGCTGGGAAACATTTTCCAATCAAAATTTGGCTAAAGCATATTCTGAACTTGTGTATGAATTTTATGCAAACAAGTCTGATGCAATTGATGGTGTTGTCATGGTTAGACAAAAGCATGTTAGAATATGTAATTATGTGATTAATAATTGTCATGGTTTGGAATATGAGAATAAGGAAGATGATAAGGAGGAGGAAGAACCGAACTTGATGCTCGTGTATGATGTATTGACATTTGGGAAATGTGCGGGGGAACCACATGGTGGCACTGTCATTGTTACTAACTTTTGCAGGGAGGCAAAGTTTTAGAGAATATTTATAGGGCATAATCTGATTTCTATATCACAAGATCACGAGATAAACAAAGAGGCCAGTTTGCTCCAATATAAAATTGTGATGGGTATACGCTTCAATGTGAGGAAAATCATTGCTGGAAAGATTCTCTCCTAGAAATAAAATGTGAATAACCGTCTTCCGTACGATATCAGCCTTATGTTTAGGGGCTATAGTGGTGCCACCTGAAGAACCTTACTTTCAGATCCTTAATCTATTATTTCCTTTCACCTATTCCTATATTAGGGTGAAAATTAAGGTGACTGAAGTGATGAAAAGGAAGACGAAGTACTCTTGTTTTAAATACTACAGCAGAGTACATACAGGGAGAGGGTGCTACGCCCTCACTAGTAGCATCACCATGTTCTGATCGACGAATGGAGGGCAGATCTTCTTTACGTGCTGCTATAGATGATGACTTAGTGACAAGGCTTGAGGAAATTTCTATACAGAAGAGGACACTAGGAGGGTAGCAGCACGTTCTTATAAAGACACAGTGGGAGGTTAGAGTTGATCAAGACCTATAGATGGAACTATTCCAGCACTTGCAAGAACAACAAATGAGATTTATTCAGTATCAGCAGAGCGCTGCAAAGTGGATGTTTAAGCAGTTCCGACACCTGAATCCGGATGGTCCTCCTCCACTACAATGGGATGATGGCAGTCATACACCATAAGGGAGATAAGTCATTGTCTTGCATATCTTTCTTTTACTTCTATTATCGTTATTTTATTTTAAGTTTTTATGGTCAGTATACTATGTTATGTCATGTTATGTTATGTTTAGTTTCAGTTCATGTTATGTTTTGTTTTGATATTCTGAATTCGATTTTATGTCTGGGATGTCCATTTAGATTAAGTTTGAGAAGATTTGTTCACTTCTAAAAACTAACAATAAGTATTAAATTTTTTTAGTACGATTAATTAAATTTAACCTTTGATGTGTTAAAATCAGTTTTATAAATTAAAAATGACATTAGGTTCAAATATTAACTAATATTTAGAGCAGCGAAGCCTAAAATTGGTTAGTTTATGATAAGAAAAAATAAGAGGCTCGGTTCGTATAGGTTATTCTATTGGTTTGACTCATCAATTGTTATGTGCATTATAATGAGAAAAAGAAAAGAATGAAGTTAGTGAGTGTTGTGGAATTGAAAAGAAATAAAATTTTTGGAGCATAAAGAAATAAAATAGAAAGCATTTATAATGGGTTAAACCTAATAAGACCTTTGAGCTACACTTTTAAAACTCCAATAAGCATTCTGATTAATTTGATGAACTATAGATATTGGGTGTTCCCAAAATCCTAATTCCTTTATGTGAAACTAAAATTGATGCAGCTTGGGTAAGAATTAAAAGACCAGAATTTCGGAATCGAGTATTTATTGTTAGTTATGAAAAAGTGAATTAACTTTCTAAGAAATGTTTTTTGTCAGTGTGTTATCTTTTATCCAACTATTTTTGCTAGGGACTAACAAATTTCTAAGTTTGAGGAGATTTGATGACTTGTTTCTAACTCTCGTCATCTGTTAAAATTTTGGTTTGTTTAAAGATGATTATGATGTAATTGTGTTAATAAAGTGAACTTTTTATCATTTGTTGACTATTGTGGTTGAGTATGCTTAAGCATAATTTTAGCAACAAAAGGCAGACATTTCGGATGGAAAACGACGTTGGAATGACCACAAAGGCATTGGGCACCTACGGATGACCACCCACTAGTTGATTAATATCATTCGATTGGTTGGTTAAATGGAGATTTGATGGTGAAGCTCAACTAACTAGTCGGTAGGACGACACCAACTAGTTGATTAATATCATATGATCAGTCGTTTAAATGGAGATTTTATTCTTAAGCTCTATTAACCGGTCGGTCGGTTTATCAACGCCGACCGGTAGGTTCATCAATGCCGACCGATCAGTTCAATCAAACCAAGAGACCAAAGCTCAATTAGAGGAGGAAATAAACGATCAAGACGAAGTTCAACGGACCGGTCAGTTCACTTACACCGACCGGTTAGTTATGCAAAATAGATGTTGATGATATCGGATAAAGACAATCGGTTATGGATTAAGATTAACTACTTAATTTTCAGTATAAATAGACGTTAAGGTTTCATTATACATCATTGAATTCTTAGTTTCAGAGCATAAACATTAGCTTTCTTTATTAGGGTTCTTGATCTTTCAGAGATTAAATTATGGTTTGTTATTTGGATTTTAAGTATGACAATTTATTTTGCTTTACTTGTCTTCCTTTTCTTCTGTCATTTAGTTTCTAAACGCTAAACAGGATTCAAACCAGAATTTGTTGATGAATTAACCAGCGAAGATTATTCTACCTTGCCCTTTATTACAAACTTGATCACTTCCTTCTATGTAAACCTAATACGGTAGGAATATTAGTTTAGGTTCTGACGAAGGGGTAGAATACCTAGGTTAACCTCATTGACAGAATAGGAATATTTCTGGTAAACCTACGGTTCATATTGATTGGGAATAACCAACTCTTTGTCGAATTAGCATTGTAAGGATCCAAACCAAACCTATTAGGACACTTACCGCCGTGAAATCCAAATAAGCCCTCGCAAGGTCCTATTTGAATCCCACAAGGCTCA
Organism: Passiflora organensis; assembly: GCA_019739055.1. Lineage (NCBI taxonomy): Eukaryota > Viridiplantae > Streptophyta > Magnoliopsida > Malpighiales > Passifloraceae > Passiflora > Passiflora organensis. Next base: position 2,950,353 of record JAEPBF010000103.1, read on the forward strand.
AGTCATCTAATTCTTAATTTTATTAATTCATATGCTATTTAAAGGTTAGAGAATGTTCATATTTTAATGATTTTGTGGCTTAAAAAGAGTGAAAGAAAACATCAGTGGAAGACTTATATTAACACCCAAAACAAGTGGAAATAGAACACACAAGTCCCATAGGGTCTCAAAACATTAACCAATAATATCATGCTTATTTCAAAACAACAAGAAAGAGAAAAAGAGATTGAAAAGCCAAAATACAAATCCACATAATTTCAAAGACATGACATGTAGATTCAATAAGAAAGGGGTGCAAATGAAGTGTAAATTCGTCCAGCTATACGACCTTGATCTCACACCTTTGGTACCAGCAACAAAGCATACACCTAAGCCTGTAAAAGAGGAGAAAAGAAGGGATAAGATTACAAGAATCTCAGTAGGGTCACAACAAAATAAGTACTAAGGATTCCCAATCAATCATCTCCCAATAACCAAAAGATCAACACCTAAAACCAGTTAAGATATCCAATTAAAACCGCAAGCATCAATCACACATAATAGGGGAAGAAATCATCACAAGCACACACAATATAAGGGTAGGCCAAAATTGTTAGAAAACAAGGAAAAAGACTGAAAGCATTTCTTATTTAGAAGTGCTTAGGTAGCCTATCATATAATCTGATTTTTAAAATCAAGGTTTGTCCCCATCTGCCCATGTTGTCCAAGGCTATGCTGCAAAAAGGGTAAAACGGTTAGACAATCAATATTATAGCAAAGCCTTTTAGTTGTCTCTGACATCCAGACTTTAATTGGCCTAGGAGCACTCTTGCAATTGCGCATACAAGTCATCCTACCACATTGAGACAAGGCATCCTAACATCCAGACTTGAACTGGCCTATAAGATATCTTAACATCCAGACTCGAACTAGCCTACAAGGTATCTTGACATCCGGACTTGAACCGGCCTACAAGGCATCTGGTGAGCTCTTACTGGGAATAACCACCCATAAACCTCCCGGTTTGGTAAGCATCTCTCCTCTTCCTAGGAGAAACAATACGTACCTCGCATGGCCAGCAACAAAAGGATCCTTCAAACAAAGCACAAACAAGGCACATACACGTATACATACATAGTACATGCATACACAAGTCACAATAATGGATCCTCATTCAAATCACAATACAAATCAAAGATTAATCCTCAAAGTCATAATCGAATTAGGCAATCTATTTCCCTATTAACTTTCGAGATTCCCTATCATCATAATCTCACATTCCGCAAGCATATAACCAAGATAGGCAATATAATTCAATCATATTCAAACAATCAAACAATAGGGTAACCAAAGGAACGAATGAGACATAGATCCGACCTCTCACTTGTTTAAATCAAATGCAAACCTTTGCCTTCTCAATAAGATCAAAATCTCTTAAACCATCACAAGGCAAAGACCACAGAATACTAAGCCACAAGATACTTAATTAAAAACAAAAGGCATTGGGAATCCTTACCAATTAACCAACCAAAATCTAATGATCCAGATGCAGCAGTATCTTCCCTGTGAATGCACGATGTGATGGTTAGAAACTCAGCAAGAAACAACTTGATTATTCACCCTAATTCATCATACAAATTTCGGTAACCTTAGGGCTTAATAGGGCATATACGATTTCAATATTAGAGAGGTTAGAGGTTACGATTTCATAAAATTATGAAAGGAATATGTGCCAATTACTCAAACGATTTAAAGGAACAAGATCTAAAACTAATAGACAAGTCAATTAATCAAATTTCAGCAAACATGGGGTTAGGAATCAGGCAAGCTGATTTCTTCATTAAGGAAGATACAAGGGCTGAATTTATCATAACATAACAAGGATAGGTACCAAACATTCAAACAATGAAGATGAATAAAAACAGAAACCAACAAGGAGTTGAATAAGAAATAATTTGGCTAAAAACCCTAGAAATTGCGACAAAAAAATTAAAAGAGAAAAACTAACCTTTTGTGTAAGACCCCGAATTTTGAGTCCTAGAAGTCCAGAAGCCAGTGCAGGTGAAAAGACGATTTTGCCCCTGAAGGAAAGGATGTGTGATGGCCGAAATCGGTAAGATTGTTTAGTAATTAATTTGTTTCAAATTTCTTTAGATCTAGGTTCTTGTAGATGAGTAATTGCCTTAGGAATCATCCTTAAGGCTAGATAGTTTCCTTATAGATTAAAGTCCTTAAAAATAGGGAAAGATAATTAAATAGTTTAGAGTTTAGTTATCTAATTATCTGGTAGATTATCCTATTTAGATAAAGTGATTAAAGTGGTAATTATAATTCTATACCCACTCATTATAAATAGGAAGCCAACCTCACAAAGAATTACTCATAGAAAACCTACAAATTTTGTATAGGCTTAAAACCCTATACCTCCCTATAGCCACCATAATTTGCAGAAACTTCAAACTAGCATAACTCACTCATAGTTCGTTGGATCTCTGCGAGTAATAGCTTGTTGGAAATCTCTCTTCATCCTCTTTCCAACCATCTTTCGGTTTTTGTCAGGAGGTTAGTATTTCTTTGTCTAAAGTTACTTTGAAAATCGGCGGCGGGATTAGGTTTTTGCCAAATCTTCTTGAACTTCAAAGTGGCATAACTTCCTGGTCGTTTATCAGAATCTTACAAATAATAGCTTGATGGAAAGGTATTTTCGTCTTCTTTCCAACCATATATAAATCGCAGCTTTCATGTAAATATTTCGTTGTAGGTCGAGACGAAATCGTCCTATGCCCTACTTTTAGTGACAGGTTTTGCATAGTTAATTGGAATGGTAAATTCAGGTTGATTCTTGTTAAGTTTCTGGCTATCACATCACACATCCAAGGGGGAGGCACCTGCAGCATCTGATCACTGGTTTCTGATAGGTTTGGTGAGTGGTATTGGTAAGGAAATAAGGTATTCAATTGACTATTGAATATGCATGCTTAGTTTGTTCTTGTCTTTGCCTGGTGATATTATAGGTGGTTCGGTTTTACCTAATAAAGGCAAAGGAGTAGCTTATTGTTCAGAGACAAGAGAGGTAGGATCTATGCCTCATCGGTTTCTCCAGAAACCCCTGCTCTTAACTGATGTTTTTGTTACCTGCCCTTGTTGTATTTGTTTGTTATTGGATTGTAGGGTGTGAATATGAAATCCGGAATGAGATATGAATCTCCTAGGCTATATCGAACCCTTGAGTTAGGAATTGAGTGCCTAGGGATGCTATTGTTATATGAATTGGATGTGTTGATTGTTTCCTGACATGATTGAGGATACCCTGTTGTGGTATTATGCTTTGTACTTGCCTGTGTGTGCTTGTACGTGTTTGTGTGTCAGGATCCTGTTCCGGTGGCCACGCAGGGTAAGAACTGATGCTCCTAGGGAGAGGAGAGGTTCTTATCGATTTATGGGAGGTGTATGGGTGTTGAACCAGCAAGCTAGCGCTGGATATCTGTCCTTGCGAGGCCGGATCCCTGTCTTGCGAGACAGGAAGCCCTTATCTTGCGAGATTTGGGGATGCCCTGGTTGCGACTAAGGGAAGACTTGTCCATGTGGGGCTAGTCGACTTGTCCTTGCGAGGATAAGGTGAAAGGCTTACTGATTAGTTTGTGTGTTAACCATCTACCCTTTGTGCAGTAAGTCTTGGACAACACAGGTGGAAGGGGATGGCCTTTCTTATTCATTGCCGAGGGCAATTCTGATGTGTTTCACCTGCCTGTGTACTTCTGACCTTTCGGAAGTGTTTGCAGTCCTCCCTCAGCCATTGATTCGGCCTTAACCCCTTTTGAATGATTTGTGAATTGCGTGATCCCTTTTAGTTGTTTAGGGATGATCTTATGTGAATTGGGAGATTTGTGTTTAGGGATTCTGTAGATCTTATGATGCTGTGACCCTACTGAGATTCTTGTAATCTCAAACCGTTGTTTTTACCATTTTTCAGGCTTAGGTACATTCACTGTTCGTGGTACCAGTGTGTGAGATTAAGGCTGCATGGCGGGACGATATCGCATCACATTTTAAAACTTGTTACTTGCGCATATAACATATGATTGGGCAACTTTCTGGTTTATTTTAAGCACTCTTCTTTTGCTTGCTATTTCCGAAACTTGTTGGAAGATTTCTTGTTGTTTATTTGGATCCCTATGGGACTTGTGTGTTATGAACCCAATGGATTAATTTAAGACTTCCGCTGATGTTTTTATTTACTCCGTATGTTACCAGAATATGTGTCCAATATCATGCTCCAATTGATTGATAAGCAACAAAATAAACAAGCTTAAAATTGATATCTTATGAGTAGCCTTGTGAAATTCTAATAGGTCTTAGGTGTTGTTGAGGCTTATTTGGGTTTCACGGCGGTAATGACCTTAATCGGAGCAATTAATAATAGTTAGGAATTGGGGTCGTTACATTTTGCTTGTGAAACCAAGATAATAAGATGTACAATGAAGAGAGGATTCCAACAAACTATCACACACAAGGAACTGATGAAAATCAAGTAGGTTCGATAGGGTTTTTTAAGAAGAAAATTTGGCACAAAGAGGGAGAGTAGGGAGGGAAATTCTGGAATTTAGAAGAAGGATTTTGGTGTGCTAGATAGGGTGACCGGCCATGTTAATTTATAGGATCTTAAGGTGTTTTAATCAAGAGATAATTCCCTATTTTTAAGCTTAGAAGGATAAGATATGATTAAAGGATAATTCTATTAAAAGAGTAATACTATTTAAAAGGAAGAATTATCTAATATTTTGAATAATAAGGGATAAAACTAAGGATAACTAACACTAAAATACCAGAATTAAAATAAAAAATATTTGGCAATAACCATTTTATGCCATCAAGCATTCATTTCTTCAGGGGAAAATTAGTCATTTGAGCTGCACCGATACCTGAGTTCCATTTCTGACCTGTGGACTTCTAGGATATCTACCTTATGAAGAATCAAGGTCTCACAAGCATAGGAATATAGTTGATTAGGTTAGCTAATAATATCCTAGGAAGGTATTAGTGGATAAAAGAAAATTAGGAATGTCTTCAAGGTTTATTAGTAAAATAGATTCTAGGTGCAAATTCTAACCTAGTCCATTGATTTGTTAAATATTTTCAATATAGTAGCCTTAGTTAAATTTTATACTTAAATCAAAATCAAATCACAATTTGGTTCATTTCACTAGACTAAAAGAATATGGAGAATTGATTTGTTTTAGACAAATTTCCATATAGATCGATGTTTGTTCTTATAGAACGATATTATTTGTTGTCATCATGCACTTTCGAAGAAGCTAAATTCGATTTTATGTTAACAACCACCAAAATTGTTGACTTGCTCTATGCTATCGTATTGAAGAGTTGGGCATGCATCCGTAGGATGATCAGCTTGGGCATATAATTGACATAGCTTGACCTGTGGGTTGCCAATAATTAATTTCTGAACTAAGGAAGACATGTGCGTTATCTGTTCTTTTACTTCTGTTATGGCTTCCATCATTGGTTGGGATGGTCCTTCATTTTCATTATTGAACTGTTGAGTATCCGCGGCTACTTTTGCAATGGTGTCTCGAATTTCCTTGGTAGTTGAGGTTTATTATCAATCTTCCATAAGTGGAATTTAACATGAGCTTTTCTCCTTTGTTAGCCCTTCACAGAAATACTAAATAAGCTATTTATTTGAGAATCCATGTGTGGGGCATGCTATGCACATACTTTTATGTCATTCCCAATATTCGTGGAAATATTTGTCTTTATATTGACTTGTTGCTGAAATATTTTTACGAAGGCCTAAGGTGCACAAAAATACTGGATAAGCTCTTTATTTGAGAATCCATGTGTGGGGCATGCGACACACATATTTTTATATCATTTCTAGTATTCTTGGAAAGATTTTTCTGAATATTGTCTTGTCGCTGAAATAATTTTACGAATACCTGAGGCACATGATACTGGAAAAAACTGATTCAAGAATGTTTTTACAATCTCTTCCCAAGTAGATATTGATCTTGGTGGGAGATTTCTCAGCCAATGTTTAGCACCATCCTTTATGGAGAATTGGAAGGCCCAAAGCCTGATATCATCTTTAAATCTTGAATATAAGTATTGAGATTTTCGTTGGGTCAGCCATAGAAAGTTGGTAGCCACTGAATAAGATCTGGTTTCAGTTCAAAATTGGCATTGATATCCCATTGTTAAAGAACTAGTGGATTGTTGTTGTGTTGAGGCGGTTGCTCTTCATTCATGGGCCTGAGATTTTCATTATCTTTGGTTCCACACCATCGCTGAGGACATCTTCTTGAATCCTAATGAAATTTTTTTGACTCGAGTCTTGAATCGGAATAAAAAAAGCCATTAGACTGAGCTATTCTACGATGTCAGCTGGCATTGTTCCTTTATAAGTGATATGGATATCTAAATTAAAAGGGACTAATGGTTCAGTAGGTGATGATCTGGGCATAAAATACAATGACTTGTGTGTAACTATTTGTACACCTACTCCCTGGTAATGGTGCAAAATTTTATGTGATGTCAAAACACTCCAAAGATAAATTTCTACTTGTGAATATATTATAGTATAAATAGTAGGGTTGAATCCATGGGAAATTGGGATCAAATCATAGTTGAGGCATGACTTTCATGTAAGAGCTACTCATAAGCATGTGATTGAGAAGCATGGGAACAGTGGAATGAAATGTTTGTTTGAAATATTTGTAAGTTACGAACAATAGTAGATAGAAAGGAAATAAAGTTTGTAATCAATAAAAGGATAGTATCTAAACCCGACTTACACTCAATTACTGTCTCACTTCATTTATAGATTTGATTGTACGATGGTTTGGTTCTTTCACTTATAGAACTCAACTGGGAGGAAACCAGGCACAACCATGGCACTCGAGAGGCTTAGTATGACTGGAGCCTTTTTTGTTTTTTCGATCAACGATTCTCCTATCCCCTTGAACAATAATATAGATATTTAAGGTGATATCTCTTTCCTTAGGGTGTCACTCGATTCTAGAGATCTTGCATGACAAAACTTCTTGTAATGGTGTACCAATCGATCATAGTGATCCGACCATGATCAAGATAATGAACTTCTACTTATAACAATAATAGAGAAGAGAATTAGTAAAGTACTTAAATTGTTATTAATAAAAAGTCCTGAAGGTTTTGACAATAACCTATTGTAATGTCATGACTAGATTATAAGTTTCTAGCCATACATGTTGAGAGTAATCATATAGTGTTCTACTAAAAGCTAAAATTTGGATACCCCTGACCATATGCGGTCGCGAGTTTATATAGTCTTTTATGGATAGCAACCGTGCCCTATATATGTGGAATGGATATACTCTAAATCTTTTTTCTTTATCTTTATCTTCTTTCTCAAGAATATCTTTTTTTCCTTAAAAGTTTCTTGATGTCTGATGACATTGCCTTTTTGTAGGAAAAGCTTTGATTATCTTCTAAAAATGTTTTCATTTTACAGTAAAATCAGATGATAATATGACATTCAAAACATTTCATCAGATGTGTTCCTAGTTTTTTATGAGTGATTTCCCTTGTTGGAAACCAAATTTGTGGCATCTTGGAAGATCGATGTGTTTAGGTTAATTTTGAGTCTTTCGATTTGGAATTATTTTTCTGATCCTGTTGATTGAGTTGTGTTCCTTGGATATTTTTGTTGGTGTTTTGTGGTTTGATTGATCCATTGTTAACTAGGTTTGAGTTCCAAAGTGTTTTGAGTGTTTGTGAGATTTAGGGAGTATGAGATCAAATTGAGGGTGTTTTGGTGAGATATTCACAAGTAGAAATATAGTTTTGAAATCCAGAATTTGGGTTGCCAATCAGTCGGAACAAGCGGTACGATCAGTTGGGTATATGAGAATTTGCCTTGGCAATTGGTTGCTCAAGCTGGCGACCGATCACCTCATATGTACGATTGATTGAAGATGAAATCTGATGGGTCGCCTCTAGAAAAATCTAGAAAACGATGAATATTCCCATTATTTGGCGAGGTCTCCATTATTTGGTTAGAAAACTTAGTTTCCGGTGAGGTGAGTAGACAATTGGTCAGGCAACACGTGCATGATCAGTCAGGTAGTGTTGAGCAGGTGATCAATCAACAGAGTTGAGTGGATGATTGGTCGAACCAGTAGCCTATGACTGGTTGGCTATGCGAATAAAACAAGTGAGGGTCTTGTTTCTTTCTAAAAGTGATTCGTGTGAGGATGTGAGTCTTGCAAACCAGATGATCGAATCCTGGTGGAATGTGAGAGTACAAAGATCTATTCGAATAAGCAATGACCAATCATTATAATCACAATGGCTGGTCGAATTTCAAGGGAAGAATTGCCAAAAGCCCAACGACTGGTCGAACTTCAACAGCATGCAAACCGAGAAGGAAATTGTGAGGACTCGAACCCAGTAAATGGGCTCCTCACTGCTGTATAGCCCCAATTGGCCCAACTTGTGGCCCAATCAGAACCACACAAGACTTAACCTGAAAACTTTTTCCCCAAAGCATGTAAAAATGTGTATAAATTTAGAACTTAAAAATGGAGCTTGTAACTTAACCTCAACAATAAATCAGTCACTTAACTTAACAATCTTATGCGATTCAAAATCAAGGATCACCAACCCAAATTATCATGTTCTCTGTGAACAAGGTATGTGTGAGATCCCGATTTTGTGTTCTAGAAGTCCAGAAGTCAGTGCAGCTGAAATGACGATTTTACCTGTGAAGAAATGGATGTGTGGTAGCCGAAAATGGTATTGAAGGTTTAGTATTTATTTCTGATTTTATTTCTCTCTTATTTCATTTCTAGCATTAATGACACATTATTTATTCTTAAGAGATAATTCCAGAATTAAATTTTAATGATTATCTCATTATATCTAGCCTTAAAAATAGGAAAATTAATCCTATAAGACCCTATAAAAGGAGGTAGTAGGACATACATAAATCTTACACTAAAAGCACACAAAATCATCACACAATCAAACCCTACTCCCTACCCTTGCTTCTGAAATTTTTTAACGTCATCCCAGCCGAATTCTTTCATTCTTTATCAGATTTTTGCAAATAATAGGTTGTTTGAAACCTCTTTCCATACCCTATCTTGGTATCTTGGTTTCATCATCAGAAGTTCAGTTCTTCCCTATATTATTTTTTATCGTCATTTCTTAGGTTTTGGGGCTGAAATCCTTTGATTGATCCTTCAATTGGTTTCTGCTATTGGTCTTTTTGTTCCTATGATTATTTGGAATCTATTTATATTGTAATATCATGAATTCATTCTTTTAATCTTCCCTATAAGAGAAATCGGCATGCCCTATAACCTTACCCTATTGTTGCCGATTTTTACCAATTGACTTGTCTATTGATTTCTAATCTTATTCCTTTTAATTTTATGTGTTATTAACACCTAATCCTTCTTTGTTATCATGAAATCGCAAGGCCTAAGTCCCTTATGCATGAAATCTCAATTTTCCCTATTTCCTTATATTAGTGCCAAAATTTGCATGGTTAATTGGGATGGTAAGTCAGGTTGATTCTTGTTGTATTCATGGCTATCACATCACACATCCAAGGGAGAGGTCTCAGCAGAATCTGATCACTGGTTTCTGATAGGTTTGGTGAGTGGAATTGGTAAGGAAATATGACATTTGCTTGGTTATTGAATATGCATACTTAGTATGGTTTTATATTTTCCTTATGAATTTATAGGTGGTTTTGATCCTCTAAATAATGGCAAAGGATTAGCTACTTGTTTAGAGACAAGAAAGGTAGGATCTACACCTCAATGGTTTTTCCAGAGATCCTTTTTTATTATTTGATGTTTTCGGTACATGTCCTTGTTGATGTTTGCATGTGCATGCCTTGTATAATGTATACATGAGTTGCGGATTGAGCTATGATCTTTTAGGTGATTTTGGACCTTTGAGATAGGTTGTGTGTGCCTAAATCGCATGTATTTTATGCATTTGAATATGCTGATTGTGTTATGTTATGATTGAGGATACCCTATTGTGATGTTATGTTTTCTACTTGCTTGTGTGTGCTTGTACATGTCTACATATCAGGATTCTTTTCTGAAGCCCATTCGGGGTAAACGCTGATGCTCCTGAGGAGAGGAGAGGTTCTTACTAGTATGGGAGTCGTATGGTTGGTAATCCCCAGTATGTACACACTAGATGCCTAGTCTTATATGCTAGCTAGATGCCTTGTCCTGAGTGCTGGCAAGATGTCCTTATCCCTGTGTAATTTGGATGCCCTTATCCTTGTGTGGTTTGGATGCCTAGTCCTGTGTGTTGGCTAGATGCCATATCCTGTGTGCTGGCAAGATGAATAGGTATGTTGATTAGATTGTGTGCTAACCATTTACCCTTTGTGTAGTGAAACCTTGGACAACACAAGTGGAAGGGTATGACCTTTCTTTGATGTGATTAAAAGATGAATTACCTGCCTATGTGCTTTTATTTTTAAAAGTATTTGCAGTCCACCCTCAGCCTATAAACTTTCAGTCCTATCCCTTGTTGATTGTTTGATACCCCTTTAGATATGTAGACGGATCTAAAGTTGTTTGGGAGATGTTTGTTTAGATTCCTGCAGATCTTATGATGTTGTGACCCTACTGAGATTCTTGTAATCTCACCCTATTGTTTTCACCATTTTTCAGGCTTAAGTACATCATCTGTTCGTGGTACTAGTATGTGAGATCAAGATTTCACGGCGGGATGATATTGCATCACATTCGCATACCTCCTTCCTTGTTGATTGCTTGCATATATATCATGAACTTTGATTGGACTACTTTCTTGTTCTTTGAATCCCTCCTTTGCTTGTTTGTTTCTGGAATTTATTGGAGGATTGATTGCTGGATTTTGAGATCCCTATAGGACTTCTGTGTTGTGGTTCCTTTGATAAATTTTAAAGACTTCTGCTGATGTTTATATTTACTTTGTATGTTACCAGAATGTTTTCCCATAATTATCACTCTCCAACCTTTAAAAAATATATTAAATGAATCTAATAAAATGGTTTAGGATGATTAGAGCCTTGTGAGATTCAGATAGCTCCTAGGTTGGGTTTATTTGGATTTCACAGTGGCAAGGGTCCTAATAGGTCGGATTCGGGTCCTTACAGTATGGGTTCATCAAGCTCACCAATAATGCACTAAAATATAATCATCATGCTCAGTAATTTAACATAACATCTGTACATAAAAATCATGACAAGCTCGCAATGAACCTAGTATGACATTCACACAATACAAGTGTTGCCTCGACTCAAAACCAAGTATTTACCCAAGTTTTAGATTAATAAAACAAATATAATTTCATGCATGAAAATAAAACTTAGACTCCCACTTCTTGTCATGCAAATGACTTGCTAATAGACACACCCTTGTCTTTTTTACGAGATGAAACACCACCTAAGAACAAAGACAAGCAACTAAGCAACTAACTCAAAACCGAAACAAAATAAATAATTAAAATGACTCAAAATTAAAAATAAAACCTTAAACCCCATCTATTTCACTATCTAATACTCTACTAATCATTAAACACTCAACCTAATAAAAAAGAACCACTAAAGATTCCAAAAACACCACTCAAATAGAAAAACAGCAGTTCTCGACAAACCACCAACCTCACCCATAGTTACACCAACATAAAATCAACCACCAACAAGCACATACTCATATCCAGCAAGCTCAAAACATTCAATCTCAACCAACAACAACATCAATTTCACACATAGGCCTAAAATCCCCAAAATTACAGATGAAATCAACTTATAAATGCTCACACACCTTAAAAAAATCAAGAGAAATCAAAATAAACCACCCAAGAATGCTAGACAACTCCAAATCAAATTAAAGCATGCAAAAATTAACAATAAAAGGGAGGAAACTCGGATTATTACCTCAAAATCCGAATTCGTCCTAAAACACCCAAATCCGGCTAAAATTGCCACTAATCAAGCATACACCAATGGAAATCCATGGAGAGAGGTTAGAATTAAGGTTTGGAACAAGACTCAACTGCTAATTTTGAGAGCAAAAGATTTTTGTGAAAATTTGGGTTTTGGGGGATTATGCTTACGTGAGAGAAAACAAAGGCAGGTGGTTTCCTGCATTCTTCAAGTGACAAGAGGGAGGGGCTCTTTTGTTATTTTAGCTTTCTCTCTTTTTTTTTCTAGAAAAATTTGAAAACCTGAAACAACCTTTAAATTAACCCATATATGCCCCAAGTAGGCCAAAATAGTGTTTAAAGGTTCAAAATAAAAAAAAAAGGTCTTTAAAATGCAATTAGGCTCGATAAATAGAAATCGAGCCCACCAAAGATAAATTAGCTCAAAGACCTCCGACCACTTAAAACAGGCCTCGAAAACTCGTAGTTTTATCAAGGAAATAAAAACGGATATCTTCACTGGACTCAGGTCTCGAACAACACACAGATCAAACTAGCTACTCTAATATTTGTTAAAACTCTGAAACGACATGGCATGCAAACTATCGGCACACTACTAATGACATAACACTCTAGACATCCTAGACTCGACACCTAGTCTTTATAACTATGTCCAAGTCATTCGGTTAATAGGTCAACTCTTAGTCAACGGTCTAACTAGCTAGTCAAACGGGTCCACTCCTACTGGTCAAGCCCACTCAAACTGACCAATCCAGATAATCTGACTGTATCTGAGTGCTGACTCTTTGAAGGATGGGGTCTAACAAAAATGACTGGTTGTTTCCCTAAGAATGACCGGTCAAAATTTGCAAGAATTCAGAATGAGAGAAGAATGACAGGCAACAATCAGTCAGAAGCCAGACCAAATCAAGGTATGATTGGTCATTGGATACCAACGAGGAATTGAACTCAAATAGAAGGTAATGTCAGTATTTTAAGTATGACCGACCATTCTTCATGTAGATAACCAATTGGACCTATTTCTTATTTAAGGAAACCTATTGTAAGCTATTAGTTTTTATCGAACACTTGTGCATTTAAATTCTTAAATTTTCTGAATGTGCACTCGATTCGTCAGTGATCAAGATTGTGATATGTTAGGTTTGAGTTTTGATTAATATCAAGTTATTTGAATTAATTGTTTCTCTTCATCTTCAGCTATCTTGATTAACTGATGTAAATTAGAATATAATGCGGCTTTGCTTGTGAACAAATTCTAAAATCTACTTCTATTCTAGAATTGTTGACAAACCTAATCAGTTTATATTTAAGTAGGTTTTAATTGACTCAGAAGAAAAATTAGGTTGTGCTAATAGATTAGAGGTCTTAGGTCAATTACACAAATTGGTATAATAAGAACAGATCTCCCAAGCATAGGGTTTATATGATTCGGGTGAAACAATTCGGTAACTAAATTATCATAGGAACTTAGTTAATTTAGATTAGCTCTTCATACTCTAGAAAAATATTATGGGTTTAGAAATTAATCAAGAACAGAATGTAGAAATTTAGAATTAAGCATGAGTGTGGGCTAATTCCCATAATACTAACTGCACTAAATTTGACATCTAATTAGTTGACTTAAATCTTAGTTTAGATTGAATCTTAAAATCGACATTCGAACCATTGAACTAGAATACTGAATTAAACTAAGTGGTTTGATTAAAACATTTCCCTATGAGATCGGTTTCTGGACTTCGAGTCCTATATTACTTGTGACTATCATGAAATTGCGATAGGTAAATTCAATTTTATGTTATAAATTTTTGGCACCGCTGCTAGAAAAATGGTTCTTAAGATAAAAATTATTCCCTAATTCTTTTTCTAGATGAAATTTTCTTTTTTTAATGGTGTGTATAAAACTGGAGAATAGGTACAACTTGAAGAGTAAGAAGCTAGACTTGGAGCCTATTGACTTGGCAATAGAGAAGACTATTCAAAGACTCAAGAAGCTCAATATATCAGACCAAACTATGAATCTAACAAATCCTACAGCTGCCAACACTCATAATAAAGTCGATTATGTAAATCCAGCAGGGGCTAATGATTAGCATTCGAAGCGAAGAAAAATTATGGACTATGGCATGCCAATAACTAAAGTTCTCCAACTTAGTATCTGGAAGCCTACCATTCAGTCTAAATATTTTGAGATCAGTATAATGATTCAGATGATAGAGAATCATCAATTTTATGGCTTTGCGAAAGAGGATCCAATGAAGCATGTGAAGATGTTTGTCAAGTTGATAAACACCTTCAAGTTTAATGAGGAGTCTTATAAAACAATTAAGTTCCACTTGTTACCTTCCTACTAGTAGGAAAAACTGGAGACTTTTTGGAGAATATAGCCACTGAATCTATCAGCACCTGGGAGGAGCTAATGAATGTTTTCCTAGCAAGATTTTCCCATTGGCAATGATTTCACATCTAAGACATGAAATCACCAATTTCAAATAGCAGCTCAAGGAAACCCTTTACAAGACTTATGACGGATTTAAGCGATTTCTGAAGAGATGTTCATACCATGCTATTCATAATTTCCTTTCACTAGATGCTTTCTTCAGAAGATTTTCAGAGATGCACTAGATTATGCTGAATGCATTGGCTAAAGGTAACATTCTAGACAAAGTAGTTGGTGAAACCATTGGGTTGATAGAGAAAGCAACATTAGGAGGTCAGACTTGAACTTTAGATTCAGATTTTGGCAAGACTCCAGGGAAGCTGGAGGTGGATGTCATTATAAAGTTAACAGCAGAAGTAACGACTATGAGGCATGAGTTTGGTAAGATCAGGGCAACAGTGGCCAGTGTCAATTAAAATGCTGGGATTCAGCTAGTTCTGGCCTTGTGTGATCATAGTGGTGAACATCACAATAGCTATCAGTTTACATTTATGGGAAACCGAAGGCAACAACCAGTTCATTATGGAACAATATATAATAAGAGTTGGAGGAGTCATCCCAATTTCTCATATAACAACAACAATAGACCTAACTATGGGCAGTGTCCCAATCCGAATAAAGGAGGAGGCTATAACCCAGGGTATCACTCAGGAAACCAGCATCCTTAGTGTAAGGACCAAAACCCAACCTATAAGGACCCCTATCGTCGTAAAACCCGAATAAGCCCTCGCAAGGTCCAGTTCGAATCCCACAAGGCTCAAGTCTTACTAATTATAAATTTTATTGGTTGATTCATATGCTTTTTAAAAGGTTAGAGTATGTTACTGATTAAGCAAAATTCTGACTTATATAGAATGAATGAAAACTTCAGCGAAAGACTTACATTACTATAGAAAACTAGTAGAAACATAACACACAAATCCCAAAGGAGCCTCAAAACATCAACATATAATACATAGGAAATTTCAGAAGCAAGAATGAGAAGAATAGAAGATAACGAGCTAGAAAGAAATTCCACACACAGATGTATGCACAAGCAATAAAACCAGCAAGGATGTTCAACTTTAAATGTGATGCAATCATTCCGCTATATAGCCTTGATCTCACACTTTGGTACCACCAACAAAGCACACACCTATGCTTGAAATAAAGAAATAAGAGGGGTTGAGATTTCAAGAATCTCAGTAGAGTTACAACATCATACGATCTGTAGAAACCCAATCAAACATCTGCCAAACAACATAAGATCAATGCTTAATCTAACAAAGAATTCAACAACACGAAAGCACAAAAATAGAAGGTAGGGCCGAAACCCAGAAAACTAGCAAACAATCATGTAAGTCGAAAATCAACAAATCAAAAACACAATCAATACGCCTCCACTCTTCCCTACGTCTAGACTCGAACTGGCATAAGGGGTATCTTGACCCAAACTTGAACTAGCATACAGGCTGACTTGACGTACAGACTCGAATTGGCATACAAGGCATCTTGCCACACACTGGATAAGGTATCCCTACATCCAGACTCGAACTGGCATACAAGGCATCCAGTGTGTATGTTCTAGGAACAATCGCCCATATAACTCCAGGTTCGGTAAGCATCTTTCCTCTCACAGAGACATCAACATTTACCTTGCATAGCTAGTGACAAAAATGATCTTGACACACAACAAGTACAAGCAAACACAAACAAGCACAAGTACACAAAATTCCAGTAGGGTATCCTCAATCAAATGACAACACAAAGCACAAACCATAATCGAATTAGGCAGCAATAATCCTAATTGATTTCCAAGAATTCCTTAATGCAATTAAACCCAATCTACAATCATATAACAAGCACATATGCATTTGAAAATTAACACATAACCTAAGTACACAACCGCAAGAAATTGTTCAATCATTAGGTAACCGAATTTAATGACAATTAACAAGGGGGAAACTAGAGAAACTGATGAGGCATAAATCCTATGGTCTTCTATTGATTCGGGTAAAATGATTCAATAACTGAATTATCATAGGAATATAGTTAATTTGGGATACTGGATTAGCTCATAATAGTCTGGAAAGATATTAAGGGTTTAAAAATTAATCAAGAATAGCTTGTAGGAATTTGGAATTAAGCATGTGTGGGTTAATTTCCCATTATACTAACTGTACTAATTTTGACATCTAATTAGTTGACCTAAATAATAGTTTAGATTAAATCTTAAAACCGATATTCGAACCACTTAACTAGAATATTGAATTAGTCTAATTGATTAGATTAAAATATTCCATGTGGGATCATTATCTGGACTTCAAGCCCTATATTATTTGTGACTTTCGTGCACTTGTACTAGGTAAATTGAATTTTATGTAACAAACCCCACTGACGGATTTCTTTTTCTTCCATCGATGGTTTGGCTACCGTTGGGGTGGAATTGACTGTGGAGCACTTTACTTGTCCATCCTAACAGATTTTGGGCCACAATCCCTACTAAGATATGAGTTTGCATGCATTATGAGATGCATTGTAGATTGTGACATCTATTGAGATGGACTTCCATGTATGAGTATGATATTTGATTGATATGCATTGTGTGGATGCATGTCTAGGTATACCGGTGTGAGGTTTTTTAGTGTACTATGAGTTTATGTATTTTTAGACTTGAGTGGTACTTTTTTACTCATATATTTTATGTAGTATTTTCACACTTGAAAGACGTATGTGTATACCTATGATGAGATATGTCACTGCATTGAGTATGTTGCACACTATATTGAGTTGTTGTGTGACTTGTCTTATTTTTCTTGTCATGACTATGTTTTTGGTATGCTAACGATTTTGTTTGCATAGATAGCTACACAAACAATGCAAAGGTATGTTTTTATGCATTAACTATTTTTATATTATTTATATTATGCCTTGAGTCCCTTAGGATGTTGTATGACATCTCGACTTCAATTGAGGTCCATGTGATCTCATCCTCTCTTGTTGTTGTTTTTCCAAAGTTAGGTGAGAGCTATGAGCATGAAAGGTTCTCGGTGAGACTTCTTAGGACGTTGGATTACTACATCATGTTTTTATACTCGACATAGTTTTTGAGTAGGTATACTACATCTGGGATAGTAAGTATCAGTTTATATTTGACTTTATTGTATATTTGGATATGTTTGTATGTTTGAATGATATGAGTTGTATGTTGTGGGTCTTGGTCTCTTTATTATTATAAGTTATTGTTTGAGAGGCCAGTAGACCATTTGATACTTGTTTATGTTGCTGAGAATTTTTAGGTCATATGGTTATTGTGTGTGACTTGAGATGGGTTGTGTGGCCTAGTGTTTGCACATGTGGTTGGATTTGTGTATGCGGTAATTGGGCCTTTGTGTTGAATTGTGGTTTTGGCCTTTGAACTACTTGCATAAAAGACTTTTGTTTTATTTTTGATATGTGAGATCCCGTCCTTCGGAGAGTCCAGTCAATGTTTGAGTATAGAAGGATTCCTCTGATTGGTCCATTTCAGTGGGTTTGACCAGTTGACTAGTCAAAGTTGACCATTGACCAGCTAGCTAGACAGTTGATCAGGGTGCCGTCTAGTTGACCGAGTGATATGCACATAGTCATAGAGCCCAGTTTTCAAGTTTAGATTGTTTAGGGCATCATATCATCGGAAGTGTATCGATGGTTGTGCATGACACGTCGTTTGGAGTCTTAGCGTGTGTTAGTGAGATCGGTGTGTTTACGAGGTCTGAGTCTAGTAGAATACCCTGTTTGGCCTATTTGGAGTGGCCATAGGTCTTTGGGCTGGAATTTCCATAAGTGAGCTTGATCACTATTTACCGAGCTCTATTCCATTTCAAAAGCCCAATTTGTTAGTTTTCTATCCCAAAACACTATTTTGGCCAACTTGGGGGCATGTGAATTGTCATAAAACTAGTTTTGTATTTTTTGGAATTTCCGAGCTCCGAGACATACAAGCCCAGCTCAACATTTTGAAAATTTTCTAAGTGTTGGCAGTTTAAGAACAGCCCTCCCCTTTCTCTTCTGTTTTCCCTGCACCCCTCACCCAAAGAACGACCTATGTTCTTCAAAACATGTTTTTCCTCCGAGACAACCATCAGGCTTCCTTCCTCCTTTGATTTCTAACCCCAAGCAATGGATTTACACTGGTGCTAGCTCCTTTTGTAGCAGATTTGGCCGGTTTTGAGTTTTAGGGAAAAAATCGAGCTTGAGAGGTAAATGCTTGATGTCCTCGGTTTCTTGCCCGATTTTTTATTGTGTTAGCATGCTGTGATGTTGTCTAGGATGCTTTGATAGTTGGTTTTGATTGGTTTGGCTATTTGTGGTGTGTGTGAGCTTGGAGGTGATGAATTTCATATGAGTTTTTGTGGATTTCGACCCTAGCTATGTACTTGTGTTTCCGATGTTTAATCTTGGTCCTATTGAGTTTGAAGAGTGCTATTATGGGCCTTGGTACCATTGGTTTGAGCTAGAGATTGTCAATGGCTGGTTTCGTTAGTTGGATAAAGTGAGTTTGTTCCCTTGGGGTCGGTTTGATGTGTTTGAGTGATTGTGGATTGGTCGAGTGTTTGAGAGAGTGTCCGAAGGGGTCATAGGTTTCATTTTTATTTCCAAGTCATTTCATTCTTGTTATTGAGTTTTTGTTTTTTCTATGCCTTACATATAGGTGGTGCATTGGCTTGAGACAAGGGCAAGGGCGTGGTTGTTAATGAGTCATCCATACGTTAAGAGATGGGAGTTTATGTTTCATTTACATGCTCAAAATGATTTTGATGTTTGAGTTAAAATGTGATAAATGTATGGTTTTGAATAGAGGTATTGCTTTTTGTTTTGTATAGACATCATGTTATGTTCGTCGGCTTGATTGACATGTTTTAGAATACATCAAATGTGTCTGTGAAGTTATTTGCATGGTTGTGTGCTAAAGCCTCTCCTATTATTACTTATGACAAAGCCTCTCCCAATTCTCATAGAAAATCCAGTAACTAAACATCATGTTAGGTTCATCGGCTTGCTTGACATGTTTTAGAATACATCAAATGTGTTTGTGAAGTTATTTGCATGGTTGCGTGCTATTGATGTATGAGAATTTTTATTTTCTATGAGTTATTTTGATCATATATTTAGTGTTTAATTATTGAGGATTGGTGGTTGATTAGTCCTGTTTCTGGCATGAATTTCCATAAGAATCATGTATCAGTTGGAACCTTTTGATTAGGATTTGAACCAGAGAGAAAAGTGCAGAGAAACCCAGAGTAAAACATTTAGACCGATCGAACTCCTTCGACCGACCAAACTCCTTCGACTGGTCGAACCTAGACTTTTAGACTAGTTGAAAATTCGATAACCTTTCTAGAGAGCCCTTAAACCAGTTGACACCAAACACTTAGACCAGTCGAACTTCTACCCAATTTTCTAGAGAATCCTAAAACCTGTTGAAACCAAATTTTAAAGTGGTCGAAATTTTTTGATTTAGTTTAGATTAGTTGAAACCTAAATTTTAGACCAAATGAAAATTTGTAAATTTTTCAGAAAGCCTAATGATCGCTCGAAACAAACTCTTAGACCGATCGAAAAACTTAGATCGTTCGAACCTAAATATTTAGAATGGTTAAAATTCTGAAATTTTGACTTTTTTATTTTTTCTTATTGTAATTGAGCCAGTCCAACCTCATACTTGGTAAACCCCTTAACAATACCATCATACACCTTTCCTTAACCCCATATGATTCCCTATGAGTGTCATTCATATATTATATCATTGAAATTCTAATAACTGAGTTGTATGGGTCAAGGAGTGGGTTGATACATGTGTTATTGATTGAGACAATATACATCACGTTCTTGTTATGTTTATGAGTTATATTCAAGTACATATATATATATTTCTAAGTGATAACTTGGAATTGATGAATAGTGTTTGGCCAATGTAAAGGTAAGTGGATGAGTATCCTTAGACAGAATGATAGTGCCTTGCCTAGGAGTTTAGATGGAATGTGTATGCCTTGTATGAGTATGTGATGTGGTAGGCTATATATGCCTTCAGGTTTTTCGAGTTGTGTGTACGTGGAACATGTGTGATAGTGTGTTTTCTCCACGTGTTCCAAAGACAACAATGGTGGTGGGATTTATATATTTATTTTTAATTTTGCATTACTAGTTGGGCTTCTGATTTCCTTTTGGCCGGGATTATCAGTGAAGTAGTTTTAGAGGTTCAACTCATAGAATTTAGGCATAATAACCCACAAGATGAGAAATGTGAAATTGTGCATCCTTTGGGATTAGACCCTAGTATGAGATTTGCATGTATTTAACTCATGCATTTGCATCGAATTTCTATAATTGATTGTATTGGGTGCACGAGTAATAAGCATGGACAAAATATGCTTTTATTTCTAAATTTTTTGTAACTGTTTTAGCTGAAGCCTCTCCCATTATTACTTATGATACAGTAACTCTTATTGAGGTCCCCCCCTCCTCCCCTTCTTCTCTCTTATTGTTGTTTTTCAGGCTTAGGTCCGAGTACTTGAGTAGAAGACTCCTTTATGAGGTCGAGGTTCCCGGTTTGTCATAAAGTTGGACTATTGCATATGAAATCTTCGAAAACTCAGTATTTCTTTTGTATTTTAGTATATATCTATATTCCCAATTATTTCTTATGACACAATAATTCTATCTAAGGTCCTCGAGATCTTATCATGGGATTAGCTTTAGTAATTGTATCAGATGCACAAGTAGCAAGCATAGACTAAGTTTTCATTTATTACGTGGTTACTCTAACTGAGGTCCTCGAAAACTTATCATCCCCCTTTGTTTTTGTCTTTTTAGGTTTAGTTTTGAGTGCTCGCGTAGCGTGTGAGCCCCAGTCCTCAGGGGGGTCAGGTTACCCAATCCCACATCGGAAAGGAGCGAGGGAGGTCTTGGGCTTATATGTGTTGTGTGATGGTATCATTTGTAACAAGATGCATCTTTTGGGCCCTGTGGTTAAAAGCCCAATTGAGCGTTGCAGTTTTGATCCATTACACGCACATACACGTCCTGCTGCTAGGCCAAGGGTCCGAGAGCCGGGACGTGACAAATGGTAGAGGAGCCGATCTCGTTCCCTCTTCCGGGTGGGCTTGGGCCGTGTTGTGTGTTCATGTTTGGGCTCGTGAGTTTGGGCCCAAGGCAGTTACGTTTGGCTCCACTCATGAGGACATGAGGTCTATAAGGAGGGGAGATTGTGAGACTCAGCCCGCAGGGGGGAGTCAGGTTACCCAATCCCACATCGGAAAGGAGCGGGGGAGGTATTCGGCTTATATGTGTTGTGTGATGGTATCATTTGTAACAAGATGCATCTTTTGGGCCCTGTGGTTAAAAGCCCAACTGAGCATTGCAATTGTTATCCATCACGCGCACATACACGTCTGGCCGCTGGGCCGAGGGTACGGGGGCCGGGTCGTGACATAGCGGGTTTCTTTTGAGATCGAGGTTTCCTGGTTTGTCATAAGGGTGGATTATTATATATCACACGTTTGAAATCTCGGTATTCTCTTTTGTATTCTGTACATTGATAGGCATACTTCTTTTTGTATTCCATGCTTGCTTATTGATTAATGTGATCCCTTAGTGGGCTTTTTTGGATACTTTTTTTATGATTTATATATGAGATGAGCATGGTGGTTGGGCAAATTTTGTTATTCTTGGGTTTGAGATTGATGGATTTATTGTGATGTTGTATGAGTGGGGCCATGTGGTCTAGTGTTTCTTGATTAAATACTTCTGTCATGTGTGATTGTACTTTGTGATATATTATATTGTATCGAGGTTTCTATTTAAATACAGGCTCCTTTTAAAAGAAAAATTAAAGTTTTAAATTTATCCATATTTTTATATATTTTGGGAAATGAGTTTTTGAGTTTAAGCTTATATGATTTTGATTGGGTCATGAGTTGGACCAATTGGGATTGCATGACAGTGAGAGTCCCAAATTTTAGATTCGGGTCCTTATAGAACTTCTTAGAGTAGGAAGGCCATGATGAACTATCTACTCAAAACCAATAATCCTTATGTTTTTTATTCGATCTCCCACTCAAACACCAATAGGTTTTGATAATAAGAAGCTAACCTATTAAATTGAATAGAAACTATAAGTTAAGAATCTATAGAGTTTCGAAGAAGACAAGATAAATAAAAGATTACTGAAAATCAATACTAGCCTCATAGGAGGCTTGGGATTTTCAACTCCCGGAGCTAGATTAAAATTTCTTGCCAAGCATGTTTTCAAAAGACATCGCAAAAATTTTAAAGAATGCTAACAGAGCTAAAATGTAAAATGATGTCAAACCACATGTGGTCCAGAATTATATACCTGAATATAAATCATGCAGGATCTATTTAATATCCATAATTAAAAAATAATTACAGTAGCTCACGAAAATATCTTCATGACCTGATCCTTTCCAACTCCAAATATCTCTCTAAATTTCTTCTGCATATGATTCAAATTCACATCTCAAGATTAAATTATGAAAAAATAAATCTTTTACTTGGATAATTATTATTTAGATAACCATATATAATATGCTACCACCTCATTGCGTTGTTACGAAGTCTAAAGTTTGAGCAACCAATATGAGTTTTCTTTCCATTAACAATTCTGAAAAAAGAATGACAGAATTAACTAGGTAGAATAAGAAACGGGTACCTTGAGTGGTTTAGGATGCGGCCTCTGAACTCAGCGACCTTGCCCTTGAGAGAAGCCTTCTTTAAAAGCATACTGCACGGTGGAATTGAGATCCCCCCCTCCATAGTCGTTCCTGGTTCTCGAGTTGGACTTCTTGCAGCGTTGATGTTATTTGGTCTCCATAACCAAATGTCTCCATTTCAGGGCATCCTTTGTAGGAAATGACATAGTTTTTGTATGAATAATTGTACACATTGAATATAAATTATTCAAAGATTAAAACTGAAATAATAAAAGCTGAAATGTTAATTCTAATTAACAGCTTTTATTTCTTTGTTTTGTAACCACCCATTAACTCTTTTAATTATATTTATCAGCTTTTATTATTTTGTTTTTGTAACCTTCATGCTCAAGACTATATATATATCTTGTTTGTTCATTTGTAAAAACACAACTTTCTTACACTACTCTCTTATTCTTACATTCCATATTTTCTTTGAGCTTAGCAAATTCTGGGCAATTGTTGTAGTCATTTGGTTCCAAGTGCACTTCCCACTAGTGCAAGTGAGAGGTGTGCTACTGTGTTAACCTTGGGAAGCAACGACCTTTAGATTGCACCAAGGTCTAGTTGAATTTTGCTTTCAAGGCAGTGGATTTAACCCACGGCACAGTTTTTCTTGAAAAATCTTATTCGCTATTTTATATATATATTTTCTTTCTTCACAACTACATTTTGAAAGCAAAATTATTTCCTTCAAACACAAACCATGTCTATCAATATATCCAAAACTTTACCCGATCTCTCCAAATTGGAGCCACTTGATGGATCCAATTATAAAAGGTGGTCTCAAAAATTGCTCATCTTCTTTGAGCAATTAGAAGTTGATCACGTGTTGTTCGCTGCAATACCGTCCAATCAAGAAGGATCTTCTAATGATGAAGCGAGAGCCAAATTCGAGAAAGACAACAAAATCGTGAGAGGTCATCTACTCAATCATATGAATAATTCTCTTTTTGATTTATTCATAAGTCAAGGATATGCCAAAGATATATGGGTTATATTAGAAAAAAGATATGGTGCTGATGATGCTAGAAAAAGAAAATATGTTGTGGGTAAATGGCTACAATTCAACATGGTGGATGACAAAACAATTATGGATCAAGTATATGAGTATGAAAATATGGTGACTGACATTCTTAATGAAGGTATGAAACTGTGTGAAACATTACAAGCTAATGTTTTACTGGAAAAGTTTCCGCCATCTTGGAGTGACTATCGAAATCATTTGAAGCACAAAAAGAAGGATATGTCTCTCCAAGAGCTTATCAGTCATATGAGAACGGAAGAAGCCAATCGTCTCAAAGATAAGCAAAATTCTATCTCTACTATCTCTGTTAAAGCTAATCTAGTTGAATCTACTGGTGCTTCTAAAGATAGGTTCAATAACAAAGGGAAAGGATTCCAAAGAGGAGAACGTCCAAGGAAGTCAATTTATTTTAAGGGTGGTCACAACCAAATTATCAAGAAGAAGGTAAAAAATATTATATCACTTTTGTGGATGATTTTTCTAGATATACTAAAGTCTATCTTTTAAAATCTAAAGATGAAGCTGTAGAAATGTTCTTAAAATATAAATCAGAAGTAGAAAATCAATTAGATAAAAGGATAAAAAGAATAAGATCCGATAGAGGTGGTGAATACAATACAAATTTTTTAAAGGATTTTTGTGAATTAAATGGCCTTATACATGAAACTAGTGCACCTTACACACCTCAACAAAATGGCATAGCCGAACGTAAGAATCGAACTTTAAAAGAAATGATGAATGCTATGCTATTAAGTTCTGGTTTATCTGATAATATGTGGGGGGAAGCTATTTTATCTGCCAATCATATTCTTAATAGAGTTCCTCACAAAAAATTAGATAAAACTCCAAATGAGATGTGGAAAGGCTTTGCACCTAACCTAAAATTCTTAAAAGTGTGGGGGTGTCTAGCTAAAGTAGGTATACCAGAATTTAAAAGGATTAATATTGGACCAAAAACTTTGGATTGTGTATTTATTGGTTATGCTCAAAACAGTGCTGCATATAGATTTATGTCATTGCATGATAATTCTATTTGTGAGTATAGAGACGCAGAATTTTTTGAACATATTTTTCCAATGAAAATTGAAAAGGTGCATGATATAAAACATTCTGAGATTTCATCTACTTCTTCTGTTATTACTTCTAATAACAATGACTTAGCAATAGAACAAAGAAGGAGTAAAAGACGTAGAATAGAAAAAAATTTCGGATCAGATTTTATCACTATCTTTTTAACTGAAAATTCTCATAAAGTTAATGATGAGTTTGTATCTTCTTTTCTAATAGAAGAAGATCCAAAAACTTATAAAGAAGCGATTTCCTCTATTGATGCTAATTTTTGGAAAGAAACTATTAATAGTGAGATTGATTCTATTACAACTAATAATACTTGGATTTTAGTAGACTTACCTAAAGGTTGTAAACCTATAAAATGTAAATGGATCTTTAAGAAAAAATTAAGGCCTGATGGTACAATTGATAAATTCAAAGCAAGATTAGTTGTTGTGTGCTACAGTCAAAGAAAGGATATTGATTATTTTGACACTTATTCTCCAGTAACCAAAATAGCTACTATAAGATGTCTTATAGGAATTGCAGCTATTAATAATCTTGTGGTTCATCAAATGGATGTAAAAACAGCCTTTTTAAATGGTGATTTAGAAGAAAAAATCTACATGGAACAACCTGAAGGATGTGTGATTGTAGGCCAAGAAAATAAGGTATGTAAACTTAAAAAATCTCTTCATGGTCTTAAACAAGCACCTAAGCAATGGTATGAAAAGTTTGATAAAACGTTAGTGAATAATGGTTTTATTGTGAGTGGATCTGATACATGTGTTTATTCAAAAAAGTATGAGCCTGAATGTGTTATTATCTGTCTTTATGTGGATGACATGCTTATCTTTGGAACCAATGAAAATGTGATTGACAAAACAAAAAAAATTTTGTCCTCTAAATTTGACATGAAAGATTTAGAAGAGGCTGATGTAATTCTTGGAATTAAATTAAAGAAAACAAATAATGGTTTTTCTTTATCTCAATCACATCATGTGGAGAAAATATTGAAAAAATTTAATAGTTATGATGTTATTCCTGTAAGGACACCTTATGATTCAAGTATAGCACTTAAGAAAAATTATGGTGATAGTGTATCACAAGAACAATATGCAAAAATCATAGGAAGTGTTATGTATCTCATGAATTGTACTCGACCTGAAATTGCTTATGCTGTAAGTAGGCTAAGTCGCTATACTCATAATCCTAGTAAAGAACATTGGAATGCACTTCATCGACTTCTAAGATATTTTAAAGGAATTATGAATTTGAGTTTGTATTTTTCTAAATTTCTCGCGGTTTTAGAAGGATATTGTGATGCAAATTGGGTGACTGATAACGATGAAATTAGTTCTACTAGTGGTTATGTTTTTACTTTAGGAGGAGGTGCTATATCGTGGAAGTCGTCTAAACAGACTTGTATAGCCCTTTCCACCATGGAATCTGAATTTATTGCACTTGAGTTGGCAGGTCAAAAAGCCGAATGGCTGAGGAATCTATTAGCAGATATTCCATTGTGGGAAAAAAATTTAGTGCCTGTTTTTCTACATTGTGATTCGCAAGCTGCCATTGGAATTGCCAAGAATAATGTGTATAATGGTAAGAGAAGGCACATCCGTATAAGGCATAGTACGGTAAAGCAATTATTGAAAAATGGAGTAATTTCTCTAGATTATGTTAAATCTGAAAGAAACTTGGCAGATCCTCTACTAAAGGATTA
Organism: Passiflora organensis; assembly: GCA_019739055.1. NCBI lineage: Eukaryota > Viridiplantae > Streptophyta > Magnoliopsida > Malpighiales > Passifloraceae > Passiflora > Passiflora organensis. Next base: position 2,977,265 of record JAEPBF010000103.1, read on the forward strand.
ACGAGGAAGATTGTTTTTGAGTCTTCAAGAGGAATGGGTCTTAAGCCCATAGATTGAGCTCTAAGCTCTTATTTGTTCCATAGCCCAATTCTTTGGGTGGTCCTTATAAATTATAGACTTGATGGATATTTTACTCCATAGCCTTTAGTGGTGGTCTAGAAGGACTTGATGGATTTTTTGAGCTATGTGAAGCTCTTGAATGTTTTATAGCCCTTTATGAAGGGTGGTCTAAATTTTAGACTTGATAAAACATCTGATATGAGTGTATAGGTGGGCCGCCTATTATGAAAGAAATAGATGAAACTTTCTAGAGCACTCATGGAAAAGACCAAGGTATGAGCATGGCCATTATTTTCATATCGCGGAACCAATCTACAGTAAAGGGATAATATGTGTTGTGGAGCTTATTCAATATATAATCAGTAAAAGTTCAAAAGACACTGATTCTTACTTTTATTGATTAAGTTGTTACTTCACTTCACTATGCAACAATTCAATCAAAAGATATTGTTGTTTAAGTATATAAACCTTTCCTTTGCCCAAAATATTTTATTAAACATGTCATTTGTGGGGGATTGTAGGAAATGACATAGTTTTTGTTTGAATAATTATACACATTGAATATAAATTATTCAAAGATTAAAACTGAAATAATAAAAGCTGAAATGTTAATTCTAATTAACAGCTTTTATTTCTTTGTTTTGTAACCACCCATTAACTCTTTTAATTATATTTATCAGCTTTTATTATTTTGTTTTTGTAACCTTCATGCTCAAGACTATATATATATCTTGTTTGTTCATTTGTAAAAACACAACTTTCTTACACTACTCTCTTATTCTTACATTCCAGATTTTCTTTGAGCTCAGCAAATTCTGGGCAATTGTTGTAGTCATTTGGTTCCAAGTGCACTTCCCACTAGTGCAAGTGAGAGGTGTGCTACTGTGTTAACCTTGGGAAGCAACGACCTTTAGATTGCACCAAGGTCTAGTCGAATTTTGCTTTCAAGGCAGTGGATTTAACCCACGGCACAGTTTTTCTTGAAAAATCTTATTTGCTATTTTATATATATATTTTCTTTCTTCACAACTACATCCTTCAATTTCCAATTCTTTTAGCACTGGCCACTCTATGGTGCAATCAGCTGGGCTGAAACATGCGAGGCTGCCCAGAGATTCAAGTATCAAACAACTCATACGAGGAAAAATGATTCTTTCTGTAGTTTCTGCTTCCTTGAGGTCTATCGATACTATTGTTTTTATGTTGAAACATTCACGTAACTCGAATGATTCCAGTTGAACCAGGCCTAGTTTGATTAGCGAGAGGGGGAAGACGGTTGTTAAATTTGGGCAGTCAGATATATCTAGCCATCTTAGGTTTTGCAGACTTAGAGAAACCAAATTGTTATTTTTGTTCCATACCACTATTTCTTCCTCTGCTTCCTTCTCTTCCTTCATCCTGAAAATTTCTTCCATTTTATGGCAGTGCGAAATCTCAATGCTTTCAAGGCTGGTTAAATTTTGTGAAAGGATTGGGGGAAATATCCATTTCAGTTTACTACACTCGGATATGGATAAGGATTTGAGGCTACAGAGGTTAATAAACTGGATTTGGCCCTTCCATATGCATGTCATTTCTGGCAAGTAATCCAGGGATAGTTCCTTCAACTTTGACAGTAGCTTGACGTCTTGGTGTTCATTTGTCATCGAACCTTCAATTTCGAAGACGCTGAGCATGGAATCACAATCAAAAGCACAAACATTTTCAAGAATTTGAAACCTTTGCATCAAATGTAATGGTAAGAGGTAACCCCTCTTGTGACATTCAATTATTGTCAGCTTTTTTAACTTATTCAGGGACTCATCTGGAAGATGGCCATGGCATATTTCTGTGAACTCACCAGTTTCACTGAATTGGAGTTGTTCCAAGTTTCGGAAAACTACCTTAGCTGCCAGATCTGATGTGTCAAGTAAGTACTTGAACTCATTGCAACCAGAAACCTATATAGACTTTAGCTCATTGAATTCATCGTTGAGGAAGTCATGCAGGATATCCCTTAGCCCATCATATTTAATGAAAAAGAGACTCTCACAACGAGGTAGTGAAAATTAGCGTCAAGGCTGAGCGTCAAGGTTCTAGAAAATAAGTCAGACTTGAGATAGCTGACATTGGCATCGCCACCTATTGATATATTATAACTGACTAAGTTTTGGAAAGGCATGTCATCAGTCAAGGCCCTAGTATGAGGTATATTGATGTCCAAGCTGGTCAATCGAGTCAAAAACTATAGCTCAGAAATGCTAGCATTCATTGGTGAATCCCAATTCTTATAGTTACTGCTCATGCTTAACTCCTCTAATTTTCGGAGATTTGAAAAAATAACTGGAGATACTCTCGCCGGAGAACCAATTGCATTCTCAATTCAAATATCTTTAGAGAAGTCAACTTGCCAAATTCCTTGGGATGTTCTCCATCTCATAACCTGAAATGCTAAGAACTTCAAGCTTAGCCAATCTTCCAATCACTGAGATGTTTCTCAAACTGTGATTTTCAATGCAGAGTGTGCGCAGATTTCCAAGGTCTCTAAGGGAGGAAGGCAACGTCAAGTAATGTCCCCATTTATCCATTCCCATGTCTAGAAGCTTCAATTCTTTCATTCCTTGGAAGAAATTTTTTGGCATTTTCAAACCTTTTGGGAGCAGTAAAATCTCCAGCTTTGGACATTTGAGCCCATCAGGAAGGTTTTGAATGTCATTTGACATCAAAAATATCCCCGAGATATGTTCATAGGAATCGTAGTTTGGCCAATCTCTCAATCCAATGCCAGATTTAACCAAAAATGCATTTTTCTTCTTGGATGAGATGTGTATTGCAACATCACGAATAACATCATGCATTCTCACATGCTTTTCCTCTGTACCTTTCAATAGTAAGTGCAAGTCAATAAGGGTACTTACAATTGTGTGTAGTCTGCTTCTAGCTTCTTCCACTGTATCAACATTCTAAAATGTCCTTAAAGATATTCCATATCTTAGCAATCTCTCGATAGGAATATCGAAATCTTCAAGAAATAAGCAGCATAACAAGAAACATGATTTGGCCTCCTCGGTTACCAAAGAGTTATAGCTTAACTCCAATGGTAAAAATAGTTTTGCTTCAACTCCTCCAATGTTGGTTGGGGCTGATTTCTTCAATTGTCCAGCTGTATCAACCCACACATCCTTGCTCTTACCCTTTAAAGCTCTGCCTACAGTCACCAGTGCAATTGGCAGGCCTCCACACTTAGCAGCAATCTCTCTGGCGATGGGGTTTATATCTTGAGAGTCCACAACATCACCGGCAGTCACCCTGAAAAGATTCCATGATTCTTCTTTTGATAGAACTTCAACTTTGACATTACGTTGAGCATCCATTTCCCTAAAGACTTCTTCGCTTCGAGAAGTAAAGATTACCTTGATTCCTTTGTACATATCCCCACAAGGAATGCCGACTTGAGAAAGTTCAAGCCTATTCCAAACATCATCCAAGATGACCAGAATCCACTTCTGTTTCTCCATCCTTGCCCACAACTGGCGCGCTCTTTCAGACTCATCGCCGCCACTCTCGAACGTCAATCCCAACATCTTAGCAATCTCCTTCTGAATCTTGTTGATGCTGGGATTCTGTGTGAAACCGCATCCTAAATACCTATCCAGTCAGCAAGTTTAGTTATAATCAGCATTGTTCTAGTGGTCCACGTGTCCGTTTGACAGTTTGACCAAGACAAAAATTGAGGCAGTAGGAAATTACTATTTTGCCTTTATCAGATCCGAACTTATTTTGGGCTAGTTTTGAGTAGCCGAGTGTTTTCGGGTCATTTTGTAGACCTTCGGGCCGGTCCCATTGTTCGTTCTTTTCGAGGCCGATTGTTTTTATTTCCAAGCTGGGCTTCTTTTTCCAAGTCGGGCCAGTAGGGCTTCAGGACCCAGAATATTTAAACTTGTGTTAGCTGCCAGAAAAATTACCCTAGCCACTTCCGTTGCTTTTGTTTCGGACGAAAACCCTTGTCTTTTCCTCCTGCTCTATTCTTCACGCCGCCAAGCCCTACTCTTGATTTTTGTGCCGCCATCAATCCTTCTTGATTGGTGTGCACTCCTCCTCTAATCCAACGCTCGTGTTATGTTCCTTTTTTTTTCCCCATTGATCGATTGTTCGTTTTATACGTCGGAGAGGGAACGGTAGGATTCCTCTCTTCTATATTTTAGTTTGGGTTTGCAATTTCAGATTTTGATTTAGGTGGTTTTGAATCTGGATCACGCGATAAAGGCAATGGAATTTCCACCAGTTCTTCTTCACGTAAGGTAGGAGACTATATCTCATAAGTTTGATCGGCAAATTCTCTTAATTCTAAAGCACAATTTAGAGGCGTATTATATTGTTCTTTTAATTGATGCTTATTGCTTTGATTGCACTGCAGTTACGTTTTTCTTTTTTGTGTAATGGCAGCTTTAAGTCTTGCACAGGTTACCATGTCTTTTTGTTTTCTTTTCTTCCTTCTTTCTTTTCGTCTTCTTCCCGTTTCGTCATCTCCCCGTTTCATCATCTCCCTGTTTCATCTTCTTCCTGTGTCGTCTTCTTCCCGTTTTGTCTTTTTTATGTTTTTGTCTTTTTCCTTTTTTTTTGGTCTTTTCCGGCTTTGTCCTTTTGCATTTTGTCTTTTTGCGGTTTGTCCTTTTGTATTTTGTCTTTTTGTGATTTTGTCTCTTTTTTTCGGTTTTGTCTTCTTCCCCGTTTTGTCTTCTTCCCGTTTCACCAGCTTCCCTTTTTGTCTGCCTCCCGTTTCGTTTTATAAAATCTTTCTTTGTTCATTTGGCTTTTAGTTTATTTCTTTAGAATCCCAATAAATATTCTTGTGAATTCTATGCTCACTATGCGATTTTTTTGTCCTCTAAACATGTTATATTGTGAGCCTTAGTTTGGATAAGCCAGGATCATATGAGTATATTTGAGGTTGTGTGATGCATGTGCATGTTTTACACTCAGTTATAAAAAATATGGTATTATACTACTGTTTTGGTCAAGCATATTTGTTTATGAGACTATTGTTTTGGTATTATAGTTTTTGTCCAGTATATTGAATTATAAACGTAGTATTTGTTTGGAACTATGATGTTTGACAAGTATATTGTTCTATATGCATCAGTTTGGGAATCTACAGTTATTAAACGTTCGCTTGGCCAATACGAGGTGAGTATACGGAATCCCAGTGATCGGGGAGAGTTGCTTACCTGTTTGGGAGTTGTATAGGTGTTATCTTCATTTGCCTGCCACGTCTTCGTAGAACATATGATGCGGTGACTCCTACTGAGATTATTATCTCACCCGTTTTTATTTTCCCCCTTTCAAGAGTAGTTCGTGAGCTGTACGCAGTGTTTTGAGGTCTGTGAGCTTCATACGACTTGGCTGTACTATCACACCTGCATATTTTACATGGTTTTCTTTTCTGGCATTTTCTTTTTGACTCATTTTGATGTTTTGATTATTATTATATCTTTATGCATTTACTACGTTTCTGGCTACGGTTTTATGTACCGGGCTTTAAGCTTAGTTTGTGATTTTGGGTTTTTGACTGTATGGACCTGTGTTTTGTTTTGGATATTTTGTTTATTTAAATAAAGTCTTCCGTTGTGGTATTTTGTTCACTCCACTGATATGCCAGATGTTTGTTTTGTATTTGACATGCTCTAATTCTTGAAATATTAAATACATTTGTTTTAGGAATCGTGTTTGAAAAGTCTTCTAAGCCTTGTGGGATTCGGATTCGTCCACGTGTTGGGCTTGTCCGGGTTTCACGACGGTAAGGGCCTAGTTTTCGGGTTTGGGTCCTTGCATTCTGGGATACCATCGCCATCACCACTTCTGCGAACAATTTTTTCTCTTTTTTCGTGACACCTATTTTAGTCACCATGGTGGTCTTGCCCACACCACCCATGCCACATATTCCGATCAAGCTGATATTCTCAGTACTCAGAATGTCCATTATTTCCTCTATAGTAGTACGCCTGGACAAGAAAGTTTCAATCAATCCTGATGAAGAGGATATCAGCCCTGGTGGCGGAGCTTTGAGTGACGCACTCTCCAATTTCACCTCTTTTTGAAGCTCCACGATACTCACACTCTTGTTATATGCTTCCTTACTTAACCGGTAATGCAAGCTCAGATTGACACACCACCCATGGAGGCACGTCTTGTCTGTTTTCCCTTCGTCTTCCAAGAAATTCTTTGCCTCCTTCACCGCATCATCGACTCTTTTCATCCACTTGTCAACGGAAATTTTGATCTCCTCAGCATTCCTTGTTGCATCATCCACCTTTCCCTCTATCTCCGCTTTCATGTCAGAGAGCCTCTCAGCTTGCTTACGTAACTTGTCAACATTCTCATTAACCTCGACCAAGTAGCGTAGCTGGAGCACGATTGTATCATATAGGCGATCCACGTTTTTCTCTGCAGTTAAAGAAACAAATTCCATTGCTCACACAGCTGGTGATGATGAATATGGCAAAAAAAAGTGATGATGATGAGAGATTTTGAGTGCATGTACCAGAAAGCCTTGGTTATGAGTTTATAAAGACTTGGGTCTTGAAGAATATAATTGGGTTAGCAATGGAAGCAACCAACAAAGCGTTATTCCATGGTCACACTAAGAAACACATAAAGCTTGGTAATTCTTTACAAAAACAGGTTCCAAGCGTATCATGGAAATGCTTCTTTCCTTCAGCTTTGATAGCTTCTAGATTCCGTCGTGTTTCTCGTTCATGTTCAGGGCCCACGATGCATTCTTTTGATCAAGCACATCCAGTCTGGCATGGGCTCCCAGCCCAATGTTTTATAATACATCAAATGTGTCTGTGAAGTTATTTGCATGGTTGTGTGCTATTGATGTATGAGAATTTTCATTTTCTATGAATTATTTTGATCATATGTTTAGTGTTTAGTTATTGAGGATTGGTGGTTGATTAGTCCTGTTTCTGGCATGAATTTCCATAAGAATCATGTATCAGTTGGAACCTTTCGATTAGCATTTGAACTATAGAGAAAAATGCAGAGAAACCCAAAGTGAAACATTTAGACCGATCGAACTCCTTCGACTGGTCAAACCTAGACTTTTAGACTAGTTGAAAACCCGATAACCCTTCCAGAGAGCCCGTAGACCAATCGAAACCAAGCACTTAGACCGGTTGAACTTCTACCCAATTTTCTAGAGAACCTTAAGACCGGTTGAAACCAAATTTTAGACCGGTCGGAATTTTTTGATTTAGCTTAAACTGGTCGAAACCTAAATTTTAAACCAGTTGAAAATTTGTAAATTTTTCAGAAAACCTAATGATCGCTCGAAACAAAACTGTTAGACTGGTCGAAAAACTTAGATCGGTCGAACCAAAATATTTAGAATGATCGAAATTTGGAAATTTTGACTTTTTTTTTTTTGCAATTGAGCCAATCCAACCTCATACTTAGTAAACCCCTTAACAATACCATCCTACACCTTTCCTTAACCCCATATGATTCCCCATGAGTGTCATTCATATATTATATCATTGAAATTCTAATAATTGAGTTGTGTGGGTCAAGGAGTGGATTGATACATATGCTTGATGATTGAGACAATATGCCTAACGTTATTGTTATGTTTATGAGTTATATTCAAGTACATATATATATTTTCTAACTGATAACTTGGAATTGATGAACAGTGTTTGGCCAATGTAAAGGTAAGTGGATAAATATCCTTAGATAGAATGATAGTCCCTTGCCTAGGAGTTTGGATGGAATGTGTATGCCTTGTATGAGTATGTGATGTGGTCGGCTAGATATGCCTTCGGGTTTTTCGAGCTGTGTGTACATGGAACATGTGTGATAGTGTGTTTTCTCCATGTGTTCCAAGGACAACAATGGTGGTGGGGTTTACATTTTTTTAAATTTTGCATTAAAAGTTAACTACTAGTTGGGCTTCTGATTTCCTTTTGGCCGAGATTATCAGTGAAGTAGTTTTAGAGGTTCAACTCATAGAATTTAGGCATAATAGCCCGCGAGACGAGAAATGTGAAATTGTGCATCCTTTGGGATTAGACCCTAGTATGAGATTCGCATGTATTTAACTCATGCATTTGCATCGAATTGCCATGATTGATTGTATTGGGTGCACGAGTAATAAGCATAGACGGAATATGCTTTTATTTCTAAATTTTTTGTAACTGTTTTAGCTAAAGCCTCTCCCATTATTACTTATGATGTAGTAACTCTCATTGAGGTCCCCCATTTCTCCCCCCTCCCCCCTCTCTTGTTGTTGTTTATCAAGCTTAGGTCCGAGTACTTGAATAGCAGACTCCCTTTTGAGGTCGAGGTTCCCAGTTTGTCATAAGGTTGGACTATTGCATATAAAACGTTCAGAAACTCGGTATTTCTCGTTTTTTGTAATGCATGCTTACTCTTTGATTATTATGCCTATTTCAGTGAGCTTTGACTCTTATTGGATATATATCTTGCATGTATTGTTTTGGATATGATTTATATCGAATGAGCATTGTGCCTTGGCACGCTTTCGATCTATTGCGCTTGTGAGTATGGATCCTTTGTATGTTGTATGATTGAGGCTATGTGGCATGTTGTGTGCACTTTTAAGTCTTTCACTGAATATTTGTATACTCCATTGATGTATATGTGTCGAGTGTATTATATTTAATATCAAGGTCCTTTTAAAAGAAAGGTTTCAAATTTCTACATATTTTTATATGTTTTGGGAGACAAGTTTGAGCTTAAGCTTTGTGTGGTTCCGGTTAGGCCATGAGTTGGGCCAAGTATGGCTGCACAGTGGTGAGGAGCCTAAGATCCAGGTTCAGGTCCTCACATTATATGTTGATATACCGAATGGTTTTCAAATGTACATTGTACTAATCTCCTTTTAAATAAAATTTAAAATTTATACATATTTTTAAAAAAAAAATTGAGATTTTTGAAAGGAAAGATTGTCGTGCAGGTTCTTCGCAAAATCAAATAGCAGTGAGGGCTTGGATTTCAGGTGCGGGTCCTCGTAGAAGAACTACTCCCCATTGGTTTGCTACACAAGCCGGATAAGAACTTATACCAGAAACAATGTTAGGTAAGGAACCAATTGTATCGAATGAACAAAATCAGGAAGGATAACTAGTGCGACAAGAAATACTAGAAGAATCAAATGCAGTACCTATTGAATAAGAACAATGAATATGTGATAATATGGCTAATCTGATTGTACAAAAAAACCCAGCAGTCCAAGATTTTCTTGTTTTCATGGCAATGTGGAATGCAATGAAGGGAGTGACTGAAGGAAACACTTTAAAGGTACCAAATATGCAACTGGAAGTACAACCTGCAGTTCATAATGAAGTGATAGCACCACTACACCAGTACATACTGATAAGACTGGTAGCCTTTTAGTTCAAGTGTGAGACCCAGCCCGTAGGGGGGTCAGGTTACCCAATCCCACATCGGAAAGGAGTGGGAGAGGTCTTGGGCTTATATGTGTTGTGTGATGGTATCATTTGTAACAAGATGCATCTTTTGGGTCATGTGGTTGTAAGCTCAACTGAGCGTTGCAGTTGTGATCCATCACGCACACATACACGTCCAGGCCCGCTGGGCTAAGGGTCCGGAGGCCGGATCGTGACATCAAGTGTCGAAGCTACTTAAAGAAGCAAGATAGTTAGGTTGTGTGAACTATAATGGCTTAAAAGAAGTTGCATTGGCTAAGACTTAGTTGCACAAGATTCAGAGGATAGTTGAGGACCTGGTGGTATATGAGAGAGACATTTTTCTTCTAGTTACTATGTTGCTAGAAAAAGATGTTAGAAAAAGATGTTGAGACTTGGTGGGAGAGCATCCAAGGGAGATCCAACATACAACCTACTTGGGAAGAGTTTGAAGTAGTATTCAATGAGTAATACTACCCCTAGTTTCATCAAGGCAAGAAGAGAATTGAGTTTCACCAGTTGAGGAATGAAAGTAAATTTTTCATGGAGTATAAGACAAAGCTAAGAAACCTTGCCAAGTTTAAACTATATCAAAGGGATGTTCATGCATCGCTTTGAGGAGGAGTTGAACTTTCATATACATGCAATAATGGAGACCTCAATAGATAAAGATTTCAAGACATTGATGCTTGCTGTCACAAAGTCTAAGAAAGTGGAGCAAGGATAGAAAGTGTTCATTTAGAGGAGACAAGCACTAATGTCGAGGTTTCCAATCAGGAACAGCCGATTTGAGTAAGGGCAAAGCATACAAATGACACCCTAGTGAAGGTACAAATAAGGAACGGACACAAACTTTAGGAAATGTGAAAGCATATATATTGCAAGCAACTCAACCAAGCTTAGATATGAATTAAACACCTATGTGTAGGAGCTGTGGTAAGTCTTATTACAAGTTTTACAATTCAAATGTTCGATGCTATAATAAATATGAAAGGAATAGGGATATAAAAATGGCATATCAAAGTGTTCCGAATCGGCAATGGAAACAGGGAAAAAATCAACAAAATATACGAAGTCATTGGAATCCATAGATAGCAACAAGACCACCAGTAATGGCGCAAGAAAATAGTAGAACCATAGAAAAGGTGCAACAATAGCAAAGGTATCCGACACAAACTCGATTTTACATCTTGTTAGAAGTAGAAGATAGTGTAAATCAAATGTTTGCATGGATAAGGTTACTATTTTTGCATATGATGGTAAAATTTTGATTGATATGGGTTCAAATAGATCCTTTGTTAGCTCTAGAATAATTGTTGGTGTGAGTAGAAAACCTAGTTTTTTGAATTCTCTGATTTTTTTTTAGGCATCATTAGGGGAACATGTAGTTTGTGATGAGATGTATTTAGGTTGGGAAGTGAAAATAGGAGTGGCATGCATGATTGTTGATTTGGTAGTGTTTAATGTCTAAGAATTCGATATTATTTTAGAAATGGATTGTCTATTGAGATATGATACGAGGATAGTGTGTTCGACAAAGCTAATATGGTTTTGCTTGTTGGATGGTACTAAAGTGTTTTTTAAAGGGGATAGGTGAGTGATAACCTCGTATGTGATATCCTATGTTCATGCTCAGCGGTTGATACACAAAGGGAGCAGGATATTGTGGCACATGTCAAGGAAAGTTCAAAGGAAGCCAAAGCTATTGATAACGTTCTGATGATGAAAGAGGTTTAAGATGTATATTTAGAAGATTTGTATAGATTGCCTCCTAAAAATGAAATGGAGTTCAAGATAGAGCTTGTACCAAGAATTAAACTGACCTCCATTCTACAATACCATGGCCACAACTGGAGTACAAAAAGTGGAAAGTACAACTATAAGATCTCATAAGGCGAGGATTCATAAGACCGAGAGTATCATTTTGGGATGCACCAATTCTATTTGTGAAGAAGAAAGATAGATCAATGAAAATGTGACTACTTATAGCTCAAAGTGATGGTGAAGAATCATTATCCTCTTTTAGGGATAGAAAATTTATTTAATCAACTATCGGGAGCCGTAATATTCTACAAAATTGATCTGAGATCAGGATATCATTAGCTCAAAACTTAGCAGTTCGGTGTGCCGAAATCAGCATTTTGGACAAGGTATGGACACTACAAATTTTGGATGATGTCAATTAGGCTGACTAATACACCTGTAGTATTTATAGATCTAATGACCAGAGTATTCGGAGAATATCTAGATAAGTTTGTGATAGTCATTACAGATTATGTCTTAATTTATTCAAAAATAAAAGAAAAGCATCATGAGTATCTGAGGATCATGTTGTAGTGATTGCAAAATAAGCTTGTTTGCCAAATTTTCAAATTGTAAGTTCTGGCTAATGTATGTGAATTTTCTAGGACATGTTGTTTCAGAAAAAGGTCTACTTGTGGATCCAAAGAAAACCTAAGCAGTACTAAAATGGGAAGCTTTGAAGAGCATAATTGAAGTTCAAAATTTTCAAAGATTAGCATACTACAATCAGAGATTTATAGATAATTTTTCAATGTTAGCTACTCTACTAGCTAAATTGACAAAGAATGGAGAATTGTTCATGTCAAATGAAAAATTTGAAGAGAACTTCGAAGAACTGAAAAAGAGATTGATATCGGCATCTATATAGATGCTACCTGTGAGCGGAAAAGGCTGTGTGGTGGTGTTCAATGAGGCATCATATACTAGGACTTGGGTGTGTGTTGATTCAAGAAAGTTGATAACTTATGTCTTTTGATAAATAAGGATGGATGAAAGGAATTACCCAACACATGACTTGGAGCTTGAAGTAGTTATTTTCGCACTCAAGATATGGTGCCACTACTTATATGGTGAGAGCATTCAGATCTTTTCACATCATAAAAGCCTAAGTACCTACAAACATAGAAGGAGTTTAATCTAAGACAAAGAAGATGGTTGGAACTTATAAATGACTATGACTTGGTGATAGGCTACCATCCTGGTAAGGCCAACATTGTATTCAATGCCTTGAGTAGAAGAACTTTCACTCCTTTAAGCCATATCCATGTTGTGTACATGCTGATGTTGCTGGGACTGAACATGGATCATGTGACAATGAAGAGTGATGAAAGTGACACTTTTATACCGAGGCTTGAGGTGCGTTCAACATTGTTGAATGAGATCAGAGGAGAGAAAAAGAAGGATGAAGAATTGATAAAGATTCAAAAGAAGATAGAGGAAGTGGACATAACAGTGAATGAGTTCAGCATACGAGGAGACAAATTGATTATATTCAAAAGATGTGTGTGTATAGTAGAAAGCGAAAACATGAAGGAGAAGGTACTAGAAGAAGTGCATAACTCGATGTTTTCTATTCACTCAAGTTCGAATTGAGGCTGCACGGCGGTGAGGATCCTAATTCTGGGATCGCCTCACAATTGGTCTTGTTTTCGCTTGTAGGCCCTTATTAGTCTCTTGTGGTGTGGGTGCTAAGAACAGGTTAGCAGGCAAATTAGTATTGATTAGATGGTTTTTTGTTTGATTAGTTATTGAGTTTATCAGTTTAGTTTAAATCAATTAGAAAGGACCAAATAGATTTAATTAAGTTTAGCTAAGTTATTTTGGGCTTAATCTAGTTAGTTTTTTAGTGTTGTTTTAACTTAGTTAGGCTTTATGTTAATCTGATTAATGGATTAACTTAAGTCCAAATTTAGCCTAATTAGTTTAGGTTTTAACCCAATATAATTAACTAAATTAAAGCTTGATTAAAAACCTAAACCTAACCCCTATAACCGACCACAGTAAAACACAAAAGCATAGGTTTTATTTTTCATCAAAATCATGCCACCAACACCCTCTTTTCTCTCCTTATTATTGTGACTTCCCTAGGCTCCTAGTAGACATAGTTATTGAGAAGAAGTAGAAGGAAAAACCTGAAACCTGATTCTCTAGCCATTGTCGTAAGTTTCTAGGTAGTTTCCTTCGGTTTTCTTCTATTTTATTTCGATAATAATTGTTTCAGTAGGATCCCTCATATGTTTAGAACATTATTCCATAAGTTTTTATCTGATTAAAATCAACCCTAGGTTAAACATGAGTTGTTGCCACAAGCACCAACCATAGTAGGATGTTTACGGAAACATATTTATTGTGTTGGTAGATGTGATTAGTTAGTTTCAACCATAAAACCTGATACCTTACGATAATTAAGATGAATAAAAAAAGTCAGAAACAAAATTTATAAATTTTCTGATGATTAAAACCAGACAAGAACCAAAATGCCTAATGTTTCCGCAAGCACTTCCTAGGATAGGATAGTTATGGCAACATGTGTAGGTGGTATGTCTTGATAGATTATATAATTTTCATGTAATATAGAACTTCGTCCTTTCATGCAATTGAGTTTGAACGATGACATAGAATTGACCAGTAATTGATCAGTTTGACCAATAAGTTGATAGTTGATGTCACACCCCAAAACCTACAAAATGTATGATAGTTATCGTAGGCTCACTATATATACTATCAGATCACATATATATGTACTATCACATCACATAGCAAAGCATTTAGCAAAACTACAATACTAGTGGTAAAATAGTAAATAACGGAACTGTAATTAAAACAATGTTTATACTAATGCTTAATGGAATTAGAAAGAAATACCGATGTCTCTGGATGACATTGCAAACCCTAGGAATGATTACTTCAAGTATAAACATACTATATTTTTTACATGCTTGCCTTTATTTTAGATGATTTATTAGTATCCCAACATGACCAAATAGACTCAAAGATTATGAATATAATACTCTCATAAATTACCTCGAGAGTGACCCATAACCAATCACTTCTCACTAAGGCTAGGAGTCGAAGGAAAAAATATATACATAATACACATATAATCATATACTCATTAAATACACATGTTGGCACTCAATTATGGACTCAATGAGTCAAAAAGATATGCAGCACAGTCATAGTTAAAATATTGCACATTCACATGACTTTCCAAGCATTCATGACCGTAACTGGACTGGCATTTTCTCTCAGTCCATTGAAGTACCGAGATTGAGATTGAGATACATCAGTGGTATTTCAAACTTACCTTTTTTTTATTTTATCTCATTGCCCACTCTACTAATGTTGTGGGGACGTTAGGTGATGGTAGTTCTACCTAAGTGGTCCCCAATCTATAGGATCTTGATATATACTCACTCAGCACCTTCATTTCATTTGTGTCCCACCTTATAACCTCGACTTCTTTGGCATCTCCATGTCACGCTACTACACTCGGAGAGCTCTTAAGAGTCGCATAGGCTATCCTATGCTATGTTTGTGCATTTCATTACTCACGTACTAGATGTATTCAATGCATTGCTTGCATTTCAATTATCACATCATACTTGGTGCAATACCCAATTCATAGCATGTCATATCATACTAGGTGTACCTCATATTAATAAACTATTTCATTCGTAGTATTTCAAATTACTAATTAATTAATTACTCCTTTGTTAATCATAACTAATCATTCATGCCAACAGTAAAAACAGAGAAATAAATTATGTCCACTCACGGATTTGAAGTTTGTATAGCTCTCAAAATTTTCCATGCTTGCTAGACCGATTCCTCGAGGCCAATCACCTGTAAGTATCCACCTACACATGCAATCATAACCAAATCCTCAATAGCACAAGCTAGGTTATATAATTACACATTAATTCATGCATTTATATCCTTAACCCAACGTGTTTCTACCAGAGAACCAAACCAGGTATTTTTTCTATTTTTTCGAATCTTGTTCTATGTATTTGATCTATCAAATCAACTCAAAATTTTAAAAAATCTGGTCCCAATAGACTTTAAATCTATTATTTTTGATAAATTTTCCACAATTTCATTTACCTTTTTGCTATTTTCATTAATTTTATATTATTTCTACCTTTTTCGTATTTTCTATAGTTTTAATCATCTGATCAATCAGATTACGCCACCTAGCAACACTAGGTGCTGCCAGCTAATTATCTGAGCCTCCTGGATATCATTTACTATGGTTTTATATATGTATATGAAATGTATATATTTTTTCTAGGTTATGAGTTGGAATTGACGAATAAATATTTGGTCAATACGAGATAAATATATGGGATCCCAAAGGGGATAGTCTCTCATCTAGGAGTGATATGAGTGGTCTTGTATGTGTTATTCCTTGATTTTATTATAGCTTAGCAGGTTGCATGAGTTGACATCTTTTTCATCATGGATTCTAAGTTTTATATTTTTCTGATTTCATATTTGGATTAGAACAAACTTGCATTGATGAGAGGAAGCTCTCTTGGTGTTTTTCTTGGCTCATAACTAAATGAGACATCTTATCCATAAAAAATTCGATTTATCTCAACAAATATCGGTAAAAGCTGCAGGGCTGACCAATAAGGAATCCAACGTCAAAGCAACGATGTTTTGGGTTCGTTCCTAAATGGCAACATTTATGTTCATTAACCATACACTGTCATTTCAGGTGAAACGATGCCCTCCCTTACCCCAACTTGTCAAAACAACACAAATTGCTGCCGTTTTGACTAGATCCAGTCAATACAACACAGTGGCTCGTCGTTTTGCCTTCATATATATTTAATAAAATATAATATAATAATAAATACTTTTCTTAAATTCAAAATTAGTTAAGAATTCATAATAAATAGTATAATCATCTAAATTTTTTTTATAAATTCCATATGAATAGTATATTTTATCAAAAGTTTAAATTTATTTTTCTCACAAATATAAATTTATTAAAAATCAAATATCCCATAACATACCTTAAAAAAATCATAATAATTCTAAATATACTTTAAAAATTCTCAGAAAATTTGTTAATCCATATTAATTATAAATGAACTTATCTATAGTCTTAGAGCTATGGCATCCCCACCTCCAAATAAGGTGGTGTCCTGGCTTCCAAGCTATATTCCCAATTATTTTTCTTTCAATTTTAAACCAAATCCATCTTCCATTATATTCATAAACATGTTATCTATATAACTCAAACATGAAATTGCATTCAGAAATCAAATTAAACAACACATAACCTAATTCTAAGAGATTGTGCAACCTGTTACTTCATTCTAGGGTTTGCGCAAGTCTTCACCCTTTTTCCTCTTTGATTTTATCATTCAATTAATTAATTTCCTACATGATTAATACTCTGATAAAATCATACAACATACTTTAATTCTAAAATTAGAACCCTAAAGAATCATATTAAAAAATCAATAAGAAACAGAAATCCTAACTTTTTCATCTAATTTAATTAGGAATCATGTTCCTGTTAGAATATATCGTTAGTATTTGATTATGTAGTTAGAAATTTAAATTAATTATATTAACATTCCTTGATTAGGGGAGATTTTATTAGATTTGATTTGATTTGATTATATTATTTGGTTAATAGGTTAGGATATTATTTATGTTTTCCTATAAATATAAGGTTTGAATAAGAGGGATAGAGGGGGTTCGCCAAATGAGCTGTTGTAGCTCCCAAAGTTCAATATCTTCTCTCTTCAGTTCGTATAACTTTTACACAGTTCTTCGTATAACTCATACACTCCTCCTATAACCCAACAAAGTGGTAGCGGAGCCAGGTTTTCTTAAGTGATCCGTGAGAATGGAGAGTGAAACACAATCAGTTTTTAGCCAAAATTTCGCATTATCAGTGTTTGATGGGCAAAATTATCAAGCATGGGCTGTTCGAATGAAAGTCTATCTTGATGTTATGCATCTTTGGGAGGCTCCAAAAGAAGACTATGACAGTGCATCAACGTTGGTGGCACAAAAGAAAGAAGACTATGACAGTATATTGACGGTGGTGGCACAAATGAAAGAAGACTATGACATTGCATCGACATTGGTGGCACAAATGAAAGAAGACTATGACAGTGCATCGACGTTTGTGGCACAAATGAAAGAAGACTATGACAGTGCATCGACGTTGGTGGCACAAATGAAAGAAGACTATGACAGTGCATCGACGTTGGTGGCACAAATGAAAGAAGACTATGACAGTGGTGGCACAAATGAAAGAAGACTATGACAGTGCATCGACGTTGGTGGCACAAATGAAAGAAGACTATGACAGTGCATCGACGTTGGTGGCACAAATGAAAGAAGACTATGACAGTGGTGACACAAATGAAAGAAGACTATGACAATGGTGGCACAAATGAAAGAAGACTATGACAATGGTGGCACAAATGAAAGAAGACTATGACAGTGTATCGACGTTGGTGGCACAAATGAAAGAAGACTACTACATTGGTGGCACAAATGAAAGAAGACTATGACATTGGTGGCACAAATGAAAGAAGACTATGACAGTGCATCGACGTTGGTGGCACAAATAAAAGAAGACTATGACAGTGCATCGACGTTGGTGGCATAAATAAAAGAAGACTTTGACAGTGCATCGACGTTGGTGGTGCAAATGAAAGAATACTATAACAGTGCATCAACATTGGTGGCACAAATAAAAGAAGACTATGACAGTGCATCAACGTTGGTGGCACAAATGAAAGAAGACTATGACAGTGCATCGACGTCGGTGGCACAAATGAAAGAAGACTATGACAGTGCATCGACGTCGGTGGCACAAATGAAAGAAGACTATGACAGTGCATCGACATTGGTGGCACAAATGAAAGAAGACTATGACAGTGCATCAACGTTGGTGGCACAAATGAAAGAAGACTATGACAGTGCATCGACGTCGGTGGCACAAATGAAAGAAGACTATGACAGTGCATCGACATTGGTGGCACAAATGAAAGAAGACTATGACAGTGCATCGACGTTAGTGGCACAAATGAAAGAAGACTATGACAGTGCATCGACGTTGGTGGCATAAATGAAAGAAGACTATGACAGTGGTGGCACAAATGAAAGAAGATTATGACAGTGCATCGACGTTGGTGGCACAAATGAAAGAAACCTATGACAGTGGATCGTTGTTGGCAAATCCAACGGTGGCACAAATAAAAAGATATATGAAGATTCGCCAATTTGGGAATATGCAAATACTACGACAAGGAGGAGCTTGTTAGAATATGTCGTTAGTATTTGATTATGCAGTTAGAAATTTAAATTAATTATATTAATATTCCTTGATTAGGAGAGATTTTATTAGATTTGATTAGATTTGATTATATTATTTGGTTAATAGGTTAGGATATTATTTATGTTTTCCTATAAATATAAGACATGAATAAGAGGGACAGAGGAGTTTCACCATATTAGCTCCCCGAGCTCCCAAAGTTCAATATCGTTTCTCTCTAGTTCGCATACTCTTACACAATTCTTCGTATAACTCATATATTCCTCCTAAAACCCAACATTTTATTCATCATCAAATCACCAAATATAGTCTTTATTAATTTAACTTTAAAAATTTTTCTGAAAATTTGTCAATCTTTATTAATTATAAATGAACTTATCTATAGTCTTAAAGTTGTGGCACCTCCACCTCCACATGTGGTGTCGTGGCTTCCAAGTTATATTCCCAAAGATTTTTCTTTCAATTTTAAAACAAATCCATGTTCCATTATATTCATAAACATGTTATCTATATGACTCAAACATGAAATCACATTCTGAAATCAAATTAGAAAACACACAACGTAATTCTAAGAGATTGTGCAACCTGTTACTTCATTCTAGGGTTTGTGTAAGTTTTCTCCCTTTTTCCTCTTTGATTTTATCATTCAATTAATTAATTTCCTACATGATTAATCCTCTCATAAAATAATACAACATACTTTAATTCTAGAATTAGAACCCTGAAGAATCATATTAGAAAATCAGTAAGAAACAGAAATCCTAATATTAGGTATTGTCCTGGAAGAATAGTCTCAAGATTTTGTTTCAGAGAATGCTTCTTTGTCTCACAAAAACTTCCTATAGCACGTTTGATTATAAAATTCTTGAAGATCCAACATTTAGGCTACTATATATATTCTAAATAATTTAGGAGGATAATGTCCAATATGCGAGCTACTTGTGAATGTGAATGTGAATGGTATAGGACCCAACCCCGTAGGTGTAACATGGAATACTAGTCCAAGACAAACCTAGAATGCTATTTCACACTAATACTAGAAAAACAGGATACAACTGTAAAACACGCGCGAAAAATGCAGCACTAGTCAGCCACCAGACAGACAGACAACCAACGTTGATTTAGAGAACTTCTCTTACACTTACTACTCTTTTTCGCCACGTGGCAACATCATAAATCTGATTGGCTAGTAAACGTGTCATCTTTGGGTGAAGGTAAAAAATAAATCCGACGGCCACCCAGAGAGTAATTATTCAATTCAATTCAATTCAATTTTATTATTTTAGTATTATTTTTAATATCAAATTAGTTTGTGAGAATAACGATTCTTTATAAGCGCCGCCTCCTGTTTAACTCGCTCCCCTTCCGGCTTCCGCTAATATATTTCTCTCTAGTGTCTCGGTTTTTTCAAGCATTTCAAAATTGGGCGATAGAGACAGAGAGAGAAACAGCGGAGGGGAAATCGTGTGGTTTTTTATTTAATTTTCCACTGCGTTTTGTTTCTATCTCGTTCCATTTTGCAATTATGGCTTTCGTTTCATTTGTTGGCAGAGTTCTCTTTGCCTCTGTCTTCATCCTCTCTGCCTGGCAAGAGTAAGTATGCTCTCAGATCTGTTAATTTCACTTTTCCCCTTTTGCGATCTGCTTCGTGGTTATTTGTCACGCTTGTTTTTTTTCTAAAATTTCCTTTCCTTTTTTTTTTTTGAGATTTGGTTACGCGGTCTGTGCAAGTACAGACCTTGAGTTTTGGGGTTCCTGGATCTGGCTTATGTACAAGCGAATTTTAGTATTATGTTGCTATGTATGGATGGATGGAAAAGTAAAAGTTCTCATCTGTGCTTGGTGGTAGGCATTTGATGAGTAGATTAGGATGGAGAAGGGAAGAGATTTGAGTGTGGTTTGCCAAGATTTACCCAATCACAGTGCGAAGTAGTGATGTTTATTGTATTCCCGGCAGTTTAGTCAATTCCTAACAAAAGGAAAACCAGAAATGAGTCTTTTTTTTGGTTTGGTTTTGTTGATTCGCCGTTGCTTTGTTCATGCGTAGGTTTAATGAATTTGGCGTTGATGGAGGGCCTGCGCTGAAGGGTTTGGCACCAAAATTCAATGCGTTTTCAAAACATATGACAAATCACACTGGTTTGCAAGTGCCTCATTTTGAGGTGCGTGATACATTTAGTTTCATTCTGTATACTTTTCGTGATTTACTTTTATTTTTTCTTCAGAGCAATGTCGTAAATGGTGTTTTGCTATTTCCAGCTGAAACATGCAGTTGCTGCCTCTATAGCTTTCAAGGGTCTAGGTGGCCTTCTATTCATTCTTGGCAGCACTTTTGGTGCTTCTCTACTGGTCTGTATGATAGTTTGTTTGTATCTATGGGTTGACGTTTCTGACTAGGCGAAAGAAACTGAGTTTTTGTTTCATTCATCTACAGGCTCTGCACCAGGCAATCCTTACTCCAATATTGTACGACTTCTACAACTATGATGTTGACAAGAAAGAATTCAATCTGCTGTTCACAAAGTTCACACAGGTTATTAACTAGGAAAAACTGTGGTACATCAATTTGCTTGTGTTTCCATTGACGGTTGTTTTGAAACTGCTTTGTTATTGCCTGCAGAACCTTGCGTTGTTCGGGGCATTGCTCTTTTTCATTGGAATGAAGAACGCAGTTCCAAGGAGACAGCTGAAGAAGAAGACTCACAAATCAAAAACACAGTGAAAAGCCAACTTTTATAAAATGAAGGTCTAGGTTTGCTCTCCTGTCCGCTTCATTTTCTGGGATTAAAGCCAAGATCTAGTTACGTATCCATGTACTATGGTTTTTCTCATTTAGAGGTTAGGTAGTTGAAATGTGAAGAGAAAAGATAATTCAGTTGATTTGATTTTGTGATATTTATTAGCAGCAACTCCTTTACCAATTGGCATAGCGTGTTTTTTTCAATTCACATTTTGGGTTTATGATACAAAATATGCTCCCGTTCCCAACCAATTGCAGTTGTTTTACATAAGCTTTTTTAAGAGGCTTTAATGACTGGGTTACAGAGAATTAGCTCTGCTGTTGCTCTCTTAATTAGTGTTTTTAGTTAGGAGAACCACAAATATTAGAAACGATTAGATGCCATATACATTTTTTAGTGCTTTGTGTAGGGTTATGAGGGGAATCACCAAAATTCATGTTATTACTTTCATGACAAATATAATAAATGAAGTTGCACCAAGTCAAGTCATTCCATAAGATGAGTACACCATAATTTTTTGAATTAGGAGAGTAATATCAGCAATGGTCAATATAGAAATCATACTTGTTTTATTTCAATTAATTCACGAAACTCGAGATCTCGGGTTAATTGAGCCACTCGCGTTTGTAAATTTTTAAGGAAAAGGGTAAGTGTATTAAAAATGATACATGTGTCTGTCACAAGACAAAAGATAAAAGCAAAAAACGAGTATTTCTTTATATAACATCTATTTTCATCTTAAATGACAGTTAGAAGTTAATATAAACTTATTGGAATGTTCAATAATATTATTCACTAATAAATCGTACACTTTGTAAAAAAAAAAAAACAAATATACAATATTCAATATTTAATATCTTAACTAAAACCAAAACCAAGACTTAATACTGTAGAAGAAAGATAAAATAAAAATAAAATAAGTTATGATCCAAGAATTATATAATAAAACGTTCACATCTTATATTTTCATCCAAGCCCAAGATATAATAAGTTATGATCTATCATCACTCTTCCACACCTCTCACATAAATTGATACTTTTTCTATTATCAAAAGAGAAGATATAATAGCAATTTGTTTAAGAAATCTATTGCCGATATATAGAGATTATCAACTGTGATGACATATATAACTTATATTAAAATTTAAAGCCACAATGGGTATTGCTGAGCTCGAATCATTAACCCACTTTAATATACATCTCTTAAAGCTAAATTGAGAAGACCAGACGGTGAAGAAAGCGGCGATATAGTAGAACAACTTTATTTTGTTACCATGTACACTATATTCAGCGGATCCAGGAATTATTCTCTAATTAACATGCACACACACACATATATATATATATATACCGCCTATATCTATAGTCAGTCAGTCGTGGATTGGTGGTATAGTATCTAGAGAGCAGCCGCCAGTGAACCACCATGAAAAAAAGCTTCTTTTACAAGCTTATGCCTAGCAAGGCTGAGGAAGCAACAGCAGATGCAAGCAGAGTGCCCTACCAAGTGACTCATACGGAAGTGGAAACAAGGGAGGTGGGGTCATCATCTTCATCAACAGCAACACCACGTAATTCCTCCATGATAAGGACATTGATCACCAATGAAGAATTCAACAAAGGTAAAATTTTCGTGTCAGAAGCGAACATGCAAAGATATGTTTTCAGGAATTGGAGCAATATAAGAACTTCTTTGGTCACCTCGGGCAAGGGCTACACATGTTACTTGATTGATCGAGACGAAGACGGGAATCTGCTTTTCCAAGAGGAAGTGCTGGTGAAGAAAGGGGGAGGTGGGGATTATGTCATTAGTTTCACCAATGTGGCACAGTATCAGCGTATTTTCAGAGCAGGAGATGAGATCGGATTGTGGTGGCACAGCAGGAACCAGGGTTTTAGCTTCAAGTTGGTGTTGCCTGCAATTAACAGGGTCTGAAGTTTTATTTCCAGTTTAGTTTTCTTTGTTTGATTTACAGTAGTTCCAATGCGTCACACCAAAATTTGGCGATAGCTATTTTTGTTTTTATTTTTTTTCTATTTTCTGTTTTCTTCCAAAAATGAGAGTTTGATGTTATGCTATTTCTGTAAAAGTGTTTTTGTTTAAACCAACTTTTAATAAATCCAAATCAAATTCAGAATTTAATATAAAGTAAATATACCCAAGTGGTGATATAAAATCAAGAATGAGGCAATAATTGTTCTATGAAATCTTGAATTTATGTAAAGCTCACATGTGATCCTCTTCAATTCAAGAAGACATAATAAAAGTAAGGAGGATCCTGATTGTTCAATTCCTTGACCATGCAAGGCATTTGTTACATCCCAACCTAATCCCATAAGAAATTTAGATCCTAATGATGCAAATATTATTACCAAGGATCTCAAGTTCATCATTTTTGTTTTGAAATTAAATAAGTATCTACCATCGAGACTAATCCAGATCCCTTGACTTGAGCGATTTCCAAATACAATGACCAATAAATAAATAGCATCCAGCTTCCACAGTTTGGGTGGCCATTTTTTTTACAAAGAATGATGGAAAAGAATAATTACTTGCTTTTTCTGTTAGAAGAATAACAAAATGGATATTCAGAGCCTCAAACTCAGTATCACCTTGAGAATACTTAAGCCTTGGCATATTTGACAGTAACTAACAAATTTAGTAGAGTAGATGTAGCAAAGGTAGCCAAATCCCACATCGTGGGTGGAGTAGGTAAAGGTAGCCTTCAAGCCTATAAATAGAAGGCTTCAGCATTATTCTTCTTACACCAAAATAAATACAACATAAGCCATTTACCTCTTGTGGTAAATTGTAAAAGTTGTAAGTTTGTAATATTTCCTTAGTGAAATATTAAGTAGTAGTGTCCGAGGACGTAGGCTAAATTGGCCGAATTTTGTTAAATTCTGAGTGTTTTTCCTTTCTCTATTACTCTCTTGCCTTTTGAGGGATTAATTCCCAACAAGTGGTAGCGGAGCCGAAGGTTCGTCTTTAGAACCGGAGGTTCATATGTGGAGGCGGAGGGTTGTTCGTTAAGCCGGAGGGTTGTTTGTGTAGTCGAAGATTATACTGAGTATGCTCTGTGGTTGCAGTTTTATCTGATCTGCCACATCAGAAAAGTTCTTCGTCTAAGGTTATACTGAGTATGCTCTGTGGTTGCAGTTTTATCTGATCTGCCACAACAGAAAAGTTTCCTTTGGCTCATTGTTTCGCATTGATAGCTATTAACAGAAGATAGAGGGAAATGGCAGCTAAAGAGGAGGCTATGGCAACATCAAGCATGACAAACAGGTCATCATGGTCAAGGATTCCACAACCCACTTTGAAATTGGTGGTGGATATATTTGATGGTACTGGCCATTTCGGCATGTGGCAAGGGGAAGTCTTGGATTCTCTTTTCCAACAAGGCCTTGATATTGCCATTGACGAAAAGAAACCGGAAGACATTGATGATAGAGATTGGATAACCATAAATCGGTTGGCTTGTGGTACGATTCGATCATGCCTGTCCAAAGAGCAGAAGTATGCTTTCAAAAATGAAACTTCTGCACACAAACTATGGAAGGCATTGGAGGATAAATTTCTGAAAAAGAGTGGTCAGAATAAACTCCTCATGAAGAAAAGACTCTTCCGGTTTAATTACCGATCAGGTACCACTATGAATGAACACATCACTGTTTTTGATCGATTAGTTGCAGATCTGTTGAATTTAGATGTGAAATTCGAAGATGAAGATTTAGCTTTGATGTTATTATCATCTCTCCCTGATGAATTTGAACATTTGGAGACTACTTTACTTCATGGTAAAGAGCATGTATCTCTAGATGCTGTTCGTTCTGCTTTATATAGTCATGAATTAAGAAAGCAGGACAAAATGAAAATCAAATCGTTGGCATCCGAAGAAGTATTGGTGGCACGAGGACGTCAACAAAACAAATCAACAGGGAGAAGAGGGAGGTCCAAATCGAAGAGCAGAATTGCTAAAGATGAATGTGCTTTCTGTCACGAGAAGGGACACTGGAAGAAAAACTGTCCGAAGCTGAGTAAGAAAACCATAGCTCCACGTGATGCAAATGTCGCAGAATGTAGAAGTGATGGAGAGTCAGATATTTCCTTGGTGATTTCATCTTCAGAAACACGCTCAGATGAGTGGATATTAGATTCTGGATGTACCTATCATATGTGTCCCATTCGGGAGTGGTTCTTTGAATTTCAGGAACTCGATGGCGGAGTTGTTTACATGGGAAATAACAATTCATGTAAAACAACTGGGATAGGTTCAATCAAACTACAGAATCATGAAGGATCCACTAGAATTCTGAAGGATGTTCGATACGTGCCAAAGCTAAAAAAGAATCTGATCTCATTGGGGGCTTTAGAATCTAAAGGCCTAGTGGTGACATTATGAGATGGAGTTCTCAAAGCAACTTCTAGAGCACTTGTGATGCTGAGAGGAATCAGAAGAAACAATCTGTATTACTTCCAAGGTAGTACAGTAGTTGGGACCATGGCGACAGCAACTTCAAGTAGCAAGAAGGATGCTGAGATGACAAAGCTGTGGCATATGCGATTGGGACACGCTGGAGAAAAATTTTTGCAAATTCTGTCCAAGCAAGGATTATTGAAAGGTACGAAGACCTGTAAGTTAGAATTATGTGAACATTGTGTACTGGGAAAACAACAAAGAGTGAAATTTGGCACTGCTATTCATAATACTAAAGGTATTTTGGATTATGTGCATTCTGATGTATGGGGACCTGCCAAGACTCCATCACTTGGAGGCAGGCATTATTTTGTCACTTTTGTTGATGATTTTTCCAGGAGAGTTTGGGTATTCACGATGAAGAGCAAGGATGAGGTGCTGGGGATTTTTCTGAAGTGGAAAGCTCAAGTTGAAAATCAAACAGGAAGAAAGATCAAAGTTCTCCGAACAGACAATGGAGGAGAATACAAGAGTGATCCATTCCAGGAGGTATGCCAAGAAAGTGGAATAGTCCGGCACTTTACAGTCAGAAAAACACCTCAACAGAACGGGGTGTCTGAGCGTATGAACCGAACACTAGTGGAGAAAGTTCGTTGTATGCTGTATAATGCTGGGTTGGACAGAAGATTTTGGGCTGAGGCTGTGACATACGCACAACATATTGTAAATCGTTTGCCATCATCTGTTCTTAATGGCAAAACTCCTTTGGAGGTATGGTCTGAAAAACATGCTATTGATTATGACACTTTACATGTCTTTGGCTCTACTGCATATTATCATGTGAATGAATCAAAGTTAGATCCACGAGCGAAGAAAGCTCTTTTCATGGGCTTTACTACTGGCGTCAAAGGATACCGTTTGTGGTGTTTGGAGTCAAAGAAGACGATTATCAGTAGAGATGTTACATTTGATGAATTTTCCATGTTGAAGAAGGTAAATTCAGAAGAAACTGATAGTACTCAGCAGCAGGTGGAGCATACACCAAAGCAAGTGGATTTCGAGCAAACATTTCCAGCCAGCAGTATTATGACTGATTCTTCGATGGCACAGGAGGAGTCAGAAGATGAAGCTCAACAGCAATCAGAGCCAATTGCCATCAGACGAGAAAGAAGAGAGATTCACAAACCTGCTCGTTTTGCAGATATGGTGGCTTATGCACTACCAGTTCATGACGATGTTCCATCCACTTACTCAGAAGCAATCCGAGCTACAGATGGCGAAAGATGGGCAAGTGCAATGGAGGAAGAAATGCAGTCACTTGAGAAGAATAAGACGTGGAAGCTGACACAACTACCCAAAGGCAATCAGAGTCAATTGCCATCAGACGAGAAAGAAGAGAGATTCACAAACCTGCTCGTTTTGCAGATATGGTGGCTTATGCACTACCAGTTCATGACGATGTTCCATCCACTTACTCAGAAGCAATCCGAGCTACAGATGGCGAAAGATGGGCAAGTGCAATGGAGGAAGAAATGCAGTCACTTGAGAAGAATAAGACGTGGAAGCTGACACAACTACCCAAAGGCAAGAAGGCAATTGGATGCAAATGGGTGTTTGCTAAGAAAGAAGGATTTCCTGACAAAGAAGATCCACGCTACAAGGCAAGGTTAGTGGCTAAAGGCTACGCTCAGAAGGAAGGAATTGATTACAATGAGGTATTTTCTCCAGTTGTTAAACATTCCTCTATCAGAATTTTATTGGCCTTGGTAGCACAGTTGAATTTGGAGTTAGCTCAACTTGATGTGAAGACCGCATTTCTACATGGTGATTTGGATGAGGAAATCTACATGGTTCAACCAGAAGGTTTTAAAAGTGCTGGTAAGGAAAATTTGGTTTGTAAATTAAACAAATCTTTGTATGGACTGAAGCAATCTCCAAGGCAGTGGTACAAAAAATTTGATAAATTTATCAGAAGCCAAAAGTACACAAGAAGCAAATATGATCATTGTGTTTATCTGCGAAGACTTCCAGACGAATCCTACATCTATTTACTCTTATACGTGGATGACATGCTGATAGCAACAAAGAGCCAAGCTAAGATTGACAAAATAAAGACTCAATTGAGTAAAGAGTTTGAGATGAAGGATCTTGGAGAAGCTAAAAAGATTCTTGGCATGGAGATCTACAGAGATAGAGGGAGAGGCAAGCTTTGGCTGAAACAAAAGCAATATTTGGAAAAGGTACTACAACGTTTTGGTATGCATGAAAATACAAAATCTAGTAAGTACCCCACTTGCTCCTCAGTTGAAACTTAGTAGCCAGTTATCTCCAACAACAGATGAAGAGCGAGAATACATGGCAAAAATTCCTTATGCAAATGCAGTTGGAAGTCTGATGTATGCTATGGTGTGTACGAGACCAGATATTTCACAAGCTGTTAGTGTTGTGAGCAGGTATATGCATGACCCAGGCAAGGGTCACTGGAAAGCTGTAAAATGGATTCTACGGTATATCCAAAGTACTGTAGACATTGGCTTGGTATTTGAGCGAGGAGAATCACTTGGTTTATGTATGGTTGGATATTGTGATTCTGACTATGCAGGAAATTTGGATAAGCGACGATCTACAACTGGCTATTTGTTTAGTTTAGCAAAAGCGCCAATTAGTTGGAAATCTACCTTGCAGTCAACGGTGGCTTTGTCTACAACAGAGGCAGAGTATATGGCAATTACAGAAACTGTGAAGGAAGCTATTTGGCTTTATGGGTTACTTGAAGACTTGGGAGTTGGTTAAAAACAACATGTACTGTTTTCTGACAGTCAGAGTACTATTCATTTAGCAAAGAATCAAGTCTTTCATGCAATGACAAAGCAAATTGATGTTCGCTATCATTTTATGCGGGAGATTCTCAAAGAAGAGGAGATACTTATCCAAAAGATACATACAGCTGAGAATCCTACAAATATGCTGACCAAAGTGGTTAGAAGAACCAAGTTTGAACACTGTTTAGACTTGGTTAATATTTTAAGTTAGCGCCTTATGGCGCGAAATTGGAGACACTATACTTGGAATGATGTGATATTTGGCCAAGGTGGAGATTTGTAGCAAAGGTAGCCAAATCCCACATCGTGGGTGGAGTAGGTAAAGGTCTCCTTCAAGCCTATAAATAGAAGGCTTCAGCATTATTCTTCTTACACCAAAAATAAATACAACATAAGTCATTTACCTCTTGTGGTAAATTGTAAAAGTTGTAAGTTTGTAATATTTCTTTAGTGAAATATTAAGTGGTAGTGTCCGAGGACGTAGGCTAAATTGGCCGAACCTCGTTAAATTCTGAGTGTTTTTCCTTTCTCTATTACTCTCTTGCCTTTTGAGGGATTAATTCCCAACAGTAGATGTGTAGAAAATAAAATGATTATCTCATAAAACAATTTTCATCTAACTACAATTCCTGCCGATCTCCAGTATTGCGTTTAGGCACTGGTACAACGACAAAATCAGGAAAAGCAAAACAAGGATTATATCTACACGAGGACAGCCAAAAAATAAGATTTAGAAAAGAGTATCTTTGTCTTACAGAGATATAACTCTGAAAAGATCTAAGCAGCAGGAGGCCTGAGCTCGTGGTCATGTGATGTATCACGGGTAGCTGGAGGTAGATATTGCCACATTGGTATCAGACTATAGCTGGGATATACTGGCATCTTGTTTGGACCAGTATTATAAGCTGCTGGGTGGGACGGCATGAATCCAGATGACGAAAAAGCAGGACTTTTCAACCGTAGCTCCATCCTTTCATTATCTATCTTAAGCATGACTTTCTCTTCACGAAGTTCGTTCTTTTCAGCCTGTTGTGGGGGAGCATAAGATTAGAAAGCTATGATTAAAACCTCCAGGTTGTACAATTCTGGTGTGAGGACAACATTAAAACAGTAATATGCTCAAAGATATTATAAAAGAATATGCAAACTCAAAACAATTGGCAAACTCCTAGAAAAGAAGGAACATGTTCCTGCTGAATTATCAACTACGGTTAAAAGGCTATTTTCAATATTTAAGCAGTGTTTCAATTAAATGGCAAAAAGCATGACTGTGCTTGCCGATGAAACAAGAGTCTTGACCGTCGACCCAAGACAGTATAAGATTCATATTCTGAAGCAATCATGACCAAATGCTAATCTACTCTTGAAAACTCACCCAAGGTTTAAAATTTCAATACCAGGAATGATTAGAAATTGATAACTACAATAAAAGAAATACAGCTAAAAAATACAAGATCAACACCATAAATGTGCATAAAACAATGAAAAATCCTACTTAGCAGCGCCACTCATTAAGGATAACAGATGATAGAACAAAATGCATCTGGTAAAGCCCAAACAGAAACAAGGACAATTTATTACGTTTATAACTGTAAGTGCCTTCAAAATTCATAAGATGTAAATCAAATACTACGATGTATGCCCTAAAAGTGACTACCTTGAGATTTTTAACTTCTTCAAGTAACTTCTCATTTGTTTCTTTGAGTTCCTGAGCTTCATTCTTTAGCTGGTTCAGAACTCGAATGGCATCATCAAGTATTGCAGGCTTGTCAGTTCTTGCAGCTCTTCCAGGTTCCAATACAGAACTCAAACTAAAAAACCTGCAACATCGAATTTCTGTCCAGCTAAGCAAGTGGAATCGAAATTACCCAAAACTACTGTTCGCGTAGAGTTTTTTTTTTTTTTTGAAAAAATGATTTAGGTATGCTTGAATCTTAGTTCAAATGCCAAACGTAAACCAAATCAATGTGATAAACCAGTACAAAGGCATACCTATCATTCAGTCTCTCTCTGCGCAATTTCTCGCGGGATGCTTTGGACTCTGCCCTGTTGCACGAGCTGCTACGTTCCCTACAAATCATTACGACAATCAAGTCATGTGGAAAACCCATAACCTGCAATCATATCTTAATGCATTTCAAGATAAAACAGCATAGATTCACCAAATATAATCCAATACAATACTTTTGCCAACACTATAACACAAACGAACACCTCTTCCGGGAGCATTCTTTCTCATGTTTTACAACACATCCACCACCACGACTAGATGAGAGATCGGCATCCACGCCAAAACCAAAAGCAACACCAGCATCCACTACCCCGCCGCCGCCGCCGCCACAAACACCACCGCTGCAATGTTCATTCACAGAATCAGGCCAACCGTCTCCTATAAAAATTTTTCTTCCAGCTAATAAAGGAAATCAACGATCCTTTGTAGCAAATAAAATTGATTTTGTAACCCACAAACGAAAGCAAATAACAATACCTGAAATTATCGGTGGGCAAAATGAAATCGGGATTGGCAGTTTCGCCGATGATGTTACCGTAATCGAGAAAATCCCAGTAACTGACGTCATCTATCGAATCCATGGATTTACTTTTATTATTTTCAATTTCTTCGGGAATTTTGGATTCGACCTAAAAGAGGAGAGATAACACAGAAGAGGGAAGAAGTCTTTATCGTTGAAAAACACAAAGGAATTGAAAGGGCAAATAATTGGGATGAAGCCAGGAGGCCTACGACCAATAGAATTTCAACACGTTGAATGGAAAATAATAGAACCGCCGGTCTAGGTGTTTTCAAACGGAATTTTGGCGATGGCAGTTTCACCAACCCTAAAAGTGACTGACAACGTCGAGGGATTGGACTTTCTGTCTAGGGATCCAAATTTCATTTTCGCTGTTGAGAAGACTATTATTGACGTGGCTTTTACTGAATTTTTTTTGGGCCAAATGAGGATAAGATAAGGATAGATATATGATAATATTATCTTATCCAATAATGATAGTCTTAAGGATTAGTAACATTATATAAGAGTCACCCCTCATTTGTTTAGGTCATAGAGTTGAGTCACCTAGGGAGGAGTGCATTTGTGTTTTTAGTATATTTTGAGTTTGACATGCCTTTTATAATATAAGAGTTACCCTTCCCAGATGATTTAGGGTCATAATCATTGTGAGAAATTGTTTCTCCGAGTGTCAGATTTCAGCAAAGTCAATCAGTGGGTTCAACCAGTTTGATTAGAGTTGACTAAAATTGTCCGGGTCGACAATGAGACAATTAAGCTATCTATAAGTTATGAATACAATCATAAAACCTAAGAGTGTATTTAGAGTATCGTGTCGGAGATTGTAAGTCGATAATATTTTGTAATGTGTCGGTAGCATGCGTGTGTGGTCTTTGTAGATTGTTTGGAATTATTTGAATATTAGTGAGTATCTTAGAATTGGTCTTAGGAGTCTTTTTTCTATTTTCGAGTTGTTTTCCTATTTTGTTGGTTTTGAGTATGTTTGTTGTGTTGTGCTTGTGTGTATAGGTAGTGTGGCAATGAGTGATAAATGCAAAGGTGTTGCGGTTGGTGAGTTTGTATAACAAGAGGTGAGATTGTATGTTTCATTTGCATATACGAACTTGTTTTGCTTTATTAATTATAATACGATAAATACATGGTTTTGAATATAGATAATATGTGCATTGTTGTGAAACTTGGCATGCTAGGACATATGTGTGCTTAATGTGATTATTATGCTTTACTTATGTGGTTTGAAACTCTTATGTGTGACTTGAATGTGTTTGAATGCATGGTGAGGATGTGAGTCATTGTAAGGCATAGTGCATTATCGTTGATCTTAAATTTGGATTGGTATTAAAATGGATATCTTGTTGTTTTGGTTACCTTGATACAGATACCTCGTATGTAGTATATTGAGGATTTGGGAGTGTTGTGTGGAATTGGTGTTAGAAGAGTGAGTTGTTTGAGTGGTTTGGAAGTTAGTTTGTTGGGTTTTCGATCGATCGTCCATATAGGCCCAACCAGTTGGTTATTTGTTTTATTTGATTGGAGGTTGGTTGCACTTCTTGGCGATAAATCGGATGTCAAATATATGGTTACATAAATCAAGAAACAAATCAATGAATAAATCAAGAAACAAATCAATGAATAAATCAAGAAACAAATTAAGGAATAAATTAAGTTGCAAATTAAGGAACCGAGGAGCAAATCAAGGAGTGCTATTAAGGCTTGATTTCTTTCTTGATTTAAGTATTGGAAGCTATAAAGAAACACTTTCTCTTTATCATAGATCATCCAAAAAACAACGAAAGTTAGAGAGAAAAAAAGAGAGTTAGTAAGGAGTTTCTCATCTGTATCTCTTTATAGAAGAGAGGTTGTTTGTGAGAGATTTTTCTATTGTTTCTTCTTGAACAAAAGAGGTTATAATTTCTTTTTATTTCTCATAGTGAAATTCTTCTATCTTTGCCCGTGGTTTTTACCCTAAGTTACAAAGGGGTTTTTCATGTAAAAATCTATTTGTTCTTGCTCTGTTCCATCAAAATTTTTAACATGTGGTAGCAAAGCCTAACTTGGATAGATTTACTTACTTATCGCATGTCAGACGTCATCCCTCTAAGTGCCTAGTCAGCATGATAGTTCAGCGAGAGTGTTTGATTTTGGTCTGTGGTGAGACTTGATGTCATGACCAGGCCCAGCGGGCTCGGACGTGTATGTGAGCGTGATGGATCACAACTGCAACGCTAAGTTGAGTTTCTAACCACATAGCCAAAAAGATGCATCTTGTTACAAATGATCCATTCACACAACATATATAAGTTCAAGACCTCCCATACTCCTTTCTGATGTGGGATTGGGTAACACGACCCCTAAGCAGGCTGGGTCTCACAATCTTCCCTCCTTATAGACCTTGTGTCCTCACGACCTAACCCTCGGAGTCCCGGCCCAGATGTTTATGTGTGCATGATGGATCACAACTATAATGCTGAGTTGGGCTTCTAACCACATGGCCCAAAAGATGCATCTTGTTACAAATGATCTATTTATACAGCACATATAAGCCCAAGACCTTTCCCACTCCTTTCTGATGTGGGATTGGGTAACACACCCCCTACGCACGATAGGTCTCATAATCTCCCCTCCTTATAGACCTCGTGTCCTCACAAGGTGAGGTCAAACGTAATTGACTTAGGCCCAAACGTGAACACACAACACGGCCCAAGCCCACACGGAAGAGGGAGTGAGATCGGCTCCGTTACCATTTGTCAGGACCCGGCCCCTGGACCCCCGGCTCAGCGGGCCTGGACGTATATGTGTGCATGATGGATCACAACTATAATACTGAGTTGGGCTTCTAAGCACATAGCCCAAAAGATGCATCTTATTGCAAATAATCCATTCACACAACACATATAAGCCCAAGACTTCCCCCACTCCTTTTCGATGTGGGATTGGGTAACATGACCCCCTACTAAGGCTGGGTCTCGCAATCGGCCCTCCTTATAAACCTCATGTCCTAACGAGGGGACCCCAAACATAATTGACTTGGGCCCAAACTCGCGAGCCCAAATGTGAACACACAACACGGCCCAAGCCCACACAGAAGAGGAAGCGAGATCGGCTCTGCTACCATTTGTTATGACCCGGCCCTCGGATCCCCGGCCTAGCGGGCCCAAACTTGTATATGCGCGTGATGGATCACAGCTACAACACTGAGTTGGGCTTCTAACCACATAGCCCCAAAGATGCATCTTGTTACAAATGATCCATTCACACAGCACATATAAGCCCAAGACCTCCCCCGCTCCTTTCCGATGTGAGATTAGGTAACATGACCCTCTACATAGGCTGGGTCTCACAAAACACCTCAGCCTATGCTATGCATCCAGGAGGCACGAAGATGTATCAAAATCTTCATGAAGTTTATTGGTGTCCAGGTATGAAGAAGGATATCATACAGTTTTTTTCTCGATGTATGACATGCCAATTGGTTAAGGCAGAAAGGCAAGGACCGGGTGGATTGTTACAACCCCTTCCCATACCAGAGTCGAAATGGGAATATGTGACGTTGGATTTTGTTAGTGGATTACCGCGTACCCAAAAGGGAGCGGACTCAATATGGGTCATTGTGGATTGATTGACTAAGAGTAAACACTTTTTGGCCATGAAGGTGAATGATCATTGGAACGATTGGCTGAGTTATACATATGAGAGGTAATTCGACTACATGGAGCACTAGTATCAATAGTATCAGATCGAGATCCTCATTTT
This sequence comes from Passiflora organensis, assembly GCA_019739055.1. NCBI lineage: Eukaryota > Viridiplantae > Streptophyta > Magnoliopsida > Malpighiales > Passifloraceae > Passiflora > Passiflora organensis. Next base: position 3,012,133 of record JAEPBF010000103.1, read on the forward strand.
ACTTCTCTATTCTAGGATAAGTTACAAGTAGCTCTAGGTACACAGTTTACGTTTAGCACTACATTTCACCCTCAGACGGATGGGAAAATAGAGAGAACTATTCAGGTTCTAGAAGATATGCTAAGGTCTTGCATATTGGAATTTCAAGGAAGTTGGGATCGACACTTGCCGTTAGTAGAGTTTGCATATAATAGTAGTTATCAAGCAAGTATGGGTATGGCACCTTATGAAGAACTTTATGGAAAAATGTGTAGAACACCCTTATGTTGGTTAGAAGTGGGAGAAAAAAGCTTAGAAGGAGCCGAATTATTAGATTTTACCCTGGACAAGGTGAAACTAGTTCAAGATCGTCTGAGAACAGCTCAAGATCATCAAAAGAATTATGCTGATGTACAACGTAAACCCTTAGTGTTTGAAGTTGGCAATTTGGTATTTTTGAAAGTAGCACCGTGGAAAGGTATCATCTGGTTCTAGAGAAAAGGCAAATTAGCACCATGATATATCGGTTCTTAAGAAATTATTGAAAGAATTCGACCAGTGGTTTATAGATAGAGGAGGCCTAACAAATTACAAAGAATACACAATGGCTTTCACCTGTCTATGCTTCAAAAGTATATTGCAGACCCAAATCATGTGATAAAAATACCTCCAATGGAGGTGGCTAAGGATATGACATTCCCCACGCAACCCATTCGTATTTTGGATTGGATGCAAAGAAATCTTAGAAATAAGACGGTATCAATGGTTAGGGTATTATGGAAAAGTAATCAATATGAAGAATAAACATGGGAACCCAAAGCTCAGATGAGGATCCAGTACCCGTATATATTTGAGAATCAAGGTACGCTCTAGTATCCTATCCTAGTACTTTCTTAACTTAGTTCTAACAGGGATGAGACTTGTTATAAAGAGGGTAGGATGTGAAGATTTAGACTTTCTTAAGGTAATAATTTAGGAAAATAGGAGGAAATGAAAGTAACTAAATTTTCGCGTTCTTTTCCGACCCAATGATAGTTGAACCTTGTGTCGTAGGTTTGGGTGGATAAACATCGAAGATATCGTATAAGGTTAGATATATGTATATATATAAGTAATAAGGGATAAAATTTATATGGTATGTGAGGACCATTAATTAGAATTAAGAAACTTTTGATTGTTTAATGTGATTTGGGAACTTAGGTATGCTTAGAATTGGGTAATTTGAAATAAATTTTTTTTCAAAATTTTAAGAAAATTTAATAAAATATTTTTTTATTTTTAAAAATTTTAGAAAAATTATATTAAATTATATATTTATAGAAAATTAGAAATTCAGGTCCAAATAGGTTCTATTGTTCATAAGAGGCAGGATAAAATTTTTTGGGTATTCTTCTAATTTTTCTTTTTTTTTAATGATTTTTACAAGGCACACCCTGTTGTTTTGATCATCGAGTGGGACTTATGTCGTTTTCTTTAAAAAATGTCGTTTCACAAGGTGCGAAACAACTCTGTTCAGCGTTGGGATGGGGGCTCCATTGTCGCCATCCTCCACTTGCCTGAAGACGGTGGAAAATCAGAATATATCCCGATTTTGAGCATTTTGAGTTTAAGGAAGTGAAAATTGATTTGAAGCTAGGGGAGAGTGCGATGTGGATAGGCGAATCGAATGGAGAGGTTTTCATGTGAAATCAGAGCGCTAGAGAGTGATTTTGATGAGTTTTCCATCCGAGAAATCAATTTCTGTTTCCTTAGTTGAACTTGAGATTCTCGCATGTGTTTGGTGTGGTTGAGGTTGGGTTTTGATGTGGTTAACCGGCCAACATTTTTAGGAGGATTGGTGCCAGCTAGGGTTTCAACCTCTAGACTTCGTCCAGAGGTTGAAGATGAACCAGCAGACGATAGGCCGCTTAGGTGATAGTTCGCCTGGTCACAGGACTAGACAATAGGTAGTTTAGGTCAGAACCGTCTGACATGTCGTCAATTTAGAGTGGGTTTGACATGGTTTGGGTTAAACCAAACCGAGTCAGACCGGGTTGAGTCAAATCGGATTGAGTCAAACCGATCGAACCAGACCGGGTTGAACGGGAAAGGGCCGGGTCAGGATCGGGTCAAACCATGATCAAAAGACCAATGAGGTTGTGACATGTGGCAATCTCTGATGGTGATACCTGTTCGTTGACTTTTATAATTTTGACCATTTTCCATAAATTCTGAAAATAAAGAAAAATTCAGGAAAAATAGATAAAAAATGAAAAAAATTATAGAAAAATTCTGGAAAATAGAGAAAAATATTTGAAATCTAATGATGTATAGTTTGATTAATTTAGATTTTATTTGAGGGGTGTAAAAATTAGGAGAAATTTATACAAATTTTAGAAATATCGGAAAAAATCCTGGAAAGGTTCGTATAGGTAGATTGAGACTCGTAAGGCTAAGATAGGGGTTGTGTGATTTCACTTTTTATGTTATCTTATAAATTGAAGAATTAAATAAAATTATTAGATAAAATTTGTATAGGTATTGAAACACGTGCACTGGATCCTGGAATGGGACCTAGTTAAATGCCTCAGAATAAGGTGAGTGGACTAACCTTAGCGTTTCTGTCAATTATTTATGTACTGAAATGCATTTTTTGAAAAAATGTGTGATATACATAAAAGCGCTTGCTATTAATGGAAACTATCTTTGTCATAGCATTTCCTTGAAACCGTTGTTCCTTTACTTTGATTTGTGTGAACCCAATACACTTATAAACTGCTAAACACTATGTGAATAACCCCATTGATCAATATTACATGTTTTGAAATATAAATGCTTGTTGTTATGAATTTAGTGAATGGGATTCCTTATGATATTTATAGTATTATTCCTTGTTCTTGCATTATAATATTGTGAAACGTCCAGATTGCTTACGTGAATATACCAAAGAATTCTTTATATGGTAAATTGCTCACTCACATAAGATTATTAGAATAAGAAAGTTAGGGTCCACTCACTTGGTTTGCCATGCCAGGATTGATTAAGGTATATGAGGTCGAGACTAGATGTTGGCGACATTTCAAGAAGCATGGTGAACATCCTTCCATACTAGGTATATATGTAAATGGGAACCTACCTCATATATATGGCTTGCATTATGTGAATATCGTGTGTCGATTTTGTTACAAATCTAAGATTTTGGGACTTATGGGATCATGGGTTGTGAGATAAATAAAGCATATATTTTTATGACATACCATTCCATTTTAAAACTCCGCATATGATTCTATTTCTTATCCTAACTATCACCATACAAGACTTTTAAATATGTACATATTTTCGACTGGTTGAGAAGCGTATAATGGGAAATAGAATGCATAGTCACAGCCTTGTATGGTGTTTATTTTTGTTACCAAGAAGAATTTTCTGGTGGTAGATACAAGTACTATTCGACTGGGGAAGGGAGTAATGTTACAACACCATAGGATATTGGGCGTGACAAGACTACTTTAGTTGTTACCCATTCCAGAGTGAAAATGGGAACATATGATGATAGACTTTGTGTTTGGGTTACTGAGGTCCCAGCGAGGCTACGACATGGTATGTGTTATAGTGAACAAACTAACCATGTTTGCACACTTCCTCCCTATCAGAGTGATAACACACCGAAGAGATTGACATCAAGGTATATGGACAAGATCGTGAGACTATATGGAGTTTGGTATCTATCGTGTCAGATCAAGGTCCGAGATTCACATCCAGATTTTGGGGGAAGCTTTATATTGTGTTGGGTATTAGATTGAATTTAATTACAGCTTTCCACCCTCAGACAGATGGACATTCAGGGAGGAAAATTTAGATCTTGGAGGATATGCTCCATGCTTATGCATTGGATGGGCAGACTACGTGGTTCAGTGCTTACTGTTAGCCGAATTTGTGTACAACAACAACTTTTCGGTTTCCATCGGTATGGAACTATATGAGGCTTTATATGGTAGACGGTGTCGCACACCTCTATATTAGGATGAGGTAGGAAAGAGGAAACTTGATAGTCTCGAGATAATTGAGCATGTGACAGAGCAGTTGACATTGATCAGAAAATGATTGATCATAGCTCAGGATAGACAGAAGAATTATATAGATAACCGCCAGCATGACCTTGAGTTTGAGGTTGGGGGCATGGTGTTTCTGAAGGTTGCACCTTGGAAAGGTGTAATTTTTTTTTAGCAGCATGGGAAGTTAGCACCGTGGTACATTGGTCCATACGCCATCACCAAGAGGATTGAACCAGTGATGTATAGACTCGATTTTCCACCGTCTTTGCAGACGATCCATAATGCATTCCACATTTCAGTTTTAAGGAAGTATATTAGGGATCCCTCTCACATTTTGATGACACCAAAGGTGGAGATAACCAATGACTTGTACTAGATGGGTCAGCCAGTTACAATTGTGGATAGAGCAAAGAAACAACTTCGACATCACAGTGGTCAAGGTGGTTTGGTGTAGTGAAAGATATGAGGAGATGACTTGGGAGACCGAGCAGTCCATGAGAGAGTAGTACTGTAGTTGTTTGAGCCATAAGGTAAGTGAATTTCATAGGCAAAATTTTTATAAGAAAGGGAGGATGTGAGACCTCATCCCTTCGAGTGCCTAGTCAGCATGATGGCTTAATGAGAGTGTTCGATTTTATGGCGAGAGTTGATCGTTGACTCGAGAGTTGACCATTGACCCTAGAGTTGACCCACAGGGTGGACGCAATCATAGGAAGCCTAGGTGCGGGTTTAGGTATCTTAGCAAGTGTTTTAGGTTGAGTGTCGAGATATAAGTCAGTGAAAATCGATTTAGGCCGGTTCTAGTTCTGTTTTGAGTGACCGTGGACCTTTGGACCGAAAAACCTATTTTGGTTCAGTTTGATACATTCTGAGCCCATTTAGCATTTCTTGAGCTTAATTAATTATTTTAGCCTAATTTTTGTTGTTTAAGGATTTTAAACCTCTTAGTAGTCCACTTGAGGCATATCGGACTTTTAAAATACTTTATTCAGTTTTTTTCTAAGATTTTGGGCCCGAGATATAAATACCAGCCCAAACCAACACTTAGAATTTTTCTGAGTGTTAGAACACCTACAGTCGTCCCCTTCCCCTTCTCCCCCTTCTCCCTTTCCTCTCTCATGCCCTCACTCACCTAAAGAAACTTGATAAATTCCTTCGAATATTTTGAGAAAAACTATCGGGCTTTATCCAAAAATACATACCTTACCTTCCCCGACCGATTTCCGCTGGTAGATTCTGATTGAGGAGCTGTAATTTGATCGTTCTTCGCATTAGAGCATTTTTTGGGGATTTTGTGATAAGTGTTCTAAATCTTCATTTTTATTGTCGATTTTTTATTCCTTTAGTTTACTGTCGATGCTCCTAAGCTAGTTTGGTGGTTTGGATCTTTCGAAAACACTTTTTGATCCATGGGTGAGCATTTTTGGTTTCAGAGACATTTTCGGTAATTCTGGGCGATTTGAGATTTTGGTTCCATTGTCAAAATTGGTTGTTTCTATTGCTTGGGATTGTTGATTTGTGAGTTGTGGAGTGTGTTTGTCTGCTGAGAAACCCAATCGTGTGATCGAGTGAGCTTGGGTGTTGATTTGGAGCCGTGAGCGGTTTGCATGTGGTTTGGGTGTTTCACTCGTTTGTCAAATATCCAGATTTGTGAACTGAGAGTGTGTTGCTAAGGTGAGATATGAGTTAGTGTGAGTGTCGATCGAGTCTCTTAGGGTTCATTTCTAATTTTGAGGCTTTTCGTCGATTTTCTTGATTTTTTGCTTATGTGTGTTTTGGTGCAGTTTGTATGCTTAGGCAGTGCTGGTGTGGCCGATAAGGGCAATGATATTGCCATCGATTTTTCTATGCGACAAGAGGTGAGAGTTTATGTTTCATATGCTTACATGGAAACCTTTCGTTTTCTTGAATTAAAATATGAAAAATTGCTTGGTTTTGAATGGAGGCCATATTTGTATTGTGAATGACGTTCATACTAGCTTCACGAACTTGCTTGCCATGTTTTGGCTGCATGAACTCCATGTTTAAGCTCCTAAGCATGTTGGTTACGTATTTGTGCATGTTGAGAGGCATGTGTCAGGGGACTAAAATTTTGCGGAATAGAAACTCTCCGTGCGGCCTTAGACTATCGCTCTTGCAACAGGCTAAGTCAGCCTTCCTCACAAAGCTAGCTAGAATGCTAAACTTAGAACACAACCAAAAGAGAGAGAGAGAGACACAAGAGAATTGAGAGAAAACTCTAAACTCTCAATATTGCAAGAATTGTTGGATAATTACAAATAAGGGGAGACATTTCTTATATAGCCAATACAACTCCCCAATGAATGGTGGAGATCGAGTCAACCGATCTAACGGTGTCTATACAAAGATATACAAGGCAAGCACTAATGGTTGATTTCCCATCCATGGTAATCTTTGATTACATTAATTATCTTGATTCCCCAAATCGGGTCTCCTATATAGAAAGAATGGATTCCCATTGAATTCCTTGATTGCCTCTGATTGATTCTTCTTTAATGTGCCGATTCTCCTTGATTGAGGCTCTCGAATTGAGGGACGTGTCACACACGAAGTCGAATGATGCATAGTCTGAGATTCTGTCGTGACATTCTCCCCCACCAAACTCGACAACATCCTCGTTGTGTACTGCCTCAAGAATTCATCGATCTCATCTCAATGTCACCAAAGATCGGATTCACTCTCCCAACTAGTCTCATTGGGAGGGTCACCTTTCCAATAAACTAGATACTCCACATGCTTCATGTGCTTCCCGCTTACCAGTCTTGATAAAATCTCTTCAAGGTTCTTGTCATGAGTCTTGATGGCTGCAAGCTTGGCCCTTCTACTGAGAGCAACCACCGCCAAGTTCGCCTTCCCCGACTTATACTCAAGTATGTAATTGAACTCTGCCAAAAAATCTTGCCACCTTGCTTGCTTCGACGATAGCTTCTTCTGCGAAAGGAAGTAGCTTACAACAATTTTGTCAGTCTTGTCAACGAATTTGCTCCCCAACAAGTAATGTCTCCAATCTCGCAAGCAGTGCACCACGACTGTCATCTCCTTTTCTTGCACCATGTACTGCCTCTCAGCATCATTCAGCTTGCGGCTCTCATAGGCAATTGGGTGGCCTTCTTGCATCAAGACACCACCAATTGCAAAATATGAAGCATCCGTCTATACCTCGTATGGAAGTAGGTGGTTAGGAAATGCTAACATCAGCTCCTCCACGATGGTTACTTTTAAAGAATCAAATGCTATTTGTCACGACCGAATATCAGACTACATGTCATTCATGATATCAGACTACGAGTCATTCGGCTTCGTGCGGGACCCGACTCCCAAATCGAGGATCACACTAATCAATGAGGGAATCTTTCCCCATTATGTTCCCCACTATGTTCCCCACTAAGAGAGGGAATATATTCCCTACTTGGGATCCGTGTTTGTGCTTTCTACTTTTGTATATAACCGTTAGATCATACGGCTTGATCTCCACCATTCATTGGGGAGTTGTAAAGGCTATATAAGGGGTGCCTCCCCTCATTTGTAATCATCCAGCAATACTTGCAATATTGAGAGTTTAGAGCTTTCTCTCCATTATCTTGTGTCTCTGTCTTTTCAGTTGTGTTCTAAGCTTAGCATTCTAGCTAGCTTTGTGAGGAAGGCTTACTTAGTCTATTGCAAGAGCGATAGTCTAAGGCCGCACGGAGAGTTTCTATTCCGCAAAACTCTAGTCCCGTGACAGTTGGTAGCGGAGCTACGGCTCAATCCTTTGAGAGAGAAATGGAGATGCCTAGTACTTCTGATGCCAACATCCATTTTGAAGAGGAGGTCGAGGAGGTCCGTGTGGGGAGACTACCCCAACGTGCTCCCGAACCTAAGAAGAGAATGAAGACTGTTGATCATCTGTCATCATTGGAGGCAAGGATCACTCGTATGGAGGTGAAGGTTGCCGATGACAAGGATATGCTTGAGGAATATGGCCAACGCATAACCGAGCTCGAGTCGGGTGACGTGAATGAGCTTCGTGAGGAGATGCAAGGCGCCCTCATTGCTATCCACTCTTGGAGGGAAGAGTTAGATGACTTCAAGGTAAATCTTCTTGCTGAGATCTCTTCATTTAAGGATGATTTGGTTGGAATCAGGGAGGATTGCAAGAAGGGAAATGCGCAAGGGGTTACCAAACCCAAGATGAAGCTGGATGTCCCAAGGCCGAAGTCATTTGGCGGGACGAGGAATGCCAAGGAAGTGGATAACTTCCTTTTCAACCTTGAACAATACTTTCAAGGGGTGGGCATGGAGAGCGATGGAGATCGACTTTCCCAAGCCCCACTATATCTAACCGATAGTGCCACAACCTGGTGGAGGATGAAGCATGCTCAAATTGAGCGTGGCACTTTGATGTTGGAGACGTGGGGAGATTTCAAAAGGCTCCTGAAGGCACATTTCTCACCAAGAAATGGGGAGCTAGAAGCGAGGGAGAAGCTTCGCAAGTTGTCCCACAAGGGCGACATCCGACACTATGTGAGGGAGTTCACGGAAGTCTTGTTGGAGATCCCAGACATGCCCGAGACGGAGGCCATGTATGTGTTTCTGGGAGGCCTACAAAGTTGGGCCAAGTTGGAGCTTCATCGACGCAATGTCAAGGAGCTCAACGATGTAATTTCCGAGGCCGAATCCTTGGCAGAATTTGAGAGCAAGGCCGAGAGTTCAAACCCACCTAAGCCTAAGAGTTTCCGTGACTACAAGGCTAAAGGTGGGGGAGCAGCCCATGAAACCAAGGAGTGGAAGGACAAGCCTTTCAAGTCCTTCAAGCCCTACAAGTCCTTTCGTCCAGCCAAACCCACATATGGGGGAGGTGAAAATCGGGGCAAGGGAGAGAGACTGAAACTCTCATGTTTTCTATGTGAGGGGCCACATAGAGCTGTGGATTGCCCGAAGAGGAACAAGCTGGCAGCCATGGCAAAGGAGGTCGAAGCAATGGAAGCACCAAGGATGAGTTCCATGCAACTGTTGAGTGCTGTTAAAGCCTCAACCAAAGATGCCAAGGAGGAGCAAGCTGGGAGGATGTTTGCTAGACCCATCGTGCAAGGGAGGGAGTCCCGTGCATTGATCGATACCGGTGCTACTCACAACTTCATGAAGAAGGAGGAAGCACAACGACTTGGCATCAAATTCAAAGAGGAGAAGGGCTGGCTAAAGACGGTGAACACTCAAGCTCAGCCCATCTTTGGAGTAGCCCGAGGGGTCGAGCTACAAATGGGAGAATGGAAAGGTAAACTTGACTTCTCCATTGTTCCTATGGATGACTTTCCAATTGTTTTAGGGATGCAATTCTTGGACCAGACAAGAGCAGTCCCAGTGTCTTGCACCAACACCCTCATACTTTCCGAAGGGAGCAAGTGTTGTGTGGTGCCAGTGGCTCGAGAGAAGGAACTGAAGGCAAAAACACTATCAGCTATGCAGCTGAAGAGAGGAGTAAGGAAGCTAGAACCCACATTTCTAGCTACCTTGGTGATGGATGAAGGCACACCTGCTGATGACGAAGTGCCTATCCAAGTTATGGAAGTTCTTGGGGAGTTTGGCGATGTGATGCCCAAAGAACTCCCAAAGAAGCTACCACCCATACGGGAGGTAGACCATGCCATCGAGCTGGAAGTCGGGGCTAAACCAACTGCAAGAGCCCCTTATCGAATGGCACCTCCGGAGTTAGCTGAACTACGGAGGCAACTGAAGGAGTTGTTGGATGCGGGCTTCATCCAACCATCGAAAGCACCATACGGAGCACCGGTGCTTTTCCAAAAGAAGCAAGATGGGTCGTTGAGATTGTGCATCGACTACCGAGCCTTGAATAAGGTAACTATAAAGAACAAGTACCCTATTCCTCTTATTGCTGATTTATTCGATCAACTTGGGGATGCGAGATGGTTCACCAAGTTGGATCTGAGGTCGGGCTACTATCAAGTCCGCATAGCAAAAGGAGATGAGGCCAAGACCGCATGTGTGACACGGTATGGATCTTACGAATTCTTAGTCATGCCATTTGGTTTGACTAATGCACCTGCTACTTTTTGCACACTAATGAACAAAGTACTCCGAAAGTTCTTGGATCGCTTTGTTGTTGTGTATTTGGATGATATAGTGATATACAGCCGCACACTTGAGGAACACATCCAACACATAAGGATGGTGTTTCAAGCGTTTAGGGAGAATGAGCTGTATGTCAAGCGAGAGAAGTGTGCATTTGCCAAACTGGAGGTAGCATTCCTTGGCCACATAGTGGGCGGAGGCAAAATCAAGATGGATGGTGCCAAGATCCAAGCTATCAAGGATTGGCAACCACCAAAGAAGGTCACGGAGCTTCGTTCCTTCTTGGGGTTGGCCAATTACTATCGGCGGTTCATACAAGGGTACTCTTCCATTGCCACACCCTTGACCGAGCTATTCAAGAAGAACAAGGCGTGGGATTGGTCAAGTGGATGCCAAGAGGCATTCGATGCACTGAAGACAGCCGTTATGGAGGAGCCGGTGTTAGCCTTGCCTAACCACCTACTCCCATACGAGGTACAAACTGATGCTTCTGATTTTGCAATTGGTGGTGTTTTGATGCAAGAAGGTCACCCAATTGCTTATGAGAGCCGCAAGCTGAATGAGACCGAGAGGCGGTACACGGTACAAGAGAAGGAGATGACAGCCGTGGTGCATTGCTTGCGAGTTTGGAGACATTACTTGCTGGGGAGCAAGTTCGTTGTCAAGACTGACAACATTGCCACAAGCTACTTCATTTCACAGAAGAAGCTATCGCCGAAACAAGCAAGGTGGCAAGATTTCTTGGCTGAGTTTGACTATACACTTGAGTATAAGCCAGGAAAGGCGAACTTGGTGGCGGATGCTCTTAGTAGAAGGGCTGAACTTGCAGCCATCAGTCGACCGGTGAGTCCTTTTGTGGAAAGGATCCGAGGGGGTATGGAGCATGACCCCCAAGCTCAAGCCTTGGCAGAACAAGTGAAACAAGGCAAGACCCGCAGATTTTGGCTAGAGGATGGGTTGCTCTTCACCAAAGGCAACCGCATCTATGTCCCTCGACATGACAAACTTCGGAAGGAAGTTATGAAGGAATGCCACGATTCAGGATGGGCTGGTCACCCAGGTATTACTCGAACTCTTGCACTTTTGGAAGATGGTTATTATTGGCCTAACATGCGAGACGATGTGGAGTGGTATGTGAAAACTTGTCTAGTTTGCCAACAAGACAAGATTGAGCAACAAAAAACTCCTGGATTGTTAGAGCCATTGCCTATACCAGAGAGACCTTGGGAGAGCATTTCCATGGATTACATCACATCCCTCCCAAAGTCTGGTGACTTCCAAACCATACTTGTGGTGGTGGACAGATTTTCGAAGTACGCAGTATTCATTCCAGCCACCAAAGCATGCACGGCAGAGGAGACAAGCCACCTTTTCTTCAAAAATGTGGTGAAATATTGGGGCATTCCGAGGTCCATTGTGAGTGATCGAGACACTCGATTCACGGGGAGATTTTGGACCGAGTTGTTCAAGCTGTTGGGGTCAGAATTCAATTTCTCCACCAGCTTTCATCCTCAAACCGATGGGCAGACCGAGAGAGTGAATGCCTTATTGGAGCTTTACCTTAGGCACTATGTGAGTGCCAACCAGAAGAATTGGGCAAGGTTACTTGATGTGGCTCAATTCTCATACAACTTGCAAAGGAGCGAATCGACAGGTACGAGTCCTTTTGAGATTGCTAATGGGCAACAACCTTACACTCCTAGCAAGATTGCCACAGGTTATCAAGGGCCAAATCCATCCGCCTATCGCTTTGCCAAGGAGTGGGATGAGCAAAAGGACATTGCAAGAGTGCAACTGTCCAAGGCGGCAAAGAGGATGAAGAAGTGGGCAGACAAGAAGAGGCGTCCCCTAGAGTTTGATGAAGGGGACCTTGTGTTGGTGAAGCTGATGCCTCACCAAAGTCGAGTTTTTGCCAAGTTGCACAAGGGGCTAGTGCGACGATACGAGGGTCCCTTCAAGGTGTTGAAGAGGATCGGCAAAGTGTCATACAAGCTGGAGTTGCCACCGAGGTTGGAGTTTCATCCGGTCTTCCATGTGAGCTTGTTGAAGCCATTCCAAGAAGACACGGAAGATCCGGAGAGGGGGAAGTCCAAGAGAGCTCCCACAGCTGTGACCAATGCCCATGATAAGAAGCTTGATGAGATCTTATCAAGGCGGGTGGTGCAAAAGAGTGGGAAGCATATGAACCATGTGGAGTACTTGGTTCGATGGAGAGGCGACCCTCCTAGCGAGACAAGCTGGGAGAAAGATTTCGATCTTTGGCAGTACGAAGACGAAATCAACGAGTTCTTAAGGCAGCACACAACGAGGACGTTGACGAGTTTGGTGGGGGAGAATGTCACGACCGAATATCAGACTACATGTCATTCATGATATCAGACTACGAGTCATTCGGCTTCGTGCGGGACCCGACTCCCAAATCGAGGATCACACTAATCAATGAGGGAATCTTTCCCCATTATGTTCCCCACTATGTTCCCCACTAAGAGAGGGAATATATTCCCTACTTGGGATCCGTGTTTGTGCTTTCTACTTTTGTATATAACCGTTAGATCATACGGCTTGATCTCCACCATTCATTGGGGAGTTGTAAAGGCTATATAAGGGATGCCTCCCCTCATTTGTAATCATCCAGCAATACTTGCAATATTGAGAGTTTAGAGCTTTCTCTCCATTATCTTGTGTCTCTCTCTTTTCAGTTGTGTTCTAAGCTTAGCATTCTAGCTAGCTTTGTGAGGAAGGCTTACTTAGACTATTGCAAGAGCGATAGTCTAAGGCCGCACGGAGAGTTTCTATTCCGCAAAACTCTAGTCCCGTGACATATTGGCATCCACTTGACCAATCCTATGACTTATTCTTCTTGGATAACTCGGTCAAGGGTGCGGCAATGGAAGAGTAACCTCGTATAAACCGCCGATAGTAATTGGCCAACCTCAAGAAGGAACAGAGATCTGTGACCCTTTTTGGTGGTTGCCAATCCTTGATAGCTTGGATCTTGACACCATCCATCTTGATCCTTCCTCCGCCCATTGTGTGACCAGGAAAAGTCACCTCGTGTTTGGCAAATGCACACTTTTTCTGCTTGACATACAACTTATTGTCCCTCAAAGCTTGAAATACTATCCTTATATGTTGGATGTGCTTCTCAAGTGTGTGACTGTATATCACTATGTCATCCAAATACACAACAACAAAGCAGTCCAAGAACTTGTGGAGTACTTTGTTCATTAGTGTGCAAAAGGTAGCAGGTGCATTTGTTAAACCAAATGGCATGACCAAGAATTCATAAGAACCATACTATGTGACACAAATGGTCTTGGCCTCATCTCCCTTCTATATGCGGACTTGATAGTAGCCCGACTTTAGATCCAACTTGGTGAACCATCTGGTATTCCCAAGTTGATCGAACAAGTCAGCGATGAGAGGCATGGGGTACTTAATCTTTACAATTACCTTGTTCAAGGTCCGGTAGTTGATGCACAATCTCAGCGACCCATCTTACTTCTTTTGGAAAAGAACTGGTGCTCCGTAAGGTGCTTTAGATGGTTGGGTGAAGCCCGCATGAATAACTCTTTCAATTACCTCCATAATTTAGCTAACTCTGGAGGTGCCTTCGATAAGTGACTCTTGCAAGTGGCTTAGCCTCGACTTCTAATTCGTTGGCATGGTCTACCTCTCGTATGGGTGGTAACTTGTTCGGGAGTTTCTTGAGCATCACATTGGCAAACTCCCCAAGAACTTCAATAACTTGGATGTGCACATCGTCATTAGCAGTTGTGCCTTCATCTATCACTAAGGTAGCTAGAAATGTGGGTTTTAGCTTCCTTACTCATTTCTTCAGCTGCATGGCTGAGTGTTTTTGCCTTCAGCTCCTCTCAAGCAACAGGCACCACACAACACTGGCTTCTTTCCGAAAGTATGAGGGTGTTTATGCAAGACACTGAGACTGCTCTCGTCTAATCCAAGAATTGCATCCCTAATACAATCAGAAAATCATCTATGGAATAATGGAGAAGTCAAGTTTATCTTTCCATTCTCCCATTTGTAGCTCGACCCCTTGGGTTACTCCAAAGATTGGTTGGGTTGTAGTGTTCACCGTATTCAGTCAGCCTTTCTTCTCTTGGAACTTAATAGCAATTTGTTGTGCATCCTTCTTCTTCATGAAGTTGTGAGTAGCACCAATATCGATCAATGCACAGGACTCTCTTCCTTACACAATGGGTCTAGCAAACATTCTCTTGGCTTACTATACCTTAGCACCATTGGTTGAGTCTTTAACGTCACTCAACAATTGCATGGAACTCATCTTTGGGGCTTCCATCTCTTTGACCTCCATGGAAATTACTGCCAACTTATTCCTCATTGGGCAATCCATAGCTTTATGCGGTCCCTCACATAGAAAACATAAGAGCTTGGGTCTCTCGCCCTTGCCCCAATTTTCTCCTTGTGTGGGTTTGGCTGGATGGAAGGACTTGAAGGACTTGAAAGGCTTCTCCTTCCCCTCCTTAGCTTCGTGGACTACTCCCCTACCTTTACCCTTTTAGTTATGGAAACTCTTAGGCTTAGGTGGGCTAGAACCCTCGGGCTTCCTCTCAAATTCTGCCAAGGATTTAACCTCGGTAATCGCATTGTTGAGCTCATTGACATTGCGTCGATGGAGCTCCATCTTGGCCCAAATTTGTAGGCCTCCTAGAAACACATACATGGCCTCCGTCTCAGGCATGTCTGGGATCTCCAACAAGACTTCCGTGAACTCCCTCACGTAGTCTTAGATGTCACCTTTGTGGGAAAACTTGCTAAGTCTTCCTCACTTCTAGCTCCACATTTCTTGATGAGAATTGTGCTATTAGGATCCTTTTAAAATCTGCCTACGTCTCCAACTTCAAGGTGACACACTCAATTTGAGCATGCTTCATTCTCCACCAGGTTGTGGTACTATCAGTAAGATACAATGGGGCTTGGGAAAACCGATCTCCTTCGCTCTCCATGCCTACCCTTGAAAGTATTGCTTAAGGGTGAAAAGGGAGTTTTCCACCTCCTTAGAATTCCTTGTCCCGCCAAATGACTTCGGCTTTGGGACATCCAGCTTCACCTTGGGCTTGGCAACCCCTTGCACTGTGCCCTTCTTGCATTCATTCCTGATTTCAACCAAATCATCCTGGAATAAAGTAATTTCAGCAAGAAGATTTACCTTGAAATCATCTAACTCTTGCCTCAAAGAGTTGATAGCAATAAGGGCGCCTTGCTTCTCTTCACGAAGCTCATTTACGTCCCCTGACTTGAGCTCGTCTATACGTTGGCCGTACTCCTCAAGCTTATCGTTGTCATCATCAACCTTCATCTCCATCCGAGTGATCCTTGCCTCTAATGATGACAAATGATCCATAGTCTTCATTCTCTTCTTACTAGGTTCGGGAGCACATTGGGGTAGTCTCCCCAGACAGACCTCCTCCAACTCCTCAACAACAAGGATGTTGGGATTGGCATCAGTAGGCATCTCCATTTCTCTCTAAAAGAATTGAGCCTTAGTTCCTCTATCAACTATCACGGGAATAGAGTTTTACGAAATAGAAACTCTCCGTGCGACCTTAGACTATCTCTTTCGCATTAGGCTAAGTCAGCCTTCCTCACAAAGCTAGTTAGAATGCTAAGTTTAGAACATAACCAAAAGAGAGAGAGACACAAGAGAATGGAGAGAAAATTCTAAACTCTCAATATTACAAGAATTGCTGGATGATTACAAATGAGGGGAGGCACCCCTTATATAGCCAATACAACTCCCCAATGAATGGTGGAGATCGATTCAACTGATCTAACGGTGTCTATACAAAGATATACAAGGCAAGCACTAATGGTTGATTTTCATCTATGGTAATCTTTGATTACATTGATTACCGTGATTTTCCAAATCGGGTCTCCTATATGGAAAGAATGGATTCCCATTGAATTCCTTGATTGCCTCTAATTGATTCTCCTTTAATGTGCCGATTCTTCTTGATTGAGGCTCTCGAATTGAGGGACATGTCATACACGAAGTCAAATGACGCATAGTTTGAGTTTCGGTGGTGACACATGTGAGTTGATGTTTTTACCCACATCACCCCATTTTGTATCCTTCCCGAAGCCCGTGCACCCCATTTTGACACCCCTAGACCTATCTTAAACCTACGCAACACCAAATAAACATCAAATCACACCTTGAATAACCTGAAATGAGTGCCCTTTGGTGATTCTTGCATTTCATGTATTATGAGTTTTCTATGTAAAACTAATGTATACATGTTCTTAGGAAAGAATTGTAATTGACGGTTAATGCTTGGCTATGTAAGGTAAGTACATGGAATCCCAACAGAGGGGAATATTACTTACCTAATGTGGTTGTATGGTTTGATATTATGTGTGCCTGAATTTTCTTTGGCATAGCAAGCTATGTGTTTATATATGTATGGATTGTGATTGAGTGCAATAGTGTGTTTTCTCTACTTAGTTTCAGATAACATTTGTAGTAGGGGAATATATATATTTTGTAAAAAAAAAATTAGCTGATAGTAGGCTTGCAATTCCCTTTTAGCAAGGGTTACTTGAAAGTGCTTTGCGATCCATCCCAATAGGTTTTTGGGGCATAGTAGCCCTTGTGACAATGTGGTGTGCTATGAATGTATAAAACCTGTTAGGCTGGACTTTATTGTAAGGCTCATGGGACACATGGCACGGGGAGAATGAACCGCGTGCCACAATCTGCTAGGTTTGGATATTAGTCTAGGTGCGCCTGGTGTTGACAAGTAGCGCGATTTGCTAGGTCGGATTAATAATAATTTCAGTAAATAGAAAAAAAAAGACAAAAATGGTAGAAAAATCGAAAAAAATGTTAGAGAAATTTAAACAAATGGTATAATCGAAACAAAATTACAGAAAATACTACATTTAATAAGGAATCTAATGATATCAGATTTGTAAAATTTAAAGTTGATTTGATTGGTGAAATAAATGTTACAAGTTTTGGAAAAATATGAAAAAATATGAAAAAATATCCGAATCGGTTTTGTTTTGACTCATAGATTCGCATTTGGTAAAAGGTTTAGACACATGATTCATGTATTATTGTGCTTTGAGTTTGATTTTGTGAAGGAATTTGTAATAATCGTACGTAGATGGATACCTATAGTGGCAAGACTTCTAGGAATTTGTTTGGCAAGTTATCGAGCTATGCGTGGGCTTCAAAACCCATGAATGGATGGAACATTTGAGATCCTTACCCTTTGAGCTATTTGGGCCGAAGTCCCAATCGGGTATTGATGGTCAAATTATTGGGCTTTGAATCATAGCTCGGGATTTATTATGAGTTGAATGGACCAAATGAGTGTTCATGAAGGATGGTTGGAATTTATTCGACGATTTTATTGATTCGGGCCGCGATGCAGTCTTCGGGCTCATAAGTTATTCGATTATGATTCGAGGTGATTATCCATTTTTGACAATTCATCGGGACTCATAGGTGTCGATTTGAGATTTTGACTTTGAAAAAGAAACATTGGAATGCATTTTCTTGGAAATATGTTCTGAGCGCATTTTGGTCATTTCACCTCTCCTACTAGCACGTGTATCTCAACCAGAATCATGCCGTCTCGATGAGCCACCAACTAGTTTTTGGTCAAGCTTGTGCTCGGAATCCGGGCATCTTTACTCTCTTGATTTGCTGGTTTTAGTGGATGGATAATGATAGAAATTTTTGGGTTAGTTTTGGATTGAAGTTGTGGCTGTGATAGGATAAGTTTCGTGCAAATTTGTTAAGTGTAGAGGGCTGCACTATGTTTGGGAACTAGGGTTTTAGTGGGTTAGTTGCAAAACCGGCTGGAGGTTGAAGACAACCCAGTGAAACGACAGATCATTTGCTCCAGCCGATGTACAACAGGTCGTTTCATTGCGAGTCGAGTGACACGTTGCCTACATGAGTAGGCGATGCATCGTTCATTCAAGGGAAGTGTCACCCAAGCTTGAGGCTCTAGCAATGTGACACGCAGGGAGTGGAATTCATGTCATGGCCTTAAAAGTTCGGAAGTAGGTTCGGAATTAGGTCCGGATGCGCTCTGATGGTGACAGGTGGCTTGTTCTGGTTTGCTGGAATTTAAAATAATTCCAAAAATAGGAAAAATAAGCAGAAATGCTGTAAAAATTGGGAAAAAAGTAGAAAAATCAGAAATATTTGGCAAAAATTATAGAAAATACTAGATTGAATAAGAAATCTATATTATTAAATTTGGCTTTGATTTGATAGGTCAAATAAATCCTACAATTTTCAGAAAAATAGAAAAAAGGAAAATTTCCCGATTTAGTTTTGTATTGTGACGAGGGTAGAAACGTGTAATATTATGTCTTGAATGTGATTTCTAAAGATATTGCTTACAATCGTGCGTAGGTGGATACCTATAAATGGTAGGACTTCAAAGAATTGGTCTGGAAAGCCATCGATACATATATATGGGCTTCGAAAACCATGAATGGACAGAACTTTTATTAGTTGAAGAATTGGCATGAATTACTACATAAAGTTTAATATGATAATAAATAGATGAATCGAAAGCATATGCATGCTATTAGGAAGCATGAAAATTGTCGGGTTGCTTGATGAGTTGTGTGTAGATGTATGTGTGGCATGAATTACGTAAATATGAAATGCCATGCTAAGTATAAAGAATGAATCGCATATTTGGGCTTTCCTATGTTTATATTGTAATGCATATAATGCATTGAATGAATTCGGGTATGAGTATGAAAATCATGAAGTCGTATAGGGTGACCTATATAACCCTTGAGATATCTCTGGGTCTAGTAGTGAGGAGTGGAGACGCCAAGTACAAAGTGATAAGGTGGGATAGGGAC
Source organism: Passiflora organensis (assembly GCA_019739055.1). Lineage (NCBI taxonomy): Eukaryota > Viridiplantae > Streptophyta > Magnoliopsida > Malpighiales > Passifloraceae > Passiflora > Passiflora organensis. The sequence continues at coordinate 3,031,116 of JAEPBF010000103.1, forward strand.
TACCGAGCAAGCCGACAGACACAAGTAAGGATCCAATATAGTGGGGACCGTTTAGGTGAAGTTACCAGCACCTAACCCTCTGACATCGTTAGTGGCTTTTGTGCAATGGTAAGTAATAATGAAGGTAAGCGTGAAGTACCACTGATGGATCTTAGTCCTTCTCCTGGCGTTGGATGGATGTGACTTATTTTCAAGCCCAGTCACAGTCTTGTTGTGAATGAATGCTTTATACGTGCTGACTATGACTAGTTGATGTATTCGTATGCCTGTATACCTAGTATTATTTGTGTGTATGCATGTGTTATATTATACATGCTTTTACCGTCCACTCATCTAGCAGGTTTCTGCTAGATCTTGTGATTTGAATTCGAATAGGATTGATTATGAAGGGATGTGATCGTGGCATCCCTCTGGGCAGACAGTCGATCGAGGATTTAAGTGATTCGAGGTTAGGATCCCCTTAAGGTTACTAGTGTATCATGTACATGACATGTATTCCCCTAGTCCACATGCATGATATTTTGGATAACTAGTGAATCTTGAGCGATCGTAATTGATTATAAATCATACGAATTGTTACTAGGACCAAGTAGTAATAGATATTCTATGATGTTAACCTAGACGACGTCATTCTTTCCTTTTTTTTCTTCCAATGTTTTTTTAATTAATATAATCCTTAATATATCTCCGATGTAGAATTTTATTCTAGCCTTGTAGGTTTATTATATGCATTACTGAGTAACTAGGCGGAGTATATAGTGGGCCTACGATAGGTGTCACAAAAAAATAAATAAGTAAATAAATTTGGAGTTTGGGGCATGACAAAACTTTTAATATTTTGAATAATGGCATGAAATATTTGCATGCGAGTTAGTAAAATTAATAAGATGATAAATTGAAATATTGTATGTGATATAAAAAGGCATGAGACCTGCTATGCTTGAATTGCCTGCTATACTATGACCTACATTAATATGAGGTGCCATGATATGCTATGCTGAAATTGCATGAAAGTACTTTGTCATGTTTATATTAAAATTTATCTGATGCATTGGACACATTCAAGCATGTGTGGCGCAAAGCAGGAAAAGCTCATAAGGTAACCTATACAATCAATGAGAGCTCTTCGGGTCTGGTAGTGAGGCAAGGAGATGCCAAGTACGAGGTTATAAGGCTAGATAGGGACTACATGAGCAAGGCAATGAATGCTTAGGTGGACACCTAACACTTCGACATTGTCAGTGAATGTGGGCAATGAAAGGTAAGAGTAAAGTACCACTGATGAATCCTAGTCCTACTTCTGGTGCCAGAAGGACTGTGAGTTAATGCTAGCCCAATCACGGTCTTGTGTGCATAAATTCTTTATATATGCTAAGTGTGACTTGCCATTATTATTGTGTGCTTGTGTGATTCGCACTAATTATGTGATGTATGTGATTGGCAATATATATTTTTCCTACCCACTCACCTGGCAGGCTTCTTCCAGATCCTTGATCTAAGATTGAACAAGATTGGATATAATCAGGAATGACGTGCTCCAGATAGACAGACAGTCAGGAATTATAACAAGTCGAGGTTAAAACTTCCCCATGGTTTCTAGTATACTATGTGCATGATATTTATTCCCTTAGTCTACAAGCATAATATTTTGTAATCAAAGAACCAAGATTAAGCATAAGTGAGTTTGTAAATCATACAAATGGTAGTGTGAACAAGTTTTAATAAATACTGTAACGACCTCAATTCCTACCTATTAATATTTGCTCCGATTAAGGTCATTACCGCAGTGAAACCCAAACAAGCCCAAAGACACCTAGGACCTATCTGAATCTCACCAGGTTTACTCGTTAAGTTTTAAACTTTTAGCATGTTCATTCTACATGTTTAATAATAGTTGGAGCATGATATTGGACAATCATTCTGGTATCATACGAAGTGAGTAAAAACATCATCGGAAGTATTTAAATTAAATCCCTGGATTCATAACACACAAGTCCCGTAAGGATCCAAATAACCAGCAAGAATTCCTCCAACATAGTCAAAGATAACAAGCAAAGAAGGAATCTTAAAATAAACCAGAAAGTAGTCCAATTTTTATTCAAGCTATATGCGTAAGTAATCAAGGAACAGGTATGCAAAAGTGATACGATATCACCCCGCCGTACAGCCTTGATCTCACACACTGGTACCACGAGCAGTGAATGTACCTAAGCCTGAAAAAAATGGTGAAAACAACGGAATGAGATTACAAGAATCTCAGTAGGGTCACAATATCATAAGATCTGCAGAAATCATAAACACAAATCTCCCAAACAACATCTAATCAGTCCTACGCAACTAAAAGGATTCATGCAATTCAAAGATTCAATAAAAAAGGGTAGGGCCGAATCTAAGGCTGAGGGGGACTACAAACACTTCCGAAAAGTATCAGAAGTACACAGGCAGACAGAACTCATCAGATTGTTCTCGACAATGAAGAAGAAAAGGCCATCCCCTTCCACTTGTGTTGTCCAAGGCTTATTGCAAAAAAGATAATTGGTTAACACACAAGCTAATTAGCAAGCCTATTCATCTTGCCACACAAGGACAAAACATGCCAAGCCACACAAGGACAAGGGCATCCCAAACCACACAAGGACAAGGGCATACCAAACCACACAAGGATAAGGGTTTCCCAAACCACACAAGGATAAGGGGTTCCTGCCACACAAGGACAGGGCTTCAGGCCACACAAGAACCAGATATACAACGAGCTCTCGTTGGGATTTGCCACCCATACGACTCTCATACTAGTAAGAACCTCCCCTCTCATTAGGAACATTAGCGCTTACCTCGAATGGCCACCGAAAAAGGATCCTGACACACAAACAAGTACCAGCACACACAAGCAAGCATAAAGCACCAAACCACAACAGGGTATTCTTAATTCTGTCAGATCACATTCAGCATGTACAATACACATCACACATGCAAACTAGGCACTCCTAACCTACCTTAAGGGATTCGGTATAGCCTAGAAATTCCTCAATTCAATCCGCAACTCAAGCATATATTATTTAATATGAATACGCATACAGTTTCACAATCATAGGTGTCGAAATCAATTAAGCAAACAACGAGGTCTCTGGAGAAACCGATGAGGCATAGATCCTACCTCTCTTGTCTCTGAAAATGAAGCTATTCCTTTGCTCTTACTAGATACTTCCGAACCACCTAAGTCATCATTAGGCAAAGATAAAAAAACAAACTAAGCGTGCATACGCAGTAACCAAGTAAATAGCCTATTTCCTTACCAATTCCACTCACCAAACCTATCAGAAACCAGTGATCAGATGTCGCAGGTGCCTCCCCCTTGCATGTGTGATGTGATAGCCAGAAACTTAATGATTCAACCTGATTTAATATCCCAATTAACTATGCAAAGTTCGGCACTAAGAGTAAGGCACAAGACAATATTCGACTTCATGCATTCAAGGGATGAAATCATAATTTTTCACTATGAAAGGATTCTAAAAAATCATATGAATAAGTTCAACAACATCAGAGATCAATAAAAAACAGAATTATACAAATCTTAAAACCTAATTCCGCCGCTGATTTTCAACTTATCTTTTGATAAAGAAATACAAATGTCCAAACAACAAAAAAAATATGGTTGGAAACAGGATGAAGAGATCTTTCCAAAAACCTATTATTTGCAGGAATCCGACAAACAATGAAAGAGTTATGCTACATTGAAGTTCAAGAAGATTTTAGCAGTTCCGCCGAGTTTCAACTTTTCTTCTGACAAAGAATTAGGAATCTCCTAACAAAAAAAAATATGGTTAGAAAGAGGATGAAGAGATATTTCCAAAAAGCTATTATTTTCAGGAATCCGACAAACGATGAAAGAGTTACGCTATATTGAAGTTCAAGAAGATTTTGGTAGTTCCGCTGAGTTTTGACTTTTCTTACGAGAAAGAAATACTAACCTCCTGATGAAAAAAAAAAGATGTCTGGAAATATAATGAAGAGAGCTTTCCAACAAGCTATTATTTGCAGGAATCCGACAAACGATGAGAGAGTTATGCTGGTTTAAAGTTTTAGCGAATTTTGGCAAATATAGGGAGGTGTAAGGTTTTAGGCTATACGAGTTTTGTGTGTTTTCTATGAATGATTTTTGTGGGGTTGGCTTCCTATTTATAATGGATGGGTATGAAATTAAGATTACTACTTTAAATGCTTTGTTAAAGTAAGATAACTACCAGATTTAAATTCTGTAATTATCCCCTTTTAATTTTAGGGATTTTAATTCCTAAGGTGATTATCAACAAATTAAGAACCAAATTAAAGGAAATTAATACCAGAAATAATTACCAAAAATTTCTTACCAATTTCGGTCATTACACATCCTTTTCTTCAGAGAAAAAATGGAATTTTCACCTGCACTGGCTTCTGGACTTTTATGACTCAAAATTCGGGGTCTCACAAATACACCATAATGTCTGTGAGACCCTGAATTTTGAGTCTTAGAAGTCCAGAAGCCAGTGCAGGTGAAAAAAACCGTTTTAGCCCTGAAGAAAAGGATATGTGATGGCCGAAATTGGCAAGGGATGTCTAGTAATTATTTATGGTATTAATTCCCTTTAAATTGATTCTTTATTGGTTGATAATTACCTTAGGAAATAAAAACCCTAAGTTTAAGGGGGATAATTATAGAATTTAATTCTGATAATTATCTTACTTTAATTAAGCCTTTAAGATAGGGATTTTAATCCCATAACCACCTTATATAAATAAGAAGTCAGCCACACAAAAATCTTATATAGAAAACACACAAAATTCGTAAGACCCAAAAACCCTACACCTCCTAATTTCTGCTAAAATCCGCTAACGGACTTCAAACAAGCATAACTCTCTTATCGTTTATCGGATTCCTGCGAATAATAGCTTGTTGGAAAGTTCTCTTCTTCTTCTTTCCAACCATCTTTGGTTTTTTTTTTGAGAGGTTAGTTTTTCTTTGCTAAAAGTTAAATCGAATTTCAGAAGAATTGCCAAAATCTGCTTGAACTTGAAAATAACATAACTCTCTTATCCTTTGTCGGATTCTTACGAATAATAGCTTGTTGGAAAGCTATCTTCATCTTATTTCCAGATATATTTTTTTAAGGAGGTTAGTTTTTCTTTATCATAAGATAAGTCAAATTTTGACAGGATTAAGGTTCAAGATTGTGTGATTCTGTCTTCAATTGATTTCTGTTATTGTTTTTCTTGTTCGTATGATTGTTTGAAAACTATTCATGTTATAAAATCATGAATTCATCCTTTCTATACATGAAATCAGTATGCCCAACCCTTGCCCTATTGTTGCCTATCTTGATCAATTGATGAACCTATTGGATTTCGATCTTGTTTCTTTTGATTGTATAAGTTATAAACACTTAATCCCTCTTTTTTGACATGATATCGCAATCCTTACACCTTGCTAACATGAAATCGCAAACTATCTTGTGTTCTATGCTTAGTGCCGAAATATACATAGTTAAATTGGGTGGTAATTCAGGTTGAATCTTGTTAAGTTCTTGGCTATCACACCACACATCAAAAGGGGAGGCACCTGCAGCATCTCACCACTGGTTTCTGATAGGTTTGGTGAGTGGAATTGGTAAGGAAATAGGGTATTCAATTGGTTATTGAGTATGCAAGCTTAGTTTGGTTTTGTCTTTTCCTTGTGATACTATAGGTGGTTTGGAATTATTAAATAAAGGCAAAAGAATAACTTCTTGTTCAGAGACAAGAGAGGTAGGATCTATGCCTCATCGGTTTCTCTAGAAATCCCTGTTGTTTGTTTGTTGTTATGCCCTTGTTATTATTGCGTGGGAATTGATTGTAGGATATGTGCAAGAATTATCGGATTCCTGCGAATAATAGCTTGTTGGAAAGTTCTCTTCATCTTCTTTCCATCCGTCCTTGGTTTTTTTTTTGGAGGTTAATTTTTCTTTGCTAAAAGTTAAATCGAATTTCAGAAGAATTGCCAAAATCTGCTTGAACTTGAAAATAACATAACTCTCTTATCCTTTGTCGGATTCTTACGAATAATAGCTTGTCGGAAAGCTATCTTCATCTTATTTCCAGATATATATTTTTTTAAGGAGGTTAGTTTTTCTTTATCATAAGATAAGTCAATTTTTGACAGGATTAAGGTTCAAGATTGTGTGATTCTGTCTTCAATTGATTTCTGTTATTGTTTCTCTTGTTCGTATGATTGTTTGAAAACTATTCATGTTATAAAATCATGAATTCATCCTTTCTATACATGAAATTAGTATGCCCAAACCTTGCCCTATTGTTGCCTATCTTGATCAATTGATGAACCTATTGGATTTCGATCTTGTTTCTTTTGATTGTATAAGTTATAAACACTTAATCCCTCTTTTTTGACATGAAATCGCAATCCTTACACCTTGCTAACATGAAATCGCAAACTATCTTGTGTCCTATGCTTAGTGCCGAAATATACATAGTTAAATTGGGTGGTAATTCAGGTTGAATCTTGTTAAGTTCTTGGCTATCACATCACACATCAAAAGGGGAGGCACCTGCAGCATCTGACCACTGGTTTCTGATAGGTTTGGTGAGTGGAATTGGTAAGGAAATAGGGTATTCAATTGGTTATTGAGTATGCAAGCTTAGTTTGGTTTTGTCTTTTCCTTGTGATACTATAAGTGGTTTGGAATTATTAAATAAAGGCAAAAGAATAACTTCTTGTTCAGAGACAAGAGAGGTAGGATCTATGCCTCATCAGTTTCTCTAGAGATCCCTGTTGTTTGTTTATTGTTATGCCCTTGTTATTATTGCGTGCGAATTGATTGTAGTATATGTGCAAGAATTGCGGATTGAGATATGAATCCTATAGGCTATACCGAACCCTTGATTTAGGTTTTGAGTGCCCGAATTGTATATGATATGTGAATTGAATAAGCTAATTGTGTTCTGACATGATTGAGGATACCCTGTTATGTTATTGTGCTTGTGCTTGCCTGTGTGTGCTTGTACATGTTTGTGTGTTAGGATCCTGTTTCAATAGCCATTCGGGGTAAGCGCTGATGCTCCTTGGGAGAGGGAAGACTCTTACTGGTATGGGAGTTGTATGGGTAGCAAACCTCAGCATGCGCGTGTTGGATGTCTAGTCCTTGTGTGGCTAGAAGTCTTGTCCTTGTGTGGCAGGATGCCCTTATCCTTGTGTGGTTTGTGATACCCTTGTCCTTGTGTGGCTTGGGATGTCTTGTCCTTGTGTGGCAGGATGAATAGGCTTACTGATTACCTTGTGTGCTAACCTTTTACCCTTTGTGCAGTAAGCCTTGGACAACACAGGTACAAGGGGACGACCTTTCTTTTTCATATTTCCGAGAGCAATCTGATGAGTTTTACCTGCATGTGTACTCAGCCTTAGTTTCGGCCCTATCCCTTTGATTAATTTTTGAATTGCGTGATACCCATTGATGTGTAAGAATGATCTAATGTTGTTCGGGAGATTTTTGTTTAAGATTTTTGTAGATCTTATGATGTTGTGACCCTACTGAGATTCTTGTAATCTCATCCTGTTGTATTCACCATTTTTCAGGCTTAAGTACATCCATTGTACGTGGTACCAGTGTGTGAGATCAAGGCTGCATGGCGGGGCGATATCGCATCACATTAGCATACCTGTTTCTTGATTGCTTGAACATATAACATGAATTATGATTGGACTATTTTTCTGGTTTTCAAGGTTACTCCTTTACTTGTTTCTGTTTTATTTTGGGAATTAACTTACTGGATGTTTGGATCCTTATGGGACTTGTGAGTTGTGGATTCATTGATTTTATTTAAAGACTTCCGCTGATATTTTATTCACTCCGTATGATACCAGAATGTATGTCCAATATCATGCTCCAATAACTAATGAACATAACGAATGTACATGCTAAAAATCGAGAATTCGATAAGTAAGCCTTGTGGAATTCAGATACGTCCTGGTTCTTGGGCTTGTCTGAGTTTTACGGCGGTAATGGCCCTAATCGGAGAAACTAATAATAGGTTAGGATTTGGGGTTGTTACAATGTCACCTGAATCGACATCATACTTTTCTTTCAAATTTGCTACTTTTATTTTAAATACTATCTTTAGTTTATCTCTACTATCAAATTTCATTCTAGCCTTGTAGATTTACTATATGCATTCCCAAGTGATGTGACAATGTATATAGTAGGCCTACAACAATTATCATATGAAATTTTTCGGTCCGAGGCGTGATATTTCTACATAATGTCCCTTCTTCCTCTAGTAAGTATCATCGTCCAAAGTTCAAAAAATTTGAATAACTGTACCCTTTGATTTTGAGTATGATTTATCTTGATTTAGATATGGTTTTGCTATGGATGATGTGGAGAAATGTTTGGTATAAATTTGGTGAAGTATCGTGGGTATTCTGAGGTGTAAGAAGATAATTACGGATGACATGTCATCCATAGGTCGTCTGTATGACAGGTCATTCACAAATGTAATGAATGATATGTTGTCTAAGGTGACCGTGAATGACATGTCATCTACGGTCTAGTATAGCTTTAGATCCTTTACAAAAAATGTCATTGCATCGTCTCCACATTAATGAGCTTGTTTATGATAACGATGCCACATGCAAAGAGCAGCTTAGGATGGACAGATTTACATTCAGTGTCCTTTGCGATCTACTGAAAACTAAGGGTGGATTGGAACACACTGAACACCTCGAGGTGGATGAGCAAGTTGCAATGTGCTTGCATATCCTAGCCCACTATGTCAAGAATCGTGTTATTAAGTTCAATTTCCATAGGTTCGGTGAAACCATTAGTAGGCATTTCAGAAGAGTGTTAGGTGCCCTTTTGAGGTTGCACCCTTTGTTGCTTCGACAACCATAAGAAATCACATTAGGGTGTGGTGATTATAGACTCTGTTACTTTATGGTTAGTGGTTCCTATCCCTTGACAGTGCAAACGTTCGTGTATGGTTTATCAAGGTCTGTTAATTGAATGCCAATATTGATTCTATGTTGTGACGGTTGACATTGTCAGAACTTTATTGGTGCACTGGACGTGACATATATAAAAGTTACCGTCCCGGCCACGGAGAGGTCTTGTTATAGGAATCGAAAGGGGGATGTTTCTCAGAATGTTTTAGCAGCCTGTACTTGGAATGAACTATTCATCTATGTATTGGCTGGTTGGGAAGGCTCTGTAGCTGACAGTCGAGTCCTATGGGATGCAATTTCCAGACCTAGGGGTCTGAAAGTACCCATAGGTATGTAGCTAACTCCTAACGCAATTTAATCCCACTAATGTTGGTCATTTGATGTATATATGTTACAGTTGCATTACATTTATAGGTAAGTATTACTTGGTTGATGCGGGATTCGCAAATGCACTTGGATTTCTTGCACCATATAGAGGCGAGCGTTACCATATTCAGGAATGGCGAGATTGCCAAGCCCCCTCGAGCCCACATGAGATTTTTAATTATCATCATGCGTCAGCCCGGAATGTCATTGAGAGATGCTTCGGACAACTGAAGGCTTGCTGGGCGACATTGCGCAACCCTTGTTTTTACCAGGTTCCAATTCAGACCAACATCGTTCTTGCTTGTTTTTTACTACATAATTTGGTTACGAGCACCAACACTGGAGTATACACTAACGACGACAGTACTGGCGAGTCAGGGATGCTAGATGTACCCGTGATTTCTACAATTGACTTGACCACCGAGTGGAACCAATTCAGAGATTCGCTGGCCGCTCAAATGTTTGCGAATCTGATGGCGAATCATGTACCAACAACACTGTAGTTTGGGTTACTCATGGAATGTTAGAATAATTTTTACATGATTGTTATGCTTTCTGTTCATTTATATTGTGTACTATGTAAGTGAGGCAATGTACCCTATTTTGCTATTTTGGAGATTGTATACTCTTGTTTTTGTTATTGTCTTCAGCTGATATTATCGTCAATAGGATGCCTATTATCATTTGCATATTGTTTACTATGATTCCATGTAAATGTTTATAGCGGAAAAACATTAAACACCATATATGCATGCAGGTTTTATTTATCACCATCCATAGGTCGATGCATACTAAGCAATCGACAAACATGCAAGCAGAGTTCAAAATACAAAATAGTTAATGTTTTACAGACAAATCTCATGCTTGTTCCAAACACAAAAGGCAAAAGTGGGGTCTGATTCAGGGTGGACTACTTTACTCCAACACATTTTGAATCCACTTCTCGATATAGCTATCATGCACGGAGAAGAAGCAATCCAGCAAATCGAGATCACAGCCAATAATACGGTGGGCATTCATTCTCTGAAAATTAGTTAGTGTAGGTATGTCACACAGCTTATCCCATAACTGGGAACGTTTGTTGTGGATGTTGGTCCTCATAATAGCAATGGCAAGTTTATTTGCAGTACCATCAATAGAAGCAACAATCAACTTCGTATTCTCCTTCACAGCACCAATGAAGTCGTCATCTCTGCTACACAAGCATTTCCTCGCGTTTTGACTTCCTCCCCTATCAATTACGTCAGCGGACAAGTACCCAGATGATAGTGGCGGAGAATCTTGTGCACCCCTCCCATTCGGGGGGTCAGAAGGCGAAGTAGGCCCAGCAAAATCGGCAGCACCACAACCATTTGTGCGGTCAACACAAAAGATCACCAGCAACTCATCATAAAACTTAAAGGTCTTCCCATGAAACTGTGCAACATTCTTGTGGGTCTGCATGAGCAACAACAGTTTGACAACAAAGTAATGAATAAGAGGCAATCCAACATTTCAATGATAAAAATGTGATTTAAAAGTAATTGAGTACCTTAAGGTATGATTCCCAAACTTCATCATCAGCAGTGATACACTTGGTCACCGAATGCCAGCCGAATCCTGATGTGTTCACATATAGCATATCATGAACAATATTGAAATGTGATTTTAAGGTCTTCATGCGCGAGTAAATGTGAGGATCCGCCTGAATACCACAACCTGGTTTTTGTGCTTCAAATTCCCTCTTAACGGTACCGAACAACCCGGGTCTGAACCCCCGCTCGGCCGTATATTTTCCCATCGCCAACAGGTCCAACAATATCTAGATGAGAGGAGCGTCCTCCTCCTCCGACCAACTACGCTTGTTCCTACTGGGATGAGTTGAAAGGATGGGGATTGCAACTGGTACAATGGAATCTAGAGAACGTATTAGTCAAATAAACAACACCAACAATCAGTTGAAAGTAGCCCGATAATGGAAAATAGATATAGATAAATGAAACATGCTCGATGGGCTGTAAATGGGTGCCAACTTACCGGAGTCGAGGGATGAGACATGCATAGGCGACTCTGAACCTGCATAAAGGGGCTGAAAGTTAGTAAGCAATTGGTGGTTTTAAGGAAACATACAACAACAACACTATGCAGCAGAATGAAACGATGACAAAAGAGATCAAAATGTTGGTGTTGTTAGTTCAGCATGCACGGTCATAGTGTTACCGGCAACGGATTCCTGGGATGCCATAGCCAACAGAGAAAAGGGAGCGATTTTAAAAACTAGATAATGTAGTGGATGAAGAGGAAATGAAGAGTTATGCGACGGTTGGCCTCATATTGACAATAGTGAGGATGAATTTTGGCTAATAGGACAGGAGTATAAATCTCCATGTCGATCCGCGTGAGTTTTAGACATGGAAGAATCGCATCAATGCACGCGCAAATACCCTTCCCTCTTCAACATCCCCCGTGATACAGTGAATTAAGAGGGAAAATTCGGGATATCCACACCACGCGAGCATCAAAACACCGTCACTTGCATCAAGTGTCAAATCCAATTAATGCCTAACAAACATGGGTTTGTCATTTGAACTCTGCTGACGATTTTCTCGAGATTTAAAACAGGCGTGAAGAGTGTATTTTGGGGAAACCAACCCCACCAATTCCGTGGGGCCAAACGGGCCCTAAGGGAAATTTTGAGGTGTAAGAAAACTAGGGTTTTCTGGAAATAGCTGGTGTAGGAGGAAAAAGACAACTGCAGATGTCATCCGTAGGCTATATGTGCTACAAGTTGTTCACATATGTAACGAATGACATATATCTTATGATCAATCAAAGGAGGAATACCGAGATTTCTCATGAGACAAAAGTCGGAACTACTCATCGATTTCGGTCTAAAAATACACAATGCACAACCATTTTGTGAGGGAGAGGAAACAAGTTTAGGACTGGATACCAAATGCTCTTATCTCGAATTCAAATCAAGATAATACTTCTTCTAGTTGATGGGTCGTTGGACAAGACAAACTGGAGACCCTTCCAAGGATAAACAATATTGTTTCACCTTTTTGGTGAAACATCGTCATTCTACATTTGGACAATGTAGGCTTGGCTTAAGGCTGAGCCATCATTACACCCTTTCTTTTTTATTTTCTTTTTTATAATATAATAATAATTATATAATTATTTTTTATTTTTTATTTTCTTAAATATTTAATAATTCATGGAAAAAGCATATAAATTAGAAAAAATACCCCAAAAAATACTATAGACTCCTTACAATCAGTAGAGTCTATTCAAATTAAAAGATTGTATTTTTTTGTATACATATTTTACTAAAAACTATAATACTATATGATATTTCTTAGAAAAATACTAATAATTAGAAATATCTTTCCAAAATTTTTTTAAAATTTTCTAAACATTAATATTCAAGCTAGGGACTTATCTATGGTCCTAAACCATCAAAATTACTCTTTTCTCTCATCCTTTTAATTTTTATATTATATTATATGATATATATATATAATCCTATGCATATAATTCCTAAATTATCGCATGATTATTCTTTCTAGAGGTTTTAATAACTCATTCATTTCTTGTAGTGTAAATTATTTCTTATGAGTCTCAAAGGATATACTCAAAGGCCTCAGTCATCAAATGACTTGGATTACAAGATTGACAGGTATCAAGGTATAAAAATATAAAATTACACCCATATATTGAGTTTTAAGAAATACACCGTTCGAGACTCTTTTGAGAGTGTCAATAGTCAAGAAATATACCTGTGAGTTCAAATTACTCGACAGGAAGAAATGTGATTACGATTTCTAAATCAGCTTCTTTCTAGCCATGCACTTACATCATAGCCTGACAACTATCAACTTTAGTCTTCACCGATTTATTATTCATATTTATCCATCTCAATTCTATCTGTACCTTCTCATACTCCTGGCCCGTAGATCATTAGCTTATCAAGTTACTGTTTATCAGGTTTTGGGGCTTAAGGCCCAACCCTCTAAGAAACGAAACCTCACAGCATGATAGTTTGACTTTCAGACCTTCAAAACCTAGCTTGGTCATTGCTTGAACTAACCGATTTATGAGGTAATTCCCTGTTCTTTTTACATGTTTACAATCATTTAATCATAGAATATTTTGATATAGTTTTTGTTTAGTTTCATTGAGTATATTGAGGTTTAGAAATTTTGCAAATACATTGTTCATCATTTTCCCAGAGGTTGAAAATGACATCGGATGACGTATTGTTAAGCACACGGATGGAAGATATGTTGTGTGTAAGTGCACACAAAGGGTAGCCTAGAGTTCAAGAACCAAGTTTAGTCTGAGCCTCAGGCTCTGGCCATGTGACACGCTGCTAAGGAGTCATATGTCATAATCGTACAGCTTTGGATGATAGGGTAGCAGCATTTGGTGTTGCTAGGTGTTGTGTGCTGATTAGTCTTATTATTTTATTAGAAAATTATTAATTAATAGGTAGAAATCGAATTAAATACAAGAAAAATAGAAAAAAATAAATTTTTTAGTAAATTATAAAAAAATACTAGATTTAATTTTGAGTCTCGAGATATCAAATTTGTGGAATTTTTAGTAGATTTGACTGGTCAAATAAATAGAACAAGTTTTGGAGAAATAAAAAAAATTACTTGGATCGGTTCTGGATTGGTATATGGGTAGAAACACATCAGGTAAAAGATATAGATATGTGATTTTATGTGTTACTATGATCTGAGAATGATTTATTAATAATTTAGAAATAGCTGTGTAGGTAGATACCTACAGTGGTAGGACCTCGAGGAGTCGGTCCAATGAACGATATAGCGATCTATGGGCTTCAAAACTCATGAGTGGACAGACTTTACATGATTGCCTTTATTACTTGGATGAATAAATAATTTTGGTTAATAAATGAGTAGTAAAATTAATAGTCTGAAATGTCATGTATGCAGTAGTTAATTGTTGTTGCGGTATGCTTAATTGTATGTCATGCTATGAATTACGTGATTGTACCTTGACATGATATGATTATTGGAATGCATGTAATGTTTTGGGTGCATTTAGTACATGAGATACGAAATGCACAGGTATAGCATTAAGGTAACCTATACAAATCTTGAGAGTTCTCAAAGTATGATAACGTGGTGTGGAGACACCAAAGAAATTGCGGCTATAAAGAGGGAAACGGGCTATGTGAATATGTTGTATGATGTAAAGAATCCTGCAAAGTTGTGACTGCTTAGGTGGAATTACTATCACCTAATGCTCCAGTATTGTCAATGGAGTTGGATAATGAACTATGATAGAAAAGGTAAGTATAATGTACCACTAACATATCTCAATCCCAATCTTGGGATCTCAATGAACTGAGAGATAATACTAGTCTGATCATGATCATGAATGTTTGGAAAATTATATGGTTGAACAATGTTTGATTATGACTGTGCTGCATACTTTTGACTCATTAAGTTTATAATTATGTGTCAGCATTCCTATCTATTGAATGCATGATTGTATATGTATCATTATATATGTTTTTTCCATTCACTCACCTCGCAAGCTTCTATTAGGTTCTTGGCAATGAGTGTTGGAAATTAATGAATATGAGTTCATTCTTAGACACAACGTGAAGACTATAGTGGATTAAGAGTGTACGAGGTAAAATGTATATGAATGACGTTTATAATTATTTTTCTTGAGTCATTTTGATTGTATTAGGATACTAATAAACCATTAACAATGAATTCAATCATGGATACAATGTAAAGAGTTTATTCTTGGGTTATTCATTCATAGGATTATCTATCACCCGGAGACATTAATATTTATTTTATTTCTGTTGTTCATTAATTTAGATATTTATTTTATTATCAACTCTTTTATTTATTATTCTATCACTAGCTTTGTAAGTTTATTTTAATTATTATCATGTGATGAAATAATAGAAATCTCCCGGGTACCAAATTCCAAGAAAAAACACCCCACTGATGTTTGTGAGTCCAAATGAGTAAATAGAATGGTAGTAAGGATGAAAAAATTTCAATTTACTGCCTAAAGACCCTAAAACTATATAATGGTCCCAAACTAGTAAAATCAATGACGAAGCCATACTAGTCTTCTAAAACGCCCAAAGCCTTAGAGATATCTTTATCGGACCTCACAAAAAATTCCTGACCTGACTGAAATAGTAAGGAGAGGAAAGGGATTCGATAATTTCCTTACCAACTCCTAAAGTCAATAAAAAAATTATGGACTTTATCACGAGTATTAAAGGAGCCCCCTGAGTTTTTTTTTCCCAACCCCGATCCCTTATCTAATTGTCTCACTCTTTGGTTCTCTCTCAAACCCTGATCCATCTCACCCATCTGATTTAACTTTAACAAATTAAGTTATAGTGTAGACAAACATTTGTTTCAATAACATCTCCTTTTTTCTTAATGAATTCCTTCTTAGATTTTGATTAATATTTAAATAATTTTTCATTGAGACTGAATAAATAATTTTGTTAATCCTAATAAAGAAAAGAGTTTTCATTCTAATTATAATTGGAATAAAAAAACCAATAATTTCGCTCTTCTAAACTAATTGGGATGTCCAACGTGTGGGCCATGTCCCAAACATATAGTAATAGTCACAATCCTTGAGGTGAGTTGAATGTCTGTCTACCAAAAATTGGATCAAAGGTTTCTCGATGTTGGAACCAGATTGACTGTTGTCGCGGCGAATCCGAACATCTTCACCACTTGTTATGACAAGAACATCTTCTTCTTTATTGGTTAAAGGTGCTACAACCTTCCGTTTCTTGTTGCGCCTTTCCAGTCCTAATATATCGACTTTGTGAAGGAGAGTCTTCAACTCTGTCTCAAACTGTTGAAGTCATATTATATTCAAGAGTGTGAAAGTAGGGAAGAAATGAAGACATGAAGACAGAGAGTGAACAAAACAAGATATTATATTCAAAGAAGCAGGGGAGACACGAAGACTGAACAAAACAAGATACATACGTACATTACCAAGTGTAAGACACAAATCATTAACGAATGTGATGAAGAAGCCCAAAGGAGACCATTCTTCCTTGATCATTACAAGCATTTTTGGCGCATTAACTAGTTGCACGTCCAAAGCACCAGATGATGGGTGAATCTTTATCTTGTGCTTAGCCTGAGCATAAAGTTAAGATAGTTGCAACCACTAAAACAGACATAAGCAGAGCAGGTCCTCTAAGAACATAAGCTGTAAGCTGCAGGAAGAGGTTAGCAGAAGATGTCTTTACTTTATCTGTAACTGTAAGCTCTCTTACCATGCTCCGCCATGGGACATAAAAATCAGAAATCGCGGCAGCAAGATAAAACATGGCTCGTGGCCCGAGAGTCTGCATTCTTAATGCAATCATTTGTAAGATCTATCAGTAGAAAAAGAAGCTTTGTTTAGTAAAAATACAAAGATATCAATATCTTCACCGGGCAGGAAGGAAACATATCACACAGAGAAATTCATAGTATAGTCCGATTGAAAATAACCTGAAAGTACTCAAATATTGTTGTAAAGGGAAGCTTTAACAAATGACCTCCAGCCACAGCCTGCAATCAAAGAGAACCCCCCCATAAGAAGAGAGGAAATCTGAATAAATGAAATTTATTGAGCACAAGAATATGAGGAATCAACAATTCATACAGCACGGTGATCGCAGATGGCTCTCTTCACTACTTCAGAATAGGGTGGGCTCACTGAAATAATGCATAGAACAAGGTTACCCAATTAAAATAGTTAAGTCTTCATATGAAGAAAACAGAACAAACCTTGAATATCAGAATCACCACAAGGCTCGAAACATTCAAGAAACGGATCCTCTGGAAGAGAACAACAGTAAGGCTGAAAAGTTCCGCTGCACAACAGAAGCATAGTTGCATTCTCTTCCATACTAATTCTGACTCAACATACATAGTAACAAATAGAAACAGAAGAAAACCACCAAAAATCACCTCCTATATAAGAATATAACCGCGTATCCAGCCTTGATGAAATACCTGCACTAGAAAAACGAACCATTCAACACATCTTATTCCAAATGAAATAACTCCAAAATTATCTACCAAGACAAGTTTTGCCAAGTAATAACTCGGTTGAAGAGGCTCCTCTGTGCCCGGAACTGAGATCATCAATACAACGAACGCCGCTTCGCTCCAATGGAACAGTTGTACCACCAGAAGTCACACAGACAACCCTCTTATCATCTTTGCTCCCTGCATTCAGCCATAACCATCTATTCAAATAAACAACCCAATGTCACAAAACCAGCCCAACCCTACCCACTATATCTTCTTTCTTGCTTGACAACCCAATGTCACAAAACCAACCCGAACCGACCCAGCCCAACCCTACCCACTAAACGATTTATTGAATACTCTGAATATATATACAAGTCGCCTCTCTTGCCTGAGTGAAGTCCCAAAAATTCCTTCAATTTCCCGTTAACATCAGCTCTATTTCTCAAAGGCGGTGCAGTGTCAAAAAATGACTTAAACCCCGCTTTATCTTCTTTCTTGCTTGACACCGCTGTATCTTCCTTTTTGTCTGACATATTCATTGTGGTAATCGCCACTCAAGCAACCTAGAAAACCAATCCAAATTCCAATCAACTAATTGACTGAAAATTAGGATCTTTCCATTGAGATAGTTGGGGAGAGTAGGATTAGGAGGGACGGTGCAATATGATCTATTTATAGAAATATGATCTGACCCATTAAAAGATATTAATGACAGATTGACTAATTAAAAGGTCATTATTGATACTAAACAATTATATCAGAATTGTTAAATTGTTATAGAATATAAAATAAGAAGAATTGAGGAGAAAATAATAAAGAAGAATTGAGGAGAAAAGAATAGGAAGAATTGAGGAGAAAAGAACTAAGAGAGAAAACTAAGAACAATATAGGGAGTATAAGATCTTATCAAGTACTCAAGCAAGTGTGTACAAAGTGAACAATGTTACTTCCTATTTATAGATAACATGATAGGGTACATGAAGAGATAATGAGAGATAAAGAGTTTTGTAGTTATAAAATATTCATTACACAATTGAATAGACATAATAAAGTTTTTTGTCTTTTCAATTTTTGAACATATTATATTCATAGCACTCCCCCTTGAATATTTTGAATATTAAGAATGTGAGTATGAAATCAGAATACTGTCTCATTAAAAACTTTACCAAGAAAAACCCAGTGGAAATAAAATCTTGGTGAAGGAAAAAAAAGTGCAGTGCATACTCCCCCTGATTTAGTCATCCCTCTAAATCTTTCAAATGTTGCATTCCGATCTTTCGAACAAGCTTTTCAAATGTTGATGTGGGAAGAGCTTTAGTAAATAAATCAGTCAGGTTATCACTTGAGCGTATTTGTTGGACACTGATTTCCCCTTTGCTTTGAAGATCATGAATAAAGAAGAATTTTGGTGAAATATGTTTTGTCTTGTCACCCTTTATATAGCCTTCCTTCAATTGAGCTATACAAGCAGCATTATCTTCATACACTGTAGTTGCAAGTTCTTTATCACTTGATAATTCACATGCTTCTCTTATGTGTTGTGATATTGATCGTAGCCAAACACATTCACGACTTGCTTCGTGAATTGCTAAAATCTCTGCATGGTTAGAAGAAGTAGCAACCAAAGTTTGTTTCACCGACTATCATAACATGGCAGTATTACCTATAGTGAATAAATAACCTGTCTGCGATCTGGCTTTATGTGAATCTGACAAATATCCTGCATCTGCATAACCAACTAAATCAAAAATGGATAAATTTGAATAATATAAACCCATATCCATTGTCCCTCGTAGATATCTAAAAATATGTTTAACTCTATTCCAATGTCTTCGGGTTGGGGAAGAACTATATCTTGCTAGTAAATTTACTGTAAATGATATGTCAGGTCGAGTGTTATTAGCAAGATATGTAAGTGCACCAATAGCACTAAGGTATGGAACCTCAGGACTTAAGAGTTCTTCATTTTCTTCACGAGGTCGAAAAATATTTTTTCTCACATCAAGTGACCTCACAATCAGTGATGTACTTAATGGATGAGCTTTATCCATATAAAATCTTTTAAGAACTTTATTCACATAATTTGATTGATGAATAAATATTCCTTCACTTAGATGCTCAATTTGAAAACCCAAACAATATCTTATTTTTCCAAGATCTTTCATTTCAAATTTATTTTTTAAATTGCTGATAGTTTTATCTATCTTTTCACGAGTTCCAATGATATTTAAATCATCAACATAAACAGCTATTATAACAAAACCAGATCCATATCTTTTTATAAAGACACATGAACAAATTGCATCATTCTTGAAATCTACTTTAATTAAGCATTCACTAAGACAATTATACCACATCCGTCCAGATTGCTTTAATCCATATAGAGCTCTATTTAACTTTATTGAATAAATTTCTCGGGAATTTGATTTATTTGTATCTGGAAATTTAAATCCTTCAGGGATTTTCATATATATATCAGTATCCAACGAGCGATACAGATAAGATGTAACTACATCCATTTAGAAGCATTTCAAGCTTTTCATTTACTGCCAAACAAAGTAAATATCGCAATGTTATTGCATCCACCACTGGAGAATACGTCTCATCATAATCAATACCCAGTTTTTGGGTAAAACTTTGTGCGACGAGTCTTGCTTTATATCTCACAACTTTATTTTTCTCATTTCTTTTTCTCATAAATACCCATTTATATCCCACTGGTTTTACACATTTTGATGTATGGACTACAGGTCCAAAAACTCCACGTTTTTTCAAAATGATTTTAATTCTGATTGAATTGCGTCTTTCCACATTGGCCAATCATTTCTATTTTTACATTCCTCCACATAGGTAGGTTCGAAATCCTCACTTTCTTTTATAATATTTAGCGTTATATTATATGCAAAAATATTGTCAACAAGTATTGAGCTTCGGTTCTATCTTGTTCCTGTAGTGACATAATTAATCGAGATCTCTTCATTCTCTTGTGTTTCTTCCGAAATTTTATTAATTATGTCAACTGGATTTTCTAAAACTATATCCTCCTCATGACCATCTTGTGTAGTTGCTCTTTTCTTTTTCCGAAGATTTTTATCTTTAGAACCGAATGGTCTTCCACATTTCTGACGTGGTCTAGATTCACTAGCAACTTTAGATTGTCCTTCGGGGACATCAATTCTTATCAGAGCATTTACAGCTGGAATATGAGACCTAGTTATTCTTTTAAGGTCAGTAAATGCATCTGGCAGTTGATTTGCAATCGTTTGTAAATGAATTATCTTTTGAACTTCATGTTCACATTGATTTGTTTGAGGATCAAAACTAGATAATGATAATTCATTCCAAGAGATCTTCTTTTCCAACTGTTTATTTTCTCCCCCAAGTGTTGGAAATATAGTCTCGTTAAAATGACAATCAGCGAATCTTGCCGTGAATAAATTTTCAGTTAATGGTTCAAGATATTTAATGATAGATGGAGACTCATATTCAACATATATTCCTATCCTTCTTTGAGGACCTATTTTTGTACGTTGTGGTGGAGAAATTGGAACATATACCGCACAACCGAAAATTCTTAGATGGGAAATATTTGATTCCTAACTATGAACCAATTTCATCGGAGAGTGTTCATGATAACTTGTTGGCCTAATGCGCATAATTGTTGTTGCATGTAAAATGGCATGTCCCCAAACATTAACTGGAAGTTTGGATCTCATAAGCATAGGTCTTGTAATTAATTGTAAGCGTTTTATAAATGATTCTGCAAGACCATTTTGTGTATGAACATAAGCAACAGAATGTTCAACCTTTATTCCAATAGACATGCAATAATTTATAAAGGCTTTTGATGTAAATTCACTAGCATTATCCATTCGAAAAGATTTTATCGGATAATCAGAAAATTGAGCTTGCAAACGAATTATTTGTGCAAGCAATCTCGCAAATGCCATATTACGAGATGATAATAAACATACACTTGACTATCTGGTTGATGCATCGATCAAAACTATAAAATATCGAAATGGTCCACATGGTGGATGTATAGGCCCACAAATATCTCCTTGAATTCTTTCTAAAAATTTTGGAGATTCAATTCCAATTTTTGCTAGTGATGACCTTATTATTAATTTGCCTTGAGAACAAGCAGCACATAAGAATTCATTAGATTGAAAAATCTTATTCTTTTTCAATGGATGACCACAAGAATTCTCTATTATTTTTCGCATCATTGTTGAACCGAGATGGCCTAACCGGTCATGCCAAATTTTAAACATATCATTAAACTAATGGTTTATTATAGAATGAGATTCTATTATTGTAATACTTGTGTAGTACAATCCGGAAGAAAAAACAGGTAATTTTTCTAATATATATTTTTTACCCGAAATTATAGAAGTTATGCAAAGATACTCAATGCTTTCTTCGTTCATTGTCTCAATATGATATCCATTCAAACGAATATCTTTGAAACTTAACAAGTTTTTTTGAGACTTAGAAGAGTCTAATGCATCTTCTATCATTATTTTGGTTCCACCAGATAGAATAATATTTACTCTTCCGGAGCCCTCAATCAATCTTGTACTACCACTTATTGTATATATATTGGTTTTTCTATTATTCAAATAAGAGAAATATCTCTTATCTCTCAATATTGTATGTGTTGTGGCACTGTCAACCAAACATATTTTCTTGGCGTTCATCTTAGATATATCCATGCCAATATCCATTCTCTTCATTGAATAAATAAAATTAATAAAAAAATATAAAATAAATTAAAATATAAAAAAATATGAATAAATAAAAAAAAATAAATAGACTTTTATTATAATAAAACAAGAGAACATAATTAAAATTTGTATAGTTATAAAATTAAAATCATTCTTGATTTCTTGCACTTTCATCATTTGGATCATTAAGAAAATCAGAAAACATCCAAGTGCGTTATATCCTCAAGGCCATTAGCAAATTCAATGAAATCATCTTGGACAAAGTTTGTCTCCACATTCTTGTCTTTAGACTTCAAAGATTCTTGATATAGGTCGGCAAAATATTTTGGTGTACGACAAGTACGTTGCCAATGACCTTGCATTCCACATCGATGACAGTTACTAATTGTAACTTTTTTCTTTATGTCACTCATTATTTTTCCAGGTTCTTCATCCTTTACAACTTTCTGATTTTGGAAGATAAATTTACTTGATTGACCATCACCATGACGAAATTTATTATAACCTCGTCCTCATCCTCGTACGGGGCCTCGATTACAACCACGACTATGGTTATGAGATAACATCACATTCACTTCAGGGAATGGAGCAGAACCAGTAGGAGGAGATTCATGATTTCTCATCAACAACTCATTGTTTTGTTCAGCCACCAGAAGGTATGAAATCAACTCAGAATATTTTGTGAAACCTTTTCATGATATTGCTATTGTAAAAGCACATTTGAAGTATGAAAAGTAGAGAATATTTTTTCAAGCATATCAACATCAGTGATATTTTCTCCACATAATTTTAATTGTGAGCTGATTTTAAATAATCATGCAATATAAAACAATAATATTACAACATGATTATATCTAAATAATTATAAAAATATACTCACCCAAATATACCTTTGTAGAAACTAAGATTCTTGTTTGTTCTTTATGAAGAACTCTTGTAAGACTCTTGATTCTCTTTTTGTTTATAAGAGTATCGTGCTGATAACGTATTATAGAATATAAAATAAGAAGAATTGAGGAGAAAAGAATAAGAAAGAATTGAGGAAAAAAGAATAAAGAAGAATTGAGGAGAAAAGAATAAGGAAGAATTGAGGAGAAAAGAACAAAGAAGAATTGAGGAGAAAAGAACAAGGAAGAATTGAGGAAAAAAGAATAAAGAAGAATTGAGGAGAAAAGAATAAGGAAGAATTGAGGAGAAAAGAACAATATAGGGAGTATAAGATCTTATCAAGTACTCAAGAAAGTGTATACAAAGTGAACAATGTTAACTTCTATTTATAGTTAACATGATAGGGTACATGAAGAGACATTGAAAGATAAAGAGTTTTTTAGTTATAAAATATTCATTACACAATTGAATAGACATAAGAAAGTTTTTTGTCTTTTTTATTTTCAAACCTATTATATTCCTAACATAAATAATTTAATTCTTTTTAGATTTAAATTAATATCTAAATAATTTTATGTTTAATCTCTATACAATCATCACATACTGAGGCCCACACAATATCTAGGTGTTTAAATTATTATTCTCAATCTCTATGCAGTTGCAGCCTGGGGATTTTCAATATGGGGAGCCATTATCATCAATCATGCCCCCTTGCTCGTGGACCAGGACAGCTAGATCCTTAAAAGTCTCTTTCACCTCACCAATTTGCTGCTGGATTTCCTGTAGTCGTTGTTCTCTTTCATCAATAATGGCCTCATCAAAGCCAATTTCATTATCCAATAGCACGACCTCTTGCCTTCTTGACTCCAAATGAAGAGCACGTTGCTCTGAACTCTTATCTGAAATCGCATCTACCTCAGTGGCTGTATTGCTGGAAGGAACAACTGCCAGGGTAACGAAAGCAGTATATGCCGTTTCTCGCTCAGCTGCAAGACGCTGCGCCTTTGGGAATTCCTTCAAAACCGCTGGAAAATCTTTGGCAAAGCTTTGCATCGGTAATCTTTTTACTTTGAGTAACTGCAGCCTGATGATCCGTATCGCTAGCTTGTTTAAGTCTAGACGACGTATCCTTTACCAATTCTCCAATATGTTGTCTCGTCTTGTGCAGCTTCTCGCGGAGCTCGGGGATGTCTTTAGGAGTGCCAAGCGTGTTGACGAGACGCTGAAAGGTTGACACAGCGGTGTTGATCTGAAAGATTCCAGACGCGACTCCCTGCGTGGCATCTTGCTTGCAATTGATTAATCCTCTCCTCGACGCCGCCAGCGGCCGCCCCGCCTCTAGATCTTGAAAGCTCATTAATAATTAACGAGAATCCGAACGGTTAACGGCATCACTCTCTGGAGAAATCGAGGCGCGGGCGGGTGTTTGGGGAGAAGATTGATTTCTCAAAAAAAAACTGTTTGGCAGAATTCTGGGTGTTTGGAAACAAGCTCATTTATTCTCAATCTCTATAATCTATTCTCACTCTCCTCATAATTTTGCCATACAAACGCCTTCATCTTCCGCGTGAGTTCCTTGTTGTTTCCAGACGACTGCAAAAATACTAGCTATAATCTTCTTGGAACCATATATCCGGCATCACTCCAGAACATCTTCTTGTTAATTATCAACACATCTTCCCATATCAACACATCTTCTTGTTGCCATTTGACATGACTTTACCACTCCAGTAGCCTTCCTCCTAGGGCTCCCTTTGAATGTCATGCCTAAATACTTCGTTGGTAAGACTAAATAAGCCATGTTGATTTCTCGAGGGCCAATTATTGATCGATTTCATTTTCAATTACTGGGAAGCTAATGGACCATCCAGTTGTATCCATTTTGAGACCATAGAAACGACAATGAAACATGCTTATATGGTAAGAGGAACACGGTGACATCTAGCCATCACTAATTCAATTAACTAGACGCCCACAACTTTACCTGCAATAAATACAATGATAAAGAGTACTCAGAGAATTTTGCACATTACCTCTTCGCCACACCACATCTGTTCTTGTTAAAGCAAAAGGCTTTTTCTTTCTTTTGCCATAGATAACCCAACAAATCCTCACCCACCAACCAGATCCTAAATCTACAGCAACATAGATGGTTTCTTCTGCCAACAATCACTGATATACTCCCAGCAATTTGTTTTGTTTCCTTGACAACTATGGAAAACTCTTTAAGTAATGAGCTGGGAGGGTTTGGTTTGGCATTGTATTATTCAGATTCCTGAGTAAAGATCCAATCTTTACGATTAGCAACCTCCATTAATCTACCAAGGAGTTGAGAGTGGACAAGGGATTCTGCTGTCTGAGTTCAGGAAATTAAAGGTGGCCATGGAAGAGCTGAGAGTGGAGCTGGAGAAGAAGAGAGGACAAGGGGTGTCAGTCGACTGATCAAGGCATGAGCTTAACTCCGACAGACCTTCTTCTTCCTCAGACCTATCATTTAGTACATGAACAAAAGTCAAATAAAGCAGGAGTTTGCACTGTCATAGGGAATTTTCCAAGTAGTTTCCCTCCTGTGCCGCTTACCCCGTTTGAAAAGACCAGGGAGAGTGCTTTATAGTTGGTGTAATTTAAGAGCTTAATCATTCTAGCAATGAAGAAATAATGGAAAAGGGAACTTGGGACACACTTGGATGGCCTCTGTGAGATTCCTGGGTGGGCTTTAACAACAGAAGAAGAAGAAGAAACAACAGCAACAGTAGTAGCCCTATTTGCAGCAATGAAACGTAGACTTGTGGGATTAATAAGTTTCACTTTCAAAAGCAAAGGAATTATGATGAAAGCTTACAAGAATAACATCCTTCTTCCTGACATGTCACTTTTGTATAATCCTCCCTATTTCTTTTTTTCTTCCTTTATTCATTGAGATAATTATAATCTTCTGCGTAGCCATCTTTTCTTACTTTTCGATCTGGTTTTGTTAACAAGGAACTAAGGAAGGTCACTTTCTCACTTCCAACCATGCTTCGTACTTTGTGTCCCATGCCGGAAATTCATGCCCTGCCTCTGTCTCGGCCTCCGACTCCCTTCAAGGGTTCCATGCATGAGAAATGAATGCTAAGAAACAACAGATGTACAACACAGGGAAAAAAAGAGGAAGACAACGACAACTTTGACGAGTAAATAAAGTTGGTAACAGCAGGAGAAGAAGCAGAAGGAGAAGGAAACAGGTAGTAATTGGGAGCAAAGTCATGCTCCAACATGACCGTGGACAGCATACTGTAAATGATAATTAACACTTTAAACCATGAAGACCAGGCTTTTCATTATCAACCGCAGTCATGCTCTTCAAATCAACCAATAGAATGCTAAAGGAATGATTTGAGAACAAGATAAGTTAGGAGTTGATAATTTGGCAGCTTTATTTGTCCAGACAAGTTAGGCTTGGTGGGTTTAACCCCCAGCTTTTGCCTGCATTCAACAGCACCACAGTGGCAATCTTGATCTGCACCAAACTGAACAAACCTGCTAATTATATTAGATTGGACAGAGAAATAGTTGAAAAGAATGCTGGAATTAGAAGATTCAATTATGAATTCACACCGTGCAAACTAAGATGCATTCATTTAATTATATAATGGAAAAGGAACAATGGTGCTGATGATATGATGTTACTGATAATCATAGGTCAGATGTTGACCTTTTCTTATATCACGCGTTGCAATTATTCCTCTTCTTGTTTCTCCATCAACTATATCGTTTCAAAATAATGAGTTTAATTGTTCAAAATGACCTTTAACACAAACACAGTGAAACTAACTGTTACAGTAAAGAAGAGAATAACAGGCAGCAACGTACCATTTCTGCATTTCAGTATTAGGAGAACAGCTATGGTTTATATATCTTGACTTGTTGCCTTTGTATGTGGCATCAATAGCCATTGATTTCACACAAGTAAAAATTTGTTTCTCCACGGTGTTTCATATTCCAAAGTCTTTCCTCACAGGTTTTATCATCAATAACTGCATTAAAACAAATATATTAAATCATACGCTGCAAATTGCAATCTTTATGATTGCAATTTTGGGAGCAATAACAGCTGAAATCAAATCACCTTACAGGTTAAACAAATCTCTACATGGCTTAAAACAAGCACCAACATGTTGGTATAAGAGATTTGATTCTTTCATTATGAGCCTTGGATATAACAGGCTTAATGTAGACCCTCGTGCATACTACAAATAATTTGATGAAGATGATTTTATTATCTTGCTGTTATATATAGACAACATGTTGGTATTAGGCCCCAACAAACATCATACCGAATAATTGAAGGAGCAATTGGCTAAGGAGTTTGAAATGAAAGACTTGGGATCTTTAAACATGATTCTAGGGATGCAAATTTTCCGAAATAGAAATAGTAGGAAGTTATGGCTTCCCAAAAAACTATTTGAATAAGGTCTAGCAATGGTTCAGTATGCAAGAGTTTAAGCCAATTCATATCCCACTTTCTCATGCCTTGGTACCTAAAAATTTCGCATGACACTCACCCTAGGCTCACTGTATACACTGCCTCATCACCAAGTATGCAAGAGTTTAAGCCAATTCATATCCCACTTTCTCATGCCTTGGTACCTAAAAATTTCGCATGACACTCACCCTAGGCTCACTGTATACACTGCCTCATCACCAAGCAATGCATATAACGAACCTATAAGGCTAGAATAAAACTCAACAATAGAAATAAATGAAATATTATGTTAATTAAACAAACAACGAAAGTAAAAGGAAAAGTCGATATCGACCGGGTTGACATTATGGAATATCTACTACAACTTGGTCTCACTAATATTTATATGATTTTCATATCATTTAGGATTAATCTGAGTTCAATGGTTACAAAAAATCATGCATGCGAACTAGGAGAATACATATCATGTACTGCATATACTAGAATCCATAAGGGATTCCTAACCTTGTATCACATTAAATCCTCGATTGTTTGTCTGTCCAGAGGCATGTCACAATCATGTCCATTCCTATTCGAATTCAGATCAAGAGATCTGACAAGAACTTATCAGGTGAGCGGACAGGAAAAGCACGTATAATAGAACACATGCATACACACAGACAGTACTAGGCACATATGCACACAAGTACACAACAAGTTATAGTTAGCATGTATAGTAAATTCATGCACGATAAGACCGTGACTGGGTTTAGCATTAACTCACAGTATGTTTGGTGCCAGCAATAAGATTGGGATTTTTTAGTGGTACTTCACACTTACCTACATTGTCATTTTCCATTATCCAAAATCACTGACGATGTCGAGGTGTTAGGTGAAGGTAGCTCCACCTAAGCAGTCCCCACTATCTAGGATCCTATCTTGTGTCTGTCGGCTTGCTCGTAAAGTCGCTGTCCTATCTTATCACTTCATTCTTGGCGTCTCTATGCCTCGCTACCAGACCTGGAGAGCTCTCAAGGGTTACATAGGTCACCCTATGAGACTTTCGTGCTTTGCATACTCGTACTCTAATATATATATATCCAATGCATTACATGCATTCCAACATAAAACATAACAAAGCATAGTCATGCAATTCTAGCATAGCATATCATGGCAACTAATATCGATGCATTTCATAACATAGCAGGCAACACAAGCATTACTCAGTCATTTTATAACATATGCGATCGTTTAATTTGTCATTTCACTATCAATTTGCTTAACCATGATCATGCTAATTCTTTCATGCCAATATTCAAAACATTAAGAAGATCCGTCCACTCAAGGGTTCTGAAGCCCAAATACACATTGCTGGCTTGTCGGACCGATTCATCGAAGTCCTGCCATTTGTAGGTATCTACCTATGCACAATTATAACCAATACCTTCAGCTATCACACTCAAAGCATAATTACACATAAAATTGCACATCTAACCCCTTGAATCGATATGTTTCTATCTATGAATCAATTTGAAACTAATTTGGAAAATTTTTCTATTTTTCCAAAACTTACATGATTTATTTGACAATCAAATCAACTCCAAATTTAATAATTTTGGTATGATTAGATTCTTCATTCAATCTAGTATTTTCTGTATTTTTTTTGAATTTTTTAAAATTTCCTATTATTTTCCTTAATTTTTTACCATTTCTATCTTTTTTTAATTTTATGCAATTATTTTAATTCTATCCAACTAGAACGCACCATGTGTCATCACCAGAGCATGCCCGGACCTACCTCCAAGCCTACATATTCATGACACACGTTCCACTCTCTGCATGCTTCTAGATTTATTTCAAGATTCTATAGGTAATTGTTGATCCATGTATTGAGGATTGAATACTTATTTTGGGTATACCATGTGATATTGACTTGCTGATTGTCTTATGCTATGATTGGGGATACCCTGCTATGTATCTATGTGCTTGTACTTGCTTGTGTGCTTGTATTATGCTTGTGTGTCAGGATCCTATTTCTAGTAGCCATTCGAGGTGAGTGACCAATGCTCCTATAGAGAGGAGAGGTATTTACTGGTATGAGACTCGTATGGGTGGCAATCCCCAGCAAATGCATGCTGGATGCTTAGTCCTCGGGTGGCTAGACGCTTAGTCCTTGTGTGGCTAAAAGCTTAGTCCTTATATGGTTAGCAGCTTAGTGCTTGTGTGGCTAGAAACCTAGTCCTTATGTGCTAATTGCCTTATCCTTGTGTGGCAAGATGCCCTTATCATTGTATGGTTTGGATGCCCTTGTCCTTGTGTGGCTTGGATGCCTTGTCCTTGTGTGACAAGATAGAAAGACTTTCTAATTAGTTTGCTTGCTAATATTTTACCCTTTGTGCAACTAAGTATTAGACAACATAGGCAGATAGGGGATGAGTCTTTCTTTGGAAATCAGATTATGAAATAGGCTGCTTGTGTATTTATGTTTCAGAAGTGATTTAAATGTCCACCCTCTTTCTTATGTTACTTTGCCTATACCCCTACCTATGCTTATGTGTTTGCTTGCTGATTTTTTAAGCCTATTACTACCATATGCAATCTGATATGTTGATTAGGAGATGTTTTATTTGGGTTTTGCAGATCTTATGATGTTGTGACCCTAGTGAGATTCTTGTAATCTCATCTCGTTGTTTTTCTCCTTTTCTTAAGGCTTAGGTATATGTTCTACTAATGGTACAGGGGTGTGAGATTAAAGTTTCACGATGTAACGATATTGCATCACATTTGCATACACCTACCTTGTTGGATTTGATTGCGCAAATTCCCTATTCATGCTTGCTTGATTGGACTACTTTCTGGCTTTTGACTTTCTGTTCTTTCCCTCTAAATTCCGAAATATGCATGAGGAAATATATTGGATTTTAAGACTCCGTCGGGGCTTGAGTATTATGGTTCTCCTAATTATTTATATTTATAAAGACTTCTGCTGATGAATTTATTCACTCTGTAATATGCCAGATGGTATGTCTAATATTTACATGCTCCAACCTTTAAAAGCATAAGAATGTAACCTTAAAATTGGTAATTAGTGTGACTTGAGCCTTGTGGGATTCAAATAGGACCTTGCGAGGGCTTATTCAGGTTTCATGGTGGTAAGGGTCCTTATAGGTTGGGTATGAGTCCTTACAAGTTTGGTAGCAGAGCATAGTTTAGGAAACATAATTGCATGGATTTGATTGATTGTATGCTTAAGTGCCGAATGTTATACGCTGATGTGTTTTCTAGTTTTGTGGTTGTAGGTACACATGCACACACACATTTTAGATGTTGATGCTGAATGCTTCCTGGTGTCAATATGTGTGACTTTTTAGTGGTTAATGCTATGATTGATTATGTGGTTTGATATGTTTTGTTGTAATCCTTGCTATGTGTTTTTATGTGTGATTATATGCTGTATGATTTTATGTGTTATGATGTGCTTTGCTGAATGTTTGATTGTAATTGTTTGTTATATTCTATGTGTTGTCGAATATACTTTTGAATGATAGCCAAATACTTCTGTATGTAAGCATGTGTGCCGAGTTCTTTGATATACCTTGAGCTAAGATTATGTTATGTACTTGTATACACCTCTTGTGATTTATTTCAGCATATGAATATCATCTGGTGTACACCTCTTCACCAGGTACCATTTCTTTCCTTAGTTTCTTATTTGAGTTATGTATTAAGTCACCTCATGTGTGTTTGTCTAGTATGGAAAGGTCAATCTGGAAGTGTAATACTAGGACTTGTCGGGGTAGGAACAAAGGACAAAATGAGCAGCAAGTAGAACAAAATGAGCAGGATATTCAAAATGAGCAAGGTGGGCAAGCTGAGCCCAAAAACCAAGTTGAACAACCTGAAAACCAACCTGCACCTGATGCCCCAGCCGCACCATCCATGGATACTATACTGGCGCAGATACTAAATGTGTTGCAAAGAATTACTGCAAAACAATAGGGAATGGAAGCCCAAATTCAGAATAATCATGCACCTCCCGAGGAAGATCATATGCCACCTTTTCAACCTATTCAATTGACTAATCCTAAAGAAGCTAAGAGACCTCCTATTGTTATTACCAAGTTGTTGACAGAGGCTCGCTAGTTGGGATGCAAGGATTTCAGTGGCTCAGCAGGTGCTGTTGTAGCTCGAGAGTGGATCGATACTACATGCTGAGTTGCCTTATTCCTACGTGGTTCTAATGATAAAGTTTCCATCGCCATATTTCTACTTGAGGGTGAAGCACTCGCTTGGTGGACTGTTGTGAGCATACGGTTCGGAGATTGTCTACCTACTTGAGATGAGTTCCTGCATTAGTTTAATGAAAGATTCTACACCCAGTTCCATAAAAGTGAGCAACATCAAGCTTTCTACAAACTAGAGCAGGGTACCCTTTCGGTGCTGGAGTATGAAAAAGAGCAGAGGGAGCTGTCCTATTTTGCACCAAAAGAGGATCACACACCTTGTCAGCTCGCGAGACTATTCCAAGATAGGCTAAGTATCGAACTTAAAACTATTGGGGGCACAACACCTGTGAAGAATTTACAAGAATTGATTATGGCTGTCACTGAAGCTGAGAAGATTGTGCAAAGCAAGAAACATTCTATAGCAAACAACACTGGTCCATTTCGGCATGGTTCTAAATTCAGTCATCGTTCAGGACCTTATCCTTTGAGGTCTGTTTCTCCAAAGAGCAATGGCAATGAAAGTAATTCCATAAGGAATTTCTCTGGTTCTAATTTTAATTCTAATATATCCATAAAGAGTTTGCAGCCCCAACGATGTTATAATTGCGGAGAAATGGTCCATATTTAGAGGGAATGCCCTAAACTAAGGAATATTACTGGCGTACCTAATGTAAACTGTGGTGGGTATGCCAATTCCACCAAACCACCATCCCATGCATATAGAGGACCACCTAGCGGATCCACTAGTGAGGTGCAGCCTAAACCCACGAGACTTTTCACCTTGACTGATGCTGAGGCAAGCCCAGGCGTGTTGACAAGTACCATATCTGTCATTTCTCAAAATGCTAAAGTGTTATTGGATCTCGGAGCGAATAGATCATTTGTGAGTCCAAGAATAGCACTTAGCTCAGATCGGCTTTTGTCTCCCCTATCTTCTCCTATTGCTGTTCTGACCCACTTGGGTGAGCAATTGACTAGTGATCTAGTCTACATTGGTTATACTGTATGTATGGGTTCTACTGTGCTTGAAGTGGATCTGATTCCATTGGATATCCGAGGGCTGGATGTAATTTTGGGCATGGATTGTCTGGCCAAATATCAAGCCCGAATGGAATGTTTTACCAAGCGTGTGTGGTTTAGCCTACCAGATGTTCTGAATTTGGTTTTGAAGGTGATAGGCGAGTTGTTCCAACATGCATGATTTCTTGGCTTGATGTAAGGCGATTGATCAACAAAAGATGTACTGTGTACCTCGCACATGTGCATGACATTTCCAAAGAATCTTCAAATCTGAATTCTGTCCCTATAGTTCATGAATTTCTAGATGTATTTCTTGAAGATGTACCCGGTTTGTCACCAGTAAGAGAAGTTGAATTCGACATTATGTTAGTGCTGGGTACGAGCCCAATTTCCATTCTACCTTATCGAATAGCTCCTGCGGAAATGAAAGAATTGAAGATGCAATTGGAAGACGTGCTAGAATGTCGTTTCATTCGACCCAGTATATCACCTTGGGGAGTAGTAGTTTTGTTCCTGAAGAAGAAAGACAGTTCACTACAATTGCGTATCAACTATCGACAACTGAATCATGTGACTGTGAAGAACAAGTAACCCTTGCCGCAAAATTGGTGACTTGTTCGACCAGCTCCAAGGTGCAGCTGTGTTTTCCAAAATTGATCTCAAATCGGGATACCATCAATTGCATGTTTGTGAAGCTGATATTCCAAAAACTGCATTGAGATTCGATATGGGCATTATGAATTTCTGGTTGTGCCGTTCGGTTCGACCAATGCTACAGTTGTGTTTATAGACTTGATGAATAGAGTATTCCGAGATTTTTTAGACAGATTTGTGATAGTTTTCATCGACGACATTCTAATTTACTCAAAATTGGAAGAGTGGCTTGCTGAACACTTGCGGATCGACATTCTAATTTCATGCTACAAATTTTGAGGGTTCGACAGTTGTATGCAAAGTACTCCAAGTGTAAATTTTGGTTGCATGAAGTTGGTTTCCTTGGCCACGTTATTTCTGCCCATGGTGTGCTTGTTGATCCTAAAAAGATTGAAGTTGTTGTTGCTTGGGACCCCCATAGACCGTGTTTGAAGTTCGCAGTTTTCTTGGCCTAGCCAGATACTACAGTTATTTCGTGAAAAATTTTTCATCGTTAGTAGGTCCTTTGATGAAACTAACATGGAAGTGTGTATCATTCATGTGGTCTGAAAAATGCCAGCAAAGTTTTGAAGAATTGAAGACCAGATTGGTGACTGCAACTATCCATACTTTGCCGATCAACAAAAAAGAGTATGTGGAGTACAGCGAAGCATCGAAATCTGGCCTTGGATATGTGCTGATGCAAGATGGGAAACTTGTTGCCTATGCTTCCCAACAGTTATATAGCAACTATCCTACACGTGATTTAGAGTTTACAGCCATGGTGTTTGCACTGAAAATATGACGCCACTACTTGTATGGTAAAACGTGCAGAATCTTCACAAATCACAAAAGGTTGAAGTATCTCCTTACACAAAATGAGTTGAACATGAGACAAAAAAGATGGGTGGAGCTGATTAAAGACTATAATTTGATTATCGAGTATCATCAAGGAAAGACAAATATTGTTACTGATGCCTTAAGTCGGAAGACCCCTTCTTCTTTTTCTTCCTCCTCTATTATGGCCTATGTGCATGCACACTACATGCCTATGTTGCTGGATTTGAGAGCTACATGTGTGCACCTTGGCAGCAATTTTGCTAGTTCGTTATTGGCCTGAATTGATGTCAAACCTACTTTGTTGGAAGAGATTTGAAATCAGCAATCCGAAGATCCAAGATTGGATGGAATTCGGCAACAATTATCTGATGGTGTTGATACCGTAGTCCAGATGATTGAGTCCTTGTTTTCAGAAATCGGGTATGTATGCCATAAGATGTTGATGTTCGTAATCTAATTTTGTTCGAAGTGCACAATTCGAAGTTGGCTATTCATCCCAAAAGTACCAAGATGTACCGAGATTTGAAAGAGCAATTCTGGTGGCCAAATATGAAGTGTCACACTATTGAGTCCATTGCACGATGTCTTGTATGTCAACAAGTGAAAATCGAGCATCAGAGACCCATTGGTTTACTTCAGTCACTTCCGATTCCAGAATGGAAGTGAGAGCATATCATGATGGACTTTATGACCAGTTTGCCCAAATCTCAGCGAGGATTTGATGCTATTTGAGTGATTGTGGATCGAATGATGAAATCTGCACATTTTCATCCTATTTGTGTTATAGACACCCCCGAGAAATTGGTTGTTCATTATTTAGATGAGATTGTTTGTTCGCATAGAGTGTCAGTGTCCATTGTTTTTGATCGTGATCCCTATGTTACTTCGTCATTTTGGAAGAAATTTCAGAACACATTGGGTTCGAGATTGACTTTCAGTACAGCTTTTCATCCCCAAACTGATGGACAATCTGAAAGGACAATTCAGACCCTTGAAGATATGTTGCGTGCTTGTGTGCTAGATAGAAATACCAGTTGGGATCGATCCCTTCCTTTGGCAGAATTTGCTTACAATAATAGTTTTCATTTAAGCATTGGAATGACCCCTTATAAAGCGTTATATGGAAGACGTTGTAGAATTTCATTTTGCTAGAATGAAGTAGGCGAGAGACACCTAGATAATCTAGAATTGATTGATCAAGCAACTGAATAGTTGAATCTGATTTGACAAAGGTTGAAGACGACACAAGATCGACAGAAAAATTATGCTGATAATCGACGAAAAGAGCTGAAATTTGCAGTAGGTGACAAAGTGTTTTTGAAAGTCTCCCTATAGAAAGGTTTTTTTTGTTTACAGCAACAAGATAAGCTAGGATCTCGTTATTATTGGTCCATATGACATTATTTAGAGAATCGACCCAGTTGCATATCGGCTTGCCTTGCTCCTGAATATGGAGAGAATTCACAATATGTTTCACGTTTCGATGTTGAGAAAGTATGTTCAAGATCCTGCTCATGTTCTTCAAGATTTATTAGTTGAAGTTGCTAAAGACTTATCCTACCCTATACAGCAAGTTGCCATACTAGACCGGTCAGTTTGTCAGCTTCGCAGTCGAAGTATGCCTATGGTTCAAGTTGTTTGGCGTAATGGCCAAGTCGAGGAGCAGTCTTGGGAGACTGAGGAAACAATGCGAGTGAGATTCCCTCACTTGTTTTCATAGGTACTTGTACTGGAATTTTGAGGACAAAATTTTTATAAGAAGGGGAGGATGTGAGACTCTGATCCTTCCTGAATAAATTTCTTAAAAGTCCAGGTATGGTGCAACTGAAATGATCATTTTTCCCCAGAAGAAATGGATGCATGATGGCAAGAAATGATTGTGATGATTCTTTCCTATTTTAGTTCATTTCGTTTCCTTCCTACTTCATTTCTTTCCTAATTAGTTTCTTTTCTATTCTGAAAATTTTTGGAAGCTTTTTTTCAGATTTTATTCAGAATTATCTCCTAAGAATTATCCTCACTTATCTAGGCTTAAAAGTAGAAAAAATTAATCCCAAAAGACTTTATAAATAGAGATGTCGGCCAACCCTATTCCATACACCTAAACCTTTTTTATTTTTCCAGAAATACAGCCTTTTCTCTCCATTTTGCTGTTGAAATTTACCTCATTCCTTACCCTAGCTGAAATTGATCATCCTTCATTACATTTCTACGTTTGATAGCTCTATGGAATCCTCTTTCCGTGCTGCATCTTATTATCTAGAATTCATCATTAGAAGTTTAGATTTTCTATTTAAATTTTTATTTCTAAAATTTCTAGGGATATGTGCCAAAAATTATGATTCTTCTTTCTTTTGGTTCTGAATCTTGTTCCTCATTTTTGTATGAGTGTTTGACACCTATTCTTGTTATAATATAATAAAATCAGCCCTTGTATCCTTCTGTATGCAAAAATTGGAAACCCTTCCTATATTCCCTATGTATACCCAAAAGTATACATTGAATTGGGGTGAATAATCAGGTTAATTCTTGTTGAGTTCTTGGCCATCATATCATGCATTCAAGGGGAGGTTGCAGCTGCATCTGATCGTTGGTATCTGGTGGGTTTGGTGAGTAGAATTGGTAATGAACTAGGATGTTCTCTGGTTTCTGTATATGTATGCTTAGTATTATGTTGTCTTTGCCTTATACTTGTCTAGGTGGTTCTGATCCTATTGATAAAGGAAAAGGACTAGCTACTTTTTCAGACACAAGAGAGATAGGATCTGTACCTTATCGGTTTCTTCAAATATCCTATTGTTTGTTTTCTAGTTTTGGCTTGTGTTTTGTGAATTTGCATGCTAGTATGCATGCTTCTGGATTGATTTCAGGATTCCGTAGGTGATTGCTGATCCATGTATTGAGGATTGAATACCTATTTCGACTATACCATGTGATATTGACTTGTTGATTGTCTTACGCTATGATTGGGGATACCCTGCTATGTACCTATGTACTTGTACTTGCTTGTGTGCTTGTATTATGCTTGTGTGTCAGGATCCTATTTCTAGTGGCCATTCGAGGTGAGTGACCAAAGCTCCTATAGAGAGGAGAGGTATTTACTGGTATAGGAGTCGTATGGGTGGCAATCCCCAGCAAATGCATGCTGGATGCTTAGTCCTTGTGTGGCTAGATGCTTAGTCCTTGTGTAGATAGATGCTTAGTCCTTGTGTGGCTAGAAGCTTAGTCCTTATATGGCTAGCAGCCTAGTCCTTGTATAGCTAGAAGCTTAGTCCTTATATGGCTAGCAGCCTAGTCCTTGTGTGGTTAGAAACCTAGTCCTTATGTGCTAGTTGCCTTGTCCTTGTGTGGCAAGATGTTCTTATCATTGTATCGTTTGGATGCCCTTGTCCTTGTGTGGCTTGGATGCCCTGTCCTTGTATGACAAGATAGAAAGACTTTCTGATTAGTTTGCTTGCTAATATTTTGCCCTTTGTGCAACTAAGTATTAGACAACATAGGCAGATAGGGGATGAGTCTTTCTTTGGAAATCAGATTATGAAATAGGCTGCTTGTACTTGCTTGTGTGCTTGTATTATGCTTGTGTATTAGGATCCTATTTCCAGTGGTCATTTGGAGTAAGTGACCAATGCTCCTATAGAGAGGAGAGGTATTTACTGGTATGGGAGTCACATGAGTGGCAATCCCTAGTAAGTGCATGCTGGATGCTTAGTCCTTGTGTGACTAGAAGTGTAGTTCTTGTATGGCTAGAAGCCTAGTCCTTGTGTGGCTAGAAACCTAGTCTTTGTGTGCTAGTTGTCTTGTCCTTGTGTGGCAATATGCCCTTATCATTGTGTGGTTTGGATGCCCTTATTATTGTGTGGTTTGGATGCCCTTATCATTGTGTGGTTTGGATGTCCTTGTCCTTGTGTGGCTTGGATGCCTTGTCCTTGTGTGGCAATATAGAAAGATTTGTTGATTAGTTTGCTTGCTATGTCTTGGACAACATAGGTAGATGGGGAATGAGCCTTTTTTGGAAATCAGATTATGAAATAGGCTGACTGTGTATTTCTGATTCATAAGTGATTCGAATATCCACCCCCTTTCTTATGTTACTTTCAGCCTATACCCCTACCTATGCTTATTTGTTTGCTTGCTGATTGTTTGAGCCTATTACTATCATATGCGATCTATTATGTTGATTGGGAGATGTTTGATTTGGGTTCTAGAGATTTTATGATGTTGTGACCCTACTGAGATTCTTGTAATCTTATTTATTATTTTTCCTCTTTTTTAGACTTAGGTACATATTCTGCCAATGGTACTGGGGTGTGAGATCAAGGCTGCACAGCGGGACAATACTGCATCACATTCGCATACACCTACCTTGCTGGATTTGATTGCGTAAATTCCCTATTCATGCTTGATTGATTGGACTACTTTCTGGCTTCTAATTTTCTGTTCTTTCCCTCTAAATTCCTAAACATGCATGAGGAGAGATGTTGGGTTTTAAGACTCCTTTAGGACTTGTGTGTTATGGTTCCCTTGATTATTATATTTATAAAGACTTTCGTTGATGAATTTATTCACTCCATAATATGCTAGATTGTATGCCTAATATTTACATGCTCCAACCTTTAAAAGCATAAACCTTAAAATTGGTAATTAGTGTGACTTGAGCTTTGTGGGATTCGAATAGGACCTTGCGAGGACTTATTCGGGTTTTACGACGGTAAGGGCCCTTATAGGTTGAGTTTGGATTCTTACAGTATATTTCAGTAATACACATGTCACATTTTCCCAAATACCCCTGGACCACATTTTTCAAGAAAACACACTCCGATGTTTCTTTTTCAGAATCAAAACCTCAAATCGACACCTATGAGTCCCGATGACTCAACGAAAATGGATATGAATATCATAAACCTAACTGCATTTTGTATGGACCTTAAGACTGTATCGTGACCTGAATTAATAAATTCGTGGAACAACTTCCAATTTCCCTTCACAAGCACTCAAATAGTTCATTAAACTCGTATTAAATCCGGAGTATGATTCAAAGCTCAGTAATTTCATCGTCAAAATTCAACTGGGCCTTCGGCCCAAATAGTCCAAAGGGTTAATATCTCACCCACTTCATGTTAATTTCAAGTTATCCTCAAGCATGAGTCCTAGTAACGAAGAAGAGAGGCTACAAATGTCTTAAGAGTACTATATGCATCGACAGTGGGTAATCTAATGTTCGCCATGGTATATACAAGATCGGACATTGCACATGTAATGGGAGTGGTGAGTCGATACATGAGAAATCCTGGTAAAGACATTGGTGTGGAGTAAAAAAAAATCGTAAGGTATATCAAGGGAACCTTAGATGTTGCATTATGTTGTAGAGGAAAAGACTTGATTGTCAGAGGATATGTTGATTCAGATTATGCAGGTGATCAAGATAAAATCAAATCCACCATAGGATTTGTATTCACATAATTGAGATACTTTATTTTCATTTAAAAAAAAGATAAAATTTTGTTGACTAAGTTTCCTCAGATTTTGTTCATGCATGTGTTCCAAATGTTGGTGCCACATATCTATAGTCTTTTCCTTTTTGTGAAAGATAGATCTCATGGTTGGAAGAGTGAGTATACTAGTCTCCCTTACTCGATCCTATAATTACTTGTTTCTCAGTCTTGCGATCCTTAGACTTACTAGTGGTAAATTTCTTTTGAGATCTAACACATAAAATCTCTGTTAATTTTATTGACTCTGTCCCTTTAGTTATGGTTGATTCTCCCATAGACTTGATACTTAAGGCTGTGCTATCACCAATTTAACTTTATCCTTATCTCTGTTGGATTTTAAGCGAAGTATACCTAGGTTATTTGTTATATGATGGGTTGCATCCATGCCAGCTGTTTACTCAGTTTCATAAACAGAGTTGTCTAAGTAGCTAACTAAGTAATTGAACTGGTACTATTGTAAGAAAATGTCATTAATCAATGTTAAAAGGGCGGGGCGTTCGTAAGAAACAGTAATTGCATCCTGTAGGATAATGAAATCAGTATCAATAGTCTTTCACAACAGCATTTGCTTTCAGCAAAGTAGCCCAATGACTTGATCTATTTGAATTCAAAAGGAGGCTGGGGGATGAAGACGAAACGGAGAACAAAACTACCCTCCTAGCTTCACATTTTATTATATTTTGCCTTGGTCAAAGCCATATTCCTTATTCCTTGGCATTTTGTGTAGAAAAAGCTCTATTCCATGTGCAAATCCAGAATAATTTGCTAGGAGCATGCCGGTGGATTCAAATGACATGAGCTTCATTCTTAAGCTTGTTAATCAGCTCGTCAACCGAAGAAACTAGCACCCCGGCTTTTCGCTTCGGTGGTTCGGTCACCTGAACGATCTTTATATCAGATCGGATTTCCACATTCAAGTCCTGCGGAGAGTATTTCTTTATAACCTTCGACTTTGCTTTCATGATGTTGGGCAGTGTTGCATACCTTGGTTGGTTGAGTCTCAAATCAGTCCTGCATGAACAAAGAACATATCAAAACCCAGGGCTTGTATTTTGTTGGTTTTAAGTGGATCATTACACTCTTCATTTATCTCCAACTTTCTTGCTTCATAGTTGGACAATGTGCTCACGAATACCATGAATAACTCAAAGAAAGTTGCAGGGAAAACAGAATCTGAAAGAATCAGATACATACGTGATCACTGCAGGCAAATCTAAACATAGAGTCTCAAGGCCACCGTCTACCTCTCTGTCTACTGTTGCTACTTGATTCTCCTTGTCAAGCAACACCTATTAGATAACAGCAGTAAGTCACAAAATTCGACACAAAGGTTCATATCGACAAGTAATCAGCCAGCATCGACAATGATATAGTAGAGCACATGAAGCGTCATCAAAAGAAAGAGGATTAGCAAATGTTATAAAAAACAAACAAAGAAAAGAAAATAAGACCGGAAGGACTATCTATCCTTATTCCATTGGCATACAGAGCAACGAATCAAACCAATGGATTTAGCAGAATATTAAACACACTTGAAAAAGACATCAACCAAATGTTGACACCCACAAATTTCTACTACAGATTATGGCCTGATACAAGTGTGTATTGATATCTACCAGAACACGAAAACAGAAGAGAATGGTAATGACCACAGAAACAAAACCAGAAAAGGTCCAGCAGAATCCTGAAAGTAAATCCCAAGGAGGTCTAAGCAGTGGTCAACAAAACCCCATAATGCCTTTACATTGCAGGAGCCTTTGTATGACAGAAATTAGGTAGTAGTTTCTTTCCCCTCATAATGCCTTTACATTGCAGGAGCCTTTGTATGCCTTTACACTAAACAACATTCCTAGTTGATAAATCTCCCTTCTGCCTAATGGTGCAGCTCATCGCTAAGGCCTTATCAGAATGAAATTAACTTATGTAAGCTTGTCAGGGATATTCAATAAAGAAGGTATCGGAAAAAAAACCATCTGGAGAAAACCAAATATGACACAAGCAGATAGGAGCTTCAGGAAAAGAAACCACCTAAATAGAGAAGGTATCAGAAAAAAAACAAGCTCACTACACCAAAAATGTTGCATCTTTTTCCTAACCTGATTTACAAGGAAAGCCAGAGACCTCTATCTCAGCTCAAGCATCGAATAAATACGAATGCTACTGCAGAAGCAGAAATTACACTAGTGTATTATAAATCCAAATAAAGCAATTTCGACTAACCTTTGAAGCAAATGTACCCTGAGGCCAACCAAGCACCCCAGCCACCATTTGCCCTGTTTGATTGCAATCATCATCAATTGCCTACCCCAAAAAGGGAAAAAGAAAAAAGAACACAAAACCCAAATATTATCAACATCCCTCAAAATCATCTTTGAAGTAACAACAACAAACTTCAAGCACCAACCTGCTTGCCCATGATAACAAGACCAGGCTTTTCCACTTCAACCAGAGCCTTCAATAACTTAGCAACAGCGAGAGGATATAAAGCAGCCGTAGTATCAACGTGAATCCCTCGATCCGCGCCCATGGCTAGACCCGTCCTAAGAGTATCCGCGCACTGAGTAGGGCCCATACTGACCGCGACAACTTCGGAGGCCAGCCCTGCCTCCTTGATTCGAAGCGCCTCCTCAAGAGCTATCTCGCAAAATGGATTCATTGACATCTTTACGTTTTGCGTCTCCACTCCACTCTAATGGAAGAGAAACAAAAAAAAATTAAGAAGAGGGAATACTACGTAAGCTTTCAGTCCTAATTTTTTGAAAATCGAAAAAGGTTTCCACTTTGGCTGAGTAACTAATGATTATAGCGATTTTACCTTGTCAGGCTTCACTCGGATCTTAACAGCATAATCAACGACTCGTTTTATTGCAACCATGATCTTCATAGTTAAAGTTTCTGTGTCTACCAGAGTTAGAAGACAGAACTGAGCGATTAAGAAGCGGTGAAGGATAGAATTAAGATGGAGAGAGGGAGAGGAAGAAAACTGCAAAAAACTGCAAAAAAAAACAGTTGTTGTGTCTACTCCGGTGTTGATAATAATGTAGTTTTAAAATCAAGGACAGGAGGACGTACATTCCTGTCTACACTTATATTTCTTCCTATAGTAGGAGCTATACTTAAGGTTCCTGAGCACAGACCTTCATTACTCAATCCCATTTCCTTATCCGTCGGAACTCCGAAACGTGCACGACTCGTAATCTGAATATAAACCATCGTTGTTTTCTTTAAAAATAAAAAGAATCTTAATCTATATTTTCATACCTCGTTCCTTATTTTCATAAATAAAGATATTTCATACTTTTTCTCTATGGTCGAACCACGACCTTGGAATTACGATAACACCTCTAACACTATAGTTTGATTACGATC
This sequence comes from Passiflora organensis, assembly GCA_019739055.1. NCBI lineage: Eukaryota > Viridiplantae > Streptophyta > Magnoliopsida > Malpighiales > Passifloraceae > Passiflora > Passiflora organensis. The sequence goes on from JAEPBF010000103.1 coordinate 3,074,134, forward strand.
CATTTTACGATTCATTACCATCCATTTTCATCAGCGTGGATAGTGAAAATTATTATAAAATCACATCACACATGGCTATTACTTGTACCGCGTGGTTGTTACTTCCGTGATGTTAGGAACCTCTTTTTTTATTGAATAACGCAGGTCCTAAAAATTAGAATCCTGGTCGAAACATAGAAACTCCAGAGAAATCATAAAACAAGAGTCGTTGCAACGACAAAGTTGAACTATGATGTATATGCATGCCAAAAGGAAGTGAAGTAGCTAAACGAGTAAGGCTGTCAGCTACTTGGTTGGCTTCACAAAAGATATGTTCCATGTTGACCTCAGGGAAATGATTCAGCAAACTTCTGCATTGAAGTAAGAGGGGACTCCAAGGAGATTTCAGTTCTCTGAGTTTCAGTGCCTGTATAGCATCCCATGAATCACTTTCTAAATATAATCTGACCACTCCTACTGATAGGGCCATCGACAATCCTGTGAGAATAGCTCTAACCTCTGTTTCCCATACTGAACAACGATCAAAGGAATGAGAAAAGCCAATAATCCATGTGCCTGTAGAGTTTCGAAGAACTCCCCCTGCAAGAGAGAAATTTGAAATAGGATCATGACCTCCATCACAATTTAGCTTGATCTAGCCTGGAAGGGGGGTATCCATCTCACCCACTTATTCATACAACCAACAGAATTGGATGATCTTCTCAGCTTTCTGTCCACTGATTCTGGGTTCTAGAATAACACAAATACTCGGACGGAATCTCCTTATCTGATCTTTCATAACAGGAATGAAGGCTTTATTAGCAGCCCCACAGAAATTCCAAGAAAAAATTGACATAATAACTTATGATAAGTTTGTAAGAAGCATCAGAGTCCTACTCCCTCCATCACTGGACCAACATTAACCTCAGCTTGTTGCTGGTCACATGAACCCATCAGAAGAGAAGAAGAGATATCTTCCATGAGAATGGGTGAGTCACCATTATTGGGTGAGGAACCGTCAACTGTCAAAGCAGGAGAGTTTGCTGACCCCATCTTTGATCGTTTAATAAGACTGCCCCCAACATGTAGATGAAAATTGAAAGTTGTTTGAAGCCTTTCTAAATCCACGGGAACTTGTGTCTCAGATTGGAAAAGAAGCTTTTCCTTCATACGTTTTTTTGAGCTGGCCCCCTTAAAGCCTTGGTTTATCATATGGGCTTTGCTTGGTTTTAGATGAGAAGGCTTCGAAATGGGCTTTGTATCAAATTGAAAGCTTTGACTTTTAGTAACCTGTTGAAGTTGGGTCTCATCGGTGGACATAAATGGTGTGGGACCAGCTTCTTTGTGACCATTATCTCTTTCTTTAGTAGCTGTAAGATTTTTAGATGAAGATTGCTGAATCAAAGAAGGAAATCCACCAAAATCACTGCGACCCTTAGTAATTAGCTCACTGACCTTTTTCTTCCCCGTGGTCTTCGAGTTTGTTGCCAATTTAGTAGCTGGTAAATTTTTCTGAGGAGATTCCTCTTTCCTTGCACTATCCACAATAGGAGACTTTCCGTAATCAACCGGTAAATCAGAAGAATCCTCTGACAGTTAGGAACCTCTGAACAGGAGCAAGAATGTTAGGTTGGCGGATAATTCATACCTTCCTTTGTAATTTTCAACATGGGTTGCATTAAATTATCGTAGCTCGCATTTTTCCGTTACAAAATAATGCGATATTTCGAGTAATTTTACCTTGAGAACCATATTTCCGTTTCCACATAAGTCCTTTAGGTAAGCTGGCAATGGTACTGGCCGTTGGGTTCGTTTGGATGTAATAGCTGGCTTTGTCTCCTTCTGAGTGTCGGGGCCTCCGCTTTTGGTCTTCACAGTTGCGTTGATGTTTTTTTTTTGAAAATGTTTCGATATGTATTAAAGCAAAACAGTGTTACATACGAGTTAGACAATGAAACATTGTCATAACTCAATATACAAGGTGAAACTTTAAGATACCATATCACAAGTACAACATCTGAAATTTTCACCATTCATTCAAACTATGTAATGCGTAAGGAAGTAAAATCCTCGGAAGGTAACAAAGCCAAACAATCTGGACACCCATCCTTCAGATTATGTTTGGCCCAGCAGAAACCATGCCGCATGGCGTTGTAGAACAAATCTTCTGCACTGCAGGTTACTGGAGAAGCCTTCCCAACAAATCTTCAGATTCGGGCGTTTCGGCCCAACCAAATGCTCCATGTAAAAGCAAAAATTAACACATACCATAGACCATGCCATCGAAATGGAATGGAGAAGCCTTCCCACTGTATAAATAATTCTGTCATGGACCTTGGCTGTACCCAGCTTAAACCCCATTTGTGGAATAAGAGCGACCAGCAATTCCAAGCCATTTTACAATCAAGTAAAATATGATTAGAGTCACATTCGCCGTCAGAAGGTGGGAGTATGCCAAGTCGAATGAGTTGCAATTTAGCATGGATCTTCTCCCTACACGCAAGCCACATGAAAGCTTGCCATTTGGGTGCGCCCTGCTTTCGCCAGACATTTGGCATCATCAGCTCACTTGACGGGACCGTATGCACTTCCATTGTTTGGTAGCAATTGCGCACTGAAAAGGTTCTCATCTGGTCACCCCACAATAACTCATCCTCTTGCAAGGGAATCGGAACAAAACCACTCAACAAGGCCAATAATCGGGTAACTTCCCCCTCCTCCCATACAAATAAGCGTCTCCTCCATGTCATATGCCACTCCCAGACCTGTCCCACCATTGCCCCAAACCGGAGTATTGAGCCCTCTTTCTCAAGAGAGATATCATACAACCGAGGAAACAAAACCAATAAGGGCCGATTGCTACACCAGGTATCCTGCCAAAAAGCAATAGAATTACCTTGGCCCAATTTCCAGCGATGGAATTCGGAAATACACTGACCATTTGCCAGAAATGTTCTGCTTGTCTTCACTATTCCACGCCAGATAGCAGAAACATTACTCACCGCACACTCTAGACCAACATAACTTAATCGAGGTTGGTATTTCTGCATTATCACCTGTTTCCACAATGAGCAAGTATCGGTGGCAATTCTGGCACACCACTTGGTAAGTAACGCCTGGTTCCGCAGCAGCAAGCACCCCAGTCCAACACCCCCCTTATCCTTTGCACGCACCACCACAGACTAGCGAACTTTGCACAAGCAACGAGTGTCTACTTTCCCAGCCCATAAAAAACGCCGCATACATTTTTCCAATTCCTTTCGTACACTTATTGGCATCTGAAAGAAAGTCATATAGTACACGGAAAGGCTATTCAACACTGATTTGATCAAAGTAACTCTTCCTCCCAATGATAACAAGGAACCCTTCCAAGAGGCTAATTTACTTTTGAATCTATCCGGCACCGTTTTCCATATACTTCTCCGCCTTGGGTTCGCTCCAAGGGGTACCCCGAGGTATGTAAATGGCATAACCTGCAGTCTAAAATGTATCTTGGACGCCAGGGTCACCACCTCGCCAGTGGGTACATTAATTCCGACTAAACCGGATTTAAAGAAATTAATCTTTAAACTTGACAATAGCTCATAGAATCGCAGTATCCTTTGTAAGCTAATAATCTCCTGATGATCTCCCTGGCTGAAGAGGATAACATCATCTGCATACTGCAGATGTGTTAGACGTAAACTGCCAATGTTAATGCCCTGAAATAACCGACAATCTGTTGCTCTAATCAGCAGCCGTGACAGTACCTATGTCGCGAGATTGAACAGTAGGGGTGAGAGCAGATCACCTTGGGGAAAACCTCGTCCCACAGAAAACTCAGCAGTTGGCGTCCCATTGATAAGAATGGCACAACGAGCAGAAGATACACAACCCTGAATCCATTTTCGCCACTGCACCCCGAAACCCATTTGTTCCATCACCTCAAGAAGGAAAGCCCAATTAACAAAATCATATGCCTTCTGGAAATCTAATTTCAGACACCAGCCTTTGTGATGGGACTTCTTCATGGTATGTAATATCTCATTGGCAACCATGATGGAATCGGCAATGTATCGTCCTTCCATAAAGCCAGTTTGGAAGGGAGAGATTAGCTGGTCCATCACTCGCTTAAGCCGCTTGGACAAAATCTTGGCGATGATTTTATACAAACTATTCAGGAGACTAATAGGCCTATAGGAGTTGAAATCAGCAGCGCCTGGTATCTTGGGTATTAGTGTAATGAAACTATTGTTTATCCCACGAGGTAGAACACCGCTGGAATGAAATTCTTGCACCATTGCAGTAATATCCCTGCCGATTACTGACCATGCTTTCTTGATAAAGTGAAAGTTGAAACCATCTGGTCCAGGAGCTTTGTAGCTGCCACAATCCCATACAGCACTCTTAATCTCATCCTCAAGGAAAGGATCATGTAACTGAATCGCCGCTGCAGGTGATAAACGGGGCAGATCAAGAGTACCCAATCCCAACCATCGGTGTCCATCATCCGCAAAGAACCGCTGGAAGTGGCTAACAGCAGCACTTTTTATATCCGCAGGCGTGATTAACTCCAGGCCCTGAACTCGGATGGATCCAATGAAATTATATGAATGACGCACGTTAGCACTAGCGTGGAAAAACTTACTGTTCTTGTCCCCAACCTTAAGCCATTGTTGTCGAGACTTCTGTCTCCACATCGCTTCTATCTTTTGTTGTAGCTCCCATTTCTGCGCCTGTAACTCATGATATCGGTTATTCAAACCATTCCCCGAATCCCTTCTAGTCTGGTCTAAGGAATCAATCTTTGTCAGAAGTATTTTCAACCTGCCTTCCAATGCTCCAAAATGAGTTGTGTGCCAAACCTGTAATTTTTTCTTCAGAAACGCTAACTTCTTGACCACGCTGAAAACACCAGGGAAACACCTCCCAGCCTCTCTCCAAAATCTTGCCACCGTCTGAGGAAACTGTGTATCCTCCCACCATATATCCCACGAACGAAATGGCTTACATCCCCACCTGAAAGAATCGGTCTTCAGTATTAGGGGAATGTGATCTGAGAATCCCTTGTCTCCTGCATATAGCCTATGTCAACTAAAATGTGAACACCAGTTTGGGGAAGCCAATACTCTGTCAATGCAGGAGGCACTGTGAGAATTAAACCAAGTGTACTCTTTACCTAGGAGTGGCAGGTCAATCAGACCATTCCTGTTGATAAAATGCGATAAGCGATTAACTGCCGCAGGATTGGAGGAATTTCCATACCGTTCTGCAACAGTGAGCGATTCATTAAAATCACCTAAGATAACCCAAGGCGCGGTAGCCGTAAATTTCCGCCTTTGCAGCTCTTCCCAAAGCAATCGTCGGTCCGCCACTACATTAGGTGCGTGTAGCCCAACACATACGAAAGTAAAACCTGTATCCCGTACTCGCATCTGCAATAACAACCACCTCTCAAATTTTTCAACACCAACAACCTGCACCAGTAAATCATTCCAAAGACACACAATTCCCCCATCACTCCCACTAGCATCAATAGCTTCCCATTTAATATTGTTACCAAGCCAAAATCTTGCCACCAATCTTGCAGAGAAAATCTCCCTCTTTGTCTCACATAAAAATAATATACTAAGCTGTTCCTTTATTATAAGAGTACGAACCTGATTCTCCTTCATCTTCCCCCGACACCCTCGTATATTCCACATAGCTAAATTAATCATTAGACTTCAGGGTTAAAAATCACCGATACTACACTATGTAGTACAGTGCGCTTGCCACTCCTTGCCTTCATCAACTATCTGTGCCTTCAGCTTTTGCATGATTGCGGCTTTCGTGTTCTTTCTACTAAGTCCCAACTTGTCCACAATATCCATCGTCCGCTGCACCTCCATTTCTACTGGACATCCATCCACTTCTGGAGTCACGGAGCAAACTCGTTCCGACGAATCTTCACCCTTGTCAGTAGTCTCAGCAAGAAACGATGGTTCGTCTGCCAATAAGGACACACCATCTCTGTCGGGTTGACTGGTTCTCCTCGAAGAGAGACTCCCAGTGGGTTTAATATGCTTGAGCTTTTTATGCTTGCCAAGCCTTCGGTCGCCCGCTCTGCCCTTGTAGCCTACCCTCGATGCTTTATCACCGTCCTCCCTCATTCTGGTGAAGACCATGGCCTCAGATGACGATTGAAAGGCGGAATTCTCAGCTGTGTACTCACCTGGTGCGCACTCTGAAAGTGTCTTGCGATGGGCTTGTATTTGGCCCTCTGTGATCTGTGCTTGAGGGATAAGAGCAGGGGCAGTGAAATTACTTAAAAACCCACCACTACTCGTGGAATGCCTTAGACGCCCGTCCACCTGCTGAGTCAGTGGATGAGTCATACCCACTTGAGCATGTTGTGCTGGTAATATAAGCTGAGCTGGCTGGTGAGGACCCCCAGCTCCAACGTAGGTGGGATTAGTACCTGCCGCCATCACCTTGCCTTGCTCCATCACGTCCTTCTGACATAATCCCTTTTGCTTTGCTGCAGGAGTACTGTTCTTTCTCTGAACACTAATATTGTGCTTGTCAACAGATGAGTTGGGTTTAAGTGGGACAAAAAGGTTGTTGCTCCCACCTGACACGGAGCCTTTTTCACCAACCTCGGGCCCCGTAAGCACTTTGTCTTTGACTTCCAAGATCTGCACTGTGCACTGCTTGCCATCTATCACCAGCTTCAACCATTTCTGGATTGCCAACGAACTTGTTGTGGCTATTTGCATGACAGCACCCGCTAGAGAGTTCCAATTTGCAGTGTTGGAATGGACCTGAACCACTGAGCCAATTGGCCTTATGATTTTCCTGAAAGCTTCCTCAAACCAGACATTATGAGGAAGACCAACAACCTCCACCCAACATAGTCTTCTAATCCCAGTATCTTCTGAACTCCATGGGTGCAGATCATAAAACTTGACGTTCCAAAAGTCGATATTGTAGGTAAGTTCATGCCTCATGTTCTCTGCTGTCGCGAAGGTAAGAAGTTTCTGATACAGACCCATATCCAGACATTCAACATCAGCTGGGAGACCCAATTGTGTATTATAATTTTCTCGAAGAAGACCAACAACACTTCTTTGGAGGCGGTCCACGATCCCCCGATCTGAGAAAATCTCCACAAGTGTTTCCTCGTACTCAGGCTTCTGCTGCATAGCTGTGGCTTCTGCATATGTTCTTCCATCCCTCTCCCTCAGAGGCGGATGACCTGTGACTATCCGTTTTGGTGGCAAATCAGATGGCTCAACCACTCGGGTATTTGCAGCAGTCGGTACTCGTCTATCCCCAACACCAACATCATAACGGGCCACATTGATGCGTGACCAAGCATGTCCACCTAGTCTCGAGTTCAACCGTTTTTGTCGAGCTTCTTCCTGCACCCCGCATCTGACAAACTTGACAAAGCCAAATCGCAATATCCGCTTGGAGAGGCATCCGGAGATGAACACATCCACCACAGGCTCCACATCGGCTATCGCTTGGAATAATTTGTTATAATTCCAACCCTTCGGAATACCTTCAATGAAATAAGAAATATATCGATCCGTGCTGAACACCTGTGCTGGTGTCCATTTGGACTGTTCAGGCCCTAAGGTGGCAGGGAAGGGTTGCAGGTCAGAAACTGTGGATGGTCCCACGATCCTGCCATCCGTACGTTTGAACTGAGAAGTTGTGTGGAAAGCTGGGTTTGGGATGGGGTTGGGATTGAGAGTAGAGAGAGGTGGGAGAGCTGGGGAGGTGAGAGAAGGAATTTTTCCTGTTAACAGAAGCCTAGTTGCGTTGATGTTGTACACTTTAATATGAAGAATAAAGTAGACAAAGGGAATTATTATAAAATTAAAAAATTATTCTTCATTATTATACATGATAAAAACGAGAAAAATACAATAAAGAAAAAAAATCTCATACGAAAAAATTTCAAAATTGTAATTCTTAATATATAGATATAGTTGATTGTCATATGACCATTTTTATCAAATGGTCACCGATTGATCAGACTTTGTTTTCCGATCAGCTGGTTTCTCCAGATCAACCAGTTGGACTATGAACAAGCGTAATGTTTGATGAGTATAGGTATATTAATATACAATGTTAGCAATACCAAGAACACATTTGACCAAGAGAATTAGGATTTAAAACACCCAACACTTATGAACTAGTTCATTAAAATCAACAAGAATATTTATTGGAGGCTAGAAGTGTAGCTCAAAGATCATGTTTTTGATTTTGTTATATATATTATGGAATTTGTAACACTGACACATCATAAACTCAATCAAACAAATCAACCAGTACTATCTAACTCTCGCTTGTTATTTTTTCCTCAACATAAATATGCTGGTTTTGTGCTTGGTTTCTCTAAGTATGTGAACCTAATGCTACCCTTAGTTCAAAAGTAAAAATTCAGTATGTCTCAGTTATAAACTATTAACTTTATCACATCGCACATGCACTTACTATCCAAAATTTAAAAGTGAACCAAATCTTCTCAAATTTAAGACTCTATTGTCCTCAACATCACTGATGAGAGAAATATAAAAAGAATAAAGAAACCAACAAAGAATTTTTTATTTAGAACAAAAAATTCAAAATACTACGCACACCAACACAACTAGAATCAGAACATCAATAGTAAAACTTGCATACACATAAAAAACATATATTTAAATAGAAGATGATAAAGAAAAAAGAAAAGAAAATAAAATAATGAGAGTGATACTCATTTTTCATTGGCGATTGTTCTCTTCTTCCCACGGTGGTGAAGGTGAAGATTTTGGATCTTGACATCGAAAGAATTCGTGCAACCATAGGTTGCAATCTCGTTGGTGTTATGTGGCTTGCCTCTGTTGATCTACCATTCGCCCCTACTAATCTACTACTGCCTAGAGCATGACTATTTGATGACTGTCGTGTGTTCACCAAAATAATCTTCCTCTTTTGGACAGGTAGCTAGCAGCAAGGAAGGTCGAATCCTCAGGGAGATGGCTAAGAGTTGGAAGTCTTAATGTGGAATCGGCCGTGGTCGCGGTGTGCCCACGGTCGATAAGATCGAAGGGTTATGGGTTTGCAGTAATAGGTAGAGATTGAGTGAGTAAGTGTAACGAATTGAAAATAAGAAATAAAGTTCTGACTCAAATGCTTTTGATATTCCTCAATTCAATCCATACCTAGACCACCCATGATCACGGGCCTTCTAAAGATGCATTCACGTCTTTTCTGTTGGGTCCTAGTTAGTAAGTTGCTCAGTACGACTAAGCACTCCAGGGGGGTGGAACGTCCTCCGCCCTTTCGTGTCCAACTTCCCAGAAAACCTCACCCTCAGATCTACTACGTAGTTAATCAGAGTGTGCCCTCTCACCACTCGTGTTTCACTCACCACCCACGATTATCAGTGTTTGGCTTCTGATTTGTTGTGGAGCTGATTAGGCGCCATAACATCACTATGCACAAAGAATGACGAGAAATAACAGAAGAAATTGAATAACAGACTGAACGGGGCCTCACAAGGGTCAAGTCTGGTTAATGAACTAAATTGAGGAAAAAGAAATTCTAGCCCTCCATTGAGTTTCCGGAGTAAAATCTATAAAGATGTCTAAAACAAAGAAAAATCCCAAAAGCTGCCTCCCCATGGCCACAGGCGGCCAGGGTCTATATATACTATCTACTAAGATCTCGCAGACTCAGATTACTGCCATATCAGTCAAGATCTCCCGAGATACCAGGTAGATCCTCGGACCGTGATCACGATCAGCCCCCGATCTTCGTGTCCATTAACTATCGAATCGTGGCTTCTGATTCCCCTTCAGCAAATCCGCCTTTAAATCCACAAAATATCCTGTGAAATCCTGCGTACAAAACAATCTTGTAAGATATCAGTAATAACTTCATAAACGTATTTATTTGATAATAGAAAGTACTAACTTGCTATTTTTTGTAAAGTTAAAACGCATTTTTATCATACTATCAAATATCCTCATACTTAATCCATGCTTATCCCTAAGCATGCATTCTAGACCAAAGAAACTCGATCGTTCACCGCAAGTAGCCTATCAGAGATATATTAATCAGAAAGAGAATTTCTCAGAACGGGTGTATGCGAGAATTAAAACACACACGACTATGCACTTGATCAAACCACACAGAAATTTCAGAACTACACTACCAAGGACCTCTCCTCATTCACACCAGGTTCAAAATACCATAAGCTTGCCAAGCTTTCCAAACTCCCCTGCTTGCCTAAGTAAGTCTAAAGATCAATGGGGCTTTGTTCAGGGACTGAACCGTGGCCTTGGACAGGGGTATGATGAAAAAGGCTATTTGGCTGAGAGGGTGCCAACCAACCACTAACCGTTTTGTTACCTTCCCTGACCTGTTTCTCTTGCCCAAGCATTTCCCGCGAGCTCTTTGCAGAGATAGTTCCGCATTCTTCTGTTGTTTTTCTCTTAGGTTGATCATTGTTTCTGATTGTACCCTTCGTCTCCCTCTCTTCGTGTTTTAATTCGTCAGATGTCTGAGGTAATGTCATTTCCCTTTTTCTTCCGCTTTCTTTTACACATGGTGGAGGAGGAGGGGCATGCATATCAACCGTGGTCACGGGGTGGTCATGGTGTGTTTTTATGGGACCGGTCAAGGATTTCTTTCTTTGCTGGTTGGTGAGAGGCTGGCTCCCAGGTTTTCTAGGAGTAGGAGAGAGAGCTGTCTCTTGGGTAACAACAAAAATAGGCTTAGGCTCCAAGATGGCTCCTAATGGTATTGTTCAAGGGTCGGCTTCAACAAACAAAGGTCTAGTTATGCAAAGGTTTTAATCTAAGTGCCCAAATCACATCTCTAGACATACTTACGATGTAGGTTTATGAGGCAAACTTGGCAAGTTCTAGATTTGTTCCCTGAGTATGAACCACTCATAAAAATTCGTTCCCAAAGTCTCCCATGTTATGCTATGTCGCCTTATTTCAAGCTATCATAGTGAGTGTGCCTAAGTCAGGCAGTGACACTGGTGAGAAGAAATTCAACATCTGAGCGTACACCTCTGTAGTGTCCAAGTGGTGGCAGTTCTAGTTCCTACGGCTTTGAACACATAAATAAGTATATGGCATGAAATAGCTAGAGGGTAATTATTAAGTATGGCAAATGCAAAGGAACGTGATGCGAAAATCAGAAAAATAAACATGAAAAACAAAAATAAGCACAAGAATAAGCAAATAAGCACAGTGGTTATGGGTACCCATATCCTCATACTTAAGTTATGCTTGCTTCTAAGCATGCATAAGATAAGCACAAGGAATAGAAATACTGCTGTATTGGAACCTGGTCTGGGTTGGCTAGACCCCTTAGGCAGTCCCGTCATCCTCGGAGTCGTCAAGGTCTTCAGCCGAATCATTCGTGGGTAGTCCGAGGGCATGGTTGACACTGGTGCGGAGTGCCAACATCTGCTTTGTCAGCGAATGTAGCCTCTTGTCCATAGATCGCATCCACGCCAGAAGTTCTGGATGCAGCATGGCTGGGGCGGATGGTGATGGTGGCAGGTTTGAAGTGGACGGAGCCGAGGGCTTTCTGGAACGTGGTCCTCCTCCCACCGCAGGCTTACCGGGGGCACGGAATTGGTACCCCCCCTGTTCGGATTGCAGCAGCAGTCCCATGTTCAGAAGACTGGCTATGTTCAGGGGTGCCATCTCGTGCAGCAGCCTCAGGTTACTCGGGAGCTTAACCTTCAGTACCTTCGCCAGGTGGGTGATGATGCTCCCGAGAATCAATGGCTGACCCTTTTTTTGATGTTTCTGGAACTGTCGGGTCAGGAACACAGCCAGATTCAACTTCGTGTTCGTCTGCATACACCACAGGATGAGAAGCTCCATTTTATTCAGTGTGGTAGCTGCGTTTGGTCTGCCGGAGAAGCTGTAGGCCAGGAATCTGTGGAGGTACAAATAGGCTGGACGGAGCAGGTAATAGTCTTTCGACCTCCCGGGATCGTATGGCGTAGGACAGTTGGTCCATTCTTTGTACAACTCTGCTGGGTTGAAATCCTGAGGTTCCTCCGTGATGGCGGTCCTTGAATGAGTAAAACCCAGTATGGAATTGAAGTGGGCATAGGACATACTAAAGTCTTGGCCCATCAGCTGGAATTTGATGAGAGCAGGTGTCCTCATACTGAACTGGGATGGTCGTCGACACTGGAAGGTAGCATAGAAGTCAAGTGTCAGTTCCAGATAGGCTGGCTCATTAATATGAAAATAGCTCCGCCAGCCTATATTGTCTAGCAATCCATCAATTTCCTCAGATAAGCCCAGCTCTGCCATTGTGTCGGGGCACAGACACTTGCATTGATAGATGGATCGGTGTCTGAGCTCCTCATACTTATCCTGCAAAGCACGGACAGAGACTGGTCGTGGGCTGTCCGTGGCCACGGCTTTGCCCTTCGCCTTTTTGTTCAGCCTTGGGGTAGATTCCGCAGCCTTCCTTTTCTGAATTCGGCGACTGGTCCTGAGTGAGGATCTTGCAAGGTCAGCCAGAGGTACATCCGATTCCCCTGGCTCATACTCGCTTCCTGACTGGGGAGGAGTATGAGCAAGGTTGCTGGTGGAAGTATCAGCGTCTTCTGGAATTCTGGATTCGTCCTCTCCCGAGGTCTCGGATGACCAATCGACGCCTTCATCAGAATTTTTAACTGAAGAGGGAGTCCTTAGTTTGGTTACCTTTTGCATTGGGCTCTGTATGTCGACCGCTTCATCCCTTCCTGGAGGGGCTACGTCCTGGAAGTCTACCTGGGGTTGCACGTTGTCTGGTTCGTCCTGCAGGTCCCCGCGGTGCTTTATTAGGTCTGGGTACGCTTCTTCCCAGGCCGTCATGTCCGCATCCTCCTGGGCCGTGCTGTATGGCGTTGAGATCACAGGAGTGCCTGGCTCGTCTCCTGCCGGGCTGATTGGAGGGGTGATGATGATGGGGTTCGTCGTCGTGCTCCCCTCGTCATTAGAGTGTCCTCCATTGCCACGGGGTATCGGACTGACAGGTTGATCCTTCCGGGGGTTCGCCGTGGGTATAGCCACCGTGGGCTGTTGGTGTAGGACTATCGCACTAACAGGTGGAACGGATGCCTCTGCCGCCTCATCCATTGGTATCGCTTCTAATGGAGGTACGTCTAGGGCATCTACACCCGGCGGGATATACCCTTGCTCAATGCGGGCGGCCATCGTCCGCTGAATCATAGAAGCGGCTATGCTGGCGTTTCGTTGTTGCATTTCCTCCATCTCGGTCTGGACGGAGCCGAAAGCTGGGACCCCGGTCGCTGGGCGAGATGATCGCCGAGGGTAGCTGCGGCGCCCAGTGGGTGTTGTCCGTGAGGTTTTTCTTTTGGGAGCCATTTGCGATTTGGGGAAAAAGGGTGCTAGGGTTGAGTCATTGGAAGTCTGATGTTTGGTTAGGACTGTTCGTCACTGGGCCTTAAGTAGACAGATGTTGCAACGACTGTGCCCCCCCTGTGACCGTTCCTAGTTTCTGAGTATAGTCCTTGTTTCCAAAGTTAGTAATGAGGTACCTGAATAACTACATAAACAACAAGCGAAGTTAAAACAAAAACTGTTGGGTTGCCTCCCAGAAGCGCATTTGTTTAGTGTCATTTGGCTCGACTTATTGCTGATACTTTTGTATCACTGGTACTCTGGAACCGCAAGATCCTGTCTTGCGTCCTCAGCAGGCAATTCATAAAATGGTTTGAGCCTGTGAGCGTTGACTTTAAAAATCTTCCCGGTGTCGTGGCTCACAACTTCGACAGCGCCGTGGGGGTAGACCGTGGTCACGGTGAAGGGTCCTATCCATTTCGAACGCAATTTTCCTGCAAACATTTTGAATTTCGAATGGTATAGCAAAACCTGTTGTCCTACAGCAAAGTGCTTACTTCGGATGTTCTTGTCATGGAAGTGCTTGACCTTCTCCTTGTATATCTTCGAACTATCATAGGCATTAAGTCTCAGCTCCTCGAGCTCTCCTAGCTGCAACAGCCTCTCCTCCCCAGCTCGTGAAAACTCCTGGTTGCACTGTCGGATGGCCCAGTAAGCCTTGTGTTCAATCTCTACCGGGAGGTGACAGGCTTTCCCATAGATGAGGCGAAAGGGGGTAGTTCCAATTGGGGTTTTATATGCAGTCCGGTATGCCCAAAGTGCGTCATCAAACCGGAGACTCCAGTCTTTCCGGTTAGGATTGACTGTTTTCTGGAGTATGGATTTAACTTCCCTATTGGTGACCTCAGCTTGGCCATTGGTTTGTGGATGGTAGGCCGTGGAAGTTTTGTGTACCACACCATACTTCTTCAGTAGATTCCGGAAGAGCTGATTGCAAAAGTGCGTACCTCTATCACTGATGATGGCTCTAGGCACTCCATATCGGCAGAAGATTCTTTTGCGGATAAATTCCACCATGGTCTTGGCACAATTGGTTCTGGTGGCTTTCGCCTCTGCCCATTTTGAAACATAATCCACAGCAAGAATGATGTGTGTGAAGCCAGATGAGGATGGGAAAGGGCCCATAAAGTCCATTCCCCACACATCAACAACTTCACACACAAGGATGGGCTGTAGGGGTGCTTCATCTCGGTGGCTTAAAGTACCTTCTCGTTGGCATCTGGGACACGCTTTGCAGAACCTGTAGGAATCATAGAACAAAGTGGGCCAAAAGAACCCGTTTTCAAGAATCTTCCTAGCGGTTCTTCGGGGTCCGAAATGTCCTCCACATGCCTCATTATGGCAGAAGCGTATGATTGATTGATGTTTTTCCTTGGGTACACATCTCCTGATCATCTGGTTAATGCAAAAACGCCATAGGTAGGGTTCATCCCATATGTATAATCGTGACTCCCTCATGATCTTGGCAGCTTCATTTCGTGTTAGGTGGTCGGGCAACTCATTAGTAACAAGAAAATTGACAATGTCAGCATACCAGGGGATGGATATGGCTTCTGTAAGCATGAGATGCTCATCTGGAAAAGTTTCTTGAATTGGTCGGGGTTCGGCCGTGGTCACGAGCCTGCTAAGGTGATCGGCAACATAGTTTTCAGCGCCCTTCTTGTCTTTGATGGTGATGTCGAATTCTTGTAAGAGTAGTACCCATCGGATTAGCCGTGGTTTAGACTCCTTTTTGGCCATCAGGTATCTGAGAGCGGAGTGGTCTGAGTAGACCGTGACCTTGGTCCCTAGTAGGTAAGGTCAAAATTTCTCCAAGGCAAAGACTATTGCCAGGAGCTCTTTTTCTGTGGTTGTGTAGTTTACTTGAGCAGTGTCCAGCATCCTGGAGGCATAATAGATCACGTGGGGGTCGCGGCCTACTCTTTGCCCAAGCACTGCGCCTATGGCATAATTACTGGCGTCACACATCAGTTCAAATGGCAGTGACCAGTCCGGAGGTTGTATGATTGGGGCAGAGATCAGCAATCTTTTAATTTTGTCGAAGGCCTGCCTACATTCTTCGTTGAAATCAAATTCTACATCCTGTTGTAGTAATCGGCACATCGGCTGAGTTATCTTGGAGAAGTCTTTTATGAATCGTCGGTAAAAGCCTGCATGGCCCACGAATGACCTGATTTCTCTGGTTGTTGTGGGGTAAGGTAGGGTCTTGATGACTTCTATCTTGGCCTGATCAACTTGGATACCTTCTGATGAGACAATGTGTCCCAAAATCAGCCCTTTGTCTACCATAAAATGACATTTCTCGTAGTTGAGGACTAGATCCTTTTCTATGCACCGCTGTAAAATTTTCGTGAGGTTGGTTAGACAGACTTGGAAGGAGTCCCCATATACAGTAAAGTCATCCATGAACACCTCGATTATGTTTTCCACGTACTCCGAAAAAATGTTGACCATGCATCTTTGGAAAGTTGCCGGTGCGTTGCATAGACCGAAGGGCATACGTCTGTAAGCAAATGTGCCGAATGGACATGTGAATGTTGTCTTCTCCTGATCCTCTGGAGCTACGGGAATCTGATGAAAGCCTGAGTAACCATCTAGACAACAGTAGTGACTCTTTCCAGCTAACCTTTCAAGCATCTGATCGATGAAGGGAAGTGGGAAATGGTCCTTCCTAGTTGTCTTGTTTAACCTCCTGTAATCGATGCAGACTCGCCATCCATTTTGGACTCTCGTGGGCACGGCTTGCCCACGGTCATTCTGGACTACCGTGACTCCGGTCTTTTTGGGCACCACTTGTACTGGACTTACCCATTTATTGTCGGAAATCGGGTATATCATGCCTGCATCCAGTAATCTCAGTACTTCTTTCTTCACTACCTCCATCATTGGCGGGTTTAGTCTTCTCTGCGCATCTCGGGTGGGTTGTGAGTCATCCTCTAGCAAGATTCTGTGCATACAAACAGCGGGGTTGATTCCTTTAAGGTCTGCTAAAGTCCATCCGATGGCTTGTTTGTATGCTTTGAGTACTGCTGTTAACTGTGCATGTTCTTCCATAGATAGCTTGCTGGAGACTATTACTGGAAGGGTATTGTTTTCACCTAGGTAGGTATATTGCAGATGTGGTGGTAGTGGCTTCAGGTCCAAAGCTGGCGGGTTCTCTATGCTCAGTTGTAATTTCTCGTGCAAAACTGGAAGCTGAACGTAATTCACATGAGGTGGCTCTACCGTGGTCATGGTAAGGTTACGGAGAGCGTCGATCATCAGGTCATCTACTTCGGTGCTTGCATCCTCAAAACCTTCGATTACTATACTGTCTTCCAGAGCAACCTGCAATCTGTCAGTGTCGTATATCCTGGAAGCAGTCTGAACAAGTTCGTCAATAGTGTCCAGGGCATATATAGTGGCTCCAGGATCCGGGTGTCTCATGGCTTCAGATATACTGAAGGTCACGGTATCCTTATCAAACTCCATTGACAGAGTACCTCGGTGGACATCAATCTTTGTTCTGGCTGTCTTTAGAAAAGGCCTTCCGAGTAGAATCAATTGTTGTCCATCGTTTTCCATCTCTAGTACAAAGAAGTCTGCTGGGAATACCAATCCTTTTATCTGTACCAACAAGTCTTCAACCACTCCAGCCGGATGCACCACTGATCTGTCAGCTAGCTGAATTACAACTCTAGTTTTCTTCAATCTCCCGAGGTTGAGAGTCTTGTACACAGACAGAGGCATCACATTGATTGATGCGCCCAAATCGCATATAGCTTGTGCCATGTGGACGTCTCCAATTTTTAGTGGGACTGAAAACATTCCCGGATCGTTGCATTTCTGGGGCATGTTTTTCTGGAGGACTGCAGACACAACCTCTCCTACCGTGACCTTGGCATGATCAGACAATCGTCTTTTGTTGGTGCATAGCTCTTTCAGGAATTTAGCAAATTTTGGAATTTACTTTATTGTCTCCAAAAGCGGTATATTGACTTCCACTTTCCGAAAAATATCTAGAATGGCTTGCTCTTCTTGATTCCTTTTGTTCTTTGCTAATCTGGCAGGGAACGGTGGCGGTACCGTGATCACGGGCTTGGGCCGCATTTCAATTTCTTTTTCAACTTCTGCTTCGTTGTCTTGCGGTATTGTTTTCGGTTGAGACGAGGGTATCTCCGAAGTGCCGGTTCCTTCTCGAGTAGGCTGTGGTTCCTCCGGAATCTTAGTTTGTCTGACCAGCACCTTTGGTGGCTCCTGAAGCTCTTTTCCAGACCTGAGAATGATAGCACTAACATTATGCTTGGGGTTAGTTTCAGGTTGTGCAGGTAACTTACCTTCCCTCGCATTCTGAGCATTTTGGTTGGCCAGCTGTTGTTGTATGAGTAATTGCTGGTTCAGTGTCACTTGCTTCAGGGCATCCCATATTTTGTCTAACTCCTCCTGAGGGTTGCGGCTGGAAGACCCCCTGTCGTAAGTGGCTCCTGGTCTGTGCTCTGGATACGGTCTCGCGTCAGGTCCTCGGTGGTTGGTTTGTCGCTCTTGTTCTCCATCATCATAGGACGGATTTGGATAAACTTTTCTCGGTTCATAAAACCCACCTTGTTTGCCAGTAAACTCTGGGTTCCTGCGGTATGGAGGGACATGCTGATTGTATGCGTTTGCATCTTGGATTTCATTGTTGAGGACTTTGGGGCACTGGTCTGTGCTGTGGTCACGGTTTCCGCAGAACTCACATGGCTTTGCTTGAAGTTGTGAAGCATATTTCTGGAATGCATTGCCCACGGTTTTGTCGATCATTTGCTGGAGGTCTGCTTCTGCGATGACCATGGAGGCTGCCGCAGCTGTCCCTGTGGTTGGTTTTGGAGCTGGTCTCCCTCGCCTTACACGGTGCTTGGCTCCCTTTATCATGTTGAGAATGAGATCTTTAGCTCTCCGGGAGTCAAGGGAAAGAAGATATCCATTGGCAGAATGATCTACAGCACTCCTAGTTTCGTCATCCATGCCATGATAGAAAGCCTGAAGCAACTGGAAATTAGTATAGCCATGTCGTGGGCATGCTGAGCAGAGTTTCTTAAATCGTCTCCAGTAGTCGTACAATGTTTCGGCGTCATCCTGTCGTACCACAGCTATTTGCCGTCTGAGGTCATCTTCGACAGAAGGTGGGAAATATTCGTATAAGAACGCGTCTACCATTTCATCCCACGTCCTGATGCATCCAGGGAGCATCTCACTAAGCCAGTCCTCGGCCTCTCCCTTTAATGAGAAAGGGAACGAACGAAGCAGTACCTGATCCATTACCAAACCTTTTGGTTTAAAACTCGTACATGCCATCTCAAACTTCCTCAGGTGTTCGTTTGGGTCTTCACGGGCTCGTCCATGGAAGAAAGGCAAAGTTTGAAGGAGCCCGGGCTTCATTTCATAATTAACATCTCGATCATTCTCGTGAATGATGCACATTGGTCTTCTAAATCTACCGGTTCCCCCCATTTCTTCCATTGGAATGAGTTGGGCTTCATCCTCTTCTTCATCAGCGAGAAAGGCATCTAGTACCTTGTAGGGTCTTTTTCTTTCGACCTCATTATTCATTGGAGGAGGATCCTCTAGTGGAGGATCTCCTATTGGTGCTGGTGGATCCCCATGGTTCCTTGCTCTGTTTGGGTCTTCAGCCATTGGAGAGGCCGTTATATAGATTGGAGAAGCTGGATTGCTTGGCGATGAGCTGACAGTGATATCGGCCTGGTCACGTTCACTTGCTTGATTAGAACTTGACGCTGCAGCAGATGTGGACGGGTCTCGTTTTCGTCTAGAGTTATTCAGCCGACAGGTTGACTCAATTTCTGGGTCTAGAGGCAACAAAGGTCCTGTTCGGCTTGAACGGGTCATATACTGTAAGAATTCCAAACTTTTATCTGCCGTCTCCCCGGCAACGACGCCAATTTGATGACTGTCGTGTGTTCACCAAAATAATCTTCCTCTTTTGGACAGGTAGCTAGCAGCAAGGAAGGTCGAATCCTCAGGGAGATGGCTAAGAGTTGGAAGTCTTAATGTGGAATCGGCCGTGGTCGCGGTGTGCCCACGGTCGATAAGATCGAAGGGTTATGGGTTTGCAGTAATAGGTAGAGATTGAGTGAGTAAGTGTAACGAATTGAAAATAAGAAATAAAGTTCTGACTCAAATGCTTTTGATATTCCTCAATTCAATCCATACCTAGACCACCCATGATCACGGGCCTTCTAAAGATGCATTCACGTCTTTTCTGTTGGGTCCTAGTTAGTAAGTTGCTCAGTACGACTAAGCACTCCAGGGGGGTGGAACGTCCTCCGCCCTTTCGTGTCCAACTTCCCAGTAAACCTCACCCTCAGATCTACTACGT
This sequence comes from Passiflora organensis, assembly GCA_019739055.1. Taxonomy (NCBI): domain Eukaryota; kingdom Viridiplantae; phylum Streptophyta; class Magnoliopsida; order Malpighiales; family Passifloraceae; genus Passiflora; species Passiflora organensis. Next base: position 3,093,871 of record JAEPBF010000103.1, read on the forward strand.
AGTTAATCTGGGTATGCCCTCTCACCACTCGTGTTTCACTCACCACCCACGATTATCAGTGTTTGGCTTCTGATTTGTTGTGGAGCTGATTAGGCGCCATAACATCACTATGCACAAAGAATGACGAGAAATAACAGAAGAAATTGAATAACGGACTGAACGGGGCCTCACAAGGGTCAAGTCTGGTTAATGAACTAAATTGAGGAAAAAGAAATTTTAGCCCTCCATTGAGTTTCCGGAGTAAAATCTATAAAGATGTCTAAAACAAAGAAAAATCCCAAAAGCTGCCTCCCCCTGGCCACAGGCGGCCAGGGTCTATATATACTATCTACTAAGATCTCGCAGACTCAGATTACTGCCATATCAGTCAAGATCTCTCGAGATACCAGGTAGATCCTCGGACCGTGATGACGATCAGCCCCCGATCTTCGTGGCCATTAACTATCGAATCGTGGCTTCTGATTCCCCTTCAGCAAATCCGCCTTTAAATCCACAAAATATCCTGTGAAATCCTGCTTACAAAACAATCTTGTAAGATATCAGTAATAACTTCATAAACGTATTTATTTGATAATAGAATGTACTAACTAGCTATTTTTACGTAAAGTAAAAACGCATTTTTATCATACTATCACTATTAGATTCTACTACTAATCTGCTATTGTCTGGAGTGTGCTTGCTAGAATCTATTGTTGTAACTCAACGATTGCTAGATGAGTCATAATTTTGGCTTCCTGCTCAGTTGTGTGTGATGATTTTCTACTTCTGTGTGGAGGCTCATTGTCTGTTGGTTCCCAAGCTCCCTCCTCTACATAGTTGCTGAGATAGTAGGCATTACAAGTCATATATGGAAGGACCTCTTCATTCGGCATGAGGATATTTGTCTCAATGTAATTGGCATTGAAAGACAGTAGTGGTTTTAATGCAGGGAACATCAATTTTGCTGGTATTACTACTCCTTGTGCTGCACATAGACCGGTGATTAAATGAGGATATAGGAGGCGGTTCTTTCCTTTCGGTTTCCAGGTGGTGAGTTTATTGAAGATGATTTTGCCAATATCGACTTGGTTTTCAAACAATAATATGTAAAGCAGTATTGAAGTTTGCACCTAATGATCCTACGAGATAGGAATCAAGTTGTGACCATCAAAATTTAACCTCCTTACAGAAAAATTTGTCACCATAATAGTACCTCCAGGTAACTCCGATGCCTCGCCCCATTGTCAATACATCATTTATCAACTCAAATGGCAGAAATTCTTCATCCATTTTCGTTGGTTCCCTATAGTCAGAGCGATAGTAATCATTGATAGTAGTAGGGGCAATGAAAACTAACCATTGTCTCAATATAAGAGCATCCAAAGCTTCAGGCAGATTGGCATAAAATTCATAGGCGCTGTCTGGACATGCATCAATAGGTGTTTGCATAGCATACTTGGTCCAACCTATTTTTTCATATGAAGATTCATATATAGGGTTGCAGAGAGTAAGCTCACCACTGGTATTGGTGGCATCCTTTGAAGCAACAAAAACTTTTCTTAACAAAATTATCTTCCTTTGAGTGCTTCAAATTGTTTCTAAGCTTCCAGGGAGCAAAATCGAGTTGTGTCATACTCAGATGCATAAAGAAGAACCCAAAACCTCTTTGGTAGTTACTGGATTGCCTGTGGAGGCATGATAGGTTTGAATATGGGTGGAGTGGCGACTTGAGAGTAGGATGCTCGAGTCCTCTTAGCTGAACCTTGAGGGGCTGAATCCCAATAGATGGCATTATTGGTTTGAACCATAGTGATTTTTTAGGAGGAGAGGTTTATGTTAAGAGAAGAGTGGAGATGAAAATGACAGAAGAAAGAGGAAAAATGATTTTAAAAACCTTTTTTCGTGAGTCCGTTTGGTGAATCTTAAAACAAAGTATTGTTCTCCATCTCGACCGATAAGTTATGGGAGACTGGTCGATTGGTGCAGCTCGAGTGGTTGGTCTTTGGCAGGCGATCGGTCGCTTTTAGGAACCGACCAGTCATTTTTTGGTGCTACAAAGTGTCTATGAAATTGATCGGTGTTGTGGATCATGATTATATCTGACTAGTTGTTTAACTGAGTTTGACCAGTCGGGTCTTGATGCTCAACAGGTCGAAGGATCTCCACCATAGTATGAATTCAGTCTCAACCCGTTGACTTTGAATATATTCTCTTTCTTTGGGTTCTGCATCTCAACTGACCCAGATGGGAATAGAAAAACTAGTAGAAATGGACCAGACGATCTGGACTTCAACTTTCCAGTGAACAAACTTAGTCTGGAGTTGAATAAAAACGACCGTATGAAAAGAGTGATGTGCTTGTCATGCCATCTATTCACCTTCTTCTTATAGATAGTGGCATTCTTATAGGCTTACAAATGTATGTCATCTAACTTATTTAAGATTTGCTTTTGTTGGCTTAAATTGAATTTACCAACTAATTTGCCTAATCTACTATTTTAGTTAAATAAAATGAATAAGGAATTGTAATTAAACTAATTTTAAATCCTAAGTTACCAGCTAAATATTAAAGTTAGGGTTGTTAGATAATTTGGGATTAATCCAACTATTGTTTAATTCCAATATTCTTTCAATCCCTTGATATCTTTTTAGACTATTAAAAGCTAACTCAAATTCTTAATTAACTATATAACTAAGTTTCTGAATCGTTTTGCCCAAATCAATATGAATCCTAGGTTTGACAGATATATTCCTATTCTCCCAAGTTTTAGTAGTTGCGCTAGGATTTCTAATCAATTATCATAGTCTAATTGTTCTTTTGAATCAATTAAAACTTACTTGTAGACAAACTAACTGGGCTTGTTAATTAATCAATATTAGAATTAGGTTTAAGAACTTATAATCAAAACACAACGGATTTCAATCACAATTTTATGTCAGTAAATCAAGATATCAAAAGAGATAGAGAAAGATTGAATTCAAATAGTCTTGACATTAATTAAAACTCAAGAAAACATACCGAAATCTTGATCGCTAACCGATTGAGGACACGTTCTTAAGAGTAGACTTGAATGCGTAAAGTGTTCGATGAAAAATAATACAATCCTAATGTCTATTTTACAGTTCAAAATATTTTGATAGTCTTTATTTGTATGTTGATAGTGTCTATCTGTATGTCGATAGTCTTTATCCTATATGACCGACTAGTCTGTCAAAACAGATCGACCGATCCGTTCAATCTCAGCCCAAACATAAAAATGCCCTATTTTTTGAAACAATCGGTCGGTGGTGCCCAACCGGCTGGTCGGTTGATGTTCACAATCTTGGTTTTTATTGACAGACCGATCGGTTGATGTTTGACATTGATTCGATATTGGTCCGACTGGTCAGTTCAAATTATCTTCATTATACGTTTTGAAGGTCTTTCACTCGAAATGGCTCCTTTCATCGTTAAATCTGTACTATAGTCTGCTCAACCGTAGTACTCAGCAAACGATAAAAAACATCCAATTTTATGATTCAATTGTTCATAAAAACAATCAAACGAACAAAAAATCATTCCAGATGACCAATACTAAAAATAGGTCAAAAGCTTCTCACCAGCTGCTAGCAGATCAAATTTAACTTCTTGAAGCCTTGTGCTCAAACTTTACTAATAGGTGGCATACCTTACCAAGCACCAATCTAAACGGTGACATTCTCAGTGGTGTCTTGTAAGTTTTCCATTATTCCCAGAGAACATTATTCAGATGATTGGATCAATCCTTCCCAGTAGGACCCACATTTTTCTCTAGTATCCTCTTAATTTCCCTATTGGAAACCTTTGTCTACTCGTTGGTTTGTGGATGATAAGGGAGAGCCACCTTATGTTTAATCCTGTGATGTTTCAATAGAGTTATAAACTGATTGTAAAAAAAAACTGACTCTCTTCATTGCTGATTATCGCCCTTGGAAATCCAAATGTAGTGAAAATATTTTTCATAAGAATCCTTAGCACCACTTTTGCATCATTAGTTTCAAAAACTTCAGCCTTGACCCACTTGGAAATGCAATCCATAGGCAGCAAGATATACTTCTTTACAAAAGAAGAGGGAAAATGGCCCGTAAAATATAAATCCCACACATAAAAAAGTTTAACTTCTAGTATAAAATTTAGTGACATCATCTCATTCCTCCTTCCAATGTTACCTGTTCTCCAACAGCTATCACAATGAAAATAAAATCTATATGCGTCACGAAAGATGGTAGGCTAATAAAAATCAGATTTTAATACCTTTGCTCTTGTCCTTTGTGCTCCAAAATGATCACCATATGGAGAGGCATGTCATCACCTTAGAATCTCTCCAATCGTTTCATCAAGCACACATTTTAGGACTATCTGATCATTATATTTTCTGTACAAAAAGGGTTCGTCCTAGAAATATAATTTAATGCAATGGAAGAACTTCTTCTTCTACCAGTACATCAAGTCAGATGGAATTCTTTTGCAAAATTAGTATACCAAGGATCTGTAGTCTCAACTGCTAATACTTGTTTATCTAGGAATGCTTCCCCCAACTCTATAGCTTATATATTTAGATGGCATCCCAATCTAGAAAAATGGTCTGCTATTTGATTTGCTATCCCTTTTCTATCCTTTATCCCCAAAATGAATTTTTGCAATAATATCACCCATTGGATCAAGCGTGGCTTAACATTCTTCTTCTCCATCAAGTGTCTGATAGAGATATGGTCAGAGTACACACCACTTTTGATTTAATTACGTAAGATTGAAATTTTTCAAAAGCCAAAACTATAGCCAAAAGCTATTTGTTCAGTGATCGTGTAGTTCACCTAGGCTCCATTTGGGGTCTTCCTGGAAAAGTAGATAAGGTGGAACACCTTGTTCCTCCTATTTCCGAGTACAGTTCCTATTGCATGGTCACTGGCATCACACATCAGCTCGAACTCTTGCTCCCAGTCTCGCATGAATCGACTCAATACAATGGCTCTAGCGTACACAAATATTCTACGGAAACACTATGAATATGATGCTCCTAAAATTACCTCAATCGCACTTGTTCCATCCTTGTATCCTTTTTGAATCCCTATATTGCATGAGAGTGAGCTCCTAGTTATATTTTCCTGCATTTCATGCCAATATGCTAGGAGAATCCTGCTAGGTGAGCGGATGGGAAAACTAATACTTTAACACACAAAATCGCAGACATATAATATACAGCAAGCACACGATTCTTCAATGCACGTATGACCATGATTTGGGTTTGGCAATATCTTTCAACCTATCCAGGCCAGGGACTAGAACTAGCGTTCATCAGTGGCACTCTATTCTCGTTGTTTTCTATTTATCTTATTACCACATGAAAAAGACAAATCCATGTAAATTCAATGCCTAGCCCGATCCACTGATGATGTCGGGGCATTAGGTGATGGTAGCTCCACCTAATCGATCCCCACATTGCAGGATCCCAATTAATTCAATTTATAACAAAATAAATAAAAAACCGTTCCATCCTTTTTACCTTGTGATTGATGTCTTCAAGCCATGCTACTAAGCCCGGAGAGCTTTCTAGGTTACCCTATGTGGACTTGATGCATTCCTCATGCCGATGTCGATTCTTAAATGTGCCTAGTGTATTTTATGTGTCTCGATCATAGTATGGCACATTCATGCATTTCATATCATATCATGCTATTCAATGCAAGCTATACTAGTTATCATGCTCGACACATTATTTATCACACATACACATGCACGATTTAAATTAATAGTTTCTTATTAATCACAAATTAACATTCATGCCAGCAATTTATCAAAAGGAATAAAATTTCGTCCACTCACGGGTCTTGAAGCCCAATTAGCTGTAGATGGAGTTCTAGATCGATTCCTCAAGGTTCTGTCATCATAGGAGTCTACCTACGCACAACAATCTCAAATCCTCAGTAATTCATACTCAATAGCAACATATCATATAAAATAACAGGCCTAACTCTTTAACTGGATTTGTTTTTACTCGAAAATTGACTCGAGGCCTAATCAGATATTTTTATATTTTTCTTTAATTTTCCAAATCTTGATCGATTAAATTGACCTATCCAATCAAGTCCAGTTCATGCAAATTTGATATCACTAGAATCCAAATTAAATCTAGTATTTTTCAGAATTTTCTACTATTTATTCCAAATTTTATTCATTTTCTGGCTATTTTTCTAATTTTTCATAATTTATTAAATATCAGCCAATCAAGATTCACCATATGGTAGCTTCAGAAACTGCCACACCTACACCCAAACCTTTCTCTGACCCTACGCATGTCACACGTAGGGCATGACACGCATTGCCCGAGCCTCAAACACAGGAAAAACTTGAACAGCCTATCGAACGACACGTCGCCTGCACATGCAGCGACTTGTCTTCTGACAGGTCTTCTTCATCGTACAGGATGGCCTGGGATGACAGGTGTTCTGAGGTCTTCTTCATCCTCTAGTCCTACAACATCAACCCTAAAAATAAAAAAAACCTAACACTCCTAAATCCTCCCACATACATCAATAGCTCCAAAAACCTAAACCAAATTCTTTCACATCAAGTTCTGAATCCAACACCAGAAAAATCAACTTAACTCGCAACCTAAAACCGTAAAATCCATGAGGAAAAGGTTCCCGGATTCAGGGTAAAATTTTTACCTGAATCCAACCATACTTGTGAGGGAAGGAGGAAGCTTCTCCATTATTTTTCGTGGCTCCTCTCGAACTAAAAGGCCACTTGGCATAACAGGATTTTTATCTCGTACATTCACCGAAAACAAAAGGGAATCGGAAGCCCTTAGGCTGCAATCAGTCTGATGAAACGACATCGTTTAGGGTCTTCCTCGACATGACGTCGTGTTGAGCAAAACATGCACACAAGGTGCGTTTAACAATTCCATGGTGGTTGTCATTTTGACCATTCCTGGTCAAAACAACATCTCCTCCTATCTTTTTGGTCAATAAAATATTAATATAATACAATATTATTTAATTAATAATAAATATATTTCTTTTAAATTCAAAAATCAATATAAAATTCATAATAAATTATATAAAACTCAGAAAAATACATCAAATTTTTTTATCAATTCTTTATAATTATAAATATCCATAAATTTAATAATCATATTTTTCTCATAAATACTCAGTTTACTTAAAATCAAATACATCTTTAAATACCTTAAAAAATTCATCAAAATTCCCAATTCAATCCCAAAAATTCTTAAAAAAATTATACAAACTTAAATATATCCAATAGACCAATCTATGGTGTTAAGATGCTAAAATAAACAATAAAACTCCCTTTATGATTTTTCAATCATAAATAGATAATTAATAATAATTTCTAAAAATTAATAATTTTTTCAAAATTGTCCAATTTACCCCATAAATCCACAATCAATTCTCGAATGTGCTAAGGTCCATTGACGATATCGATTCTCGAATGGGCTTCGTAGCCCAAACAGCTCAAAAATATCGGGTTCTCACATGTACATCAATCAATGTTCTTCCTATGGCCAAAACATGTATCTCCAGGATAAAAGGAAATTTTGTATCATCCTCCTCTATGCTGATTTGAGTTCTACCTATAAGCCTATTCATCCTGAATTTTATAGGAAAAATTTAGATGATTTTTCTAATTTTTGTTGTACATGGTTCCATAATGCACCTGTTTCCTTAGATTGCCAACATAATTGGCCTCTTTTAATAAGGACGGGCACTAGTAATGATTGTAATTCTCATCACAGTTATCACACATCATTAAGATGGGCTGTGTCCCTTAGCTTTGATTGACACTAGCTGTGATGACCCCAATTCCTAACTATTACTATTTGCTCCGGTTAAGGTCATCACCGCCGTGAAACCCAAATAAGCCTAAATGACACCTAAGACCTATCAGAATCTCACCAGGCTTATCATTAACTTCCAAATTTTAGCATGTTTATTTTAATGTTTAACAACAATTGGAGCATGATATTGGACACACATTCTGGTAACATACGAAGTAAATAAAACATCAGCAGAAGTCTTTAGATTAAATCATGGGGTTCATAACACACAAGTCCCATAGGGATCCAAACAATCAGCAAGAAATCCTCCAACATATTTCGGAAATAGCAAGCAAAGGAGGGATCTGAAAATAAACCAGAAAGTAGCCCAATCATTTATGTTATATGCGCAAGTAAACAAGGATCAAGTATGCAAAGGTGATACGATATCACCCCGCCGTGCAGCCTTGATCTCACACACTGGTACCATGGACAATGGATGTACCTAAGCCTGAAAAATGGTAAAAACAATAATATGAGATTACAAGAATCTCAGTAGGGTCACAGCATCATAAGATCTGCAGAAACCCTAAACAAAAATCTCCCAATTCACATTAGATCATTCCTAAATAACTAAAGGGGATCACGCAATTCATGAATCAATTAAAAATAGGTTAGGGCCGAATCTATGGTTAAGGGACGACTACAAATACTTCCGAAAGATCAGAAGTACACAAGCAGGTAGAACTCATCAGATAACTCTCGGCAATGAAGAAGAAAGGTCATCCCCTTCCACCTGTGTTGTCCAAGGCTTACTGCACAAAGGGTATAAATGGTTAACACACAAACTAATCAATAAGCCTATTCATCTTTCCTCGCAAGGAAAAGTCTTCTTGCCACACACAGACTAGGACATGCAAACCTCGAAAGGATAAGGGCTTTCTGCCTTGCAAGGACAGGGTTTCGGCCTCGCAAGGATAAGGGCTTTCTGCCTTGCAAGGACAGGGTTTCGGCCTCGCAAGGATAGATAACCAGCACGCACATGCTGGGGTTTACCGCCCATACAACTCCCATACCAGTAAGAACCTCTCCTCTCCCTAGGAGCATCAGCGCTTACCCCGAATAGCCACCGGAAAAGGATCCTGACACACAAACACGTACAAGCACACACAGACAAGTACAAAGCATAATACCACAATAGGGTATCCTCAATCATGTCAGAACACAATCAACATATTCAATTCACATAACATATGCAACCCAGGCACTCAATACCTAACTCAGGGATTCGATATAGCCTATGAGATCCATATCTCATTCTGAATTTCATACTCTCACCTTATAATCCAATCGCATGAAATACAACAAGGGCAGGTAAAAAAATCAACAAGAAAATAACAGGAGTCTCTGGAGAAATCGATGAGGCGTAGATCCTACCTCTCTTGTCTCTGAAAAAAAAGTTACTCCTTTGCCTTTATTAGATAATTCTGAACCACCTATATTATCACCAGTCAAAGATGAAAACAAACTAAGTATGCATATTCAATAATCAATTGAATACCCTATTTCCTTACCAATACCACTAACCAAACCTATCAGAAACCAGTGATCAGATACTGCAGGTGCCTCCCCCTTGGATGTGTGATGTGATAGTCAGGAACTTAACAAGATTCAACCTGAATTACCATTCCAATTAACTAAGCAAATTTCGTTGCCGATTTTCAATTTAACCTTAGACAAGAAAATATTTATGTCCAGAAAAAAAAACATATATGGTTGGAAAGAAGATGAAAAAATCTTTCCAACAAGATATTATTTGTAGGTATCTGAGAAACGATGAGAGAGTTATACTATTTTGAAATTCAGAAAGATTTGGCGAAAACCTAATTCCACCGCCGATTTTCAACTTATCTTTGGAGAAAGAAATACTAATCTCCTGACAAAAAGAGAAAGATGGTTGGAAAGAATATGAAGAGATCTTTCCAACAAGCTATTATTTGTAGAGATATAACAAATGATGAAAGAGTTATGCTATTCTGAATTTCAAGAAGATTTGGCAGTGCCGCCTAATTTCAACTTAACCTTAGAGAAAAAAATACTAACCTCCTGAAAAAAACCAAAAGATGGTTGGAAAGAGAATGAAGAGATCTTTCCAACAAGCTATTATTTCCAATGATCCGATGAACGATGAGAGAGTTATTCTGGTTTAACGTTTCAGAGAATTTTGGCGGCTATATGGAGGTATAGGATTTTAGGCTTACACGAACTTTGTATGTTTTCTGTGAATGATTTTTCTGATAAATGAATTTTTTATATTTTTATGTCTTAGAAATATAGAATTATGATTACTACTTTTAATCACTTTATCAAAATAAGATAATTTACCAGTTAATTAAACTCTTTAATTATCTTCCCTTATTTTTAGGGATTTTAATCTCTAAGGCAATTATCTATCTATAAGGACTTAGATTAAAGGGAATTTAAAAAAGAATTAACTACTAAACAATCTTACCAATTTCGGCCATCACACTTCCTTTTCTTTTAGGCACAAAATCGTCTTTTCACCTGCACTGGCTTCTGGACTTCTAAGACTCAAAATTCGGGGTCTCACATCCTCCCCTCCTTATAAGAATTTCGTCCTGGAAATTTTTAACATAAATACCTAATCAAACAGGTAAGGAAATTTTGCACGCATAGATTCCTCAGTCTCCCAAGACTGTTCCTCAATTTGGCCATTACGCCAAACAACTCGTACCATAGGCATGCTTCGACTGCGAAGCTGTCGAACTGACCGATCTAGTATGGCAACTGGCTGTACGGGATAGGATAGGTCTTCAGCAACTTCAACTGGTGGTTCTTTAAGCACATGAGCAGGATCTCGCACATACTTTCTTAACATTGAAATATGAAATACTTTGTGAATTCTTTCCATATTTGGAGGTAGGCCAAGTCGGTATGCAACAGGGCCGATTCTTTCGACAATGTCATATTTGGAGGTGCTAGCTTACCTCACTGCTGAAAACGAAGGACTCTATTCCATGGGAGGACCTTCAAAAATACCTTGTCACCTACCGTAAATTCTATCTTCCTTCGTCGATTGTCGGTGTAGCTTTTCTATCGATCCTGAGCTGTTTTTAGCCTTTGTCGGATCAAACTTAATTGTTTTGTTGCTTGGTCAATTAATTCCAGATTTTTTAGGCGTCTCTCGCCTACTTCGTTCCAGCAAATAGGAGTTCTACAACATCTTCCATATAGTGCTTTATAGGGTGCCATACCGATGCTTGCATGAAAACTATTGTTGTAAGCAAATTCTGCCAATGGCAGGCATCGATCCCAACCGGTTTGCTGATCCAATACACTCGCTCGTAGCATATCTTCGAGTGTTTGAATCGTCCTTTCTGATTGACCATTGGTCTGGGGATGAAATGCTGTACTGAAATTCAATCTTGAACCTATTACATTTTGGAATTTCTCCCAAAATCGTGAAATGAAACGAGGGTCACGATCTGATACAATAGAAATTGGTACTCCATGCAATCGAACAATCTTGTCCAAGTAACGAACCGCCAATTTTTTTGGTTTATCTGTCACACGTATAGGAAGAAAGTGTGCAGATTTCGTCAGTCGATCCACGATCACCTAATTGGCATTGTATCCTCGCTGCAATTTAGGCAAAGCGGTCACAAAATCCATTGTGACGTACTCCCAGTCCCATTCTTGAATCGGAAGTGACTGAAGTAGACCAGCGGGTCTTTGATGTTCGATCTTTACTTATTGACATACGAGGCATTAGACAACGAATTCAGCAATATGACGTTTCATGTTTGGCCACCAATACTGCTCCTTCAAATCTCGGTACATCTTAGTGCTTCCAGGATGAATAGCGAACTTTGAACTATGCGCCTCTGATAGAATAAGGTTACGAATATCAACATTTTGTGGAACACATACCCGGTTTCTGAAGACTAATACTTTGTCATCTCGTATTCTGAAATCACGAACTATGGCATCAACACCATCAGCAAGTTGCTTCCGAATTTCAGTAAATGTTAGATCCTCTAATTGTTGATTCCAGATTTCTTCAATTAAGGTAGGTACGACTTTGATTCGTGCCAACAACGAACTAGAGAAATCGATGCCAAGGTGCACATGATTAGTTTTCAATTCCAACATCATCGGTAGGTAATGGGTGCGCATGTAGGCCAAAACTGATGGGGAAGGAGGATGAAACTTTCAGCTCAGGGCATCAGCAACAACATTCGCCTTTCCAGGATGATATTCGATGGTTAGATCATAGTCTTTAATCAGCTCCACCCATCTTCGTTGTCTCATATTCAATTCTTTTTGCGTGAGGAGGTACTTCAGGCTTTTGTGGTCAATGAAGATTCGGCACGTCTCGCCGTATAAGTAATGTCGCCATATTTTTAAGACAAATATCACGGCTGCAAGTTCCAAGTCATGCGTAGGGTAGTTTCTCTCGTGCGGTCGCAATTGCCGGGAAGCGTAGGCAATGACTTTCCCATCTTGCATCAATACGCATCCAAGTCCAGATTTTGACGCGTCGCTGTAAACCACATACTCCTTTCCGCAAATAGGTAGGGTAAGGATAGGTGCAGAAACTAACCAATTCTTTAGCTTTTCAAAAATTTGCTGGCATTTCTCGTTCCATACGAATGGCTCACCTTTGCGTGTCAGTTTTGTCAATGGTCCGGCAAGCGATGAAAAATTCTCCACAAAGCGATGGTATTATCCTACTAAGCCAAGGAAACTACGAACTTCAAACACACTTCGCGGAGGTTCCCAAGCAATCACAGCTTCAATCTTCTTTGGATCAACCAACACACCTTGGGCGGAAACAATATGGACAAGGAAACTAACTTCGTGTAACCAGAATTTTCATTTTGAGTACTTTGCGAACAATCGTTGATCCTTTAGGATTTTAAGCACAATCCGCAAGTGCATAGCATGATCCTCTTCCGATATTGAGTAAATCAGAATGTCGTCAATGAAGACTATCACAAATTTATCCAAGAATTTGCGGAACACATGATTCATCAAGTCCATAAACACAGCTGGTGCATTGGTCAAGCCGAATGGCATAACCAGAAATTCATAGTGGCCGTATCGCAATCTGAATGCGGTCTTCGGAATTTCAGTATCACAAACACGCATTAGGAGTAACCTCGGCATCAGTCAGGGTGAATAGCCTTGTTGGTCTTGGTTGTGCCTCACTCGTGGATTCTTTGAGTGGTCCTCCTAGTGCGTGTGTTGGCGGTTTGGTGAGGTTAGCATACCCACCTCAGCTTGCATTTGGTACACCTGTGATTCGCCTTGGTTTCGGCCATTCCCTCTGAAGATATCCCATCTCGCCACAATTGTAACATCGACGTTGCTGAGAATTCCATGAAGATCCATTGGAATTTAAACCAGAAAAGTTCTTTCTGTTGGTATTTCCATTGCTATTAATTGTCGGAGGATAGGACCTTAAAGGATAGGGCCACGTTTGTCGATTGAACTTTGAATCTCGCCTCTAGGATCTGCCACTAGTGGCTGCGGATGGCTTCTTGATTTGCACGATCTTTTCGGCTTCAATCATGGAAACAATTAGTTCTTGCAAATTTTGCACCGATGTCGTACCAACGATGGTTTTGAGTTCAGTACTCAACCCATCCTGAAATCGTCCCGCAAACTGGTACAGTGTACGATCTTATTCTGGTGCAAATTAGGACAACTCCTTTAACACTTTCTCATATTCCAGCACCGAATGGGTGCCTTGTTCAAGTTTGTAAAAAGCTTGCCGCTGCTCGTTTTTATAGAATCTCGTAAAAAATCTTTCATAGAATTCATACCGGAATTCCTCTCAAGTTGGAAAATGATCGCCGAATCGCAAGCTAACAGATGTCCACCATGTGAGGGCTTCTCCCTCAAGTAAGAATGTAGCAATGGCAACCTTGTCATCATCCGAGATATGCAAGAATAAGGATACTCGGCATAAGGTGTCTATCCACTCACGAGTGGCTGCAGCTCCAGCTGAACCACCAAAATCTTTACATCCAAGTTGTCGGGCTTCCTTCAGCAATTTTGTAATCACGACGGGAAATCTCTTAGCCTTCTTATGATGTGCCGTCTGTACAGGTTCAAGTGAAGGAATAGGTTCTTCCACTTGTGTAGGTGCAGGAGCATTCTGAAATTGCGCCTCCATACGCTGTTGATTTGTAGCAATTCCTTGTAATACGTTTAAGATCTGTGCCATGACAGGATCAATAACTGGTGCGGCTGGTGCCTCAGGTTGGTTTTCGGGCTCAGCTTGCCCTTCCTGCTCAATTTGTGCATTTGGCTCCTCTTGCTCAACAGGTTGCTGTTCAGCCTGAATCTCAAACCTACCCCGTTGATCCTTTTGTTGCCTCGAGCGTGCCATACTATACAATTATACGATTGTACTCAACACATACTAAAAACAATATTAGTAAAAGGAGTGGTACCTGGTGGAGAGGTATGCACCAGACGATATGCATATGTTGGAAAATAATATACAAATTTTCGGAAATCACATGCACACATGCAAAGGTATTCTCGGCAATTCCATCAACACTCCCACTATCATTCGGCAGTACACGTCATCATTCACATGCATATATATTCAGTAATGACAAGAAAAATAGCTAACAACCACTGAAACATATTAAGGCATACTAAACATAAGAACATACATGCACAAGCATCACATCAGATTATTATTCCCATCATTTAAATCTTACAAATTAATCCCATTTTAGCATTAGTTCACTTTCGGTATTAGCCCCCCTAAGTGAGTGAGTGTGTGCGCATGTCCTTACCTACAAACACCAAAATCAACAAATAAGTTAGCATATAATAAATTATTTTTCCTAAACCATGCTCCGCTACCAAACCTATGACGACCCCAATTCCTAACTATTACTTTTTGCTCAGATTAAGGACATCACCGTCGTGAAACCCAAATAAGCCTAAATGACATCTAAGACCTATCTGAATCTCACCAGGCATATCATTAACTTCCAAATTTTAGCATGTTTATTTTAATGTTTAACAACAATTGGAGCATGATATTGGACACACATTCTGGTAACATACGAAGTAAATAAAACATCAGCGGAAGTCTTTAGATTAAATCATGGGGTTCATAACATACAAGTCTCATAGGGATCCAAACAATCAGCAAGAAATCCTCCAACATATTTCGGAGATAGCAAGCAAAGGAGGGATCTGAAAATAAACCAGAAAGTAGCCCAATCATTCATGTTATATGCGCAAGTAAACAAGGATCAAGTATGCAAAGGTGATACGATATCACCCTGCCGTGCAGCCTTAATCTCACACACTAGTACCACGGACAGTGGCTGTACCTAAGCCTGAAAAATGGTAAAGACAACAATATGAGAATACAAGAATCTCAGTAGGGTCACAGCATCATAAGATCTGCAGAAACCCTAAACAAAAATCTCTCAATTCACATTAGATCATTCCTAAACAACTAAAGGGGATCATACAATTCATGAATCAATTAAAAAGAGGTTAGGGCTGAATCTATGGTTCAGGGAGGACTACAAATACTTCTGAAAGATCAGAAGTATACAGGCAGGTAGAACTCATCAGATTACTCTTGGCAATGAAGAAGAAAGGCCATCCCCTTCTATCTGTGTTGTCCAAGGCTTACTGCACAAAGGGTAGATGGTTAACACACAAACTAATCAGTAAGCTTATTCATCTTGCCTCGCAAGGACAAGTCGTCTTGCCACACATGGACTAGGGCATCCCAAACCTCGCAAGGATAAGGGCTTCCTACCTAGAAATGACAGGGTTTCGGCTTCGCAAAGACAGATAACCAGTGCGCACATGCTGAGGTTTGCCGCCTTTACAACTCCCATACCAGTAAGAACCTCTCCTCTCCCTAGGAGCATCAGTGCTTACCCCGAATGGCCACCGGAAAAGGATCATGACACACAAACACGTACAAGCACACACAGGCAAGTACAAAGCATAATACCACAACAGGGTATCCTCAATCATGTCAGAACACAATCAGCATATTCAATTCACATAACATATGCAACCCAGGCACTCAATACCTAACTCAGGGGTTCGATATAGCCTACGAGATCGATATCTCATTCCGAATTTCATACTCTCACCCTATAATCCAATCGCATGAAATACAACAAGGACAGGTAACAAAATCAACAATAAAATAACAGAGATCTCTGGAGAAACCGATGAGGCGTAGATCCTACCTCTCTTTTCTCTGAACAAAAACTACTCCTTTTCCTTTATTAGATAATTCTGAACCACCTATATTATCACCAGGCAAAGACAAAAGCAAACTAAGCATGCATATTCAATAATCAATTGAATACCCTATTTCCTTACCAATACCACTAACCAAACCTATCAGAAACCAGTGATCAGATACTGAAGGTGCCTCCTCCTTGGATATGTGATGTGATAGCTAGGAACTTAACAAGATTCAACCTGAATTACCATTCCAATTAACTAAGCAAATTTCGTCGCCAATTTTCAACTTAACCTTAAACAAAGAAATATTTATGTCCAAACAAAAAAACATATATGGTTGGAAAGAGGATGAAAATATCTTTCCAACAAGCTATTTTTTGTAGGGATTTGACAAACAATGAGAGAGTTATGCTATTTTGAAATTCAAGAAGATTTGGTAAAAATCTAATTCCACCACCGATTTTCAACTTATCTTTAATGAAAGAAATACTAACCTCCTGATAAAAAAACAAACATATTTGGAAAGATTATTAATAGAGCTTTCCAACAAGCTATTATTTGTAGAGATATAACAAATGATGAAAGAGTTATGCTATTCTGAATTTCAAGAAGATTTGGTAGTGTCGCCGAATTTCAACTTAACCTTAGAGAAAGAAATACTAACCTTCTGGAAAAAAACCCAAAGATGTTTGGAAAGAGGATGAAGAGAGCTTTCCAAAAAGCTATTATTTGTAAGGATCCGATGAACAATGAGAGAGTTATGCTGGTTTAAAGTTTCAGCGAATTTTGGCAGCTATATAGAGGTATAGGGTTTTAGGCTTACACGAATTTTGTATGTTTTCTGTGAATGATTTTTGTGGAGTTGGCTTCCTATTTATAATAAATAGGCATAGAATTATGATTATTACTTTTAATTACTTTATCAAAATAAGATAATTTATTAGATAATTAAACTCTTTAATTATCTTCCCCTATTTTTAGGGATTTTAATCTCTAAGGCAATTATCTATCTATAAGGACTTAGATTAAAGGGAATTTAAAACAGAATTAACTACTAAACAATCTTACCAATTTCGGCCATCACACATCCTTTCCTTCAGGGGAAAAATCGTCTTTTCACCTGCACTGGCTTCTGGACTTCTAAGACTCAAAATTTGGGGTCTCACACTAGCCACTTTTGATTTGTTATGTAAGGACCCCTATTACCAAATTTGCTCCTATTAGGACTCTTACTACCGTGAAACCCAAACAAGTCCAAAACCGCAACCTATCTGAATCCCACAAGGCTTAACCACGACCTCTGGAAGCACTACAACCTCTACCATAGGCCATCTCTTCTAACTAGACACACATTCATAGATATAAGCTTAAAGACAAACAAGACCTCTAAACAACACTATGTCAGACTATGCATGTGCAGTGAGTGTGATGCACTTGTAAAACATGTTATTTTAAAAAAAAATTACACTCAATGCACACATAAACAACCATGCTCCGCTATCAACCCTGTGACGACTGCTCCCGGTAAATAGGACCCTCACTACCGTGTAGCCCAGATAAACCCAACACGTGGATCAATCCAGACCACATAAGGCTCATGTTAACTTTTCGAAACCAGTAACCCAGAAACGCATGCCAATTTAAATTTTTATTTCAAAAGAAGCATGACACGTCACATAATACACCTGGTATAAAATAATCAACGGAGTACGCAAACACATATAATAGAAGTCTTAAACCATATATAATAAGCCACATGGCCCCAAACATGCAACACACTTAGACCATACACACAAACTCATACGGATCCATAAAAAGTTACCAAGGCACACATCTTGTAACATAAATCGGAATCCAATTTATACATGCATATCCATAATCAATATCTGAACACCAAGCCCACAATGGGTCTAAAACAACAACATAGTCCATATCAAGTCATGCATAACACAAGAGCGTAAAGATAGTAAAACATAAATATGTCGAGCCTCCAAAATATGCAAGTGCAATAGTCCAGCCCTAAGACCAACACTGAGAACTCGACCTCAAAACGGACAGCTACAGGCACACGAAGTAGCCCTAAAAATATCAACAAGAAGGGGTGAGATCAAAAGACTTTAATAGGAGTTACAATATTATAAGTATATATGGTGGAATATAGACATACGGAAAACATGATTATAAAATAGTTGATTTAAATACTATTATAGTCCATGCATTCTAATCATGCACTTAAAGAAATTTATAAACAATGAAACATAATGCATGAATTGTAAAACACAAAGCAAATACTTCATCCTAATAGGTTTCATAATTCCAAAGTATTCATCAATGTCACATGGGCTACTATATCCCATAAACCTATTGGGCTGGATCACAAACTACTCTTAAGTGACCCCTACTAAAAGGTAACTGACAGCCCACTAGCAGTTAAATTTCTACTTTAAAAATACGTATAAACCTCTACTGCCAGTGTTATCCAAAATCGAGTGGAGAAAACAAACTATCACACTCGTTTCCAATCCAATACATATATAAAAACATAGCCTGGTAAGTTATAGCAAATTCAGACAGCTCGCTAAATCATACCAAATTTGGGCATAAACACAAAATCCATCCATACAACCATATAAGGAAGGTAACAATCCCCTCTAGTGGGATTCCATATACCTACCACGCATTAGCCAAGCTAAACCGTCAATTCCAGGTTATACCTAGGAAAATACTTATATTGTGTCTTTATAAAAACTGAAATGCATATAATGATCAAGTATGCACCCTCACTATTAGTTCCTGCAAGATTAGAGCATGTTTCTCAAGACCTCACAACACTCATAGATGTATGACAAAAGATTATACTCATCATTGGGCTTCAAATGGAAAGAAATCAGGCTTTTTTGGGGAATTCTGCATTGATCGACCGGTTGGTGTGCTCTCAGCAGGATTTCTCACATGCACCGACCGGTCGGTGGACTCTCGGCAGAGTGCTCACACGGGTCGATTTTCTGGGTTTCTCATTGGTTTTCACTCAATCTTTGGTGCCAAATCTCACCCAAAATTAACCCTCTCAACACTAACAATGCCAATAAGCCCACTAATCTAGTCTCAAATCCAAGAACACTCTCTTAATTCAAAGGTGCATTGGTCACCAATAATGCATCAATCACAATCAGCATATACATAGGTCACACCGAGAACAGTTGATGCATAAGTAATACCAGAACAATTGATGTATAAATCACATGGTAAACACACAATGAAACTAGCATGATCAACATTCACAATACATGTATAGCTTACATTCAAAACCAAGCATTTTATTATATTTTAATTCAACAAAAGCAGAGCATTTCTTTTTAGATGAATGAATCATAAACTCCCACCTCTTGTCGTCCAAACAACTCAACTGCAATACGTTTGCCCTTATCAACAGCTTCTACACCACCTAAGTACAAAAACACAAGGCTAAGCACGAATCGATCGCACAAAATGGAAATGACAAAAATTGAAAACAACCTAGAGACCCTAAAGAAGAAACTCACAACCTATCACACAACTCACACTACAACTCATTCAACTCACAAACCCACTGATGGCTCAGAATCAACCTCCAAGCTGAACTAAAGATCAATAAGGAAATCAAGGATTTATGGTACTTCCAAAATCCCCAAATGTTCCTTAACACCAAGAACAACAAGAATCAGCTTCTCAATCCAACACTAATAGTGAAAATTGATTGTGGGAGGTTAGTATTGTGTTTGGTATCGATGCCCAATGGTTTTCTTTAAAAGAAAATCAAAGGAGAGATTTCAGTTCTTAGGAAGAAAGAATGGGAAGTGTTGCGTGAGAGGGAGAAGGGGGCAAAGGAGAGGTTTCTAGATTTCTAGTAGTTAGAAAAATTCTAAGTGTTGGTTTAGGTTGCCCTTTTATACTTTGGGCCTAAAATCCTAAGAAAACTTGACATGAGACGATTTAAGGCCTGATAAGCCCCGAATTTGTTTAAAATCATTAAACATAAAAAATGAGCTTTTAATGTTTAATTAGGCTCAAATGGGTTGATCGTCCCAAAAGTCCCTAGTCACTCAAAATGGATCCGTAACGGGGCCAAATTGATTTTCAATGACTCAAATATCGACACTCGACCTAAAACACTCGCTAAAACACCTAGACACACACCTAGGCTTTCTATGACTGTATTTGACATAAAGTTGACGGTTAACTCTCTCAGGTCAAAAGTCAATTCTTAGTCAAACTGGTCAAACTAAGCAAAATTGGGTTTCCTCGCTGAACGATCTGACCGACTAGGCACGCGGAGGGCAAATGTCTCACACAACTAGTGCACAATTTCATGGCCTGGGCACATTCACGACCGGTCCATACAATTATGGTCCCCAGAAAAACCACGACCAATCCATATAGTCGTGGCCCTCAAATAGACTACGACTAGTTCATACATCCATGGACACCAGACACACCCATAACCAATTTATACAGTTGTGGCCCCCAAACCAACCATGACTAGTCTATATAGTCATGGCCCTTGTCAATCCATGACTAGTTTATTCACCCATGACCCCAATACACCCACACCCAGTTTACACAATCGTGATCCACCTAAAATTAACCAAACATCTACCTACACCCTTCCCAACTTTTGATGAGTATCCATAAGTGTTCCCCATGCCTTGATCACTTAGAGTCCTAAGGTTGAGAGAAAGAGGTGAGTGATAGAAATTCACCCTTGTATGAGAGATTATTTACCCGAGAGTTATTGATCCTTATCAACCAATTCCTATCGCCTAAATTTCTTGGAGAGTACTTTCAAGTTTTCCTTATCCTTAAAAGTAAATTTAGAATTATGGAGGGGTGAGTATGGAGACTATATATGTTCATCCTTTGATATTTTTGGGGTGGATTCCCAGACTCAGATTTACTTATTGATGTTAGTGGGATTGGAGTGACTTCTGAGTGTGAGTTGATTACGTACCTTCCATGTGAGCATGTTTGTGTGAATTCATTAGGGACAGAGTGGTGTGCATTATCACATATGTGAATTAGTTGGTGTGTATTGATGAATATTATAATGAGTACATTATCATGAATCTGAGCCTGTTATTTGTCCCTCTACATAAACTATTTTATGATTTGATGTGCACTTTGAGATGGTGAATATAACTATGAGTATATACACCATGTATATCCATGGAATTGACGGTTCTCGTGCTTGGCCAATGCGAAGGTAAGTGGATGAGTATCTTTTAGCAGAGGGATAGTTTATTACCTAAGAGTATTGGTATATATGAAATATTGCTAAGTATATGTACGAGGACTCGAGTGGAGCTAGTCACTTGCTTAGAGCAGTGAGGATCGTATATGATTATGAGCTCATTATTATTATATATATGTGATTATGATATTGAGGTATATTATATGAGATATTATAAGATTGAGTGTGATGTATACTTGTTTGCAGTTTTGCCTCCACTCGATTCGGACAATATTGGTGGATGGGGTTGCGAATATGAGTATTATATTATATTTTAAGAAACATGCATGAACAACACCAACAGGGCTTTGGATCTTAAATATGCGAAGAAGTTTTTCTTACCCTCTTTTTATGTCCACCCCGATAGGTTTTGGGCCTATTGCTCAGTGAGTATATGATGTCACATTCATGAGATTTGTGATTCATTAACTTGTTGGTATGCATGAGATATTGTTTAATGTTTACTTTGCATAATGGCATGCATTTGCATAAGTGAGGTTGCTTAGCATTATAGAATGCACAGGTTGTATTAAAATGTATTTATCAACAAACATATGTATATACTTGTTTTATGGTTTGCTTTATTTCCCCTCAATTGTATATGATGTTTTGACTCTCACAGAGGTTCTTATGATATCACTCCCTGTTATTGCCTATTTTTCAAGATTAGCCTAGAGTGTTGTCTTGATCCCTCAGTTTGCTGTTTGGAGCCTTTTAGGAGCTAGACTACTGCACACATGTTTTGATCACTCGGTATGTTCCTATTAATTTTGGATTTGATGTATACTTATTTGATGTTCTTGTACTCCTCATTTTGGTTTGTGTGATCAGTATATGTGTGGTTTTACACTTGAGATACTATATGTTTTGTATGGCCGTCTATTGAGTATTTATGAGATTGCTGAGTATAATTGGGTCGTGTGGCCATTGTGTATATGTTGTGACATGTATGTGACCGTTGAGCTTTGATTTTTGTATAGTAATTAAGTTTTGGTCTTTTGGCCTTTATTCGTAAAGTTTTCTGCTATAATTGCATTGTGTGAGTTCGATGCGTTATTTACTTCGTATGGTTATGATATTGCTAACTCATATTTAAAGAAGTGATACCATGCTCTATTTTAAAGAAAATGTTTTAAATTGTCTGTATTTTTTTAAAAGGTGTTTGAGAGTTTTATAGGATAAGCATTGTGTGGTTTTAATTGGTTCACTAGTTGGGCTAATTCAGGTTGCATGGCGGTGAGGGTCCGGATTTCAGGAACGGGTCCTCACAATATAGTTGTATCCAAAAGTGTAATAAAAAGCCACAATCGGCCATACATCTCAAATTGTCATAATGTGGGTTTAATATTGTCATAATGTTGCTTTAATAAAATCTAACAAAAGAAAACCTTGAGAAGAGATAAGAATAGGAAATCTTGAAAAAAGTCTAATTCTAACCTTAATTTTTGTCTAAACATAGATTGTGATGGCTTATAGCTAATAGACCAACAACAAAGATTCTTTTTGTATTCTCTCCAGTGTGAATTTTCTCTCTCTCTCAACCTAGGATGTAGGCTTTACGTTTGAATCTCATTATATCCTTCTGTTCTTTACTTTTCTAGTATTTATATATTGATTATGTACATTAGTTATTTACAATAATTGAAAGCGGTGCAAGGCTTAGAAAATTTTTTTGATTGTATAATCAAAGGTAGAGGGATGTTGTCTATATCAGTCAAATTGTCACGTCCTGAAACTCAAAATTTTACACGACAATCACTGTATACTCACTTTATAAACTATTATTACATAGCAACACACATAATTATCCTACAAGGCTAGAAAGAAATTTAGCAATGGAGTTGATATTAACAAACAGATATTAATAAAACAAGCAATAGGAATAAGAAAAAGATATGATGTTGTTCGGGAGACATTGTGATGTATACAATAGAATTTGGTCATGCTACTATTTGTTTAATTTACATCTTATTTACCTTTAGTTCACATCTCAGTTTACAGTAGGATATGTATATAGACTAAGGGAATAAATATCATATACATAGAATACTAAAACCCACAAAAAAATCCTAACTTGGCTTTGGACTAATTCTTGACTATCCGCCTGCCTGGAGAGAAGCCACAATCATTCCCAATATTGCTCATATACAGATCCAAGGATCTGGTAGAAATCTACCAAGTGAGCTAACAAGAAAAATATATATAACCAAACTCATGCATCATACAACTCAGTACTAGACATGCACACACACAAGAGTAATAGCAGGTCACAGTCAGGATATATAGTGAATCCATGCAAGTAAGATCATGACTGGCCTGACAATAACTCGCATTCCTTCGAACACTAGGATTCGTCAATGGTACTTAAATTTATATTTTCCAATATGTTTTAGTGCCCAATTTCATTGACGATGATGGAGGGGGGAGGGGGGAGTTGTAAGGTAATGGTAGTAGCTTCGTCCACACTCTGCAGGATCTTGTCTCACGTTCTTTAGCTAGTTCATTTACTATTCGTCCCCACTCTACAGGATCTTGTCTCACGTTCTTTAGCTTGTTCATTTAGTCTCTATCCCTCCTTATAGCCTCATTTTTCTGGCGTTTCTATGCCTCGCTACTAGACCTTCATTTTTCAAGTGGATTCAATGCTTTGCACAAACATTCCTAATACGGCAAATGCATTGCATGCATCTCAATAACAAGAATAGCAAGGCCCATTCATATAATCCACAACATACAAATTCACATACTTTTCATAACAAATAAAGTATTTCAAATTATTATCTTATTATCTTTATTTACAAGTATGCAATGATTCATGTCAATATTCATAATAAAAATTCCATTCACTCATAGGTTTTGAAGTTTGTATAGCCCTTAACTATATTCTGGACCAATTCCTCGAGCTCGTGCCACTATAGGTATCTACCTATGCACAATTATAGACCAATTCTTTATTAAACAAATCTAGAGGGTTATAAATACATAAATAACACTAAAAAACCCTCTACCTAACAAATCACTACCCTAGACAAAACCCGAGGTCATTTCAGATGATTTCCTTGTTTATCCTTATTTTTCATTATTATTCCGAAACTTGTACCATTTATTAGACCCATCAAATCAAATCTAAATCCAAAAAATTTGGTACCACTAGAATTAAAATTTAATTATTGTATTTTCTATAATTTTTTCATATTTTCTGAATTAGTTCACTATTTTCCATGATTTTATACCTTTTGTGTCCCTTTTAAACAATTTCTATAAATTTAATCAATTCAACCAATCAGAATACACTGGCAGCACCAGGCACCAACAACCCAACATCCGAAGCTACCAACATTTGACACACATCCCACCTTGCATCACCCAAACCTCAGGCTTTGGCCATATGTAAACATAACTACTGTAAAGTCAAGCACCAGGTACATGTATAAAACCAAAATCATAATCATCGGTAAAAAATCAAAATACAATCTAGTTTGTATGTACAAATCAAATCAGAAAACTGGCCAAATCTAAAATCTGATGTCCACTCAGAAGTCAACCACGTGAGGTGGACGGCTGGCAACTAAAACCTTAGCACAATCTGGACAGCACAAAAATGGTTAGTTAAATATCCAGTTGAGGGAAAATGGGGACCATCATTGCGTAATAAGAACATAGTTAAAAAACCAAACTATAAAAGAAAAGTTTGTAAAACACTCATTAGAACTGGATTTCAGTTCCACACAAAATAGAAACATAAAATTTCTTCTTTTAAATGGGCTGGAAAGTCAGCTACTAAAACACCTTCTTACCCCCGGGCCAGAGGAGAAGACGAGGCTCAGTAGTGGTTCTTTAACATTTAACAAAAACTTAGCCCTCACTAGTGTTGCCGAAGGCTACTAAGGTCAACTCCTGTGACCATCTAATATATGACCCGTCGGCCACTAATCTTAGTCTAGGTCATCAGTACATTGGAATACTCAGTAACCATAATAGGAAGCAAAATCGGTATCAACATGGTATACACAACCCCAAAACTCTATGTTACGTACAGACATATACTCTCATAGAAAATATCATGTCTCAACAATACGTGCATTCACATGCACCCAATCACAATATGCCACTCAATACCAAACATAATAAAATCAATAAATGTTCCCAATACCAATACGATTTATCATTTAATTTTGTGAAAACATAAAACTTAAACATGTATTTTAAAATAAAACATGTAAGTGTGAGGTCCCGACTCACCTGTACGTAAGCACAACACGTCCAATCCACAAGCACAGAAGGAAAACCAACCACAATCCACATTAATCAATACAAGTCACATGTCTGCATAACACACTAAACATACAATCACTATCTATACAAAATTACATGCAAAATGAGGCAAAATCATACTTTTCGAAAATAACCACAAGATCCGAGATTAGATTAATTAGCCTTCAAAATATATTTTTATTTAAAATGTATTACAATCACTAACTATACAAATCAACATGCAAAATGAGGCAAAATCTTACTTTTCAAAATTAATCACAAGATCTGAAATTAGATTAATTAGCCTTCAAAATTTATTTTTATTTACATAGTATTATTTATAAAACCTTAATTTATCATTTAAAATCAATACATATTTTATGAGAAAAATTTCAAAAAGCTCATATCTCATAAACGACAAATCAAATAAAAAAAATGATGATACCATCGCATTTGAAATGTCAAAATTCGGTAATAGGGTCAAATTGGGAAATTACGGTTATCGGTGGCAATGCGTGGCCGGCCAAAGACGATACTGGAATTTCCTATCCTGCGTAAAACTCAACCAAATTCAACATTCCATACACCAAAATGAACCTTACGATGCTAGGAGCACACATCTGAAGACAAATAGGTGATTACTCACTGGGGTTGGCTGGAAATCGGCACTTTACTGACCGGAAAACCCAACCCCTCACGAGGTCCTGGAGGGAGAGTCTGGCAACCAATTGCCGCAATTCTTATGGCTGAGTAACACCAATGACGAAACACACGTGTTATAGGTGGCAGTGATGGAAGCAAACTGCCAAACGTGGGGGACGGATGAGTTCGACCGGAGGTGGGAAAAGCAATCGGGGGAAGAGGAATGAGAGGAAAGAGAAAAAGGGAAAAAAAGAAAAGGAAAGAAAAGAAAAATATAAAAGAAATTGTTTTTATAAGATGTGTTAACTAAAACATCATCATTTTGGTGAAACGCTTAGTATTTTTATTTTTATTTTTATTAAAATTTAATTAAATCTAAAATTTATTTTTAAAACTTTGAGAAATCATATTAAATAGAACATAAATCTAAAAATTATGAAAGTTTTACTAAAAATCCAGAAAATCATATCTTTCCAATGAACTAAAAAAAATTATTAAAAATAAAATATCATCCAAAAAAATAATAAATCATACCTTAAAATTATGAAAATCAAACCATAGCTTAAAAATCCTAAATTATCAACCCAAAATATAGCATATCACACAAATACACAAACACACAAACCATCACTGATTACGTATAAAAAAATTTATCAAATTACCCATAAACATAAAACACGAAAAACCCAGGGTTTAAAATTTTAGTTGTTAGGAATTAGGGGTTTTGTGGAGTTAAGTTTGTCTTGGATGGATCTTTAATTTAGTATAGGGTTAGTGAAGTTTGGATGGGTTTATAGAGGCATTTGTTTTCTGGGTTTCTATGATTTTCAGGCATTTTGAAGGTAGAAGACAACCTTAGATGAGATATCTTCTGAGGTCGTTATCGTGTGACAGGTTGTTGGTAGTCTAGATCAGACGATGTGTCGCATGCACATGTAGTTCAATCAAACAGACATCCTAGGACCAAGCATGAGGCTTGGATGGAATGTGGCATATTAATATTGTGCCACATGTTAGGTTCAGGTAATGATGTGTCATGTATGTATAGGTTTGGGTGTTGATGGGCGTATTATGATTGTGCAACGAATTACCCTCAGATTGTTGGTGTGTGACACATGATAGGTATTTGATAACATGGTCTAATGGGAAAGTGACACATGGAAGTTTTTGGTGATACCATGTGTCATGTTGATTTTGATTTGACTGAATTTTTGAAAAATGATTTAACTAACTCAAAATTTGGAGAGATAATAGTAGAAAATTCTAGAAAAAACTGAAAAATTACAAAAAATAAATTGGTATTAAAATTTACAAAAATTGGATATAGTTTGGAATGTGAAATAAATACAATAAGTTTTGAGAAAATAAGAAAAAAATAGGAAGAATATCCAAATATGCCTTGAATTAGTCTTAGAGTTGTATTATATCTGGAAAAGGGTATAGGAATGTTATTTTATGCCTTGACGAACTTATGGATGCAGTTATTAGAATTGGATTATGATTATGTATGTAGGTGGACACCTACAGTGATAGAACCTTAAGGAGTCGGTTTAGAGTGTCGTTGACAATATAGTGAACCTCAAACCTATGAGTGGATGGACCTTTCCGTAGTTATCTAAATTGATGGCAAGATAATTGAGAATACAATCAATAAAAATAAACAAAGAATTATCTGAAATGATATGAATAATATGTTGTGCTTGTGAAATATCAAAGTAATGCCTATGTTACCACATGCTTGTATTATTGTATTATGCTCTTGGATATGCCTCATATGTTTATGTAGTTGATCTGTAAAAGATGCATTATCTTGTATAGAGAATCATGAGGCATATCACGCATTCAAGTAGCATAGAGTAACCTATGCAAATCTAGAAAAATCTCCGAGTATGGTAGTAGGGCATGAATTTGCCAAGGGAGACATAAGGAGGGACAAAGACTCTATTTCTATGATCTGTGAGAATATAGGATATCCTATTATGGGGATCGATTAGGTGGAGCTACTATCACCTATTGTCCCAACATCTTCAGTGAAAATTGGATAAAAGATGTGTGTGTCCCATCAGGATTGACCATGTCACAATATAGGAGAGAAGTGAGGCATTTCATGCAGAGTACCACTGAAGGATTCCAATTTTATTCTAGGTGCCAGAAGGATTGAGAAATATTATCAGTCCAGTCATGGTCTTGAATGCTTGAAAAGCTATATGAATGCTTGAAAAGCTATATGAATGCTTGAAAAGCTATATGAATGCATAGTTAATTGACTAGTAAATAGGATACAAGTTTAAAAATTATGAAACTTTCACCATAAATCTAGAAAAATCATATCTTTTCAATGAACTAAGAATTATAATTTTGACAAATTGATATTTAATTAAAAATAAAATATTATCTAGAAAATAATAAAAATAATAAATTATTCTTTAAAATTATGAAAAATCAAACCATATTATATAATCTTTAAACACATACCCAAAAATACTCTAAGCTCACAATATCACACTTAGATTTCATCCAACATGAAAATATAAATAAAAAATACAAAACTATTCTTAGGCATAAAACACAAAAATACACCATTGCATGACACATAACAATAAAAAACCCAGGGTTTACAAGCCCACTCCGAGGCTCCACGAGAAGAGGACAATAGCTGGTAACATTCGAAGTAATTCACATAAGTATTATATTCATAAAGTTTTTTCCTAAGTGTGTTTGAGTGTGATTGGGTTGTTGCAATAAGTTCATCCCTGGGTTGTTACATCACTTTATTTGTTTGTATTTCTATGTCTCCCGGAGTTATATTGTATCTTGCTTCTAATTCCACTATACTTTATTTCAAATGATTATTTTCAGTGTCGTCTCTGCTTTTAGTTTTTATACTGCCAGTCTTGTATGTTTACTATATATACTGCTTGGATTTTAATGGTGTATATAGTAGGCCTATGATAACTATTTATAATTTGTTGGTTTCAGAGCATGACACCAAACCTCACAAACACAACAGCATACATAAAACCCATATGATCAACTAGGAATTCGTGAATAAAAAATATCAAGAGACCTCCCGCAAAAAGATAGAATATGAGCCAAAGAAAACTCTGAAGAGCTGAAACAAAAACAACCAGTAGGAAAAGCAAAAGAGAAAAGGAAAAATTTGAACTACCTTGAGAAGAAAAAGAAGAAAGCAAAAGGGAGATAGCAAATCATAAGGAAAAGGGAGAAAATAAAGACACTATTAATGAGTTATAGTTGTTGATCATCCAAAACCAAAATATCCTCCACCATACTTTAAATCTAGCCACATTACAACCCAAAAGACCCACTGATTTCAAAGTATTAACCTAATGAGATGGAGCAAAGAATTAGTAAGCTTATGGAAAAGATTATTTGTAAAGGTAAGAGATAAACATAAGAACGAAGAACAGAAGATAAGTGCTTTTCATAAGTACGAATACCTGATTGACCGAATTAGGAAGATATTGTGTAGTGAATGAATTGAAATGGTGAATATTATTGTATCCGATGTGGATTCAAACCTTGGACATGTAAAGTACGAGTCCTATCTGAAATCCTTTATCATCCTTAGAAAATTAATTCTTAGCATATAATTAGGGATCAACATTGAGTATGAGGATGCTTCATGGCGTGTTTTAATATTATAATATTTTTTTAGGATATGCTTTTTATGATAATTAAATATTAAATTCATTATCTATTTTTTTAATTTTCATAAGATACCTTCGTGCAATATTTGAGTAATTTTGTAGAAAATAGACAAAGGAACGAAAAAAAGCAAATATCAAAAGAGATAAGGACGTAGAAGGATAAAGAATATCTAATACTGAAGATATAGGGCACGCTTTATCTTTAATAGGTGATATAAACCTTGGACCATCGGTGGTCTAGGTATCCAATCTTTAGAAACACACTGATTATTTTGATTGCTTTCTTTCCTTTATTATTATATAAATAGACTCAATGAACTGTGATTGTGATCGAACTACTGTGAATTAATTCTATACTATGAGAAAGAAGCTTGTCATACAATCCTCTAGATCTAGTGACACAAGAAGATATCTCTTGAATATCTATGTGAGTGTTTAAGGGATAAAAAACCATCATTTGGTAAAATAAAAGAGTCTTTAGTCATATTAAGCTTCTCAAGTACCGTGGTCATATCTGGTATCCTCTCTATTGACTTCTAAGCAAGAAATCACAGACATCTTAAGATCAAATCAATGATTGAAGGAAGCAATAACAAAATATAAGTTGTGGTTAGATCTCATTAATCAATAGTTTGTTACAACTTTGCTTTTCTATTTACAATTACAGATTATAACCAAGACTTGTATCAACTATTTACTCTTGCTTGTCCATGTCTCCTATTTGTGTGCCCATGCTAAGCTCTTGGACAAAAGCTTCCATATCTTTGAATTTTTCAACAGCTCATCACGTGTGCATAGAAATGGAAGTTCTGGATTTTGAATTCTAGTTAAGCTTTGTATGTTCTTAATTGGTTCATGAGTCGAATTAATGGAGATCATACAATAGTGAGAGTTCAGTAACAAGTTGGGGTCCTCACATAGTATTAGACATTCAAAAGCAAACTCCAAACCCCATTCTCCAATAGTATTTAATATCAAATTCTCTCAATCTGCTTACAATCTCAATTTAATATCTCACTTTTAATAACACCCAACCATGATCTTCTCATCAATAATCCTATGATTAATACATTTTATATTGTGGCTGGCAAGAGCAGAGAGTAACCAGAGAAACATATAAAAAATCATGTTTCATTTATCTCACATATAAATCAAATTTTGTATATTTATTTTTTAACTAGACGATCAGTCTAATGCTAGAAGTATCATATTTCAGGTATAGTTTTAAAATTTGTTGAATTGAAATGACCTATAAACTCTAAACACATTGTTCTATACATAGAAAGTCAAACTCTTAAAAAGCCTCTACTTAAATAAAAATTAAGAAATGAAGATATTTGACCAATCCACCAATAACCACATACAAAGTTTGTATATTTTTTTCCGGTGTATCTAATTCTTTGGCCATCCACCTTTTCCACCTTTATAAAAATTAACAAATGCTTTACTGGGATGCTTCCTCCTTTCGCTTCAAATGTAAAGTTTCCGCATAGAAAAAGCATTGCGGGCGAGGGGATATCAAATGCCTTCAGAATTCATGAATAAATATTGCCGACCAAACCAAAGGGATATATGGAAATGGTATAAAAATGAATATGTGAAACACTTGATCACTTTACGCTGTTAAACTGGGAATAAAATCTTCTGAAAGTATATATCTGGCGAAGACCCATTTTGTCTTCTAGACTCTCTCTCTCTATTCTTTTCCCATTGTTGGTCCAAGGAAGCAAGCGATGGAGTCATATCGAAACAAAAAGATTCTACCTATAATTCAAAGTGCAGATAGAGAAAGAGTGCATAAAATGATTAAATGTATCTAAAAGAGTCGCATAAAGATTAGAGGCTTGCAAATTCGATTTGCAAGGAATCATTGAATTGAGGTAGTCCCAATACAACGGATAAAAACCAGTTTTGTCAAGTCATCCCCCCGAACAAGGCAGCCACCACTGAAATGTTAATTGGCTCATAAATAGGGTGTAATAATTTGAAGCCTGGACAGGGACCTTTCTAGTTCTTTTGAGGTCAGCATTTGGTCTAAATTTGCAGATTTTTTGCGTCAGCAAATATTCTTGTTCTTGCACTGTCACTGTCAGGAAACCAAATAAACAGACCTGCTCTTGGAACCCACAACATTATCGACCGTTGACTATTGGTTTCTGTCATTAATTACATATGCATTTATATTAACCACATGCTATGCTTTGTCCTAATACATGTATACCAAGCTCTCTAGAGTGGAAAATTAATTTCGTTTTTCTTTGGAAGTTATGGAAAAAAAATATAATTTAGCTACTTTCTATTTAGAGTCATACAAATAACATTATTATCATCTATTGACAAAACATTTATTGAAGTAACATTTGGTAAAGTAATAAATTGTTAATATTCATTGTAAGAAGGAGTGTTATGTATCTTACAAAAATAAATATAAGATCCTGATTTTTCTGATTTTTGCAAAAAAAATATTCTTATATTCTATTAATTTTGTATGACTCTAAGTCCAAAAGCTTTCCTACAATGCAAATATACTACATATTTCCATATTATTTAATCATTTATATTTTTACACTATCTTACTGAGATAGCTGAACATATTTATTTTCTTTGACAATATTGAGCTTTATATTATATAAAATACTATCGGCTTTTATAAGATCCTACATTGATATAATTAGTTAATATCTCAAACAAAATCTTTTTGAAAAATTATTAATTATGCCATCAACATATTTAGGAATTCTATCTCCTTTGAACATCCATAATATTTAATATTTTTTCTTATTTGAATACTTTATCCTAGAACTAATTGATTATCAACATTGATAGCAAAAATATTAACATATAAATAAGTTTATAAAAAAAATTATCTAAGTTGATTTAATTGAAATATGCATTCTCTGTTATGGAATTAAATGCATATTTGCAGATATTAATCAATTAAATCATGTAATGAACAGCTAATTAAGAGATCAAATAGTAACTCTGTCTATGAGAGAACTGCTAATTAAATATATTTCGTATGATTTACCTCTTAGATTATGTAATGATTTTTACTCGAACATAAAATTTTAAGATTTTACATGCAATCTCAATACCGAATATCTAAGCCTTGGCATCTTATATATAATTTACATAGACAGAGACAAAAGATATTTAATTTATATAGACGCAAACAAAAGATATTTAATTTATTTAACTCAAATAAAGTATTGAAGGAGCTTTGTTGTGGCTTTATATTACAAATCAAATTATAATAAAAATGGGGTGAAGAGCATTTTCAAATAGAAAAAAGAAAAAGTGATGAGAATAATAAAAGGGGTCCTCCAAAACACCACAGCCACCACATTGACCATCCAGATGCACTGGACCAACACTGCTCAGTTGAGATCATCTTGACCGATGGGCCTCCACAGTTCTCAGCCGCTAGATTCTCCACATGGACGAAATGATGTATAAATGGTTCTGCCAGGTAGACACAAGACATGCCAACACAAGCAAACAAACAAATCCAGTTAAGCCCTCTCTTATACTAGCTAGCCATGGAAGAAGACAAGACAAAGGGCAAGGGAGGAGGAGGAGAGATCAAGTACAGAGGCGTCCGGAGGCGGCCATGGGGCAAATTTGCAGCAGAGATACGCAACTCATTCAGGCAGGGGGCAAGGGTGTGGTTAGGGACCTTTGACACCGCGGAGGAGGCAGCAAGAGCCTATGATCGAGCAGCCTACGCAATGAGAGGGCACTTGGCTGTTCTTAATTTTCCTAACGAGTATCCCAACTTCGGAGGTGGTAGTGGCACCAGTTCTAGAATGAGTGAAGCTTCTTCCTCTTCGGGGTCTGCAGGGTCGTCCTCCTCTTCATCGTGCATGCAAAGGCAAGTTTTCGAGTTCGAATACTTGGATGATAAGTTGCTGGAAGACATGCTGGAGCAAGAGGAGAAACGAAGCAAGGAGAATTGATAAGATGAAGTTGAGTTTTTAACCATAAAGAAACCATGAAGCTGAAGTTGATGCTGCCATTTTTCGTTAAGTAGCTAGAGATATAATTTCTACCATCATATGGTATTTACAAAATTTATTATACTATGTAACCCGTTTGGCCAACACACAGAGTGCAATCTCTTGAAATGTACCGGTACTATCATATAGTTTTGCTTATTTTAGAACTTGAGAAATGTCTATTTTATTGGAGCAATGATCATTATCGTTAATCTCATAAGCATATGTATCAGCGTATAGAGAATTGGCTAACCCTTTTATATGTAATTTTTTATAGCTAGCCTGAGAATAATGCGAGTTGTTTAATGCCACCTCACGTTGTTTCCATGGTTGTTTCTTTGTTAAGCTATGATGGAAGTCTAAGGGTGAGCCAAACGTCTGTAGATAAATAACTTACTGTTCTCCAAGCAGGAAATAACTAGCTAGTATAGTACTGTGTGAATCAAAAGCTAAGCTTCCATGTGGCCTGCGGAGACAAAAAACAAAAGGAGGCATAGTAATTGATAATCAATATTGGTTATGTAGAAAGTCAAAAGCCAGTTAACGGGGATGGAAGATCAAAAACAAGTGATGAAAGAAAAAGTAGAAGTTCGCTACCGGGGCGTTAGGAGGAGGCCTTGGGGAAAACTTGCAGCAGAGAGACGAGACCCATCAAAGCAGGGATCGAGGTTGTGGCTTGGAACATTTGATACAGCTGAGGAGGTGGCTCGTGCTTATGACAAAGCTGCATTCAACTTAAGAGGTCACCTTGCTATCCTTAATTTTCCTAATGAGCATTATTCTCAAGTGATGAGGAATTCCTCTCGTAGTAGTGTTGGTGGAGCCACAAAAAGTTCTGAGCAGGGAAGTTCGATAGGTGGACAGGATAAGCAGATTTTTGAGTTTGAGTATTTGGATGATAAGGTACTAGAGGAGCTTCTTGAATCAGGAGAGGATAAGAAAAAACGACAGCAATATTAACTATGTTACTGTATCCAACATTCAATTCTGAGTTTTGTTCCTTTTTTTCTTTTTATTCTTTGAGTTCAAGAATTTTGCTATATAAGCATGATGAATAAGCTTCTGCCTGGGCCACGGTTAGCACATAAAAAGAAAAGTAACCAGATAACTAGTCTGTACATTATATTAAAGTTTTTCTTACCAACTTTTAGTCAAAAGGATATAATCCAATCGGTTCAAATAGCCAGATTTTAGAATATTACGCCAAATCTGGAGTTTATAACATGTCAAAATATGTAGTGTGATAGATTTTGAGACGATTATGGTCTTTAATGACTCAAAATTTCACGGAATAATGATTTTTATTAGGCCGTTGAGCTCCAGTTTAGTTAGAAAATGGTTCATACAATCCACACGTTAATTTCTTCTCCTAAAATTTCATGGTATAAGAAAAAATTTTTATTATGGAGGTCTATGTCGACTGGAACTTTTCACCGAAGTTGTCCTGTGGAAAATATAACATAAGACGGAAAAAACAGAGGAAAAGTAATACAGCTACAATGTACACTAATGCTGCGTTTGATACGTTAGTTTTATTGGTTTTATGTTTGTTACACTAGAACGACAGATTAGATTTGTTAAAGTAGTCTTTTAACAAATCCCACTCAAATAAAAATATCTTCGACATACCTCAAAAATACAAAACTAATAAGGTAAATACTAACTTAAATATTATTCATGATAAAACCCTCAAACAAAAACAATCCAACATCTTTTGCAACATAGTCTCCCTGTCATGTCCCGAAATTTAAAATTTTGTATGACAATCGCTGTAGGCCCACTATATATATTGATATTATACTTGCAGCAGCATAAATAGTAAGCCTACAAAGCTAAAAGGGAGCAAATAATAGCGGAGGTAATTATACAAATAATCATCAAAGGAACATGCAACAGTTTTGAATGAAAAATACGATGTCGTTCCAGATGACATCAAAGTGTATTTATTAGATCTTGGTCATGCTATCATTTGCATGGTTTAAAACCTTGTTTATCTTAATCTTGGTTCTCTGATTACAAAATATATGCATTTAGACTAGGGGAATACACATCATGTACGTAATACACTAGAAACCATAAGAAAGTCCTAGCCTTGTCTTGTTTTAATTCCCGACTATCTGTCTGTCAGTTTGGAGGAAGGCCACAATCATTTCCAATCATATCCAATCCTATTCAATTACAGATCCAAAGATATGGCAGAAGCTTGCTAGGTGAACAGACAGGAAAAATAAGTACAACACAGTACATGCATACACATAAATAGTACTGGGAACGCAGACACAAGTGCAATAGCAGGTCACAGTTAGCATGTACAATGAATCTGTGCACCCAAGACCAAGACTGGGATGACACTAACTCACAATCTTTCCGGAGCCTGGAGTCGGACTAGGATCTGTCAATGGTACCTTGTTTTTACCATTTACCTTGTTGCCTAATTCCATTGACCATGCTGGGGTGTTAGCTGATGGTTGCTCTATCTAAGCAGTCCCTACTCTGTAGGATCCTGTCTCGCAATCTTTGACTTGCTCGCGTAGTCCTTTTCCCACCTTATAGTCTCTTTTCTAGGTGTCTCCATGTCTCGCTATCAGACCTGGAGAACTCTTAAGGGTTGCATAGGTTACCCTATGCAAATACAATGCTTTGCATAACTCATACCCAAATGCATTCAAGACATCATATGCGATGTGATATAACATATAGCATGTAAGAATAAAAAATTTCTAACCTGTTTGGGCTGAAAAGCCCAAAGAAGAATTATCGATGTTGATGGGCCTTAGCCTGTTATTTGGGAGTATTTACAGACTTGCGGTACGTTCTGTATGATTTTGAAAGTAATTACACAATTTTGGAAATTTTATATTATTATTAGAATTTGTGTAAAATTATAATAAATGATTGGAAAATCATTTTCAAGTGAATATTGTTGATTTTAGGGTTTTAAGACCATAAATTGGTCTATCGAGAGTGTTAGAGGATATATAAATTTTCTAAGAATTTTCAAAAATGGATTTATAATTATCATGATTTTTCTAAGGAATACACTAAGGTATATGATTTTTAGTAAATAATTTATTTATGAGAACAGTAATTTTAAGATACTAATGGATAATACTATTTATAAGGAATTTTATAGAAATTTTCTGCTTATTTTTCGAATTATTAGGGTAGTTTTTATAAATTTTAGAAGATTTGAATTGATTAATAATTAATATTAATTAATTAATATTAATTAAATATATTATTATTTTAATTGCATGGTCAAAACACACGTCGTTTTGACCACCTATAAGTTTTGATTGTCGGTTTGATGAAAAAAACGTTGTTTCCTCTAGCCCCTTGTGTGACGTCGTTTTGCCCGAGTTACCTACTGTCGCTTCCTTTCTCTTGGTTCTCGCCATTTTTTGATGCTCTAATGGGATAAAACCTCGTTCTTTGATTGAAAAAACTTCCGAATCAATTCCGAGTTAGATATTGTGTAGAAACGAGTTGAATTAAGGATATAGATGCATTATCGAAAAGTAAGAATAAAAAATTGGGTAGGATGTAAGAATAAAAAATTTCTAACCTGTTTGGGCCGAAAAGCCCAAGGAAGGATTATTGATGTTGACGGGCCTTAGCCCGTTATTTGGAAGTATTTCCGGACTTGTGGTACGGTCCGTAAGATTTTGAAAGTAACTACATAATTTTGGAAATTTTATATTATTATTAGAAATTATGTAAAATTATGATAAATGATTGGAAAATAATTATTTAGTGAATATTGGTGATTTTTGGCTTTTAAGACAGTAAATTGGTCTATCGAGAGTGTTAGAGGATGCGCCAATTTTTCGAGAATTTTTTAAAACGAATTTATAATTATCGTGATTTTTTTAAGGAAAATACTAAGGTATATGATTTTTAGTAAATAATTAATTTACTAGAAAAATAGTTTTATGATACTGATGAATATTACTGTTCATCATAAATTTATAGAAATTTTCCGTGTATTTTTCGGAGTAGCATGGTAATTTTTATAAATTTTAGAAGATTTAAATAGATTAATAATTAATATTAATAAAATATATTATTATTTTAATTAGATGGTCAAAACGACATTGACCAAGGTCGTTTTGACTATCGTTGGTTAAAAAGCACGGGTGGCTGTTGTTTTGACCACCTGTAAGTTCAAATTGTCGTTTTGATGAAAAAGACGTCATTTCCTCCAGCCCCTTATGCGAAGTCGTTTTGCCCGAGTTACCTACTGCCGCTTCCATTCTCTCGGCTCTCACCATTTTTCGGTTTCTCTAACTGGATAAAACCCCATTCCAGTTGCTATCAAAGCCCCAAAAATCTCCACACAATTCGTCTTCCTCCCGCAAACGAACCTCAACCATTTTTCTGTTGTTTCTGGTTCCATACGCCCGGAATCTGGTGAGATTGCATTCGGTTTTAACCGGATCTTTTTCCTTTCCATAATTGTGATTTAAAGCATGAGAGTAGATGTAATTGGTAGGGTTGTGTTCGGATTAATGTATGCTAGAGTGTGGTATTGGATAGATTGAATGATGTTGGGTGATTAAGGTTTGGGAAGATTAGGGTTTCGGTGTGAGAAACCTGTAGCTTGGATACCTGGGGAAGAAGAAGACCGCGGACGACACGTCGTTTGAGGGTTGTCAGAGCGACAAGTCGCCTGGGCATGTGACCATCTAGGGCCCTGAGTCTTAGGCTCAAAGAATGTGTGGCATGTGGGGAGCCCACCATGTGTCATGAACCTGGAGGTCCGAGAGGCATTCTGGCAACGTCTAGTGCTGCCAGTGTCACGCTCTCATTGGTCGAAAATTAATAAATGAAAAAAATTAGAAGATCAATAGAAATAGAAAGAAAATCGGAAAAAATAGAAAAAAAACTTCGAAAAATTACAGAAAATACTAGAAATTACAAGGAACCTAGTGATATCAAAATTTATGAAATTGGAGTTGATTTGATTGGTTAAATAATTAATAAAAAATTCAAAAAAAAGGTAGGAAAAATGTCTTAATCGATTCTGAGTTAGGTATCGGGTATAAACGCGTTGAACTAAGGATATAGATGCATTATTTTATGTGTGATTATGTAGTCTATGAAATTAAAGAATCGTCTATAATTTTAGATCTAGGTGGATGCCTATAGACGCATGATTTTGAGGAATCAATCCGACAATCGAGGATCAAGTGTGGGCTCTTCAAACATCGGGAAACTTGTGAGTGGACGGATTTTATTTCTTGCATGATTGATTAGTTATAAATATCAAGGAACTAATTAAATGATAATTGGTGTAAAATGTGATGCATCTGATGTGATTGTGAGTTGTATGGTGAGCTTGTGTTCCATATGCTATGCTAAGAATTGAATGGTGCATTAGGATGTCATGATAATTGTTAGGCATGAAATGCATTGAATAAATTAGATAAGCAAGATGTGAATGCACAGACATAGCATGGGGTAACCCATGTGACTTTTGAGATATCTCCGAGTATGGTAGTGAGGCATGGAGACGCCAATCAAATCGAAGTTATGAGGGGGGTAGGGGCGACACGAACAAGTCGATGAGCACAAGACAGGTACCTACAGAGTGGAGTCCACTTAGGTGGAGCTACCATTACCTAGCATCCCAGCAGTGTCAGTGGAATGGGTATATGGTCATTAATAAAATGGTAAGTCGAGGATTACCACTGACGTATCTCAGTCCCAGTATTGAGCCCTCAATAGACTGAGAGAAATTGCTAGCCCGGTCATGGTCTTATTTATTTTGATTGTTGTGCGTACGTGCTATTTGACTGCGACTGTGCTGCATTATTATGTGATTCATCGAGTTTTATTCGCATGCCAGTATGGGTCTTAGAAAGTGTGTGATTGCATGTGTATTTGGTATATGTTTTACCCGTCCACTCACCTGGCAGGTTTCTGGCAGGTTCTTGGCATATTTGCACGGT
Source organism: Passiflora organensis (assembly GCA_019739055.1). Classification (NCBI taxonomy): domain Eukaryota; kingdom Viridiplantae; phylum Streptophyta; class Magnoliopsida; order Malpighiales; family Passifloraceae; genus Passiflora; species Passiflora organensis. The sequence continues at coordinate 3,133,698 of JAEPBF010000103.1, forward strand.
TAATAAACCAAGCTCGCTTCCAGGCAAAACGTGAAGACTTTTATTGGATTTAAGCGTGTTTGAGGTATTATTTTGAGGATTTATATTCATAGTCGAGACCCCTGAGTCATTTTATTGTAATGAGTAATTGATATGCTACTTATTATTAAATCGAGCATATAATTATTGTATTATACTCATTCTTGTATTGTTATTCATGGGATTGTCCGATGTTACCCGGAAACATCAATATCCGTTGTGGTTTGTTTAATATGTCAATTTTAATAATTTCCTCCACTTTGCTATTTTGCCATCAGCCTTGTAGGTCTATTATAGGCATTGTCGAGTGTTATGGAAATGTATATAGTAGGCCTACGACGGGTTGCCATGCCAAATTATTAGGATCCATGGCATGACATAGCATATTATATCTATGCAATTCATAGCATAACAGGTGGTTTAACGCATAGCATGACAAACAACATGGCATATCTCATGCTTTTTATTGCACACAATATTTCAATTTATTATCTTATTATCTTTACTAACCCGCACCTAGTGAACGACACACTGCCTGCCGTGCAGGTGACATGTCGCTCGACCCGTTAACAAATGACATGTCACACACTGGCTAGAGCAGATGACCCTTCTTTCAACTGGTTCGACTTCAACCTCCAACCGCTACATTTACCCCCCATTTCAAATCCTTATTCCTGAAATATTAATCTCCTCCTCCACAACTTCAACTTCACAAATTCTAATCCAAATCAAAGATTGCATAAAATTGAACTCAACCATGTAATTACTGCATCACTCATGTCTGAAATCTGACACATAAAGGGGAACTAGATCTAGTAATTTCGAGTTTAATTATTACTTGAATTCGGTAACAGAAGACCCAAAGCAGGCCGATTTTGCTTTATAGTCACTCGCGAGCTCAAGGGGAAGGTTTTCACTAAATTTTTGGGGCTCGGAACGTACTGGAGAGCTAGCTGTAGTAACGGAACTTTATCTTGTAAGTCCATCGGAGAAGGGTAGGAACTGGGAGCCCTAAGGTGGTAGCCGGTGATAGGGTGAAACAACGTTGTTTGGGTCTCCCAACGAAACGACATCATTTTATATATTTCTCCCTAACCCCCGATAATTCAAAATGACGGTATGACTCGCATCTTGACCAGTCTCGTCAAAACTGTCATTTTGACTTATATTAATATAATACTGATATAATTAATATATAATAAAATATTATTTATTTAAAATCTTCAAAAATTCATAATAAATACTTTATTCTTCCGAAAAATATCCAGAAAATTTCTACAAAATTTTTATGAATAGAACTATCTATTAGAACTCAAAATTATTTTTCTCATAAATTCATAATTTACTAAAAATTAATAATTTTTTTATTTAGTTTACAAAAATCATAATAATTCAAATTAGACATCCAAAAATTCCAAAAATTTCTCCAATCTCTATAAACACATAATAGATCTTCCTAAGCTCTTAAAGTACCAAAACCATTAATATAACTCATCAAATAATTTTTTATCCATAGTATACATAAATAAAATTAATATCTCATTGATTATAATAAACCTCCAAAAATTCAATTAACACATCATAGGATCACTGATACTTCTTTGAGACTGAAAAACACATATTCAAGGAGCACACATGTTGCAAGGTCCATATTTCAAAGCATGATAGGTATCGGGTTGTAAAATAACCAAACTATCCCTGAGTCCCGAATTTTAATAAAACACTACCTAATGCTCCTTTTCGTAGTCATAACCCCAAAGTGACACCTGTGAGTCCCAATGACTCATCAGAAGTGGTTAAAAATATCAAAAACCTAGCTACATATTATATGGGTCTTAAGACTACATAGTGACCCAAATTGATGAAATGGTCGAACCTATCTCAATCATCCTTCATAAGAACTTGCACAATCCATTGAACTCTTAATAACCCAAGCTATGATTTCAAAAACCACTAATTTCCTCATCAAAACTCAATTGAGCTTTCGACCCAAATAGTCCAAATGGTCAGGATCTCACACTTCCTCCTCTATTCTTAAAATTCTCTCTGAAAGCATTGGTTTTCCAATTTACTCTTTTTCAATCAAATCTGAAATACATGTCCTATTTCTCTTGAGCATCAAAGGATCTGACCATAACAGTTCGGGTTAGTTTTACAATCTTTTTTATATTTTTGTTTCTATTTCTTATGAACACAAAAATTCTATCCAACTGAAAAGTCATTCTTTCTCAATTGATTGTCTAGGTATACACATCAAACTTATAGGATTTCACTCATAATATCATTAAGGGTATTAGTTGTATTATATTTCAACCTTTATCTAATAAAAAAAATAGTTAATTAGATTGTTATCATTATATTCTCTATATTGCAGACGAAAAATGATATTAGAAGACAATAATTATATATTATACTTCAATATTGGCTTGCAGTAGTGAAGGTCATTTTGATACTAATATGTATATTGTATAAAAAAATAATTAATGATAGAATTACAAATGACCTTGAGCCTAGATATTTTTATGATTTTATGAGTAGACAAGAGCATTTACACAAATTGGTTTACAAGAGTGATGAACCTTATATTGAGAAATTACTTATGGATAGTGAAAATTTTGCAAAACTATGCATGATGCTTGAGTTAAAGAGTAGAGGAATGTAAAAATATAGTACTTGATGAACAAGTAGCAATATTCTTATATATATTAGCTCATCATGTGAAAAATCGAGTCATAAAATTTAGATTTAGATGTTCTGGTGAAGCAATAAGCAGATATTTTGGGAAGGTGTTGAAAGCTATGTTTAAGTTACACGATGACTTACTAAAGAAACCATAACCTATATCAGCTGACTGTGCATATACAAGATAGAAATATTTCAAGAAATTTTAATTTATAACATATTCATATCATAATTATATCCTACATTATATATTGAATATGTTTCAAGATTGTTTAGGCGCTCTAGATAGAACCTATGTAAAGGTCATTATACCAGCAAAAGAGTCAAGATATAAAACTCGCAAAGGGGAGATTGCTCAAAATGTTCTAGCTGCATGCTTAGCAGATGAAAAATTTATTTATGTACTAGCTAGTTGGGAGGGATCGGCTGTTGATAGTATAGTATTATGAGATGTAATAAGTAGACTAAACGATCTTTGGGTTTCAGTAGATAATTACATTAATTATGATATTATTGTAATTCATAAACTTACTAAAGATATTATTTTTTAGGATATTATTATCTTGTGGATGTTGCTTATCCAAATGGAGAAGGCTTTCTTACTTCATAAAGAGGTCAACGATACCATTTGATTGAATAGAGAGATAGTCATTGTATGATGAATACAAGAGAGTACTTCAACCTGAAGCATTCATCAGTGAGAAACATAATTGAACCTTGTTTGGACAACTCAAATCACATTAGGCTATTCTTTGAAGTGGTGCTTTCTATCCAATTATGACATACACTAATATTATGTAGGCGTGTTGTTTGCTAAAAATTTGATAAAGAAAAATATGATAGTTATTATGAGATAAAGTTGATTTAAACATATATGAATACCCGGATAATGAAGTGGGAAGTATCAACACAATCAAAACTTCAAATGCTTGGACAGATTTTAGAGACAATCTTGCCTCCACTAGGTTCAATGCTTGGATGTCATAGTAAAACAAACTTTTTATATGTATTGGAATGCAATTGTATTTGAATTATCTTTTTTGATAATCTTTTGGACTGTGTGTTTTGAACATTATAATCTTTGTAATTTTTTTTTTTATGATATTCCAGGCTCTTTGATATTACCTATATATCATATTTGTATCTTTCATAGACAATAGCAAAGTCACCCAAGATATAAAACAATAAAGTCACCATTATATAAAAGGACAACCATGATCCTAGATAATAACAAATACATCCATCCAAACAAATATATAACAATCATGATCTTAGACAATAATAAAGTCATCCATCTGGAAAATTACCTAAGCATAATCCTAGATAATAAGAAAGTTATCCATTACAAAATCAGCAAACTATGGAGACAATAATAAAGTGAATGAAGGATAGGAAGTTGGGATGAAATTCACGTGCTTAAAATATTATCCTAAATTTCTCTCAATCCTTCATTGGCTTGTCATTATCTGTTGTTGTCCTATCATTATATATTCTTAATTCGACATTATATATTTCGTGCCTTCTTGTATTTGCTTAATCATACTTTGAGTGGATATTCATGATGTGCTAGTCCCTTCCCCATAATTACAATGCATCGTGGGCTCATTGTTGGTGTCCATCACTTTAATCTCCTCTTATGGATGTTCATCAAACTCCATACCTCTTCTAAATCCTCATGTTCTATCAAAATAGTGTCACTTGCAAACACATATTTGTCTTTATGCTTTCTTACCAATTCCATGTTTACCAATGTGGAGATATTAATCAGTTACATCAAATTTGCGAAGGAATATACATGTTCATCAAATATCCCTAGATTCTTAGCAAGAATAGTAATATATGATCCAACACATAATGTACCTCCTCGTCGTTTGTTTAACATGTGCTGCAAATAAATAGTGAAACAACAACCAAGCTCAATAGGAATACCCTCAATCATATAGTATAAACAAAAAATACCATCTCTTCCTACTACCCCAATGCTCTCCTTCTTTCCATATATTGAGTGTACAATGAAATTGTTTTTAATTCTCAATGTATTGTAGGTAATACAAGACACCTTTGCTCTTGTAGGTTCCAAACTATATACAATGACTGTCATTTTATATTTTGATCCAGCAATTAAATTTCTCCAAATTTGAATTGCACAGACATCAACGGGTAATTGATACAATGCACGATTGCATTCAATGCCAAAAGCAAATTCTTTAGAGTAAAACCCACATTTTACACTAAAATCAGTGAATAAAAGATGTCAATCTTTTGTTCCCGATTAAAACCTTATGACCTTATCCCTATTCCATATGATAACTTCTTTAACCAACACAAATGTAGAAAAATTCTAGAAACAATTCCTCACAGATGTTTTAACAGATACAAACCATATCATACATCCTAGCATTATGTAAAAATAACACAATCTCATCACCGCACCTAGAGAAGATATGGAATCAAAGTGTATATAACGATTAGACTCAATGGGTGATAACACTTTATTTGTGCAGATTTTGTTAGCTTATTTGGATTAGATTTTTTACTTTATATGATTAATTATTTCCTTAAATACAATATTTATCCAAAAACCACAAATGCGAGATGTTTGTAGATTTTTTTACATGAATGGGTTCAACCGAAAACAAATGGGGACCTCTGAAAGTTTCAGACTCAAGCTTTAGATATCTCACACACATCGAAGACATGCTTATTGCCTTTATGAGCTAACTTTCCTTTAGATGCACTTCCAAGATTCTCTCGAGGCCACCAAGTTTGTGCTGCCATCGGCCTATAATATTTATATTTTTTATACATTGCTTTAATTTAGGATTTTAATGATAGGATCCTATGAGATCCATTTTAGTTAGTATATATATTGCTAAGACCGTTTGTGGCTAGGCATCAAGAATTTTCTTTACATATATTTCAAAATTTTTAATTATGTCAAACTAAAATCTCTTTGTTCTAGTCTTGACCTGTTGCTAGTTTCAAGCCCCATACAAGACCTCGATTTTTTTAATGAATTCTATTTTCAATTTATTGTACCTTTGTATATTTTTATAGCTTCCATCTTTATTATTTCTGATCAACTCATATAAGTTAGATTCTTACCATCAAGGCTAGTGAAAAGTAGTCTGTTTTATGAGTGACACACGAGCAGTGGGACAAAATAGGAGAAACACACTTGGTGAGTGAAATACAAGAGAAAGTTGTAGGTAGTTGATGACCGACTATGTTAGCAGTCCGAGGCTAGGGTTAATAGAGGGTTGGGCAAGTGAAGGGGCCTTTAGTCATATTAATCCACTGGGTGGTCCCTTGATGGTACCTAGATGGAGGTGTAGTTCATATACTTTGGAAGATCCATGACCATGGCTTGGGCATGACGCATAGGCAGGACAAGATCGTTTCACCAATTGAAGACAACAATTGAATATTTCATTCCTTTTTATTATTCAAAGTTTCTTAGTTATAGTTCGGTTAGTATTGCCTTATAACACCATCCATCACAACACTTGGAGACTACATTGGGGACACGGTGTATACTTGCCACACCCATAAGTATAGTTCATTGCTGAATTTGATCCTTCCTCTAGTGGATTCGACTCTACTTACTATATACTATGTGAGACCTTGATATCTGAGTCGATGGATCAGATTTTAGTAGTGGCCCTAGAACATGTATAACGTCCCAATAGTTACTAAGAGAAGGCTTTGATAGGAATAAAACCTTTCCGTTTGGTCATCTGGACATAAAGGATATAACTATTGTTTAACGACCCAGGAAAGATACGTTCTTTCTGAAACTTGAACCAGGGATATGTTTGTAATTTCACCTTCAACTACATTAAATTTTTATTGAATTCATCTTGACATTGATAATTTTGCAATGTCTCCTGAAATGTTGTCTTCGAAGCATAAAAATCCGAAGTGAAACCCGAACCCTCTTATTTTTTAATACCTCGTATTAATGTTATTATAGGTATGAATTTGAGGAATTATGAAAATAATTACTATATAGAGATTTTGAGACAATTTTTGGTGATTGAAGACTTGAATTAAGTTTAAAGGTGAGATTATCGATATTCAAGAATTTTCTCAGAAATTTTAGAAGGGTATTTTGGTACCTAAGGATTTTTTCAAATATGAATTTTGAGATATTATATTTATTATTAATTTCATAATTATGAGAAAAATAATTTAATTATTTTAGAGTGTTCTAATATTTTTAAGGAATTTATCAAAATTTTTTGGATATTTTTTGTGGTAGTATACTAATTATTAGGAATTTTGTTCAATTTCTATGAATTTAAGATATTAATTATTATTATTATTATTATTATTATTATTATTATTATTATCAAAATAACCGAGCTTGGTCAAAATAACAAGCACCTCTATTGTGTTGATTTGGCTGCAACCTAAGAGTAGAAACCCTAATTATCCATCTTTAAATGATGTCGTTTCTTTTTAGAACTGAACAATGTTGTATTGCCTCCGAGATTAGTTTTCAGCTGAGAAGCCCAAGCACCGTATACGTACCCAACACCCCATCTGTTTTTCCGACCTACCCACACGTGGCTAAAGTGAGTCTAGTGAAGGAGTCACGTGTGGGTATAGCCTGAATTGGCTTGTAAACCTCCTAGAACTATTCAAAATTGGCAAGGGAAGAAGAGAGGGAGAGCTGCAAGTGAACTGCGAGTGAAACAAAGTGATTTTCCAGTGAGATTCAAGTAAGATTCTTGCCTTGAAACTTGGGCCCTTAGATTTTTGATTTCGTAGTTTTAGTAGGTTAAATCTTGTGTTTAATGCGTGAGTTTGATTCGATTAAATGAGAGCTATGTTTTGATGTGTTTATTGGAATCATTGGTTGCATAATCAGATAAATCGGTGCGAAGGGAGATGAATTTTTTGGTAGGGTTTACAGGGGATATCGAGCGGAAGGTTAGGGGTGACCTCGGACAACGAGTTGTCCAAGAATGTCCTGACGACAGGTCGGCTAAGAACAGATATAAATTACGAGTCATTTAATGCGAATTAGGAGACAAGTTGTTTAATAGCCCAACTATATGACTTGCCATCTAAGTGAGTAAGAAATACATGTAGTTTAAAATAAATAATGAATTATAGGTTGTTTATGTATAAAATGAATGGCATGTAGATCAATGGGCAAATAATGACTGGTCATTTAAAGGATGGGTATGTAGATTCAGCCTGAGCCGGAGGCTTGGACGAGTCGTGGCAAGCTTAGAGCAATCCATATGTCGGATAGTAAGAAAATCAAAAGAAATTAGATAGAAAAGCTAAAAATTAAAGAAAATTAAAGGAAAAATAGAAAGAAGAGGGATAAAAATATGGAAAAATATTAAAAAGTGTAAGGAATCCAATGGTATCAAATTCTTAGAACTTTGAGTTTGTTTGTTGGGTCAAATAAATCAAAGAAGTCGATGAAAAATATGGGAAAAATAAAAAGAGATCGAAAATTGTGTCCAAGTCGATGTTTAGATGATATCGATATGATTAAAGGATCAATAGTGTAAATTTAAGGATTTTGGCTTGATTTGAGATTAAAAGAAGATGGATTTTCGAATTGACAGGTACAAAACTAAATTGAGAAAGGATATCTTCTCAGGAATCAGATGCCAAGGAAGAACTGGTACCGTAAATTGTGAGTGGTTGGTTGTATGTGCCTCACATTCATACATTTATAACTAAATTAAAAAATATAATCCAATAACCAAGATGACAAGAACATGCATATCTAGGCAAGTGATGAGTTGTCGTTGGTTGCCTTAATTTGCTTGAATTATATGAAATAATATTATAAATGTATAATTGTTGCCTTGTATAATGAATTTATCTAATAATGATGTGATAGCAGCATACGTTTGCATAGGGTAACCTATACAACCCATGAGAGCTCTCCGGGTCTGGTAGCTTGGCGTGGAGATGCCTGACCACGAGGGATAAGGTTGGACGGGGTTTATCATTTTAATGTATACTTAATAACCATTCTTGCAGGTTCGGGGAATCGTTTAGGTGGAGCTACCATCACCTATTATCCTGGCATTGTTAGTGGAATTGAGCTGTAAAAATATGTTGACAAATTACATAATTGTTTAAATATAAGGAGGGATCAAAGGAATTCACCTAGGTTACCACTGACAAATCCTAGTCTTATCCAGGGCCTGGAAAGATTACAAAAGTATGCCAGCCCAAACATGTCTTATGTGCTCACTTAAGAAGGAATTCCATTATTAGATAATTATAATTGCTTGTGTTTGTTTTATTTATTGAGTTATGTGCATTTTGATTTCCTTGCTTTTGTTATGATTATACAAATGTGTGCAACCCTTGAACATAATGAAAGTATTTGTGTTTCCTGACCACTCACCTAATAGGTTTTTGCTAGATCGATAGATTTGCTTTGTGCAAGAGACTTATAGGTAAAGACTTGAGGGATCAGTTCAATCCCAGCACACTTGTGGTCAGTATATATATAGTGTGTTATCGTATGGGTGATGGTATGGCATGCACATGTACTCTTGTTTTTTTGAATCATCTATCTTGTGCATGTAGCTAGAATAGTTGTGGTTTGAGGCTTGTACTAATGTACAAAAAATAATATAAATTGAAAAAGTTGACTAATCTTAGGGAAAATACCACCCGAATGGCACTATTTTACATTATATTTCCGCTGCACTTTCTATTGTTCGTTTTCAGATATTTATTATTGTTTCTAGCCTTGTAGACTTATTATATGTATTTGTTTTTGTAAAGCAGTGTATATAATAAGCCTACGACAGTTGTCACACAAAATTTTTGGGTTCAAGGCTTGAAAATTTTTCGTCGTAGCGGCGCATTATTTGTTAAATATAATTCTATTGATCATTTTTAATGTTGTGCCACTACTTTGATTATTAAACGTGTGGATGATAATCTTAGTAGTAGCAGAGCATATTCTCTCATTTATATAGAAGATTGGTTCTTTTGAAAAACTTTCACTAGGTTGGGTATTACCTTGGTTTGATTGATGCTAGGAATTGTCTAGAAACTTTTGCTTTGTTAACATATTGCTGCATAGTTTGTTATCTTTAAATTTTGCTTCTTTTTTTCTGACTTCCCGACTCTCTTTCTTGAATTCATTGAAGAATGAAGTTAGGTTAGCTTAGTGGGTGAGGTAAGTAACCCCTGAACTATAGTAAAATAACAGAGTAAATAAGTCAGATGAAGTATTCCACCCATTAATAGGCTGGGATAATTAATGAACATGAGTTGGAAAAAAATTGTTAAGGGCATGCATTATTTTTCGGCATTCTAGGTAGAAGAGAAACATATGTATATCATGCTACTATAATTTTAGATGAGACAATCTGACCAAGGCTCAGGTGATTATTAGTGCTGTTTGATGATGTGCAAGGTTATGGCATACTTTGGATCTAGAAATTGTCCTTATGGAGGAGGAGATCCACCCCACCAGTCTCTTTAGTTTCCACCCCCTAAATTTTCTCCTCTTGAGGAATCCCTTCAACCTGACCCTAGTAGAAGAGTATCTTTATTTCGGGTCGTAACTAATGTTTTTGTGGAGGATGATATAGTGGAAGGGCGACAAGCAGTTTATTATGATGTGGTGAGTACCTTAGGAGTATTTGAAGTTGCACCTCCCCCTCGATTACCATAGGTATATCTAGTTCCAGAAAATAAAAGGAGACAAAACTTAGAGGAAGTACTTCCACTCAGTAAGGGACGGGGATATGGCTGAGGCCATAGGGGACGTATGATGAAAGACAAGCACTGCTTTCGGTGCCGAGGATATGGGCATATCACTTGAAGCTACCAAGTGATTGTAGGAGCAACTAGTGAAAGGGAACCTACACCCCCACCTTCTCCACCACCGTTAGAACCTTTTCATATGCCAGACCCCGACTACAGATGGACCTCGAACCCTACCTCAAGCTTGACCTCTACTGGCATCACATCAAACCCAAGTTCCTACTTCTATTCTTCTTCCCTTCCCACTGGAACATATTATCTGGACAATTCAGGTTAAAATGTGGTGGGTTCGGAGCAGAGCTCGTACATTGGAAGAGGTGTGTACCCTTACCCAGTTATTTTATGCCTTTTCATTATTTAGATGCATTACGTATTGATATATATGCTGCATTTTGGTGACCATATGATTATGATGTGTTGTGCTATAATTGGCATAGAGATTTGGAGATGTATTAACTAAATAAGTGGGATATTTAGAAGAATACATTTTAGAGTTTGATGTATTACTGAAAATTATAGTGAATATGAGGCAAGTTTGTGGTATTATAAGAAAGGGATCCTGGAGAAGAATAAGAATCAGATATCGAAATTGTTCAATAATTGTGAATAAGAAACATTGGGGAACAAAAGACTAGTTGTGTATGTCTATGTATTAGTCTCAGGAAAAGAACTTAAACTAGCGTGATTGAAGAAAACGAGAATGTCACGTAGGTATGGATGTATATGATATAGGAATGAGATTAGATGTATGAATTAATATAGATAAGTTTCGAGGATGAAATTCTTTATAAGGTGGGTAGAATGTGAGACCCTAGTATTTATATCGATGGATCAGATTTTAGTAGTGGGTGTAGAACATGTATAACGGACCAATAGTTATTAAGAGAAGGATTCAATAGAAATAAAACCTTCCTATTTAGTTGTTTGAGCTTACAGGATAAAGCAATTGTTTAACGACCCAAAAAAGATACGTTCTTTCTGTAACCCAAATCGGGGATATGTTTGTAATTTCATCTTTGATTATGTTAAATTTATTAAATTCCTTTTGATATTGATAACCTTGGAAAATATCTTCCGAATGTTATTTTTGAAGCCTGGGAATCCGAACTGAAACCCAAACCCTCCTATTTTCGAATACCTTGTATTAATGTTATTATAGGTATGAATTTAAGGAATTATGGTAATAATTACTATATGAAGATTTTGAGAAATGTTTTGGTGATTGAAAACTTAAATTAAGTTTAAAGGTGAGATATGGAGATCCAAGAATTTTCTCAAAAATTTCAGAAAGGTATTTTGGTAACCAAAGATTTTTTCAAAATATAATTTTTGATATATTATATTTATTATTAATTTTATAATTATTACAAAAATAATTAAACCATTTTGGAGTGTTTTAATATTTTTGAGAAATTTATCAAAATTTTCGGAGTATTTTTTGGGATAGTATACTAATTATTAGAAATTTTATACAATTTCTAGGAATTTTAGGTATAAATTAAATACATGTGTCCAACACCCCACTTGTTTATCCACATACCCACATGTGTCCGGAGTGAGTCCGGTGAAGGACCCACGCATGGGTATAGCCTTAATCGGCTTGTAAACCTCACTAGATCTGTGCAAAATTTGCGAGAGAAGAGGAGAGGGTGAGCTGCGAGCGAAATAGAGTGATTTTTTAGTGAGATTTGAGTAAGTTTCCTACACAGAAACTTGAGCTCTTGGATCTTTGATTTTGTAATTTTAGTCGGTTAATTTTGTGTTTGATGCATGAGTTTTATTCGGTTACATGAGAGCTATGTTTTAATGAGTCTATTGGAATCATTGGTTGCATAATCGGATAAATTAAAGTGAAGGGAGACGAATTTTCAGGTAGGGTTTACAGGGGATCTCGTTTGCTTGGAGGTTAGGGATGACCTTGGCTTACGGGTCATCTGAGGATGGCCCAACTACAAGTCGGCTAAGAATAGAAATAAGCTACGAGTCATTTAATGTGAATTGGGAGACAAGTTGTTTAATAGCCCTACCGTATGACGTATCGTCTAAGTGAAAATGAAATACATGTAGTTTAAAATAAATAATGAATGACATGTTGTTTACAGTGGAACTGAATGATAGATCGCTTAAGTATAAAGTGAATGAAATGTAGTTCAATGGACAAAAAAACGACAGGCCGTTCAAAGTATAGGTATGTAGGCTCGAACGAGTCATGACGTGCTCAGAGCGAGCCATGTGTAAGCATCCCAGAGGTTTGGGTGTAATGGAGCCATGCGCTCGTGTCACCACATGTCGATCTATAAGAAAATCAAAAGAAATTACAGAAATTAGATAGAAAAGCAAAAAATTAAAGAAAATTAAGAAAAATATAGAAATAAAAGAGGGAAAATATGAAAAATTAGGAAAAATATTAGAAAATGGCAGGGTTCCAATAGTATAAAATTTCTAGAAATTTGAGTTTGTATGATGGGTCAAATAAATCAAAGAAGTCGATGAAAAATGTGGGAAAAATGAAAAGAGATCGAAAATTGTTCCAAGTCGATGTTTAACCGATATCGATATGATTAAAGGATTAAAAGTGTACATTTACAGATTTTGGCTTGATTTGAGATTTAAGAGAAGATGGATTTTCTAATTGACAACTACAAAACAAAATCAAGATAGGGTATCTTTTTAGGAATCAGATCCCGAGGAACAACCGGAACCATAAACTGTGAGTGGTTGGTTATGTATACATGGCATTCATACGTTTATAACTAAATTAAGCAAGATAATTGAATAACCGAGATGATATGAATATGTATATCTAGGAAAGTGATGAGCTGTTGCTGATTGCCTTAATTTGCTTTAATTATCTGAAGTAATATTATAAGTGTATGATTGTTGCCTCGTATTATTAATTTATCGAATAATGATGTGATAGCAAATTATGTCTGCATAAGATAACCTATGCAATTCTTGAGAGCTCTCTAGATTTGGTAGCATGACGTGGAGATGCCAGATCACGAGGAATAAGGTTGAACGGGGTTTATCATTTTAATGTGCACTTAATAACCATTATTTAAGGTTTGAGGAATCATTTAGGTGGAGCTACCATCACTTAATGTCCTAGCATTGTCAGTGGCATTTGGTTGTAGAAATGTGTGGACAGATTACATAACTGTTTAAATATAAAGAGGGATTAAAGGAATTTATATAGGTTACCACTGACAAATTTTAGTCTTATCCAGAGCCCGGAAAGACTACGAGAGTACACCAACCCAAACATGCCTTGTGTGTTCACTTGAGAAGGAATTTCATAATTAGATAATTATAATTGCTTGTGTTTGTTTTATTTATTAAGTTATGTGTATTTTGGTTTCCTTGCTTTTGTTATGATTATATAAATGTGTACAAGCTGTGCTTGTACATAATGAAAGTATTTATATTTTCTGACCACTCACCTGGTAGGTTTCTCCCATATCGATAGATCTGGTTTGTGCAGGAGACTTATAGGAAAAGGCTTGAGAGATCAGTTTAGTCCCAGCACACTTGTGGTCAGTATATATATAGTGTGTTATCTTATGGGTGATGATATGGCATGTGCATGTACTCTTTGTTTCTTGTATCATCTGCCTTGTGTATATAACTTGCATGGTTGTGGTTTAAGGCTTGTACTAATGTAAATACAATAATGTAAATTGAAAAAATTGATTAATTTTAGGGCAAGTGTGAGGAAACCCTCCTTGGAAGAACAAAAAACAATGTAACTGGAGCAACGAATCTCCAACACACACTCATATATAAGGTATTGTCTTGGGAGAGCAACAAATCTCTTTGGCCCAAGGCCTAGCAAAACACGTTTAATCCCTGGCATGCTGCCATTGGGATTCGAACTACCACCCACTATGTTTTATTCCTACAAAGAGGATGCGTCTTACCAATTCAGTTGCCAGCTGAATTGGTAAGAGATGTCCTCCTTGCAGAAACAAAAGGCAGTGGGTTGGTGCTTCAAATCGTAGGGTTAGGGATTAAACGTATGTCACCAGGCCTTGGGATGGAGAGATTCGTTGCTCTTCCCAGACAATACCTTATATATGAATGTGAGTTGGAGATTCATTGCTCTAGTTATGTTGTTTGTTGTTCCTCCAACTCACACTCACACATAATGTATTGTTTGGGAAGAGCAACGAATCTCTCCGGCTCAAGGCTTAGTGAAACACATTTAATCCCTGGCATTGGGATTTGAACCACCACCCACTACCTTTTGTTCTTATAAGGAGGATGTCTCTTATGAATTCAGCTACCAATTGTGAGATCCAGCATCTGTAGGGAGTCAAGTTACCTGATCCCACATTGGAAAGAAGCGGGAGAGGTCTTGGGCTTATTTATGTTGTGTGATGGTATCATTTGTAACAAGATGTATCTTTTGGGGCATATGGCCAGAAACTCAACTGAGTGTTGTAGTTGTGATCCATCATGCGCACATATACGTCCGGGTCTACTGAGCTTGGGATTTGGGGGCCAGGTCATGACAGTAAGTGCCAACCGAACAACACTATTGTACATTATATTTCCACTAGACATTCTATTGTTCTTTTTTCGCTATCTATTATTGTTTCTAGCCTTGTAGGCTTATTATATGCATTGCTTATTGTGAAGCAGTGTATATAATGGGCCAAAGGTGGTTACTGCGATAAATTTTTGGGTTCAGGGTGTGACATACTATCTTATAAGCTAAGTGGATAATTTAGAGTGACTAATGACAACACCAAGAGAAGATATGGTATTGAAGTCTATACAACGACTAAACTCAATGAGTCTTTTATTTAATTCATTGTACCTGCTTAAATGTTCATCTGAATCAAATTGAAGAAGAGGATTTACTTCAAATGTTTGCTTCTTCTTTGACCTTTCTTTTGTTTTGGTCGTTCAATCATACTTCTCATAAGTTATATTCAACCACTGATAATGAAAATTTTTAAAAACACAAAGCATTACTCAGAAACTAACAGCATTATAAACAATGGTTATTGGGGAAAATATTGTAAAAAAAAAACTAACATGATGAATGAGTTCTTATGTTAGAGAGAGAGGATTTGCTTTGTTGTTGTGTGGGTTTTTAGAGAGAGGATCTGCTCTACTCTTGTGTGTGTTTTTGAGAGAATATGCTCTAATGTGGGTTTGAGAGTGTTTTAAGAAAATTGATGTTTGAAGTGGGTTTGACATGAATAAATCAGGTGTGTACACAGTCTCGTATAAAAATATACACACCTCTGTACCTTAGTTCGAGGCAGTACACGGGCTCTTAAATTTAGTACACGGGCGTGTACCTGGATGGTGTTACTCATGTACTATCTCATGCAATGTACATGACCTATGCCTTATAGTACACAACCGTGTACATGAAGTGTCATGCCCTATATTCTACCAAGGCATAGCAACTGTGGTATAGCTACTGTACAAAGTTAGATGGCTATCCTAAGAATGTACAATAACTATACAGGGCCAGAACAAAACTTGTTCAAATTTTATTCATCTTTCTAAATGCATAATGTGCCTGAATCCTCGATCATACCTTATAATTCGTACACACTTAGATAGTCTTCGATTTCAGACGAAGCCAATCTTTTTGCTCATTCTTAGGTAACCTATCAAACATGAGCATGGAAACCAGGTGAGTGGACATTTTCCTTACAAACTCTTTTAAATTTAAACAAAATTATGTATTTTACTTTAACCACATGATTTAGCATGCAAAAAACCAGAAGCATAGCTATGGACCATTTAGATCAATTTATAACAATACATCAACGACAAATCAAGGCAAAGCAATGTCATAAGATATCACAGCACATAACTCATAACCCCATCATCAAGATTACACTCGAGAAATGTTATCACATTCCACACGTATCTCAAATAGATAGAGATCTTATAGATCTCGGCATACATTACGTAGCCATATTAATAGATGGCTAGTATGATCAAGCCATTATCTTTGGTTAGTAGTATAATCACTCCCTTTTTATTAGGGTTTATACTCATACATAGTGGTTTAGGAACACATAGTAATCTAGGAATATATAATAATTTGATTTAACACCCAGTAATCTGATTTGCTAGGGTATCGTACCCCAGAATAGACTCATACTTTTGTATTCCTTAGAGGTTAAGGTATTGAAAACTGACTCATCTCATAATCCCTATTCCTTTCATTATACTAAGGTTAGAATAATGCTAATTTAACCCATATCGTATCTTTCATTCTATAAAGGTTAGTACATCGTTACTAACCAATCCTCAATCTTGACTTCTCATTATCATAAATTCTGCTTAATTAACCTTGAGTCGTCACTTATTTTATTTGCATATTCTTAATTTTCTTCTACCCTTATAATCTCTTTGATTTTCCTTTACAAATCTTAAGTGATAGGTTCTCAATTATCTTTCATTGATTCTTAAACAAGTTCTCAATATGAATTCTTTGGTTTTCTTAAGTTGGGTCGACCCTCTAATTGCTTCTTTCTCTTTTCATTTTGAATTTTGGTTCCTTATGTGGTAGTGTTATATTTTCAGCACGCTCAATATCCTTTCATAAGACTTGTCAGTCATATGTGATATTGTTAGGATATTTCCTTATAATTAGTAGAGTAAGGGTCTCTTATCAGTAGGATTTAAGTCCCTTAACATTCTTGATCTCTTGTTACTTCAATCACGATTTATGTTACTTAAGTGTTGATCTTTTCCAACATGAGATTTGATACTCTTCTCGTATGACCTTGAAGCCATACAAGGTATTCTTGATTTATTCTTAAAATTCTCACTAGGCACTACAATATTTTCTTTTCCTGTATCATGGTTATCTCAAGCATATTCGTAACATTCAAACACAAATCAAGAAATAACCACAAAATCATATCTCAATTCATTTAATGCATGTAATCAAGATTTGCCATGATTTAAGGAATTTCTCATCGATCATGCGTTTATGTGTGCAAGCAACTCACGAATATCACACATCACATGGAATCATTCTAGAATCATTTAAAATGATGGTAAGCAATTTCAAATCATCCACTCATAGTTTTGTCATCTCGATTTCCTTTTTCGACTCGATTTGTATCCGTTCCGGATTTCTGATACTCTTACTGTATACCTACACATAGAACCATAGTCCGATACTTAATATCAGCATACAAATCTTAATAGTATCATACTATATATTTCTAGGCCCTCAAACATGCCCTAGACGTTCGATGATTGCTCTCAGATTCAATCCGGATACTTTCTGTATTTTTTCTTAGTTACTGGAATCTTTTACTAATTTTTATACTTATCAAAATACATCAAAATTGTCCAAACTTTATATCATCAAACTCCTCATAATATTTTTTATTTTATAGAATTTTCTCAATTTCTTTCTATTTTTTTCTGATTTTAAACCATTTATGCCATTTTTATTTTTCTGGTCAAAGTCAACATGCTACATGACCCGGCCACGTTCAACCCTAATTTGACCCAAAGTTGACCCAATACCGAGCCTGAACCAACCATACCAAACTGAACCCAATGACATATCTCTCGCCTTGTACCTAGACGACAAGTCATTTGTTCCATCCATAAATGACTTGTCGCACAAACGGCCTGCGGACGACACATCGTCTATAGTCGTCTTCTTCCTCTCGCACCCATCTTTTTCCAGCAAACCCTAGTTTCTTATCCCGTAAAACACTTGATAATTCTTTAAAAAACCTACTCTATAAGATTCCCCACACAATCACAAACTTAAACATGCATAACTCATAGTATATCAAACTCAGAATCATGATATCGACAGAACAAGATTTTTCGACAAAGAACGGTGATACTTACCATTTTTATGAACATAAATCAAACAAGATTTTCTGACAAAGAACGGTGATACTTACCATTTTATGAACAGAAATTATGCGGACACACTCACATTAGTGAAGCAAAGATGATGTGGGGATCAAATTCAAATTTTTGGGGTTGAATGTCCAAAGGCCCGATTCCTGATTGAAATCAGGATAAGTCCTTGCCTTAGTCGGTGGGTCACTGGACAAGAAAAACCAACAACCATCCCGAATGTGATGTGGCATCATTTCACCTTTTCGTGAAACGAAGTCGTTTTGATATGAAAGAAGCACTCTTGGCTCAAGGCCGAGCTCATCAAAACATTGGGCATCTTGCCGTTTTGCACAATTTGGTCAAAACAACGAGATATCCCGCATTTTGACTTTTCCTCCCTTCTTTTTTCTTTATAACAATATAATAATATAAATATTATTTATTTTTAATTTATTTAAATATTTAATAATTCATGAAAAATAACATAAAAATCAGAAAAATACTCTAAAAATACTATAGACTCCTTATGAATAGTAAAGTCTAATTAAATTAAAAAATTATATTTTTCTCATATATATAATTTTCTAAAAATTATAATGTTAAATGATATTTTTAATAAAACTACTAATAATTAGAAATATCTTCCTAAAAATTTCTAAATATTAATATTCAATCTAAGGAGCTATTCATGGTCATAACCATCAAAATTACTCTTGTATCTTATCCTTTTTGTTTTTATATTGTATATATACATGATTTCATTTATATAATTCCCTAATTATCATGTAATCATTATTTTCAAAAAATTTATTAACTCCTAGTCATTTCTTATAGTGTGTATAATTTTCTCATGAGTTTCAGAGGATAGACTCAAAGGCCTAAGTCATCAAAAGATTTGGATTACAAGATTGATAGGTATTGAGGTTTGAAAAGACGAAATTAATATTGGATACCGAGTTCTAAGGATTACACCTTTCGAGACTTTTTCGAAGGTGTCAGAAACCAAGAACCACACCTGTGAGTCCAAATGACTCAATAGGAGATAGTATGAATATAATTTCTAAATTGGATTCTTTCGAGCCGTACACTTACATTATAGCCTGACAACTATTAATTTTTGTCTTCACCTATCTATTATTCATACTTATCCGTCTCAATTGTATCTGTACCTTCTTATACTTCTGGCTCATAGATCATGGGCTTACCAAGTTAATATTTATCGGATTTTTGGGCTTAAGACCCAACCCTCTAAGATATGAAACCTCACATGAAGTCCCTGACCGTGTACTTCTATATGTTTTTTATCAGAAAAGTACAAAGCTTGTGATTTGGTGTACATGACCATGTACTTTATTTTCAAGGAAGTACATAAGTTCCTCAGTAAGGTACACAGGTGTGTAACTAGATGGTAATGTCCATGTATTATGTTATGCTATGTACATGGCCTATGCCTTAAAAGTATAAGTTTGTGTACATTAAGTCAAAGGCAGTGTACCTATGTATGTTTTTAAACCGATGAGTACACAGCTTATATATTAACATACACGATCGTGTACATTAAGACCCAAGACGTGTACCTCTTTATATTTTTTAGTCTAAAGGTACACTACTTGTGACTTACTGTATACGACCGCATATCTTTTTTACGAGGCAATACATGGGATTCTTTAGTAAGGTCCATGGGTGTGTAATTAGATGGTGATGCTCGTGTACTGTCTTGTGCTATGTACACGACTTGTGCCTTATAGTACACAACTGTGTATAGTAAGTCGCAGGTCTTATACCTATGCATAATTTTTAGCTAAACACTACACGGCCTGTGACTTAGTGTACGCGATTATGTACCTTATTTTTGAGGTAGTACACGGGTTCCTCACTCAAGTACACGAGCATGTAACTAGATGGTAATGGCCATGTACTATCTTGTGCTATGCATATGGCTATGTACATTATGTCATGCCCCAGACCGCAAAATTTTATGCGAAAATCACCATAACCCACTATGTACACTTCTAAAACACGTAGTAGCACACATAGTAAACCTACAAGGCTAGAAAAGGAAATTAATAGCAGGGATGCTATTAACAAATAAGCATTTATAAAACAAGCAGCCGAAATGAAATAAAGATACAATATCCTCCAGAAGACATTATGTTATATACATCAAGACTTGGTCACACTACCATTTGTATGATTTACATCTTTTTTATCCTTATTTTGTTTCCTTGATCCCTATATGTTATGAATACATACTAGGGAAATATACATCATGTACATAGTATACTTGAACTTAAAGAAATCTTGACCTTATCTTGTGCTATTTTTCGACAATTTATCCGTCTGAGGAGAATCCATGACCATCTTCAATCCTAGTCAATCATAAATCCAAAGATCTGGCAGAACCTTTCCAAGTGAGCAGATAGAAAAAAACATGCATAACATATCACATACATTCACATAATTAGTTTATTGACATTCTAGCACTCATTCAAAGCATCAACGAGTCAAAGAGCACAATCATAACCAATACACTTAGCAATAGTAAGAATTTTCAGGCATTTATGACCATTACTGTGCTGACAATATCTCTTATTCCATCTATGTTCTAGGATTAAGACTGAGATTGGTCAGTGGTACTTCATGCGACATCTTGTGTCTTTTCTCTCATTATTTCATATGTGATAATTTGGTATGTCCCAATAGGAGGTGCATAACTCTTGGCCCAGACCACTGACGATGCTAGGGTAATAGGTGATGGTAGCTCCACCTATGTAGTCCTCACACTAGGATTTCTTGTTATACATTCAATTAACAAAATAAATAGTCTCCATCCCTCCTTATTACTCCATTGGAAAGTCCATACCCTACTACCATACTCGAAGAGCTCTCATGAGTCACATATGTTATCCTATGCTACTGTAATGCATGATTCATCTTATGATTCCATATGCGACTCGATATTACACTTACACTTGAATATCATATCTCAAAATTTTATACCAAGCATAGCATTTGAAGCATGCAATATGTCGTTTTATTTAATAACACTTGCCTTTATGCTCATACAACATTTGAGATAATTTATTAATTACTTTTAATCATAATTATTTACTCATGCCATTGACGTGCAGTCATAGGTCACATAAATTAATACATGTTCTTCTTGATGGGTAGCAAGTGGAAGCAGGGTCGAATCTTCTGGAGAGTTGGGATCAAGAGTGATCATGGAAGATTGCCTCTGAGCCATGTCCTCGGCTCCTTAAAAATAAAAATGAAAATCTGCATAAACATGTTATAACTAATAGAAAATATTGTAAATAAAAGGGAGAAATGGAATTTGATTGTAGAATTTTCTTAAGTTAACAGTATTATCTAGCTCCGATGGTTGTTTGTCACTAAACCGTGGTCACAAGCCAATAGAAATCGTAATTTTCTTTTTCTCAAAAACCTCAAACAAAGCTACCAGATATAACCGTAGCACTTCAGAGGCTCGGTACAACCAGAGGCCCTTTTGCTTGCCTGTCTTTGATTTCAAGACCTTGGATTGCTAACATAGTAAATCTTTGGACTTACTCACTCTCTTGTGTATTACTCACAAATTAATCAGTTCACACAAGCTCTCCACCGGTGTGTCACTCAATTGAGAGGTCACTTTAGCAAAAAGTGAATCGTTAGTGGTTTCAATTGTAAGAAACTATTCTATTGAATTGGCCAGAGACAATGAGAATAGATCAATGGAATTGTATAGAGGGTAAGAGAAAAAAAATGAATCAAATACAGCGAATAAGAATAGAGACTCTCAGAGGGCACGGGACATTCAAACTACCAGAACTAGATTAAAGAAATCTGGCCGGTTATAGTTGCAAAAAGAGAAAAAGTAGAAAATTAAGAACTAGAGCTTGTGATGCCTAGCCACATGCGGCTTGGACTTTTATAATGAAAAAGGATTATGCAGGATGCATAAAAGATCATCCAACATTCAAGTATATGATTATCCAAAACAGAAGATAATGATTATCTATTTCTGGATTTTTCAGAGGTTTCCGATGAGCACACGCATCGAAGGTCATAGCCAAATCAAACATTTTCTCTCAAAATAACTCCTCAATTCCTGAAAATATCTCAAATGCTGATATTTAGGTTAGTTTATCAAAAGATAATCAAAACATATCGTATCACAATCACTTATCTTAAAATAACTAAATAAAATATGTAAAAATAATAGGTTATCATATGTCCTCATACTTATGTTATGCTTGTCCCTAAGTATGCAGCATGTATAAAAGAATTTGAATCTACAAACCACGCAACTATATTGTCGAATCTACCCTCGATCGACTTATACTCATCTGAGACCTTGAGTTGTTCAAAATATGAGAACTACTAGTATGTTCAATCAAATACACACAATTTGGATAGTGAATATCCTACTGAATCCAAGGGTCGGTGTTTAAATTACTCAGTATTAATTCACAGTCAATAGACTGCCATATGCTTGCCATTATACCTAAACTCCACTTCGCAGAACATTACATATAGAAATCAATGGATCGTTCCTTTGGTTGTAATGGGGTTGTGGTTAAGGTGAGTCGAGGGCTCTATTAAAGGCTAAGCAGTCAGTCAAAAAATTTCCAAATCATACAAGAATTTAATATTTTTCAGTCTCGTCTCTTTTTTTCTTATGTTTTCCTCGTTTTCTTTGTCTTTTGACAAGTCTACTAAGATTCATCTCTATTGTCCCTCGATTTCTATCTGGAGATTTTTTGTGATGTACTCCTTCCCCTTTTTTGTGCAGGTTATCTATTTCTCTTTGTATTTGAATCATCTGAGGGCTTGCCTGAGATGCATTTATCATTCTTTATCTTTAAGGAATGTATATAATTTCAGAGACCTTCGTTTGTTCTTGTATGTCTAAATAATTTTGACTAACAATTGGGACTTAGAAACATAAGGATAAAAAATCAGATTGGGTTTAGCTTCAAGTCTTGGGTGAATGAGGTTTTGGCTCAAGGAGCTTCTCTAGAGGGTAATATTTAAAAGGGTGGTTCATAATCAAGAAAAATCCTTCATCACAATTGGCTAAAACCTATTATGCTCAAGTCATCTCCTTACGTGTAAAATCCTATTTGAGCTTTGCCAAGGCATATATGGCAAGTTCTAGATTCTATCAACACATGAAGACCTCTTAAAAAAAATAAAAACTTCCTAAGGTAGAAAATATGCCTCAATAAGCTCACGTCTCACAAATATACGTATGTGTATGATCGAATTTCATATCATATAGTTATTCTAATATTTGTTGATCCAAGACCTTAGACAAAATTTTTTAATAAAAAGTAGAGACTTCTATACAATCATGGCAATTTAATTAGGATCATAATCATAGGCAATCCGCACAGGTCACAAAGCATCATGCATCGATAATGTCATGCCCCGAAATCAACCAAGATGTAACTATCGTCATATAGCTATTGTACAAACTTAGATGGCCCTCCTAAGATTATACAATAACCCTAACGAAACCAGTTTATTTTTTTTTGTATTTAAGTGCATAATGTGCCTCGGAAGCAATCCCAAGAACTAACAAAACATATTGAAACAAACGAACATGCAGAATTTACATCATCTTAAACACGAATCAAAATCATGATTTAATTATTAAAAAATCATGGGATCCTAATTTACGATACATGCACATATGAAATATCTTATGCATCTAGTCCATAAGTGTTAATTCGAATCCTCAACCATACCTTGTATCACATACTCGATCAGAGTCTTTGTGATCTGGGGCAAAGCCGATCCTTTGGCTCTAACTCAGGAAAACCTATCAAGCACTGGCATGAAAACCAGGTGAATAGACGTTTTCCTTTACGAATTATTTTAAAACTAAAACAAGATTTTGTATTATTTGAATCGAAAGACTTGGCAAATACAAAATCCTAAATCATGACCAAGGATCATTCAAACCCATTCATAACAATGCATCAATGACAAATCACAGCAAAGCAAGGCCGCACAAAATCACAACATACAATGAAAGACCCCATTATTAAGGTCACACTCAAGCAATATCATCATACATCACACACATCATAAATAAACAGAGATCATATAGATCTCAGCTCACAACCAATAGTCGTTCTTATAGGTGGCTAATATAGTCAACCTTTATTGCAGGTTGATAGTATAGCCTCTCTCTCTCATTCTATACTCGGGTTTAAAATCACACACAGTAATCTGAACACGTAGTAATCTAGAAACACATAGTAATCTGAGGTAACACTCAGTAATCTGATATGCTGGGGTGATCAATCCTAAGATATGTCCATACACTATACTTCCCTAAGGTTAGAGTATTTTTAGTCGACTAGTTCCATAGTCACTATTCCTTTTGTTCCACTAGGGTTAGTGTCGTCTAAATTTACCTTTCTTTTTGTTTCACTAAGATTAATATCCCGTAGACTAACCTTCCTTGATCCTTCGTCTCTTTTTGAGATAATTCTGTTTGTTTAGTCTCGAATTAATGTTCACCTTGTTTGTATTTTCTTAATTACTTATGCTTTTATAATTTCTTACTCCATTTGTCCCTTTTTGTAAGAATCTATTTAATAATTTTCTGATTTCTTTTCATTAATGCGTGGATAAATTCTTATTAAAAATCTTTTGAGTTTTCCTAGGCTGCGTCGACCCTCTATGTATTGTTTTTCTCTTATTTTGAATTTCGTTTTCTTATACGGTTGTGCTATAAACTTATTAAAATTAGTATCCTTTCGTATGACTAGTTAGTCATATGAGACATTGTTAGGATGTTTTTTATAATCCGTAGATTAGGATTTTTA
Organism: Passiflora organensis; assembly: GCA_019739055.1. Taxonomy (NCBI): domain Eukaryota; kingdom Viridiplantae; phylum Streptophyta; class Magnoliopsida; order Malpighiales; family Passifloraceae; genus Passiflora; species Passiflora organensis. Next base: position 3,158,852 of record JAEPBF010000103.1, read on the forward strand.
TCAACAGGAATTTAATTCCTTAAAATTCTCAATTTATTTCTATTTTAATTATTATCTTAGTTTCTCCAGTGTTACACTTTTCCAACACGGCGTTCATTATTCTTCTCGTATAACCTTGAGGCCGTTACAAGGTATTTTGTTAAGTTTTTTTTCTAAAATTCCCCACTTTCCAGTTTAATATTGTCGTTTCCCACATCATTGTTCTTTCAATCATGTTCCAAACATTCAATTATGGTTCAGAACATAACCATGGAAACAAGTATCAATCAAATCAAATGCATGAATTCAAGCTTTGCCATGATTTAAGGAATTTTCTATTGATCATGCATTTAAATGTGCAAAAGATTCATGGATATCACGCATCATGTAAAATCAATTCAAATTCATTTAAAATGATGGGAATTTAAAATTAAAATTGTCCACTCATAGTTTTTTCTTCCCGATTTCCTTCTTGAATCCAATCTGCATTCCTGATACTTTTACTATAACCTACACATACAATCGCAATCCAATCCTTAATACCATTATACAAATCCTAATAATCTGATAATAGACACTCCTAACACTTCAAACCTATCCTAGGAACCCAAAGATCGCTCTTATATTCAATCTAGGTAGTTTTGTATTTTTTTTTAATTTTCAGAAACTTTTACTAATTTTTATACCTATCAAAATTCATCAAAGTCATCAAAATTTTAAACCATCAGATTTTTTATAATTTTTTCTATTTTCTAGAATTTTTTTTCATATTTTTTCCCTAATTTATTTTTATTTTTCCTGATTTTTTATTATTTTTTACCAATTTTCTAATTTTGGTCAAAGTCAACGTATCATTCTGTGACATTGCCACATTTAAATCAAATTTGGCCCGGTACCAACCCAGAATTGAACTAGAACCAGGCTTAGCAAACCATACTAAACGACATGTCGCCTGCTCCACAACTATACGACATTTCATTTAACATGCCCTCAAAGCGACATGTTTTTTGGACGACCTACGGACGACACATTGTCTGCAGTCGTCTTCTTCCCCTCACCAAACCTGCTAATCACAGGTCTAGGGTTTTCTCCATAACCCATTTTCGCCAAACATATACTTTTATTACTCAAAAACTGAATCAATCCAAAGTACTACCAACCCCAAACATTTATATACCGATTTTATGCTAATTCACTCACCCAAACCTCACGATTTCAAGCAAAGTAATCTCATCATTTCAAATGAGAGAGAGAAGAAGATGCTCACCTATGTCGGCCAGAAATTGAGTAAAAGACAAATCTGCACTAGTGGAAAACAAGGCGCACGCTTTGAAGGGAAGAATTTAAGTTTTCAGTGCTATGGGTGAAAATGCCTAAATCCTGATTGTAAATGAGATAAGGTTGCCTCAGTCGGTGGGTCGCCGGACAAGCACAAACCGGCAACATTCCCAACGAGAGATGAAACAACATCATTCTAAAATGAACGACACAGGCACGGCTTAAGGTCGGGCCTGTCAAAACGGCAGGTCTCACTGCCATTTTGACTAACTTGTCAAAACGGCAAGACTTGCTGCATTTTGACTCTTTGCATTTTATTTCCTTTTTTTCTTATAAAAAGTAATATTATTATATTATTTTTTAAAAATTTGTTAAATATTTATAAATTCGTAACAAATATCCTATAAATCAGAAAAATACACCGAAAAATGCTACAGGTTCCTTATAAATAGTAAAATTTAATTATCTTAAAAATTATATTTTCTTTATTTATAAAATTTACTAAAAAATAAAATACCCGATGATATTTATTAGAAAATACTAATAATTATAAATACTATTCCAAAAATTTCTAAATATCAATATTCAATCTGTGGACCTATCCATAGTCCTAAACCATCAAAATTATTCTTGTTCCATACCCTTTCCATTTTTATATCATCTATTTACATAATCCTATATATATAAAATTCTTAAATTATCCCGTAATTATTGTTTTGAATATTGTAAACAGTTTGATTTCATTTCTTATAACGTTATTACTTCTTATGAGTCTCAAAAGGTAGACTCTAGAGTCTTAGTAATCAAATGACTCAGATTACAAAATAGATGGGTGTCGGGTGTGAAAAGACGAAATTATCCCTGGATACTGAGTTCTAAGAGATACACTGTTCGAGGCTCTTTCGGAGGTATCAGAAGCTCAAAAAATATACATGTGAGTCTAAATGACCCGACAGATCAGAGTACGGACACAATGCCTAAATCGGCTTCTATCGAGTTGTACACTTACGTCAACACCCGACAACTGTTAGTTTCGGTATTCACTGATCTTACATTCTTACTTATCTATTTCTACGCCATCTATAACTTCTTGCAACCTTGGCCCATGGGTTATGGGCTTATCGATTTATGTTTTATCGGGTTATTGGGCTTAAGGCCCAACCTGCAAAATTACGAGATCTCACAGATAACACACCTCCTCATATTGAAACAAGGCTTGTCTCTAAGCATTTATATGAGTCATAAAATAAAAATATAAATTAAAGTAAATTAGTAAAATTCATAAACAAAACTAAAATAAACAAGTTAATAAAACATAATTAAAAGAACCTGTATGGTTGATTGTGGAACTAAGGTGTGGGTAGTGACCGGTCCAATCCCATCACCACCTTTAACATCTCCATTATCTCCTCCTGTCGCCATGATATCTTACTAAATTTCTCATTCGCTAGTGTAAGCCATGCTTGCAATGAAATTGACATCTGTTGGCTTGAAGATGCATCAGCTGTGGTAAAGTCTCTCGAGCCCTCTATTGTGGATGGTTTCCCTAGGGGACAAGATTTGTGGCTGAGCTTGATTTAGTGCGTCTGTGGTTCTGAGTTCTAGAATGTTAAGTGTGTAGCCAGAGGGTCCTCAAAGGTCTTGGCAAGAACCTTCTTTTTCCACTTTGCAGGTTCCTTCTTCAAGGACTTGGTAGAGGGATGAAATATCCTCATACTTGTCCTCCGAGCAAGAGGAAGTATCTCTACTTTCAAAGACTCATTGTTTTGCTCTAATTTTGCTAGAGACCTCAAGGAGCTTTTTGAGCTAGGTATTGGGTCAGTGTTCTTTGCGAAGAACTCAGGTGAAGCATATTTATTAGAGACATCAGGTGAAGCCTATTCATTAGAGACCTCAAGTGAAGCCTACTCATCAAAGACGTTCGAAAATAATAATAATAAAGAATCTTTGTAATCTTCTTCAAACTCTTGAATTTTTGGTCGAGTGTAATGCTTCTTTGTTGCGTTGTCATTAGAGAGCTCCGAAAGGTGTGTTGTTCCCTCAAGAGACTTTAAAATTTTCTTAGGTTCCTTTTTCCATGATGATGAATCCTCCGTGACCTCTAGGCCTTTCTTAGGTACTTTAACCAACTGAAGTTTGTTATGGATAGCTGGCAATGCAATGTACTGGAGGTATCGGACGACCTCCTTCTGAGTATATGGTTCAACAAAACTCACCATAAAAAGTGAAGCCCTCTGAATCTGGGTACTTCATAGCATCATAGAGGTTACACTTTATCTTATCACCATTGAACTCTATTGTTAGTGACCCATCATGTACATTGATTATTGTTTTAGAGGCCTTTAAGAATGGCCTTCCCAATAAGATCATCTGGGCATTATCGTTTGCCATCTCCATAACAAAGAAGTCAGATGGGAAAACTAGTCCCTTGACCTAGACAAGCAGATCCTCTAAGATCCCTACTAGAAGTACTAAGGATTGATTGGCAAATTGTATCAATTCCCCTTTCTTCTTTAATTGACCAAGATTCAAGGACTCGTAGACTGACAACGGCATGGCATTGATGGATGCTCTAAGGTCACACATGGCTTGCAAAACTTCCTTACCTCCGAGCCTGCAAGGAACAAAAAACATACCTAGATCGGTGCACTTTCTGGGTAACCTCCTCTGCAGGACCTCCAAGACATTCTCTCTATGGTGATCTAGTCGGAATCCCTCAGTTTCTAATTTTTGGTGCATAATTCTTTCAAAAACGTGGCATACTTGGGAATCTATTTGATTGACTCTAAGAGCAGAATATTGATTTCCACCTTTCTAAAGAACTCGAGTATGGTCTGCTCTTCAGTTTTCGTGCAAAAATTTTTGCCAATCGAGATGGAAATAGAGGTGGAACATTGATCTTAGATTGTGGGATCACTTCCAACTCGGCTTCTGGTCTACTGATAGGTTGCTTATTCTAGGCTCAACTATCCTTCTTTTTCCTGCTACTGGATGCTTCAGCTTAATCCAAAACCTTGGAATTGTGCACAGAAATCTTGTCTGTGGTCTCGGCTAGGATTGGTTCCTCTATGGTCTTGGTCGATACTGGTTCATCAGCGGTCTTGGCTGGGACTTGTTTGTCCGTGGTCTTCATTGTCTCATCAACTGCATCAGAGACAACTTGTTTCTGCTTATCTGATAACTTAGTATTTTTACATATTTTATTTAGTATTTATCTAGTTATTTTGAGATAAAAGATTATGATTTAGTATGTTTTGGTTATCTTTTAATAAACTTACCTAAAAATCAGCATTTAAGATACTTGCAGGAATTTAAGGGGTAATTTATGAAGAAAAGATTGGGATCATCTGTGACCTTCAATATTTTCGCACGCTCAACATACCTCCAAAAAATTCAAAAATAGATAGTCATTTATTTTGGATAAACATATATTTGAATTTTTGATGATCTTTTATGGATCCTGCATGATCCTTTTTGCACTATAAAAGTTCTAGCCGCATGTGGTCAGGCATGAGAAGCTCTAGTTTTAGTTTCTCTACTTTTTCTGTTTTTGCTACAACTACGACCAACTAGATTTCTTTAATTTAGTTTTGGTAGTTTAATTTCTCGAGCCCTCTGAGAGGCTCTGTTCTTATTTGCATTAATTGATTCATTCTATTTATCTTTCCCTCTAAGAGGCTCTGTTCTTATTTTCACGACCATGCACGTTAATAAAAAGACCATGTACCCATCGGCTAAAACATACACGGCCTGTGACTTAATGTGTGAGACCTCGAAAACTCTTAAGCTACTTGGGCCTGAAAGCCAAACTGATCAATATTAGTGCTCCTTAGTGTAAGGACCCACATTTTATATTACCGAATTTGCTCCTAATGAGACTCTTATCGCCGTGAAACCCAAACAAACCCAAAACCAAGACCTATCTGAATCCCACAAGGCTTATCCATCTAATTTCTGATTTTAGTATGTTCATTCTTTAAGTTTTTAAATTTTGGAGCATGATAGCATTGGTAAAAAAATCTGGATTCATACAGAGTGAATAAATCATTAGCGAAAGACTTTATGATTAATCAAAGGAACCACAACGCACAAGCCCGATAGGGATCTAAAAATCCAGTAAGTGAATCTGTAGTAAGTTTTCAAAACAATCAAACAAAGAAGACATTCTAAAAACTAGAAAGTGGTCCAATCAATCTTCATGTTATATGCACAAGTAATCAAAGAGGAAGTATGCAAATGTGATACGATATCGCCCCGCCGTGTAGCCTTGATTCTCACACACTGGTACCACAAACAGCGAATGCACCTAAGCCTGAAAAATGGTGAAAACAACAGGATGAGATTACAAGAATCTCAGTAGGGTCACAACATCATAAGATCTACAAAAATCTTAAACAAACATCTCCCAAAGAATATTAGATCATCCTGACACATTTAAGGGATATCATGCAATTCAAGAATCAACCAATAAGGTTAGGGTTGAAACTAAGGCTAAGGGTGGACCACAAACACTTCCAAAAATCATAAGTACATAGGCAGGAAAAACTCATCAATCATCTCGGCAATAGGAAAAGGGTATCCCCTCCCACCTGTGTTGTCCAAGGCTTCGCTACACAAAGGGTGAAAGGTTAGCACACAAGCTAATCAACAAGCCTATTCATCTTTCCAGCACACAAGATAAGGCATCTAGCAAGAACATAGGACTAGGCATCCTAACCAGCATGCAGTATTAGGGCATCCAAATCACAAAAGGATAAGGGCATCTTACCAGCACACAAGACAAAGCATCTAGCCAGCACACAAAACTAGGCATCCCCCGTGCGCAAGCTAGGGGTTGCCACCCATACGACTTCCATACCAGTAAGAACCTCTCTTCTCCCAAGAAGCATCAGCGTTTATCCCGAATGGCCACCGGAAAAGTACCCTAACACAAAAACACGTACAAACACACACAAGCAAGTACAAGACACAATACCACAACATGATATCCTCGATCATGTTAAAACACAATCAGCATGTTCAATAGACAAAATACATGTAAATTAGGTACTCACAACCTATCTCAAGAGTTCCTTATAGCCTAAGTGAGCCTCAAATCAATCCACAACTCATGCATACACTATCTCACATATATGCATACAAATATCAAGCACATGTACCGAAATTAACAAGCAATCAACAAGGATCTCTGGAGAAACTGATAAGGCATAGATTCTAACTCTCTTTTCTCTGAACAAGAAGCTATTCCTTTGCCTTTGTTCAAGGGTTCTGAACCACCTATAACATTATAAGGCAAAGACAAAAACAAACCAAGCATGCATACTCAATAATCAAGTAGATATCTTATTTTCTTACCAATTCCACTCACCAAACCTATCAGAAACTAGTGATCAGATGTCGCAGGTGCCTCCCCCTTGGATGTGTGATGTGATAGCCAAGAACTTAACAAGATCTTCAACCTGAATTACCATCGTAATTAACTATACAAATTTCGACACAAAGATAGGATTCACAAGAAAATTACTATTTCATGATTACAAGGTATAGGGGTTGTGATTTCATGATTACAAAGAAGGATTAGGTGCTCATAAGACATACAATCAAAAGGAACAAGATCAGAAACCAATAGGTTAGTCAATTGATCAAAGTCGGCAACAATAGAGCAAAGTGTAGGGCATGAAGATTTCATGTATAGGGAAGATTCAAAGGATGAATTCATGATATTACAATAGTAATGGATGCCAAACAATCATACGAACAAAAGAAACAACAACAGAAATCAATTGAATGAAGAATCACACAATTTTGATATTAAACCCTATAAATTATGACTAAATTTTTGACAAGGAAAAAATAACCTTATGATGATCAAACCAAGATAGATAGATATAGGATGAAAATAGCTTTCCAACAAGCTATAATTTGCAGAAATCCGACAAAGGATGAAAGAGTTATGCTAGGATGAAAGTTGGAAATTTTTGACAGCAATACGGTAAGGTTTAGGGTTTGATCGCTTGATAATTTTGTGTGTTTTTGGTGTGTAGGACAAGTTTTTCTGGCTACTCTTTATTTAGGGTGTAATAGGATTAGTTTCACTACTTTAAAGGCTAGATAAGGGAAGATAATCATTATAATTAAATTATGGAATTATCCTTCATTAATTTTAGGAATTTTATCACCTAAATTAAGATTGAACCAATAAGAAAATGAATCAAAGAGAAATGAAACTAGAAATGAATACTGAACCTGTAATACCAATTAGGCCATCACACATCCTTTTCCTCAGGGGCAAAACAGTCATTTTATCTGCACTGGTTTCTGGACTTCTAGGACTCAAAATTTGTAGTCTCACTTAAGTCTATATTCTAGGATGGATTATAAGTATGTGATTAGATTTGAACATTTTAGATGATGAATTTGGAATTTTGAAAAACTTTTATAATTATTGAGGAATTATTATTTATAAAATTTATAATCAACAAATAAAAGGGTGAATTATGTTCCTAATTTTGGCATTTAAGACCATAAATAGGTCTATTGGAGGTTTATGATGATTAATATTTTCACAAATATTTTGAATTTATAATTTGATTTATTATTATTTTTTAAAATATTTTATAACGTTTTTAATTTTTAATAAATTATAAATTTATGAAAAAAATAATTTCCTTATATTTCAGAATTTTAATGTTAATAAGGACTCTATAAAAATATTTCAGATATTTTTCAAAGGAATATAATATTTATTATATGTCTATTACTATTTATTAATATTTAAAAAATTAAAAAAAATATTCTTTTATTAATATTAAATATCTTATAATATTATATTCAGAAGTCAAAATGATAGGGTGCGGTGGTGCTTTCACCATTTGATCAAAACAACACAAGCCATGTTGTTTTGATTAAAAGCATAGAATGTGTGCATCTAAACCATAATATCATCGTTTCGGAGGCCCGAAACCATACCGTTTTATAGGAAAACTGCTTTTCCTTGAGGGCTTTCTCGTTTTCTGCTTGTTGCCGGTGACATAACAGGATAAGTGTCCTGTTACATGTAAGCTAGCGAATTCGTCTCCAAATCTCCTAGAAAGTGGCTCGAGAGTTTCCTCTCGAGCTTCCAACTTCATACTGGCAAATCTTAGGCTAATTCAGGCATTCTCAAGGCTGATTTTTGATAAGTTTGGTTTGTTGAAAATTAGACGTCGATCTACTTTCTTTTCTTGTAATAGTTTATGCAATTAAGTGATTCTAGGATGGTTTGGTTCAATTTTTGTTAGGTTTGTCTAGACATGAGAATTATTGAAGTTGGTTATGTGTATAGAGGATAGGGTTTTCGGAAAATTAAGGTTTCAGACGTGCTTGGGGTTCAGCTGGAGGTTTATGACGACCCAGTTAAATGATGGGTCGTCTTGTCCAGCTGATTTATATTATGTCGTTTGATAGAGGTTAAGAACGACTCGTCGCCTGCGAGTTTGAGTGACAAATCATTTATTAAGCTAAGAAAGCAGTTCAGGTATAGGAGTGGCATATGTCACCCTCGGGCATGTTCAATTATAAGAGTGGCAGGTCTGGTGCTACCACATCCTGTATTCGAATTTGTAAGGAAATTATTTAATTCAAAAATATATAAAAATAGCTAGAAATAGTATAAAATCAAGGAAAATAACAAAAAAAAAGCTAAATTCTTGAAAAATTATGACAAATACTATATTGAATTTAGAGTATAATGGTATGAGATTTTTAAGATTTTGAATTGATTTAATAGAATAAATAAATGATACAATTTTTTAAAAAATTAGGGAAAATAGAAAAATTTTCCAGATTGATCCTAAATTTGGTCTCAGACCGTGATTCATTATGTAGAGGGTTTAAAAATATTATTTTATATATTTATAACCTTTTAATATTTTTTTATTGAGGAATCGGTCTATAATTATACATTGATGTATACCTATAAATGCAGGACCTCAAAGAATCGGCCTAGGTTGCAGTTGAGGGCTATATGAACTTCAAAATCCGTGACTAGACAAACCTTTTTCAAATTGCTTGAATTGTTGGCTAATAACCCCATTATTTTTCAATATTTTATTTAGTATTTATCTAGTTATTTTGAGATAAAAGATTATAATTTGATATGTTTTGATTATCTTTTGATAAATTGACCTAAGAATTAGCATTTGAGATATTTACAGGAATTTAGGGGGTATTTTGAGCAAATATATCTGATTTGGCTGTGACATCTGATGCACGTGCTCATTGGAGACGTCCCAAAATTCAGGAAATAGATAATCATTATTTGTTTTGGACAAACATATATTTGAATTTTAGATGATCTTTTTTGGATAATGTGTGATCCTTTTTAACTGTAAAAGTCCTAGCCGCATATGGCCAAGCATCATAAGCTTTAGTTCTGAATTTTCTACTTTTTCTCTTTTTGCAACTATGGCCGGCTAGATTTCTCTAATTTAGTTCTAGTAGTTTGAATGTCCCGAGCTCTCTGAGAAGCTGTATTTTTATTTGCAGTATTTGATTTATTCAGTTTATTTTACCCTCTGCGTAATTTCATAGATCCAATCCCATTGTCTATGGAAAATTCAATAGGATAGTTTCTTACCATCAAAACTAATAACGATTCAATTTTAGCTAAAGTAACCCCTCCAGTGAGTGAAACACCGACGGAGAGCTTGAGTGAACGGATTAATAGGTGAGTGATACACAAGAGAGTGAGTAAGTTCAAGGATTGAGTACGTTAGCAATACAAGGTCTTAAAATCAAAGGAAGGCAAGTGAAAGGGCCTATGGTCATACTGAGGCCCTAGAGTGCCATGCTCATACCTGGTAGCCTTGTAGGAGGTCTCTGAGGAGAAAAAAATTGTGAGATCACGGAAAATTTTGAGGTGCTTGGGCTCGAAGCCCAATTAAAATATTCACGGATCGATGACAAACTCATAATTTAGTTTTGATGATTTAGATGGTAAGTTTTATTTTTGGAGAATTTTTATAATTACTTAGAATTTCTATTATTTTTTTATTGATGGTTGAAACATGAAAAGGTGAATCATATTAATGATTTTGGAATCCAAAACCATAGGTAGGTTCATTGATTGTTCAAAATGGTGGTGAATTTTCTGTGAATTTTCTAGGAATTTTCAGAGTTATAATTTGATTTATTATGATTTTTTTGTATTATATGATGAGATATTTGAATATTTAGAAAATTATAAGGATATAAAAATATTAATTAGATGGTACTAATGGATAGTACTATTCATAAAGATTTCAAAGAAAATTTTAAGCATTATTTTGAGTAATTTATGATTTATAATGAATTTTTATAGATTTATTTGAATTAAAAAATATTGATATTATTATTTTAAATTAGGGGTGGTGGGGGTGGTGGTGGGGAGAGCCTTTCAATAAAAAATGGCATCGTGTCTATGGAAAATCAAACAACGTCGTTTTGCTAGTAACAAGCTACCGCCTCGGAGTTTCTTGATTCTCTCCCATTTCCAGTGACAGAACGGTATAAGATCCTATTGTAACATTGACATGATTCATTCTATTCCCGAGTCTTGTTTTTCTCTCAAAAGCATTCTATTCCGAGCAATTCCGTGGCGATTCCGGCCTTCCATCGCCTGGTGTTTATTTGACTCATCAATGCTTTGAATGTGTGCCAATGTGCTACTATACACATGTATGATTGCATGTGAATTATTGTATTTGTTTTCTCATCCGCTCACCTGGCAGGTTTCTGCCAGATCTAGTGTTTGACTAGGAATGGAAAAGAAGATATGACCGTGGTCTTCATCCTAGTCAAACAGTCAACTCATCGAGGATAGCATACCGTCAGGTTAGAATTCCTAATATGGATGCTACTATTATATGTACATAGCATTAAATTCCCCTAGGTTGTATTGTTATGTCGTAAGCAACTCATGTAATTTGTGAACCCAAGGGTTATTTTAGAAATATTCCATAGTTTATTATAAAATTTTCAGCATATAAGTTTATAACATTACCCAGTGTATCTAAACCTCACCGTTGATAAATAAATCCTCTGTCGCATGATTGATTGTTCATATTATTACTACTCCGCTATTTATTATTTCTTTCTAGCCTCGTAGGCTTACTATATGCATTGTTGGATGTGATAGCAGTGTGTATAGTGGGCCTACGACTGTTGTCACGTCGTGAATTTTGAGGTCCGAGGCATGATAGCTAAAATGTTGCCGAAACGTTGTTTAATCATTATTCTTAGAAACTTATACATTTCTTATTCCTTACTACTTTGCTACCACTCATTCCTCGCCCGTGTGGGTGACAACTCTCGTGGTAGGGGACATAAGTTCATCATGCTCCGAAATCTTACCAATCCATTTCTGAGGTTTTGTGATACCATAAGTATGCCATGACTTCTTTTCATTAACCTTATCTGAAGTTAACCTACCCCGGACATCATTAGTACCCCTGGTCACATGTGTGCATTGCATTTTAGAAGCGATGTCATGCAATACCCATTTGAGTCAGATAGAATTTTTATCGATGGCGATGTATGTCTTTTTGATTTATTAATCATTTGAGCTTTGGTTTATATACTTAGATCTTAATGCCATTAATTATAAAACCATACCGCCATCTTAGGTTTGTTTGTTTGAGTAATAGTCTTTTGAAATCATTTCTATGACTTAAATTCTTGTTATCTTTGATTAAATTTGTTTGATGATTCTTGAGATCCCTTAATCGGGGGAGCTAATTGAGGTTAAATAATTTTGATTTTCCCTAATAATAAGTTGCATTTAGTCATGAGACTTATACAACCCCTTGACTATACCATAAAAGAATAATAACCAAGCCAGATGAAGAATTTCAACCACTAAAAGTGGAGAGGAATGTGTAGTCTTTGCGGCCCACTATTGAAAAAGAAAAAAAAGGACTCGTGTGGTCCGAATCTTCTTGTGTGTCATCCTAGAAAAGGGGAATCATGTGCATATTATATTAATCATTGATTGCAGTAAGACAGTTTGGAAGAAACCACGGTAGTAGATGGTTCTAAGATTCGAATTTGCAATGTAATAGCCTGTCTGCTGTGAAAATGACATAAATGATGTCATTGAGTTGGGTGAGACAAAAGATTATCTTGAGTTTAAGAAGTGAGTAGGATAAGTACATAAGGATCTTGTGAAATGTGTGGAACTATTGATTGCGATGTGATTGATGTCTTGGGATAATTAGATTATTGCTTTTGGATTATTCGGATACCGTTAATTTATCAAGAATAAGGATTAGACTATTGTATGATAGAAGTCAATAGACGTAATATGATTGCTTATTTGATGTTGAGATAAGGAATTGAATTGGGTTAAAATGGAGGTTCGATGGCGGCCGACTCTGAATTAGTTGTTGATTATTGGTTTTGGTGTACTAGTATCGGATCTATTAACAAAGTTCAGTAAATCATAAAACAGAATAATCCTATGAGTCGGTATGATTCTTCATACTCGACCATGTCTGATAACCAATGTTTTCTTTCTTGGAGTATTTCTTTGATTCAAGTATCCAATTGTGCCTCTATTAACAAAATTATGCTATATGATACTATATTTATTATGTGGATAGATCGACTCAGGGAAATAAACAGCATGAGGTGTGTATTCTACTCGTGTTTTGGAATAATTGAGGTTGCCTTATGATGTTGACATGTTAAATCGAATGATTTTAGATTGTTAAAGAAGAACTGTGATAGGCTCAATCCAATATGATTCAGACTTGAGAGATTTATTTTTCTGAAGTTGTTAAGGAAATAAGGATGACAGTGAGAAGCACAATGAGAATGTGATAGGAATAGCTTGAAGTTATAAGTTGATATGCTGATTTCAATATTCGTCATTAATTGTAACTCATGTTGGGATGAAAGCTTGACTAGCGTTGAGTTACAAGATGAAATGATTGTAGCAAGATCTTATAGTTAAGTTTAAATTGTGATTAATATGAAGTCATTTTTTTATTACAAGTGTTAAGTTGATACAGTCACATGTGATTATCAGAATGATAGTGTTAAGTGTTACTAGTTTGAGGATTAGTATTGTGTGTTGTGATTGTGATTTGAATTTTAAGAATAAACTTGGTCATGTTTGATGGAAATGATGGAAGAAATCTAAGTGTGCTATGTAATAGCTTGTAAGTGATGTAAATGTGGAGTGTAACTCGATATGTTGGGCTATATCAAGTTATTGGATTTTTATTGGTATTTTTGGTGATGAAAATAATGCTTGACAGTTGGGATCCTTGAAGAAATGTAATGTGACTGGTTTTAGATCATTAGTGAGAATGAGTTCGGATAAGACTCTTACGAGTCAAAATATGAAATAATTGTTTCATGTGTTTGAGGTTATTATGTATCGTAAGTATGCTTTGATTATATAATGAGAGAGAAAATTTTGCGATGATAAGATATGATATGTGATCTTGGTACGAAGAAAAGAATGCGATTGGTTATCGTATTCTGGATTATATTGTGTGATGAGATACGGAACTACTAGTATGGAGTAATCTTGGTATAAGCGAGTTTCAAGGACGAAACTTTTTATAAGGAGGGTAGGATGTGAAAGCCTGAAAATTTGAGGTGTTTGAGCCAGAAACCTCAATTAATAGTCCACGGGGTTTGATGACCTTAGGCCCATATTTGTGGATCGAAGATGAAGTCGCAAGCTGGTTTTTATCAATAGACGGTAAAATTTGATTTTTGAAGAATTTTTATAGTTTTTGGGGAATTATCGTTTTAATTCGATTAACGATCGAAATGTGAGATGACGGTCGCATTGATGGATATAGTAATTAGGACCATAAATGGGTTTATTGATGGTTTAGGATGGTTCGAAAATTTTCTCAGAATTTTTGGAATCGAGATTTTATTTATCTTGAAATTTTTACATTTTCAGATGAAGTATTTGAACTTTTAGAAACTAATTGGATGATGGAATGTTAATTTGATGATACCAATAGATAGTACTATTGTTTATAAGGATTCCTTAAAAAGTTTTGGTATATTTTTCAGAGTATCAGTTGATTTATTATGAAATTTTAAAGTTTTATTAGGATTTATAAATAATAAATATATATATTATTATTATTATTTTATATTTAAATATTATATATTATATAAATTAAACCTCAAAACGACATGCATGTGTGTCATTTTAACCAAGGTCAAAACCACTGCACAAGCGGTCATGCATTGTCTAAAGGGTTAAACGATGCCTTATTGGCTAAAGAACAGCTGTTTTGAATCGAGATAACAGAATCCCCCCCTTCTTGAACATCTTTTCATCTGCAAAGAATTCGAGTGAAGCTAAAAGAAGGAATCGGCAGAGTGCCTCTATCTAATAACCTGAAAAAAAGAAAGGAGTCAGGCAAGGGGTTGTCGCCTGGGCAGTCCCGGTCTCAGCTAGTTGATGGTGACCAAACGGGGTTATACCCCGTTACAGTCCTGTTTATGGTATACCTAGTGTCGAGCCTCAGAAAAGCATCCCTGACATCCCTCTCGTGCTTGTGAGTCTTCTCCAAGCGATTTCGTGGTGATTCCAGCCTTCCAACGGCCGGAATAAGGTAATATCTTCACCCAGAATCTAGGTGCTTATATCCTTTAGATTCATAGTTTTTATTCGGTGTAAATCGATGATTTCATGGGGGTTTGGTGCGGAATGAAGGGATCTAGGTGTTGGGAGTATTGTTATAGCATTTTGTTGCATGTATGGAGGTTTGACGAAATTGGGGAATTAGGGATTCGGCTTCTGAGGAAAGGTCATCTGGAGGTTGAAGATGACCTCGGACGACATGTCATCGAAGGTCCCTCCAGACAACAGGTAGTTTGATGGGTAATTAAACTACAGGTGGTAGGCTTCAGACGTGGACAACGTGTAGTGTTCAGGGGGAAGGCAGGCTCGGGCGAGACGTGGCACGCGGAGAAAGAGACACGTATCATGACCCTAAAAGTTCGGAGTCAGGCTTGGGGCACTCCTGGTACTGCTAGGTGGCACACGGAGATTGGTCAAAAATTTATAAAATGCTACAAAATAGGAAAATAGCATGAATTCGGGGAAAATAGCATAAAAAGAAACAAATTCTGAAAAAACTATGAAAAATATTAGAATGAATTTGGAGTCCAATGGTACAAAATTTAATAGGAATTGGAGTTGATTTAGTTGGTGATAAAAATACGACAAGTTTCATATTAATAAGGAAAAATAGAAAAACTTCCCAGTTTGACCTCGGGTTCGATTTAGGGCTGTAATCGATCGAGTAGAGGGTTCAGAAAGTGTTAATTTATGTATTTATAGCCCTCTAGTATTATCAATTAAGAATTGGATGTCGATATGTGTTGGAGGATACCTACTGTAAGACCCCTAATTTTGAGTCCTAGAAGTCCAGAAGCCAGTGCAGGTGAAAAGACGATTTTGCTCCTGAAGGAAAGGATGTGTGATGGCCGAAATTGGTAAGATTGTTTAGTAGTTAACTTTGTTTTAAATTCCCTTTGATCTAAGTTCTTATAGGTGGATAATTGCCTTAGAGATTGTCCTTATAGAGGGATAATTGTCTTAGAGATTAAAGACCCTAAAAATAGGAAAGATAATTTAGAGTTTAATTATCTGATAGATTATCTTATTATGATAAAGTGATTAAAAGTAGTAATCATAATTCTATACCTATTCATTATAAATAGGAAGCCAACCCCACGAAAATCATTCATAGAAAACTTACAAATTCGTATGAGCCTAAAACCCTATACCTCCCTATAGCCACCATAATTCGCAGAAACTTCAAACCAGCATAACTCACTCATCGTTAGTCGGATCTCTGCAAATAATAGCTTGTTGGAAATATCTCTTCATCCTCTTTCCAACCATCTTTTTTTTTTTTCAGGAGGTTAGTATTTCTTTGTCTAAAGTTAATTTGAAAATCGGCGGCGGAATTAGGTTTTCGCCAAATCTTCTTGAACTTCAAAATAGCATAATTTTCTAATCGTTTGTTAGATACTTAAAAATAATAGCTCGTTGGAAAGCTCGTTTCATCCTCTTTCCAACCATATATAAATAGCAGCTTTTATGTAAATATTTCCTTATTTAAGGTTAAGATGAAATCATCCTATGCTCTACTTTTAGCGACAAGATTTTCATAGTTAATTGGAATGGTAAATTCAGGTTGAATCTTGTTAAGTTCCTGGCTATCACATCACACATCCAAGGGGGAGGCACCTGCAACATCTGATTACTGGTTTTCTGATAGGTTTGGTGAGTGGTATTGGTAAGGAAATAGGGTATTCAATTGACTATTGAATATGCATGCTTAGTTTGCTTTTGTCTTTGCCTGGTGATAATTTAGGTGGTTCGGATTTACTTAATAAAGAAAAAGGAGTAGCTTCTTGTTCAGAGACAAGAGAGGTAGGATCTACGCCTCATCGGTTTCTCCAGAAACCCCTACTCTTTTCTTGATGTTTTTGTTACCTGCCCTTGTTGTATTGCTTGCGATTGGATTATAGGGTGAGAGTATGAAATTCGGAATGAGATATGAATCTCCTAGGCTATATCGAACCCCTGAGTTAGGAATTGAGTGCTTGGGATGCAATGGTTATGTGAATTGGAGAAGTTGATTGTGTTCTGACATGATTGAGGATACCCTGTTGTGGTATTATGCTTTGTACTTGCCTATGTGTGCTTGTACGTGTCTGTTTGTCAGGATCCTGTTCTGGTGGCCATTCGGGGTAAGCGCTGATGCTGCTAGGGAGAGAAGAGGTTCTTACTGGTATGGGAGTTGTATGGGCGGCAAATCCCAGCAAGAGCTCGCTGGAGGTCTGGTCCTTGTTTGGCCGGAACCCTGTCCTTGTGTGGCAGGAAGCCCTAGTAGGTATGTGACCTGGGATGACCTAGTAGGTATGTGACTAGGGAAGACTTGTCCGTGTGGGACTAGTCGACTTGTCCTTGCGATGACAAGATCAAAGGCTTACTGACTAGTTTGTGTGTTAACCATCTACCCTTTGTGCAGTAAGTTTTGGACAACACAGGTGGAAGGGGATGGCCTTTCTTCTTCATTGCCGAGGGCAATGTGATGAGTTTCACCTGCCTGTGTACTTCTGAGCTTTCAGAAGTTTTTGCAGTCCTCCCTCAGCCATAGATTCGGCCCTAACCTCTTTTGATTGGTTTTTGAATTGCGTGATCCCCTTTAGTTGTTTAGGAATGATCTTATGTGAATTGGGAGATTTGTGTTTAGGGATTCTGTAGATCTTATGATGCTGTAACCCTACTGAGATTCTTGTAATCTCAAACCGTTGTTTTTACCCTTTTTCAGGCTTAGGTACATTCACTGTTCGTGGTACCAGTGTGTGAGATCAAGGCTGCACGGCGGGACGATATCGCATCACATTTGCATACTTGTTACTTGCGCATATAACATGAATGATTGGGCAACTTTCTGATTTATTTTAAGCACTCTTCTTTACTTGCTATTTCCGAACCTTGATGAAGAATTTCTTGCTATTTATTTGGATCCCTATGGGACTTGTGTGTTATGAACCCAATGATTTGATTTAAGACTTCCGCTGATGTTTTATTTACTCCGTATGTTACTAGAATATGTGTCCAATATCATGCTCCAAATGTTGATAAGCAACAAAATGAACAAGCTGAAAATCAGTAGTTAATGATAAGCCTGGTGAGATTCAAATAGGTCTTAGGTGTCATTTAGGCTTATTTGGGTTTCACGGCGGTAATGACCTTAATCGGAGCAATCAATAATGGTTTAGAAATTGGGGTCGTTACACCTACGACTATAGGATCTCGAGGAATCAAGTGAGAGCACTTCGAACGCCAGAAAATCCGTGAGTGGATAGATTCTTTTAATTAATTACTTGAGTACTTAATTGAGGTTATTGATCATGCGGTGTGCTTGTTGTTGTTATGTATGTTACGTTTTAAATGATACATTAGGATGTCGTGATAATTGTTGGTCATACAATGCATAGAGTGAATTGGATATACGAGATGTGAATGCACAAGTATAGCATGGGGTAACCCATGCAACTCTTGAGATATCTCCGAGTATGATAGCGAGGTGTGGAGATGCCAATCAAATTGAAGCTATAAGGGGGACAAGGACGACACGAACAAGCCAATGAACACAAGACAGGTACCTGCAGAGTGGGGTCCGCTTAGGTGGAGCTACCATCACCTAATGCCCCGGAAATATCAATGGAATGGAAATGAGGTAAATAAGGAAAAAGGTAAGTCAAGAACTACCATTGACGTATCTCAATCCCAATCTTGGGAACTCAATGGACTGGGAGAAATTTCCAGCCCAGTCATGACCTTTTGTGTGCTGATTGCTGTTCTATGTGCGTTTTATTTGACTATGACTATGCTGCATGCTTTTGTGATTTATCGAGTCTCATCATATGCTAGTGTGTGTGCTTAAAAATTATGTGATTGCATGCGTATTTGGAATATGTTTTTTCCGTCCACTCACCTTGCAGGTTTCTGCCAGGTTCTTGGCATGATTGCATGGTTATTAAACCAATCTCGCTTCCAGGCCAGGCATGAAGATTTTTATTGGATTTAAGCGTGTTCAAGGTACTGACAAGGATTTATATTCGTAGCTGTGCTCCCCGAGTCGTTTTATTGAATGGAGCCTTGATAGGTTATTAGTTATGAAATCGAGCATGCAATTATTGTAATATGGTCATTGCAAGTTATATTTCCTGGGCTACTTCGATGTTACCCGCGAACATCAATATCCGTTGTGCTTTGTTTTATATGTTAATTTTAATAATTTCCTCTACTTTGCTCTTTTGTCATCAGCCTTATAGGTCTATTATAGGCATTGTCGAGTGTCATGACAATGTATATAATGGGCCTACGATGGGTTATCATGAAAATTATTTGGGATCCAAGGCGTGACAACCCAAAATGGTAGCGGAACGTATTTCCTTCTTTTGGAAAAAATTTATATGTTATACTGACTCCTTACATGATATGTTTTCATTTTTGAGAGAACACTATCGAGTTAGTTATTTTTATCATTTGAAAATTTTCGAGTGGGTCTGTTTCTTGTTGGTCTTTTTTCGTTTGGTCTTTTTAGGTTAAGCAAATCATTGTTTTTAGAAAACATCTTTATGTTCTGGATTCATTGTCGTATTTGCTATTTTTGAAGTTTTTCATGCTTCGTTGTAACTCAGTATCTTTTGAATGATCTATGTAAGAACTCTATTGATTCTTATATTCTGGGTGGTGAGTTGTTGTCATGAGCATTGCATTTGTTCTGCAATGTCACTTCATATTCATTACCTAATTGGGTAATGTAATGGCGCCATGTCAGTTTGAGTTGTGACTTGTAGTTTGAAGATCATCGTAGTTAAATTGCTAAGATGTTCAAATTATTGTGTGGCACCATATAGATAAGCTTGATAATTTTGGTCGTAAATTGTCGAGTTAGGGAGAGCTATTGAAATCGAGTGTGTAATCATTGTAATATGCTCATCGCAAATTATATTTCCTAGGCTAGTCTGATATTACCCGGAAACATCAATATCCGATGTGCTTTGTTTTATATGTTAATTTTAATAATTTCCCTTGCTTTGCTATTTTTTCGTCAGCCTTGTAGGTGTATTATAGACATTGTTGACTGTCATGGCAATGTATATAATGGGCCTACAACAGGTTGTTGCGCCAAAATTATATGGGATCCTGGGCATGATATGGAGAACTCTCTGTAGTAGCATAAGTCACCCTATGCTATTGCGATGTTTGATTTTTTCTTATGCTTCTAAATGCACCCAAATACTTCATATGTACTTCCATTATTATAATCACACACAACACATTCGACTAATGCATAACATAGTTCATAGCATAGCATATCTCAGCAACTCGAGCATGAGGCAACACACTTCTAGTTCATACCACATGCAATGATTTAGTTTATTAATTCATTGTTTTTCTAATTAACCATACTCATGCTTATTCATTCATGCCAGTAAAGAACGTATTAAAAGAGTTCATCCACTCATGGATTTTTCAAAATTCGAAGAACCCACACATGATTCCTTAACTGCTGGAACGATTCCTCGAGGCATTCATAACCAGATCCTTAATACTACATGCTAAATACATTAACACACATAAAATTCTAAGCATATAACCCTAATTTGACGTGTTTCTACCCAAGAATCAATTCACGACCAATACGGATGATTTTCCTATTTTTCTTATTTTTCCGAATCTTGATCTAATTATTTAACCAATCAAATCATATTCAATTCTTAAAATATTGATACCATTAGATTCCTCATTATTTCTAGTATTTATCATAATTTTTTCTCATTTTTATTCTATTTTTTCCAAATTTTCAATCCTTTTTGGCCATTTTTCTATTTTTCTGTAGTTTGATTATGTTCTAGCCAATCATTACCTAAAGCTGCCAAGACGTGACATGCAGCACCATACATGTGTGCCATGTCGCTCAAGCCTTCGGCTCGGGTGCTACCCTGCATACACCTACAGAAGACGTGTTGCCTGCTTAAGCAGGCGACAGGTCATCTATTCAGCACCCAAGTGACCTGTCACTCAAATACGTCTCGGACGACATGTAGTCCAAGGTCGTCTTCAACCACCATCCCGCTGGAGATGACCTGAAACTTGCCAGAAGCAAGCTCAAACATCGATCTACTTGTACATACATCGAAAACATATGAAAATTACACCAATCTCTAGCCCATTCCATCATGATCCTAAACTCACCAAAACAATCCAATTTCTATAAACTAAAACCACAATATCGAAGAGAAGATTTACCCAATTTCTGGGTAGAAATCTTACCTAGATCCGGCTGTAAGAAGGCTGGAATCGCACATAAATGTCAGGATTAGACTCGCAAGCTCAAGGGGGATGATTTTTAGGGGAGAGAAACTTGGTACTTTCGTTTCACACATCTGGAAACTTTTACGGGATCTTAACCCGTTATCTCGCAAGCAAAAGACGGCAACTGGGAGGAATAGAAGCGGCAGCTAGTCTCTCAATGAAACAATGTCATTTCAAGCCTTCCCAAAACGACATCATTTCGGCCAAAACTCACCCCGTGTGCATGTTAGTTCCCAACGGTCAAAACGACATTGACCTTTATTGTTTTGACCATTAATTTAAATATTATTAAACTAATTATATATTATATAATAATATTATTATTTATTAATTACCTAAAACGATCAAAAATTCATAAAATTTGCTATATTTCTCTAAAAAATACATGAAAAAATTTTATTTAATCCTTATGAATAATATTATTTATCAGTACTATAAAAGTATTCTTCTCAAAAATATATAATTTACTAAAAATTAAATACCTCAATCAAATTCTGATTATGTTTCCGAAAATTCAAAGAAAATTCTCCGATATCTTTAAACCCTTAATGGACCTATCCAACTTCTTAAAACACTAAAATTATCATTACATCTCACATTTTTATTTTTTTATTACTAATTTCATAAATATCCATAATTTTCAATAAATACAATAATTCATCAAAATATCATTTAACTTGGAAACGTCCAAAACCTGACTAAAATTCATCACTGATTCCAAAATACATGCTAAGACCCACTAACTTCAGCAATCCTCGATTGAGCTCCCAACCCAAGCTACTCAAAAATTTTGGTTTCTCACATTATAGAAAATCGACAAATTGTTTCCATTATCAACAATAGTTTGGGCAGTTTTGATCATATTAATAATAATCAATCTACTAATCTTCATAATCTCAACATTCAACCTTACTTTTATTTCATGCATCTCTAAATTAGCCATACCATTATATAACATATTGAAAGTATTGTCTAAAGTAATCATTAACTTGTCAACTAGTATAATAAATTATGAATCCTTGCAATCTTTTTCCTTCCACGGGCATTCGACTCTTCATTAGATGATTTAGATATAAATATTTTGGTTACATTAGTGACTTCATCAGCATTATCATGGCCTTTCTCTATTTTAGTATCTAGCATTGTCTCTCCATTAATACAATCACCAAATGTGTTTTGATTTGCACGATCATTTCCAAAAGTAATAATAAGGTCATCAAAATATCAGAATCTACGATCTTTAAACTAAATAGCTGATTTATGACTCTATAAAATAAATAAAATAATAAATATTTTAATACATATCAAATATATGAAAAGAAAGTTACGGTAAGAATAATGATTAACTGCACATATGCATCCCAAGCATTTTTCTGCTATCACACACTTAGGAATAAGATCTCATCTAATGCCACTAGTATTGTTACATACCATATCAAATAAAATTCTATAATGGATCTTTAGTATTTTAAGTCTCGAGTAAATATAAGAATTGACATGAATCCCACTACTAAGAATCCTATTGTAAAATTCTCTTTCAATTGTTGTATATACTGTAATCTTAAATCCCCTATCAGCTTTGAATTTACCATTACTGTATAACTCAAATAATATCTCCACTAGAAAAGCATCATCTTGATCACACCTCTTACTTTTTCCTTCCTTTTCAATATTCATTTGTAAATTCATGTCTATTATAAAATATTTCATGATCGGAATATTTTGCCAATAAAAACCTAAACAATACATATAATAATGTTTTCAACATAAATCTGAAACTTATATTCGCTCTTCTTTTTTAGGATCGATGCCAAACAATTTATATAATACAAAAAAGAGATTGTTAAAATACATTTTAGAAACAAAACTAAAACAATATGAAGGTTGTAAGAAAACTCACATAACTGTAGATAGTTTTAGAATTTTTGTTTGAGACAAACAAAATACGATGGTGTGAATAACTAAGGGAGGAGGGCGGTAAGATACTATATATATAAGATTATTAGGTTTTCAATTAATTGAAGATAAAATTAGAATTATATATATAAAATCAAAATCAAAGTTTGATTTAAAACAAATATTTCAAAAGCTGAGGCATCCACATTGGCATTTTACTTTTGGCGTGATGCTGACCCGAAATTGTGAGACCCAGCCTACATAGGGGGTCAGTGTTATCCAATCCCACATTGGAAAGGAGTGGAGGAGGTCTTGGGCTTATATGTGTTGAGTAAATGGATCATTTGTAACAAGATGCATCTTTTGAGCCATGTGGTTAGAAGCCTAACTCAACGTTACAGTTATAATCCGTCACGCACACAACACGTCTGTTGTGATCTGTCACACGTACATACACGTCCGGGTGTCCGGAAGCCGGGTCGTGATAGAAATACTCATAACTATAATGAAATAGGTTATGTATACATATGAGATGTCGTGTCTAGTAAAACAAAAGTCACAATCCGATTAAAATATAAAATCTTTTGATTTCACCCAGGGATTATTTGCAGCCCACCAAGCTGGAATAATATCTTGATTGAAAATACTCTAAATACGTTAAAAATGATTGTCAAAATCCTTCAAATCGAAGATTGTTCGGTCAATTAAATTAGTAATCCTAACAGATCAAGCAACCATAAAGCTCTTCCAATGTTAAGATATAATACCAAACCTACTAACGAAAGTGGAAACTTATATATATCTCTATATATATAATATAGTAAAAGATTTAAAATGATTTATTTTGTGGGTCACTTAGAGACGATTTAATGTACAGCTGAGTACTCAAATTTCAGAACCAGACTTGCATCATCCAAGTTATATGTCTAGTTATGCTGCAATAGTAAATCACAGTAATTTATTATATATTTATAATATGTTGTCTGTCCGTATGATTTATAATAAATATAAAACTTAACAATTCAATTCGTCACAATCTAAAAAGAAATGGTGATTATCATACCGGTATAGTTGAGTCATTGAGTAATAATACCTATTTATTTTTATACAAATATCAAGTGTTTAATTTTTTATTTTAGATACATAACAATTTCAGACTAAATAGATTTACAGAAGAAATTAGTCTTTGTCAGATAGATACCTTAATTTTTTTTAAAAAAAAGGTAAATGATTGAAGGAAACAATAATATAAATTGAAGGATGAAGAAAAATATAAAATTTGAAGTTAACACAAATTAACAAAGAAGTAAAGTTTTTTCTACATCGTCCAACAAAAAAACAAAACTTTTAACCTCTTTTCCACGTATAACTAAAGTAAATATGCTTTTATTCTGCTCTAAGATTTGTTGAATAATGCACCACTAGACCATTATTTGCATCTCTTAAGCTATATTCTTGGCGTCTATCTTCTGCTTTTTCTTCCAATTCGCCAAGTATAGAGATAAGGATGATTCAGTTCAGAATACTGCCAGTCGATTTTTCGATTCTCATACTTTGTTTGCTTCCTTGTTGGACTTTGCAAACAAAGTCAGATAAGGATCCGTATCTGATAAGCAATTATCTAAATCTACTTTCCTTATCTTACTACTTTAAAGACGATATATATGCTCTTGAAGAACAATTCTGTCTTGTTCGAATTCTGCTTTATTCCCTCACCAGGTAAAGATATGCCTGTGAAATTTGCTTTTTTGTCAGCGTAAAGCTCCGCTTGAATTGAAATTTGTACTCACATCAGCTGAAGCTAATTAATATATATCTTGATTTGAAAATAGAAAGTTTGACAAAAATTCTAATTTGCTGTTGAACATTGCCAAAGTAGTGTCTGGTGAAGCAAATCCACATCATTCAGCTCTTGATAGTGTTTTATTTCTTCTTTAAAATTTCCCTCATCACGCCTGCAGCACTATTTCTCTCTCGATTTTGTGTGAATATTAGAGCAAAATATAGCTCCCTCAGTTGCTAGCTCTTAGAATTTTATCGAAGATCTCTCTCAAAAGCTTTCTTGTGTGATTGCCAATCTTCTCTCAAAAGCTTTCTGGAATTTATGACCGAAAATCGATATTTTTCCCAGCTCTTTCAGCAGCTTTTCGATTGTAAAAACTCATTCTTATTACATGCATAGGTTCGTTTTTAGTGGGGGTACGTATTGGTGTAATACATCTTATGCTGCTTGGTGTAGTGTGGTGTGAGAGTCTGCTCTAATCCCTGTGATAGGCATCGAATGTGAAAAAAAAATGGAATGATATTAATATCGGATTCCAAAGAAACATATTTCATATATTCTTTTTACAAAGTCAGAAGATAATGATAATATCTGTCGGTTCAAATCACTCCATGAAGGAGATAAGGATATCGTGGTTCAACTGACATGTCTGAGACGTTAAAACCACACTCTAGGCTCATACTATATCAAACAATTTAATAAGTTCAGTTATCAAAATTTAGTTGTCCAAACCACAAAAAAAAATTCTAAATATATAATGGCTTGTGGGTTATAGCTTACTGAATATCCAACAACACTTAGTTGGATCTAAAGGCCCAAACAACAAAAAATAAAATATTAGATCTTACATCCTATCCATCTTACAAAAGAAGTACGAGTCTTGATGTACAAAACAATTGAGCATAACTTCTTTTTCTTTGTCATTGATCATAGGAGCTCGTCCGACAAATTAAACAGCAAGTACAAAAACTGCCCGATATGGAACTACCCCCGCCTACCGCATCCATGGTCATTGAAGCAGACGGCTGCATGGACGGCTGGGGAGCTGTATGTAAGTGGAAAAATAAAAAAATGGATCCCAGATCAAAGGAGAAGATCTGTGCCTATGCCAGTGGTAAGTTCCCTCAGGTCAAATCCACTATTGATGCAGAAATATGTGCGGTCATGGAGGCTCTTCAAAGTTTCAAAATCTATTACCTCGACCGAAAGGAACTAACAATCCGCACTGATTGCCAAGCCATCATTAGCTTCCATAACAAAAGCAATCAACACAAACCTTCCCGAGTTCGATGGATTGGGTTCACGGACTTCATCAATGGTTCTGGCATTACCATCCACTTTGAACACATCGACGGCAAACAAAATCTGTTAGCAGATACCTTGTCACGACTAACCTGTGTTATGTTTCAGGAATGGATGCCCTTGGACGAGGACGGCGATACCCCTTTTACCCAGGAACAGGCCTTTCCATCAATCATAGAGGAAGCCTGGAACGAGCGCACCGATGGGACCAACTACGAGCCAGACAAATGGAAGTGGCAGGAGCCAATTGTAGCCACCCAGCCACCCGTCGCATCATACTCATGCATAGGAAATCAGTACAATATCGGAATATCTGTTTTTCCTTTTGTGTGATTAAGCCATGCCCTTTTGTATACTAAGCACAAAACAGAATATAGAAGAAAGAGTGTGTACCTGTGAACTTAGCTCCGCTACCATGCAAAAATTCCCAGTTTTTTATCTTTGTTTTTGAACTTCTTTCGAGTATGAAAACACTTAAAAAGTAGACAGGTACTGAAACACTGATAAACTTGAATATCTTATAGAGAGAGAGAGTAGTACATAGAGAGTGGTGTGTGTGCTCTTGGCACACAGAGGTTTATATAGGCAAAGGAAGATAGCTCGGGTGCTGCTTGTGGGCCCCATCGACAGCTATCTTCTTTGTCCTATTACCAGGTGTTGAGTACATATTGGCTGATAAGATTTCTTATCTTATCCTTATCATCGACTTTGTGGCCAGGATAAGATTCCTTATCTTATCGTGGCCGACAATGCTCGGTCCTATATTCCCAACCTAGGAACACTCTTGGGCCCCCTCTATGAAAAGACCAGCCCACATTGTGAGACCCCGTCCTTTTGAATGTCTAGTCAGCATTCGGTTTCAGTCAGTTGTCCCGGATTGGTCGGTTTGTGATAGTTGATTAGTTGACCGTCAGCGCTGACCCTTTGACCGAGTGATGTGGACTTAGTCATAGAGCCTAGTTGTCGGGTCTAGATCGTCTAGAACGTCGTGTCGGTGGTTGTATGTCGATAGTTGCACGACGTGTCGTTTCGGAGTTTATGAGTTTTCGAGGCCCGTTTTGAGTGGCCGGAGGCCTTTGGGCCGATTTTCGTTTTTCGAGCCCAATCCAGTTTTAAAGTCCAATTCCTTGATTTTGAACCTTTATTCTTTATTTTAAACCAGTTAATTTGATTTTACAATTAATTAGAATTTTTAGAAAAATTTTCAACAAAAAAAAAAAAAAAAAAAAAAAAAAGTCAAAGTTTGCTTATTTACCAAAATGCCATTAATGAGCCAGCCACCCCGTTTTCTCACGAGAAGTGCAGGGAAAAGAAAATTTCTTTTCCCTTGCTTCTCACGCAGCCGAAGGCTCTTTTTAAGCCAAAAAGAAGAAAAAAATTCCTCAGTTTTGCTTCTCCTTCAAAATCAAGGTTTGGGCATTCTTACCAAAGTTAAAGGTAACCCTTCTTCATCTCTTTCCATTGTTGTTTCCTTAGATAATGGTATTTTTGATTGGTTTTGAGCATTTTAAGTAAATTCGAATTTTTGGAGATTATGTTTGATTTCTTTGTTTTCTTTTCCGTTTGTTGGTTGAATTAGCTTGCTAAGATGTTTCCTAAGGTAGTGTGATAGGTGGGTTTGATCAATTTTGGCTTAGGAGTGATTTTTGAGTTTTGGCGATTTAGGGAAATTATGTGATTTTGGGGTTTTTGATTTTAATGTGTTATTGGTTGCCTTTGATGATTGTTGCTGGTGTATTTGAGTTTGTTGAGAGCGTTGGTGGGCTTTGATTGCGTTGAATTGCCGCGGTTTGGATTTCGGCTTATGTCGGGTTTTAATGGTTTTTCGATTAGGTTCGAATTTTGAGTTTGTTGGTTTTCTTGTCTCGTTTAGAGCGTGTGAGGCTTGGTTTGAGTATTAGGATGAGTATTAGGTGTCAGTTTGGGGTCGTAGGTTTATTTTCGGTTTTTAGCCGTTTTAGTTATTTATTTGATTTTTGTTTTGAGATTCGATTTGTGTGTTTGCCTTCGCCTGTAGGTGGTCCTTCGACGCGCGATAAGGGCAAGGGCGTGGTTAGTAGTGAGTCGGCTCGACAAGAGGTGGGAGACTATGTTTCATTTACATGCGCGGAAATGTTTTGGTTTTATTAATTAAAATCGGATATATGCTTGGTTTTGAATAGAGGCAATATGTGCATTGATGCATGACTTGCATATTAGGTTCATTATGCGTGTGGCATGTTTATGATGCAAATATTTCTATGGACCTATATGCATGCTTGTGACGTGATTGAGATACTTTGCGAGAATTAATTGTTTTATATTGGTTTCTTAAAATGCGGGACTTGTATGCGAGCTTTTGAATTGTTTTTGGATTATCTCATAAGCGATTTGAATTATGATATGATTTGAGATCTTTTTCACAATTGCGAAGTACGTATATTCATATACGATTTCTAGGATTTGATCTTGGAATTGACGATAACAACGCTTGGCCAATGCGGAGGTAAGTGGATGAGCACCCTTAGATAGAAGGGTATTCCCTTGCCTAGGAGTATAAGGTGGTGAGTATAGGCCTTGTGACGGTGTGAGTATCAGGCTATACATGATATGCCTTCGGGCTTTGCGAGTTGTGCGTGAGTTGGGATTTGTGTGATAGTGCGTTTTCTCCACATTTCCCTAGGACAACACTGGTGGCAGGGGATTTATATTTATTTGAAAATGTGTATTTAAATTAGCCACCAGTGGGCTTCCGATTTCCCTTTGGCCCGGGTTATCAGGTGAAGCGGTTTTAGTGGTCCTCCCCGATAGATTGTGGCATAGTAGTCCACGTGTTTGAGACTTTGAGATCTTGTAATATTTGGACTTGTGCTCGACATATTGGTTTATAATTTCAAACTCATTCATACGAAATTGATTTTATTTATATGAGTTTGTTTGCACGATTAGCATCATGGATTTAATGTGGTTTCATTATTAAGCACTATTCTGTTTATACTTGTTTTCGTATGTGCCTCTATTCCACCGTAATTGTTTATGACGCTGTGACTCTCACTGAGGTCCTCGAGATCTCACCCCCTCTTGTTGATATTTTTCAGGACTAGGTCGAGAGCCTGTGTAGCTGACTTATTTGTGAGGTCGAGATTTCTGGTTTGTCTTAGGGCTGGACTACTGCATATGACACGTTTGAAAACTCGACACTTTCTTTGTATTTTGGTTTGTACTATGCATGCTTGTCTATTGCGATTGTGACCCTTTGGTGGGCTTGGCTTGACAATTATTTTGGATATGCATGTACTCTTTGGATTTATTATATATGAGATGAGTTGGGTGCCTTGGGCACGTTTTGCTGTTATTGGGCTTGCATTGATTGGACTGTGTTGATGATGCCTGTTTGGGGCCGTGTGGGCCTGTTGTGTGTGAGATTTAAGTCTTCCGCTGTTTGTGTGTGCTTCTCCGTGATTTGTTCTATTGTGTCGAGATTTAATTGTTTGAATACATGCTCCTTTTTAAATTTATACTATTTTTACGTGTTTTGGGTTTGAGTTGGAGGATAAGCCTTGTGTGGTTCCAATTGGGTCACGAGTTGGGCCAATTGGGACTGCACGGCGGTGAGGAGCCCAAGGATCGGGTCCGGGTCCTCACACACATGGTGATAAACGAATGAAGAATTCCGACTGGGAGCTCGTCCGACAAATTAAACATATGTACTCAACACCTGGTAATAGGACAAAGAAGATAGCTGTCGATGGGGCCCACAAGCAGCACCCGAGCTATCTTCCTTTGCCTATATAAACCTCTGTGTGCCAAGAGCACACACACCACTCTCTATGTACTACTCTCTCTCTCTATAAGATATTCAAGTTTATCAGTGTTTCAGTACCTGTCTGTTTTTAAGTGTTTTCATACTCGAAAGAAGTTCAAAAACAAAGATAAAAAACTGGGAATTTTTGCATGGTAGCGGAGCTAAGTTCACAGGTACACACTCTTTCTTCTATATTCTGTTTTGTGCTTAATATACAAAAGGGCATGGCTTAATCACACAAAAGGAAAAACAGATATTCCGATATTGTACTGATTTCCTACGCATGAGTATGTTCACACAAAACAAAACCTAGAAGAAACCACATGAATTGGAAAACCACAACTGTAAGTACCGTTTATACTGAAGCTTTAACTTCTGTAGACACTATTCAACCACCCGCAGTTGGCTTTGTGAAACCTACCCAAATCACACAAGAAAACTTTTCCAATATCATTAAGCAGAATAACCTGCTTATCCAATTATTGGTCAAAACAGTGGAAGGAGTACAAGAACTCCACGAACAAGTAGTACACTTAAAAACCCTTGTTCGTAAACGAGAAGACACTCCCAAAGAAGACTTAGAAGGGGCTATTGAGTCCCTCACCAAAAGACTTGAGAAACTCCCACTTGGGGAAAGCTCACAACCACCACCGAAAAAGAAGAAACCACCGTTCTACGTCTATAAAGACCCCTATTTAATCTTTGAAGAAGAAAAGAAACGATTGGAGAAGAAATGAACAGAACAAGGACTCAGACCCAGGTCCTACCACCAGTCGTCAACCAGCAAGGTGAGTCTTCCTCTCGCATCGCTACACAGGAAGACCAAATCCGGGATTACAGGCGCACAAGTCGCCTACGCTATGAAGCAGCAAGAAGAATGCCCAGGGCCTTACAAAGACGAAGGTACCAGCGTAGCCTGGAAACATACCTCAACCCAGAAGAAGAACTGAGGATGTCTCAACAGAGACGAGCCAACCTGGTACCCGCAGAAAGATTATACACAACCGCTTGGTCAGAACCAGTCTATAGAGTATATCAACACTATTCAGAAGAACGACTCCTTGTCACTGGTGAAGTAGAACAAAGGGATCTAGGCTTCATCAATCAACAAGCCTATGACCGCTTACTACAAGAAGGTATGGAACATATACACCTTGGCTTACTAATGATTCGAATTCATGCGCTACATCGAAGAGAAGCAGGAACCAACGTTCTCATTGTCCTACGGGACACACGATGGGGAGGAGATGATCGTTCCATCATTGGCACAATGGAAGTAGATATGACTCGAGAAACACAATTAATCTACATCGCGCCCAACATGATGCTCAGCATCCATGATTTCTTCCGCCATATCCAGTTATCCATCCAAACACGGGGCTATGAGGAATGGATAGGAGGAGAATCCAACCTCCTAATCACACGATCACTCGTAGGAAGATTAACCAACACAAGCTACGCAGGTTTCCGTTACAATGTTCAGAATGTAACGGATTATTTAGCAACCACTGGCATCCAGGCGGTAGCAGCTGAACGCCACACAACGGAAGAACTCCAAGGGCAAAGGTGGATTCTACAACCACCAGCACTCCTCACAACAGGACGACCTTCATCCGTGCAAACCCGAACAAGGTCAGATGGCTCTGTTAGCCTAAAATTTAATCATTACCGGAATTCGATGATTGAACAAGAGGAACAGGAGCAGGAGGATATAAGAGAAGATACAGCATTGGTTTGCTTATTTCCCGAAATTATCGAAGCACAGGAACGACATCCAGGAGCAATAACAAGACAAGAAAAAGAACGACCATGGCTTACTCAACCAGGATGGGATGTTCATTGCACAAATGGAAAATACGATGTGATGGTCCGCTATACTATGAACCAAACTCCCTGGCCGACACAAGCTACAGGATGGGAGGAAGAGGAGGAAGAAGACCCGCAAGATAACGAGGATCAGGACCCACAAAATTTTGCATTAATGATCGAAGAACAAAGTGAGCCAGTATGGGACACAACACCGACAGATACCTCGGATGAAGTAGACACAGAACACTCCAGTTGGTATCAGTTTCCGGACCACAGCTTTGCCCTCACAGAGGACCTAATCGAACTTGATTACCCTCTCTTTCGAGAATTTCAAAACGAAGCAGTCAAGATGAGTAGCTCTGAGGTACTATCATCTCCTTACAAACCTCCGCAAGATGAAAACATGAGGCAAGGCGTACAATACCCACCAGCTAGGGGAGCCTCTACCTCTTACGACCAAAAAGAACCTTTGAGCGGCTATGATACAAGCAAACTCAAGACGAGAGCCCGGGGATACACCTCCAACATGTGGACTCTACCATCGGCACAACAAAACCAGAGCGCCATTCTGGTCCTCCCAGATGACATTGGGTTATACCGTGAAGTCTTTGACCGCTGGGAAAAGATAACCCTCAATCACATGGATGATCCTGGCAAGGTATGGAATGATGACAAAGCAAAAGTAGATTATATGGAAAATCTACTAGGAGAAGATGAAAAACTCATCTGGATACAATGGAGGATGGCCTTTCCTGAGGCATATGCCGAAGTCTTACACCAGGCAGGAGAGACACAAAACATAATCTCACAGGTCAGAAGAATCTTCTTTTTAGAAGACCCATACCAAGGTATGACTGATGAACAGGATAGAGCATATAAAGAATTGGAACGGCTATCCTGCAACAATCTCAGAAACATCTGGGATTATTTACAAAACCCTAGCAGCCAAATCATGACGCATGTACCTAGGGATGGAACTATCAGAAAAACTATTTCGCAAATTACCACCGTTGATTGGAAAAGAATTGGAAGATGCCTGGCTACAAAAACATCGAGTACCAGTCGCAGGTATCATCCTCCTAATTACTTTTGCTTACAATTAGCTCGCAGAGATTTGCAAAAAGGCAGCTATTCAACGAGGGTTGAAGGAACTTTCTTTCTGTGAGAAAATTCCACTCCCTGGCTATTACGGAGAGAAGAAGAAGTATACCCTCCGAAAATCACAAACCTATAAGGGCAAACCACATGAGACACATGTACGTGTCTTCAAACGCAAAGATGGGGCTAAAGGAAGAGTCCGCAAATGCAAATGCTATATTTGTGGAAAAGAAGGACATTTTGCCAGAGAATGCAAAAGTGAAATCGGAAATATGTCCCGAAAAGCGGTCGTAACAGAATTAGCTCTTGCAGAAGAACTGGATGTGGTTTCGGTCGACCTCAATGAAGATGACCTCAGTGATATTTACAGCTATCTGGATGGGGAGATAGGGGACAACACAGGTCAACTGGGTACGAAAGACTTTGTCTTTATGGTACAAAACCATGACCTCCGCTGGTTACCAGAAATCAAACTCAGGGACGAACAATGGGCCTGCAAGCATCCCACAAAACAATTCAGTGGACTCACCACACTGCAAAGATGCCAGAGTTGTAATATGGAGGTAAGCCTTAACATGAAAATGTTTTGTGCCGACTGCAATTTACTCCTCTGCTCTATGTGTGCCAAAATCCAACTACAAATTGAGGTTCCCTCACCCGTCCGACCACAGACAACATACGTGGCAAAAGATCAGCTCATTAGCGAATTATTGAAATACACAGATTATCTGGTACACGAAAATGAACGGCTACAGGAAGAGAATCAAAAACTCAAAGAGCAGGTTTTTGTAACTGAATTACAAACCGACTTCGATTCTCTAGAACGACAGAGAAAAGGAAAGGCAATACAGGAAGAAGGTTCCGAACCAGAAGAAACAGTATTGCTAACAACAAGTAGGAAAAAGCTGAACAACCTCTACAACTTGGAGGTAACATTCCATATTCCACAACTAACAGCATTCAAAGTACGAGCTATTATGGATACAGGCTGTACCACCTGTTGTGTCAATATTGGATCCGTTCCTAAAGAAGCAATAGAAGACAGCCCAATACCAACAAGGTTTACGGGCATCAATTCCAACGACCTCGCCACAAAGAAACTCAGAGGAGGCCAGATGATGATCGAAGGAAACAAATTTCGGATCCCTTTTGTGTATGCCTTCAGTATGATGACTGATGGTATTGAAATGTTGCTTGGTTGTAATTTCATCCGAGCTATGCAAGGCGGCCTACGCATAGAAGGTAACTCCATCACCTTCTATAAAAATATCACACAAATCAATACAAGGCCCGAGCTCGAAATAGCTAACCTGGCAATACCAGAATTACACATGGAAGAAGACGAATACCTTTGGGTACAAGACGAAATAGCAGCCGTACAAGTAGGACCCAAGGTAAGCAAAAAGTTTGCACAGCACTTTGATCATATACATCAAAAGCTACAGGCCCAAGGCTATATCGGGGAGGATCCCCTCAAACACTGGGCCAAAAACCAGGTCACTTGCCACCTTGACATTATCAACACCCATGTGACCATCCAGGATAAACCTATGAAACATGTCACACCGGCAATGAAGGAACAATTCAAGAAACATATCACTGCCCTACTCACCTTGGGGGTCATTCGGGCAAGTACAAGTAGACATCGCACGATGGCAATCATTGTCTACTCCGGTACCACCATAGATCCTGACACAGGAGTAGAAACAAAAGGGAAGGAACGCATGGTGTGCAACTATCGAACTCTCAATGATAACACCTACAAAGACCAGTACTCCCTTCCCGGGATTAACACGATTCTCCACAAGGTAGGTAATGCTGCCATTTTTTCAAAATTTGACTTGAAAAGCGGATTCCATCAAGTAGCAATGGATAAGGACAGCATACCCTGGACAGCCTTCATCACCCCAGAAGGACTGTATGAATGGTTGGTCATGCCATTCGGGTTAAAGAATGCCCCTGCAATCTTTCAGCGCAAAATGGACAACTGCTTTCGGGATTGTCAGGATTTCATCGCGGTCTATATTGACGATATCCTCGTTTTCTCCCGCAACGAAAGGGAACATTCGGAGCACCTCACACGAATGTTGCAAATCTGTGAAAGGGAAGGACTCATTTTGTCGCCGACAAAAATGAAAGTGGCAGTAGAAGAAATTGAATTCTTGGGCGCCATCATTGGTAAGAATCGCATTCGTTTACAACCCCACATCATCAAGAAAATCGTGGACATCAAAGATGAGCAATTAAAGGAAAAGAAAGGTCTCCGCTCTTGGCTTGGGATACTTAATTATGCTCGGTCCTATATTCCCAACCTGGGAACACTCTTGGGCCCCCTCTATGAAAAGACCAGCCCACATGGTCATTGAAGCAGACGGCTGCATGGACGGCTGGGGAGCTGTATGTAAGTGGAAAAATAAAAAAATGGATCCCAGATCAAAGGAGAAGATCTGTGCCTATGCCAGTGGTAAGTTCCCTCAGGTCAAATCCACTATTGATGCAGAAATATGTGCGGTCATGGAGGCTCTTCAAAGTTTCAAAATCTATTACCTCGACCGAAAGGAACTAACAATCCGCACTGATTGCCAAGCCATCATTAGCTTCCATAACAAAAGCAATCAACACAAACCTTCCCGAGTTCGATGGATTGGGTTCACGGACTTCATCAATGGTTCTGGCATTACCATCCACTTTGAACACATCGACGGCAAACAAAATCTGTTAGCAGATACCTTGTCACGACTAACCTGTGTTATGTTTCAGGAATGGATGCCCCTGGACGAGGACGGCGATACCCCTTTTACCCAAGAACAGGCCTTTCCATCAATCATAGAGGAAGCCTGGAACCAGCGCACCGATGGGACCAACTACGAGCCAGACAAATGGAAGTGGCAGGAGCCAATTGTAGCCACCCAGCCACCCGTCGCAACTTTGAAGAAGATATCTCCGAACTCTACTTCAGCACTCAGCGACGAAGCATGGAACAGGCCATCCGGCTTCGGCGATCTACGAATCGAAGAATCAACAGCCAATTACACTTCACCATGGCGCAAGTGGCCATCTACCTTGGCATGCTCGAACAAAGGGAGCACTCCCTCCAACGACGTACCCCCAGCAGACCGGGCACAGACCTTCATCGCCTTAATCAAACATCTCTCACAGAAGCACAAGAGGCATATCGTTGCCTTGAGAACATCGAAAGGGAAAGTCGAGATCTTGCTGAATCCGAGGCGACTGAGGACTTCAACGAACAACAAACAAACCAAACCAACAAAATGACTAACACAACACTAATCTAGACACCATCCAGGCTTAACCAACACCTCTAAACAAACCTCACTAACTCAACAACATCACCATTTAGATGATCAACACCATCCTCTATCAACATTACACTCAAGTCTCCCTAAAGAGCCCAACTCTAAGAAATGCCTCTATAAGGAAAACCATCACAATGTAGCACTAAGTACTACTAATAATAGCTAATATGAAAAAAAATAACACAAAATAATAATAATTCATCAAAGACCCAACATTATCAAATATACAATAAGAATCAAATCATTCAATAGTTAAAATTGGTTTCAAAGGTTAGGGAATCACTCACTCAACATTAAGGAACAAAACCCAAGCAAAAGACAGAAAAATAAACTACTAAAAATGAAGAACTCATCAATTTCTCCAATGTGTACCCTCATCCGTTTTCTCTTCGATTCATGCTAAACAATTTGTTTTCATGTAAGGTAAAACCCTCGATAAGTATTTAACTACACACAAGGAAGGATTCCCAAGTAAGATTCTTTGGGTGAAGAGAGCATGTGTAGGACCATGTCCTTCCAAGCAATTGAGTTTGACTAAGTTGACTAGAGTTGATCGGAATGACCCATAGGTTACTCATGAGCTATGAACACTATTAAAGTCTAGGTGTGTGTTTAGAGTGTAGAGAGCATTATGTCATCAATGGTAAGTCAATAATGTCGCTTGACGTGTTGTTTTGAAATTTTAGCATGCTTGAGTGGTTATCTTGATTTGTATGCAGTTAAGGATTGAGTTTAGTGCAAATTCTCATTTTAACTTTTGAAACTCATTTGTGAGTTTTTCAAGCCCTTCTTGAGTGACCAAAGGTTTGTAGGCCCAATTTGATAGTTTTGGCCTATTTTCTATTCATCAAGCTCGTTTGTGTTTTAAAA
Source organism: Passiflora organensis (assembly GCA_019739055.1). NCBI lineage: Eukaryota > Viridiplantae > Streptophyta > Magnoliopsida > Malpighiales > Passifloraceae > Passiflora > Passiflora organensis. Next base: position 3,195,874 of record JAEPBF010000103.1, read on the forward strand.
TCCCAAATTGAATATTTTAAAGTTTTAAAGTTTTAAAATGTCAATTTGACCCACTTGGGGTATTTTGGAAATTTTAAATTTTGTTTTGGAATTTTAGAGCTTTCAAATCTCGAGATATAAATAACAAATCTAAGAAATCCAAATCATAGAAAATTTCTCTATGTCATTTCTTCCTTTTCTTTTTCCATTTCTCACCCATGACATCATCCCAAAGAACAAAGCTCTTCCCCTTTTAATTTTAAACTAAAAAAAACACTTAGGTTTTATTCCAGAACACTTTTCTAACACTTTTCTAACACTTTTCAATGGATCTTCAGTGGTATAAATGGGATATAAAGGCTGAATTATATTCTTGGTGTTTTTAAGGCAAAATCAAATTTTGGAGGTAAGTTCTCGATTCAATGGTTTCTTTTGTTGATTCTCTATTTTTTTGAGTTTCTATGGATGTTTCAAAGTTGTTTTGATAGTTTGTATCGATTAAAAAGATCCTTTCATTAATGGGTTTTTTTGTGTCTTTTTACAATGAAATTTTTATAATTTTAAATGTTCTTGTTTTTGATGAATTTTTGTGGTTTCCTTTCTCGAGTTGAGTTTTTTTGGTGTTGATTGAGTGTTGGGAGGGTTGTGTTATCCACCAATTATGTTGGTTTCGATTGTAGCTTAAGTTGATGGTTTGAGTGTGTTGAGGAATTGGTGACTTTTCCTTGAAATTGTTGTTATTGTGATTCTCGGTGTGGAATAATGTATGTGGTGTGTTAGTGAGTGTATCAAAAAGCATCTTAGGATTCCTTTTTATTTCTGAATTATTTTTTCCATTCTATTAGGTCTTGCCTATGGTTGATTGTATTGTCCCATATGTTAGGTAGTACGATAGCAAGTAATAAGAGCAATGGATTAGTCGTAGAGGAGTTTATGTGATAAGAGATGGAAGTTTATATTTTATTTATATACACAAAATTATTTTACTTTATAAGTCTAAAATATGATAAGTATTTAGTTTTGAATAGAGACTATACATGCAATATTGTGTGAATAACATATTAGATTCATAGAATGCTTATCATGTTTATAATGCATTGACTTCTACTTCAAAATTTTATGCATGTTTGTTATGTCATGTGAATGCATTAAAGAGTGATGTTTGTGATATGTTGATGCTTTATCAGGATGAGATTGTGATTTGGGGATTTGTTGATTGAGAGCCTTGGTTTGGTGTTGAGAAACCTGTGTGAGAGTTGTTGGGAGTGTGTGAGTTTGATTCGGAACCATCCAGAAGAGTTCTATGAAAATTTGAGACTGAGAGCATCTTAGTTTGTGCTTTCTACTAGTTAAACCAAATAGATCTTTGACCGGTCAAAATTTAGTGAGTTTTGATGTTCATGTTCAAGAGAGGATTATGATCAATTAAACCAAAGGGAGTTTCATCGGTCAAAATTTCATGAGAGTCGAAAACACATATTCTCGTGTTTTCAGCTGGTTGAAATGTGTGAGTTATTTCCAGAGAGGTCAACAATTGATTGAATATTTTTTGTTTGATCAGTTGAAAATTTAAGTTTTAGAGTTGTATTCCAAAAGGGTTCACGACTGGTCAAATTGAGGAGGCTTCAACCAGTCAAAATTTATGAATATCGGATGAGAGGAAATGAAGAGAGGACACTAAAATATTTAAGTCTGGCTATTTCCCAGGGTATATAAACATTGAGGCCTCTCAGCTCAAAATTCTCAAAATATTTGTCACGTCTCGTACCCTACACCACGTTTGAACACCTCCAACATGGAAACCTAAGAATAACAATTACTCAGAATTTCATAAGGCTAATAAAACAAAACAGTAGAAACACGCAGCAGAATAAAGTAAAAATATATGGTAAGTTCGGATCATAAATAAATTTTATTTCAAAATCTATATCAAGTCCAAATTTTCCACAATGTTAAATCCATGTTAAAACCTGTATCATCCTTAAGTATGATAAACCAAACAGTTTCATCTCGAATATAAAATCCAATAAATCCAAGCACCATAATATAATCAATATACACAAAGTAAAATCCAAATACAAAACAAGAAAATACATTTGGTATATAGGTTTATAATCCAAATCGGTTAGTCTGACCATACCTGACAATAGTTGACAATCTAGACAAACAAAGCACCACAATCAACTGTTAACTTGAAGAACCTGCAAGCATAACTGGACAACACTAAAAAGTTAGTTAAATATCCAGGTGAGGGATTGTAGGGGCTACGAAATGCATGATAATAAACATAAACAAAATCCAGAATTGAAAATATGAAATCGGTGTAAAACTCGCAATAATACCCAAATTCCAATCCAACTCAACCAGAAATAACAGAAATAGTGAATCACATTGTGAGACTGAAAATTTCAAGGCGTTTGGGCCTGGAAACCCAATAAAAAATCAACAAGAATTGATGAGCTTTAGCCCGTATTTACAGATTGATGATGGGTTTCTAAGTTAGTTTTGATAAATTAGAACGTAAATTTTATTTTTGAAAAATTTATAAAATTATCGAGGATTTATTATTTTATTCGATTGATAATCAAAATATGAGATAGTATATATATTGATGATTATTGATACTTAGGACCATGAGTAAGTCCATAAATGGTATTAGATGGTTGGTAAATTTTTTGGAATTTTCAGAATTGAAATTTGATTTATCGTGATTTTTCAATATTTTTTGATAAGATAGTTGAAATTTCAGAAAAATCATAAGGTTATGAAAATATTAATTTGATAGTACTGATGGGTAGTACTATTCATAAGGATTCTATAAAAAAATTTGGTGTATTTTTCAGAGTACTAGTTGATTTTTAATGAATTTTTAAAGTTTTATCAGAATTTTTAAATCTTATTTATTATTATTATATTAATACTTAATGATGGTCAAAATGACATTTGACCTTGCTGTTTTGACCATCGAAAGTCAATACGCAGACTAGGATTTCCGTTTTGGTCTTGCTGGTCAATCAATGTCGTTTCTCTCGAAACGACGCCATACTGGTCTGAGACCAGTTGCCGCCTAAGCAGTCTTGGTCTCTGCTAATTGCCAGTGACACATTGGTGTAATACTCTGCACATGTCCCATTCCTTGTTCACTTAATGTCAAGCCTTAAAAATCCTTCCAGAAGTTCCCTCCCGTACTCGCGAGTTCATTCCGGGCATCTTTGAAGAGATTTCGGCCTTACAACGGCCGGATTTAGGTAATATTTTTACCCAAAATCTAGGTACTTCAATCCTCTAAATCTATAGTTTTTAGTCGGTATAAATTGATGAAAACTTGTGGGTTAGGTTCGGATTGATGTTACCTATGTTTTAACGTTGGATTAGTGAAGTATGGTGGTGCGTTTGTGAGTTTCAGGATGATTTGCAGGTCATCTGGAGGTTGAAGACAACCTCGGGCGGCATGTCATCCGAGGTCCATCCAAATGACAAGTAGTCTGATTGGGCTATCAAAGGACTCGTAGTTTACAAAGAGTGGCGACATGTAGTATGTAGCTAAAGGCAGGTTCGGACTAGGTGTGGCATATCTTGATTAGGACACATGTCTGCCTTAGGCAAGTTTGGAAAAAGGATAAAAATATTAGAAAAAAAGGATAACAATATTAGAAAAAAATCAAGAAAAATAGCAAAAGAAGGAAAACAATTCCAAAAAAATGATGAAAAATACTAGAATGAATTTGGAGTCTAATGTTACAAAATTTATAGGATTTGGAGTTTATTTGATCGGTGAAAAAAATAATACAAATTTTGGATTAATTAGGAAAAATAGGAAAATTTTCCCGTTTAACCTTGGGTTCGATTTAGGACTATAATCGATCGAGTAGAGAGTTTAAAATTATTAATTTACGTATTTATAGTCCTCTAGTGTTGTAGAATAAGAAATCGGGTATCATAATGTGTAGGTAGGTACCTATGAATACAGGATCTCGAAGAATTGATCTAGGAATCAAGTGAGGGCACTTCGAATGTCGGAAAACCTGTGAGTGGACGGATTCTTTTAATTATTTGTTTGAGTCTTGGACTTGGTCATATTAATGCGTTAATCAGTAAAAGTGAAATGAAATGTTTGCATGAAATCGTTTGTGTACTTAGACAAAACTTATGTCAATAGTTGAATGAAAGAACATATTTTATTCCTTGGAATGTTATGCTTGATATGAAGTGCATTATTGAAATGTACATGATGCATCGAGTCACATCTGAAGTTGTGAGATACATTGCAACAACATGGGGTGACCCGTGCGACTCTTTAGTGCTCTCCGAGTTTGGTAGTGAGGCATAGACTTGTCGAGGGAGTCATAAGGAGGACAGGGTTTTTATATAATTGTGCTAACTAAATGTTTGACAAGAATTCCTAATGTGGGGATCGTATAGGTGAAGCTACCATCACCAATTTCCCCCGACATTGTTAGTGGTCTAGGCCAAGTGTTATGCACATTCCATCGGGACATATCAAATTATCATACGAGATAACAAGAGGAAAGAAGTGAGGAGTCATATGAAGTGCCACTAACGAATCTTAGCCCATTCCCGGTATTTATACGGCCTGAGATTTATTTCCAGCTCAGTCATGGTTGTGAATGTTTGTAGCATTTTGAGATTGTTGCATCTATTGACTGTGTTTATTTGACTCATCAATAATTTGAATGTGTGCCAGCATGTCATTATGCTAGTGTGTGTGATTTCATGTAAGCCATCATGCTTGTTTTCCCGTATGCTCACTGGCAAGTTTCTGTCAGATCTCGTGTTTGACCAGTAATGGAAAAGTAGAAATGACTGTGGTGTTCATCCTAGTCAGATAGTCAACTCATCGAGGATAGCGTATCGTCAGGTTAAGATTCCTATTATGGACTCCAGTATTATATGTACATGTCATTGTATTCCCTTAGGTTGTATTATTACATCATAAATGATTTATGTAAATTGGAAAGCCATAATTTATTGTAGAATTCGAAGCGTATAAAGTTAAAACATAATCCAATGTTATCCGGACTACATTGTTGTTGGTAAATATATCCACTGCCGTATGATTGATTGTTTATATTATTACTACTCCGCTATTTATTATTTCTTTCTAGCCTTATAGGCTCACTGTATGCATTGCTGAATGTGATAACAATGTATATAATGGGCCTATGGCGATTGTTAAGTCATGAATTTTGAGGTTCGGGGCATGACACTCACACACACATATGTGTTATTATTAAAATAGGGCTAAAAAGTTGGCTAGAAATCATCCGTCCTACTTCTGATGAGTGGTCTAGGCCTGTTAGTGTTTAATTTATTTTCTTTGAAATTATAGCCTACACTAGTGTTGCTGAAGGCTTCTAAGGTCATTCCATATTGACCTTCTCAATATATGACCCGTGAGTCACTAATCTCAATCTATGGTTATCAGTGCACTAGATACTCACAGGTACACAGAATGAGATATAAAACCAATCCAAACAAGTCAAACTCAATCCAATATCACTGAGTCAAAAGCAGGCATATGATTCAATAGACCACCATATGTCTAAGCAATCAGTGCAACCATATGCACAATATCACTAGCTACATCTCAGTACCAAACCATAATAAAACCAATATGCATGTCAGAAACTCATAGTTATAAAACCAATCGTAACTTAATCACAAAAGTTTAGGTTAAATACCAAATATGATTCACCATTCATTTTCTGAAAATTTATAAATCTCAATCATGCATGTTTAAAAAAAAAACAAGTAAAGTGTGAGGTCCTCTCTCACCTATATGTAGAAACCAATGAAAAAAGATAGCCATGCACAGTAAATAATCCGTGAATCCACAACATAACAATCCAAGCCACAATACAAGTTTAAAGCCTACATATACCATACCAGGCATACAATCACAATATATACCAACCAACTCACTCAATAGATATTGTAGATACTCTAAAGTACTATTATATGCAAAATGAGACAAAAATATTTATTTTTTAAAAAATACCTCAAAAATGGAAAATAAGCTAATGAATCCTCAAATCATATTTTTATTAACATAATATTATTTATAAAATTATTATTTACCATTTAAAGCTTACAATAAAAATTTTAAAAGTTTATAACTTGCAAACGAAATCTCAAATTGGAAAATGGATTGCACTATCATGTTCAAAACATTGAAATTAGGTAGTGAGGTCAAAGAGGACATTTTTGGGTTCAGGTGGTGCATGACCGGATGGCGACCGGCCAGTAGTGGCGCTTGCGGCAGCGACGGGCGGCCAAACTCTAACTCTTCCATATCTCATCCAAATTAAACATTTTATATGTCAAAATGAAGCTATGAACGATTGGAATATAAATCCAGCATTCATTTATCAAAAGCATCATCAATGTGGCTGGAAAATTATTTTTTCGCGGAGATAAACCCAAGAATTTGTGAGCTCCAGGAGGGAATGTCTGGCGACGGAATCCATCAAGACCTACGACCGCATGTTGCCGGAAAAGCGATGTATTGATTGATGGTGGTGGTGGAGCGAGACATGGTTGGAGGAGAGAGATCAGTCCTTTGATGCTGGAGAAGGAAGTTGGCGTGGGGAGAGAGAGCGGAGAAGAGCAAAGGAAGAAAAATGAAAAAATAAATAAATAAAGGTTTTATATTATCAAAAGACAAAATAGCATCATTTTGGCAAAATCCCAATTATCCTCCCTCGAGCCGACGCTGAAATGGCATCATTTTATCCTTTGTCAAAAAGTTTTCATTTAGCAGTAATAATATAATACTATTATTTATTTAATTTTAAATAATAAAATAAATCGATAAGTTATTTTTAAACTTTAAAAAATTATAATAATTAGGATATAAGCCTAAAACTTTTAAAATTTCAGAATAAATTCAGAAAAACTCATATCTTCTCAATGAACTAAAACTTATAATTTTTTTATCATCAGATATTTGATTAAAAATAAAGTATCATTCAAAAAAATAATTAATTATACCATAAAATTATGAAAAATTATGCCATACCAAACATTCCTTAAATACATGTCCAAAAATATTTTAAAATCACAATATCACATAAATATTCTATTGAATACAAAATACAATTGAAAAATAAATTGCAAAACTATCCTTTAGCATAAAACACAAAAATACACTAAAATCTTACATGTGGCAACAAAAAACTCAGGGTTTACATTTTACCTTTCTTAAGAAAAATTTTATCCCGAAACTTTCCTTCAAGCACAACTGCAAGCACAAACATACCACTATACACAACTATATCATCCAATACAATAGTAATATACTTAAACACAACAAGTATCCTCCAATAGAGTAGTAATATCAACAAATACAATAACAATATAATCATAAAGGAAAAAAATATATTCAAAGGAAAACATAAAACTCACTAAGCAAAATGCTGGGGTAATCTCTTCCTCATCTCAGCCACAGTCTCCCATGTCATCTCCTCCAACTGGGGACTCCTCCAAAACACATGAATCATAAACACAATCTTGCTCCACAAGACTCTCTTAGATCGATCCAAGATAGATACAAGTTGAGTAAGAAAAGATAAATCCTCTGGTATCTCCATATGAATACATTATGTATCCTCTCCAACTCCGAAGGCAATTTCAAACTGTAAGCTACAGGACCAATCCTTTCAATCACCTCATAAGGACCAATATACCAAGATCCTAACTTACCGTTCTGCTTGAAGCGGATTACCCCCTTCCAGGGTGCTATATTCAGGAAGACTTTATCTCTAACTACAAACTCTAAAGGCCTTCGCCGATTATCCACATAAGTTTTCTGGCAATCTTGGGTCGTTCTCAACCTGTCTCGAATAAACTTCACCTTATCGAAAATGAAATCTGTTAACTCTACACCACTCAAACTCATCTTTCCTACCTCACTCCACAACAAAGGAATGCGATAGGCTCTTCTATATAATGCCTCATAAGATGCCATGCCAATACTTTCTTGAAAGCTATTATTATAAGCAAACTCAACCAAAGTCATGTATCGATCCCAATTGCTCTGAAAATCCAACTCACAAGCCCTCAATATGTCCTCAATGGTTTAAATAGTCCTCTCCGAAAGTCCGTTTGTTTGAGGGTGAAAGGTGGTAACGAAGCTCAACTTAGTACCCAAAGCCTCCTACAACTAACCCCAAAACCTAGATGTAAAATGGGAATCTCCGTCAAATATAATAGATATTAGCATACGATGCAATCTGACAATCTCCTGCACATACAACTATGTAAGATACTCCAAAGAAAGACCCATTCGGATAGAAAAGAAACGGGCCAACTTTGTGAGTTGATCCACCTTTACCCATATTGCATCATACCCTCTTTGAGATCTAGAAAAACCACTCTTTGAGATCTAGGAAAACCATAGACAAAGTCCATAGATGCAAGCTCCCACTTCCACTCGAGAATAGAGAGGGACTGTAATAATTCACCAGGTCATTGTCTCTCAATTTTTACTTGTTGGCAAGTCAAGCATCTAGCAACATATTGGGCAACATCCCTCTTCATACCTACCCACCAAACCTGTACCAACTCCAAATATCCTACAATATTAAATCTATGATAAAACCTGCATCATCCTTAACTATGATAAACTAGATAGTCTTATCTCAAACATAAAATCCAATAAGTCCAAATACTAAAATAGAATGAAAATATAGAAATTAAAATCTAACTATAAAACTAAAATAAAATCCGATGTCCATATTTACAAATCAAATTACAAGTCTAATCAAACCTATTAATGGTTTGCTGATCCTAAAGTTAAGCCACGTGAGGTAAATGATTAGCATGATGCACCTGCAATTCAATTTGGACGTCATTAAACACATTATCTAAATATCCAGTGAGAGGATCCAGAGACCAAAACAAAAAAAAGTATAAATATAGAAAAAAAAATTTTTCTAAACAGAAATCTTGTATAAATCTAGCCCACACTGGCATTATTGATGGTTAAGGTCAGCCCATGTTGATCATCTCACTTTAACATTAAATCCCCTCCGCAATAAGAGAAACCAAAGAGAGTCTATGCACGTGACTCCTTGGTCACAAATCGTAGTATAACTCGTCGTCAATGCACTGGATACTCATATGTCACCAGAATAAAGTATAGAACTAATATAAACATATCAACTCAATAAAAGACTAAATAGTCAAAAGCATGTAAAACTAGTCAGACATCAATGTCTCTCAAACCAACTGCATCCCTATGCACAATACCAGTAAGACATCCCAGTGTCTTAGTATTTATGCATCCCTATACACAACCAAATCTCATGGATCTCTGTATATATATCAAAATCTGTAGCTTTGTGAAAAACTATGATAGTACAAAATATATTTCCCAACCAATCAAAATCACAACATAAATATTTTATCAATTATAAAAAATCAAATATCAAAAACGATTCACCACCATTTCAGCTAAAAATTTCATATACCTCAATCAATTACTTTAAAAGTCAAAATATGTAAAATGTGAGTTCCCTACTAACCTTTTAATAGCCAACACAATGAGCATAGTTAGTTGGATTCGATAAAAAGTCCACATCACATGTATATAGGTCACAAGCTTGCATAAGGCATGCCAGAAATACAATCACCACATATTCCAACCAACTCACACAACAAACAGCGTTGGTACTGAAGGTATTACTACACACAAAATGAGGCAAAAATATTATGATTTTTAAAATATCTCAAAAATAGAAAATAGGTTAATTAAGCCTCAAATCACATTTTTATCAAATATTATTGTTTATAAAATTATTATTTATTATATAAAGTTAAAATATTTTTTTCATAAAACTTTGACAGTATATAAGTTGCAAAAAAATCTCAGATTAAAAAATAGTTTGTTCCATTGCATTCAGAATGTCGAAATTAGGTAATAGGGTCTGAAGAGGAGGTTCAGGTTTGTTGTAACGAGAAATTCTACCAGAAAAATGTATGAATATTAAATGGCTCCTTCCAAAACACAGAAGAAGCTAAGTTTCAGAAATAAGATGAGAGAATAGCCAGAAAATAAGAAGGGAATACATCAAACATGCCATGCCTCTTCTTCTAAAGGCTTCTCTATTTATACTACTCCAAATCGTTCACGCTTGGGCTGCTGACAATTCCCCTGCTAACAATGTCATCGAAAAATCTTTGTACCGAGCTGGCAAAACCGTGGCCCATGTTCCTCTTCTTGGGCCTTCCGTTGGATTATGATCAACCTTGTTTATGTTGGGCCTTTCTGATATAACATTACCCCTTCCTCCCAACAGAACCTTGTCCTCAAGGTTAATATCAGGAAAGCTCCGGAGAATTTGATCACTATCCTCCCAAGTATCATCGGAAGAGGAAAGCCCTTCCCAACGTATCAGCCACTGATCCATCAGACGAGAACCTTGTTGAATCTGTCGTCGTTGGATTATTGATGCAGCTTTCAAAATGAGCATAGTGGTAGTGTCAACCAAATACAAGGGTGTAACTTGTTGAGTAGGCATGCCACAACATTTCCGTAACTAGGAAACGTGAAACACTGGATGAATATAGCCACCTCCGGAAGATCAAGCTTGTAAGCAACTGTCCCAACTCGTTGAACAACCAGAAAAGGTCCAAAATAACGTGGACCAAGCTTGCTGTGGCGCCGCAAACGCAAGGAATGTTGTCGATAAGATTGTAGACGAACATAAACCCACTCGCCGATCTTGAACTGAATATCATGTCGGCCCTTGTCTGCGTAAGCTTTCATCTTCTCTTGAGCACGCTGTAAATTGCAGCGCAGCAGCCTAAGCATCTCATCTCGCTGTAACAGCTGTGACTCCACTAATGGATTACCTCCGGAATCCCGAATGTAATGAGATAAGGTCGGTGGAGATCTTCCATACAACACCTGGAAGGGTGTGAGCTTAGCTGCAGTTTGGTACGAAGTGTTATACCAATACTCAGCCCACGGTAAATAATCCGTTCACATTGCCGGAGAATCACCTACAAAACACCACAAATACATCTCCAACGTCTTGTTCAACGCTTCTGTCTGACCATCGGTCTACGGATGATATGAAGTGCTAGGTAGTAACTTGGTCCCATGCAGTCGATGGATTTCCTGTCAAAAAGATGTCAGGAATTTTGGGTCTCTATCGCTAACAATAGAAACCGGAACACCATGTAAACGAATTATCTCAGCAACAAAACACTCAGCTACCGATTCACATGAAATTAGCGAAGACATAGCAATAAAATGTCCATATTTAGATAAACGGTCGACAACCAGGAATATCACTGTTTTACCTCTTGAACTAGGCAAGCCTGTTATGAAGTCCATGGAGAGGCATTCAAAGACCTGATCCGGAATAGCCAAAGGCTGTAACAGACCAGTTGGTTTCATCGACGAATCTTTCATCCTCTGGAAAACTTGACACTCACGCACAAATTTAGCTATATCCAGCCGCATACCCTTCAAGAAAAAATTGGAAGAGACTCGGTACCACATCCGTGTTACTCCAGCATGTCCTCCCACTGGAGAAGCATGAAAGTCCAACAATAAATGTTGCTTTAATGGGGAATTATCAAGAACAACCAAGCGGTCCTTCAAAAACAACAATCCATTCTTAAATTGATAACTGGGTAGTGCCTGGGGATCAGATTGAAGCTACTGTTGATAACGCAGCAATTCCGGGTCTGATGCATTTGTGAAACGAAGCTGTTGGACAAAATCTGCTGGAGTAGATTGGAAGGCAAATAAATCGGCAGCAGGTACCCGAGATAAAGCATTAGTAGCAAGATTTCGTGTCCCAGCCCGATATTGTATATCGAAATCATAACCGACCAGCTTACACAACCACTTGTGTTATTCTGGAGTTTGGATCACCTGATCTGCTAGATACTTAAGAGATTGCTGGTCAGTGATAATAGTGAATCTCCTTCCTAACAGATATTGCCTCCATTTAGCAATCGCTTGAGTTATTGCATACATCTCACGGTGATATGCCGAGGCTTGCTGCATGCGAGGAGCTAATTTTTGACTGAAATATGCAATCAGCTGTTTCTCCTGAGACATAACAGCTCCAACGCCAACATTAGATGCATCTGTTTCCACACAAAATGGTTTAGTAAAGTCAAGTAAGCGGAGGACAAGCGCAACACTAAGCAAAACCTTCAGCTCGTCAAATGACTTCTGAGCAACCTCATCCCAACGGAAACAATTATGACGCAACAAATCCGACAAACTGCCAGCCTGGGATGCAAAATTCTGGATAAATCGTCTATAGTAACCCGCCAGGCGGGGAAATCCTCGGACTTCCTTCACATTCCTCGGAACCGGCCATTACTGAACCGTAGCTACCTTGTCCAAGTCCACTGAAAGTCCTGAAGCAGAGACAGTGCATCCTAAATAGCCATTTTGTTTTTGTCCAAATTGACACTTAGAAAGTGTTGCAACCAACCGATGATGCCGCAAGGTTCGCAATACCAACTGCAAGTGCTCCAGATGCGAATACCAAGTGCTACTATAGATGAGGATATCATCAGAGAACACCAGCACAAACTTACGAAGATAAGGGCGGAATACCTCATTCATCAAGGCCTGAAAAGTCAACGGTGCATTCGATAACCCGAAGGGCATAACCAAGAACTCATAATGCCCATCATGAGTTCGGAAAGCTGTCTTAGCCACATCATCCGGATGAACTCTAATATGATGATATCCTGCCAATAAATCCAGCTTTGAAAAGAAGACTGCACCATGCAACTCATCAAAGAGCTCATCGATCGACGGAATGGGAAACTGGTCACGAATTGTGATAGCGTTTAAAGCACGATAATCCACACAGAATCGCCATGAACCGTCTTTCTTCCGAACGAACAGAATAGGAGATGAAAAAAGGCTGTGACTGGGTTGAATAATACCTTCCTGTAACATCTCTAGGATTAGCCTCTCGATCTCTTACTTCTGAAAGTATGGGTACCGATATGGACGAACCTTCACTGGTGATGTTGTAGGTTGTAATGGAATAGCATAATCATAGTCTCGTGATGGTGGCAATCCATGAGGTTTGTGAAATACATCCTCAAAAGTGGATAAGATAAGCTGCAAATCAGGAGGAATCGGTACAGCCACTGGCACAGAAGTGTCCATAATCTCTAGCCGAAACAACAATGCTGCAACGTGAGTGGAGGAAAGCCTTCGAAGAGCATGCAAGGAGGCCGGTTGTGTCGTGTCTAACAAATTTCCCTTCCATAATATTGTCTTCTCCCCTTGTCTGAACTCAAACTTAGATTGTGCATAATCCATAACCACCGGTCCCAACGATGTTGACCACGATACCCCGACCACCATATCCCAGCCCTGCAAATCCAGAACAAAAAAATCGACACACACCTCCACGCTTTGTATTTCAAGCGGAATTTGTCGCACCTAACCCGAACACAACAATTTTTCACCTTTTCCAACTAGAATCCCAAAACTTGGCACTGATTCAACCAACAATTGTAAAAATTTAGTAGTGCGCAATTGGATAAAATTGTGCGTACTACCACCATCAAGAAGTACCTGAACCGGAGACCCACGATCACATCCCAGAAAACAAAGTGTTGACGGAGAAGTGCTACCAAAAAATGCATAATGACAAACCGTTGTATCATCCACATCCTCCGCAAGACCCTTTCCATTGTCCACTCGTGTAGCTGGTTCATCATTTATCACAGGGTCAACTGGTGACTCATTACAATCTGTTTTTTAGAAGAACAACAACTGTGGTTTAGCCTTACATTTGTGATCCCAGCTGTACTTCTCTTTACACTGATAGCACAGATCCTGAGCTCTTCTTTGAGCTACCTCTGCCGGAGTCAATCGACAGACAGTCAACTTGGCTCCTATCGCAAGGGTCGCAGAATCTTGCTAGGAAGCACCCTGTGCAGTAGCTGAAAATCCAACAACAAAACAAGACCGTTTTTGTGCCTTCCAAAATGGCATACACCCTCATCTTTTAATTAATTTATTAATTAATTTAATATATTTAGAAAATAATTTTATCTTTAGAAAATCATAATAAATGAAATATAAATCTAAAAATTATGAAATTTTATCAAAAATCTAAAAATATCACATCTAATTTTTTAAGGATTATATTTTTCTGATCAATAGATATTTAAATAAAAATAAAATAATATTCAAAATAATATAAAAATAATACTTTTAAATCATAAAAAATCATATCATACATAATAATTCTTTAAATTTATATTTAAAAATATTACTATGCAACCAAAAATTATAAATTCAATCCAAGCTATAAAACATAAAATAAGGAGAATTACCCTTACTCAGTATCCATACATGTGGCACTAAAACCAGGAGTTTAGAAAATGTATTCATCCTCATACTCAAATATTTTTTTTCCCTAGACATCTATATAAGGGATAATAAAATAAAAATTAAACATGAATTTAAATAAATAATTCCTAATTAAAAGAACCTGTTTAGATGAATCATTTAAGCCATTGAGCCCTCATAAGCATCTCCATTTTCGCCTTAATTCTTGCTAATTTTATGTCTATAGCGTCGAACCATCATTAAATGGCATCTACGTCATGGTTTGTCGCCATAGTGGCAGTAGCGAGGCTATGATTTCCCATGGCCTCCATGGTAGTAGGCTTGCCTGACTTGTTGAACTCATATTATTCATCTTATCGCTGGTGGATAAAACCCATATTTTGCAAACTACTGATGTAGAGTCGGCTGGGTTCATATGATATATGAAGTTCTGGTCATTTCGTTAGTCAAAATGGTTATTTCAGCTGCACCGGTACCTAGGTGCTATATCTGACACTTGGAATTCTAGGATATCCTACCCACCTCACAAAAATTTCATTATCGAAATTTCTGCACAAGAGCTGTGGGTTATGGACCTACCATGCTTTCGCTGTGCCACTCTGCTTCCTAGTCAACCTAGCCATACTAAACATACACACATACCATATTACTTTCCAATATAAAACACAAATAAGTAAAAGAGAATGGTTCCTGGTAGAAAGGCGTATACTAGACAATATGCATATGCTGAAAACAAAACATAGACATGTACGTGAAACACAACAAACAGATTGTGTCACAACTAAATCACAGAAATCATTCAAGCAATCTTGGCAAACACCCTAAGACACACATGGTATTCTCAGCACGTCAAAACAAATACACAGCAAACCATTTGGCACATCAAGCAATTCAAGATGCATATGCACATACAACATAAATAGAGACATGCAAACAAACAATCATACTATTCATGCTTTCACACTTGTGAGTCCTAATCAATCAAAGTACATGCATAATCAAACAAGGAACATGTAGGCATGCTGTGCCTATAAAAAAAAAGTATACATCAATTCAAGTAATCAATTATATCAAAGCATGCACATGCATCAAGCAATACAAATTATGCAAATCACACAAACAAACAACCATTCTCTGCTATTAAACCCAACCTAGAAAGAACTTTACAATCGTGAAACACAAATAAGCCCTTACAAGGACTCATCTAAATCCCATAGGGCTCAAGTCTAACTAGTTGTCAATTTTATTAGTTCATTCATATGCATTAAAAGGTTGGAGCATGTAAATTCATTAAACAATATTCTGGCTCATAGGGAGTGAAAGAAACATTAGCAAAAGACTTTTATAAATGTCAAAACCTAATAAAATTATAACACACAAGTCCCAAGATATCTCAAACACCAACTATAGTTCATAGAAGCATTCGGAAATAAGAAGAAAGAGAAGTTGGAAAGCTAGAAAGGAAGTTCAAACATAGGAGAGCATTCGCAATCAATAGAAAACCAGCAAGAAAGTGCAACGCAAATGTGATGCAATCATCCCGTTGTGCAGCCTTGATCTCACACCTTGGTACCACCAGCAAAACACAAACATATGTCTGAAAAAGGAGGAAAACAACGAAATGAGATTACAAAAATCTCAGTAGGGTCACAATATCATAAGATCTGTAGAAACTCAATCAAACATCTCCCAACAATACATAGATCATATATAGTTATGTAACAGGCTCAAAACAAATTCAGCAAATAATCACAAAAAACATAGGTAGGGCCGAAATTAGTAAAGTAAGGAAGGGACTCAGAACACTTCATAAGCAGCCATCACAAGACTGAACAAGAAGCACGTAGGCAACTTAATTCCCTATATGATTGTCAAAACCAAATGATTATCTCCATCTGCCTTTGTTGTCCAAAGCTTTGCTGCAAATAGGGAGAAAAAGTTAGCAAACAAGTTACAACAAGCCTTCTTACAATACCTCCCATGCATAGGGCATCCTATATACAACTGTACCCAACCCAGAAGATATGCAATGTATCCTACCAAGCATCCTGTACCTAATCTAGTATCAAGGCAAGGCATCTTGCAACACACAGGAGACAATGCATCTTACTCATCCTGTAACCAACCTAGTTAATATGAACGACATCCCACAAGGACCTGTACCCAACCCAAGTTACCTTTAGGGCATCATGCACCCAACAGTACTCAACCCAGAAGCTATGCGGGGCATCAAGCATGCACATGCTGGGAATAATCACCATACAACTCTTAATTTTTGTAAACATCTTTCCTCTCTAAGGAACATCAACACTTACCTCTCATGGCCAGCGGCAAGAGGATCTTGACACACAAGCACATATACAAGTACAAGCACATCGAAATCCAGCAGGGTATCCTCAATCAAACACAAACACAATACATAATCTAATATACAATATCAACCTCGAAATAGGCACATATCAATCCCTATTATATCTGGAAATTCCCAATAGCATAAGCATATAAACTGCAAGCATATAAACCATACTAGGCAAGTCGAAATCATATAATCAAAGAAGGGTATCTAGAGAAACCGATGAGGTATAGATCCTACCTCTCATGTTTCTGAACAAGATACTATCTTTCTACCTTTATTAGGAGAATCAAAAACACCTAACAACCATAAGGAAAAGACAACACAATATTAAGCATATAATACCAAATCAGAAACCAAAGGGATCCTTATTATCCTTACGCAAGAACCTATCAAAGACCAGCGATCCAGATGCAGTATTATCTTCGTCTTGAATACATGATGTGATGCCCAAGAACCCGACAAGAATCAACCAGGTTATTCAATCCTTTCTATCATATAAATTTTGGCAATCAACCTAGGGTTTAGGGGAAAATTGCAATTTCATAATTAAAAGAGAGGGAGGTTGCAATTTCATCAAATAAAAATGGGAATAGGTGCCAAACACTTAAACAAATAAAACGAACAAGATTCAGAAGCATCAGAAAGAGGAATCAAAATTGGCACATATATCTAGGTAAGGAATTTCGGTAGCAATAATAAAAGAGAAAGACCAATCTTCTGATGATGAAATCAAGATAATAAAAGATAGCATGAAAAGAAGTTTCCAACAAGCGATCACACTTAGAAATCTGATGAAAGATTGAAGAATTTCGACTAGGATCTTAGGAGAGAGAAAATTTGGCCAAGAGGGAGAGTGATAGAGAGTTTATGTTTTTGTAAAATAAATGAGAGAATAGGTGTGGAATACAAGGAGTGGCAAGCCAAAGGTATTTATAGGTGCCTAATGAGGTTTAATTAAGAGATAATTCCCTACTTTTAAGCTTAGAATGATAAGATAGGATTAAAGGATAAACTTTCTAGAAAATTTCACTAGAAGATAATTCTATTAAAAAGATAATTCTATTAAAAGAGTAATTAAATTTAAAAGAAAAAATTATCTAATGATAATAGGGATTTAAACTAATGATAATTAACACAGAAATACCAGAATTAAAATAGAAAAAATCGAAAATAATTATTTAGGTCATCATATATTCATTTCTTCAGGGGTAAAATAGTCATTTTAGCTGCATCGATACCTAGGTGACATATCTGACACTCGGAATTCTATGATACCTAACCCACTGAGCCTCACATCCTCCCCACCTCACAAAAATTTCATCCTTGAAATTTTTGCACAAGAGCTGTGGGTTATGGACCTACCATGCTTTCGCTGCGCCACTCCACTTCCTAGTCGACCTTGCCATACTAAATATACATACATAGGATATTACTTCCCAATATGAAATACAAATACACAAAAGAGAATGGTACTTGGTGGAGAGGCGTGCACCAGATGACATGTATATGCTGAAAATAAAACATAGGCATGTACACGAAACACAACAAACAGATTTTGTCACAACTAAATTACAGAAATCATTCAAGCAATCTCGGCATACACCCTAAGACACACATGGTATTCTCGAACAACAACATAAATACACAGCAATCCATTCGGCACATCAAGCAATTCAAGGTGCATATGCGTAGACAACATAAATAGAGACGTGCAAGCAAGCAATCATACTAACCATGCTTTCACACTTGTGAGTCCTAATCAATCAAAGTACATGCTTAATAAAAAAAGGAACATGTAGGCATGTTGTGCATAAACAGGAAAGTATACATCAATTTATGTAACCAATCATGTCAAAGCATGCGCATGCGCATGCATCAAGCAATACAAATCATGCAAATCACACAAACAAATAACCATGCTCCGCTACCAAACTTGTAAGGACCCAAACCCAACCTATAAGGATCCTTACTATTGTTTTACCCAAACAAGCCCTCGCAAGGACCCATTTGAATCATATAAGGCTCAAGTCTTACTAGTTGTCAATTTTATTAGTTCATTCACATGCATTAAAAGGTTGGAGCATGTAAATTCATTAAATAATATTCTGGATTATAAGGAGTGAAAGGAGGAAAATAATGAAATGAGATTACAAGAATCTCAGTAGGGTTATAACATCATAAGATCTGTAGAAACTCAATCAAACTTCTCCCAACAATACATAGATCATATATACTTATGCAACAAGCTCAAAACAAATTCAGCAAACAATCACAAAGAACATAGGTAGGGCCGAAATTAGAAAAGTAATGGGAGGGACTCAAAAAACTTCATAGACAGTCATCACAAAATTGAAAAAGAAGCACACAGGAAGCTTAATTCCCTATATAATTCCCAAAACCAAATGATTATCCCCATCTACCTATGTTGTCCAGGGCTTTGCTACAAAAATGGAAAAATAGTTAGCAAACAAGCTATAGCAAGCCTTCTTAGAATACCTCCCACGCATGGGGCATCCTATATACAACTGTACCCAACCCAGTATTAAGATAGGGCATCTTGGCACACACAAGAGACAAGTCGTCTTATACAACCTACACCCAACTTAGTTAATATGTAAGGCATCCCACAAAAACCTGTACCCAACCTAAGTTACCTGTAGGGCATCTTGCACCCAACTGTACCCAACCTAGAAGCTATGCAGGGAACAATCACCATACAATTCTCAATTCTAGTAAGCATCTTTCCTCTCTAAGGAACATTAACACTTACCTCCCATGGCCAGTGACAATAGGATCTTGACACACGAGCACATATACAAGCATACAAGCAAGTACAAGCACACAAAAATCCAACAGGGTATCCTCAATCAAACACAAACACAATACACAATACACAATCTAGTATATAATATCAACCTCGAAATAGGCACATATCAAGCCCTATTATATCCGGAAATTCCCAATAACATAAACATATAAACCGCAAGCATATAAACCATAGTAGGCAAGCCAAAATCACATAATCAAACAAGGGTATCCGGAGAAACCGATGAGGTATAGATCCTACCTCTTATATGATGGAGCTGCATGTCATTTTGACTAGACTCGGTCAAAATGACGAAACCTTCCTTGTTTAAAACCTCTCCCCCCATTTCTCTATTTTTTTATAATATTAATATAATATTTAATATATTTTTGTATAATTCTTAATAAATAGTATACTATCCTGAAAAATATTCAAAAAATCTGACAAATTCATCAAAAATAGTAGAACACTCCAAAAGGATTAAATTATTTTTTTATTATTATAGAATTTATAATAATTATAATAATCCAAAATAACCTTTAGAAATATTATTAAATATCAAAATATTCTTCTGAAAATTCCAAGAAAATTCTCATATCTTCTTATCTTATTTTTAAACTTAATTCTAGTCTTCAGTCATAGAAAATTTTCTCAAGATCTCCGTATGGAGCTTATTCTCATAATTTTATTAAATTCATTCCTATAATTCAGCATTAATAAGAAACCTTCGAAAAAAAGAGATTTAGACTTTGTATCGGATCCTAGGCTTCAATACAGGATTCAAAAGAAATTTTCCAAAGTTATCAATATCAAGAGAAATTCAATGAAATTCAATAAAATTCAATATCAAGACAGGATCGTGCATAAAATGCTGGAAATCATAGAAACTTAGTTTACAGAGTAGTGGATACCTTCCTCAATGAAGATGACGATGATGCTGAAGAAGGCCTAATCAGACCTATGGAGGAAGGAGTACCTAGGAGATGAAGGTGGCCGATGTGCATTAGACATGGAGAACTAGATGTCTACTTTGAATTAAGAACGAGTCTTAATCATAATGCTTCTATCATTTCATGGATTGTCAAATGAAGACCCTAATAGTCAAATGAGGAGATTTGAAATGGTTTTTGAGGACCCGCTCCCGGTAAATGAGACCGTCACCACCGTCACCACCGAAACCACACAAGGCTCACCTTAACATTTCGAAACTAAATTCCCAACAATGCATGCAAATTTGAACTTTTCCTTGTAAAAAGAGCATGACACGTCACAATTTTTTAATAATAATAATATAATATTTAATATATTTATAAAATTCCATAAATTTGTATAATTCTTAATAAATAGTATACTATCCTGAAAAATATTCAAAAAAATTCTGATAAATTCATCAAAAATAGTAGAACACTCCAAAAGGATTATTTTTTTTATTATTATAGAATTTATAATAATTATAATAATTCAAAATAACCTTTAGAAATATTATTAAATATCGAAATACTCTTCTGAAAATTCCGAGAAAATTCTCATATATTCTTATCTTATTTTTAAACTTAATTCTAGTCTTCAATCCTAGAAAATTTTCTCAAGATCTCCGTATAGAGCTTATTCTCATAATTTCATTAAATTCATTCCTATAATTCAACATTAATAAGAAACCTTCGAAAAAAAGAGATTTAGACTTTGTATCGGATCTTGGGCTTCAATACAAGATTCAGAAGACATTTTCCAAAGTTATCAATATCAAGAGAAATTCAATGAAATTTAATATAATTGAAGGTAAAATTATAAAAATACCCTTATTTCGGGTTTAAAAAAACACACTCTTTCAAGCTCGATTAATGATGAGTGTATCCTGTGAGTCCAAATGACCCAACAAAAAGGCTTTATTTCTATCAGAATCTTATTCATAAAATTCATGAGCTATTTTATGCATTCCAAGCTCAAAACTTATATCTCGATCCACGTACTCAAATTTCAAGATTTCACATCAAGTATCTTCCAACACAGGAGTAGTATCAATAAACACAATAGCAATATAATCATAAAGGGGAAACTTAAAAAAAAAATATTCAAAAAGAAACAAAAAACTCACTAACCAAATAGTTAAGGGAATTTCCTCCTTATCTTAACCTCAGTCTCCTATGTCTCCTCCTTCAACTAGGGACTTCTCCAAAGTATAAGGACTATAGACATAGTCTTGCTCCACAAGACTCTGGGATCTATCCAAAATAGACACCGCCTGAATAGGATAACACAAATCCTCTACTATCTCCAAGACATGACTAGGATCTGGGATGTAACTCCTCAACACAAGTACGTATAATACATCATGTAACCTCGAAAATTCTAAAGGCAATCACAAATGGTAAGCCGCAGGACCAATCCTATCAATCACCTTATAACGGCCAATATACCGAGATCCTAGCTTACCTCTTTGCTCAAAGCGTATCAGCCCCTTCTAGGGTGATACCTTCAGGAAGACTCTATCTCCAACTGCAAACTCTAAAGGTCTACGCCTATTATCCGCATAACTCTTCTCGAAATCTTGGCCGCTCTCAACCTGTCTTAAATTAGCTTCACCTTCTTCAAGGTGAAATCTGTGAGACTCCGTGGCTGACGTGGCAAATTTTTGCCACGTCACCACTAATATATATACCCTTATTTTGTTGCCCGCTCCCTGTTGCCAAATACCCTGCCGATTTCTTTAAAAAAATTTTCCAGTTTTTCCTCTCATTTTCAATCACCTGTAGTATCGAATCCAACCGTCTGATCGTCGAATTTTTGGTACCATTGTGTTCCTCTCATCGTCACGATCAATCTGCCGCTGGTTTCACCTTCATCGGACCACGGACGCGGCCGGATCGGAGCCTGGAAATTTCGAAATTCTCACCGGAAAATCATCAATTCCGGGCAATCTGAGGTGAGATTTAAAGTTTGGTTTTCGGATTCATAATCCTGATGGTTGTAGCTTCATGTTGATGTAAAAATTTTCGGTTTTGGATGAAGTTGGATTTTTCCGGCCACCGTTGACCGGCGACACTGTTCACGTTGACCGGCGACCCGTTGACCCGACCTGACCAGTTGATCCGACCCGACGACCCGACACTGTTCACTGTTGACATGTTGACTAACGGTGGCTAACGTTGACCCCGTTGACCGTTAAAGTTGACTTTGACCGTTGACCAAAAGTGAAACCTCCCCGTTAGGTAATTTCGACGTTCTGATCGCAATGGCGCGATCCTTTTTTCCATTTGATGTGTCGTTTTTGAGTTATAATTATTTGAAGGTTAATATCCGTATGTTGAGTATAACCGTAATGTTGTGTTCTTAGGAAGGGCGAGCGTTGAGGACAAAGGCAAGAGTATCGTTTCCTCTTCTTCATCCCGTAAGGTAGGGTCTTTATCGTATGTGGTTCATCATTAGTAATTCCTTGTTGTAAAATCCGTTTTACCTTGGTTTTGATTGATTCGTTGTATAGTCCATCGGAGCCCATCCGATTGGTCCATTGTTCAAAATTTCATTGTTCTCTTCCGTAGGTAGCTATAAAGTATCATAATGTGAGGTCTTTACCGTATTTGTACTTTGGTCATTGAATTGTTGTGTAATCCATCGGAGCCCATCCGATGGATCCATTGTCCAAATTACATTGACTTTTTCGTATGTACCCGTAATGTATCATAATGTATCTCCAAAATTTCATGTGATCAATCAAAGTCCATTTGATTGATTTGTTGAGTAAATTGGGCTGATTCTGTATCATTGCCCGTAAAGTAATATAAAGGTTGTAATCAAAGGTTTCTGTAAAGTATGGTATTTCAGTGTTATTGAAAGTTAAACCAGTTTGTGATTTGTAAAGTATGTAAGTTTTTATGTTACTCGTATTTGTGTTCCGTTTGGCCAAACGTGGTGAGTGCTCGGTCTCTGAGAGTAAGCGGAGAGACACTCATCTGTTGGGAGTTGTATGGTTGGCGTATGGTTACTGTATGTTCCCTGCTTCGCAGGATGCTGTATATTCCCTGCTTCGCAGGATGATCTGAAAGGGACTAGTTGATCTTTTCCGTATAAAGTTTTGTTAATCAATCTAGTCTCGGACAACACTGGTAGAAGGGGCTATGTATGTAATTGTTTTAAAAGTGTATATGTAAAACCTACCAGTGGGCTTCCGGTTTCCCTTTAGCGGGGGTTACTCGGGAAGTGATTTGTAGTCCGCCCATGTTTTCATATTGACCCTGTTGAATTCTTTGTTGAAAGCAAAAGTACATTTTCGAGGCCAGTAAGTAAACGTTTTGTAAAGTAAACAGTAAAGTTTAAGTTTTGAGAAATTACAAATTCAGTAATGTTCTAATAAATTCCTTGTTGTTTCCTCTCATCTGGTAAGTTGTTGTATTGTACCTCTCCTTTGATAAGTTCCTTGTTGTCCCTCTTCTTTGATAAGTTCACTTTGTTGTCCCCTACTGAGATTCTCGAAAATCTCACCCCCTTCGTGTTTGTTTTCCCTCCCAGGACTAGATCGTGCTCAGTAGCTGTGTTCAGTGTACGTGTCGGGACTACTTGCTGGGACTATTGCATCTGCACATGTATGGTTTTATTGGCACATTGTTGAATATTTATTGTTTGGATTTTTGGTTTCGTTTTCAGATACTTGGGGCTTGTGTGTTATGGTTTCACTGGTTTGTATTGTGTTGTTATAAAAGACTTCCGCTGTTTTAAACGTTCTCCGTTATTTATTGTGCCATTGTTAGTGCTTACCTGCCATGTTGTAATTTGTAAGTGATTTAAATCTTATTTTTGGGGGTTTACGTTTGAAAAGTCAAAATAGCCTTGTGGAGTTCGGATTGGTCCACGTGTCGGGCTTCTCCGGGCTTCACGGCGGTAAGGGCCCGCTTTCCGGGTTTGGGTCCTTACAGATCAACTGTACTCTTTCAGGGCCACAAAAATCTAATGAAATCCGGAAAATTGATCAAGGCAACAGTAATAGGTTTTGCTACTAGTCTCTCAAGCATCTAATCAATGAAGGACAATGGAAAGTAATCTTTCATAGTGGCCTTCTTCAGATTCTAGTAGTCAATACATACCCTCCAGCCATTCTATACTTTGGTGGAAGCTTTTTTACTTCAAGTTTAGCTGTTTTAATGACACTAGGCTGGAGTTTGTCATGGATAGCTGAAAGCGCTACATACTAGAGGTCTTCAACATCGACTAGTGGTCTGTCAAGATCTCCAATAACATTGCATAACTAATCATCAATCTTCTCATATAATCCTCCAGAAACCCCTTTATATTAAGGCTATCTTCCATTACTACCTAAAGCTTGTCTGAATGCATCTTTTGGAACACTATTTGTGCATACAGCTCAGCTATATCCACCATAGACATAAAGCCCTCGGAGTTGGGTTACTATAGCATCATAGATATTAAAAGTTTTTGTTTCTCTACCAAAGTCCATTGTAATAGATCCATTGTGCACAACAGTTTTAGTATTACCCATTGTGCACAACAGTTTTAGTTCTGGAGGTCTTAAAAATTGGTCATTCCCTTGACACCTTCAAAGTGTTGAAAGTTGTTGATGCCAAAGGCGGTTGTAAATAAATATAAACTATAACTGAAAGCTGAAAATAAAACTAAACTTCGATTGATTGCATGATCTAGTCCTGATTGCTGTCTATCATTGATCTGTGGTCACAGGTTGCTCAAGAATGGAAACTAACTTTCTCACATATAAACCTCCGACTAGGCTGCTAGGTATAACCATGAAACCCCATACCTTAGTATGACTTAAAACCCTTTTGCTTGTCCTCCTTTTGATATTCAACCATTGGATTGCTAACGTAGTCAATCTTTGAGTTTTCTCACATTTCTCTTATGTATCACTCACCAATATTAGTCGGTTCACTCTAATTCATCTCAGGTATGTCACTTACTAAAGGGGTCAGTCACTAGTGGTAGATCATCCATATGGTTTTGATAGTAAGAATCTAAACTTATTGAATTGATCAATGAAAGTAATTAAAGGTTTCATGAAGTTACGCAAAGGAAAGATAAACAATAAATGGATTCACTGAAAGAAAGTACTAGCCTCGCAAAGGCCTCGGGACATTCAACAATCGGAACTAGAATAAAGGCTTCCAGTTGGATATGTTTTTAAGCTGGATCGCAAGATTCTAACGTAAACTAGAGAAAAAGATATCTAACCACATGTGGTCAATCATCCTTTTATATTAAAATACTACATTAAGCAGGATTTATCAAATATCTAAATTCTAGTTTAAAAGATAAACACAATAGTAGTTGAGATTTTCCGAGGTGTTTAGAAAACATTTGCTAAAATATCAAAGGTCAGAAGATAAGATCGAGCAATCAGGAGATCACGAAAGTATCTTGGTCTGATCCACTTTAAGGCCAAAATGCTCCTAAAATCCTACAAATGTCTTAAAATCTCATTTAAAGATCAAACTATCAAAAAATAAATAAAACACTAGAAAATCATACTTTTTATCCTTAAAACACCAAGAATTATCATATAAATTAGTATAAATAATATGTTATCAAGTATGTTGTTATAAATCATAAAGCAAAAATGAAGATGGATGTGAATTTTGTATGGAAAATGTCATGATGTAGCAAAGATCCACTATAATTCCTTGTGATTAGATTTTATCATTAGTATACTCCTCGACACTTCTTGTGTACCTATATTACTTTTCTTTCTGCAGCAATAATGAAAATAATGACTCGTGCAATTCAACTACGTTCCTCGTTTTCAAATCAGTTAGTGTATATCTGATAATAATCTCAATAATGGAATGGTGAAGTTTTTAGGCATTAAAGACCATAATCTATGACACATGAAATTTTGTTTTGTTTAATATTGTAAAATCTAGCTATTTGAACCAATTAGATTATATAGGTTTTTAATATAAGCTGGTAAAAAAATGTAATATAATGTACAAACTGGTTATCTGGTTACTTTTCCTTCTTATATAGCAAATTCCTCAACTCAAGAAAAACAAAGAACAAAAAGGAACAAAACTCAGAATTGAAAGTTGGATACAGTAACATAGTTACTATTGCTGCCGTTTTTTCTTCTCCTCTCCTGATTCAAGAAGCTCCTCTAGTACCTTATCATCCAAATACTCAAACTCAAAAACCTGCTTCTCCTGTCCACCCCCTGTCGAACTTCCCTGCTCAGAACTTTTTGTGGCGCCACCAACATTACTCGAAGAAGACGAAGAAGAATCCGACGATAGAAAAGGGCGAGGAGAGGAATGCCCCATCACTTGAGAATAATATTCATTCGGAAAGTTAAGGATAGCAAGGTGACCTCTTAAGTTGAATGCAGCTCTGTCATAAGCACGAGCCGCCTCCTCAGCTGTATCAAATGTTCCAAGCCACAACCTCGCTCCCTGCCTTGATGGGTCTCGAATTTCTGCTGCAAATTTTCCCCACGGCCTCCTCCTAACGCCCCGGTAATGAACTTCTACTTTTTCTTTCATCACATGTTTTTCATTTCCTCTGTTTGGATCTTCCATGTCGGTTATCTGGTTTTCAGGACCCAATTCCTAACGTCCTTACACTTTTATTCAGATTTGAAACTTTGTTGGTATCGAAGGTTAATGGTCTGCAAATCTTATTAAATGGTGGGTTCATGCATATGGATTGTGAATGTTAAGTCATATCTTGCGATATATGTGAATTCTCTAGAACGTGGATTTGACCGCATCTAGATTTGAGTCAGGATGGAACAAACACGAGCTAGGTAGATTAAGCAAACAGTGCAACAGAACACTGCTTCCAGGAAAGTTCTTCGGTAGCAATATGTAAATTCGATTCTTCGACCTTTCCTAAGAAGGAATTCAAAAGGCAATAGAATAGGAAACACCTTTTCAAATGTTTTTAAATTTGTGCGGATTCTGTCTTTGTCTTGCCGAGAATAAATATGTGGATGCAATAGAATAGGTGCTATGCGTGCTGACTTTTGTACTGAATAATAGATTTAATAACTTTTATTTCAAATTCTATAATGAGAATACTCTAAAAGCATACTCTGATTCCCCATATCACTTTCCAAGCTATACATGGCTTTATTTTATTGAATCAAGAAGCATAATGGATAGAGCTTGTCTAATCTATGTGTTAGGGTTGTGCATCGATTATTATTCTATTATTATTTTTAAAATTTTAATAATTTATTTTAATATTTTAAATTATTTTTTAATTTTTCAATTAAGTATCCATTATAACCAAATATTGAATTTTTAATTTTGAAGGAAACAGGCAATGGATGCAAAAAAGAAAAAGAAATGCCTGATGTTGCTTTTAAATGAAAACAACGCTTATCTTTTTTTGTCCGCTATGCATGTTTGATTTTGCAGCTCCTTTAATTAGGACAAAATTCGAGTATAAGGGAAAGTTATAACCCTCACTAATAAAAATGTTTAAAAGAAGTGAAAACTATTTTTTTAATTATTTTTTGAATAATAAAAAATAATATTATTATAATACTTAGATTGGAAACCTCAAAATTACCCCTTTAATTATATCTAGGAAAATTTTTGCATTTTTTATTTTTTTTATTATACTAAAAATAATAAAAATATTTTTATATATAATAAGAAAAAGCAACAAACACTGCTATGTCTATTGCGCATACTGTTACTATCTGCGTATGACTCTGGCGAAAATTCGCCATTATATCTATATCCTGTCAAGTGACCAACCAATATAGTTTCTACTCATCAGACAGCTCGATTCTTGTGGATAGCAAAGCTTCTTAGTATCGGGATGAGATGGAGAAAAATTGGTTATACTTGCAATGCTTCAAAATTTATGTCTGGCAAACCAAAGTCAAAACTTAGTTCTATTCTGCTTCCAGGATCATTAAGAATTCTCACGAGAGAAAAATAAAATTGAGTTTGTAAATGTTTTGTAACAAAATATTTAATATTCTAAAATTTTTTAAACATTAAATGATCATTTATTAATCTCTGTTTTATCTTTTTAAATTAATGATATTTATATTTTTAGTAATAAATTAACAATATAAATAGATAAAGAAGCCGAATTCCTTAGTTACGGAAAAATCAGAAATCTATAAAGTATATTGAATTCTACTTCATTTAGTAAGATTTTTCTAAATGTTTAGAAATTCCTTAATTATTATTTAATCCGGTTCTAAGAAGTTTTTTCAAAATACCAACAATTACTAGAGATACAAAGATTTTAATTTTATATTTTATAGAATTTTTTAATATATTTAAATATTTTATTTTTGTATTTTAAACAAATATTTGGTAGCACAGAAATTACAACTTCTGCTTTGTTGATCTTTTTATTTTAAATCTAGTAATTTAAATAATTTTATTTAATGAAGGTATAGCCATAGCAAGCCTCAATTAAATAAAACTATTTATAAAGAAAATCACATATAGTATTATACTATATAGACATAATGTAAATTAAATAATTTTTATTAAGGCTTAGCCATAGCAACTTTAAAAGAATGAAATTATTTATTTAGAATCACATATGGTATAATGTATGTTACATTTAAGATTATATACTAAGAAGTGATCCATAAAGATTTTATTTAATTAGAGAGTAGCCACAACATCTTTAATTAAATAAAATATTATATTTAGGATCAATAAAGGTAAATCTTATCATGAGATAGATTATCATAAAAATATAAAAGATATATCTATCATAAGGAATAAATCTAATTGAATAAAAATTTGGTCCACAGGTAATTTTTATGTCACTAAATTCATTATAAACATAGTTTACATTGGTAAATTATAATTTAAGTTTATTTGCTTCAAATATACATATCAAAGCTTGTTTATGGCTTTTGCAGTATCTCAACCTATGATTGATACTAGAGTTGATATCCCTGAACTCACTAGTGAAAACTTCAGATCATGTAAACATAATGTCCTCCTTCATTTAGGGTGTATAGATATAGACTATGTCACTCATAAGGATGAGCCACATTTGGATGACAATAGCACACAAGCTGAAAAAAAAACTTCATGAAAAATAGGAATGGTCAAACAAATTTACTATCATGTTCATAAAAAGTAAGCTTCTAGTTAATGTCCGTGGTTCAGTGGATCAATATAAAAAGGTTAAATAATTGTTGGATGCTATTAAGAAACAATTCAAAACTTTGAAGAAGTCTTTGGCTAGCAACCTTAATTCACATCGATGAGGCTCAATTCTATAAAAGACGTAAGGGATCATATCAATAAAATGAGGGGTATAGCAAATCGATTAAAAGCCCTTGAGATTGATATGTCAGATGCTTTCTTGGTGCACTTTATATTGACAACTCTTTCATCCTAATACAGTCCATTTAAAATCTCTTACAACACACTTATGGACAAATGGACTATAGATGACCTATTGACCATGTGTGAAGAAGAGGGGGCTCGATTGATATTAGAACTGGGAGAGAGTGCATTTATGGTAACTGAAAGAAAAAAATCTAGCCAAACCAAATGGAAAGAAAAAGGGGAATTGCCTCCTAAAGCTGACATAAACAAAGATTCTAGGTGTTTCTTTTGCAAAAAAAAAGGGCATGTGAAGAAAGACTGCGTCAAGTATAAAAATTGGCTTAAGAAGAGATGTAACTTAATATCATATGTTTGCTATGAATCTAATATGGTTAGTATAAATAATAACACATGGTGGATTGATTCTGGCTCTACAACCCATGTTTCAAACTCCTTGCAAGGATTGTGAAACCTGCAGAAACCAGTGGGAACTGAGTGATTCATCTATTCTAGGAATAAGATAGAATCGTATGTTGAACCTATTGGAACATGTAAATTAGTTTTTAAAATTGGTTATGTTTTAATTTTGGATAAGACCTTTTGTATTCTTAGTTTTTCTAGAAATTTGATTTCAATTTCTAGACTTGCAACTCTAGATCACCGTTTCAACTTTTCAGATACCACTTTTAATTTATTTATTAAATTAGAATATATTAGCAATGGTATTTTAGCTGATGGTCTTTATTCTTTAAACTTAAGTAATACTACTCAAAATGTTTTATATGTTCAAACTGACAATAAAAAATATGTTATAGACGAAAATTCCTTTATATTATGGCATTGCATATTAGGCCATATATCTATGGGCAGAATTAAGAGATTAGTAAGCAATAATATTCTCAATCATTTAGATTTTACTAATTTCAACACTTGTGTAGACTCCATAAAGAGTAAGGAGGTTAACAAGTCAAAGAAAGGTGCCAAGAGAAGTTTGGCCATATTTGAAATTATTCGTTCTGATATATGTTTCCCAGATATGGATGCTAACGGTTAGAACTATTTTATCATTTTTATCGATGATTACTCATGATATATGCATCTCAACATGCTTCACTACAAAAGTGAAGCATTGGAAGCCTTCAACATTTACAAGGCTAAAGTAGAGAATCAATGCAGAAAGAAAATAAAGATTGTGAGAACAGATAGAGGTGGTGAGTACTACGGTCGATACATTGAAAATGGACAAGTTCCATGTCCATTTTAAATTTCTTCAAGTTAAAAGTATAGTTGCTCAATACACCATGTCAGATTTACCTTATCAGAATGATGTTGCCGAAAGAAGAAATCGAACATCATTGGACATGACACGTAGTATGCTTAGTAACTCTAAGCTACCTAAATCTTTATGGATTGAAGCTGAAGAAAGCTGTGTATATATTAAACCGAGTTCCAACTAAGGAAAAATACCATTTGAGTTATTCAAAGATTGGATACCAAGTTTACAACATATGTATATATGGGGATGTTCGTCTAAAGTAAGAGTGTACAACTGTAAGACCTCGAATTTTGAGTCCTAGAAGTCCAGAAGCCAGTGCAGGTGAAAAGATGATTTTTCCCTTGAAGAGAAGGATGTGTGATAGCCGGAATTGGTAAGATTGTTCAGTAAATTAATTTGCTTCTGATTCCTTTTGATTTAGGATCTCATAGATGGGTAATTGTTTTAGGAAACATCCTTTAAGGTAGATAGTTACCTTATTTGATTAAGGAAGGTAATTTAAGAGTTTTGATTATTTGGTAAGTTGTATTGAATTGATAGATTGATTAAAAGTAGTAAACCTAATTCTACACTCATTCAATATAAATAGGAAGCCAACCCCACAAAATTTTCCCCTAAAACCTTACAAAACTCGTATAGGCTTAAAACCCTATACCTCCCATTAGCCGTCAGAATTTGCAGAAACTTTAAACTAGCATAACTCCCTCATAGTTCATTGGATCTCTGTGAATAATAGCTTTCTGGAAAGCTCTCTTCATCCTCTTTCCAACCATATTTTTATTTTCTTCGGGAGGTTAGTATTTCGTTGTCTAATGTTACTTTGAAAATCGGCGGCCGCGTTAGGTTTCCGCCAAATCTTCTTGAATTTCAAAATAGCATAACTTTTTACTCGTTTGTTGGAATCTTGCAAATAATATGTCGTTGGAAAGCTCTTTTCATTCTCTTTCCAAAAATATGTTAATCGCAGCTTGGATGTAAATATTTCGTTGTTTTTAGGTTAAGACGAAATCGTGCTATGCCCTACTTTTAGCAATAGGTTTTGCATAGTTAATTGGAATGGTAAATTCAGGTTGAATCTTGATAAGTTTCTGGCTATCACATCACACATCCAAGGGGGAGGCACCTGAAACGTCTTATCACTGGTTTTCTGATAGGTTTGGTGAGTGGTACTGGTAAGGAATAGAGTATGCAACTGATTTTTGGATATGCATGCTTAGTTGGTTTTATCTTTGTGTGGTGATGATTTAGGTGGTTCAGATTTACTTAATAAAGGCAAAGGAGTAGCTTCTTGTTCAGAGACAAGGGAGGTAGGATCTATGCCTCATCGGTTTCTCCAGAAACCCCCGCTCTTATTTGATGTTTTTGTTACCTGCCTTTGTTGTATTGTTTGTGATTGGATTATGTGGTGAGAATATGAAATCCGGAATGAGATATGAATCTCCTAGGCTGTATAGAACCCCTGAGTTAGGGATTGAGTGCCTGGGATGCTATTGTTATATGAATTGGATGAGTTGATTGTTTCCTGACATGATTGAGAATACCCTGTTATGGTATTATGCTTTGTACTTGCCTGTGTGTGCTTGTACGTGTTTGTGTGTCAGGATCCTGTTCCGGTGGCCACGCAGGGTAAGAACTGATGCTCCTAGGGAGAGGAGAGGTTCTTATCGATTTATGGGAGGTGTATGGGTGCTGAACCAGCAAGTGCACGCTGGATATCTGTCCTTGGTGGCCGGATCCCTGTCTTGCGAGATAGGAAGCCCACTTCTGTGTGATTTGGGGATGCCCTGGTTGCGACTAAGGGAAGACTTGTTCCATGTGGGGCTAGTCGACTTATCCTTGCGAGGATAAGGTGAAAGGCTTACTGATTAGTTTGTGTGTTAACCATCTACCCTTTGTGCAGTAAGTCTTGGACAACACAGGTGGAAGGGGATGGCCTTTTCTTCATCATTGAGTGTGATATTGTTGTATTTCACCTGCCTGTGTACTTCTGAACTTTCGGAAGTGTGGTCCTCCCTCAGCCATGATCTCGGCCTTAACCTCTTTATGTTTATTATTGAATTGCGTGATTCCTTTAGTTGTTTAGGGAATGATCTTATGTGAATTCGGGAGATTTGTGTTTAGGGATTCTGTAGATCTTATGATGCTGCGACCCTACTGAGATTCTTGTAATCTCATCCTGTTGTTTTTACCATTTTTCAGGCTTAGGTACACCCTCTGTTCGTGGTACCGGTGTGTGAGATCAAGGCTGCATGGCGGGGCGATATCGCATCATAAACACTTACCTGTTACACGCGCAAATAACTTGAAAGATTGGATGATGTTCTGGTTTATTTTTGAGCATTCGTTTGGCTTGCTATTTCCGGAAATTGTTGATGAATTGCTTGCTGGTTATTTGGATCCCTATGGGACTTGTGTGTTATGAACCCAATGGATTGATTTAAGACTTCCGTTGATGATTTTATTTACTCCGTATGTTACCAGAATATGTGTCCAATAGCATGCTCCAATTGATTGATAAGCAACAAAATAAATAAGCTTAAAATCGGTATCATATGAGTAGCCTTGTGAAATTCTAATAGATCTTAGGTGTCGCTGAGACTTATTTGGGTTTCACGGCGGTAATGACCTTAATAGGAGCAATTAATAATGGTTTAGGAATTAGGGTCGTTACAACAACCCATAAGAAAAGAAATTAGATCCAAGGATCATCAGTGGGTATTTCATTGGATATGCCGAAAGGTCGAAATGATATAGATTTTACTGTCCATCCCATAACACCAGATTGTGGAATCAAGAAATGCAAAATTTCTTAAATATAACTCTATTAATGGGAGTGGAATTCCTCAAGACATGGTTCTTGAGAAATTCTAGCCTTCTACTTCAAATGAGAGATTGGTTATAGATCTCAGCACTCCTCAACATCAATTAAGTGTTGAAAAATCAATCATTGAGGCTCCACAAACTGCTGACAAAATTAAAGTAGATCAAGTTATTTAACATAATATGAAAAAAATTGAACAACCTATTGAACAACATGATCCATAAGAAAATGTTGTTCTAACAATATGAAGATCTACTAAAGAAAGAAAATCAGCAATCCTTAATTACTATCTAGTGTATATACAAGAATCTAACTATAATGTTTTTTTTTGTTTTTTGAGAATGAAGAGTATCCTAGTCGATAACCAGACTAATCTCTCCCGTGGCTCGACCACCCGACTCACTTCACAGGCATTTAGCCTGCAGCCATGAGTGGTACGGTACAACATCCACTTCTTTGTGTGGGACCACTACCAACAATGCACTTTTCATACCTCGCAGTTTTCCCAGATCGAACCCGGTACCTTGAGTTAAGGGAACGCAGTATGCTGTAGACCACTGCGCCAACACCTCGTTGGTATCTAACTATAATGTTAGAGTTGAAAGTAATCCTAAATCCTTTTCGCAAGCAATGAGTTGCAGAGAGTTAAAGCTATGGTACAATTCCATGAAGGAAGAAATGAATTCAATGTCAAACAACAAGTTTGGGACCTTATACCAGTGCCTAAAGGTGGAAAAACCATTGGGTGTAAATAGGTTTTCAAAACTAAAAGAGACTCATTGGGCATCATCGAAAGATATAAGGCTAGACTTATTGGTAAAGGATTCACTCAACGAGAAGGAATTAACTATATAGAGACTTTTAGTCTTGTATTAAAGAAAGATTCCTCATGCCTAATATTGACATTAGTAGCTCATTTTGATATTGAGTTGCAACAAATGGATGTGAAAATAACCTTTTTAAATGTTGATCTACAGGAAGACATATATATGAAACAACCTGAAAGATTTTCTTCAAGTGATGGTAAGAAATTGGTTTCCAAGTTAAATAAATTAATTTATGGATTGAAACAAACCTCTCGTTAATGGTATTTGAAATTCCTTAATGTTATCTCTTCATTAGTTTTTTTTAGAACATCATGGATAATTGTATATACCAAAAACTAAGTGGAAGTAAAATTTGTTTCCTTATTGTATATGTGGATGATATTTTACTAGTAACAAATGACAAGGATATGCTATATGAGGTGAAATAATTTCTTTCTAAGAATTTTGATATGAAAGATATGGGTGATGCATCATATGTTATTTCCATTAAGATCCATCGGGAGAGACATCAAGGTATTTTAGGTCTACCTCAAGAAACCTATATCAGTAAAATCGTGGAAAAATTTCAGATGAAAAACTATCCATCAAGTGTTGCTTCTATCATGAAGGTGATAAGTTTAGCTTAAATCAGTGCCCAAAGAATGATTTTGAGAAGGAGAAAATGAAAGACATTCCCTATGCTTCAGTTGTTGGAAGCCTAATGTATGCTCAGGTTTGCAGAAGACCTGATATTTCATTTACACTTGGGATGTTAGGAAGATATCACTCTAATCGTGGAATTGACCACTAGAGAGCTGCAAAGAAGGTACTAAGATATCTTCAAGGTACAAAGGACTACATACTTATCTACAAACGATCAGACAACTTGGAAGTAATTGGCTATTTTGATTCAGATTTTGCTGGCTGTGTTGATTTATGAAAATCAACATCATGTTATATTCTTACGTTTTCCAATGGAGCAATATCTTGGAAAAGTGACAAGCAAACATTAATTGCAACTTCTACTATGCAAGCTAAGTTTGTTTCATGTTTTGAGGCAACCTCACAAGGAGTATGGTTAAAGAGTTTCATTAAAGAGCTTAGAATTGTGGATAATATATCTAGGCCATTGAGGATATATTGTGATAATTTAGCTGCTATTTATATTGCTAAAAATGATAAAAGTGGAAGTCAAAGCAAGCATATCGGCAAAAAGTACTTGGCCATAAGAGAATGTGTCAAAAAAAAAATAAAGTGGTCAATGAGCATATTGACACAGAGCTAATGCTAGCTAATCCTTTAACTAAGGGCATGTCACCATTTAAATTCAATGATCATGTGATCATTATAGAGCTTAATTCAGTTTTCTAATATTTATATTGGAATTGACATTTTTATTGAAACTTTATACAGTTTGATATTTCTCATTTATTGTGTACATATTCCTTATAGAAATATTATTAAAGTTTGGACCTAGAATAAATATTAGATTTACTCATAAAGTAATTTTGATTTATAAGAAAGACTTAATACATTGTAACACAACGAAGATACTACTTAAATATTAAGAGAAAAATATCGTTATGATTCATGTATTATATTTTTCTTATGTAATTGAATATGACACTTGTAAATGAAATTATACGGATCAAGTGGGAGAATGTAAATGTTTTGTAACAAAATATTTAATATTCTAAAGGTTTTTAAACATGAAATGATCCTTTATTAATCTCTGATTTATCATCTTACATTAATGACATTTATATTTTTACTGATAGATTAACAATATAAATAGATGAAGAACCCGAGGTCCCTAAGCACGGAAAATACAGAAATCCATAAAATGTATTGAATTCTACTCTATCTAGTAAGATTTTTCTGAATGCTTAGAAATTCCTTGATTATTATAGGCGAACGATATTATATCAAATTTATCGTCATTACCTAAGAGACGGTAGAACAGTCCAACACACTAGATCTAGTCGTACTGGTAATCTCGTTCCACTAGATCCCAAAATTGAATCCACTTGTATATGGAATAACGCATGATGGAGGAGAGAAGCTGTAGTCCAAGATCCGGCCAATCCTGATTCAGGTTAAGAATCAGACCAACAGTACCAGGGCTCAGCTGAGGCCTCAACATCCAGCCACTGATATCTGTGAGCCCAACAATGACGATCAGGGGCACAATCGTGCACAAAATGCTGGAAATCAGAGAAACTTAGCTTACAGAGTAGTGGATACCTTCCTCAATAAAGATCACGATGATGCTGAAGAAGGCCCAATCAGACCTACGGAGGAAGGAGTACCTAGGAGATGAAGGTGGCCGATGTGCATTAGACATGGAGAACTAGATGTCTACTTTGAATTAAGAACGAGTCTTATTCATATGCTTCTATCATTTCATGGATTGTCAAATGAAGACCCTAATAGTCAAATGAGGAGATTTGAAATGGTTTTTGAGGACCTGCTCCCGGTAAATGGGACCGTCACCACCGAAACCACACAAGGCTCACCTTAACTTTTCAAAACTGAATTCCCAACAATGCATACAAATTTGAACTTTTCCTTGTAAAAGGAGCATGACACGTCACAGATCATATCCGGCACAAGTAAACATCAGAGTATGCACACACATAAAGCGGAAGTCTTTAAAACAGATGCAACAGGCCACACGGCCCCAAACATACTACACAAAAGTCCATACTCACAAGTCTCATATGGATCCACATGAAAAGTTCCCAAGGCACGCATCTCATATCATAACGAAAATACGAGTCATGCATGCGTAATAAAAGTCAAATCGGAAACTAAGCCCACAAAAGGTCCATATCAACAACCATAATCCAACACAAGCATGTATATTGATAAGGTGTCAAAATGTCCAAAAACATAAATATGTCGAGCTTCCAAAACGTGCAAGTGCAGTAGTCCAACTCTAAGACCAACACCAGGAATACTCGACCTCAAGGATGATCGGCTACTACGAACGATTTAGCCCTGAAAAGGTCAACAAGCAGGGGGCAGGGTGTGTGATATCGAAAGACCTTAATGGGAGTTATAGTGTTATAGGCACATCTAGTGGAATAGAGTCATACGGAAAATCATTTATAAAAATAGTTACTTAAAGTTCATTTATCATCCATGTATACCAATATGCACTCAAGGTTTTTCACAAGCATAACTGCATGATGTATGATTTGTAAAACACTATACATTAAACACCATCCCAATAGGTTTTATAAACTCACAATACATCACATCATCACATGGGCTACTATGTCCCAAAACCTTTCATGATGAATTATAAAGCACTTTCAGAATCCGTTGCGCTAAGGGAAACAAAAAGCCCACTGATAGCTAATTTTTTGTTACAAACTATATATAAGACCCCCACTACCAATATTATCCAAAATCGAGTGGAAAAATAACACTATCACACTCGATCACAATCTACATATATATATATATATATATATATAACACATAGCTTGCTAGGTCACTACCCATATTAGGTATACACACATAGTTCATCCATACAACACCCATTAGTAAGCAATATTCCCCTCAGCCTAGGATTCCATGTACCTACCATGTTTGGCCGAACAATATATGTCAAATTGTAATTGTTCTTAAGAACATACATAGATAATTTTTACATAGGAAACCCATAATGCACGTAATGCAAATAATAACCATGAAGGGCACTCATGTTGGATCATTTTGGGTATGATTAGATGTTTGATTATGGTTGAATTGGTTTAGGATATGTTTAGGGGTTCCAAAATGGTGTGCATGGGTTGT
This sequence comes from Passiflora organensis, assembly GCA_019739055.1. Classification (NCBI taxonomy): domain Eukaryota; kingdom Viridiplantae; phylum Streptophyta; class Magnoliopsida; order Malpighiales; family Passifloraceae; genus Passiflora; species Passiflora organensis. The sequence continues at coordinate 3,234,367 of JAEPBF010000103.1, forward strand.
AGGAAGGGTACAGGGATCGCCAAAATGGTTATAGGGGTCGTCAGAATCAAAACGGGTGGGGATGACAGAGGAGTACACGGCCGTGTACCCCTTCCCGAAGGGGTACATGTCCCAGAACTTTCCCGAAATTCACTGGAATCCTCGGAAAACCTTACCACAGTTTCTCAGCAATGAAAAGCAACTCACAACACTATAAACATTTAGATCAAAGGAGCTAAACATGAACAAACTCATGGGCATACACAAGTCACATGAACGGATTCTAATAATGGGACACATGCCCAAACATCACGTATACACACAACCAACATGCTTAGGAGTTAAATCACATAGTTCATGCAATCAAAACATGGCAAGTAAGTTCATATAGTTATAATGCTCGTCAAACTCAACATACATAATGCTTTCATTCAAAACCATACAATTGCCATATTTTAAATAAAAAACACAAAATGATTATGCATACGCAAAAAAAACATAAACTTCCACTTCTTGACGCTCAGAAAACTTAGTGGAAATACTTTTGCCCTTATTGACTGTACCAGGACGACCTAAACACACAAACCGAACTACAAGCACAAAAACATAAAAAACTAAAAAAGTCGACAAAGGACTCGAAATCGAAAAATTAACCCTAGAGAACCCAAGTACATGCTCACTAGCACACACCTTATGCTAACAACACGCTCACAACTTAGGATTTTGAAAATCCAACCAATGGACGAAATGTCCAAACCTTGCACGAGCCATACACCACTCCGAATCGACACTCAAGCACACCCAAACCTAGTGGGTTTCTCAATCTACAAACACACCAAACAACTAACCTAAGAATTAGAAATACTCAGAATAGATAATTCCATCAAAATCACAAAACGCCCAAAATTATCGAAAATACCACTGAACTGAAAAACGCACACCCATGAATTATGGGATGTTTTCAACATATCAAAACCACCAAACTGACTTAAAAAAAATGACAAGGAACTATTGGAGCCAAAAATCGACGAAAGAAATAGAGATTTAGAGCACTTACCACAAAATCCCCCAAAAGTGCCTTAATCGTGAATCACAGCTGACTGCGGCTTCTTGATCGACAACTAGAAGTGAAAATCGATTGGGGAAGTTAGGAAAGTGTTTAATGTCGATGCCTAGTAGTTTTTATCGGAAGAAAATTGACAGGTTTTGAATAGTGTTATCGGGGGGGAATACGTGAGAGAGAGAAAAGTGGGAGAGAAGAGGGGAGAAGAGGGCTGCAGGCTGATTCCAACACTTAGAAAGTTTAAGTGTTGGGTTGGGCTAGGTATTTATACCCCGCCCCAAAATCTTAGAAAGACCTGATTAAAACATTTTAAAAGCCTAGTATGCCCCGAGTGGGCCAAAATAGGTTTTGAAATCAATAAACATCAATAATGGGTAAATAATCAATTGGGCTAAAAAATGGGTAATCAGGCCTGCAAAATAACTAACAAGCACAAAACAGATTTTTCGGCTCAACGACCCACGGTCACTCAAAACAGAATCAGAATCAGTCAATAGTGATTTTCACTGACTTAAACCTTGACACTCAACCTAGACCACTTGCTAAGACAACTAGATGCACACCTAGTCTTTCTATGACTATGCACACCCTATGGGTCACTCTCGGGTTAACGGTCAACTCACTAGTCAAAGGTCAACCTCGATCAAACTTGTCAAAATCAGAAAATCTCACTATATAGCCTTGTTAACTAGGTACTCGGAGGGATGAGGTCTCACAGGCTTGCTCAATTTTCAGAAAAAAAGGTCTTTCTGATGATGAAGTCTGGCTTCGATCATTCCCTTTTTCCTTAAAGGAGAGGCAGAGAACTGGTTGTTTGAGCTACCACCTCACTCTGTTGGTTAATGGGATGAAATGGTAGATGCATTTTTGTTCGAATATTTTTCACCCTTGAAAGAAATGGACCTTGGGCATAGCCTCAGTCAACCAGAAGGAGCGCAAGAACCTATATGAGTATTAGGAGGGCTTCAAGAAGTTGTGCTCATCGTGCCCCAAACATGGGTATTCGAACTTCCAATTGATGAAAGCATTCTATGAAGGCATGCAAGATGAAACTAGGATCCCGATAGATTAAATTGCCAATGGTTATCTACCAAGCCTGGATCATCGGGAAGCACATAGACTCATCGTAAAATTGACCCGGAGGATGAAAAAGTATAACAAAAGAGGTAGTTCAGCAACCATATGTTAAAAACCAGAGGATCTAGCAATTGTGAAGGATATTATCACTTCAGGAATAAATTATGCTTTTCAGAAATGGAATGCCAATGTGGCCAAAGTCCAGATAAAGGTTTGTAAGTTCTGTGGAGGGGTGGAATATGGAACAGATTCATGCCTTACTATAACAAATAACGACGGATAGGATGTCAATGCGTACAACCAATTCATTCCTTAATATAAGAGGAACATAAAGGACATGAACAAGATGACCTAAGAGCAACGGAGGAATCATCCCAACCTATCTTAAAGAGGAGGCTCAAACAGTCATCAAGACAGCTGGCAACTTGAGTCCAAATTCTACTCCAACAACCGAGCTGAAGGATCCTATTCAGAAAAAAAAAACCCATCTAGTAGCTCAACAGATGAAATGGAGGAACTGAAGAATAAAATCAAACAAATGGCCATCAACTAGCAAGGCTTCATCACACAATTGGTTACCACCTTGAATCGCCAAGAAGTCAGCAAAGTTAAGTTACCTACTCAACTTGAAGTTAACCTTAAACATAATGTGAAAGTTGCGGTTCTCAAGTCAAGAAAGGAATTACCAGAGCTATCAACTCGGAAGAAGTCTACACACTCAGAGGCCCCAATGAACCCCCAAGGAAAACAAGAATATGAAGAAATCTTAGCCAATGACCGAGCTAGGCGTAAGACAAAAAAACCTAGTTCCAAGGAGAAAGAAAGGCTTCAGATTGCTGGTGAACCAACCATGGACAAACCAGAACCTGAAATCGAGACCAAAGATTATTATTCCACCACCTTTCCCCTCCAGACTTTCCAAGAATCATAGATCCCAAAAGGAACAGGAGATTTTGGAGGTGTTCAAGAAGGTCAAAGTGAATATACCCTTGTTGGATAATATCAAGTAGATTCCAGGTACGCCAAGTTCCTAAAAGAACTCTGTACGAACAAGAGATGATTGAGGGACCATGAGAAGGTCACAATGCGAGAAAATGTATGTGCTATGCGTTAGAAGAGTATGCCTCAAAAATGCAAAGACCCAGGCATGTTTTTAGTCCCTATCAAGATTGGAGGAGAAGAGTTGGTTCGAGCTATGTGTTAACATAAATTGAATTTACATTCTTCGCAAGTGCATGATATCAACAAACAATATAGTTCAAAAAGAATGAGTATCGATCCATAGCAATAATCTGTCTAAGACTAATCAATTCGCCAAAATCTTTCCCTATAGTTAAATTAATCGAATAGTGTGTTGATTATAATTCGAAAATAAAACTGAATTTAAATTATTGTAATGAAAATCTTAATAAATCAATGGTTTGAATCAGAATTGACACCTAGAATCTGTTTTACTAATTAACCTAGAAGATGTTCCCGATTTTCTTATATCCAATAATACTTCTCAAGCTATTATTAGCTAACCCAGTTACCTAATCAACTATATTCATATGCTAATTTGGTTAAAGGATTGATTAACCCTAATTAGTATGAACCCTAGGTTTGACAGATATATACCTATGCTATCAATTTAGATTACGTAGGTATTCTACCATTTGTCAAAACCTAAACCAATATTCCTACCGGATTAGGTTTACCTAGAACGAAGTGATTATGTTCGTATTATGAAGGGCAAGGTAGAATAATTTTTGCTAGTTAATCATGCCAATAGATTCTAGTTTGAATCCTGTATGGGCGTTTAGAAACTAAATTGAAGGAGATAAAGGAAAGCAAGTAAAAAAAAATCAATTGTCATACTCAAAATCCAAATAACATACCGTTAATTAATCTATGAAAGATGAAGAATTTCAACGACGAAACTAGTGTTTTTTCAGAAACTAAGAACTCGATACCCAATAATACATCTGGCCATTTAATTTATAACATAAAAAACTCATCTGGCCAGTCTATATGAATCCATCGGCCGGTCCATGGAGATTTCTCGAGTGATTGACCGCTCGGTTCAATTGGACCAACCAGTTGGTATACTCTTGGCAACCCTCCTTCAACTTGGTGTCCGGTTGAATCGACCAGTCGATCGAATCTCGACATTATATTTTCCTTTCCCCAACCGGTCGGTGCATGTACTCCGACCAATTGGTGGGTCTTCGTAAATGTCCTATGATTTCGTACCATTCAAGTCATTTTTCATCTGAAACAACTTCTTTTCATCCATAAACTTGTGCTAATGCCTGCTCAACCACAACACTAAAAAAACCGTCAAAAATTTCAATTACATGACTCAATTACTCACTAAGAACATTAAATGAGTAAAAAATATGTATGAATGGCCAATATAAAACATTGGTTATTAAATCTCTTCAAACATAGAATATTGCTAGTCCCTAGCAAGAATAGTTTGATAACCAAGAACACATAGATAAGAATGCACAGTTCAAATAATACAGAGCCAATTCACTCTTTCATAACTTGTGATAAACACCCAATTCAGATATTCTGATCTATCAATTCACACCCACAAACTATACAAATTCAATTCTCACATAAAGGAATTAGGATTTGAAAAACATCCAACACTCATACACTTGTTCATTGAACCTTCCAGAATGTTTATTGAAGTTTTAGAGGTGCAGCTCAAAGGTCCCAATAAATTCAACTCACCATAGTGTTATTTTAATTTTGTACTTGTGCTTCAAAAAATTTTTCTTTTTAAATGCGTATACACACAAGTTTGATTCATTCAATTTTTCTTTTTTCACAGCAATCAAGCAACAATAAGTGAGTCAAACTATTAGCTTAACCAGTACTAACCAACCTTCTCATTTTTTTTCCTCACCATAAACTGAATAGGTTCAATGCTTCGCTCCTCCAAATGTTGGTTAATGTCTTTTACCTAATATCACCTTTAATTTGCAAGAATCAAATTCAATACAAGATCAAAGTTCGAATTAATTAACCATACTAAATCAAATCATGCATCTCTTACTAGAAATTAAAAGTGAACCAATCTCCTCAAACTTAAATTAAATGGACTTTCACGAATATAACATGAGCATCAAAGAATATCAAAGTAACAGACCCTACGAATGATAAATAAATAAAACAACATAAATGCAAGACAAGAACAATAGAACTAAAAGACATAAGAAAATAAAAAGAAAATAAAATAAAAGAAAATGAAAAATACTCTGAATAGCAACTCAAACATCTTTGGGAGCCTGGTTATCCCACTGCAGCAGAGGATGACCATTAGGATTCTGATGTTTGAAGTGGTCATACATCTACTGAGCAGTCTCCCGCTGGTACCTGACAGACCTGACCTACTAGGCATGCTAGCCATGAGTACGTCGATAGTCCATCCCTTGTCAGCTCTCATCTTGGTTAGTACCTACTACTGGCCAACCAATGCCTACTACTGCAATGAAATGGCCTCCATCCATGTTGAAATGTCATCTCCCAAACCACCTGCCTGAGAGGATAATCCAACCTCAGGCTTGCGACTCCTCTGAAACTCTGTAGGTGGTGGTGCCGATGGTGAAAAATAAGCACCTCCTCTAGTATATACCCTAGTATAGTACGAATGACAGTCAAACTCCCGCAGTGCATCCACCGGTATTGTCACGAATCTTTCAGGAGATGTAGAATGTGTAAAAGGAAACAGAGGCTTCAATATTGGAAAATACAACTCCTTCAGAGGTACCACACTAGCCTCTAAACACAGCCCTGAAATAAGATGCGAGAACCAAAGATGATTATTAGTCTTCTGCTTCCAAGACAAAATCTTTCTAGCAACAATTTTTACCACATCAAATCTCACACCCATAACTATTTTATAAAAGGAGCAAAAAATTCTCATATAATCCTGCGAAGACCCCCTATTTATTTTATGATCCTGCGAAGTAGGTATGAGGTTATGCCTCATATAATTTCTCAAAAATTAGGCTTCCCTACAGAAATTGCTCATAGTAATAATACCACCTCGTAGCTCCTGTACTCCCTTGCTTATTGTCAATACATCATATACCAACAATAAATTAGGCTCCTCCTCTTCAACATCCTCCTCCTCTCGATATTCAAATTCATAATAAATCATTAATAATAGCAGTAGTAATAGGAATAGGTTTCTGTCTAATCATAATAATTGAACAGATAGCATTAGGAAAATTCGCATTGAATTCATAAATTAGTTCACAATAAGCATCGAAAAGATTACGTGCAGCAAAAGATTCCTAACCCAACCTAGGACATAATTCTTTATAAATTTTCATCCTACGAACAACACCTCTTGCAAATTATGCTCAGTAAGCAAATGCACAAGACTTCTCCTATCGAAACTGATAGCCTTTTAACATTTCGTAACGTTGCTCAGCTACTATTGATACAAACCGAAAGCTGTCAAACTCCGGAACCGCCCGTGAAGAGGAAGCTCTAGCTGTGGAACCATGGGTTCTCTTAGATGACCATCGAGGAGGAGATGGGTTTGGAGCTGTTCCTTTTGTTCTACCTATGCATGCTAAGGAATCTAGGTTCTTCCCATGTATGATAAAGAATCTAGGTTAAGAAAATGTTGAGGGAGGGTGGAATGGGTTAGTGGTTTGATTTAGGTGAGGAAGAGAAGGAATATGAGGAGTTTTTTTAGAGAGAAGTGAGTGCACAAGGGCTGAGAGAGAAGGTGTGCAGGTTATATGAGGAGAAAGTGAAGAGAAAAGAGGGGGAAAGGGTTTAAAAACCCCTTTCCAGTCGCACTGATAGGTCGGTAAAGGTGCATCGACCGATCTATCATCTTTCGCAATGGGTAATTTCAACTGGTCTTTGGGCACTGACCAGTCAGTATGCTCTCATATATTTCTTTGTAAATGCCCCCAACTGACTGAGTGTAACGACCCCAATTCCTAACTATTAATAATTGCTCCGATTAAGGTCATTACCGCCGTGAAACCCAAATAAGCCTAAATGATACCTAAGACCTATTTGAATCTCACCAGGCTAATCATAAATTTCCGAGTTTAAACTTGTTAATCTTATTGCTTATCAAGAATTAGAGCATGATATTGGACACATATTCTGGTATCATATGGAGTAAATAAAAACATCAGCGGAAATCTTAAATTAATTCATTGGGTTCATAACACACAAGTCCCATAAGGATCCAAATAACCAGCAAGAAATCCTTCAATAAGTTTCGGAAATAGCAAACAAAGAAGGGTGCTTAAAATAAACCAGAAAGTTGCTCAATCATTCATGTTATATGCGCAAGTAATAAGTATGCAAATGTGATGCGATATCGCCTCGCCGTGCAGCCTTGATCTCACATACTGGTACCACGAACAGTGGATGTACCTAAGCCTGAAAAATGGTAAACAACAACGGTATGAGATTACAAGAATCTGAGTAGGGTCACAGCATCATAAAATCTGCAGAAACCCTAAACACAAATCTCCCAATTTACATTAGATCAATCCTAAACAACTAAAGGGGATCTCACAATTCCAGAATCAAACGAAAAGGTTAGGGCCGAATCTATGGCTGAGGGAGGACTACAATACAACAAGGGAAGGTAACAAAAACATCAATAAAATAACAGGGGTCTCTGGAGAAACCGATGAAGCGTAGATCCTACCTCTATTGTCTCTGAACAAGAAACTACTCTTTTTTCTTTACTAATTAAATCCGAACCACCTATAATATCACCAGGCAAAGATGAAAACAAACTAAGCATGCATATTCAATAATCAACTGAATTCCCTATTTCCTTACCAATACTACTCACCAAACCTATCAGAAAACCAGTGATCAGACATTGCAGGTGCCTCCCCCTTGGATGTGTGATGTGATAGCCAGGAACTCAACAAGATTCAACCTGAATTTACCATTCCAATTAATTATGCAAATCTTGTCGCTAAAAGTAGGGCATAGGACGATTTCGACTTAACCTTAAACAAGGAAATATTTACATAAAAATTTCGAAACATATATGGTTGGAAAGAGAATGGAAATAGATTTCCAGCGAGCTATTATTTGTAAGGATCTGACAAACGATTAGAAAGTTATGTTATTTTGAAGTTCAAGAAGATTTGGCGAAAACCTAATTCCACCGCCGATTTTCAAGTTGACCTTAGACAAAGAAATACTAACCTTCTGATGAAACACAAAATATGGTTGGAAAGAGAATGAAGGTAGATTTCTAACAAGCTATTATTCTCAGAGATATAACAAACAACGAAAGAGTTATGCTATTCTGAATTTCAAGAAGATTTGGCAGTGCCGCCGAATTTCAACTTGACCTTTGAGAAAGAAATATTAACCTCCTGAAAAAACCTCATAGATGGTTGGAAAGAGGATGAAGAGATATTTCTAACAAGCTATTATTCTCAAGGATTCAACAAACGATGGGTGAGTTATGCTGGTTTAAAGTTTCTGCGAATTATGGCAGCTATAGGGAGATATAGGGTTTTAGGCTCATACGAATTTTGTAAGTTTTCTATGAGGGATTTTTGTGGGGTTGGCTTCCTATTTATATTGAATGAGTGTATAATTATGATTACTACTTTTACTCACTTTATCAAAATAAGATAATTTACCAGATAATTAAACTCTTAAATTATCTTCCCTATTTTTAGGGACTTAATCTCTAAGGCAACTATCTATCTTTAAGGATGATTTCTAAGGCAATTATCCATCTATAAGGACTTAGATCTAAAGGAATTTAAAACAAAATTAACTACTAAACAAGCTTACCAATTTCGGCCATCACACATCCTTTCCTTCAGGGGAAAAATCATCTTTTCACCTGTACTGGCTTCTAGATTTCTAGGACTCAAAATTCGGGGTCTTACACTGAGCGATCCATGGTGATGAACCGATTGGTCGGTGTCTTCTAATATTTATCCTATCAAATGACCGAATGGTCAGTTGTCTTGTATGGACCGGTCGGTCATTCGGATCCATCGCCATGAACCTCAAAGATGAACCTGACGCCTGTTGTCGTCAAACTTAACACCTTCCCTTGCACACATAAATACAAAATGACACATTGATGCTTAAAATCCCTCGTTTCTTCTCTCGTCTCACCTTTCTTTTCTTCTTTTCTTTTCTTCATTTCTTTTCTATTTTTTTCTATTTATATAATGGGTTGCCTCCCAATCGGTGCCTTAATTATGGTCCTGGCAAGACCTTGTACATCTCATTCTCCAAATTTCAGGGTTATGGTGGAGGTTGGAGATCTCTCCACCATAATAAGGCTGCAATCTTTTCCCATTCACTTTCAAAGAATTTCCAGATTTGGGATTCTGCACCTCTACTAAACCATAAGAAAAAACAATTACTACTGTGAAGATTTCAGACCACATTGATTTCAGCTTTCCTGGGAATAGTTTCAGTATGGAGTTGAACAACAGCACTTGCATTCCTGGTTTTAATTCTTAGCCTTTAATATGCTTGTTATGCCATCTTTTCATTTGTTCTTTATAAATTCTGCTATTCTCATAAGCCAACTGGTGCAGTTCCTTTAATTCATTCAATTGAAGCACCTGTTTTTTACCAGCTGCTAGCAAATTTTAGTTTAGCTTCTTGATTACCCAGTAAGCCTTATACTTCAACTCCACAGGTAGGTGATATGCCATACCATACACTAGCAGAAATGGTGTCATTCCCAATGGTACTTTGTAGGCTGTCTGATATTCCCACAATACATCTTCTAATTTGCTGGACGAATCTTCTGCCTATATTTCCAGTCCTCTGGCATCTATCGCATCGTGTAAAAAAATGGCATTGTTAGCACCAAAATGACCTCCAAAAGGGGATGAGTGGCACTACCTTAGGATGTCCTCAAACTCTCCGTCTAGCACACACCACCTAATAATTTGATCATTTCCCTAGTGATACAGGAAAGCCTCTTCCCATATGTAGAATTTGATGTTGTAGACGAATTTCTTGTTCTGCTGGCTGAAAAACTCAGGAGGGACTGTCTTGCAGACCAAGTAATTGGCAATGCAGCATACCAAGGATCAACATTTTTTATCATTAGAACCTGCTCATTAGGGAAGGATTCCCTATTCTCTGCAGCACTTGAAACTGGTTGGCTCTCTAATCGGAACAAATGATCAACAACTTGGTTTTCAGCCCTCTTTCTATCTCTGATCTTTAAATCAAATTCCTGGAGAAGAAGTACCCATCGAATCAGGTATGGCTTGACATCTTTCTTCTCCATCTGGTTTCTGATAGTAGTATAGTCAAAGTAGACAATCACTTTCGATCCAATAAGGTAGGACCTAAATTTGTCAAATGCATACACAACCGTTAGTAACTCTTTTTTTGTATATAATTCGCTTGGGTTTCAATGAGGGTCTTGCTGGCATAATAAATAGGATGGAACATTTTATCCCTTCTCTACCCAAGTACAACTCCAATAGCATAGTCATTGGAGTCGCACATCTGCTCAAACTCCTGCTCCCAATCTGGTGTAATAATGGTACGAGCACTCACTAATCTCTTTCTGATTTCTTCAAATGCCTCCACACAACTCTAATCAAATTCAAACTTCTGATACTTCATCAGCAACTCGCACAATGGCTTGGTAATTTTTGAAAAGTCTTTGACAAACCTTCTATAGAACCCCGTATGTCCCAAGAACTTCTAACAGCTTTGACTATGATTGGAATTGGAAACTTCTCAATTGATTTTATCTTTGCTTTGTCGACTGCCAACCCTCTTTCTGAAATCAGATATCCCAAAAATATGCCTTCAGTAACCATAAAATGGTATTTCACCCAATTTAGGACTAGGTTGGTCATATGGAATCTTTCTAAAAAAACTTTGAAGTGGCTGAGGCACTGGTCGACAATGTCCCCAAAAACAGAAAAGTTATCCATGAAAACCTCCATGTATCTTTCAATTAAGTCTGTGAAGATAGCCATCATGCACCTCTGAAAAGTGGTAGGCACAGCGCACAACCCAAAAGACATCTGACTAAAGAAAAAAGTTCCATAAAGGCAAGTAAAAATGGTCTTACTTTGATCTTCTAGAGCAATGGGAATCTGATTGTACCCAAAATACCCATCAAGGAAACAATAGAATTCCTTGCCAGCAAGCTCTTCCAGCATCTGATAAATGAAGGGCAATGGAAAGTGATCCTTAGAGATTGCATTATTCAGTTTTTTGTTATCCATGTATACCCTCCATCCTATAACTATTCTTGTTGGCACATATTCTCCCCTCTCATTCTTCACCATGGTGATACCTCCTTTCTTTGGAACACACTAAACTGGGCTCACCCAATTGCTATCTAGAACTAGATAGATGATCACAGCATCAAGCCACTTAATTACTTTTTTTCGCGCTACTTCCTTAATGTTTGGATTCATCTACCTTTAGTGCTCAATTGAAGGCTTGTATCCTTCCTCTAATCATGTGCATGCAGAATGAAGGGCTGATCCCTCTGATGTTTGTCAGTGTCCACCCAATTGCGGTCTTGTTCTCTCTCAGGCTATCATGAGGACCACAACATTCATATTATGTTTAGTATTAACCTCAGGCTGTGCAGGTAACTTATCTTCCCGAACTTCTTGCAGATTCAAGATGGTGGTCAATTGTGTAAGAAAGCTTTCTTAGCTAATGGCCATCTGTTTGCACCCACCAAACCCTCACTGGCACAAATAGTTGCACTTGGCCGCTTCGACGATCCCAATTTGTAGGATAAGTATGAGGACCTTAGCCACAAATCAATCTATCAATACAAATGTCTTTGAACTAATAAATGGAGGTATTTGGGATCAAGGATGAGGTATAGTACCTCACATACAGGACTGGCTAGGCCAGATACTTCTGAATCAACTGCCTAGCATACCATGAACTTTTACTAGAGTTCTATACGACGTTCAAATGCCAAAGGTCATCCAATTTCAGCATAAAGACACCAGATTTAGTGCAATTCTGACTACTGAGGAAAGAATTCAGTATGTCCTATGGCTTCCTCAACACACTACTGGCTATGAAAAATATAAGAATACCATCACCAAAGAGCCTGAGGACTTTGATCCTACAGCACTATATGTCGAGTGGTCCACCTGTGATCAAGCCTACAACTCGGGGTCCTCAAAAGATTACTACTTACTATCCCCAGCCTTCTGATACTTGCATAGATTTATGGCCCACACATTTTCTGGAAGGCCTAACTCTGTCACGACCCGAAACAAGTTGGAGCTGTTGTTCCTCTGATGCATGAAGACAAAGACAAAATTCAACCCGGCTATATTTGTCAACTAGCAGTTCCAATAGCATCAGAAGAAACGGAAGCCATTGATCATGGGATCGATAATCACACATTTGGACAAGCAGCTAAAGTTGACTGTCCTGAGCAACCTAAGACTACTACATGGCATAAAGTCTCTCACTATCACCAGCCTCCACAATATGGGGATGGTGGAATAGATAGAGGCAAGGAAGTAGCAGTTCCGTGCCCCCAGTGACTGAGGGTCTCAAAGGCCCCACTCCCAAGTAGACGACCTCAGCTGCACCACTAACTACACCAATCACCGTGCCCCTAGAGGTACTTCAATGGATAAAATCCATGAACACCAAGCTGAAAGCACTAAAGGCTAGGATCGACTACGCCTTGGGACTCCAGCCTAAGGAGGTAGATGAGAATGAAGGGATTGATTAAGGGACTAGCCACCCTGAGTAGGTTCCTTTAATTTTTTTAATACTATTTATATCTTTAATTTTGTGCTTTTATGCTTAGAGGAAAGCATGATTTAAGTATGAGGATGTGTGTACGTGTTTGTTTTAAATTTTTGTTTAATGTCTGTCTACCTTAGGCCTGCCTGTCAAAACTATTGTCTGCCATGTTTTAGAAAAAAATTTTGTTGCTTCTGTCGATTTTTTTAAAATTGATACTTGAAATCTTTTAGGAAATTAGATGTTGATCACTTGAGGTACTTAGAATGTATGAAAACAGGCAATGGAAGTAATGATATGATAAGAATGTTATATGATTTAGGAACACTATTAATTTGACCCAAAATAAAGTGAGCTTTGAAACTAATTTTAAGAAGGCACATTTTTTTCCTCCAGTACCTTTATGAGGGATCCCCACATCGAGATGAATGTAGAACATGTCATTGAATCTTTTACAAGTTCACGTGGAAAGTACACTTAGGAACATGATTCAGGCACTTAGGATTGAAACCGTTGTGTGAAACAACCTATTCCTTGGCAGTCACCTGTGAAAGTCACCATAGTAACCAATTTTGAGTCCTGGCCCTATTCTTTTCCACACATGAAATCAATCAAACTAGTCGACCATATGCCCCAAAATAACCCCGGTGGTCAGTCACTATATCATACATGGAAACATGGAGCATCACTTGCACAAAATAGTTTCCCCTGAATAGAATCCATACACTGATCCTCAATCATTGCCTCCCTGGGACCACGAAAGAACATCAAGCTATAGTTTTTTCTTTGAATCAAAACCTCAGAGCTTTTGTAACTTGACAAAACATAAGAAAAACGTGGGAGGATACAAAAATTAGAAGAGGATAGGAATCAATATGATCAAGAACTAAGGGATAAGAAACATAGAAGGAGGTGACAATGTAAAATCAGAAAATAGTGGCTAACTGCCCTATCCCTTAAAAAAGCCCTCCATCATACCTGAACCAAGGCCCTGATACACCCCTGGAAAAGACCTAATGATTCTCTAGGTAGTACTTAACAAAGTGAAGGAGTTGTGGAGTTATGGTAAGCCTATGGCATTCAAACCATTATATGCGGTTGTTGAATGTTATGTCTGTCCTAATTAATCTTAATGTGTGATTTGATTGGGCAAAATAACATGTGTCTTAAATTGTGTAAAAAATCTTGATTAAAAAGAGCATACATTAATGTTAGAATTGCATTTTATGGAACTTAGTGACCTGCTATGATTTCATGAGGTTAGAGTATATGCTTAGGGACAAGCATATGGAAAGTATAAGGATATTTGATAATATATTTATTCGGAATATATTTTTGGTATCAGGTAATATTTAGGGACATTTATGCCCTAAAATGCTCACTCTAATCTATTCTGATTTTATCCATAAATGTTAGATTCCTGCAGATTTTTGAACGAAAAGCACCTAGATCAAGGGAGGATTAAGGCCACTAAAAATTCCAGAATTGAAGGCATGAAAATAGCTAGTCGTGACCTCGATTTCCTATTTTGGATTCTCCAGGAGTATTTCCCTTTTTGGCAGAATAAACAATTATTTCGGACTCAATTAGAGGATCCTGCAAGATCTTATTTAGAAGGTATTTATGCCCAAACTACTTGTGGTTAAAATATAAGTAGCTAACTATTTTTTTTCAAATCCAAACCTGTATCCAGGCCCGATACCCCAGTGAGGCCTCAGTTATTTATCAGTAAAATTTCAGTTTCAATTCATCTTTCCTTCGTATAACTTTTATGGTTTCTATTTCTATTATTTTTTATCAACTCAATAGAATAGATCCCTACCCTCAAAACCTGTACAAGTATCTTGGTTTGTGAGTGACATATTCGGTGAGTGATACTCCTAGTTAGAAAAAGAGAGAGAAATACATTTGGTGAGTGAAACATGAGAGAAGGAGAGGATAGTTAAAGGCTGACGACATTCGTAGCCTGAAACTAAGGTTATCAAGGAGACAGAAAAATAAAGAGGCCTTCAGACGTTCTAAACTCCTGGTTATACCGGACATCCCCTTTGTGAAACCTGAATTGAACTAGATTTTTCTATCTTAAGGAGGACCCGTGACCATAGTTCGGGCACGACACTCAGGGAAGGACTGTTCACAAATCTGTATACAAACCCAATATTTTATATTTTTCATTCATCACATTTTTTCAACTATAACCTTGATTACAATCTCTATAAATAAATTTTCTGTTACATCACATGGAGGGTACGCTAGGGTCACGATGTGCACTTAGCATCACTGCAACTATAGCCCCGTTTGGACTTGATCTCTTCTCCCCAGTGGATTCGACCCTTTTTGTTGCATACTACCAAATAGAAAAGATGGTGGTGTATAACAGCCATTTCATAAAATTTACAGTAGGAAATATTGCATGAAGCCGTAAGCAAGAACAATTTGGTGAACTAAAGGCAGTGCAATAAATGTCGTCCTCCTCTTACTTTGATATTAAGCAATGTATATTAGAGGAATAAGATAGTTATAAATAAAATTACAATAAAAGCTATTAATAAAGATAATATCCACTTATAAATCCATGATTATCTACAGCATTGATTGTCAAATATCTAAAATGATCATGGCAAGTTTCTTTGTAGAACTATTCGCCATGTTCCCATGTTTGTCGATATGGTGTGACGATTTCCATCTATTAAATCTTATCTTGCATTAAGTGAAAATCTACTTAAATGTACTTTGTTCTTTTATAAAAAAATAAATTGATAGTAATTTGTAATGTGCATTTATTGTCATTGTATAATAAGGTTATGCCTATATCCATTTTAAGAAAAATAAAATAATTTCCTTAACCATGTCAATTCACTAATCAAAATTCTCATTGTTTTGTATCTTGATTCGGTTGAATAAGTGAAGATTGTGGCTTTGAAACCTCATGCTAATAATTATCCGTTTGTTTTAGGATAAAAGATATAATTTTTTATTGATTTATATGTCTTTTTTATTATCAAACCCTAAAACGTTTCGGAATGTTTGCAAGAATTTCAGAGAATTTTAATAAGCTTGTGATCTCCGATATAATCAGGACCTTATCTTGTGACCTTTGAAACTTTCAGCAAACCTTATCGTGTGATCTTAGGATATTATCAGATTTATCTTTTAATTCAAACTTGGTATTTTGGGATAGATCCTGCATGATCTAGATTTTGACATAAGTTTCAGAAACCACCTATGATTAGGCTACCTTAGACCTTTTCTTTATGTCCTCAGAATATATTCGGCTAAAATTTTTTATTCTAATTCCATTTGTTGAATGTCTTGAGTATTCTGTGAGGCATTTATTATGAATAAAGTTTATTTCTTGTTTATCTTATCTTTGCACCATTCCATAGAATATTCTGTTATCAACTCTGATCAAATCGATAAGTTTAGATTCTTACCATCAAAGTCAGATAGTAGTATTATCCTAGTTAGTGCCCTTTCGGTGAGTGACATGCCTAAGATGAACAAGAGTGAGTTGACCCATATTGGAGAGTGATACATGAGAGAAAGGTGAGGGAACCAAAGGATTGACTATGTTAGCAATCGGAGGGTTGGATTATCAAAAAGAGGGCTAGCAAAAAGCCTTTGAGTTATACTAAGCCCCAAGATTGCCAAGGTCGTACCTAGCAGTCTTGTTAAAGGTATCTGAATAAGAGTAACAACTTCTACTTACTGAAAGGCTCATTACCATAACTCGATCATAGACATCAATCAGGGCTAGATTCTCTCAGCAATTGAAGTTCTCTTATTATTTTTATCTTTACAATTACAAATTATAGCTATTCATAACTGCCTAGAGGAATCTACAATCTTTCTCGTTTTGAAGGCATCTAAGACACGATGAACTCACGACCATAGTCTATCGTTGTACTTTATCACAACTCCTTATTGGATTCAACCCTGTTTGCCTTGCCCTTATTACCTTATAAGCCGAGTAAGAAATTAATTTGCATGATCATCAATAGCACATCAGGTTTGTTCTTCGAGGCATGGTGTATTAGTGTGTTTAACGTGTCCAGAGTTGAAAGGATATTTTTTGAGGATGATTACAATTATGAAAATCGTTTCCTAGTGGATTTTTTACCTTGGACCCTACTGGGCTCATTTTGAGTGGTTGTGGAATTTTGGCCCTTTTTCTATTTATGGTCATTTTGAGAATTTAAAACATGAAAGAAAAATTATGAGATTAAAAATATTTCTTGTTAGCTGTTTTTTTTATTTTGACCTCGAAGATTGGAAGGAAAACCTGAACCTTTGACATGAGCTCAATATAAGAGCCCTAACTTGGAAAATTTCTAGACTTCTTACTCCACTTCCTCACTCATGCATCACCTTATCTTCTTCATCTAATTTTCATGTTAATTCCATCACTTGGAAATTATTCTCCACATTTCCTTCAATCCTTAAATAACAATTTACACAACTGGAAACAAGTTTGCAAGGATCAAATCTTTGTTTTTTGTGGTTAGGGCACAAACTGAATTTTTTTAGATAAATCAATTTTTTTCATTTTCTTTGATTTTTTTGGTTCCTTGATGTGATTATGCATTCTTTTAAGTGTTAGAGTTTAGATGATCTAACTAGTGAGTTGTCCAATTTGATCGACTTGACAAAAATTGACTAAAGAGTTAATGAGAGACAATAAGGCTACCCATAAGTTGTGAACATATTTATAGAGCCTAGATGTGTGTCTAGATTGTTGTGTTGAAGAACATAAGCAATAGTGTTATGTAGTATGTTATTTTCTGTTTCATTACACAAGTGTTGTTTATCTCGATTTACATGCTTTTGAGGTTTGAGTCCAATAGAATTCTTGTTTGGACTTTCAAAATCCAATCTTTAGATTTTCAATCCTATTTTGATTGGTCAGGTGCCTTTTGTCCCTTTTCATTTAAATGGCTCGTTCGTGTTACAGAATCCAAAAAATGACATTTTTCAGTTCTAAAAATACTATTTTGATTCGTATAAGTGATAATGTATAATTGGATTATGGGATATAAATATCAAATCTAAGCACTTATAGAGTGTTTGGTACCCTGGTTTTGTTGGGGTTTAGTTTTTCAAAACCAAAACTAAAATGATAACCTTTATTCTTTTAACTTTAGTTTTGGTTTTGCAAAACCTTTGTTTTGCAACTCCCTCTACTTTAGGTTTTGCACATGATGATGGGTAGGGTGAAATTTACAAAACTAATAATTAATACTCAAACTATCCTTAATTTTAAAAACACATCAATACATCAATATACCAACACACAAATACTATAACATGAAAACAACACATTCAAATGCAAATCTACCAAGAAACAACCCAGAATTATAATGTGAAAACAACTTCACATTCATATGGCTATAGTATATCTACCAAAAAAAGATTGTTACTTTCTATCAGTATCGGATCAGATCCTTCCGACTCCACTAAACAACAACATGTAAGTGATGAGCCAAATTAATCTACATGTTTTTCTATGTTGTGTTATACATTAAAAAATCTTCTCTCTTTTATTTTTTTCTCATGGGTTTGTGTAGTTACAATTTTTTTTTTAAGTGGGTATGTTTGAATGTAGTTTTGTCTATTTTCGAGCATAAATACAGCTTGAATTTCCAGTAAACACAATCATGTTATTTTTCTTTTTGGTTGTGTTTATGCTCTGGGACTTTTGACTGGTTTTGAAAATGGGCCTGTAAATTTTTTAAACATGGTCACTATATGTATTACACTGAGTATATTAATTATTTTGCACAATCAATATATCTAATACACAAGCATGCTATTTTTTATTTTTCCCATGTACATTTCTCAGAGGTTTAAATATCTTATTTTACAAGGGATAAAATAATTATATATGTTAAATATCAAAACTAATTTTAATTTTGTCAAAACATAATTTTGATTTTACAGTACTAATGACCAAAATCAACAATTTCAAAACTAATGGTTTTGAAAAGCCAAAACTGACAATTTTGTGTATCAAACGCCCCCTTTAAGGACATGAAAATTTTTCTAAGTCCTTAAGTGCACTCCTTCACCATTCATGCCATTTTCACCCCAACGAGAATCCAACCTCCACAAATTTGATTTTCTTTCAAAAGCGATACTTGGGATTTCTTTTAGAATATATTCCTAATTTCCATTGGTGAAATTCATCTGGTATGATACGGATTAAGAGGTGGAATCGAGTGTTTTTGAGATTTAGGGGAAAAAATCATATGTTTTAGATAATAGTCTGACTTCTTCATTTCTTTAATTGATTATTAATTTCTTTGAGCTACTACGATTATTCCTAACATGTCTTGATAGATTAGATTTATCAGATTTATCATTTGTAATATGTGTGAGAATCGATTATATTATCATATTTTTTGGTAATTTAGGGTTTTCTTGATTTTAAGTGTATTGATGATTTTTGTGGTAGGATTGTGTGTCTTTGAGGTTGATGTGAGTAATGGAGTTTGAAAATCTCCTGGTGTTGTTTGGTTCGCTATTAATTTGGTTTAAAGTTGTTTCAATTTGAAAGGTATATGGTGAATTCCCTTCATTTTATTTATGTTGAGGTTTCGAGAGTGGAATCATGTTGTTTAAGTTTTAATGAGTGCGTCAGAAGGGATCTTGGGGTTATTTTTCATTTTTTAGTCATTTTCTCCATTTTGGTCAGTTTTGAGTCTAAGTATGTTTAGGTGATGCACCTGCAAGAGATAAGGGCAAAGATATTATTGTCAAGGATTCTACATAACAAGAGATGAGAGTCTATATTTCATTTGTAGATACAAAATGAATTTGTGTTTTGTAATTAAAATCTAGTAATTTTATGATTTTGAATAGAGACATAATATTATATTTTTATGTAAATAACAATTTAGGTCATTAACTTGTTTGACATGTTTTGTGTACACCAAATGCGTTTTGAGAATAGTTATGTATAATTGAATGTG
Organism: Passiflora organensis; assembly: GCA_019739055.1. NCBI lineage: Eukaryota > Viridiplantae > Streptophyta > Magnoliopsida > Malpighiales > Passifloraceae > Passiflora > Passiflora organensis. Next base: position 3,254,188 of record JAEPBF010000103.1, read on the forward strand.
AATTGTGTGCATGATGAGTGAATCGTCAGGTTCTTTTGTGTGTGTGACCTTGTGACGTATGTTGCTTGTAGTGTGAGGTATTTGATTATGTTTTGAGGTTTTAGATTTTGTGAGAAACCTTATGACTTTTCAGAATCAAAGAAGTATAGTGATATCCCCTTACGTAGAATTGTTTACGGAGTGATCCATGTTGACCTCGAGAGTTACATGGCCTAGTCCAGTAGGTTACACGGCCATATAGCTTGTCTCGAGCTCATGTAATAACCCAATCAGAGAGTTACATCATCTGAGTGAGAGTTATGTGCCCATGTACTCTAGTTTTCGCACTCGTACATCCTAGTTTGGTTATAGAGAGTTATATGATATGTATATACCCTAACTCATAACTTATAAAAAGCCTAACCCAAAAATAACAAGCCTATATCTCAGCATGTGTACTTTCCTTGTGAGTTTCAGAAAGTTACACACCTTGTACCATAAAAGTATATGCATGTGTACTTCCCTCGTTTAGTTCCAAAAGCTTACACGACTTGTACATCAAGGACATGATTTTGTGATTTGTTGTGCATTACGTGTAAATCCAATGGGAAGGAATTACACATCCTGAACCAAATATCTTGCAAATTAAATTTTTAATGTGCATAAATTCTTTACATCAAAATTCATTGAGAGTAGTCAACAACTTCTCTTGTTTATTTTCTTTCCTGCTTAGGGTGTTGTTACACCTGAAATTTTGTGTAGGATGCATTGAAACAATGAGAAACAAAGTGGTTTTAAAACTATTTTTTTTCCTAAATTCTGCATGTTGAAAATGATTTCAGTTTGAGATTTGGGTTATGTTGTGAAAGAATACTATGAAAATCCAGAATACATATCAGAATTAGATAAAAGGTCCATTGTAGACTTGGTTGCCATTGATCATGGGATGTTGGATGTCTTATGGTTAGATGGCAACACATTTGCCTAAGTATGGATAAGGAGGGTCATTCATTGATTATGTGAGAAAGAGTATTAAATACTATAAATATGCAATATGGCCGAGTAGACATATTGGTCAGGGATAGTTTTGTGGTGGTTTGGGAGAGTATCTTCCCTAGATACATGAACAGTGTAAAACAATAAAAATAAAAATAAAAATAAATATGAATTTATATTTATATTTTTAATTAAAAAATATTAATTTTACTATTTTGTACTAGGGAATCCCTATTGGTCAGGACTAAAGTCGATGTCATCATGATTTTGCAGAGTATGGGATGTGCAACACCGCACAGTTGAGATTGAAGCATAGTTTAGCTTTCCTAACTTATCTTTTCTGAATTTCCTATTCAATCTCATACATGCATTATATATTATGACCTCGACATAGCATGCATAGGGAAGTATTGAGACATTTGATACAATTTAATATATTTCAAAAGAATAGTTTGAAAAGTCAGTTTAAACTTACTTCTTTTTTATATTAAGTTGCGTGTGAGTTACGAAATCTGCTTTGGTGTTGTTTTCTCTTGCCCTCCCCCTTCACCTTAATTATTTTACTACTTCATTGAGTATGTAGGTTTTGTAGGTAACCCTTTTCCAAGTTTCGTTTGAGCAGATTGAATGTATTGAGGATTTGGGGTTTTAGATGCTAGGAACACTTCCATTATGGCTGACATTACTTTTGCATTGTAATTAATTTATTAGACTGGTATGAAATACCTGATATATCTCTGTGTTGGGATAATTGAGAAATATTATAACATGTTGATTCGTTTGACTAAATAATAAGGTTTAATTAATGTGAGGTTAAGTCTCCGATTAATCCGATATACGCATAGGTCATGCCGAAATATTTATTAAATGTTCTATTTAATTATTTAAAATAATTTGATTATATAGAAATGTGTTTTTATGGGAAAATCAGAAAGTCTTTGTATCGTTTCTAATTTTCTATCAGCTTGACACGTTGGCCAGGTTATTATTAAGGATGCGGTTGTGGTACAATTGTCTAAAATGAATATACAGAAAAATTACTATTCAATCCACACTCAAGCCAAAATGTGAACCCGACGTGAATCGAACACGCAACCTTCTGATCTGGAGTCAGACGCGCTACCATTGCGCCACGGATCCCTGTTTTATCTTTCCTTTTGAAGATATATAAATATCATATTTTACAGGCAATTCTTACAACAGTCCAAGGGTCAGGGCTTTTCTAGTAGCTTCATTTGGGACCATCTGATAATAGGTTGCTGGAAGGGGATATGTGTGGCCTGGAAATGAAGGTAAAGTTAAATTTGGAAAAAGACGCCAAGATCGACTGCGTACATACATTGAATCTGGAGGCATAATGACTGGCCATAGAAGTTTCTGTGTTTATATATACCATATATGACATTATGCAATAATATTATTTCGTAGTATAATAATCAAGAACTGTTATATTACAATTACAGTTTTTTTTCCGTCACATCTGTTTTCGTGGCAGTTTAGAATATGCAACGTTATTATATTAAAAATATTATATTTTTTATTTTATTGTATATAAATACCTAATGCAATATAATAATTTAAAACAAATGCAATAATAATTTTTACTTAAAAGTAACAAATTTTTAAAATTTTAGGTTACAATTTTTTTATTTTTTTATAACAATATTTTATTTTATTTAAGCAACAATTAATTTATAATAGCCAATTTTTTTTATATTATGCTACACCTTTTACTTTAGTTTAAGTAACAACTTTTTAATATTTTGTTACACTTTTTTCTTTAGTTTAAGTAACAACTTTTTAATATTATGCTACACTTTCTACTTTAGTTTAAGTAACAATATTATTATATGATGCAACAATTTTTTATTTTCTTTTAAGTAACATTATTTTATATTACGCAACACTATTTTTGGTTTTGTTTAAGCAACAATTTTTTATTATAATGTAACAATTATATTTTGTAACAAATTATTAATATTAATATAAAAATTATATTCAAAATCAATATATAATAATTAAATATTTAAACTTATTATATGGTAAACATGTAGAAATAAAGTAATACCATAAAGTATTTATAAATAACATTCAAACTAATATCACTTAACATAACAAAATGATAGTAACTTTGGTACTTTTGCATGTTCATAGTACAACTATTAAAAAAAATTCCAGCTTCACAAAATATTCCTCGACAAAACATTCCTCGTTGTTGTATTCGTCAAAACCTAACAAAAATATCCATTCTGCATAGTCAATGAGACAAAAACAAATACTCTAGCATTCTGCAAAAGAGGTCATCTAGATAAAAATAAAATGAAGTGCCAACATAACAAATAAATGTGAAATAGGAAACGAACCATCAAAGTAAAGCAACCAAACAAAACAATGATTGATAGCAATTTAGATATTTTCCAATTATAACAATAAGTTCAGTTGTAATGGCAAAATAATAGTCTACCGAATTATGAAATCAAATACTTTGAGCATAATATAACCGAAAAATGCATAGTCTACCAACACTAGAGAAGAAAAAAGAGAGCAAATGAAGCACAAGAGCACCATAGGGTATTTTATTTGTAGGATGTATTATGAAAGCAAAATAACACATGTACATCAAGACATAACTTAAAATAACAATATCAGTATAATATAAAACAAAAAAAACAATTTGAAGACCCAATAACACATGTACATCTAATTAGAAGACCATTACTAAAACTGCAGATTCTTCAAATGGTGATTCGAAGGGCTATATATGTATGTGTGCTTGTGGTTCTCAATCCTAACTTAGTGACTCACTAACTTATGGTAACTCCCTCTTATTTTCTACGCTTGTCGAGTCAGATGATAAACTAAGATAAGATGATTGAGTGGACGAAAGAAGTTAATGGCTGGCACTATACCATATATGACATTATGCAACAACACTGTTTCGTAGCATAATAATCAAAAACTGTTGTATTAGAGTTAATGCAACAGTTTTTTTCCGCCACATCTGCTTCCGTGGCAGTTTAGAATATGCAACAGTATTACATTAAAAATATTACATTTTTTATTTTGTTGCACATAAATACCTAATGCAACATAATAATTTAAAACAAATACAACAATAGTTTTTACTTAAAAGTAACAAATTTTTAAAATTTTAGGTAACAATTTTTTTATTTTTTTACAACAGTATTTTATTTTATTTAAGCAACAATTAATTTATAATAGGCAACAGTTTCGATTTTTATTTAAGCAACAATTTTTTTATATTATGCTACACCTTTTACTTTAGTTTAAGTAACAATTTTTTAATATTATGTTACACTTTTTTCTTTAGTTTAAGTAACAACCTTTTAATATTATGCTACACTTTCTATTTTAGTTTAAGCAACAATATTATTATATGGCTAGATTTTGTCCACAGACTGGTACAGTTATGTCAGGTCTTAATAATTGCAATTTGTTAAATCTTTTTTTATTTATTGATCTTTTCGAAAATCTTTTTCTTAAATTCAGTATCTTCTAACTTTCAAATCACTTTTATATTTATGGTATGTTTATCATCAAAGAATGTATGAATTTATAACGTAATTAATATCACAGACTGTTCCATAGATATAGTTCGTATTAACAGAATGTTTGGACATATATTAATTTCCTGGTATGCTTTAAATATTCTTTTTCAGGATTTTTGCAGATTATCGATGCGAATTCAGGCATGGTCCCATGTGGTTGCAGATAGAGTATCAGTAGAAGTTGCTTAACAAGAGCACGTACAAAAAGGACACATATAATTCATAATCAACGTACGGTTTTATGGATAAAGCACTGAACTGAAATACGCTCATCTGTTGCTAAGTATGACACAAACCAACGATATGATGAGCAACGACATGTAGTAAAAACCGCATGATAAAAACATAACAACTCGGCACTCACAGGACTTATTCTTAGCTAATACACCCACTTAGAAACTTGCTTTGGTTCATATTCGGCAATTTTTTTTCCTGTCTCACTGGAGAATGTCCTGGATAGCAGCCAGAATAAGACAAAGCCTAGGGATGAGGTGGCTTGTAAACTGGCGGCTTCTCAATTGGCGGAGGCTTGTAACCTGGGGGCCTGTGAACTGGAGGATTGTAGATTGGTGGAGGCTTGTGGCCTGGGGGCTTGTGCACCGGGGGTTTATGAACAGGAGGCTTGTAAACTGGAGGTTTGTAAGGCTTGTGGCCTGGCTTCTCTTTTCTAGGAGGCCTGTAATAAGGTGATTTGTACTCACTCTCGTCGTCGGCATGGGAGTGAGTGGCTAGTGCCAGCAGCCCAAGTAAAACTAGGAGCAAGGTAATGGTCTTCATCTTTGGACGAGTGATGTGTGATGGGAGTAGGAAACTATCTCCTTTTTATACTAATCTCGAGCGTCGTCGCCTTAGTATTAGTCAAAATTATTGCTGCGATTTTCTGGTGAGACATAAATGTGATAGGTGCATTTGGGTCCCGGAGTCGCAAATTCTGACATTTGCGCAAGGCATAGTCCATAACGTGGAGGTAAAGGAGGCATGTTTCTGAGATCTTTCGCCATCTTCAATACCTAACTCACTCCACGCTCTTGGCAGCTTCTTTGTAGTTAAATAATTTGTTGACCCCTTTGATCATGATTTTTCATAGAGTGGTTAGATTTCTTGAATCCAATTCGAATTGATAGTTGATTTTTTTTTTGTTGTAATAAAGAATTGACAGTTGTTGAAAATTATCAAATTATTATTGTGAGATGATTGTCGGTTCTGTTGTAGACCCATAGGTGGTTCATTCCCCGAAAGCAGAAATAGGGTAAAGAAAGTGATAGCACAAGAGAGAGAGAAAGAAATATAAAAAATTAAGAGTTTTTTTGGGTTAAACTTATATGCATGCGAATTTTAAAAGTTGAAAATATAAACTCAAATAAGAGCTAATATAAGTTTTGAATTGGTTGATTAAATAAAATAACTTTCAATTTATTGATAGATGTTAGGAATCGGTTCACTTATGAAGTTTTCCTTCATAATAGAGGATTTTTCCATGTAAACCTTAAAATTATCAGTTTTATTCTTCATTTAATAATTTAGTTGTGATTTGGGATATTGACTGTGGGAGAAAAAATAAATCTTGAAAATTTCGAACTTATGGTGATAAAACTTGGTTAATTAGTTTTGTTACTATATATAATGGTTCCTGTATTTTCTATGATAACAATGAATTCCTCTAATTATTAGAAAAATAATTAGATATATTGTCGACCGTGTGTACTTTTTAATAAAAAAAATTAATTTCCTCTAATCATTCAATTTGGAATGGAAGGATGGAGGATTTGTTTATATAAAATGATTCATATGAAAGGAAAAGGAGGTTAGTATGTATGTGAGACTAACCATACTTGAATAAAAGTTATATGGGAAATTTTCAAGTGTATAAATAGCTATGAGAAAGCTATTAGAGTTTGAGAGTGAGAGAGGGATAGTCATCTGTAGAACATATAAGCAATTCTGAAATTTTCATTATTCAATTGAATGACTAGAATAATGAAGTGTTGAAAGCCCTTTTATTGAAATCTTTACCAAAAAAAATATGAAGACCATAATGATATCCCTACAATATAGCTCTAGGTAGCGTGAAGATTAAACTTAGCCTCCTATCCACACAACAACCACGCAAGGTCGAACAAGGACCTATTTCAACTAGGGTTTGTTAATAGTCTTAACAAAATTGTACGGAACTACTGGTTCAACTTGCACTGTAGGTCGCACTTCTACTTGAATAGTTGCAAAGCCTGTATCTGTAAAACTGGTTTACTCGGGTTTGTCATTCCCTGCTTGGCATTTCATATTGCTATGAACTAGCTTGAAAATCTTTCGACAAATCCTCCCATCATCCAGTGAGTGTTGTCATTATTTAGCGAGAGAATCCAAAACTCAGTGAGGCAAGGTAGAGCTCGATAGAGCATTTTGCATCGGTCGGGTGACCAAGGGAATATTTTTTAGATTCCCTGGTGATGTGGCGATTGGTCGGGTAAGCCAATTGAGTATGATCGGTCAGATATGGAACTACCACCAGTTAAGGAAACAATGAAATTCCTTTCAGCCATAATCACTCATTTGCAAGATCGATCAGTCATGTTCCAAGACTGATTGGCCACTTAGCCTGTCACCGATTGACTGTGAAAAACACATAATCCAAAATGAATTAGACCGATCCTACTCCTACTTAAACCTTACACAAACACTTATCCTCCATCTCTTTGAGAGTGTTATGTGATTTCCTTTGTCCTTAGAATATAAGGTGGAATCTTCGATTAGAAGTATGGTGAAAGAGACCTAGATTGATATTGTAGTTTGGTTTTCACTTGCGAGTTTAATTCATTTGTTTCAGTGAGATTGTTATGGCTTTTTAAGTGTGAATATGATTCCTCTGTGAGATTGGTATGGGTTGCTTGAGTGGGTTTTGGGAAGAGATTTGAGTGCACTATCTTTCACATGGGCTTTTAATGGTAAGTGAGATGTGTGAATTATTATTCATATGAGCATGGTTGTATGAATTGGCTGGAAGGAGGGTTATGTGAATTGATTGGAAAGAGATTTGTATGTTTTATCACTTATGTAGACATGTTGAATAGATTCAGTATGAAAGGATGAATGTATTTTCATACTTGTGATAATACTAAGTTTTTCTTCTTATAAACTATTTTATGATTGATGTGCATATTAAGATGGTAAATATACCTATGTATATATACATTGTGTGTACTTTTGGAATTGATGGATTTTTGTCCTTGGCCAATGTGAAGGTAATGGAATGAACATAGCTTAGATAGAAAGATCGTCCTTTACTTGGAGTGATTTGGTAGTATGTGATATATATTGCCAAGTAGGTATACACGAACCCTAGTGGGCTAGTCAAATGCCTGGAATAGTATGATTGGTATGAGCTCAATACTATTGTGAATATATATGTGTATATATACACACAATATAATATATGTAATACTATGGAATTGAGTGTACTATATATTATGTGCAGTTTTTTTAACTCATTCAGACAATGTTAGTGGATGGGGTTACTAGCATGTGTACTATATGATATTTTAAGATTACATGCATGGAAAATCCATTAAGGTGTTATGGACTTTGTGTACACAGGGAAGTACCTCTATCACATCCCAGAACCCAAAATTTTTGCTTGATATTCATCGTAGACTCATTATATACATTGCTAGAGTCCATAGCAACATACACAGTAAATCTACAAGGTTAGAAAGAAATCTAACAGCACAGATGTACTGATAGTCAAGTATCGAAAGTTGAGCAGCAGAAAGGAAAGAAATGAATGATGAATTTTAGGAGATATCATGATTTATATAATAGGATTAAGTCATGCTATTATTTATATAATTTATATCTTGTTTATTCTTATTTTAGTTATATGTTTATAGTATAAGATGAACATGGACTAGGGAAATAATGCAATTATATACATAAAATAGTAAAATTCTAAAAGTAACTATAACATGAGCACTAGTCCCAAAGTGAGCAACTGTCTGTTTGATGTGGAGCCTCAAACGAATCCAAACCTGTAAGATTCAGATCCAAGTATCTGGTAAAAGTCTGTCAAGTGAGTGGACGGAAAAAACATATATAGCATAGTACATGCAATCCTATATCAGATCATCAAGCATGTTGACACACAATGCTTATCAGAACACACAACAACATAGTTATTATCAAAGCATAATGCAAAACCATGACTCTTTATGTCACAACCTAGCCCCCCGGACCCTCGGCCCAGCAGACCCGGACCTGTATGTGCGCATGATGGATCACAACTGCAACGCTAAGTCGGGCTTCTAACCACATGGCCCAAAAGAAGTATCTTGTTACAAATGATCTGCTCACACAACACATATAAGCTCAAGATCTCCTCCGCTCCTTTTCGATATAGGATTGGGTAACCTGACCCCCCCTACGGATTGGGTCTCACAATCTCCCCTCCTTATAGACCTCGTGTCCTCACGAGGGGAGCTCAAACGTAACTGACTTGGGACCAAATTCATGAGCCCAAACGTGAACACACAATACGGCTCAAGCCCACCCGGAAGAGGGAGCGAGATCGGCTCCGCTACCATTTGTCACGACCCGGCCCCCTGGACCCTCGGCCCAGCTGGCCCAGACGTGTATGTGCGCGTGATGGATCACAAATGAAACGCTGAGTCGGGCTTCTAACCACATGGCTCAAAAGATGCATCTTGTTACAAATGATTCACTCACACAACACATATAAGCCCAAGACCTCCTTCGCTCCTTTTCGATGTAGGATTCGGTAACCTGACCCCCTCTACGGGCTGGGTCTCACACTTTAGGCATACAAGACTGTGACTAGGTTGACAATGTCTTTCAATCCATTCAGGTCCAAGAAATAGAGTTGACAGCCATCGGTGGTACTCTACGCGTAGCTCCACATTTTTTTCTTGTTGTCTCATATGTTGAAGTACAAGTTGTCTCAATAGGGCATGTACACCTCTTGGCCCAATCTCATTGATGATGTTGGGACGTTAGGTGACTCAATGCATCACATGACAACTCATTCTTCATATTATATCATGGCACATCATATTCGTACAAAATACAGTATAAAAATCAATCCAAGCATATCAATTCACATACCTCACACAGTACATACAATATTTCAAATTATTATTAAGTTATTCTTTTATAATCATTTTTTTTTTATAAACATACCAGAAAATAAAGCAATAAGAAAAGAGTCTATCCACTCATAGATTTTGAAATTCACTTATCCGTCATTTATATTCTGGATTAATTCTTTGAGATTCTGCCATCGTAGGTATTTATCTATGCACAATTATAATCCAAATCTCAATAAATCATACTAAGAATCATAATGACATAAAATAATACATCTACATCCTCTACCTGACATATTACAACCCTAGGATCAACCTAGAACCAAACCATGTAATTTTAAAAAAAAAATTTCTAAAATTTCTTCCATTTATTTGACTTATCAAATTATGTCCAAATCTTGCAATATTGGTACCATCAAACTCCAAATTAATTCTAATATTTTTCACAATGTTTTTGGAATGTTTCTCAATTTTTTACTTTTTTTCAAATTAAATACACTTTTGACTATTATTTAATTAATTTTCTTAATTAAATAATCAGACCAACCAACACATGACACCTAGCAACATAAGGCGTCGTCACTCCAATTCCCCGAAGCACTAGGGGTTGATACACATCCCATCCTAAGCATGCCATGCCTTGCTCGAGCCCAAGGCTTGATGTGAACCGGCCTTATAGTAGATAGCGCATCGTCTAAAACTATGACCGGACGACTGGTCACCTGGATGGCCCTCGAACGACATTTTCATCCAAGATCATCTTCAATCTCCATACAAAAAACTTGCAACTTGAAACATAGAAAACCCAACACCTCATATACGCCACAAAACTAGATTAAATCTATACCAAATTGATGCCTATACACTTTCGAACCTCTTCCAGCAGTAATCATTGCATTCCATCCAACTCATCCACTAAATAAAGGAAAACAACAATTTGATTGTGGAACACTAAAACTCACCTATAAACACTTGAACGCAGCATGAACACACATGGATTTGAGGGATGAAGCTCGTGGACGAAAAAGAAGGGCATGGAACACACTAAATCGAAGAGACTATAAAAAAAGGTTTTTATCTCAGTATTTCACCAGCTACAGACAGAACGAGAAGGGGCTGAAGCAGTGGCCAATTACTCAATAAAATAACATCATTTTAGGTTCTTTCCAAAACGACGTAATTTCTAATTCATCGACTTAACATAGACAAATAATCAAAACGATGACCTATCCCTTGTTTTGGTAACCCTCAGTCAAAACAATGGTGACCCTTATTGTTTTGGATATATTAATATAATATTAATAATATAATGAAATACTATTATAAAAAATATAAGTTACCAAAAATAATAAAAATATAAAAAAATTTCTATAAATTTAAAAACTTAAAAATTACTTTTTTTTATAAATATATCATTTATTAAAATTAAATACCTCATTATAAATCTTATAAAATTTATAATGATTCAAAATATATTTTGAAAAATTCACCGAAAAATCATAAACACCTATAAAAAATTGATGGACCTATTTAAGGTCCTAAAATACTAAAATCATGAAGATAATAGATTATATAATTTTATATTACTAAATAAATAAATAGGAATAATATCTAAAAAATTATATTAAACCTCTAAAAATAGAATCAACCCTTAATAAAGATATGATAAACCAATTATACCTTCAAAAATTCCCAAGCCATATCACATATTCTTAAACAATCTTGGATTGTGGGTTATAGCATTTGAATGTCGACAAACCCAATTGGGCTTTCAAACCAAAGTAGCTCAAAATTTCTGGGATCTCCTGAACTTCTTAGCTTCTTTTATATCCACCCAAATAGGTTTTGGGCTTGTTGCTCAGTATGAGTGTATTGTTCCATATTAATGTGATATCTGATTTATTCATCTGTCGTGATTTATGTGAGATTACTTACTGTTTACTATACATAATGACATTCATTTTCACTTGTAAGGTTGTAAGGACCCAAAATCAATCTATTAGGACCCATACAATTAGACCCCGAATTTTGAGTCATAGAAGTCCAGAAGCCAGTGCAGATGAAATGATTGTTTTTTTCCTGAAGAAATAGATATGTGATGGCCAAAAATGATATGGAAGGTCTGGTAATCATTTCTTCTTTCATTTCCCTTTGATTTATTTCCTTATTGGTTCAATCTTACTTTAGGAGGTAAAATTCTTAAAATTAAGAACGGATAATTTCAGAATTTAATTCTGATAATTATCCTCCCTTATCTAGCCTTTAAAGTAGGGAAATTAATCCCATAAACATTCTACATAAAGAGTAGCCGGCCACACTTGTCCACACACACCAAAAACACACAAAATTTCGTCAAACATCAAACCCTATTGCTGCCGAAATTTCTTTGATCTTCATCCTAGCATAACTCACTCATCCTTTGTCAGATTTCTGCAAATAATAGCTTGTTGGAAAATTTGCATGTGTTGTGTGCATTGAACATGTTGATTGTGTTCTGACATGATTGAGGATGCTCTGTTGTGATATTGTGCTTTGTACTTGCTTGTGTGTGCTTGTACATATTTGTGTGTCAGGATCCTTATTCGGTGGCCATTTGGGATAAGCGCTGATACTCCTTGGGAGAGGAGAGATTCTTACTAGTATGGGAGATGTATGGGTGGCAATCCCTAGCATGTGCACGCTGGATGCCTAGTCCTTGTTTGGTTTGGATGCCCTTATCCTTGTGTGGTTTGGATGTCTTTTTCCTTGTGTGGTTTGGATGCCTTTGTCCTTGTGTGGTTTGGATGCCTTTGTCCTTGTGTGGTTTGGATGCCTTTGTCCTTGTGTGGCTTGGATGCCTTGTCCTTGTGTTGCTTGGATGCCTTGTCCTTGTGTTGCTTGGATGTCTTGTCCTTGTGTGGCAAGTTGAATAAGATTGCTGATTAGCTTGTCTACTAACCGTTTACCCTTTGTGCAGTAAAGTCTTGGACAACACAGTTGGAAGGGGATGTCCGTTTCCTATTGATGAGATGATTGATGAGTTTTTCCTGCCTGTGTACTTCTGATTTTCGGAAGTGTTTGTAGTTCACCCTCAGCCTTAGTTTCGGCCCTAACCCTATTGGTTGATTCTTGAATTACGTGATATCCCTTAAATACGTAGGGATGATCTGATGTTGTTTGGGAGATGTTTGTATAAGGTTTATGTAGATCTTATGATGTTGTAACCCTACTGAGATTCTTGTTATCTCATCCTGTTTTTTTCACCATTTTTTTCAGACTTCGGTACATTTGCTATTTGTGGTACTAGAGTGAGAGAATCAAGGCTGCATAGCGGGGTGATATTGTATCACTTTTGCGTACATATTCCTTGTTTACTTATTCATATAACATGAAGATTGATTGGACCACTTTCTGGTTTCTAGAATGTCTCCTTCGTTTGATTGTTTTGAAAACTTACTGGGGATTTACTTCCTGGATTTTTAGATCCCTATGGGACTTGTGTGTTGTAGTTCCTTTGATTAATCATAAAATCTTCGACTGATGATTTATTCACTCCGTTTGAATCCAGATTGTTTGTCCAATACTATCATGCTCCAAACTTAAAAAAATAAAAGAATGAACATACTGAAATCGGAAATTAGATGGTTAAGCCTTGTGAGATCCAGATAGGTCTTGGTTTTGGGTTTCACGGCAGTAAGAGTCTCACTTAGGAGCAATTTTTGGAATGTGGGTCCTTGCACTTACCGTCATGAAATCCAAATAAGCCCTCGCAAGGTCTTATTTTAATCCCACAAGGCTCAAGTCACCTAATTGTCAATTTTATTAGTTGATTCATAAGATAATTAAAGGTTGGAGCATGTTTATATATTAATGAATTTCTGGCTTATTTAGAGTGAAAGAAAACATCAGCGGAAGACTTATATTAACACTGAAAACAAGTGGAAACATAACATACAAATCTCATAGGAATCTCAAAATATCAACCAATAGTATCATGTCTATTTCGGAAGCAACAAAAAAGTGAAAGAGGGATTGAAAAGCCAAAATGTAAATCCACACAAGTTAAAAGACATGGTATGCGCATTCAATAGGAAAAGGGTGCAAATGAAATGCAAATTTATCCAACCGTGCAGCCTTGATCCTACAACTTTGGTACCAGCAACAAAGCACACACTTAAGCCTGCAAAAGGGGAGAAAATAAGGGATGAGATTACAAGAATCTTAGTAGGGTCACAACATTATAAGTCCTAGGGATTCCTAATCAAATATCTCCCAATAACCAAAAGATCAACACTTAAAACTAGCTAAGATATCCAATTAAAACCGCAAGCATCAATCACATAATAGGAAAAAAAATCATCGCAAGCACACATAATATAAAGATAGGTCAAAATTGGTAGAAAACAAGGGAAAAAACTGAAAACACTTCTCATTCAGAAGTACACAGGGAGCCTATAACATAATCTGATTTTCAAAACTAAGGTTTGTCCCCATCTTCCCATGTTGTCCAAGGCTATGCTGCAAAAAGGGTAAAATAGTTAAACAATCAATATTACAGCAAGACTTCTAGTTATCTCTGACAGCCAAACTTTAACTGGCCTAGGAGTACTCTTGCAGCTAAGGATACAAGTCATCCTGCCCTACATAAACAAGGCATCCTAATGTCTAGACTCGAACTGGCCTATAAGGCATCTTGACGTCCAAACTCGAACTAGCCTACAAGGCATCCTGACGTCCAGACTTGAACCAGCCTACATGTCATCCATCGAGCTCTTGCTGGGAATAACTATTCATAAACCTTCCGGTTCGGTAAGTACCTCTCCTCTCCCTAAGTGCAACAATACTTACCTTGCATGGCCAGCAACAAAAAGATCCTTCACACAAAGCAAAAACAAGGCACATACACGCATATACACATTGTACACGCATACACACATTGTACACGCATACACACATTGTACACACATAAACAAATCACAACAAAGGATCCTCAATCAAATTACAATACAAATCAAAGATCAATTCTCAAAGTCATAACCGAATTAGGCAACCTATTACCTTATTATACCCTATTAACTTCCGAGATTCCCTATTATCATAATCACACATTTTGCAAGCATATAACCAAGATAGGCAGTTGAATTCAATCATATTCAAACAATCAAATAATAGGGTAACCAAAGGAACCGATGAGGCGTAGATCCTACCTTTCACGTGTCTGAATCAGATGCAATCCTTTCCCTTTCCAATAAGATCAAAATCTCCTAAACTATCACAAGGCAAAGACCACACAATACTAAGCCACAAGATACTTAATTAAAAACCAAAGGCATTGGGAATCCTTACCAATTAACCTACCAAATTCTAGCGATCCGGATGCAACAATATCTCCCTCCTGAATGTGTGATGTGATGGCCAGAAATTCAGCAAGAAACAACTTGATTATTTACCCTAATTCATCATATAAATTTCGGCAACACTTAGGGCTTAATAAGGTATATGCGATTTCAACATTAGAGAGGTTAGGGGTTGCAATTTTATGAAATTAAGAAAGTAATAGGTGTCAATTACTCAAATGATTAGAAGGTACAAGATCTGAAACCAATAGACAAGTCAATTCATCAAATTTCGACAAACATAGGGTTAGGAATAGAGCATACTGATTTCTTCAATAAAGAAGATACAAGGGCTGAATTCATCATAACATATTAAGGATAAGTACCAAACATTCAAACGATAAAGATGAATAGAAATAGAAACCAACAAGGGGTTGAATCAGAAGAAATTTGGCTAAGAACCCTAGAAATTATGACTACAAAATTAAAAGGGAAACACTAACTTTTTTCTTGTGAAAACAAGATAATCAGATGCACAATGAAGAGAGGATTCCAACAAGCTATCACACACAAGGAACTGATGAAACTCAAGCAAGTTCGGCTAGGGTTTTTGAAGATGAAAAGTCGTCACAAAGAGGGAAAGTAGGGAGGGAAATTCCGGAATTTAAAAGAAGGATTTTGGTGTGCTAGATAGGGTGGCCTACCATGTTAATTTATAGGGTCTTAAGGAGGTTTAATTAAGAGATAATTTTACACTTTTAAGCTTAGAAGGATAAGATATGATTAAAGGATAATTCTATTAAAAGAGTAATTCTATTTAAAATGAAGAATTATCTAATACTTCAGATAATAAGGGATAAAACTAAGGATAATTAACACAAAATACTAGAATTAAAATAGAAAATATCGGGCAGCAACCATTTTAGGCCATCACGCATTCATTTCTTCAGGGACAAAATAGTTATTTTAGCTGCACCGGTACCTGAGTTCCATTTCTGACCTGTGGATTTCTAAAACATCTACCCTTTGGAGGATCAGGGTCTCTCAAGGTTGATTGCACAATAGAATGCATGTGCTTCATTAAAGAGTATTTATAAGCGAAGGTATGTTTATACTATTTTACAAATTTTCTACTTTTCACCTTTATTGTATATGGCGTTTTGACTCCCACAGAGATCCCCATAATCTCACTCCCTATACCTGTTTATTTTTAGGAATAACTTAGAGTGTGAGGATCCATTCCCAGTAAATGGGACCCTCACCGCCGTATAGCCCCGATCGACCCAACATGTGGATCAATCGAGACCACACAAGGCTCATGTTAACTTTTCAAGATCAATAACCCAAAAACATATACCAATTTGAATTTTTATTTCAAAAGAAGTATGGCACACCACATAATACACCCAACATAAATAATCAACGGAGTATGCAAACATATACAGCAGAAGTATTAAACCATATACAACAGGGCACACGGCCCTAAGCATGCAAGACACTGAGTCTATGCACACAAGCCCATATGGATCCACAAAAAGTGCCCAAGGCACGCATCTTATAACATAAACATGAATTCAATTCATACATTCATGTCCAAAATCAATATCTGAACATCAAACCCCCAACGGGTCTAAAACACGATCATAGTCCATATCAAGTCATGCATAACATAAGACCATGAAAATGGTAAAACATAAACATACAGAGTCTCCAAAACGTTCAAGTGCAATAGTCCAACCCTAAGACCAACACCAAGAACTCGACCTCAAGACAGACGGCTACAAGCACACGGATTAGCCCTGAAAAGATCAACAAGGAGGGTTGAGATCAAAAGACCTCAGTGGGAATTACAACGTCATAAGTGTACCCAGTGGGATAGAGGCATACGAAAAATACGATTATAAAATAGTTGATTTAAACACAATTATAGTCCATGCATTCTAATTATGCACTCAAGGAATTTAATAAACAATGAAACATAATGCATGAATTGTAAAACACAAAGAAAACGGTATATCCCAATAGGTTTCGTAATTCCACAATACTCATCAATGTCACACGGGCGATTATGTCTCAGAAACCTATGAGGGCGGATCACAAACCACCCTTGAGTCATCCTCGCTAAAAGTTAACTGAGAGCCCACTAGCAGTTAAATTTTCACTTTCAAAATACGTATAAACCCTATACTGCCAATGTTATCTGAAAATACACTATCACACTCAATAACCATTCCATACATATACATGTACACATAGTCTGCTAAGTAATAGCAAAATCAGGCGGCCCGCTAAGTCATAGCAAACTCGGGCATAAACACAAAATCCATTAATATAACTACAATAGGTAAGGTAACATTCCCCTCTGTTGGGATTCCGTATACCTACCACGCTTTGGTTAAGCAAAATAGTCAATTCCATGTTACATCTAGGAAAATACTTATATTATATCTTTACAAAAACTGAAATACATGTAATGATTGAGTATGCATCCTCACCATTGGTTCCTACAACATCAGGGCATGTTTCTCAAGGCCTCACAACACTCATAAGTGTATGAAAAAAGGTTATACTCATCTTTGGGTTTCACTTAGAGCGAAATTGGGCTTTTTCGGGAAGTTTTATTTGGATCGACCAGTCCATGTATCTCCATCGACTAGTCAGTGGGCTCTCGACAGAAAATTTTAAATGAACCAACCGGTTGGTGAGCTCTCGGCAATGAACTGACAGGTCGGTGGGCTCTCAACAGGGTGTTCAAAATGGTCATTTTTCTGGGTTTCTCATGGGTTTTCACTCAACTTTTAGTGCAGAGTCTCACCCAAAATGAACCCTCTCAACACACCAATACACCCACCAACCAAGGTCTAAGATCCAAGAACACACTCTCCAAACAAAGGTACAATTTCTCACCAACCAACAATACATGAATCACATACAATACATGCACAAGTAATACCAAAAACAGCTGACGCATAAGTAACACAAGATTAGTTGATGTATAAATCACATGGTAAATAAACATTGAACCTAGCATGATCATCAATCACAATGCATGTATAACCTTCATTCAAAACCAAGCATTTGTTCATATTCTAATTTAACAAAAACAAAGTATTTTTGTTTAAACGAATGAAATGTAAACTCCTACCTCTTGTCGCGCAGATGACACAACGACAATACACTTGCCCTTATCATCAGCTCCAACACCACCTAATGCACGCAAATACAAGGCTAAGCATGAAATCGAAACAACAGAAAGGAAACGACAAAACTAGAAACAACCTAAAGACCCCAAAAACTCGCAACTCACACTACAACTCATCAACCTATAAACATAGAAATTCAACCAAAAGGATGAGTCATCCTCTCCTCAAACATGCCACTCATGGCTCATCATCAATCTCACAACTCAACCAACAACACAATTGGGTTATTCAACCCATAACCATCCTCCACAATCCACAACAAATCAATTACAAGCAAGGAACTCAACCAAATCCACTAATTCCAGCAAACTCACCAAACCACATATTTACTAAAAATGCCCTCAAAAACTCTAATCAATCACCCATAAATCAAATAATGTTTGTAGGCAATCCAAACCATCATAATATCTTAGAAACATCAAAAGCAACCTAAAGATATTAACAATCGACCAAGGAAACCGGAAATTAAAGCATTTACCAATATATCTCCAAATGTGCCATAATAACAAAAATAGGGGAAAAACTAACTCTTCAATCATGAACTATCAGTGTAAAATGAACACAAGAGGTTAGGAAAGTGTTTGGGAATAATGCTCAAAAGGTTTCTTTGTAGGAAAATCAAAGGAGAAGAAAATGGGTTCTCGAGGGAGGGAGAAGCGGAAATGGCATGAGGGAGAATAGGGGCATGGTTTTCAGGCTTCCAACAAATTTTCTAAGTGTTGGGTTGAGCTGACCTTTTTATACTCCGGCTCAAAATCCCTGAAAAACCAAAAAAAAAACGGTTTAAGGCCCAATAAGCCCCGAATGGGCCACGAAAATATTCAAAACCATAAAATATCAAAAAATCAAATATTTAATTAGGCTCAAGAAATAATAAACCGGCTCAAAATGGATTGCACTCATGTTTTGAACATTCAACATATTTTGTACATTTCTGGATTTAATGTATATTGATCTCATGTTCTTATGCTTTTCATTTTGGATTGTATGTATTATGTGTGATGCTTTTACATTGAGTAGCATACTACTATTGGAATAATATGTGGTAACTTTTGTGAAATACAAAATTATATAGTGGGTATTCATTAGTTATTTAAGGTATCTTATGATATTCATATGATAAAGCTATGATTTTATACCATATCTATACTAATATAGCTTTTGACTAAGGTTTATAGGCTTTTAAGTAGAAAAGCAGCTAAATTAGGTGAGACCGATTGAACAAACAATGGACTAGTTATGCACAAAACTGGTGAGAAAAAAAAAGTGTATGACTAATTGCGACACAAGACCGGTTGGGAAAGGTAAGATCGACCGAGTGAACTAGAAGACCGATTGTGAATATACATGATTTTGGCCGAGATGTTTTCAAAAGACCTAGGACCAATCATAGAAAAGAGAAGACTGGTCGGCTATGTAATAAAAGAAATACAAGTCTATTCAAAACTACGCAAGACTAGTTGAGCAGAAAAGGTAAGACCAGCCATGACTTTGAGATATAAATAGATAAGCAAGGGTCATGGTTATGTATAGGTTAATGGTAGACTTGAATGAAAAAAGTCGAATCTTTGAGTTAGAGTTAAGACGTTAGGGTCATTTTCAAATGCATAGTTCGTCTCAAAGTGCTATGGGACATACCCTTTTGTCATTCCATTAAGGTAAAGAGATGTTTATACTTTTAATTAATCGTTCTTCGATTATGTTTGCATAAACACCCTCTTCTAGGGGTGTGATCTAATTCTGTTATGTTGAATGTTCTTCTTTTATTCTGAATGATTTAGTTGGTTTGTTCTTATAAACTGCTAAACAAGTCTAATCACCTTGTTCCAATTATACCCATAATAGAGTGAGGAATCACTAACGGACGATGGTTACATAATTAAGCCATTAGAACCTATAAGGATAGGAATATAACTTGTGATTCTAGATTTTTAGAATCCAAATGAATATAGAAATATATCTTATAAATTCTAGTGTAATATGAATTAGATCTTCCTCATCATCCCTTAAAATTCAAGCATAGTAAGATAGTCTAATTTTATGTAGGTGGTAGTTCTAGGTGACTTCGGGAGGAACCCTAGAAATCTTAGTAATTTGTAGGAACCTATAAAGAATAAAAAGAGAAAATTATGCATAACAGAGGAAGATTACACCCATAGATCTTAAATGATTATCTTACTTCTTCTCAATTTACTTTCTGTCATGCATTCACCAAAACCTAGCTATTCGACCAATTTAACTAGAAGAAAGAAAATTAAACCTTTGATTCTAACCTATTATTCATAGAATTGATACTCGTGTTGTCTTCACTCTCTAGCCCCACTTCTGATACCTTGAGTAAACCTGGCATGACAAACTAGGAGAGTGGACCACAAATTTTATTCTTATAATTTCAGGTGAGTGAGTAAGATTGTTGTGACTGTATTAACTATTTGGAGTTGTTTCATGACCAAATCAGACATTTCACAATTAAAATAATAAAAGAACAAGTAATATCAAAGTGCTCAAGTGCAGAGAATCCCATTTACTCAATCAACAGCAACAAACGTTCACAATTTTTCACACAATATTTGTTAGTTGTTTTCAAGCTTGATGGGATTTAAATTGTATATTAGTGGTGGATTATGTTGTTGGCAAGGATTTGCTTCCACTGAATCCACCATGTTGTTGCCAATGCTCGGTTGGGCTTTTAACCACATGGTCCAAAAATACATCTTGTTATAAATGATCCATCACACAACACATATAAGTCCAAGACCTACCCCACTCCTTCCTGATGTAAAATTGGATAACTTTTAACCTCCTACGCAGGCTGAGTCTCACACACAAAGAGATTTTTTCTATTTTTCTGTTCAAAAAGTACAATTCCTGAATGATAGTCACTGGCATCAGTTTGAAAAAAAATCCATTAGAAGGAATCTGAAGTAAAGGAAGTTCTTTAGTAATCTTCTTCAACTTTGCAACTTCTTTGGAGCATTCAAGATCCCATGGACCTGTATTCTTCCTATATTGCTTATACAATGGTGTATTTAGATTGCCTTGGAATGAATTCCCTCAGATAATTATCAATTCTTAAGAATTGTTAGGTAATTTTAGTAGTTCTTCAGCTATGTGAGGTCCAAGATTATATTGTCCTCCTTGATATGCATTCTCAAGAAATCTACTTCTTTCAGTCCAATCGAGGACTTATTCTCTGATAATATGATATATATTGATCTGTTAACCAGACAAATTGTTCCAATATAGCCATGTGGTTTTCCTCATTTTTTTAGAAATTGAGGATATCATCAATGGAGATCAAAGTGTTGTGTAATATTGGTTGAAAAATCTTGACCATCGCTCCTTGAAAAAAAGATGGTGCTACTTTCAAATCGAATGGCATTACTTTCTAATATTATTGGGCATCAGGCATCAAGAATGCAGAAAGCTACCTTGTACTTTTCTTGTAGTTCAATGCCCAGTTACTCCTGCCTTAAACATCGAATCTTGAAAAAATCTTTGTTTCTTTGAAATGAAAAAATAAATAGTTGATCTTTAAGGAGTGGAAATTTATTATCTATGAGAAAATGGTTCAATAGATTGTGGTGAATAACCAATCTCTTTTTTCCTCTGGCAATCTCCAATCTTTTTCTAAACATAAAATGATTTAATCAGAGATTATAGGCCCAATAAGTCCTTCTTGATGTAACTGCTCACATTCTACATGGGTAAGTTTTAAATCAAACGGAATCATAAAGAGATGAACGGTAAAGAGATGAAAAACTGCTCATTTTTCCATAAAGACTTTGGATGGCGAAACTCTGAGTGACTATTAGTGCAAAAGGGTAAAATCTTTTCTTTCAGCTTGACGAATTCTTCTGGGACTTGACACAAAGTGTACGGACATGGAATGTCTGTATAGGGCTAAAAAATACCTCTTGCATTTAAGTCCAGTGGGAAGGATCTTTAACTTTTCTGCATGTTGGTAAATATCAAACCCAATCAAGAGATCTTTATCGGATAATTTTATACCCAAAATTTTCTTCCATACTGTACATCCAGGAAAGAATTGGATGCCAATCTTGTTCTCGGTGATAAGTTTTGTACAAAATAGTTTTTCATCAGCAGCTTTAAAATATTTCAAATTCTTTTTCCAGCACTTTGAGGGAATAATAGCAAGATTATAGAAACTCATATGTGCTCCAGTGTCTAAGAATTCTATATCTTTGATGGGGCAATCATATTTTGAAGGAAGGACATGGATGGAGACAACTGGTTGTGCATGCTTCTTACGCGCTGAGACTTGAAGTATTGGGAATTTCTTGTTGATCCTTCTGTCTCTTGAGGAATTTCAAGACCAAAAATAGTATCTTCATCTACAGAACATTCCTCCGAATATAATGATTTGACATAGCATGAGAGATGTCTTCTTCTTTCAATATCTGAGTGATCAGATAAGCAGACTTTTTGGGCTGGATGCGACAATTCTTGGCAAAATAACACTTTTGGCCACAAATATAGAGGTACAACAGACCCTAGATATTGCTGATCAGTTGGGTCTTAGTCGCAAGACCACCAAAGCAGCGATCAGGCAGAAGATGAAGGCCTTGATTGTGGAGGAAGACAAGGAGTGGAATACCCATTGTGCTACTTAAAGTAGCATCAGTGGCAGGGATTTTGGTGTGTTCTATTTCCATGGTTAATCTAGCTTTCTGGAATATACGTGGATGCAGGGGGACAGTGAAGGAGAATCAGGTAAGGGCTCTTATCCGTACACATCAGTTGACTATTATGTGGTTATGTGAAACGAAGAGGGCAATTTTTTCTGACTCTATAGCAGCCCGTTTATGGCCTGGACATACTTTCAAGTGGGAAGCCATTGAGGCTAATGGGAGTGCAGGGGGAATTGTATGCTTGTGGGATGATTTAAAAGTGCAGGTTCAGGGGGTAGAAAAATTTGATCGCTGGATGTGTTTGAAGATGCGGGTTTTGGCTCTGGATTTTCCTTTTGTTTGCGCTGGCTTACATGCCCCAAACACTGTGCCAGAACGCCGTATGCTTTGGGAGGAGTTAGCACAGCGAAAAGGAGTCGATAATCTCCCATGGATTATTCTAGGTGACTTCAACGAGTCACTCACAGCGGATGAACGCCTTGGCACTTATTTTAATCCTGGTGCAGCTAACCAGCTATTCAACTTCATTAGTAGTTCCGGTCTGGTGGATATGCCTCTCAGTGGGAAAGATTTTACGTGGTATAATTCG
Organism: Passiflora organensis; assembly: GCA_019739055.1. Taxonomy (NCBI): domain Eukaryota; kingdom Viridiplantae; phylum Streptophyta; class Magnoliopsida; order Malpighiales; family Passifloraceae; genus Passiflora; species Passiflora organensis. The sequence continues at coordinate 3,277,584 of JAEPBF010000103.1, forward strand.
CGTAGTGCATCCCGCATTGATCGAGTTTTAGCCTCACCACTGTGGTGTTCCCAATTTTGCCGCCATCGGTTATACGCAGGAGACAAGGGGTTTTCTGACCATGTCCCTTTATTATTTAAGGCTGATTCTTTCAGGTGGGGTTCTCAGCCATTTCGTACCTGGGATGTTTGGTGGGAAGATTCACAGTTCCTTCCGTTGGTAGACAGTATGTGGAGGGAGGCAGCAAGATATTATCCAGGAGATTTCTGTGTGGTTAAAAAATTTGCATTCCTCAAACGAAAATTACAGTGGTGGCACAAGAATCATTTTGGGGCATTGGACACTACTTTGAAAAATGTTTTAGCAGAGATTGACTCATTGGATCAGTGTCGAGGTGCAGTGGGGTATACACTGACTGGTCGGTATCAGGAGTTACAAGATCAGAAATGGGCTCTCAAACACAAGTTAGAAGCAATGTGGAGGCAAAGGTCGAGGCAGAATTGGCTTAAGCTAGGGGATAAGAACAGCAAGTTTTTCCATGCAAGCGCTACGCTCCGGCGCAACTCTAATTTCATTGGATCCATCAGGATCCAGAATAGGGTGATTACCACTCCATCGGAAATCCAAACAGCGGCAGTTGAGCATTTTCGCAGTTTCTTTATGGATGAGGGACATCGCTGGTTGGGGCTGGGTCGATTACCATTGCCGTGTTTATCTTCTACAGCGGCTACTCAGTTACAAGCTCCTTTTGATGAGGATGAGATTAAAAGTGCAGTCTGGGATTGTGGGAGTCACAAAGCTCCTGGACCTGATGGGTTTAATTTTTATTTTATCAAGCGAGCATGGACGGTTGTGGGTAAGGATATAGTTGCAATGGTGACAGAATTTTATTCCAGCGGGACTCTTCCTCGGGGGATAAATAATGGATTTATCATGCTAATCCCTAAATTATCCGGCGCTGCAGAGTTTAATGCTTATAGGCCTATCAGCCTTATCAATGGCCTCTACAAAATCATTGCAAAGCTGCTGTCCAAGAGGCTTAAACGTGTGATGGAACAACTGATCTCACCTTTCCAGACTGGCTTTTTGGAAGGACGGCATATTTCTGATTCAATCATGGTTGCTAACGAGGTTATCCATAGTATGAAGAAGTCTCATCGCAAGGGTTGGTGTCTGAAGTTGGATTTCCAAAAGGCTTATGACTCGGTGAATTGGGCATTTCTTCTTGATGTTATGGCGTCGATGGGTTTTGGGAGGAGGTGGCGGACTTGGATTCACAGCTGTATATCATCTGCTCGGTGTGCTGTTCTCATTAATGGGGCGCCCACGGAGGAATTCTTGATGGAGCGCGGTTTGAGACAAGGAGATCCGCTCTCTCCATTGTTGTTTAATCTGGCGGCTGAGGTTTTGTCTCGGATGTTGATTAAAGCAGCTGATTGCCAAGTATTTAGGGGCATCACCATGGGCGGATTAACTCTTACGCACCTGCAGTACGCTGATGATATCATCCTCTTTAGTCAGGGTGATCCACAAGAGGTTATGCGTCTTCAACGGTTGCTGCGATGCTTTGAGTTGCTGTCAGGGTTAAAAATCAATTTTCATAAATCAGGTCTCGTTGGTATTAATTCTTCTGTGGCTGAAGCAGTGAATTTGGCATCTATGTTGCACTGTCGGCAGCAGGTGTTCCCCTTCATGTATCTAGGTGTTCCCCTTGGAGCGAACCCCAAGCGTAGTAGTACGTGGAAAAAGGTGCTGGATAGATTCAAAGGAAAACTTTCCTCGTGGAAAGGATCACTACTATCATTGGGTGGCCGGATTACACTAATCAAAACTGTGCTGAACAGCCTTCCAGTTTACTATATGACCTTCTTTCAAATGCCGATTTCTGTTAGGAAGGCATTAGAAAAATGGATGAGACGATTCCTATGGACGGGGAAAACTGATTCACGTTGCTTGTGCAAAGTCAGTTGGTCCACGGTGGTGTGTGCCAAAGATCGAGGAGGAGTCGGCCTGGGTTGCTTGCGGCTTAGAAATCAGGCCTTTCTTACTAAGTGGTGTGTCCGACTCGCCACTGATACGTGTTCTTTATGGAAGCAGGTGATTATGCAGAAATATAGCCCTCATCTCACCTCGGCGGGCATCGAATGTGCTGTTAGCGATGTCTCTTCTCTCTGGCGTGGGATTGTGCAGACCAGTAAGATTACTTTCCCCAACGGCCAGTGCCTCTCAGAATTTCATCGTTGGAGATTAGGCCAAGGTAACTCTATAGCTTTTTGGCGTGATTGGTGGTGTGGCAGTCGTCCTTTAATGTTGCTGTTCCCCCGTTTGTATGATCTTTCGCTAGACAAAGAAGGAGCAATCCTTCAATTCGGGGGTTTCATTGGACAAACTTGGGAGTGGAGATTGATATGGAGGAGGAGGTTATTCGTCTGGGAGGAGGGGGAAGTTCATCGACTAGAGGCTTTGTTGAGTGCTTTTGTTCCATCCCTCTTTCAGGATGATGAGTTAGTATGGGGCGAACAGATGCAGCCATTCTCTGTCAGCCATTGTTACCGTACTTTGGAAGGTCTTACGGTTACGTCTAGTGCACCAACGATTCCAAATGTGTGGCGAAGACCGGGTGCTCCTAAATGGCAAGCATTCATGTGGCTTGCATGTTGGGAGAAAATCAATGCTAAGGGGCGGCTCATTCGACTAGGCTTATTACCTGATTCTGATGGTGATTGTGAGGCATGTGGCCTGCCCGAAGGGGACTCAAACCACATCCTCCTCGACTGCAGACTGGCATGGCGGAGTTGGTCACTTCTTTTCCACACGTGGGGCTTATGTTGGGTCCAGCCAAAATGTATGACCGATCTCTTCCTACAGTGGGGAGGTTTCTCCATTCCAGCTAGGTGGATGGGGCTTTGGCATGTGTTACTTTTTGCATTGACTTGGAGTATATGGTTAGGACGCAATGCACGGATTTTTCAACAACTGTCTAGCCCGGTGGATGCTCTGTTCTACAATGCCATTCGTCATGGTTTTTATTGGGCTAAGCATAACCTGAAGGGAGGTTGCCCTGACTGCTTGTCCTTTTTACCTTCGGGAGACTTTCTTGCTCTTCGGTTTCTGTAGATGACAGGTTGAAGAAACGGTAAGCTGCCTTTTTGTTGTGTTTTGTTTGCTGTGGTTGTTTATGGTATCGGTACAGCTATGGTATCAGTTGGTTTCTTAGTAACTTTACAGCTGATTGAGTGCAACGGTGTTTTGAAAGTTCTGGATCCTATAATTCAGTCATAGGATCTGTTTGTTTTCATTCTGGCCATTGTTCTGAATATTGGGAATTAAGAGTTTTGAAGCTGCTCCTTGGAATTAAGAGGTGGAATTGCGTCTGGGATTTTTTGTCAGCTACTCTCGTTTCCTTCAGACCATTGGGGCGCTGTGGGTTTGTACATGGGTAGTGGGACGGATAGGGTGGTTGCTACTTGCGCACTTAACGGGCATCGGTGGGTTTCATGTTCCCTCATCTTGTTGCTTGTGGCGCTTCCTGGGTTTGCCTGGGACTGACATCTCTTCCTGTAACTCTGCATAGTCGGTGTTAATGTTTTTGAAGGGGCTGGTTATACAGCCACGGGTGTTTTTTTCCATGTGATGGCTCCTGTAACCTTGTCATAGGATATGTTGGTTTCATTCTAGCCATTATGCTGTTCCTGGGTTCCTTTGTACAGATTCTATGTTTTTTCATACTTTTTAATATACATATATCGATACTCTTTCAAAAAAAAAAAAATATAGCATGTTTCAGTTTTCTTGTTACAAAAATCCTTCTTTTTGAAAGAAAAGATAGGGTTTATTTTTCCTAGGGCCCTGCCAATGTTTTGGCTTCGATTTCTTTGTCCATTTTTTTTGAAATGGGATTTCTTCTTAGATGGTCATAAGAATTCCTTCTCATCTCTACATTTAATCTTAAAATTAAATCATCGATCTGCATTTTGAAAATCCCTAAAACATTTTTTGTTGTTTACATAGTTGTAAGCGGAACTCCAAAGTTATTTGGTACAGTCTTCCAAAAGTGCATGATATCAGCTGAGTTCTTGTCCTTTGGAAGAACTGATTTGATTTGTGAGGAGATGACTTCAGGCAGAGAGGAAACAAATACTTCGCTCACTGTATTCTCCAAGATTATAGAAAAACTTTGATATAATCTTATAATGTTTATGCAAATCTTTTTGTTCAATGGAGCAGTATTTTCTTGCATAGTATTCTGTTTTGTGGGCCGGTATATCATCTTCAAAATCTCCAAGAAACTCATTATAGATGTACCCAATAATTACTACTGTCGACTGACTTTGTAAAATTATGCCCGACTAGCTTCTGGCAATGATTAAAAGTAAGAACCTAAAGTGCTTGTAGTCCTGGACATAAATTCAGTAAAAATCTCTGTAAGGGATAGTCCTGATGTCAATAATTCTTTTTCTATGCATGTCGCAAAAACTTGGAGTCTTTCCATTCTTTTGGTGACAGGGATGTCATCCATAGAAAACCAGGTCTCTGATTTAGAAGCAGGTCTGGGCCGCCTGGTTGATGATCTTGAATGGTCTGAGATTGAAGAATTGGTATCTCCGGATCTAGGAGATCTCATCAGAATTTGTTTGGCAAAGATCCTGATGAAGAAGCGAACGATTATACTTCAGTATCTCCTGATTCTTGATATTACAAAAGATTCTAAAAAGGATTGTTTGTCATTATGAAACATATGATAGGCTTCTAGCATAAACTTGGTCCATCTTGATGTCTATTTTTTTCATTTAGTTATTTTGGATAGCCATATTTTGAGTTTGAATTCACAACTTGCTCAGATTGAGTCAGAACAACGAAAAACTTGGATTACCTTTTTGGATGGTTTTTATAAGAAAAGTCATGCATCCTACTTCTACGTAGCTTTTCTTGGGCAATTTTCAACGTCAGAATTAATGGTATCACTATCGCATCCTTCTTTGCAATTTTCCAGCCCAATAATGTCCCATAGAAAATGACCTTTATGATGAGATACACATCCATCAATATGAAAATAACTGATTGGAATTTTCTTGTCTAAAGAAAACTGAGCAGGTTCAATTAATAGTTTCTGAAACTTTTGAGGCTCTGGCTTAGATGGTTTGAAAATTGTTTTTACTGAGCCATCATGATCTCGAATAAAATCTGGATCCTGCACTTGTACTGGTACTTGCGAGTCTTCATCAAGCTTTTCATAATTTGTGACCTATGTCAAGGGAATCAACTTTTCAAACTCTTACTTTCTCAGTTGTCTAGGTACTTACACGATCGTAGGAGTAGTAGAATCAGTATCTGCATAAATAAACACTGGATATGTGCTCACTGCAGACAGATTAAGATTTACTGCACGATCTTGTAATCGATAGACTATCTGATGATGCAAGGTGGCCATAATAGGCTTAGAAATTTGTGGAGCCCCCACCATTTGTATTTGTAACTTGAGAAAAGAGGAAAGGAATTTTTTCCTTAATGGGAGACTAAAATTTGGATAAAAGGTTAACACAATGCTTCCGGAGTTTAGAGTTATTAGAATTGTGCCAATTACAGCATTCTGATACTCTAAATATCTAGTACAAGTAATGAGAGACAGAAAGTCCCTTTCGTCCGTGGCACGAAAGAACTTATCTCACCTTATCAACCAAACTAACATTAGATTATAATCTTTCTATTGTTTTAAGAACTTATGGTACCTGGCATTGTTTCATCGGGTGCCACACTGTCCGAGTTAGTGACAGATCTCTTATACCACAGAGGTACAAAATATTATAATTGTAAGACCAATCTTAAACCAATATACCTATTAAAGATAGGTGGTTTTATTTAAGTTGTCGCATTGCATAAGCACCGATATACTATAGAGGTACTGGAGCCTTACCCCTGTGGATTTCCAGCCTATATACCATAATGTTTCTTAGCGAGCACTAAGTGATAGTACGATTTTCTAGATTTTGCACTTAAATTGGTCTAAATATTATATTTATTCTATTATTTAATCTTAACTGTGATCACGAGATGCTTGCAGATTTTGTAGTTAAAAGTGAGGAAGATCGGGGCCTCCGAGATTTTCGGACGTGAAGAAGCGGACGGACAAGGCACGAGCGTTAAAGGCATGCTTGTGACCCAGACGGAGTGACTTTCCTCTTCTGATGCCTTTTAGCAAGATTTTCTCCACGATACCTACTTTGTAGTGTTGCTACTTTTATAATTTTCTTGTTCTTGGCAAATAAAACATTAATTCAGAATTTATTAGGGGATCCTACCATATCCAATTTTAAATACATATGTTGTCAAGACTGCCTGTGGTCTGGCATCAGAGTTTTATCAGGAATTCAATGTAATTTTGTTGTGTGTCAGACAGATTATACCAGGCTAAAATACGTTGTTCTGGTCTTGACCTATACCCAGTCCTGAGCCCTCTATGAGGTCTCGGTTTATTGTCAATGAATTTCCAGTTTCAGTTTACATTTCCTTTGCATAAATCCATTGACTCTATTTCTATTGTTTCCGATCAACTCAATAGAATAGATTCTTACTTTCAAAGCCAGTGAGAATAGTTTATTGCATGAGTCACACATCTTGTGAGTGACAGACTTGGTGGAACGTAATAAGGAAAGCATGCTTGGTGAGTGAAACACTAGAGAAAGACAATAATAGTTAAGGTCTGACGATATTCGTAGTCCAAGACTAGGGTTATCAGAGAATTGGACGAGCGAAGGGGCCTTCAGACATTCTAAGCCTCTGAAGTGCTTACGGTCATGCCGGGCAGCCCCTTTATGGTACCTAGACTGAAACGGAATTCATATATCAAGGAGGGACAATGACCACAGCTCGGTCATGATGCACAGGTAGGATTGGATCATTACAATATCTGAAGACAATAATATAATATTTCATTCTCTTTATTATAATCGTTCAATTACAATTCAGTTACAAGCCTTTACAGCATCATCTAATCCAAATATTGGAGGGTACGTCGAGGACACAACGTACACTCAACATTCCTAGAGCAGCAATTCTGGCTTGATCTTGATCCCATCTCCCTAGTGGATTCGACTCTTCTTACTACGTACTATCATACAAAATAAGGAGATAATTTGGAGTGATTGACGACATCACACCAAATTTTACATCATTGTTGGGGAGATGGCAAAATAGTCCAGCAAACTAAAGTTGCATGTCCAGGTTTCGTTGGACTGGTAAACTAGTCCCACTTGACCCAAAGATTAAATCTACTTGTCAACAGAATAATGCACGACATAGAAGAGAGGCTGCCACACAGGATTCAACTAATCGTGATTCAGGTTTTGAATCAGATCAGTAGTGTCAAGCCCCCTTTGAGACCTCCACGAGTTCGTAACAATAGATAATCAATCTCAAAACAAAAATGCTAGACCAGATGGCCAAAAAAGCAAACAATATGGAGATTGGTGAACCCGCTAGAGCAGCAGGTAACCAAAATCAAGTCATCAACATCCATGGCCCCAACAACAATAATGATTAGGGCACAATCATCACAACAATGGACAGAATGCTGGAGTTCAATGAAATGGAGCCTGCAGAGTAGTTAATGCTTTCCTCAATGAAGACGATGAAGACGTAGAAGATGGCCCACTCAGACCCTTGGAAGAAGAATGAGCTCCCATAAGATGAATAAGACCATTGTGCATAAACATAAAGAATTGGATGTCTTATTCGAACTAAGAACAAGTTTCATCCAAATGCTACCATCATTTCATTGATTCTCGAATGACGATCCTAATAGCCACCTGCGGAGGTTTTAGATGGCTTGTTCTAGCTTCTAAAGAACTATCTGATGATGAAGTCTTACTTCAGTCTTTTCCCTTTTCTCTTAAAGGAGATGCAGAGAATTGGTTGTTTGAGCTACTGCCTCATTCCATTGGTACATGGGACAAAATGGTCGATACCTTCCTGTTCGAGTATTTTCCAACTTCAAAGGAAGCCAACCTCAGGCATTCTATAGTTGCAATCAGTCACAGGGAAGACAAGAATTTGTATGAATACTTGGAGCGGTTCAAAAAGTTATGCTCTACGTGCCCCCAGCATGGGTACTCAAACTTCCAACCGATGTAGGCGTTCTATGAAGGCATGATAGATGAGACCAGGGCCATGGTAGATCCAGTTGCCAATGGTTACATGCCAAGTCTAGACCATCAGGAAGCATGGAGATTGATCATAAAAATGACTAGAGGAATTAAGCGGTATAACAAGTGAGGCAGCTCTATAAGCAAATGTTCAAAACCAAAAGACATGGCAGTTGTAAAGGATCTCATCACCTCTGGTATAAACGATGCCTTCCAGAAATGGACTGCTAGTGTAGCTAAGGTCCAGACACAATCCTGTGAATTGTGCGGATAGGCAGACCATACTACTGATTCATGCTCCACTGTGGTGAACAATGATACACAAGATGTCAATGCTTACAACCAGTAAGTTCCCCTATACAATAGAAATACGGAAGATATGAATAAAATGACCTATGAGAAAAGAAGAAATCATCCCAACCTTTCTAATGGGAGCAGCTCACAAGGTCATGACAATCGGCAACATGAATACAAACCTTATGCGAACATTCGGTCTGGAGGATCATACCTAGAAAAGAACCAGACCCCTAGCAGAACAGATGAAATAGAGGAACTGCAGAGCATAATCAAGTAGCAGACAGTAGGCCAACAAGGCTTCCTGACGCAACTGGCCACCACCCTGAATCGTCGAGAAACCGGGCAAGGTAAGTTACCCCCTCAACCTGACGTTAACCCTAAACATAATGTGAATGTTATTGTTCTCAAGTCAGGGAAAGAATTACCGGAGATGTCCATTTGGAGGACATTTACATGCCTTGAGGCCCCAGTGTAACCCTAAGACAAATAAGATCTTGAAGAAATTCCAGCTGATGTTCAACCATAGGTCGACCCTGAAATAAAAAAATCCAGATCAAAAGAGAAACAGAAGCCTCGAGTTGTTGCTACACCAACCATGTGAAGACCGGAAAATTTCTAACTACTCGGGCCTAAAAGCCCATTTAAGGATCAACGAGATCAGTGGGACTTAGCCCATGAAATAGGATTGATTTTGGATTTAAGAGGTGAGATGGAATTATTTTTTAAAGAGATATTAATTATTAAAAAAAATTTATAATTGTTAATTTATGATTGGAAAATCATAAAGGAATCTTAATCAATAATTTTGGGATTTTAAGACTGTATGATGGTCTATCGATGATATTTAAGAGTGAACAAATTTTGGTAGATTTTTCGAAAGAATATTTAAAATTTTTATGATTTTTCTAAAAGATATTATGAGATATTTAATTTTTAATAAATTATATAGTTATGAGAAAATATGATTATTAGTTTGATGGATAGTAATAATTATGAGGAATTTATAAGACTTTTTGGTATATTTTTCGGGGATATATATAAATTATTTTGGTATTTAAAGAAAATATTATTTTTATATAAAATATAATATTATATTAATATAATAGAATATAGCCAAAACAACAAGTAGGTATGTCGTTTTGATCAAGATGGTAAAAAAAATAGCCTGCATTGTCATTTTGACGCTCAGGAGGGTTTCTCCCGAGCATACTGTTTCACTTTGAAATTGTGTCATTTTGCACTACAGCAAAACGACGTTGTCCTGTCGATGAGTTTGGAACAATTGACCTCCACCACCTTTGACCAGAGAATGGGTGAAGTGTCGAGATCTCCGATTTCATGGCACATGCATGTTTCAGACTTCGATGTTGCTCCCAAAGGCTCATTCCCTTTCTCTCTAATTCTTCCCGATCGTTTCTGCACGATTTCTAGCCATTTTACAGTCGAATTCAGGTAAAAACTATGCCTGAAGATCCGGGTACTCTCTCCTCCAATTCTATAGTTTTAGTTTGCGCGTTAAGTTGATTTTGTTAGATTTGGAACTTGATGTGAAAGAATTTGGTTTAGGTTTTACGGGTGATTGATGCTTGTACGAGGATCTTGGGGTGTTAGGGTTTTCGGTTTTTAGGGTTAATGTTGCAGAAATGGAGGTTGAAGACGACCACAGATGACAGGTCGTCCGAGGCCGTCCTATACGATGAGTTGTTCATCCATAGAATGAACGACCTGTCGCCTACATGTGCAGGCGATGTGTCGTTTATTAGGTCGGACAGGGGGCATCCAAACCTGAGGTTTGGATGCATCGTGGCAGCCTAGGGATGAGCCAAGTGTAGGTTTGGGCCATGCGTGTCACATTCTGAGGGTGACACGTGTAGGCCCGGAATGAGCTTCGGGTAGTCCTAGCAGCATTAGAAGCTGCCACATGGCACACTCCTATTGTTTGAAAATTAATAAATTTTGGGAAATGGATAAAATTCGAGAAATTAGTAGAAAATTGAGAAAAAATTCCAGAAAATTAAAAAAAATATTAGATTTAATTTGGAGTCCAGTGATATTAATTTTTCATGAATTGGATTTGATTTGATAGGTCAACTAAATCGAATAAGATTTGAAAAATTAAGAAAAAATAGGAAAATCACCAGGTTGGGGCCCGAGTCGATTATCTGGTAAAAATGCATCCATTTAAGGAGTTAGGCGCCTTATTTTATGTGTTATTATGATATGTGAATGGTGCATTGACATCTTCACATTGCAGGATCCTGATCAATAATTAAATTAATAATAAAATAAATAAAACTCGTTCCACCCTTATTACCTCGTGATTGACATCTTCACACCATGCTACCAGACCCGAATAGCTCTCAAGGGTTGAATAGATTACCCTATGTGGACTCGATACATTCCTCATGCTGATGTAGATTCCTGAATGTTCCCGATATATTTATGCATCTCAATCATAATATGGAGCATCCATGCATTGTATATTGTATCATGTAACTCGGTGCACGCTATATTAATTATTATGCTCAACATATTATTTATCACACATACGCATGTACGATTTCAATTAATGAATTCTTATAAATAAAATATCAATATTCATGCCAGCAATTTATCAAAAGAAAGGAAATTTCATCTACTCACGGGTTTTCAAAGCCCAATTAGCCGTCTACGGTGTTCCGGACTGATTCCTCAAAGTCTTGTCATTGTAGAAATCCACTTACGCATAACAATCCCACATTCACAATAAACCATTCAAATATCATAATAACACATAAAATAACATGCCTAATTCATTGACTCGATGCGTTTTTACACGACAATTGACTTGAGACCCAATCGGGTGATTTTCCTATTTTTTCTTAATTTTCCGAATTTTTTTCAATTTTATTGACCTAGCAAATCAAATTCAATTCAAGCAAAATTAATATCACTAGAATTCAAATTAAATCTAGTATTTTCAATAATTTTTTCAATTTTTTATTGTATTTCCTGAATTTTTTATCTATTTTTTGGCTTTTTTTCCATTTCCCACAATTTATTAATTTTCAACCAATAGGAAAGTGCCATGTGGCAGCATCTAATGCTGCCAAGACTACCCAAAGCTCATTCCAGGCCTACACGTGTCACCCTCAAAACGTGACATGCATGGCCTGAACCTACACCCGAACTACACGTGGCTTATCCCTATGCTGCCATATTGCATCCGAACCTCAGGTTCGGATGCCCTCTATCAAGCCTAATGAACGACTCGTCGCCTGCACATGCAGGCGACAGGACGTTCATTCCATTGACGAACGAGTCGTCATACAGGATTTCCCCGGACGACCTGTTTTCTGAGGTCGTCTTCAACCTCTAGTTTTGCAACATTAACCCTAAAAACCGAAAAACTCTAACACCCCCAAGATCCTAGTACATGCATCAATCACCCGTAAAACCTAAACCAAATCCTTTTGCATCAAGTTCCAAGTCCAGCCCTAGCAAAATCAACTTAACTCGCAAACTAAAACTATAGGATTCGAGGAAAGAGTACCTGGAACTCCGAGTATAATTTTTATCTGAATTCGACCATAAAATGGCCGGAAATCGTGCAAAAACGGTCGGGAAGAATTTGGGAGAAAAGGAATGAGCTTTTGGGAGCATGAATCAAAGTCCAAAACGTGCATGTGCTATGAAATCAGAGATCTCGACACTTCACCCGTTCTCTGGTCAAAGGCGGTGGGGGGTCTACTATTCCAGACTCATTGACAGGGCGATGTCATTTTGCTGTAGTGCAAAACGATGCCATTTCAAAGTGAAACAGTGTGCTCGGGAGAAACCCTCCCGAGCATCAAAACGACACTGCAGGCTGTCGTTTTGACCAACTTGTTCAAAACGACATACTTGCTAGTCATTTTGACTATATTCTAATATATTAACATAATATTATATTTTATATAAAAATAATATTTTCTTCAATTACCAAAATAATATAAAATTCATAATAATTTATATATATCCTCGAAAAATATACCAAAAATTCTTATAAATTCCTCATAATTAGTACTATCTATCGAACCAATAATCATATTCTTCTTATAAATACACAATTTACTAAAAATAAAATACCTTATAATATCTCTTTGAAAAATTATAAAAATTTTAAATATTCTTCCGAAAATTCTACAAAAGTTTAGACAGCCTTAAATATCATCGATAGACCACCCGATGGTCTTAGAATCCCAAAACTATTGATTAAGCTCCCTTTATGATTTTCCAATCATAAATTAATAATTATAAAAAAAATTCTAAAAATTAATATCTCTTTCAAAAATAATTTCATCTCACCTCTTAAACCCAAAATCAATCCTGTTTTGTGGGCTAAGGTTCACTGATCTCGTTGATCCTCAAATGAGATTCAGGCTCGAGTAGTTAGAAATATTATGGTCTTCACATCCTTCCCTCCTTATAAAAAGTTTCGTTCTCGAAACTTAGTTACACTGGGATTACGATCATCATAAGGACCTCACGTGCACTAATTTACGATCACATTTGCAGTGTCCACAACATACCTTCCATATCCCTTATTCATTATAATCACACTTTGTCGATAGTTTCCTATTTCTATACTTATAATTTAGAACACGATGCCCAATCGCATTCCCTTTATCCGTAATCAATTAACTTTACCATTCTATCATACCCAATGATATTACTATAGTCATATACCATCACCAATTCTGTCGAGTCATAAATTTCATAACCCTTAACCATAAAAATTACTTTCAGGCAATCCTTTCACCTTTACACTGTTTAAGAACCTGTTCTAGGTTCTTCTTAACAATATCACCATTGATTAACTAAAAAGTAGTCTCATCAAAATCAACTCTAAATACTATTCAGTTCACAACACCCTGTTTTCGCTATAGAATTCCATTCTCATCTTTGATTCCATCAATCAATTTAAAACGTAGTTCTTCAAACTCATAACATTTTAATTCACATTTCATCTTAGCAACTTATATCAGCCAATTCGGCACAGCAAAATAAACACCGTATCAAAAATAATCTCACATTAGTGAGATATAAGCTCTTACTATACTTTCTTCTTTACCGCCAAGATAAATCAAATTTTCTTAAATTCCTCCCAATCCAAGACAACCGATGACTTAGTCATTTTCAATACTCAAAATCAAGTAAACTATCAAAATCATATATGTTCGATTATCATTCATAAAATTTTTCATCCAAATTAATTTGAATTTCTTTCACTATCAAGGAATAATAACAATCATCATTCTCACAATAAAGATTACAAATATTTATCCCAATAAATCTATCTCACACTTCAGAGTATTGATGTAATTCTCGAAATCCCACCTGTTTCTCAGGCTAGTTAGCCTCAATATAAACTGTACTCCCAAGTTTCTCTCTTATAAGTTTCTTATATCCAAACTCCACAAATGGGTTAACACGTCGATTAATCTCTTATCATGCATACTCTTTCCACAAATAATTTTCTCAATCTATAGGGCTTGGGTATATCTAATAATTCGCATAGCACAATTTTCCAAGAGCTATAACCTCAAGCTTATACTCTAAAGAGTAGATTACACATTTCTTAGTTCCAGTATAATATCCCTCCATACTATACATGCACTCCATACACAATGAATCATATCATCAATCTTTTATACAATATAAGGACATGCACTCCATGCACTATCTGCACTACTAATCTATCAGCTAATAATGTGCATTCCGTGTACTTATAAACACATAACACACTGATAATCAGGTAAGTAATACCCATCCTCATCTAGTTGTACTCACTTGTTCATAGTTATCTATGAGTTAGCATCTACGGCTCACCAAATAATAGCCTATAAGAGGCTTCATCCCACTGTGGTTCATATAGTTCTTGTTAGAATTCAATAAGGCATTTATTACCTATAAGTATGTCAAACTAAAGTCAATCCCACAATCGATTTATGCCTCAAAATAGATATCCAATCTCATACTCATTTACGACCACCTGTACTTCTCGTTATACCGTACCTAATCTAAGGTACTTCTTGCTAAACCATACTGTTTGATACTCTAATCATTCATACACAATGCAAACTTACCAAAGGTTATGCAGAGATTCTTTCTTGCTCCTCTTAAGCTTTCAATATGAAATTACGTTAATACAATATATGCATATTCATAGTTTCCCCTTGACCCAATCAAACTCAGAATCAAACAAATTTTGATGAGTCATTCCCTTTTAGTAATGAAAGCGACTGTGTATAAACCAATGTTTTAAAGCCAGGAATAAAGCCACCACTCACTCGAGCGATAACTATAAGAGGACACTAATATAGAACACAACACTTATGGATAACAACTCGCAATCAAGATCACAAGAATAATTCGAAGTCCCAATCGAGTCTCGTGATGAGAATACAAATTTCACCGAAAACAAAACGATTCTCAAAGTTCACAATAAAATCGCAAATTATAATAGAGAAGAAAATTTTCGAAACACTATTGCCCTACCTAAGAAATAAAGTAAAGTCGGGTTTACAGGTTTCATATACTACTAACAAATATTATAGGATAGAGACGAATGGTCCCCACGTGTCCTCAAAATAAAAGAACACACGTGATGTATAGAGTTACTCGATAACCAAGAATATTTCCAAAAGAAGGAAATACGTTCTGCTACCATTTTAGGGTTTGTCACGTCCCGGACCTTGAAGATCATGCAGGACACCCACCTAGGCCCATCATACATACTACTACGACATATGACAATACATATGATAGACCTACAAGTCTAATGGTATAAATTAAAATAGAGATAAAAATTAAAAGGATTTAACGATATATTACGAAGCGGTATTACAAGAGAGAAACGATGATGTCCGGGTATCATCGATGAATATTTAATCTAACGTTTAACACCCAGGAATTAAATTATTACACTGACTCTGTTATACTCGACAAACTCGGGGAAAACAATATGAATATGATGCTCTTAAAATTACCTTGTTCATACTCGTCGCTAACCCTTGGATTCATTACTCCATTCTCAAGATGCCTGGGAGCAAGCTCCTAATTATCATTCCTGCATTTCATGTCAATATACTGGCAGATTTCAGCCAGGTGAGCAGATGAGGAAAAATATATGAAATATTGCACACGCAATTAAACACACGTGAAGAAAAATATGCTGGCATTTAATGAATTGGCAAATTCATACTTTAACTCATACGATCACAGTCGTAAACAGTACAATAAGCATACGACTCTTTAATGCATATATGACCGTGATTTGGCCTTGGCATTATCTTCCAGGCTATCCAGACCATAGATGGGACTAGAGTTCATCAGTGGCACTCTATTCTCATTATCACTCATTTTATCTTATTATCACATGTAATAGACAAATTCATATCAATTTAATGCCTAGCCCGATCTACTTACGATGCTGGGACATTAGGTGATGGTAACTCCACCTATGGATTCCCACACTGCAAGATCCTGATCAATAATTAAATTAACAATAAAAAAAAATAAAACTCATTCCACCCTTATTACCTCGTGATTGACGTCTTCACGCCACGCTACCAAACCCAAAGAGCTCTCAAGGCTTGCATAGGTTACCCTATACGGAATCGATGCTTTCCTCATGCTGATGTTGATTCTCGGATGTGCTTGATATATTTATGCATCTCAATCATAAGATGGCACATCCATCCATTGTATACCGTATCATGCAACTCAGTGCACGCTATATTAATTATTATGCTCAAGATATTATTTATCACACATATGCATGCACGATTTCAATTAATGAATTCTTATAAATCAAAAATCAATATTCATGCCAGCAATTTATCAAAAGAAAGGAAATTCCGTCCACTCACGGGTTTTCAAAGCCCAATTAGCCGTTTAAGGTGTTCCGGACTGATTCCTCAAAGTCCTGCCATTGTAGGAATCCACCTAAGCATAACAATCCCACATTCTCAATAAACCATTAACATATCATAATAATATATAAAATAATGTGTCTAACTCTTTAACTCGATGCGTTTTTACCCGACAATCGAACAAGGACCCAACAGGGTGATTTTCCTTTTTTTCTTAATTTTCTGAATTTTTTTCAATTTAATTGACATATCAAATCAAATCCAATTTATGCAAAATTAATATCACTAGAATTCAAATTAAATCTAGTATTTTCTGTAATTTTTCCAGAATTTTTCAATATTCTACTATTTTTCCCGAATTTTATCTATTTTTTGGCTTTTTTTCCATTTCCCATAATTTATTAATTTTCAACCAATAAGCGTGTGCCATGTGGCAGCATCTAATGCTGCCAGGACTACCCAAAGCTCATTCCGGGCCTACATGTGTCACCCTTAGAATGTGACACGCATGGCCCGAACCTACACCCAAACCTATACGTGACTCATCCATAGGCTACCACGATGCATTCGAACCTTAGGTTCGGATACCCCCTGTCCGACCTAATGAATGACACGTCGCTTGCACATGCAGGTGACAAGTCGTTCATTCTATGGACAAATGACTCATCGTACAGGACGGCCTCGGACGACCTGATGTCCGAGGCCGTCTTCAACCTCCAGTTCTGCAACATTAACCCTAAAAACTGAAAAACCCTATCACCCCCAAATCCTCGTACATGCATCAATCACCCATAAAACCTAAACCAAATCCTTCTGCATAAAGTTTCGAGTCCAACCCTAGTAAAATCAACTTAACTCGCAAACTAAAACTATAGAGTTAGAGGAGAGAGTACCCGAATCTCCGGTTATAATTTTTACCTGAATTCGACTGTAAAATGGCCAGAAATCGTGCAAAAACGATTGGGAAGAAAAGGACTGAGCTTTTGGGAGCAAAATCGAAGTCCGAAACGTGCATGTGCCATGAAATCAGAGATCTCGACACTTCACCCGTTCTCTGGTCAAAGGTGGTGGGGGGTCAACTATTCTAGACTCATCGACAAGACGACGTCATTTTTTCTGCAGTGCAAAACAACGTTTCAAAGTGAAATGGTGTGCTCGAGAAAAACCCTCCCGAGCGTTAAAACGACACTGTGGGCTATCATTTTGACCATCTTGTTCAAAACGACATACTTGCTAGTCATTTTGACTATATTCTAATATATTAACATAATATTATATTTTATATAAAAATAATATTTTCTTTAATTACCAAAATCAATATAAAATTCATAATAATTTATTTATATCCTAAAAAATATACTCAAAATTGTTATAAATTCCTCGTAATTAGTACTATCTATCGAATAAATAATCATATTTTTCTCATAAATACACAATTTACTAAAAATCAAATACCTTATAATATCTCTTTGAAAAATCATAAAAAATTTAAATATTCTTTCAAAAATTCTACAAAAATTTATACACCCTTAAATATCATCGATAGACCATCCTATGGTCTTAGAATCTAAAACCATTGATTAAGCTCTCTTTATGATTTTCCAATCATAAATTAATAATTATAAAAAATCTAAAAATTAATATCTCTTTCAAAAATAATTTCATCTCACCTCTTAAACCCAAAATCAATCCTGTTTTGTGGGCTAAGGCTCACTGATCTCATTGATCCTCAAATGGGATTTTAGACCCGAGTAGTTAGAAAGTTTTCGGTCTTCACATATTGCGTGAGTGACACACTTGGTGGGATATAATAGGGGAAACACACTTAGTGGGTGAAACACGTGAGAAAGGCAAGGATAGTTAAGGGCTGACGATATTCGCAGTCCAAGGCTAGGGTTATCAGAGAGCTGGGAGAACGAAGGGGCCTTTAGACGTTCTAAGCCCTTGGAGTGCTTACGGTCATACTAGGCAGCCCCTTTATGGTACCTAGACTGAAGCGGAATTCATATATCAAGGAGGGCCAATGACCACGGCTCAGACACGACGCACAGGCAGGATTGGATTGGATTGTTACATTATCTGAAGGCAACAACACAATATTTCATTCTCTTTATTATAATCGTTCAATTATAATTCGGTTACAATCCTTTACAATATCATCTGTTACAACACTTTAAGGGTACATCAGGGACACGACGTACACTCGACATTCCTACAGCTGCAGTTCTTATTTGGACTTGATCACATCTCCCTACTGGATTCAACCATTCTTACTACGTACTATTATACAAAATAAGGAGGTAATTTGGAGTGACTGACGATATCACACTACTAAGCTCACCAATGAGCATATACAGCTCACTTAACATCCTCAAACTCACCTTGGTTTCCACTCAACCATCCTCAATCAATCCCTCAATGCTCTAGGCAACCTTATATGCTTTCCCACTCATCTGTTGGTTTTACAAAAAGGGTCTGGGTTATAAGAAGAAACTGTGTAAAAGCGTGTGAACTAGAGAGAGAAGATATTGTACTTTGGGAGCCACACCCCTTTTATTCATGCTTGGTATTTGAAAGAAAAACATAGATAATATCCTAATCTATTAACTAAATAATATAATAAAATCTTTCATAATCAAGGAACAGTAATATAACTTATTCAAATTTCTAACTGCATAATCAAATACTAACAGCATATTCTAACATCATTACTAGGTATAATAAACCAAAAATCATGCATAAGGGATCTTAACATGCATCCACAATATACACTGTCAATATCATGCAGTCAAACACATCCATCATATGTAATGATTTCTACATTATAAAGGCATGTATATAAGTCTAGTAAGCACTCAACCATGGCCTAAATATACTTTGAAAATATTTAACACTTACCTTCAATTAAAACAACATATTTTATATATTTTGTATTAATTAAAAACAAAACCATTTTCATTCATGAATATGAAGAATAGACTCTCATCTCTTATGACGATAATGTCGCTCGACTCCTTGCTGCCAACCCTCACTTGAACAGAAATGAACCACCTAAGAGGATCAAAAACCAAAATGATCACACTTAGACCAAAATAAAACCAAAACCAAAACTCACACAAGCAATACCTAAAATTGACTCTAACATTCCCACAAACATTCTAGCACCTCAAACCAAGCTCCACAAATGTAGAGCAACCACTCAAATGGGAATCCTCCGATTATCCATTCGCCTTACACACAAAAAACAATCCATAGCTCAAACTAGCCAAACCACCAACCAATCGAACATCCAATAACACTCAACAACAATCAAAGAGCACAATTTAAGTATAAAAACCATAACCAATTTTAATCCACAAAAACCCCAAAACTACTTAAACTAACAATCCACAAAATGACTCAAATTTGGTTTCTAATGAAAGAAACCACTCACAACACATCTAAGATTCCGAAATCTAGCAAAATAAAGCAGCGAAAATGAATGAATTGGGTATTACCTTAAGGAATCTGAAAATACCCTAAACCTATAAAAATCATCGATCCAGCCATCGATCTATCTTTCCAGGTGTGCAAATCCAAGCCTAGGGATTGTTTACTGAGGGGGAAATGATTCCCACATAGTGGAAATCAAAGAGGAACAAGAAAAACACTTCAGGGAAGGAAATGACACATATGGGTTAAGGGGAGGGGAAAGCAGACTGAAAATGGCTAATGGGGCAAGGGTTTATGTTTCTCGGTTGGCCGACCAGTCAGAACATTCCAATTTGGCTAATCATATAGAAAAGGTTGATCGGTCCACTTCTCACACGATCGATGGTCCAAAGAGTCTCACACTCAGCCAACTAACCGATTGGGGGATCCTGCTCAAGCAATTGTCGCCACAAAACTCAACTCACAAGTGCTCGACTTGGGCTGGAAACGGCTAATACTAGGCCCAAGACCCAAGGCCACTCACTACGGGCCTACAACAATTTAGAAGGCCACAAAAAGCTAGAAATGGACTTGCATAGCTCTCACACATCTCTAAGACCAAATCTCAAAAAATATGCACACGCACAAAAAAAATAAACTAGACACACTATGACTCAGGCCATCGAGTAGGATCTATAGTTCAACTATGGTTAAAGGAATCCCACAAAAACTCAGTCTCACTCCAAGGTCTCTCTCCATGTCACTTGGTCAATATGTCAACTATCTAATGAAATTGTAACTAAACTGAGTCTAACACTCCAACTATACTTACTAAATGACTTGACTCTCCCAAGTATGGGGTCTCACACTTGGACCAACCAGTTAAGTATGTACTAGTAGTTATACAATGATTGTCATATCTTGGTGAAATTCCAAGACTAGACATATTTTGTATTTTAGATATTATATACATATATAGCATGATGTCGTTCATGCATCAGACATGTTATGTTTATATTGATGTTGTATCTCAAGTGACAGGTTTATTATCTATTCTATGGTTGTATGGACAGATGTATTACGTATTCTAATTTTATAATTCAAGTGGCAGGTTTGTCTATTCTATGGTTATATGCATTACTGTATAAAGTCCTCTAATTTTTTTTATGTTCTTTAACACACTTTTTTAAAAACAGTATTGTATAGTTTCAATATATTTAAGAGTTTAATTGATGGAGACTTGTCATTTACCAATGGGGTCCTCACATATAAAACCATAACATAATAAATAAATAAAACATAATATTCTAGAAAATTAAAATATTTTTATTTTTATTTATAAAATTTGTCTGTCTGGAAACATCATAATACACATAGTATCGTTATTAGACAAAATATTAAATATTTATGATATTCCAGCAAATAAAATAAAAAATCTAATTTCATTCATTAAATATATAACTGGTCATAAAATTTCCAGATTTTTTAAAGAAATCATTACTGTCATATGAACAAATAAAAAATCCAATAATTATTAAAGAAATAATATTGTATTAAATTTATTATATTGATTTTATAATGATAAAATTTAAATTTATTTAATAAGATGTATTTTTTATAAATTGTCAAATTCAAGTTCCGATTCAAACTAAAAATAACTGTCCCAAACTTCCCTTCAACGTTTTTTTAATCCCTAATATGACAATGCTACAAAAGTTATCGAAACCATATTATTTATTTATGCTTTATTATTATTATTATTAAATTTAATGCTTACTTCTGTCCTTGTTGCTATTTCCGTACCAATGCTTAATTGGTTTGTATTCTTAGTCTAATATGAGAAAGAAAGAATATAAATTACCATTCAATATATATAATTCATGGAAAAATTGTTGACGAAGAAAAGCAAAACACTATTCCTGATGTACGGCAACCCACGCGTAAAAAAGAGCATTAGGATAGTAAAGAATTGGAGAAAGAAGAGGTCGTTGTCCTTCCAGTTAAATACGGAATTCCACGTCTTTCCCTGCATTCCTTCCTTTCTCTCTCTCTTTACACACACACACACACACACTCACTCTTTTTGTCTATCTCTCTCGCAAAGGCTTACTTAACCTTCTTGTGCTCGCCATTGTTGCTTCACTTCATCTATATTAACGAAACGCAAGTGACATTAAAATACTGTGCACTTGCTTATGCATACCAGTTTGCTTATACACTAAACTCGGTTCTCTCTGATTTGCATTGGATACACTTCATCCTCACCGCTGTCCCCATTGAAAACACCACCCTCTCTTTTGGTTTGGCAGCTCAGGTGTGGTGTGCGATCAAGGTACAACACTTATTTCATCACCCAGTATTCTTTATGTTGGGTTCTTTCTGTTCTTTATATATATGTCACCATTTTCATATGGTGATCCAATATAGAAGTCTGATATCAGGAAAGAGAAACAGATTCTGTCATCTCTTTCTCTTTGCAATGGTCTTTGTGTGAATTCTTAATCCTTCCATCAGGAATATAACACATACAATAAATATATACTCCCAATTCCCCTTCCATGCAACGTATTTAATAGAGGTACAGTTCCATACAAAGTTCCATACAAACTGATAAGAATTATGGGATACGTTTCCAAATAAATAGTAATAGCTATAGCAGCTAAAAATTCTTGATGTGATTCAGCAGTAAGATTTATTGATTCTTAACCAAAATTCAAGAGTTGGATTATTGGTTTTGAATATAACACACTTTTAAAATTTTCAGACAAAATGGATCTACTCATAATTAATATTTATGATATAACAAAGGAGAAGCTGACGTTATTTTGATTAGCTTCAACTATTGATCTTTCTCCTGCTGTTTCAGGTGAAAAAAAGGATGGGGAAGGAACAATTGGAAGTGCTAAATGCACTTGATTTGGCCAAGACACAGTGGTACCATTTCACAGCAATTGTGATTGCTGGCATGGGATTTTTCACTGATGCTTATGATCTCTTTTGTATATCCCTTGTGACCAAACTATTGGGCCGCATATACTACTACGAAAACGGATCTGCTACTCCCGGAACTTTACCATCCAGTGTACTATCTACTGTCAATGGCGTTGCATTCTGTGGAACCCTTTTAGGTCAGCTTTTCTTTGGCTGGCTTGGTGACAAGATGGGCAGAAAACGAGTCTATGGGATGACCTTGATGGTCATGGTCATTGCCTCCATTGGCAGTGGCCTCTCTTTTGGATCAACTCCTACCTCTGTCATGTCCACCCTTTGCTTCTTCCGCTTCTGGCTTGGTTTCGGTATTGGCGGCGACTACCCACTTTCCGCCACCATCATGTCCGAGTACGCTAATAAAAAGACTCGCGGCGCCTTCATAGCCGCCGTGTTTGCCATGCAGGGATTCGGAATCTTAGGTGGCGGAGTGGTGTCAATCATCGTTTCATCTGCGTTCAAGGCCAGGTTCCCTGCCCCGGCTTATGAAATCGAACCTGCGGGCTCCACAGTGCCACAAGCTGATTACGTTTGGAGGATTGTATTGATGTTTGGTGCACTCCCAGCTCTCCTCACCTATTATTGGCGTACGAAGATGCCGGAAACCGCACGTTACACAGCCTTGGTTGCCAAGAACGCTAAACAGGCAGCAAGCGACATGTCCAAGGTACTTGAGGTTGATTTGGAGGCAGAACCGGAGAAGCTCGACCGAACCAACAAAGGTGAAGAATTTGGGTTGTTTAGCAAGGAATTTCTTCGCCGACATGGGCTTCATTTGCTTGGAACCACCACTACCTGGTTTCTGCTAGATATTGCTTTCTACAGCCAAAACCTGTTCCAGAAGGACATTTTCAGTGCTATTGGGTGGATACCAAAGGCCAAAACCATGAACGCTCTTGAAGAGGTGTTCAAAATCTCTAAAGCACAGACTCTAATTGCTCTCTGTAGCACTGTTCCTGGCTATTGGTTCACAGTTGCTTTAATCGACATCATTGGAAGGTTTTCCATCCAGTTGATGGGGTTCTTCTTCATGACTGTCTTCATGTTTGGGTTGGCGATACCATACCATCACTGGACTCTTCCACACAACCGAATCGGCTTTGTTGTCATGTACTCATTCACCTTCTTCTTCGCCAATTTCGGTCCGAACGCGACCACATTTGTTGTGCCAGCAGAGATTTTCCCGGCAAGGCTGAGGTCTACTTGCCATGGAATCTCGGCTGCGTCCGGCAAATTGGGAGCGATTGTGGGCGCATTTGGGTTTATATATGCTGCGGAGAGCATTGGAGTGAAGAACACACTTATTATCCTGGCTGTGGTCAACCTCTCGGGGATGCTCTTAACCTTCTTGGTGCCTGAGTCCAAAGGAAAATCCCTGGAAGATTTATCTGGTGAAGGGAAAGAAGAAAATTAAACGGCAGCTGGCTCTAATTAGTGAGCTATCGATTCAATTTAGACTTGGTTTTTTTTCCTCCATAGCATAAGTTTGGCAATTTGCCACAGTTCTTAGGGAAGCATTTTCATGGTAATGCTTGTCACCTCTTGCTGGTTTGCAGCCTGAGAGATATGAAAGGCTGTCCAGATCATGCTTATTTTAAACACTAGATTTCAAAGGCTTACTTGATGTTTTGTACACGCTAGAAGTAAAAAGTAGAGCTTTAATTAGGCTCATAATTTGCAAATCTCTTAGTCTTCCGTATGGATTCAATTTCATCATCTTGCTGAGCTTTTTATGACTAATTATTAAAAGTTTGTTCTAAATCATCTCAGAAGCTCGATGAAATAATAGGAGATCTCTTCTGACTTAAGCAATGACTTAAGTTTTAATCATAAAACTATAAGAGTCTTAAAATTAAATTATACTTGATAAAATAAAAGGAGACTCTTTGATTCGACCCTTTACCTGCAAATTTTTTGTAGAGTAACAACCCTGCACACACAACTTCCAATTTCACATTAGAGTGTACGTATAATGGACGACAAGAATGATAATTTGGACAAAAATCTTTATATGAGGATTCAACCTCCTGCAGGGAAAATCTTGATGCAATTTTTGTTTCCCTTTAGAAGGGGAAGCAGTAGACCAGAAGGCATCGTAGACTCCAACACCCATCATCACCTAACTCAAAATGTTGATTGGCAGGCCTTGTCTGCCCAACAAGCATCCAGTTGGGGGGACAAATTTTGATGCTGTCACTGCTAATAGGCCCATGGCTGTCCTACAAATAGCCATATAAACATGTGAGGACTGCTTGAAATCCGATCAAGCTTCACACTTCTCCTCTATGCAATCACACGAAATCATGAATGGCTTACATTTGGGACTGTTCTTGTCAAGCCTTAGTGGTCCACCCCTTTTTGGCTGAATCTGCCGGCTTTCCCATCTACTCTTCCTCGACTGGACGGCATGTGAAAGAGCCACTTTCTATTTCGCTGACGACTGCAGAGACTTTTTAACAATTCTTGACACGCAAGGGAAAGGCCACTGCACCACGGCACAGTCCAATTGTCCAATTACATCTTCATATAGCTTTATCTGAGTGCAAGTCTTGACGTTTTTGCTTTGTACAAGAATTGAATTTGGACAGTGACAATCACTGTCCGTACTTCAATCAAAATAAGAGCAAGCTAAACTCATCTTCTACAAATATATATGAAAAGTGGAAGCTTACTCGGTTGTCTGTAAGGGGACTCAGATTTTTTAATCTACTGGTTTTCTCTAATACATAACAGAGCCCTCTGCTTGAACATCAAAACGATGACTGGTAACACAGTATCCGATGAGTCCATATGTATATATATATATATATATATGAAAGACGAAAGATTATATTGGATTTTTAACCACAAAATTTAAAAGTTATATCTTAAAATAAATTATTTTGTTATATAATGCATAAATGCAAAGATTTTTTCTATTATTTTCGAATAGAATTTTTTAGATAATAATTTTTTAAAAAATAAAAATATATTTATTATTAATTTATTTTGGTATACGTGTCATAAAGTGATCGGTCAACCTAGTCAAATCAATAAAAGCATACTACAGTACGCAGCGTACAGTTGCATATGCAAAAGAGTACGGAGAAACCAAATGAGCACATGGGCCCACTACATATTTTTTAATCCAATCCATCAGGTTGAGTTCCTAATAAAATTTTTCAACTTTATCAGTAATACGGTAACCGCATATTAATGTATTTTCTTTTTGGAGCAAATAAAAGTAGATTTTCTTCACTTAAAAGCATTATCTAGTTCCGGTGATAAGAATGTTTATTAAATGAAAGAAACTGCTACCCGAGTCCACTGGATTCAGATATTTCTTTAGCAACATACCCACTTGTCGTGAGACACATGCCTGAAGGAGGGATGTGATGAGCACAATATGAAAATTAATTGGAATGATCCTCATTAGGAATCATCTTTAATTGGAATATTTTAAAATATGAACAAATCAAATGATGATATATACAGAAATGAGTATTCGAATTTTTGGATCATACCAAATCTATTTTATTGGATCAAATTTATAAAAGTTCAGATTAAAACTCAAATTTATTCCCATCAATTAAAATTAATATTACTATTACTATTACTATTACTATTTAAAAGAATGCATTTTAATAAAAAAAAAAATTTAATATAATATAATTTAGAATATATTTATTTTTAAATTGTGAGTCATTTCAATTTCAATGTAATTAATATTGGAGTGTTTTTTACCAAGACTCACATGAGGAAAAATTTTGATTTTTTTTTTAAAATATTTTATTAATAAATGTAATGTAATTTTATATTTTAGTCTCAATTCACTATATACAAGTGATAAGATTTGTATATAGTGAATTAAAAAATCAAAGCAATTGGAGAGAAAGAAAGAAAGACAAAGTAACAACGATAACGATGGGACGGGATGGGACGGGCATCTCCGAATCTATCTTAGCAAATCAACTTATCGCGTTGTTTGTTTTTTCAACCATCCATATTCCACACGCAAAACACTCTGTACAGAACGCTAAACCGTACAAAACTTTGCTTTTTCCTCATCCAAAACAGACGCATCCTCTGATCAACCCAAAAAAAAGATTAACAGGACACTCCTTTCACTTGCTCACTTGGCCCGCTGAAGAAGAAAACACGTCTATACAAACTGTGTAATTATTAGCTCCGTACTAGTTTAGTTGAGACCGCTCATGCTTGCAATCCATGGATGCCCTGTTAAAAACACACAGCCAGTCAGTTAGTTCATCACACCAATAAATACCATTTACAGAATAAGTTTCCATCCAATTACAACAAACCAAACTTCACTTGAAGAACATTTGATTCGATTGCTGTTATGAAGGTTAATAGATTCATGAAAGGAACTACTGATTTAGATTATAATATTTGATTTCAGAATCAGGGTTTGATTCTGAAAGAGAAACGGTAAGGAGTAGGTTCACAACACTTACTCAGAACTTGTTCAGCAGAGAACCTTCTGGACACATCTTTGCAGAGCATTCTCCGCAACAGATCCTTCACTCCCGGCGTTACCTTATTGAAGAGCCTTGACGGAAACCTCAAATTCCCTCTAAGAACCACCTCGAAAATCTCAACTGGAGTCTCGCCATAGAACGGGGGGATACCAGCCAGCATCACGTAAAGCACCACTCCGGCGCTCCACACATCCACCTTCTCCCCATACTGCCTTCCCATCAGGATCTCCGGAGCCACATAGTACGGCGTCCCCACCACCCCACTCATCGCCATTTGGCCAGCTGGGTTCGCCACCTCCGCCGACCCGAAATCCGCCAGCTTCACCGTGTTCCTAGCGTCGAGGAGTATGTTATCGGGCTTGATGTCCCGGTGGACGACGCCGTTGCTGTGGCAGTGGATGATGGCGCGAATCAGTTGAGCGAACAATGAGCAAGCTTGGGGCTCCGGGAGGGATCCGGTGTCGATTATTAGGTTGTGCAGGTCACGGTTGGGGCAGAAATCGATAACCATATGGAGATACTCGCCGTCCTCGTAGGAGCCGTAGAGATTGAGAATGTGCGGATGAGGAGAAAGATGGTGGAGGATCTTGGGCTCGGTGAGGAGGCACTGCGCGTCGATTGAGTCGCCGGAAGTAAGAGATTTATCGATGGATTTGACGGCGAAGGTTGCGCCAGTGGTGCGTGATGTGCACCTGTAGACGACTCCAAATCGGCCACAACCGATCTCCTCGTGGATATCGTAGTCTCGGTGTATTTCTTGAGTCATGAAGTAGGGTTGAGTCGGTTTTGGTTTTGATTGCCTCGGTTTTCCAACAAAAGACATTTATTTATAAGCGGAGGCTAAGGCTCGATCCTCTGGTGCCAAAAGAGGGTGAAGAATGGGGGTAGATTCGAATATTCTGCGAGGCAAGGACTCCGCGGATACTGGAGCGACACGTGTTGGAATCCGACGGTTGGAAGTAAATGTAAGCGATTTAAGGCTGTAATTAACTACCTGCAGGTTCGTAGTTTGGTATATTACGAGTGTGGGCGACCTTGGTGGAGGAGGAGTTGAATTCCGTACCTGATAGTTGGGTCTTTTTGGGTAGGAAGTCGTACAGGTAGGGGACAAGTGTCAGCGGCTAAGATGATGTTTTTTGACTCGGAAGTCGGTTAACTTCAAGATGGGGAAACTGTCGTCACTACCGGTATTATGGCGACTTATTGATAATTAGAATAAAATATAAAATAATATCATAAAAATAAATTTTATAATAATAAATTAATACTAAAATATTAAAAGATAATATTTCACCAGACAATAATTCCAAAACTAATTTTATGTAGGAAAAACCAAACAGATTAGCATGGGCAGATGCCAAATGCGAAGATTCTCTTCAAAAGATTTGGGGTAAAAAAAGTAGGAGTGGAAGAAGATATGAGGCCTTACTTTTCATTGGCTTTTGGAGGAAGCAAAGGGTTGCGTGGATCTGTGCTTCAGTTTTGATAAGTGGGATATGAATAGGGAATATAAGGTAGAGAGCAAGAAGGATCACAAAGAAAGTGACATAAAATATAGAGTAGCTCTACGGTGGTTGCAAGAGGTGCTTTCATGGCTGGACCATAAGGTACGGTACACCTTTTGCTTTCACTAGCAACAAATTTCACACAAATATCTCCTTTCGGGAGATTGCGCGTTAAAGTGATTCTTCGTTTCTTTTTGTTTACTTTTTGCTATATTTAGAATATATAACACTACTTTTTGTTTAAATTTCAGCCTTTATAAGTTACTTATATTCCCTCCTGCCAATACTGCTAGCGTGGATAGAATTTGTTTTAAATACACAACTTCAAAATTTACTAGAAGGGCATAGTAATTAATATGTAATAATAATAATAATGGAAGAAGAATTGGATTCAGTAGCCAAAATCAGTTTGCTTTATGGTGGGCTCTTGAGGTAACCAATCGCTTCCCTAATTACATGATATACAGTTACTTACATATTTAACACTAACATGTCCTTTAGGGAGACTAGAGAGAATCTGGATTGAAAACCCATTTTAATGGATAATAGAATAGGATAAGGATAAAATCGTCTATTCAAAAATTATAACGCGAGCCTATTTAGTCAACATTGAAGCCGCTGAATGCCATGTCATACACTTTAGTCAATTCAGCCTAAAACATGATTCACATGCTCACATGATCCATGATGTCTCAGTTAGACATAATGTATAGACTCATCACTATGGCACAAGTCTAATTATTATGTTTTTCAGACAATAGATAATTTGAGAAAGACCAAATACCATTATATAATTTCAATTGATTTCGCCCAAAGTATATTCTCAATACAATATAATTTGATAACAAGATTGGATCAGAAAACATACCCTATATCAATAATATAAAGTTATCATTAAACTAAAAGGTATGATTGGATGATAATATTAATTTATCCATAACTAATCTTAATCAATATTTATAATACAACTGAAACAATTAGTCATTACAATATATAACTTTTTATTATTTTTTTTAGAAAATTAATTTAGTATTCATATTTTACTCTCTATCTCATAACACATCACAAGCACTAATTTTCTTATTTTCCACAATTATCACTACTAACTGATCTTGATCACGCTCTCATGGTTACAAAGTTAATACAACACCGACCCTTCTTACAAAAAGAAAAAAGGAAAAGAAAACATAAGAACATGAAATATGTTACAAGTTATTAACATTAGAGCTGCTTTGTCCTATTTGCTAATTAGCTGAAGATTAAAAAAAAAAAGGATGAGCTCACATAATGCCACAATTTTACACCGAGAGATAGCATTAGTTTAGAAGGATGGACTGTCTAACTCCACTGTCTGTTTTACTTTATAATACTATCCTCTAAACTTTGATTAGTCGATAAAAGAGTTTGGTATGTTGTGTGAGTCATCGCGTCACAATTTAGGATTAGGATTGGGTACGCTGAATTTGATTATCATAAATGTCTTCCAACATTTGTATTAAACTGCGTGCCTGCCTTGTGAAATGCAACAAGAGCTGCAAAATATCAGCACTAATCCAAGGACACAGCCATTGTCTCATAGTACTCTAACATTCTCATTCTTGCATATTATAATAGTGGTTGTTACTATAATCTGCAGCTGTCAACTTTGTCTCGACAAACTTCTAACCTACGGAATTATTTTATCTTACAAGACAAACAATACAAAGAAGACGTATCCTGACAACTGACGCCAGGAACAATCTGGACAATCTTAATTTATTAGAATTAGTTAGTGTCATTAATTTTATAAAATTTATTTATCTTTGATAAAAATCAAGAATTCAAGATATAA
Source organism: Passiflora organensis (assembly GCA_019739055.1). Lineage (NCBI taxonomy): Eukaryota > Viridiplantae > Streptophyta > Magnoliopsida > Malpighiales > Passifloraceae > Passiflora > Passiflora organensis. The sequence continues at coordinate 3,308,109 of JAEPBF010000103.1, forward strand.
AACACTTAAAAAATTTCAAACCCTTTATAAAAAAAAAACAATTTTAGAGTGAAGGCATACTTCACCTTTTAAAAAGGGGACATGTTCAGGCAAATATGACCATAAAAGCTTTCCAGTTCCACACGCCCAAGTCTTTAGTTTTTCCCTCTTCAGGCCCAAACTACAAATGTCCAATCCAACGATTTATAGATCTTCATTGTTACATTCCTGGGTTTGTTGGAATCTTGACAACTTTCCAATAAAAATTGACTACGACAGCATCAATTTAAACAAAAAGGTATACTTCAGTATGGGACACACGACCCCGGCCTTCCAACACCAATTTCGTCCCCTGCTCACAACACTCTTGCAAAGCAAGGCTTTATTAGTGACAACCCACTGCAACACTGGAAGCAAAATCAGATACTTTGTCATCTGGAAATAGTTAACAAGGTTTCTAAAACCATAGGTAATATCTCTGATCTTCTCCAAGATTTTTTAACTCTCACATCATTCAAGACCAAAAAAGATGTTATCTAATCAAATGTTTGTTTCCTAACAATGAATATTTTTTTCTATTTGATTTGGATTTTTTTTAATATATAATAAATCAGTTTTTTAATTATAATATTTTTCAAATCATATGATCCGGACCAGCTTTCAATTATGGTTGCACCCGTTTGAACCATCCGGTTTGATCCGATTTTCGTATCATTGATAATTAAAGATCACGCCAAGTCATATACCAAGAGGGCTCTGTTTCTTACAGAGTGCAGTGCTAGCTACTATTGTGGTGTCCTGAACTTTCTACAGATGCAGTCTTCCCCAAGTTTTCATGAGACAATCTTTTTATCTTTGTTTCATAAACTCAAGCAAGAACCCATCATTCCAGTGTCTAACTAGAGGCAACACAACGTAACACAACACAGCACAACACAACACAACACAACACAACACAACACAACACAACACAATCCATATGCATCTCCAGTTCACAGGCAAGCATGTCTGAAATTGAGCTAATTCCATCAAGATACACATGCACATATGTACTTATTGAAGAAGTTAACAGGTCCCTCATAAGTATCCTGAATCACAAATGGCATGCACACACTGATAATCTGATAAAGTCATAGTAATAACATATTCACAATCTAAGTGTTCGCTTAATTCACTAGAACAATTATTTGTATACCAGGTAGTTATATACAATACCAAAACAAGTTTACATATTCCTTGCGTTCCACCGTACACACAGAAAAAGCTAACAATAACAAAAGTCTGGCACCAGTACTGTCTTTTGACACCAAAGAACTCACATACCATTAGAGTCCCTGTAGTGAAAAAGACTATCTTCCCAACGCAACTGCAAGTATGTCAAGAAATGACTCGGGCAATGTTTAGGAAACCAAACAGATAGTGCATAGTAAAAGCCCATTCCAGTTTGATTTCGGCATTTGCTTGATAGAAATGAGCTAGTCATGAACAACACCATGTAAACTAAAACATTCCAGTCAATTGCATTGGTTTTAGGTTATATAAAATCAGCAAGTAATGGAAATCGGATGTGAGAAGTTGGAACAGAAATCCAAAGCCATTACATACCATCTTTACTTAGACTGTGTTCAGTGTCAACAGGCATTTTCCATGGCTGCTTGGGATCAGAAGTCTCACAATCCTGCACGAGATTTCCCTCTGATGATGAACAATACTGGGGTACAGAAAACGAACATCTACTGGAGGAGGCCTGGTTCTTAGCTGCTGAAGATTCCGCTGTAGAGCACAAGTCCCCATCTGCTCTTCTAGAGTTGTTGTTATTATGCAATTTATTATCCGGTTGTACTCTTTCTTCTTCCATGTATTTTCGTTTCTTATGAGAAGAGGGATCATCATTCCCGAAAGTCAGATTTGTTGGCACTTTCTGATCATTGGCTGAATACGTAGGACAAGGATTTTTTTCCTTTATCACAACCTTTGGGATGAGCAAATTTTCAGTACCTTCTGAGTTATCTACAACTTCTTCATTTGTTCCATTTGAATTTGAAGCCCTTGCAGCGGCTTCCTCTTCCCACATCTTGAAAATAGCTTCAGTCAGACGATCTCTAGCCAAATCAATGTCAATTATAGGTTTTGGATAGTTTTGTCCCAATTCGACACCAGCAGACCTAAGAACTGTGATGGGTGCATCCCAAGGATGGTGGATCCACTCAGTCGGCATCCTTGCTAACTCAGGCAGCCACTGTCTTACATATTCACCCTCTGGATCAAATTTGGAGCCTTGGACCTGTCTCACAGGATTCAGAACCAAATAGGGGATGTACAGAAAGATTAAGAACAAGTTAATATACAAAAACGTACTGCAAAATCCTTTGCAGTAACCACCTTAAAGGGTTCTACCCAATTGGAAAGAAAGTTCATTAATCATGATATCCTAAAAGGGTACCATATGTTACAACAGTCATAAACAAAAGATTTTACTGCATAAAAACTCTATAGTGCATCTCTAGATAGATGAAGAACGGATCGAATTTGTCCATGTCATCAAATGTGATCAAGAAGCAGAGACAGAAGATGAAAATTCTGCAGATGAGCATTTGGCTCGATAACACCTGCTCTTGTCTTAAGTGACTTGAGACTTAGAATGACCTGAGTTTAATACTCAGTGGCATTGTTGATTTAAGTTATAATACCTCGTATATCATATAAAGAAGATGAAAATCCTACTCCACATGGAGAATTAAACGATTCTTTGTTGAGTATGCATGTTTATGTTGCTTTCTAATGTGTGTATATAGATGGATGACAGGGAAATCCAAAAGCAGATACTTCAACTGGAAGTTGCTACCTACCTCTGGGCTATCAAGACGCTCAAGCTCATGGCCATCTGGTAAGCTCCCTGAAATATACTGCCACCCAAGTATATCACTTTCCAAGTCTGCATCCAGAAGTGTGTCCCAGAAATATTTCATCCCCCATCGCCATGGGAGAAGCAGAACCTTTACAGCGAATGATGAAACGATCACTCTAATTCTGTTGTGTACCCAACCAGTTGCCCAGAGCTCTCGCATTCCTGCGTCAACTAAGGGGTACCCTGTCCGTCCTTGCCTCCAGGCCTTAAAATTTGCCTGGTCGGCGTTCCATGGAAAATGTTTCAAATTGCTCAGCAAAGACCTCTCGTGGGTGAAGGGAAAGTTGAAACAAAGATATCGGGAATATTCTCTAAGGCCAATGGACCTGAGAAACATATCCACACTTTCTTTTCCTGTAGAGTTCTCTTCTTTTGCCCACAATAGCTGCTTCATTCGCACACATTGAAAAACCTTCCTCACACTGAGCTCTCCAAAATGGAGATATGGGGACAAAAGTGATGTGGACTGACCACCAAGTCTGAGTCTGCTATGTGAATAGTCAATTAGATGTCGTTCAACAAATTCTGTCAGAATCTTATCAGCAGCACCCCAACCTGGAGACCATCCCCTTCCTAACAAGGAATTGCTAGATTTCTCTGCTTCATTTTCGAGACCCAATTCATCAATTGAACATTTTTCAATGATTCCTGTCACATGAAGAACAGTGTATCAATTATTTGATTTTTCCTTCAGCTATAGCACTTATAGTTGGTGCTTACGATACAACAGAAGAGATTAGTCATTACTGTCGATGATGAATATTTCTTTAACTTTAAAAAAAAGAAAGATTGCAGCACTCCAGGACACAACCATTGTTCAGCTCAAACAAACTATTGCACGCTATGAAAGCTAATTTGGCATAAGAGAATCAATCACAAGTATTTTGAAACTCATTTCAATTTACCTGCAGCTGGTAATAGACGCCATGGAGGAAGGTGTGTAACAGGTTCCATTTCCATGTGCAAGCACCTGTCCCAATATGTGCCAAAATTTGTAAAGGCATTTCCCTTCTCATCATATATTTCCCAAGGTTCGTAGAGCAGATCTCCATTATAGCTTTGCACGGTAATGCCAAGCTCCACTAGTTTTTGTTTGATGCTGTGATCACGAACAAGAGAAACTGGATCTGGAAGAACAACGAAAATCAAAGAATAGTTCAACATTAGAACATGTTTAAGAACCTAAAGCATACTACTGCTTTACAATAAAAAAAAACAGAGTCTAAACCAAAACTTTTGCTGTATAGTTAGAAGATCTAGGTGAGTAAACTAAACCAGAACTTCCCAAGATCTTTGTGTGATTGATAATGGTATTAACAAGGACAATCATTCATAAACCATTTGGCTACTCATAAAGGAGCAACGTATGGCTGGCTAATCCTGGGACTCCTAGAGCATTAAAATCATTTACATGTGTATAAATGCATCATTCTTAGAGAAATTCAAGACATTGGGTACTAAAACTGTGCAATTCATAGTGCAGGAGAAAAGCTAAGAAGTGCTTAAGAAAATATAATGAAGACTTCAGAAATCTCAGCCGCCACATTTCATCAAGCCAACTGAAGCAAATTGAAGTGCCCCAGTGAGAGGGAGCACTGCCTCGTTGGAACACAAGAAAGCGTACCATATAGATGATTAAACATAGTTAAGAACCTAAAGCATACTACTGCTTTACAATAAAAAAAACACAGAGCCTAAAGATCTTGCACCTTGCTAAACCAAAATTTGTTGCTGTATAGTTAGAAGATCTAGGTGAGTGAACAAAACCAGAACTTCCCAGGATCTTTGTATTAACAAGGACAATCATTTGATAAACCATTTGGCTGCTCATAAAGGAGCAACTTATAGCTAATCCTGGGACTCCTAGAATGTTCTTTAATGAGGTAATGCTTTTGAGTTTTTAGCAAGATGAGCCATTCTTGATATCCCAGTAAGCTGTTCAACATGTCATACCATTGTTAGAGTTATTCAAGACATTGGCTACTAAAACTGTGCAATTCATAGTTCAGAAGAAAAAAAGACGCTAAGAAGTGCTTAAGAAATTATATTGAAGACTTCAGAAATCACAGTTGCCACATTTCATCAAGCCACCTGAAGCAAATTGAAGTGCCCCAGTAAGAGGGAAATCGTACCATATAGATGATTAAACACTACTCTTGTCGCCCCAGTAGCACTGATGCAGTCAAGAAGAGCAGCAAGAGTACTATGCGTTTTAATCAGTACAAGTTCAGCACCAAGAGATTTCAGCGAGTGTCCCAAGTGGGAGAGAGACTGCTTCAGCCACCATCTCGATACTCGACCAGGGTAGAACTGCCCTTCTTCTTTGGGGCACCATATAAAGACAGGAAAGACAGAACCTTCCCTTGAAGCAGCAGCTAATGCAGGATTGTCCTCAATTCTAAGGTCCCTCCTAAACCAGACAATGGTCTTACCGCTACCCATACCTAAATCAAGCAGAATCAACTCTGAGCCTCGGATCTTATACTGCTATCACTGTCTACTGAAAACTCAAAAAGCACTCACTGATCACGCAATTTTCGGTTGCTACGACCCTACCAATTAAACTGATACTGGAAATATAGGACCTCTTGCACAATAGAAAGCATAACTGCAGATATTGATAAGTCGGCAAAATTCCAATTCAGCTCCAAGTTGGGAATTCCGGCCTTTATTTGCAGCTCTCACGGTCAGATTTCGCTTTAACAACACTAAATTTATCAATATCCAACCTAAATCTCCAGAACCCAACAAGTATATTACCCCAAAAAGCGCAGAATTTCCAGAAGCTTCAAGAAAACTGCAATACAATATTTATTCGCCGAACTAAACTTACAAAGCTATATGCAACAAAATAGAACAGCTTTCATGTGACTTAACAGAGGACCAGATCTCGGTCAGACACACCAAAACGAGTTCCCCAGTAACTGACTTTTAAAATACACAACACAAAAGACAAGAATACGTAAGCATACCAGCTAATAACAACTAATCATACAAACAGAAGGATCAAGAAAGATGGTTTCTAAATCAAGCCAGTTCTTGCTGTGGTTTGGTTCAAGGAAAAACCAAGAACCATCTACACCAATCTTACGTTCCTATCCTGGCACAGACAGTTGTTCATGTATTTCCGTTTCTGATTGGTATCATCGATTCAATGTACAGTAACGGCTTTGAACAAAGGGGCACCAGCGTTGTCCTTATGTGATCGTGTGACGTGTTGGATCGATAAATGTCAAGATCACGTGGGCTACGGGTGGTGACATTGACAGGGATATGGGCGCACAGAGCATATGCTGCCTCTTTTGTGGATCCACTGTAAAACCAAACATGATAAAAAGATAAGCTCTCTTTTAGAATTGATTTTGGGTGTCCAGATATCTATGATTTATCCAATACGGACATGTAGAACTAACATGATAAAAGGATAAGCTCTTTTTCTAAACATTTAAGACACTTGTGAAATGCATGGGACGGCCGCCAAGAACACATATGCGTAGTCCGGGGAGGGGACAACTTAACTTATATTATTTTTGGAAACCTGTTCCAGTTGGAGTTGCCTACTTTGTTTGTATGAGATACGGGGCCAAAACCTAACACCTGAAATTAGATAATACAGTTTACAGAGAAGGCCGAAGGAACAATCATATCAGGCCCAATAGATGGAGAGCCAGTTATGAGGACCGCGTGGTCAATGTAATATTTATGGTAATTCTTTAATTTCAAAATATTTTTATAAAGTCAACTCTATCCTCATTGCTTTGTAATGGGAATTGATATTTAATACTTTCTTTTATATCATTTGAATAACAAAAATGGTATCAACTTTTCAAAATAACTTTTTTTATATAGAAATAGAGGATATAAAATCCTAAAACTTGGTAACAAATACTCAAAGGCCGAAACTCTCATAACATCAACAATAAATAATTCTTTTATTCACTTGATTTTTTTGCCATAGAGATAGGATTCTCGATCCTATAATTAAAGAGCCCTCTCCTCTTGGTAAGGACTTAATAACAGATATGATAGTCGTATTTTTTGTGTGACCTCTAGAAACTTCATTTGATGGGATGCCCTGAGTGGAGCTGGACTGACTTTCTTTTTCTGAGCTATCACCCCCTGGTAAGCCATTGTTCATGTGAGACCTTGAATTTTAAGTCTTAGAAGTCCAGAAGCCAGTACAAGTGCAAAATAATTTTGCTCATGAAGGAAAGGATGTGTGATGACCGAAATTGGTAAGAGTTGTATGATAGTTAATTCTGATTTTAATTCCCTTTAATCTAAATCCTTATAGATAGATAATTTGTCTTAAAAATTAAAATCTCAAAAAATAGGGGAAGATAATTGCAGAATTTAAATCTGGTAGTTTTCTTATTTTAATAAAGCCTTTAAAGTAGGAATTATAATTCCATAACCATTCTCAATAAATAGGAAGTTAGCCACATAAAAATCTTACACCAAAATACACAAATTTCGTAAACCCTAAAAACCTTACACCGCTCTACTTCTGTCGAAATCCGCTGAGATTTCAAACGAGCAAAACTCTCTTATCATCGGTCGGATTCTTGCGAGTAATAGCTTGTTGGAAAGCTCTCCTCATCCTCTTTCCAACCATCTATGGATGTTTTTTTTCAGGAGGTTAGTATTTCTTTCTCTAAAGATAAGTTGAAATTCAGCGGCCCTACCAAATCTTCTTGAACTTCAAAATAACATAACTCTTTCATCGTTTGCTATATTTCTACAAATAATAGCTTGTTGGAAAATCTTTTTCATCCTCTTTCCAACCATATATGTTTTGTTGTTTGGAAGTTAATATTTCCTTGTCTAAGGTTAAGTCAAAAATCGGTGACGGAATTAGGTTTTTAGATTTCTACATTTTTTGTCTTCGGTTGATTTCTGTTGTCGTTTCATGTGTTCTTATGATTTCTTAGCATCTATTCATGATGTATGATCATGAATTTCCTTCTTTTAAACTTCTTTATGCTTGAAGTCGAAATTGTCCTATGTCCTACTCTTAACGCCGAAATTTGCATAGTTAAATTGGAATGGTAATTCAAGTTGAATCTTGTTAAGTTTCTGGCTATCACATCACACATCCAAGGGGGAGGCACCTGCAGCATCTGATCACTGGTTTTTGATAGGTTTGGTGAGTGGAATTGGTAAGGAAATAGGGTATTCAATTGATTATTGAATATACATGCTTAGTTTCTTTTCGTCTTTGCCTGGTGATAATATAGGTGGTTCGGAATTACCTAATAAAGGCAAAGGAGTAGCTTCTTGTTCAGAGACAAGAGAGGTAGGATTTACGCCTCATCAATTTCTCCAGAGACCCCTGTTATTTTCTTAATGTTTTTGATACCTGGCCTTGTTGTATTGCATGTGATTTGATTATAGAGTGAGAGTATGAATTTCAGATTGAGATATGGATCTGATAGGCTATATCGAACCACTGAGTTAGATATTGAATGCCTGAGTTGCATATGTTATGTGAATTAAATATGTTGATTGTGTTCTGACATGATTGAGGATACCCTGTTGTGGGATTATGCTTTGTACTTGCCTGTGTGAGCTTGTACGTGTTTATGTGTCAGGATCCTTTTTCGGTGGCCATTCGGGGTAAGCGCTAATGCTCCTAAGGAGAGGAGAGGTTCTTACTAGTATGTGAGTTGTATGGGTGGCAAACCCCAGCATGCGCGCGCTGGATATCTGGTCCTTGTTGTCACGACCCGGCTCCCGGACCCTTGGCCCAGTGGGCCCAGACGTGTATGTGTGCGTGATGGATCACAACTGCAACGCTGAGTTGGGCTTCTAACCACATAGCCCAAAAGATGCATCTTGTGGGCCATGTGGTTAAAAGCCCAACCGAGCTTTGCAGTTGTGATCCATCACACGCACATATACGTCCGGGCCTGCTGGGCCGAGGGTCCAGGGGGCCGGGTCGTGACACTTGTGTGGCGGGAACCCTGTCCTTGTATGGCAGGAAGCCATTATCCTTGTGTGGTTTGGGATGCCCTAGTCCGTGTGTGGCTTGGGAAGACTTGTTCTTGGGTGGCAAGATGAATAGGCTTACTGATTAGCTTGTGTGTTAACCGTTTACCCTTTGTGCAGTAAGCCTTGGACAACACAGGTGGAAGGGGATGGGCTTTCTTCTTCAATGCCGAGAGCAATCTGATGAGTTCTATCTGTCTGTGTATTTCTGATTTTTTGAAAGTGATTATAGTCCTCCTTCAACCATAGATTCGGCCCTAACCCTTTTTGTTTAGTTCTTGAATTGCGTGATCCCCTTTAGTTATTTAGGAATGATCTAATGTGAATTGGGAGTTTTATGTTTAGGGTTTCCGCAGAGCTTATGATGTTGTGACCCTACTGAGATTCTTGTAATCTCATACTGTTGTTTTACTATTTTTCAGGCTTAGGTACATCCATTGTCCGTGGTACCAGTGTGTGAGATGAAGGCTACACGGCGGGACGATATTGCATCACATTTGCATACTTGTTCCTTGTTTACTTGCGCATATAACATGAATGATTGGACTACTTTTTGGTTTATTTTAAGATCCCTCCTTTGCTTGCTATTTCCAAAATATGTTGGAAGATTTCTTGCTGGTTATTTGGATCCCTATGGGACTTGTGTGTTATGAACTCAATAATTTAATCTAAAGACTTCCGCTGATGTTTTATTCACTCCGTATATTACAAGAATATTTGTCCAATATCATGCTCCAATTATTGTTAAACATTAAAATAAATATGCTAAAAGTCGGAAATTAATGGTAAGCCTGGTGAGATTCAGATAGGTCCTAGGTGTCATTTGGGCTTATTTGGGTTTCACGGCGGTGATGACCTTAATTAGAGCAAATAGTAATAGTTAGAAATTGAGGTTGTCACAGTTCATCTCCAAGACATTCTCCTCCACATTAGTAAGAATATCAAATCTAGTACGCTCTTTATTTCTTTCTATTTGTTGTGGTAACCACCACACTTTCCTTATCAAGTCTTCTTCCTTCTCATATCGAAGTATGTATCCATGGGCTCAAATTATGTTGATTAAACGTAACATGATCTATGTCTTGCTCTTCTCGAGTGAAGCCATTGTTTTAAACTTATATCTTGATCTTGTACAAGACCTCCGGAAACCTTACTAGTAAGGAACATGTTGGACCAATATATCCCCATTTTCCACACTTGTAGAAAATATTAGATAAGTACTCATATTGAATACCTAATTTATGACCATCAACGATAATGTTAGAGACGGGGGGTTTATTAAGATCAATACGAATGGCCACCCATATGAACTTCCTGCGTCAAACATCTTCAGTGAATTGATCTAGCTTGACAAATTCTTTGATCACACTACGACATTCCCGTTATAATATTGAATCGGTAAACCAGGAATACGAATCCACACCATTGCCATCCTGCTAATTTGACCATAACCAATTCAAAAGTAACACTTTTGGCACAATAACCGATAAATGGAGTAATCAAAAAACCAACGGGAGTTTTTATATTAAAACTAAATTCGAAACACAATAAATCTATAATTCACAAGTCCACAATCTAAACACAATGTCCAAATCTATGCGAGTCTTTGTATTAAAACTAAACTCAAAACACAGTAAGTTTATAACAAATAAGCCCAGAAATAGGTCCACATCCCAATCACAATGTCCAAATCTAGTATAGTGTTCAAAATGCAAAACAAATCCAAGTCCAAAACAAAATAGTAAGTCTAAAAAAATAGAGTGCTAGAAATACCATGAAGTGCATATGCGATAGTCCAACCTTAGTCGGCTCTCTCTCAAGTATGGCTACTACTCACATACTATTCCTGAAAAGTAGGAAAAACAAGATCATAATGACTCAATGAAAGTCATGGCTTATAAGCCCTACGGTGGAACAAAGGTATATATAAAACAAGATGTAAAAGAGTTGGTATAAAACTCAAGTGGTATCCATGCTTCTAAATGGGTACACAGAAACACACTCACAATGCAAAATACATGATAGTTAAAAACTCATAGTATAATTCCAGCCCAATAGGTTTAAACATACATAAACGTATACACCAACATATAGGCTACAACGACCAAAATCTATTGCAATGGATTTGAAAACACTTCTCAAGTAACCCTTGCTAAAGAAAAACTGGAAGCTCACTCGAAGTGTTTGTTTAATTTTTAAAAAATATATACATAAGCCTATACTGCCAATATTATCCGAGACTAGGCAGAAAACATAAAACACATTCGTACCTGTCTCAATACACATAACTCTTAAGCCTACAATATGTAAAGATAGACAGTACGTAACATCATCCATACATCTCCCATATAGGCAACAACATTCCCCTTACAATGGAATTCCCTATACTTAACCTCGCATTGGCCAAGCAAACTCAACTATCAAGTACTTAGAAACATGTATGTGATAATGTACTTATATAAGAAAAATTGTAGTGAATGTGAGGAGAAATATATATGCTAATGATACTAAAAAAATAACTCGACTTACAGAACACAAGCTGGCAACATAGAAGACTTAACAACATTCCCCTTACAATGGAATTCGGTATACTTAACCTCCCATTGGCCAAGCAAACTCAACTATCAAGTACTTAGAAACTTGTATATGATAATGTACTTACATAAGAAAAACCGTAGTGAATGTGAGGAGAAATATAAATGCTAATGATACTAAAAAAATAATTCGACTTACAGAACACAAGCTGGCAACATAGAAGATTTATCTAGTACAAAACTCATGGGATTATTTTCTGGAAGGAAAATAGGTGCGCTCAGAAGGAAAAATGAAACACAGACCAATCAGACAATTTGGTCCGACCGGTCAGACTAACTCATATGAATGGTTAGATGGACTCTGACTAGTGGGAAACCTGATCCTAACCAGTCAAACTACCCAGTCCGACAGGTTGGACACTCCCTTTCAACTACTTGGACTTCACTCTCCGACTGGTCATACTGCACTAGTCTGGCTAGTCACTTCAACTCCTCTCTTTTTCTTTGACCTAACGCTCTCACTCCCCCACGATCATTTGTGTATTAGAAACATGATGAATTAACACCTGAATAATCGGTGAATAATCACACACCTCGTCTAATACATCAATCACACATACACATGAATAATCGATTAACACTTGCTGATGTATTAGTAACATAATACACACACAGATGATGAACCTGGCATGAAACTCAGTCAGTAAGGCATGGTACATGCCTTAATTGAAAGCTATACAGTGTCATACTTTAATTAGAAAACATAAGCAGAAAAAAAAACCCTATAGACCCCTTCTAACTTCTCTCTGACAGGTTGGAAAATGCTAGAAAACATTCCAAGCATATGTTCATATGTTTATAAGCACTCCCTGCAAGTCTATAAGTTCACAAGTAGTATAGTAATCCTGAGAATATGAGTATCGATCCTATGAAGAATTAGTTTATAATCATAGATTTAGTTTTTTTCTTCTAGTTAAATTGGTCAAATGTATGGGTTTTATAAGATGAACATAGAAAAGTAAATAAGAGTAAGTATGAATATTGACTAAGGTCCGAGGGTGTAATACTCTTCTACTTAGTTTACTTTTCTCTTCTCTTCTTCATACGTTCTCTACGATTTATTTAGGCTTCCTAGGCTTTCAGAATTTCAGAATTACCTAGAACTATCAACTGCAATTAATTCAGCTCTATTCCCATACATGAATTGAATAGGGATGGTGATGAAGAACTAGTTCGTTTAATGCTAAAATAATAAAGTATATGTCTATCCTTATGGGTTATAATGGCTTATTTCTTTAGCTCTAACCAATTGATGATTCCTCATTCTTCTATGGATTTGATTTGTAACAAATTGATCAGGCTTGCTTATCAGTTACTCAAAAAAGAACCAATAAGGGAATTAAATAGAAGACATAAAAGTAAAAGATTAAACACACAAATTCATATCACACCCAAAAAAAGGGGTGTTTAAGCTAATACAATATAAAAACAATCAATCATAAGCACAAACATCCTTTGTATTTTAACACAAAGATGATGGTCTAATACACAATACTTTGGGAGAGAAAATTCTCTCAGAACTCAACACTAAACCATACATTGCTCCCTAAGACTCGTTATTAATCTATGAACCCAACCTATCTACTTATATCTCATAGTTGTGACCGATCATACACTTCATGCCTGACCTGTCTTGCATAGGAATTAGGATTGATTAATCCTTACTTCATGATAGCCGATTTATCACACCCTAAACTTAAAAATTTTACGCGAAAATCACCGTAGGTCCACTATAGACACTACTAACACATCCAACAATGAATATAGTAAACATATAAGGCTAAAAAGGAATAATAAATAATGGAGAGGATAGTAAAAATAATGATTAAGAAGGCAAACAATGGATCTAGTTTTAATCAACGGTGTCGTCCGGGAAACACCAGGTTATGATTAGACATCAAACGCTATTTCAATAATACTATAGATCTCGTAAGATTTACTACATTTTTAATTGACACAAGGTATTCAGAAACCTTAAGAACTCAGCCTAGGGGAATATGATATCATGTACATAAAATATTGGAGTCCACAACAGAAATCCTAACATGGCATTAAGCTAATACCTAATGAGCTGACTGTCTGTCTGGGAAGAAACTGTGATCATAATCCATCCTGGTCAAACAAAAATCCAGAGATCTGGCAGAAACCTACCAGGTGAGTGGATTGAAAAAATTTACATAATAATTCACATGCAATCACACATTAAGTTGACTGACATGTTGACACACGTTCAAAGCATCGACGAGTCAACAAACATAGTCACAGTCAATATACGTAGCAATAACAAGACTTTTCAGGCATTCACAATCATGACTGGGCTAGTAATATATCTCAGTCCATATAGGTCCCTAGAATAAGACTGAGATACATCGGTGATACTTCATGCGACACCTCACGACTTTTCTTTCGTTATCTCATATATAATGATTTAGTATATCCTGATAGGACTTACATAACACTTGTCTCAAACCATTGACGATATCGGGGTGATAGGTGAAGGTAGCTCCACTTATGCGGTCTCCACATTAGGAATTCATGTCATACATTCAGTTAGCATAATTATATAATCCATGTCCCTCCTAATGACTCCCTCGGCAAATTCATGCCTCACTACTATACTCGGAGAGCTCTCAGGAGTCGCATAAGTCACCCTATACTGTTGTAATACATGATTCACCTCATGGTTCTAGATGTGACTTGATGGAACACTTGCACTTCACAATTCATATCTCATATTTTCATATCAAGCAAAATATTTCCAAGCATGCAATATATCATTTTATATTATAATTCTCATGCATATAAGCATATGCAAGATTCCATGCTATTGTTTTTTTTTTTATATAATTTTCCTTAATTAAACATATTCATGTGATTATGCCAATAATTCAAGCAGTTAAATAAAAGAGTCCGTCCACTCATAGGTTTTGTAGTTCGAATCACCCACACTTATTTCCTAGACCAATTCCTCAAAGTCCTGCATCAGTAGGTATCTACCTACATATAATAATATCCAAATTCCTTATTAAACAATACTAGAAAGTCATAAATACATAAAATCATACTTGCAAACCCTCTACCTGATGAATTATGGTCCTGGACCAAATCCGAGATCAATCAGGAAAATTTTTCTATTTTCTTCAATGTTTATGAATCTTGTATCATTTAATTAACCTATCAAACTGTCTCCAAATCTTACAATCTTGATATCACTAAACTCCAAATTCAATCTAGTATTTTTCATAATATTTTTGAATTTTCTCGTTTTTTGTTATTTTCTTGATTTTTATACTATTTCTAGCCATTTCCCCATTTTTCTATAATTAAATAAATTCTGGCCAATCAGAGCACACCATGTGGCACCACCAGGCGATGCCTCTCCTACCTTCGAACCTGCCCGAGGCTGAAACATGTCCTAATCGAGACGTGCCATGCATTGTCCGAGCCTTGCTTAACCCAGTTTACGAATGACCTGTTGCTTGCCCATGCTGCTTCACTTAGTCTACAAGCTCAAGAGGAGGGCTTTCATGAAGTTTTTGGGGCTTGGTTTCAACTAAATCGATCATTGAGCAAAACGGGTTCTTATCCTGTTATGTCAATAGCAACTGGAAGAGACCAAAAAATTTCAAGGCGGCAGCCTGTTGCCAACTAAAATGACGTCGTTCGATTCCCTATCAAAATGACACCGTTTTTAACAAAACAATACCCCTTTCTTGTCCCTAACTAAAAACGACAACACCTTCTGTCTTTTTGACCATCAGTCAAAATGATAATGAAGTTTGTTGTTTTGGCTTATAAATTATAATGTTATTAAATAATAAGTAATAATAATTAATAATAATTAATAATACTTAAAATAATAATAATATCTATTAATTCTAATAAATTATCAAAAATTTATAATAAATCTAATATTACTTAAAAAAAATCTAAGAAATTTCTACGAAATTCTATCCATTAGTACCATAAAATTATTTTTCTCATAAATATATGATTTTTTAAAAATAACTACATTATAATAAAATTTTAAAAAATTATAATAAATCAAATTATGATTCCAAAAATTCTTAAAAAAATTTCCTATCATTTTAAGCCATCAATGGACCTATCTATGGTCGTAAATACCAAAATCACTGATGCATATCACCATTTTATGTTTTAATCACTAATAATATAAATAACAATAAATAATGGAAAGTATAGTAAAAATAATGATTAAGAAGGCAAACAACGGATCTAGTTTTAATCAACGGTGTCATCCGGAAAACACCAGGTTATGATTAGACATCAAATGCTATTTCAATAATACTATGGATCTCATATGATTTACTACATTCTTAATTACACATGGTATTCTAAAACCTTAAGAACTCAGCCTAGGGGAATATGATATCATGTACATAAAATATTAGAGTTCACAACAGAAATCCTAACACTGTATTAAGCTAATACTTGATGAGCTGACTGTCTGGCTGGAAAGAAACCTCGATCATAATCCATCTTGGTCAAAAAAAAATCCAGAGATCTAGCAGAAACATGCCAGGTGAGTGGATTGAAAAAATTTATATAATAATTCACTTGCAATCACACATTAACTTGACTGACATGCTGCCACACGTTCAAAGCATCGACGAGTCAAAAAATATAGTCACAGTCAATATACGTAGCAATAACAAGACTTTTCAAGCATTCACGACCATGACTGGGCTGACGATATCTATCAGTTTGTATAGGTCCTAGGAATAGGACTGAGATACGTTAGTGATACTTCATGTGACACCTCATGCTTTTTCTTCCATTATCTAATATATTATGATTCAGTATGTCCTGATGGGACATACATAACACTTGACCCAGACTACTGACAATGCTGGGATGATAGGTGAAGGTAGTTCCACCTATGCAGTCTCCATATTAGTAATTCTTGTCATACATTCAGGTAGTGTAATTATATAATACCGTCCCTCCTTATAACTCCCTCAGCAAGTTCATGCCTCACTACTATACTCGGAGAGCTCTCGAGAGTTGCATAGGTCATCCTATACTGCTGCAATACATAATTCACCTCATGGTTCCAGATGTGACTCGATGCAACACTTGCACTTCACATTTCATATCTCATATTTCATATTAACAATATTTCCAAGCATGCAATATATCATTTCATATTATAATTCTCATGTATATATGCACATGCAAGATTCCATACTACTATTTTTTTTTTATATTTTTCTTTAGTTAAATATATTCATGTGATCATGTTAACAATTCAAGCAGTTAAATAAAAGAGTCCGTCCACTCATTGGTTTTGTAGTTCGAATCACCCACACTTGTTTCCTGGACCAATTCCTCAAAATCCTGCATCAGTAGGTTTCCACCTACATACAATAATATCCAAATTCCTTATTAAACAATACTAGAGGGTCATACATATATAAATTCATACTTGCAAACCCTCTACCTGATAAATTGTGGTCCTGGACCAAATCCGAGATCAATCTGGAAATTTTTTTAAATTTTTTCAATTATTTTGAATCTTGTATCATTTAATTGACCTATCAAACCATCTCCAAATCTTACAATCTTGATATCACTAAATTCCAAATTCACTCTAGTATTTTTTATAATTTTTTCAAATATTTCTCATTTTTGTTATTTTTTTTATTTTTCTACTATTTCTAGCCATTTTCCATTTTTCTATAATTAATTAAATTCTGTTCCATTTTTCCATGTGGCTCCACCAGGCGATGCCACTCCTACCTTCGAACCTGCTCAAGGCTGAAAAATTTCCCAATCGAGACATGCCATGCATCGTTCGAGCCTTACCTAACCCAGTTTATGAATGACTTGTTGCC
Source organism: Passiflora organensis (assembly GCA_019739055.1). Taxonomy (NCBI): domain Eukaryota; kingdom Viridiplantae; phylum Streptophyta; class Magnoliopsida; order Malpighiales; family Passifloraceae; genus Passiflora; species Passiflora organensis. The sequence continues at coordinate 3,325,433 of JAEPBF010000103.1, forward strand.
TACCCATATTGTTTAACTCAGTCTGCGAGCTGGAGAGGAGGGCTTCATGGAGTTTTTGGGGCTCGGTTTCGACTAAATCGATAATTGGGCAAAACTGGTTCTTTTCCAGTTAGGTCACCAACAATTGGCAGAGACCAAAAAATTCTGAAGCGGCACCCCGTTGCCAGCTAAAACGATGTCGTTTGATTCCTTATCAAAACAACATCATTTTTAATAAAACAATACCTCCCCCTTCTCGTCCCTTGGCCAAAAATGACACTGGCTTCTGTCGATTTGACCACCAATCAAAATGACAATGAAGGTTGTTGCTTTGGCTTATAATAATAATAATATTTATTTATTTTAATAAATTATTAAAAATTTATAATAAATCCAATATTACTTCGAAAAAAGTCCAATAAATTGCTATGAATTCCTTATGATCAGTACTATCCATTAATACTATAAAATTAATTTTTTCATAAATATATAATTTATTAAAAATAGATACATTATAATAAAATTTTAAAAAATTATAATAAATCAAATTATGATTCTAAAAATTCTAAGAAAATTTTCTTGACATTTTAAACCATCAATAGACCTATATAGTAAATACCAAAATCATTGATGCAATTCACCATTTTATGTTTTAATCACCAATCATATAAATAACAATAATACTTTATTAATTATAAAATTTCTCCAAAGACAAAATTTATCCTTGGAAACAACAAAACCGAACCGTAAGCCCATCATTAATCCATAGGTGTGGGCTAAAACCCACTAACACCATCAATCCTCGTTGGGCTTTCGAGCCCAAGTAAAACATAAATTTCTGGTGTTTTATGCGATTGGTCAACCATTGTCCCTGATCAGCTGTAGAACCTCTCAGCCCTGATCGTGCAATACACGATCAATTCCATTCTCAAGCGATATTGGTCTGCCTATTTCTCTGAATCTTTCAGCCCGAATTGTGTCATTCCCGATTGATCTTCACTTTTTTCTGATCCATGCCTTCGGCCGACCGCTCATCCTTTTTAAAGGAGCAATCGACTACTCGTTCTTCTCCTTATTCGACTGATTTTTTTTTTATAAAAACCTAAAAATATAACTCAATATCCAAATTATTATAAACATAGTATAATATCACAAAATTAACATATGAATCTCCTAAAAGTACTAAATAAATACTGATAAGGCCATTAAATAACTTTCTTTTTTACATAGTTATCATATCCCCAAAATTAATTCTTTGTCAGCCCCTAGCAAAGAATTAAATATGAAGGTCAATCAATCTCTTAGTACCAATAGTTAGTATTTTCTCAATTTTTATATGTAATTCATCTCAAAATCAATCAATGACTAACATGATTCCTTCAATAATATTTTTGTTCTTTCATCATGTTCAATTTTTCATTATAACATCAAATTAAGATATAGAGTATAGTAAAAGAACACTATTCATCATACCAACATGATAGTTGTTGGTGTTTCACACAGAATGCTCAAAACTCCCACTAATTCCTGCTTATTCTTTTTATTTTTGTTTTATGCCCTTATTTTTCTGTTTTTTCTTTCAACATATTCTTTCATTTCTTATGTATTAGGGTTTTAGGGTTTAGAACACATAAACATAGCTCAATAATAGCTAAAAAATTCAGACATTAACAATTTAACTAGTAACTTGTCATTATTTTATTCACCTCAATGTAACAATTGAATAGGATGCATTGTTGCTCTAATTGTCATTTTTAGTTTTTTAGCCTATGCATTGTTCTTCACACAGTACCCTTTATCAAAATCAACAAATTTTAGCATATTTAATAACATAATTAAATATGTCAATATATCAAATAAATCATCTTTTCATATCAATCTCTCAACATAAACATGTACATTATATCAAATAATACTAACAAATATACTCCAATTTGACTTAACATAAAGTATAATCAAGATATAATTGGATTTATGGTAATGCCTCAAATCCAACACACGAGTGTGTATTTTGGGAATATAGGCCATATGTTCTGGGAAACGGATGAGTGCATGGGCATGTACTAGAAGAATAGGCCATGTACTCTAGAAATCAGGCTACTACATTGGTTGGAAGATGAGTACATGGGCATGTACTTTTTTAGTATAGGTCATGTCACTCTAGGTTCACTCAAAAATGATCCGACCCTAGTGGATCCCACTCTCCTCCTTCGAACCAACATAAAAGTCACTTCCCCCACACATTTACAATCCTCAAACATCAACCACAAGCTAATTCCAAAACTTAAATCAATTAGACGATTGATTTAAGTCAACATGTTGACGCAATGGTCTACCATCTACTGTGTTCTCTTAACTCGGATGGCATGGGTTTGATCCGTGGTTCTAACGAGGTATGAAAAATTTATGTGTTGGGAGTGGTCCCACACTTAAGGTGTGGAGGTGGTACTGTACCAGCTCATGGTCCTAGGTTAGATCCCGAGGAAGTGAGACTGGGTGGTCGACCCATAAGGAAAGATTAGTCTAGTTGTCAACTGGGGAGACACTCTTCTATTTCAAAAAAAAAAATCAATTAGAAGAATCCAAACTATCCTCACATACACAACACACATTCATGTCATACTACTCAGCCATACACATAAAACATAGGAGATAAATGAGCAATACAAAAATATGATTATGCACATTATAGGCTAATATGCTTTCAATATTTAACCGATGCCTCAACATTATGTTGACCAATTCATTATTATTTAGATCAAAGAATTCCTATTATAAGTATAAAGATAAAATCCTATTTCGTGATGTATAGAACTCTCAGGTATAATGACTTTGCCCTTGTCATCGACTATATCTCTCCTTAAACAACACAGCACACAAAGACTAAGGGAATCAGGAAAGCACAAAACTGACATAACTAACGATGTAATGGCTTAGTGATGTGGAGTCGATAGTCACTCAAATTAATTCCTATTTTTCTTGATAAATAGCAAGGGAAGCAGAGTTGAATCCTTTGAGGAACTGGGATCAAGTATGGTTTATATTGGTTATCACTGTGTTGTGCCCTCGACAACTTCAAAGTGTATAAGATTGTTGATGTCAAAAGTGGTTGCAAATAGTTGTAAAAACTAATAATGATAGTAAACTTCGATTGATTGCACGATCTAGTCCCGATTGTTGTTTGTCACCAATCCGTGATCAAGGGACGCTCAAGGATAAAAACTATATAGAGATCTCTGCAAGGGTTGCTAGGTACGACTGTAGCACTTCGGGAGCTTCGTACGACTTAAGGCCCTTTTGCTTGCTCTCTTTTCGATATCCAACCTTCGGAATGTTAACATAGTCAATCCTCGAGTTTCATCACCTTTCACTTGTGTACCACTCACCAGTGTAAGTTAGTTCACTCTAGTTTACCTCAGGTGTGTCACTCACTAGTGGATTAATCGTTAGGATGGTTTTGATAATAAGAATCTAACCTATTGAGTTGATCAGAAACAAGAAGTTTAGACTCCATCGAACTATGCAAAGGAAAAGTAAAAAAAAGATTAAGATTTACTGAAATAAAGTGCAGGTCTCATATAGGGCTCGAGACATTCAACAATCACTACTAGAATAAAAATTTCTAGCCGGACATGTTCGTAAAAAAAAGGCAAAAATTTTGTGTAAGCTAGAGCAGAAGATATCTGAGCACAGATGGTTATCAAACTATTTATATCCCCTATTGGATCATGTAAGATCTATCTAAAATATTTAGTATTCAAACTCAAAGGAGAAATTGTAAAGAAACTGATATTATTCGAGGCCTCTAACTATCATTTGCCAACAATATCGGAGGTCATAAGATATAGACCGATAATTTTGGAGATCACAAAAGATCACTTCTTGGTCTGATCCACTTTATCTTCAAATCCTCCTAAAAATCTTAGAAATGTTAGATTATCAAAAGGTCGATAAAATATTAGAGAATGATATCCTGTATCCTCAAAATACCCAAATAATCATCATATAAATAAGCACAAATAACATACTACTAAATATCCTTATACTTAAACGATATTCTCCTTAATCATCTATCACACATATAGTTAAAATGAAAGCACAAATCAATAGAAATTTTTCATTAGTTGATGCATGTTCCTGTCAAGCTGTTTAGATGAGAAGGATACTAAATGAGATTGGTTGTTTGCAAGCAGAAGGTATAGTAATAATGTGTGATAACACTTAAACTAAAAAGTTATCAAAAAGTGTAGTTTTACATGGTCTTCCCTCTCTAGTTAGAAAATTTTCAAAATTTTGTGAGGAACTAAAGATAAGTATTATTTCAAAGATGAACCATTGCTTTGAGGGATTGTTGGAAGCAATTGCTAAATTTAGTATTGTTGGAATAAAGACCTAGTTTGATGGGTTAATTATAACTATATTTAGCTCTTTTAGTTATTCATGCCTGTAAAACCATTTGTGCTGAGTAGGCTGATTTTTCTTCTTCTTTTATGTAAGGTTCTATATAAAATAAAACATCAGTCAATTATCTTAGAGATTAGGTATTATATATATACGTTTTACATACATGTGTAAACTTTATTTAAAAAATTTGAATCTGAATAAATTCTTATAGAAATTGAAATTATTATTTTTTATTTTATCAAGATTTGTGAAACCCAAATTTTTTTATCTCGAGTTATACTTTGTTTTGGACAATTTGGTCCAATCAATCTGAGTGGTATTTAGTCTAATTTGGAATTGAATCATATTAATTGTTATACTGTCAATATGCTATTTGGTTATAATGTGAGGATTAGTGTTTGAAATCGATTACTTAATATTAATTACAGGTTTATTATATGTGTCTGGGAATTTTTTCGAAGGGTTGAGACTTTCAAAACAGATTGGTAAATTTGCTAAGGTGTCGGTTTATGGGCTTCGAATATTTTTGGATCAAGAACCCAAGACATTAGGGCTTTCAAGGCAGAGGAATGTTAATACATCATTGGTGGGTAACTTTACTGTTAGTTTTGTTTCGAGTAGAAAAGTCGAGAAATCCAAGTTTGGGTATCTTAATTTTAAAGGTGAATTGAGGCCCAATAATGGGTTTGAATGACACTTTTGGATAGATATGAGTATGTAAACCTGTAAAGTTTGTACTTTTTATGCTATCCAAGTCAAAGTATGTGGCTTTACGAGTCCAATAGTATTAGATTATATAGAATTCACAGTTTGTATATTCATGTTATGCCATTCATACTGATTCTGTGGGCAATATAGTTGAATTTGTCAATGACAAAACTAGCAGTAGCTTTATGGCGATATTGGAAACTTACGTGTGTGTTATGGAGCTCGTCTTGGGTAGTCGACGATATTTGAGTCTAATTTTTCGATTTTAGTCTGTTTTCATTTTACGAGATGGTTTATGTTTTAAAAGTCTATAATTGATATTTAAAATTTTGAAATATCAATTATACCATTGACATGTATTGAGTGTTTTAAAATTTCGTGAATACAGCAATATAGTTGACTACATGTAAATATGCAATAATTAAGAATTGATTATACTTTATTTTATGCTTGACATATTTATAAATTGAGATTAGCAGTTTTTACTGACTTTGATACTTTCTAAACTTGAACTAGCTACTCCCTGACGAGTTCAAGCAAGACCAGACCATGGCTATAAGCCTTCTTAATAGCTTTCGTCTGTTTCGTTAACGACGGTCAAATTTAACTACAATCGTTTTGCCTAGTGCCTATTGAAATAATGAAAATTGGTAGTACTACACAACCAAACTATGGTCAAAACCATTGGATTACGCATTCTTGCTCTGTAATTATACCCATTGCATGACTTTCATATTGACTAACGATACGATGCAAACCACGATCTAGCAGAACGTTTATGCTTAAAGCACCATTGGATGCTCATGAGTTGTAATTTCGATGGACAATGTAAACGATGTATGATTAGGGATCAAATTTTCTTATTTAAACAATTTGCTATTTAACGGTAGTATAAGTTTCTATAGTTTTTTTGATATTTGATCCAACTGACTATATTAAAATAATAAATATATATATAATTTGATCTTTTCTCCCCCCTAAACAAAGTTATCTATCACTCTGAAACCAAAAAAGAAAAAAATTATCAGCACATATCTTGTAGATAACATTAAACATTGTATCACATATTGATTTGTTCATGCTGCGAAATACTTTTATCTTTTAAAGATCTTAAATCATTTATTCACTAAATTATTTGAAATTTATGCAATTAAGATTATGAATTACTCAGCCATTATTGACCTTCGTGATGGTCAAGGTTATTTTGTTTGAGATCTGTCAATTGAATCCATGTTTATGAAATTGTATTCGGATTGAACGTTGAAATGACGATAACCACTAGAGTTCTTCGTTTTAAAAGGTTTTAAAAGTTGGCTGGTGTCATTTCCTGTCTCCTCAGAGAGCAAAGGACAAGAGGCAGCTAGATCTTGGCTGGGGAATTCTTTTCTCTTAAATATTTGTGGGTTTTTATCCTGATGAGTGAAAAGTAGTCCACAAGTGTTTCCGTATTCCCCAAGGAAAAGAAAAACTTTTAAGCTGACCATTAGATAAAGGTTAGCTATATTTTATAAAAGAAATGCACTGTTCATTACCAAAAGAATAAAACTGAAGTATATGTATATCCTCAGTTAGATGCATGCACGCTTAAACAGTTGTTTTGAGTTTGGTTAATCCCGAAGGTAGGGGCTAATCATTGCCTGCCAATTAATAAATATACATACATAGGTGGCAAAAGCATCCTCTTTCTACATCTCCGTAAAGGCAAAATCTTGGGAAGATTAGCCTGGCTAGGTAAGGTAGTAGTCCATTTTCAAGTGAGTAAGCAGCCATATAAACAGTGAAAAGGTAATGGTAATGCGCAATGAAAAGAAAAGGTACTCTGGCGTCTCTAGCAAGTGGACAGTATCGATGATGATGCACTACATTCTTTGCCGGTTCATAGTAGCTGAGAGCCACTTGCTTGTATTTGTTCAAATCCTCTGCTAATATATTAATATTAACAACACGTGAACTCCCATGACCATAAGGATTACTTGTTTCAGTTTTGTTTATATATATATATATCAACTTCTCACTCCGATGAAATAGATTGTACTTAGTTAGGCTGTCTTCGTCAGTGCATTAATATCTGTTAAATATTCCAAGTGCATGAATAGAGTGCAGTTGTTGATCGAGATTGAAGATTTCAAATCTTTCATAAATGTAATGATTTATATTGAACTCTACACTAAGTTAAATATTACTGTTACATCATCTCCTACTGATATTACATCAGCGTGCATCAACATGACGACATTTATAACTACTTTCCATATGGATTACTTACAGATATATGACATATAATTGAGAGTGGATTATTGATTTGGAATTTGTCCCTCATAATGAGAAATTCTTATGAGGCCGAGTTCAACAAAGAATGTATAGAGATATAAATCACAATTATTTATACAAAATATGCCAAGCTGACTTGTCTATACTTTGTGTGATTGTTATGACCTGATCCCAAATATGATTCCCAAATTACCAAATGGTCCCAAAATTCTCATCAAGACAAATTATTTGAAATCATACAAGGTATTTTGTTAAAACCCATCAACAGCATGAGTTAATTAGCTCGATATTTATGTGTACCTAATAGTGCGGTTACGAAACAATTCAACAAGAGACTTTAACTTGTCATTAAATTTTAAACAAAACAAGAATATAAGATCGTTCTCCCTAGACATAGGTGTTCGACAATCACATTCCATGGAAAACACAACTCTAGTAGATAGGCATGATCTCGGGATAAGAGAGAATCTGGATTCAAGTCCCAATTAGGTGGATAAGAGGGTGGGATGGGGTGAGAGCAAAATCATCTATTTTCTTTTTAAAAAAGACTTACATCCTCTAATCTAAATAAAAGAGAACAGACAACATAGTAAAAAATAAATGACTTATCATGTGAGACTGTAACCTTTTAGGACTCTTTGACCATAATTGACTGGTAGGTTCTATTTGAGTTGGAATGAGTCGTAGAATGTTAGTTGTCGTCTCGTGTGTATGTGCATATTTTTCGAGGTACAATCCTTTGGTGAGTCTAGTATATTTGAAGTGGAGATAAGTTGGTTGAGGTTTGTTAACAGCCGTTGAAAACCATTTTAGTTTTTTTGTGGATTTTTAAGCCGTTGTGAGCCAACGTGGGTGGCCTTGGATTTTTGGGTTCATTTTTTCGATTTTCAGCCTGTTTTTTTTATTTTTGGTCTATTTTTAATTTTTAACATCCAAAGTGAAAATCCGACTCCACAGTATTGCTCGTTGGCCACTTTTTGTTTTAATAGGCCCATTTTGTATTTTTGACATTAGGGATTGAGAGAGTAAAACCCGAACCTATTGACCCGAGAGGACTATAAAAGGCCCAAATGACTTAGCCATTTTCAGACCCTTCCTCTCACTCTCTCTCTCTTCCATTCTCTTCCATTACATGCTAGCCCTTATCTCTCCCTCTCTCTCTCCCTCTCCCTCTCCCATTCCAGTTTTGATAGTTCTCTTCAATCCCCACCACTTGGGAATCATTACCCAAGCCATAAACAACACTAAAAAATAGATATTCATAGTTGAAAATATGGATTTAAGTTGGGTTCGAGTGGATTTCTTAGGTTAAGAAAAAATTATACTTTTTGAGGTAAAGTCCTTATTGATTGTTTTTATTAGTTCTTTTTGCTATATTTTTTTCCTTTGAAGTGTTTCTTATTGATTGTGAGTATTTTTCTTTATTAGAACTAGATTTAAGCATTTTTGGTGAATTGATGGTTTGAGTCATTTTTGAGTTTTTGTGATTTCGGTTTGTGTTGTTGATTTTGATGTTTGGGCTTTGTTGTTTGGATGTTGTTAAGTGTGTTTTGAGATTTTTTTTGTTCATTTCTTGCCCGATTTGAGTTTTGGATGGATTTGAGTATTGTGGCGAATGAGAATCTAATGAATTCCCATTCATATTGTTGTTTTCTATTTGTTGGAGTTTGATTTGGAGTTTTGGAGTGTTAGCAGTTGTGCTGGATTGTGTTTTAGGTGTTAGTGTTGGTTTGTGTCAAGTTCGGTTCATTTTGTCTAAGGTTGATCAGTTTTGTCGTTTGATCCTTTAGGCAGTGTATTTTTGTTTAAGTAAGATTTGATAGCAAGCAATTAAGCCGTTTTGTCATCACAAGAGATAAAAGATTATTGTTCATGCATTTGATTGGAACTCACGCTGTTTTTGTTAAATTAAAATATGAAAAAATTGTTAGTTTGATTAATAACATGGGTTAAATGTTCTCAAAACATGTTAGGCCATGAATAGTGTGGAGCGAGAAATAAATATGCATGTGGCATAATCAATTAAACCGGAAATGCATGTTGTATGTGTGTGCTCACATAATTATGGTTTTTGAATATGGAAATGTATGATTTGTTGGGTTATGATCTAAGATGATTGACTTGTTGTGTCCTAGATTGTGTGGATTGATGCTTGGAGTATTGAGAATTGTTTGAGAGTGGTTTGGAAGTGATTTTGAGAGTGTTTGAGTGTGAGGTTTGTGTTGAAACCAAGTTGGAAATCTAGTTTTTGAGTATCTGACTGGTCAGGCCAAGGAGGTAGACCGGTAGGCACCATAGAATTTTGCTCTCGGTCTGGGTTGTGCAATTGCACTGTGAGACCCAGTTTGTCGGAATGCTGAAATTAGATGAGTCAACCAGTGTGTATAGTCAGATTTGAGCAATTTGACTATAAAGTTGACCAAGTGCTAGATAAACTACCTGAGTTCTAAAGACTAAGTCACAGAAGCTAAGTGTCATGTCTAATATGTCTAGAGTGTGGTGTCATTGGTTGTGTATTAATTGTGTCACACGATGTGTCGTTCCTTAGTTTTAGTATGCATATGTGATTTATTTTTTTTTATTTTTGCATGTAGTCAAGGACTTTAGTTCAGTGGAATCTCATTTTGAGTGTTACCAAGTCCATTTTAAGTGGTCAGGGGGTGGGTTTTTTGGTCCAATTTCCCAGTTTTAGTCCATTTTTCGTTTTACGAGGCCTATTAATGATTTTAAAGCCCAAAACTGACATTTAATTTTTTGAAATGTCAATTTGACTCATTTGGTGTGTCTTTGAATTTTTAAAATTTTCTTTAGTGGTTTTCAGGTTTTCTAGATCTCAGGAGATAAATAGCTGACTCAAGACTTAGAAAATTTTTTGAAGTCCCCAGTATTTCACCATCCCCTTTATTTCCCCTAAGAGCGTTAACACCCCCTTTGAACCCATCACCTCGATTTCGATTTTCAAGTGAAATTGTTGCTTGGGCTTGTGAGAAACATCCCCTTGATTGTTGCTATGAATTTCCATTGGTAGAAACTAAATAGGAGTAGTGAATAGAAAAATTTATGTGGATTGGTGCATTTTCAGATTTTAGCTTGGTAAGTCTGATTTGATTGATTTATTTGATGTTTTTGAGTTCCTTTTGATAGATTTGATGTATTCTAAGGTGTTGTGATGGTTTGTGTGTATTGATTTCACCATTTAAGTGGTTTTAAGTGAATACAACTCTTATATGAGATTTTGAAGTCTTAGATGTAGTTGATTCGGTGGTTTCAGTGTTTAAGGTAGTTTGTGTTGATGTTATTGAGTTGATTAGAGGTGGTTTTGACCTTTCGTTTGTGTGGAATTGATTCTACAGGGATCAATGATAGTTTTGTGCTTAAGGTGTTCACTTTTGAGTTCGAGTTATATGTAGGTCAATTTCTGAGGCTTGATCGAGTTGGTTGAGTGTTAGTGTGAGTGTTGGAAGGTGTCTTTAGTGTTCATTTTCCTTTTTGAGTCGTTTTCTATGTTTGCTTGGTTTTAAGTTTGATTTAGTGATGTGATGTTGTTAGTCACTCAAATTAAATACTTGTTCTCCTTGATAGGTAGCAAGTGGAAGAAGGGTCGAATTCTTTGAGGAACTGATATCAAGTGTGATCAATGTTCATTGTTACTATGCTGTGCCCTTAGCGCCTTCAAAATAAGAAAGAGTATATGCCAAAAAGACGATTGTAATTTAATGTTGGAGAATTGAAAGAAAAACCTGATAAATAATAGGAGAACTTCGATTTATTGTGAAGATCTAGTCTCGATTGTTGTCTGTCACAGATCTATGGTCACAGGCCATTAAATAGGTTGAAGTTGTATTTCATGTTCATAGACCTCTGATAGGGCTGACAGGTATGACCATGGCACTCCGGGAACTTAGTATGATTCAACACCCTTTCTCTTTCCCTCTCTTCGACAATCCAATCCTCAGATTGCTAACGTAGTCAATCCTCGGATTTCCTTACCTTTATCTTATGTATCACTCACCAATATTGGTCGGGTCACACTAGATCACCTAGGGTATGTCACTTATCAAAGGAGTCACTCACTAGGATAATATGACTGTATGACTTTGATAACAAGAATGTATTCTACTAGATTGGCCAGAAGCAATAGAAGAATATACTATGGAATACACAAAGGTAAGATGAACAAGAAATATGCTTCATTAAGATTTAAGTACTAGCCTCTTAGAGGGCTAGGGATATTCAACAACTTAAGCTAAAAAAGAGATTTCTAGCTGAACACATTCATAGAACCCCAAACAAAGATTTTTTGTATGTTCTCAGCTAGAATAACTGAAGCCTAACCACAGGCAATCAATGGTACTTTTATATCAAAATATTAGATTGCGTAGGATCTATTCAAATATCTAAGACATAAAAAATAACTGATATGCTTCTAGTTTATTCGGAGGTATCTAGTCGACTAACACATCAGAGATCATAAAGTCCGATAATTCCGAAGAACATGAGAAAGGGCTTCCTAAAACTTCGGAGGCCATAAGATAAGATCCCGATTATCTTGATGGTCACAAACCATTATAGATTTAACCAAAATCACTCAAAAATCTTACAAATATCTCCTGACTATGTTTTTGGATTAGATAATAAAAAGATAGATAAATCAATGGAAAAACCTATCTCTTATCATAATTTAAACCGATAAATATCAGCATAAATATTGTGCTATCAAATATTATCATACTTATCATATGCTTGTCTATTAGCATCTATCCAAGCAATCAGTCAAAATCATACCATAAATCATCCAAGTCTCAAAGTGTCACATCCTGTATCTTACTCCAGGGGTAAACATCTCCGTCATGGGACTTAAAGAATAACAATGACCGCACTATCCTTAGAATCATGTAAGGCTAAATAAACAAAATAGTAGAAAATCACAACAGAATGAAATGACAGATAGGATAATACCAGATCACATCAAATCATAACTCAAGCAACATAGTCAATCAATCACAAAATACCATCATAGACAATAAAATCCGTAAAATCCACTGTGAGAATCCGGAACTTTCGAGCCACTTGGGCTGGAAAGCCCAATCGAGATTGATGACGTAAGTGGGCCTTAACCCGTATTTTTGGATTGATGAAGGATAATAATATTTTTTTTTATAATTTGAATTTGAATTTTATTTCTAGAAATTTTTATATTTATCGAGAATTATCGATATTATAAAATTGGTAGTCAAAAAATAAAAAGACGAGATGTATTGATGATCTTGGTGTCCTAAGAACTTGGATGGGTTCATTAAGGGCTTAAAATTATTAAAAATATTTTCAAAAATTTTTGAAAACGAAATCGGAATTTTAATAATTTTTTTAGAATATATGATTGAGATATTTAATTTTTAATAAATTATATACTTATAGAAAGATTAATTTTATAGTCCTAATGGATAGTATTATTCGTAAGGAGTCTATAGAATTTTTCTACGTATTTTTCTGAGATGTATGGTAATTTTTAAAATTTTTTAATGATTTTATATAATTAATAAATAATATAAATTATTTAATATTAATAATTAAAATTAATAAAATTTTAGAAAGCCCAAAATGACAACCGGTTTCGTCGTTTGAACCATCAAGCTCATGTCCCTGCATCGAGCTCATGTCCAAACCATGCATCGAGCTCATCTCTCTCTCCCAAAAAACCTCTCTAAAAATACCTCTCGCACTCGCAAGTTCGTTCCAAGCAATTTCGGGTCATTTTCGGCCATTTCTTGGCCGGATTTGGGTAAGAATTCTACTCAGAAAGCCGGGTAACCCTCCTCTCTAATTTAGTCATTTTATTTTATAGAAATTGATGAAAATTGTTGGGTTTGAATTGGCTTAGTATGATGGCTGTTTTGGTTGTGATCTTAGGGAGAACAGGTGTATATTGGTGTTAGTTGAAGTTGGAAGAATTAGGTTTTTGCAGGTGTTAGGGTTTCAGCTGGAGGTTTAAGATGACTCAGTCGAACAACGGGTCTTCCACTCCAGCTGAAGTCTGACATGTCCTTGGGAGTGCCAGTGGATGACATGTGACCCGCAGATGAGATTTGATGGGTTAAATAATTAGATTAAAATCAAGGAAAATAAAAAAATATCCAGATCAGTCCAATGATCGGTCTTAAATGCATGTGTAGGTGGATGCCTATAGGTGATAGGCCATGGCGAATCGGTCCAATGATCGAGGATCAATTGTGGGCACTTCAAATGTCAGAAAACCTTGAGTGGATGGACCTCTGTAATACATTGTTTACTGCCATGAATGAAAATGCATGAGTATGATTAATCAGAAAAGTAATGAATTAATAAACGAAATCATTGCGTATGCTATGAGCTAAATGTGTGTGACTATATAATGGAAGTGCATATGAAGTGTTGGATGCATTTGAATGTAAGAGATAGAATCGAGCATCGCAACAGCATAGGATGACCTATGTGACTCCCAAGAGCTCTTCAAGTATGGTAGTGCGGCATGGATTTTCCAATGGAGGCATAAGGAGGGACGGAGTATATAATTTATTGAAAATAATACTAATAAATAGGATATCCTAATGTAGGGTTCAAGTAGGTGGAGCTACCATCACCTAACGCCCCGACATCATCAGTGAACCTGAGCCAAGAGGAGTGCATATGAGATAACAAGAGATGTAAGGAGCTACATATAGAAGTGCCACTGACGGATCCCAATCCTATTCCTAGCACCGGAGGGATTGAGAGACATTGCCAGCTCATCCATGGTCTTGATTGTCTGAGTTATTACGTGCTGCATTGTGCTATGATTGTGACCATGCTGATTGCCTTGATGAGTATATTTGTGTTATTGTTAAATGATTGCATGTGTTTTGCTATGAATATTTTTTCCATCTGCTCACCTGACAGGTTTCTGCCATATTATTGGCATGTGTGAAGGAATAGTGTTTAATGACTAGAAACTCACTCCTAGGCTTAGTGAGAAGCAATTGACGAATGATCCATCGTATTGAGGTAATTCTAAGGAGCATATTCTATTCATAGTGTTTTTCCTCTTAGTGTATTTAAAGATGATCGAGTCTTTGTATAAATTTTATTCCTGGGAACTGATAATAATTCTGATCATTTTATGACGTCACTTGGACAATGTTGAGCCTTCTCTTTATTCCGCTGCCCAATATGTTTACAAATTCTTTTATTTATATCTCCGTTTTACTTTTATACCACTAGCCTTGTCGGTCTATTATATGTATTGTCGTGGGTCATGACAGTGTATATAGTGGGTCTACGGCTGTTGTTACGCAAAATTTTTAGGGTTCGGGGCGTAATATCCAAGCACCAGATAGTATGAAAATATCCAAAGTAGAAATCAATAGTGGAATATCCAAAAAGTACAGTCTAGTCTGCATATACAAATCAAATCATAAAACTGATTAAACCTAATAATGGTTGGCTGAACTGGGAACTCAACCGCGAGAAGACACCGGCTAGCAAGCTATACATGTAGCATAGTTTCGATGACACTAAATCAATTAGCTAAATGTCCAGGTGAGGAATTTTAGGGACCATAATATGCATGATTATAAATATAAAGAAAATCCTTATTTATAACATAAATAAAACTCATAACAAATCTCAAGGTCAAACTCTAGGTAAAACTGAAAGTAACAGAAAATGATGAAGCACAAACGCATCTGTAAGATTTCATTATTATAACAGGGATGAAAAGTTAGCTAAGAAATCACCTGTCCTACTCCTGATTAGTGAGTAATCTAGGCTCAATAGTGTTTATTTTTTATTTTTAAAACATAGCCCACACTAGTGCTATCGAAGGCTACTATCAGCCTAGTTTGACCAACTCATTTATTACATCCCTTCTGCTAAAAATGTGAAACCCTAGAATTTCTAAGCTACCGAGGCCTGAAAGCCCAATCAAGGAGTGTCAACATTAATGGGCCTGTAAGTCCCAGATTTTCAGATGCCACGTGTTTGCTTTTTGTATGTTTTTGTATTTTATGCCTAAGGACAGTTCATAATTTCTTTTCTTGGTATATTTTGTTTTGAATAAAATATTTATGTGATATTATGATTTTAAAGTATTTTTGGGTATGTATTTGAGGATTTTATGGTATGGTTGGATTTTTCATAATTTTAAGATATAGTTTATTATTTTTTCGAGTGATATTTTATTTTTAATTAAATATCTGTTGTTCAGAAAGTTATAATTTTTAATTTACTGGAAAGATATAATTTTTAGACTTGTATCCTATTTACTATGACTTTTCTAAGATTTAATATATTTTTTGGAATTATATTAATATTTTTAAAATAATAAAATATTAATATTATATTCCTTGTTCTAAACGACGTCGTTTTGGTGTCATCCCGAGTATATTAAATGAGACGATGTCATTTTGGTATCAGGTTTGTATAAAACCTATTTTCTTTTCTTTTTTCTTTTCCCTCTCTTTCATTCCCTCTCTCCCTCTCCCGATTCTCCCTTCATCTTCTCCGGCTAGAACTTGCAGCGTTGTTGTCCATCCACCGTTAGCCATACCACCACTGCTAGAAGCTTTGCTGTCATGCCAGCAACTTGCAGCTGCAGGTAACTTGCTGATTGAATGCGACCGGAAGGAGCTGGAGAAATTTACAATTTTTTGGGGAGGCAAATTGCTAATTCTGGGTGATTTTAGTGAAATCTTGCCGAAATAATCTTGGATTTATATTCCTTGGGTCAATAGCTTTCTAATGATGTGTTGTTTGTCCATTTTGGTTGTGTTTTGTGTAAGATAGGTGTTTTTTGATTTTGGCCCGCTGTCTGGCCAGTCTCTGGCCATGTGCCGCCACGCGCCACCACTCATCGCCGCTATCTGGCCATGCACCTCCACCAGATTCTAAACCGCGAAATTCTCCCCGTTTGATATTTTGGATATTTTGAACGCGATGATGTTATCAATTTTCTGATTTTACTTATAGTTTGTGAGATATTGACCTATATAGTTTTTCTAGAAAAACGTATTTTAGTTTTAAATGATAGATAATAATTTTATAAATATTACTATATTGATAAAAATAGAATTTAAGGATTTGTTAACCTAATTTCTAATTTTAAAAATATTTTTGAAAAATAAATATTTACCTCATTTTGTATGTGGGTTTGTATAGGTATTAATTGTATGTTTGGTGTTATGTAGGTGTGTGATCTGTATTGCTTAGGTTGTGGATTGTGGTTTGGATTTTGACTATGCTTGCTGTGTTGGATTGTATTGTGGCTACATAGAGGTGAGCGGGGACCTCATACTTTTCTATATTTTTTTTAAATACATAACTGAAATTTATATTTTTCAAAAAATTAAATGACAAATTGTCTTGGTACTTGAATTTATATGTTTGTATGATTGAAAAGAAAAAAATGGTTTTATGATTGTGAGATTTAACATGTATACTGATTTCATTATGGTTTAGTACTAAGAGGCATATAGTGATATTGTGTATGTGATTGCACAAACTATTGAGACATATGATTGTCTATGAGATTATATGCCTATTTTTGAGACTGTGATATTTGGTTGAGTTTGCCTTGTTTTGACTGGTTTTATATCCCACTTTGATTACTTGAGTATTCCTGTGCATTGATGACCTTGACTGAGATTAGTGGCTGAGAGGTTGCATATTTAGATGGTCACTAGGAGTTTGACCATAGAAGCCATTGGCAATACTAGTGTGGGCTACTTTTTATAAAATGAATAATGTAACCACCAATGGGCCTTGTCTTCTCCCCTAGCCCGGGGGTAGACAAGTGTTTTTTTAGCTGACTTTCCAGTCTTTTTTAATAAAAAAATATATATGTGTGTGTGTGTATGATTCACCATTTCTATAGTTATGTTTTATTAGATTTGAGATTGGGTATTGTTGAGTGTTCACATAAATTTTATATTTTCAGCTTTGGTTTTCGATTATGTTATTACTTATGCATTTCGTGATCCCATTTCTCCTCACCAGGATATTTAACTAATTAGTTTAGTGTAGTCCAGATTGTGCTACAGTATAGGTTGCCAGCCATCCACCTCTTGTGGTTGATCACAGAGTAGCCTGTTGATTTTAGGTTTGATTAGTATTATGATTTGATTTATACGTATAGACAGGACTGTATTTTGACTTTACCTTGCTGATTAC
Source organism: Passiflora organensis (assembly GCA_019739055.1). NCBI lineage: Eukaryota > Viridiplantae > Streptophyta > Magnoliopsida > Malpighiales > Passifloraceae > Passiflora > Passiflora organensis. The sequence continues at coordinate 3,342,977 of JAEPBF010000103.1, forward strand.
AATTTTGGCTTTATGCCTATTATCTAGTGCTTAGTTTTTATGGATTTTATTGGCATGTGGTCTATGATGATTGATTGGATTTTGGTTGATTGATTTTGAGGGTGATGCAATATAGATTTACCCTACCTCTAATTTAATTCCACTATAATATTTTTACTGTTTTGCTTTACTGGCCTTACGGGAGTCTGAGGGTGGTATTGTAATAGTTACTCTTAGTGTTCCAAGACGGAGTTGTTCACCTCTGGAGTAGGGTATGGGGCATGATAGGGCTTGAGCTCATATTCCAAGACAAATTATAAGAATATGGTTGGATTTGGATATTTTAGATGGAAAATTCTATTTCGGAAATTTTTTTAAAATTATTGAGGAATTTTTGTTATTCATATAATCGATGATTGAGAAATAAAATGCTGAATTTCATTAATGATTTTGGTATCTGAGACCATAGACATGTCTATTAGAGGTTTATAATGATGTGCGAAGTTTTTGGAAATTTTTTGAAACCTAATTTGATTTATTTTGATTTTTTCAAGATATATCATAAGGTATTTGATTATTTAATAAATTATAAAGTTATAAAAAATAATTTTCTGGTATTATTAATAATATTATTCATAAGGATTCTATAGAAATTTTCTAGGTACTTTTCGAAGTGATATTGGATTTATTATGAATTTTTAATGATTTATTGAATTAATAATAATATTTACTTTTATTTTATTATTAATATTTAATATATATTAATATTATATTGTTTAAAGCCAAAACATTAGGTTATCACATTGTTTTGATCGAGAGTGATCAAAATGTGAGACTAACCGTCATTTTAGCCAATCTCGCGTTGTTGGGTCGTTTCAAACGAAACAACATTGTTTGGGAAAGGACCCAAAATGACATCATTTCACCACGAGATTGGCTGTCGTTTAGGGCTTTCTTGGTTTTTGCTAGTTGCCGGTGCTGTAAAAAGATAAGTGTCCCGTTACGTGTCCCTCTATCACAATGTGTGTTGACCTCAAAAATCTTCCCAAACTCTTCCTCTCGGATTTTCGACTTTGCCTAAGTACTTTTCGTGGTGTTTCCAGTGACCCTATAGCTGGTTTTGGGTAAGAATTGAACACGAAATCTGAATGCTTCTCCTCTAGAGATCTACCATTTTAGTCAATTAAATTAGTGATTTTCGTGTTGTTGAGTTTGTATTGATGTTAGGTTTGTGATGGGTTGTAGATTTGTGAGTTTATATGAGTGTTTTGAGTTATGCACCTTTTGAAAATTAGGGTTTGTAGGCTATGCAGTTTGGCTTGAGATTGAAGATGACCTAGTCAAATGACGGGTCGTCTGCTCCAGCCAAATTATGACACATCATTGGTAGTAGATTCAAATGACTCATCATTTGTAGGTCTAGGTGCCAAGTCATTCATTGGCTAGGGTAAACAAGCTTGGCTCGAGCCTAAAGCTCAGACGAGGCCTGGCACGTCCAGAAGTGAGTAGATGTCACCCTCAGGCAGGTTCGTTGGTAGGTGTTGCAGCACCTGCTGCTGCCACGTGGTGTGTTCTCTGCAGTCAGATTATTATTTAATTTATATATTAATTCCAAATAGCCAAAAATTATATAAAAATCTGGAAAAATAGCAAAAAAAAAAAACTAAACTTAATTTAGAGTCTACTGGTACATTTTTTAGGATTTGAAGTTAATTTGATTTATGAAATAAATGATATACATTTTGAGAAAATAGGGAAAAATTGGAAAAATTGGAAAATTTTCCCATTTGATTTTAAGTTTTGTCTAGGACCTTAATTCCTTAGGTTGAGGGTTTGAAAGTATTCTGTTATGTATTTGTAACCCTCTAGTAGTGTTTAGTAAGGAATTTAGATATGAGTTATGTATAGGTGGATACCTACTGATGCAGGACCTTGAAGAATCAATCTAGAATGCAACTGATAACAAGACAAACTTAAAAAACTTGTGAGTGGATGGACTCTTTTACTTAATTACTAACATCATTATATGAATATGTTTAATAAAGAAATTAAAATGAAATAATAGTATAGAATCTTGCATGTGCTTAAATGCATGAAAATTATTATATGAAATGATGTGTTGCATGCTTGGAAATGTTGTGCTTAATATGATAATATGATGTATAAAGTGTAAAGTGCAAGTGTTGCATCAAGTCGCATCCGAAACCATGAGGTCAATCACGCATTTTCAATAGCATGGGGCAACCTATGCGACTCCTGAGAGATCTCTGGATATGGTAATGTGGCATGGACTTGCCGAGAAAGTTATAAGGAGGGACATGGATTATATAATTGTCAATTGTATGATAGAAATTCTTGGTGTGGAGACCGCATAGGTGGAGCTACCATCACCTGTCACCCCAGCATCGTCAGTGGGATGGATCAAGAGTTATACATGTCCCATCGTGACATACCAAATCATCACAAGTGAGATAATGAGAGAAAAGATGTGAGGTGTCACATGAAGTACCACTGACGAATCTTAGTCCTATTCCCGGGATCTATATGGATTGAGAGATATTGTCAGCCTAGTCACAGTCATGAATGCTTGAAGAGTCTCATTATTGCTGCATGTATTGACTATAACTGTGCTATTTGACTTGTTCATGCTTTGAATATGTGCCAGCTTGTCAGTATGCTTAATGTGTGATTGCATTTGAACTATTATGCATGTGTTTTCCGTTCGCTTACTTGGCAGGCTTCTATCAGATCTTTGGATCTGTTTGACCAGGAGTGAATATGGTTGCTGTTTATCCCTAGACAGACAACTAGTCGAGTCTTAACTCAATACCAGGTCAGGATTTCTTTAAAAGGCTTTAGTATTTTATATACATGATATCATATTCTCCTAGGTTGTGTTCTTAAGTTTTGGCTGTCTCCTTATAAATTGAGAGAATATCAATTAAAGATGTATGTCTATGATTGAATATGGGGTAGCATTTGTTGTCTACTTATAACATGGTGTCTCTTGGATGACACCATTGTCGATAACTAGATCCATTGCTTGCCTTCTTAATTATTTTTTCCATATCCTCTCCGCTATTTATTGTTCTTTTATAGCCTTTTAGGTTTATTATGTGCATTGCTGGATGTGTTAGAAATTTATATAATGGGCCTACAATGATTATCATATAAATTTTCAGGTTTGGGACTGTAACGACCACAATTCCTACCTATTAATATTTGCTCCAATTAAGGTCATTACCGCCGTGAAACCCAAACAAGCCCAAAGACACCTAGAACATATCTGAATCTCACCAGGCTTACTCACTAAGTTTTTGACTTTTAGCATGTTCATTCTACATGTTTAATAACAGTTGGAGCATGATATTAGATAATCATTCTGGTATAATACGGAGTGAGTAAAAACATCAGCGGAAGTCTTTAAATTAAATCACTGGATTCATAACACACAAGTCCCGTAAGGATCCAAATAACCAGCAAGAATTCCTCCAACATAGTTGAAAATAACAAGCAAACGAGGAATCTTAAAATAAACCAGAAAGTAGTCCAATTTTTATTCAAGTTATATGTGCAAGTAATCAAGGAACAGGTATGAAAAAGTGATGCGATATCGCCCCGCCGTACAGCCTTGATCTCACATATTGGTACCACGAGCAGTGAATGTACCTAAGCCTGGAAAAAATGGTGAAAACAACGGAATGAGACTACAAGAATCTCAGTAGGGTCACAACATCATAAGATCAGCAGAAACCATAAACAAAAATCTCCCGAACAACATCTGATCATTCTTATGCAACGAAATGGATTCATGCAATTCAAAGATTCAATCAAAAAGGGTAGGGCCGAATCTAAGATTAAGGGGGACTACAAACACTTCCAAAAAGTATCAGAAGTACACAGGCAGACAGAACTCATCAGATTGTTCTCGGCAGTGAAGAAGAAAAGGTCATCCCCTTACACCTGTGTTGTCTAAGGTTTACTGCACGAAAGGTAATTGGTTAACACACAAGCTAATCAGCAAGCCTATTCATCTTGCCACACAAGGACAAAACATCCCAAGCCACACAAGGACAAGGACATCCCAAACCACACAAGGAAAAGGGCTTCCTAAACCAAACAAGGATAAGGAGTTCCTTCCACACAAGGATCAGGCTTCTGGCCACACAAGGATAGGGCTTCTGGCCACACAAGGATAGAGCTTCTGGCCACACAAGGACAAGACATCCAGCGAGCTCTTGCTGGGATTTGCCACCCATACGACTCCCATACCAGTAAGAACCTCCCCTTTCACTGGGAGCATCAGCGCTTACCCAGAATGGCCACCGAAAAAGGATCCTAACATACAAACATATACAAGCACACACAGGCAAACATAAAGCACAAAGCACAAAACCACAACAGGGTATTCTCAATTCTGTCAGACCACATTCAGCATGTTCAATACACATCACACATGGAAGCTAGGCACTCCTAACCTACCTTAAGAGATTTGGTATAGCCTAGAAATTCCTCAATTCAATCCGCAACTCAAGTATGCATTATTTAATATAAATGCGCATACAGTTTCACAATTATAGGTACCGAAATCAATTAAGCAACCAACGAGGTCTCTGGAGAAACTGATGAGGCATAGATCCTACCTCTCTTGTCTCTGAACAAGAAGCTATATTATATAATTTTCGGCACTAAGAATAGGGCAATAGGGAAAGTTACAATTTCATACTAACAAGTTGTAGGAATTGCGATCTTATGTTAACAAGGAAGGATTAAGGGTTTATAACATGTATAATCAAAAGAAACAAGATCAGAATCCAATTGGTTAATCAATTGATCAAGATAGGCAACAATAGGGCAGTAGGGCAAAGGTAGGGCATACTGATTTCATGTATAGAAAAAATTCAAAGGATGAATTCATGATTGTTCAATATGAATAAGGGTAACAACATCATAGATCAATCAAAGACAGAATTATACAAATCTTAAAACCTAATTCCGCCGCTGATTTTCAACTTATCTTTTGACATAGAAATACGAATGTCTAAACAACAAAAAAAATATAGTTGGAAAGAGGATGAAGAGATCTTTCCAGCAAGCTGTTATTTACAGGAATCCAACAAATGATGAAAGAGTTATGCTACATTGAAGTTCAAGAATATTTTTGCAGTGCTGCCGAGTTTCGACTTATCTTACGAGAAATAAATACTAACCTCCTGATGAAAAATAAAAAATGATTGGAAAGAGGATGAAGAGAGATTTCCAACAAGCTATTATTTGTAGGAATCCGACTAACGATGAAAGAGTTATGCTGGCTTAAAGTTTCAGCGAATTTTGACAGATATAGGGAGGTGTAAGGGTTTTAGACTATACGAGTTTTGTGTGTTTTTTATTAATGATTTTTGTGGGGTTGGCTTCTTATTTATAATGGATGGGTATGGAATTAAGATTACTACTTTAAAGACTTTATTAAAATAAGATAACTACCAGATTTATATTCTGTAATTCCCAAGGTGTTTATGAACAAATTAAGAACCAAATTAAAGGAAATTAATACCAGAAATAGTTATCAAACATTCCTTACCAATTTCGGCCATCACATATCATTTTCTTCAGGAGAAAAATGGTCTTTTTACTTGCACTGGCTTCTGGACTTCTAGGACTCAAAATTCGGGGTCTCACATCCTCCCCTCCTTATAAGAATTTCGTCCTCAAAATTTTAACACAAGTACCTAAACAAATAAGTAAGGAAATTTTGTACGCATAGATTCCTCGGTCTCCCTAGACTGTTCCTCAATTTGGCCATTACGCCAAACAACTCGTACCATTGGCATGCTTCGACTGCAAAACTGTTGAACTGACCAATCTAGTATGGCAATTGGCTGTACAGGATAGGATAGGTCTTCAGCAACTTCGACAGGGGATTCCTCCAGCACATGAGCAGGGTCTTGTACATACTTTCTCAACATTGAAACGTGAAACACGTTATGAATTGTTTCCATATTTTGAGGTAAGGCAAGTTGGTATGCAACAGGGCCGATTCTTTCAACGATGTCATACGGACCAATGTAGCGAGGTGCTAGCTTACCTCGCTGCTGAAAACGAAGGACTCCTTTCCATGGGGTGACCTTCAAAAACACTTTGTCACCTACCGCAAATTCCAGCTCCCTTCGTCGATTGTCGGCGTAGCTTTTCTACCGATCCTGGGCTGTTTTTAGCCATTGTCGGATCAAGTTCAACTGCTTCGTTGCTTGATCAATCAATTCCGGATTATCTAGGCATCTTTCACCTACTTCATTCCAGCAAATGGGAGTCCTGCAACGTCTCTCATATAATGCTTCATAAGGTGTCATACCGATACTTACATGAAAACTATTGTTGTAAGCAAATTCTGCCAACGACAGGCATTGATCCCAACCGGTTTGCTGATCCAACACACTCACTCGTAGCATGTCTTCGAGTGTCTGAATCGTCCTTTCTGATTGACCATCGGTCTGAGGATGAAATGCTGTACTGAAATTCAATTTCGAACCCAGCGAAATTTGGAATTTTTCCCAAAATCGTGAGGTGAAATGAAGGTCATGATCTGAAACGATGGAAACTGGCACACCATGCAATCGAACAATCTCATCTAAGTAATGAACAACCAATTTCTCAGGTGTATCCGTCACACGTATAGGAAGGAAGTGTGATGATTTCGTCAATCGATCCACGATCAACCAAATGGCATCGTATCCTCGCTGTGACCTAGGCAAACCGGCCACAAAATCCATTGTGACATGCTCCCACTTCCATTCTGGAATTGGAAGTGACTGAAGTACTCCAGCGGGTCGTTGATGTTTGATCTTTACTTATGGACATACGAGGCATCGGGCAACAAACTCAACAATGTGGCATTTCATGTTTGACCACCAATACTGCTCTTTCAAATCTCAGTACATCTTAGTGCTTCCGGGATGGATAGCGAACTTCGAACTATGCGCCTTCGATAGAATAAGGTTACGAATATCAATATCTTGTGGAACACATACCCGGTTTCTGAAGACAAGCACTTTGTCATCTCATATTCTGCAATCATGAACTATGGCATCAACACCATCAGAAAGTTGCTTCCGAATTTCAATTAGTTTCGGATCCTCTAATTGCTGATTCCGGATTTCCTCAATCAAGGTAGGTGTGACTTCGATTCGTGCCAATAATGAACCAGAATAATCAGTGCCAAGATGCACACGATTAGTCCTCAAATCCAGCAACATAGGCATGTAATGGGCGCGTATATAGGCCAAAACTGATGGGGAAGGAGGATGAAACTTTCGGCTTAAGGCATCAGCAACAACATTTTCCTTTCCAGGATGATATTCGATGATCAAATCGTAGTCTTTAATCAGCTCTACCCATCTTCGTTGTCTCATATTCAATTCTTTTTGCGTGAGTAGGTACTTCAAGCTTTTATGATAGGTGAAGATTCGGCATGTCTCGGCGTATAAGTATGTCTCAATATTTTCAACGCAAACACCACGGCTGCAAGCTCCAAATCATGTGTAGGATAGTTACTTTCATGTGGTCGTAACTGTCGGGAAACATATGCAATGACTTTCCCGTCTTGCATCAATACGCATTCAAGTCCGGATTTCGACGCATCGCTGTAAACCACATACCCCTTTCCGCAAATAGGTAAAGTAAGGATAGGTGCGGAAACTATCCGGTTTTTCAGTTCTTCGAAACTTCGCTGGCATTTCTCGTTCCACACGAATGGCTCACCCTTGCGCGTCAGTTTTGTCAGTGGTCCGGCAAGCGATGAAAAATTTTCCACAAAACGACGGTAATAACCTGCTAAGCCAAGGAAACTGCGAATTTCAAACACAGTCCGTGGGGATTCCCAAGCAACTACAACTTCAATCTTCTTTGGAACAACTGTCACACCTTGAGCGGAAACAATATGGCCAAGGAAGCCAACTTCGCGTAACCAGAATTCGCATTTGGAGTATTCTGCGAACAATCGTCGATCCTTTAAAACTTTCAGCACAATCCGCAAATGCTTAGCATGCTCCTCTTCCGATTTTGAATATATCAGAATGTCATCAATGAAAACTATCACAAATTTATCCAGGAACTCATGGAACACATGATTCATCAGGTCCATAAACACAGCTGGTGTATTGGTCAAACCGCATGGCATAACCAGAAATTTGTAGTGACCGTATCACGATCTGAATTCAGTCTTTGGAATATCAGCATCACGAACTCGCAATTGATGGTATCCAAATCTGAGATCAATCTTGGAAAATACGGCTTCACCCTGGGGTTGGTCGAACAAATCATCGATGCGTGGCAAAAGGGTACTTGTTTTTCACAGTCACACGATTCAGGTGCCGATAGTCGATGCACAATCGCAGCGAACCGTCTTTCTTTTTCACGAACATGACAGGTGCTCCCCAAGGTGACACACTTAATTGGATGAAACCGCGATCCAACAAATCTTCCAATTGCGTTTTTAGTTCCTTCATTTCCGCAGGAGCCATACGGTACGGAGGAATGGAGATCGGATTTGTATCAGACACTAACTCATTGCCGAATTCCACTTCCCTTACTGGTGGTAGATCGACTATGTCTTCTGGAAATACTTTTAGAAATTCGCGAACCACTGGGATAGAATCCAGATCCAAGGATTCTTTTGAAATATCATGTACGTGCGCGAGGTACGCTGAACATCCTTTGTTGATCAATCGCTTCGCATCAAGCCCAGAAATCATGCAAGTTGGAACAACTCACCTATCACCTTCAAAACAGTACTCAGCACCATCAGGAAATTTAAACCACACACGTTTGATGAAACACTCCATACGGGCTTGATATTTTGCCAGACAGTCCATGCCTAAGATCACATCCAGTTCTCAGATGTCTAATGGAATCAGATCCACTTCAAGTACATTCGGACCCATACGTACCGCACAGCCGATGTAGACTAGATTGCAAATTAGTTGCTCTCCCAATGGATTTAGAACCGCAATAGGAGGAGTCAAGGGAGATAGAGGCCGATCCGTGCTAAGTGCTATCCTTGGACTTACAAATGATCTATTTGCTTCGGGATCTAATAATACTTTTTCATTTTGAGAAAAGACTGAAATAGTACCTGTCACCACATTAGGACTAGCCTCGGCATCAGTTAGGGTGAAGAGCCTTGTTGGTCTTGGTTGCGCCTTGCTTGTGGATCCGTTGGGTGGTCCTCCTGGTGTGCGTGTTGGTGGTCTGGCGAGGTTGGCATTCCCACCTCAGCCTGCATTTGGTACACCTGTGATTCGCCTTGGTTTCAGGCATTCCCTCTGAATATGTCCCATCTCGCCACAGTTGTAACATCAATGTTGCTGTGAATTCCATGAAGATCCATTGGAATTTGAACCAGAAAAGTTCTTCTTGTTGGTATTTCCATTGTCATTAATTTTCAGAGGATAGGACCTTAAAGGATAGGATCCCATTCGTCGATTGAACTTCGAATCTCACCTATAGGATCCGCCACTAGTGACTGCGAATGGCTTCTTGGTTTGCACGATCCTTTCGGCTTTGATTGCGGCAATGATTAGTTCTTGCAAATTCTGCACTGGTGTCGTACCTACAATAGTTTTGAGTTCGGTACTCAACCCATCCTGAAATCGTCTCGCAAGCTGGTACGGTGTACGATCTTCTTTTGGTGAAAATCGGGACAACTCCCTTAACACTTTCTCATATTCCAGCACTGAACGGTTGCCTTGTTCAAGTTTGTAAAAAGCTTGTCGCTGCTCGCTTTTATGGAACCTCGTATAAAATCTTTCGTCGAATTCGTACCGAAATTCTTCCTAGGTTGGCAAATGATCGTCGAATCGCAAGCTAACAGATGTCCACCATGGCAACTTTGTCATCATCCGAGATACGTAAGAACAAGGATACACGGCATAAGGTGTCTATCCACTCACGAGCGGCAGCAGCTCCTGCTGAACCATTGAAATCTTTACATCCCAATTGTCGAGCTTCCTTCAACAATTTTGTAATCATGACGGGAAGTCTCTCGGCTTCCTTAGGATGTGCCGGCTGTACAGGTTCAAGTGGAGGAATAGGTTCTTCCACTGGTGCAGGTGCAGGTGCAGGAGCATTCTGAAATAACGCCTCCATACGCTGCTGATTTGCAGCAATTCCTTGTAATACGTTTAATATTCGTGCCATCACAGGATCGATGACTGGTGCAGCTGGTGGCTCAAGTTGATTTTCGGGCTCAGCTTGCCCTTGCTGCTCAATTTGTGCATTCGGCTCCTATTGCTCAACAGGTTGTTGTTCGGCCTGAATCCCATTCCCACCCCGTCGATCCCTCGTAGTGTTCAACCTTTCCATACTACTTAAGCATACGATTGTTACTTACACATAACTAAATATGATACTAGGAAAAGAAGTGGTACTTGGTGGAGAGGTGTGCATCGGAAGATACGCATATGCTGGAAAGCAACATACAAATTTTTGGAAATCACATGCACACATGCAAAGGTATTCTTGGCAATTACATCAACACTCATATATACTCTTGGAAATCATCATCAAACATCAAGCAAGCATGGATTCACACAACATCCATATTCGGCAATACACACCAGCAATCACATACATATACATTCAGCAATATAGGAGTCAAATAAGGACACTCGACTGTATGCATAAATCAACACACACATTCTCAGCATTGATAAGAAACACAGCAAACACTCACCGAAACATATCATGGCATACCAGGAATAAGAACATACACGAACAACATCACATCAGATTATCATTCACATCATTTAAATCTTACCAATCAATCCCATTTTAGCATTAGTTCACTTTCGGTACTAGCCCCTAAGTGAGTGAGTGTGTGCACATGTCCTTTCCTATAAACACCAAAATCAACAAAATAGTTAGTATATAACAAATTATTTTTCCTAAACCATGCTCCGCTACCAAACCTGTAACGACCCCAATTTTTACCTATTAATATTTGCTCCGATTAAGGTCATTACCGTCGTGAAACCCAAAAAAGCCCAAAGACACCTATGACCTATTTGAATTTCACCAGGTTTACTCACTAAATTTTCAACTTTTAGCATGTTCATTCTACATGTTTAATAACAGTTGGAGCATGATATTGGACAATCATTCTAGTTTCATACGGAGTGAGTAAAAGCATTAGCGGAAGTCTTTAAATTAAATCACTGGATTCATAACACACAAGTCCCGTAATAATCCAAATAACTAGCAAGAATTCTTCCAACATAGTCGAAAATAACAAGAAAAGGAGGAATCTTAAAATAAACCAGAAAGTAGTCCAATTTTTATTCAAGTTATATGCGCAAGTAATCAAGGAACAGGTATGCAAAAGTGATGCTATATCGCCCCGCCGTACAGCCTTGATCTCACACACTGGTACCACGAGCAGTGAATGTACCTAAGCCTGGAAAAAATGGTGAAAACAACGGAATGAGATTGCAAGAATCTCAGTAAGGTCACAACATCATAAGATCTGCAGAAACCATAAACACAAATCTCCCGAACAACATTTGATCATTCCTATGCAACTAAAGGGATTCATGCAATTCAAAGATTCAATCAAAAAGGGTAGGGCCGAATCTAAGGCTGAGGGGGACTACAAACACTTCTGTAAAGTATCAGAAGTATACAAGCAGGCAGAACTCATCAGATTGTTCTCTGCAATGAAGAAAAGGTCATCCCCTTCCACCTGTGTTATGCAAGGCTTACTGCACGAAAGGTAATTGGTTAACACACAAGCTAATCAGCAAGCCTATTCATCTTGCCACACAAGGACAAGGGCATCCCAAACCACAGAAGGATATGGGCTTTCCAAACCACACAAGGATAAGGGATTCCTGCCACACAAGGACCAGACATTTAGCGAGCGCTTGCTGGGATTTTCCACCCATACGACTTCCATACCAGTAAGAACCTCCCCTTTCACTAGGAGCATCAACGTTTACCCTGAATGGCCACAGGAAAAGGATCCTGACACACAAATACGTACAAGCACAAAGCACAAAACCACAACAAGGTATTCTCAATTCTGTCATATCACATTCAACATGTTCAATACACATCACACTTGGAAGCTAGGCACTCCTAACCTACCTTAAGGGATTCGGTATAGCCTAGAAATTCCTCAATTCAATCCGCAACTCAAGTATGCATTATTTAATATGAATGCGCATACAGTTTCACAATCATAGGTACCGAAATCAATTAAGCAACCAACGAGGTCTCTGGAGAAACCGATGAGGCATAGATCCTACCTCTCTTGTCTCTGAACAAGAAGCTATTCCTTTTCCCTTACTAGATACTTCCGAACCACCTAAGACATCATTAGGCAAAGACAAAACCATACTAAGTATGCATATCCAATATCCAATTAAATACCTTATTTCCTTACCAATTCCACTCACCAAACCTATCATAAACCAGTGATCAGATGCCGCAGGTACCTTCCCCTTGGATGTGTGATGTGATAGCCAAGAACTTAACAAGAAACAACCTGAATTACCATCCCTAATTATCATACAAATTTTGGCACTAATAATTAGGCAATAGGGCAAGTTGCGATTTCATGCTAACAAGTTGTAGGAGTTGCGATCTCATGTTAACAAGGAAGGATTAAGGGTTTATAACATATATAATCAAAAGAAACAAGATCAGAATCCAATAGGTTAATCAATTGATCAAGATAGGCAACAATAGGGCAGTAGGGCAAAGGTAAGGTATACTGATTTCATGTATAGAAAACATTAAAAGGATGAATTCATGATTGTTCACTATTAATGGATTCGAAACAATCATATGAATAAAGGCAACAACTTCAGAGATTAATCAAAGACAGAATTATACAAATCTTAAAACCTAATTCCGCCGCCGATTTTCAACTTATCTTTTGAAAAGGAAATAAAAAATTCAAAACAACAAAACAAATATGGTTGAAAATAGAATGAAGAGAGCTTTCCAACAAGCTATTATTTTCAGGAATCCGACAAACGATGAAAGAGTTATGCTATATTGAAGTTCAAGAAGATTTTGGCAGTTCCGCCGAGTTTCCACTTATCTTACGAGAAAGAAATGCTAACCTCCTGTAAAAAAACCATATATTTTTGGAAAGAGGATGAAGAGAGCTTTCCAACAAGCTATTATTGACAGGAATCTGACAAACGATGAGAGAGTTATGCTGGTTTAAAGTTTCAGCGAATTTTGGCAAATATAGAGAGGTGTAAGGGTTTAGACTATACGAGTTTGTGTATTTTCTATGAATGATTTTTGTGGGGTTGGCTTCCTATTTATAGTGGATGGGTATGGAATTAAGATTACTACTTTAAAGACTTTATTAAAGTAAGATAGCTACCAGATTTAAATTTTGTAATCATCCCCTTTTAATTTTAGAGATTTTAATTCCCAAGGTGTTTATTAACAAATTAAGAACCAAATTAAAGGGAATTAATACCAGAAATAATTACCAATCACACATCCTTTTCTTCAGGGGAAAAATAGTCTTTTCACCTGCACTGGCTTCTGGACTTCTAGGACTCAAAATTCGAGGTCTCACAGGGACGTAACAAAAAAGAGTACCAAAAAAGTCCAACACGTGACCCGCCCGCTACTAATCTCGGTTTATCGACGTCAATGCACTGAATACCCACCAGTGATTAGAATGAATTATAAAACCATCTTAGACAGGTCAAATTCAATAAAAATCTCACTGTGTCAAAAATAGATAAATAACCAACAGAGACAACCATATGCCTCAAAAATAAATACATTCTCATGCACAAGATCAATATCTACATCTCTATACCATAATAGTACCAACATACTTGGAAATAAATCTCAATCATAAAACCAATCATTTCTCAATTATAAATTGGTCAAAATACCAAACATGATTCACTATTTATTTCTTTGAAAATTTATAAGTCTCAATCATGTATTTATAAAATCAAATCAAGTATGCATTTAAATTGCCAAAATAACATTGTTCCACTTAAGTCATTAGGAACCATGCTAAAACGGAGTCATTTTGAACTTCCTCAAAAAGACATCGTTTAGCTTAAGGAATAAAATATTATTTATTTAATTTTAATTAATAAATTAATTACAAAAAATACCAGTAAACTTTGAAAAATTATAGTAAATAGAATATAAGTCCAAAAATTTTGAAAATTTTTCCGAAAATCCAGAAAAATCATATCTTTCCAAAGAACTATGATTTATATTTTTTATGAACAAAATATATTTAATTAAAAATAAAATATTATCTAGAATAATATAAAAATTATACTTTAAAATCATAAAAAATCATACCGTATCATATATTCCCTTAAAACATGTCTAAAATATTTTCAAACAACAACACCACACAAAAGTTCCATTCAACTTGTAATACACAAAACTATCCTTTATCGTAAAACAAAAAGACACACCCATATGCTTACACGTGGTAATAAAAAATTAAGAGTTTATATCCTATCCACTAAGGAAAAGTTTCGTCCTGAAACTTTTCTCTGAGCAAAAAAACAAAAAAAATAACAATAATATCATCAAACGCAACAATAACATAATCACAGAGAAAAAACAAGAATATACTCAAAGAGAAACATAAAACTCCTAAGTCTCCTCCTCCAACTGAGGTCCTAAAAAACACACTAACCATAGGCACAATCTTGGTCCACAAGACCCTCTCAGATTAATCCATGAGAGACACAAGCTGAGTAGGATAAGACAAATCCTCATCTATCTCCGTAAGAGGCATCTCAAACATATGGTTGGGATCTGAAATGTTCCTCCCAAGAAGGTTTTTTCCTTGAAAGGCCATCTTTGCCACAAGCATGATATATACCACGCCTGTTATTCTACGGTGTCTGATGATTCTGCTGATTCTCATGCCCCTAAGGTGCGTATGACAAATCAAGATCATTTTTTCTTTGGTCATACTGTTAATTTCATGCCTCCTCTGCGGATGGATATAATCATTATAAGCATTAACTAGCTGGAGGTCTCTGACGGGCATCAATAGACAATTTTCATTAGGATGATCTGCTTCATTATAGTATCTATACATCCTCACCTACGGATTATTATTAGTTAATTTTTTTTTATGAAAGAAGTTATTTCAGATATCTGATACTTTAGTTCTGCCACAATTTCCATCACAAGTTGTGATGGATCATCTTTATTATCGGTAAATTGCTGAGTATCTGTTTGTTAATTCCGCAATAACTTCACAAGCTTGTCGATAATTAAGATCTATAATGGATCCTCTATATTGAGAATTCAGCATCAGTTTATCTACTTTTTTTATTCCTATGCAAAACTATTGGATAGTTTCCTATTAGAAAACTCATGCATAGGAAAAGCCAAACATAGCTCCCAATATTCATGAAAAGATTCATTCTTGTGCTGTCTAACACCAGATCTATTCTTGCAAATGTTTGATGCATAGGTCTCGAGAAAGAACTTATTCAAGAAAGCATCTACTAGCTCCTCCCAAGTATTTATAGACCTTTGTGGATAATTTTGCAATAATGTTTTAGCCCCATCCTTCAAAGTAAACTGAAAAACAAGGATAATGCTATCAAAATTTTTGTGGATTCATTGCAATTACTTTAAGATGTAACTAAACAAATTATATAAAAAATGAGTAAACTCTAGATTACAGATTATATAAAGGGTTTGTAAGTTATATTGTATGAGAATGCACTATGATGTTAGGCTAAATTAATCATATAGAGAGAGAAGGTTCTCTAAATTGTGGATTAAATTGTGGTGCTGAGATGAAAAAGAATATATTGACATGAGAGAGATAAGCATATGTATGGAGCATCAAGCGGATTGACATAGAAAGCTTAGAACTCTTAAGGAAATACAGAAATCCAAGCGATAAGTTAAGAGTGTGAAAACACCTGAAGGATTCATGTAGAATGAATCAAGTTTGATAGTTTCAGAAGTGATATACTCCAGTCATTATAACTGATAGGTCGTTAGAACATAAATATGTGGATTTATGATATGGAGTTGTATCATGAAAATTTTGGCATGCTAAGTGCATGACTTGAGTCAGATTTGACAAGTCTATCATCTGGCAATCTTTAGTGAGACTTCAGAATGATGCTCGAGACTAATAGATATGTTGAGTTACATGGTACTGAGATGGAGAGGAATAAAAGAAATCTGCATGATAGATATATAAAACAAAATATAAGATAGTTAACGAGGAATAAGTGTATGAAGTTACAACTACCAAGGAGGATTTGTGCATTGATACATTGATATGAGAATATACGAAAATTCCAAGTAAAGTATGACTAAGGAATGTATGACGAGAAGAAGGGATAAAGTTCCACTATAGTGGAACCTAGTGGGATGGCGAGGACTATATTGTATGAAAAACACAAATGATAAAAATTAGTACTCCTAACTCGTCAAGGAACTATAAAATGAATGAAACCTGAGTGACCCATAAAATATGTGTACTATTGAACTACTAACCATGATACGGTATTTGTGAGCCTCAGTAATGACAATAAATGAATAAAAATATCTATTGGAATTATGTGTAGTAGTTGAGGTGAGAAAAATCACTTAATACATGGGAAACTATTGAGTTGTGATCATGGAAAGATGGTTATGATTACTCAGTGAACTTGTGTGATACAAGTAATGTAAAACAAATATAAACTGATATTATGACTAATGAAGTTAAAATAGCAAGGGAAATTGGGTATATGAAACTACAAATTATGAATTTTATGTTATATGAATAGTCAGAGAAATGAGTATGGAAATGCTCATATATAGTATTGATGATTGATTAGAGGAATTCTTATTGATATCGAAGATGCAAAGGATGCAAAATGATATTGCATTATTTAGATGAGATTGTTTTGATGTATGTCTACCCCCAACACAAGAATGACTTTGTTAATAAGTAAGTTTCAGAGACGAAATTTTTTATAAGGTGGGTAGGATGTGAGGTTTCATACCTTAGAGGGTTGGGCCCTAAGCTCAATAACCCAATAAATAGTAAATTGGTGAGCCCATAATCCATGGCCCAGGGATATGAGGATGTATATATACAATTAGAACAGTTAAGTATGGATAATGAATCGACAAAGATAGAAATTAGTTGTTATCAGGCTATGAAGTAAGCACGCGGCTCGAAAGAAATTGATTTAGATATCGTATTCATGCTCCTTCCTATTGAGTTACTTGGACTCACATGTGTGTTTCCTGGCTTTTGACGCCTTCGATAGGGCCTTGGGCGGTGTATTTTTTGAAATTCGGTATTTGGAGGTAATTTCATCTTTTTACACCCAGATACCCGTCAACCTTGTAATTCGAGTCTCCTGATGACTAAGACCCTTGAGTCTATTCTCTAAGACTCATAAGGGAATAATCTACACTATAAGAAATGAATGTGATTTATTAAATTCTTTGGCAAAATAATTACGTGATAATTAAGGAATCATATACATAGAGTTATGTATATATATAATATAAAAATAAAAGAGATGAGATAAAAGAGTAATTTTGGTGGTTTAAGACCGTGGATAGGTCCCTAGATAGGATATTAATGTTTATAAATTTTTGGAAAATTTTTGGAAGGATAATTACAAATATTAGTCTTTTTCTAAAAAATATCCCATGATATTATAATTTTTAATTAATTAATTATATATATATATATATATATATAATTTTTCAATTTATTTAAACTCTACTGTTCATAAAGAGTCTATAATATTTTTTAGAGTATTTTTCTGATTTATATACTAATTTTCGTGAATTATTAAATATTTAAGTAAATTAAAAAGAAATAATAATTATATTATTATTATTATATTAGAAAAATTTTAAAAAAAGTTCAAAATGCAGGCTATCCCATCGTTTTGACCAAAGTCTTCAACATCCTACCATTTTGATGACCTTGGCTGAAACCAAGCTACGTCATCCCACTTGGAATGACGTCGTTTCACCAAAAGGTGAAAGGATGCCGTTTCACTGTCGAAAAGGTTCCTATCCAGTGATCCTCTGACTGAAACAAATTATATCGATCTCAATCCGTGTCCCCTTCCATGTAAATTGTTCTCCTCATTCCCATGAATTCATCCGTGAGTTTTCTGAACAATTTTGTTCTTCTTCCACTAAGTAATCTAGCTTCTTTCTCATCTGAAAAGGTGAGATATCTCTCCTTAAATTCGTGAGGTTTCAGTGAGTATGATAGCTTGAAATCGGTATGACTAAGATTGGGGTAGGTAGGGCTTTAGTGTAAGATGGTTTTTGTGTGGGTTAGGGCTGTATTTGACAGAAACGAGGTTTGGAGAAAATTCTGGTATCTTCAATTTGTAGGAATTATGAGAGGAAAAAGACGACTGCGAATGACACGTCATCCGTAGGTTGTCTATGCGACATGTTATTCAAGGAGGAGATGAACGACATGTCATTGGCTGGAACATGTCGTGTGTTATTAGTTTGGTAAGTTGATTAAAACATGGTTTGGGCTCGAGTCTGGGTTGAATCTGGTTAGCACATGGCTGCATCACGGAGTGACACATATCATGTTGACTTTGAATAAAAAATAAAAATGGCAAAAAATGACTTAAAATCAGAAAAAAATAAAAATAAATTGAGTAAAAATACAGAAAAAATCTAGAAATAGGCAAAATTATGAGTAGTGATGATTTAAATTTTGAATAATTTTAATGTATTTTGATATGTATAAAAATTTGTAAAAATTTCTGACAATTATGAAAAAATACGAAAAAGTATCTGGATTAAATCCAAGGGTGATCAGGGAGCTTCTAGAACAATTTTTAGGGCATAGAAATGTATAAGATGATGCTATTAAGACTCGTATGATAATATTAAGTATTGGACTGTGATTATATGTGTAGGTGTGCAATAAAAGGATCAGAAATTTGGAACGAATACGGATCTAATGAGAAACAGAATCAAAACTATAAAACTATGAGTGGACGATTTTAAATTACTAGGAGAAGAAAGGTTGGCTTTGCCCCAAATCACAGACTCTCTAAATGTGTATGATTTACAAGGTACGATCAAGGATTTAGGTTTGCACTTTTGGACTAGTTGCATATGACATTTTGTGTGTGTATGTAGTGAAAATTGGGATCCCTTACAATATTGATAAATAAATCAAGATTTTTGATTCACTTCTTTGCTGGATGTAAACTCTGAAAATTTTTTGTGTGTCAACTCATTCTAGCATGTTTTCTTGGTCTTGGGATTGCTTTCCAAGGCACATCATATATTTAAAAGATTAATAAAGTTTAAGTAAGTTTTGTTCTCGCCTTGTATAGTTACTGTATATTTTTATGATGACCATCTAAGTTTGTATAGTAGCTATACGATGGTTGTTATGCCTTAAATTCTAGGGAGTGACAAGATAAAAGATAAATTATATGCTCCTAGTCTATCTAGATCTCTCTAGTCTGCTTAAATATTGGTGTTCTTAAAGTCCGATAATTCCAGAGGTCATGAGATAAAGCATGATAAAACTTCTAAGACCAAAAGATAAGATCTCAGTTATATGGGAGGGCATGAAACATTATAGATTAAGCTAAAATCCTACAAATATCTTGCACCTATAATTTTGGATTAGATGATAAAAAAGATAGATAAATCAATCAAAAAATATTTCTTTTATCATAATTTAAACTGATAATTATCAACAATATCAGCACAAATATTGTATTATCATTTAGTTTCGTTGCATTTTCTTGTAGATGGTGTAGTGATTCACAATAATGGCAAGGACATTGCAATTAGTGAGACGTCTTGACAAGAGATAATAGTCTAAGATTCATTTCATACATGAATTTATTTTGTTTTCGTAGTTAAAGTACGGTTACTGTATGGTCTGAAGTGGAGGTTACTATGAGTATTGATGTGTTAGTTGGCATGCAAAGAAATACATACGTGTAGCATGTTAATTATGCATGAAATTTGTATTTTGGAAACTATATGCATGCTTTGATTGTGTACGAAATGCATGGTGAGAATGTGATATGATGAGACTTGATGTACATGCCCTGATCCTACGTTAGATTGGATTATGTGATGGAAATGTGGTTGGTTGAGTTAAATCTTGTATAGGTTACATGTACAAGTGGTATTGTGAGGTTTTGAGGGTGCTTGTGTGAGAATTGAGAGTGTGAGGGTGTGGAGAAGTGAGCTCAGAGGTCTGGTTGCAGATCTCCAACCAATCGAGCCAAGAAGGCACGACTAATCGGTGTTGCAAATTTTTCCTTGGCGGTGGACTGCTCTGGCAGGCAACTGGTCATTCTGAGAGAGGATGGTCGGTCAGGCATGTAACACGATTAGTTATTTTGAGAAAACCTAGAAACCAATAAGTTTGGCCATTATTCGACGGGATTGCCATTATCTGATGAGAGAAATTCAGACACCGATGAGGTGAGGTGGCAATCAATCAGGCAACTTGTGCACAAGCAGTCGGAGAAATTCCAGGGTAATATTCTTCCAAATTTCCCTGCAACAACTGAATAATTGGCAGTCAATATCTATTTGATTGGTCAAGTAGTTAAATGTTGGACGATCAGTTGTGTGAGATACATGATCGGTCAGATAACATTGTATTTACTCTTAGTCCCAATCACTTGTTTATATAAACGATTGGGTAACATTGTATCTATTCTCGAAAGTATTTCCTCTTCCGAAAACCTATCCCGAGTGATCTTACCCCTTCCTTGACTTGTGTGTGTGTTTGAGGAGGTGAGGATTATGCATTGCAGTATATTACATTACATTGATTTATTTATGCATTTTGGGACTTTAGCTATAAGCATGGAAATTGTATACATGTGATTCCTAGGATGATACCAGAATTGATGAATAACGTTTGAAAAATATGGAGGTAAGTGAATGAGTATCCTTAGATAGAAAGATAGTTCCTTGCTAAGGAGTATACAATGTTACTTGCCTGATATATGTATTGTGTGAGCAAGCTTATACATTATATGCCTTTAGTCTTTTCATGTTGTGCATGTATGGGACTTGTGTAATAGTAGGGTTTTTCAAGTTTTCTTGAGGACAATACTAGTGGCAGGGGATTATACTCGTATAAAGTATTTTTAAACTTGAGACGCAACGTATACACACCTAAGCATGAGATAAGCATGTGTGCATGATGATGCATTGCTTGTGAGATTGCATTTGGACATGCTACACATTGTGGACTATTATAGATGGCTTAAATTTGTTGTATTGAGATACTATGATATATTTGGTATATATGATATTACTGTATGTGTTTAGATGCATAGATAGTTGCATGTGTAATGCAAAGGTATGTTATTTTGCATTAAATATTTTATTATTGCTTTTATATTATACCTTCGGTCTCCTAGGATTCTGTATGATATCTCAACTCCCATTAAGATCCCTATGTTCTCATCCCCTCTTGTTATTGATTCTTCAAGTGTTATCTACTAGTTGTGAGTGTGAGATCCCAGAAAATTCCGAGGTGTTTGGGTCTAAAAGCCCAATTGAGAATCGATGAGATAACTAGCCCTTAGCCCATATATATGAATGGATGATGGATTCGTAATTTGATTTTCATAATTTAGTGGATAAAATGTAATTTTTAGAGAATTTTTATAATTAATAAGAATTACTGTTATTATTCGATTGATGAACAAAACATGAAATAGTGCGTGTATTAATATTTTTTTATATTTAGGGCTATGGAGTTCATTGATGATTTATAATGGTTAGTGAATTTTATAAGAATTTTCGGAATCCTAATGTGATTTATTATGAATTTTTCTATAATATATTATGAGATATTTGAATTTTAGAAAATTATGAGGGTGCGAAAATATTAATTTGATGGTACTGATGGATAACTAGAAAAAAGAGGTGAGGAGTCATATGAAGTGCCACTGACGAATCTCAGTCCATTCTTGGGGACTATGTGGATTGAGAGTTATTGTCAACCCAGTGACAATCATGGTTGTTTGAACTGTTTTGATACTGCTGCATACTTTGAAAATGATTGTGTATACTGACTTGACCATGCATTGAATGTGTGCCAGCTTGTCAGTCAATGTGTTGCATAAATGTGTGTAAAATATTATACTTGTTTCCCATCTACTCAACTGACAGATTTTTGCCAGATCTTTGGATCTGTATTTGATCAGGAATGGAAGGATAGATACGACCGCGAACTTCATCCCAGACGGACAGTCAGCGTATTGAGAACTAGCATAACGTCATGTTAGGATTCCTATTATGGACCCCAGTATCTTATGTACATGCCCTAGGCTGTTTCGTTATATCATAAATGACTTGTGTAATTGAGAATACATTAAGTCAAACAAGAATTCTATGTTTTACTGTAGTGTCCTAGGCGTATGAAGTCATAACATAATCCGATGTTTTTAGGACAACACCATTGATTATAACTAAATCTGTTGTTTCATTTCTAATTATTCTTATTATGCCTTCTCTGCTATATATTGGTTCCTTCTAGCCTTATAGGTTTACTATGTGCATTACCGGATGTGATAGTAGTGTATATAGTGGGTCTACGGTGGTTGTCGTGCCAAAAAATTTTGGGTCTGGGGGCATGACAACTCCATGTGGTAGCGGAGTGTCATTTTGTTTCATTTAGATACCAAAATCAATTCTAAATAAGGTTTCCTTACGTCTCTTATAGTTCATGTAAGTATACATATCATCCTCGAAAATTTTGCCAACCCATTTTTCCTTAGGCTTTATTATACCATGAGTACACCTTAGTGCCCTTGTCATTAGTGTCGTCTGAAGCTGACTCATCATTGATATCATTAGTATCTATGATTATAAGTGTGTATTGAAAGTTAGAAACAATGTCACTCAATACTCACCTTAGTCAGTAAGAAATTCATTGATGGAGACATATGTCCTTTTGATCAGTAAATTGTCTGACTTTGGGTCTGCATATCTAGATCCCTATACGATTGATTATAAAATGATATCGTTGTCTCAAAATTTTCTACTTGAGAAGTAGTCATTTGAAATCATTTTTATGACATAAATTTCTTGACACCTTGATTTAAGTCTGTTTGATAACTGTTAAGATTTTTTAGTCAAGGGAGCTATTTGAGGATAAATAATTTTAATTTTTCCTCAATATTAAGTTGCATTTATTAGCATGACTTATGCAACCCTTTAACTATACTATGTAAATACAATAACTAAGCCAGATGAAGTATTCTAACCACTAAAAGAGGAAAGAAATGCAAAATCTTTGAGTATGCCTACCATCAAAAAAGAAACAAACCTATATTATTGAAATTTTCTTGTGTGTTAGTCTAGAAAGAGGAATCATATGCATATTATACTAATCATTGATTGCAGATAAGATTGTCTGGAAGGAGCCGCGAGTGTTTGAGTGGTTTTAAATTTGAAATTTACAAAAAAATAATGGTATAAAGGTTGTGGTAATGGCACGAATGTCATTAGTTGGATTAGGCAAGAGGAAGGACTACCTCGAACCTAAGAAGTAAGTATGATAGGTAACGAAGAATGTTGTAAAAGGAGTAGAACTACTTATCATATGTGATTGATGTTTTGAGGTAATTATATTACTATTTTAGGTTATTTGGATGTTGTTAGCTTATCGAAAATAAGGAATTAAACTGTTATAGGTATCTCTTGTACTTTATCCTTGAAACACCTATAGGCATTACAAGATTATTTATTTGACACTGAGGAATCGAATTAGGTTTTGGAGGTTCAGTGAAGGCCAATTCTTTATTGGTTGTCATTAACTTGATTTTGGTGTGTTAACATCAAATCTATTAACAGAGCCTAAAAATTTTCAAAAGAGAAACATCCCATGAGTCGAGATATTTTCTCGTACCCGACTATGTTTGATTACCAATATTCTCCTTCACGGAGTATTTCTTTGATTCGAGTACTCCATTTATGCTTGTGTTAACAAAATTATGTTATATAGGTATTTAGATTATATTGTGATTGAATCAACGCAAGGCAACAAATAGCTTGAGGTGTGCACCTTACTTCGTGTTTTGGGATAACTGAGATTGCCTTATGTTATTATTGTGCTTGCTTGAATGATTCAGGGCTATTAAAGAAGAATTACAACAAACTTAGTCCGATATATTATGGACTTAAGAGATTCATTTTTTCTAAGTTGCTAAGAGATAAGGTTAAAAGCAAATAGTGCAGCAGAAACAATATAGATTTAACTTGAAGTTATAAGCTTGATATGTGGATATCGATACTCGTTGTTATATACGACCTTAATTGTGATGAAATTTTTTTTGTTATTGAGATAAATGATGAAGTGATTATGGCGAGATGTCATGATTAAACTTAAGATTACAATTATTGTGAAGTTGTTCTTGATTATAAATGTTAAATTGATTCACTTAAATTTGATTATTAGAACAATAGTGTTAAACATATATATGAGAATTGATATTGTATGTTGAGATTGTGGTTGGAATTTTAAGGATAAACTTGGTTATGTTTGATAGTAATGATGGAAGAAATGAAAAGGGTATGCTATGTATAGCTTGTAAGTGATATAAATGTGGAATATAACTTGATAAGTTGGAATGTATCAAGTTGTTGGATTCTTTATTGGTATTCTAGATGATGAGAATAGTATTCAATAGTCATATTATTGAAAGGGATTCAATGTGATATGTTCTAGATTATTGGTAAGAATAAGATCGAATGAGACTCTTACAAGTCTACATATGGAATAACTATCTTATGTATTTGAAGTTATTATGCATTATAAGTCATATTGTGATCATAAGATGAGAAAGGAAATTTTGTGATGATAGGGTATATCATCTTGGTAGAAAGAAAAAAATGCGATTGGTTATCTCATTCTAAGTCATGCTTTGTGATGAGGTAAACAACTACTTAGTACGAAGTAATCTTAGTATAAGCAAGTTTTGAGGACAAAATTTTCTATAAGGAGGGTAAGATGTGAGACCCCAGAAAATTTTGAGGTTCATGGGTCTGAAAGCAAAGTTGGGAATTGATGAGATTAGTGGCCCTTAGCCCATATATACGAATCGATGATGGATTCATAATTTGGTTTTGATAATTTAGAGGATAAATTTAATTTTTGGAGAATTTTTATAATTTCCAAGACTTATCGTTATTATTTGATTGATGATTGAAACATGAAATGGTAACTGTATTGATGATTTTTGGTATTTAGGACCATGGATAGGTCCATTGATAGTCTATAATGGTTACTAAATTTTCTAAGATTTTTCGAAATCTTAATGTGATTTATTATGAATTTTTCTATAATATATTATGAGGTATTTAAATTTTTAAAAAATTATAAGAGTGTGAAAATATTAATTTGATGGTACTGATAGATAATAATATTCATAAAGATTCTCTAGAAATTTTTGGTGTATTTTTTAGAGTATTATTGGATTTATTATGATTTTTTAAAGTTTTATTGAAATTTGAAAGTAATATTTATTATTATTATTATTATTATATTAATATTTTAAATAATATAGTATTATATTATATTTAGTTAAAACGATAGGTGCGAGTGTCGTTTTGACTAGATGGACAAAACGATAGCCAACCACGTCATTTTGACCGACTTGTTGAGCCTACGTCGTTTCACCCGAAACAATGTCATATCGGCCTGAGACTGGCTGCCACCTAGGGCAGCCTTGGTCTTGGCTACTCGTCAGTGACACAACGGGGTACGACCCTGTTACGTGTCCCTCTCCCTATCAATGCATCTCGAGTCCTGTTTTCATCTCCAAATCATTCCTCTCCTTCACGCGAGTTTGTTTGGGCTATCTTGATAGCGATTCTAACCTTCCACCGGCCAGATTTGGGTAAGAAAATAGGTCGGAATCTGGAAGCTTCAACTCTTTAGACTTAACATTTTAGTTGATAAAAATTGATGAGGGAAGATGGATTAGGCTGGGGTGATTGCCAAGTGGCCTTTGCTTTAAAAGTATTCCACTATTGTTGTTAAATGTTTTATCTGTTGCGTACAAGTATTCTGTGTGTTGATGTGATTGCCAAGTGGTTTTGAAAGTTAAGAGTATTATGGTTCATTTAAAAGAAATTTTTACATTTGTACATATTTTTGGAAATTTTTTTTTGGGTTCTTTAGGGTAAAATTGTCATGTGTTTTATTTGATTTACTAGTTAGGCCAATTAAGAGTGCACAATGGTGAAGGTCTAGGTTTTGGGATCAGATCCTCACACATCACACCAAGGATCATCCAGTCCCTTAATATAATCTTAGTAAAGAAAACAATCGTTAAGGGTCATCCCACCCATTAAACAAACTAGTAATTAATCAAATCAAATCAAAGTATTTATGTGAGAATTTGAACCAGCCATAGGACTCTCACCGTTGTATGACCTTAATCATCCCGACTTGTAAATAGATCAAGATCATACAAGGCTGAACTAGAATTAATTCCCAAGACATTCATGGACATACATTCAATTTATTAATTTTTTTTTAAAAAAGAGAGCATGATACTTTTCAATTTTATAGCGATGATCTTTAATCATTACAAAGTTAATGGCAAATCAGCAAAATTATTAAATATGGGTATATCAAAACCAATATCAAATCATCATACCATCACATATACCAATAAAGATATCCAAAATACCAAGGTGTAGCATAAAAGCACCTTAAGTTTACTTTTAAAATAGTACAAAAATACTACATAAGCATCATATGCATAAAAATACAAGTATGAAAATATGTGTCATGAGATGCAGCAGTCCAACACCTATCAACTCAAAAGATGTATTGCTTGAGGATCACAAGCTAGCACCTAAACTTAACATGATATCAAACCAGGGTAAAATCTTAGAGACCTTAGTAGGAGTTATGGAATTATACAAAGTTTAGGAGGAACATAGGCAATACGGTAAAGAAGTTTAACTATATTTCATTGGCAATATAGTTAATGAATATTAGACGTTGTCCTTTTTAGCCTTTGACCCAAGTTGTAGCATCTAGTCATAGTGTGTAACTGTTGTCTTTAGCTTATTTTGTATCTTTCAAGGTTATATCGACTATACAATGTTTTGTGCATGTCATTAGATAAGGGAGTAATGATCTTGTGGTGTGTTAGAGGTTTTAGCATGGAGAAAACTTATTGTAAGACATATAATTGATCATAGACCCAAACCTGATCTGTAAGAGACCGATTAACTTTAGGCATGTTGGCGTAAAATTGAATTTATCTTTAATCGCAAGTGCACGATATCAACAAGTAATATAGTTCAAAAGAATGAGTATCGATATCAACAAGTAATATATCAACAAGTGCATGATATCAACAAGTAAACCTACATGGCTAGAATAAAATAATAGATAGCGTAGAAAATTTCTAAGACTAAGAACTATAAAGTGCACGATGGAAAGAAGAAGAATATCAAGGGTGCTTTCCGAGAAGCATTGACCATCTATGCTAAACGAACACATGTTAATTATACATAAAACACACATAATTTACATCACACTAGCATTATTTACATCCTTGTTAGTTGGCAATTTATGTATAACCTAGACATGTCTGTGAAGCAAGAGAAAAGCATATCATAACATATACATGCCACACTATAGTCCATAAAAGTCATAGCCTGGGATAACTAACTCCAATTAATCGTCTGGGTAGAGTTTGAATGGATACTCCACTAGGAGTTCTATCTTACATAGCTCAGATCCAGGGATTTAATAGAAACCTGTTAGGTGAGTGGTCACCCAAATACAGCTATATCATAGTAAATACAGGTATACATTAGACTATCAGTCATACAATCACACAATTCACACAAATAAAACTTTACAAGCATTTCAATCACAATTAGCCAATTATGATATTCTTTCATTAATCAGGCACTCAAGACCATGACTAGGCTAGCATTAACTCACATTCCTTTCGAGCCCTAGATAGGACAGAGATGCATTGGTAGTATCCTACACCTATACAATTTTTAACTTTGCTTTATGTTTCCTTAGTTCATAAAGAATCTGACTTATTCATTATTATAGGCGAATTCCACTGACGATGAGACCATACCATGAGAGTGTCCGATTTTTGTCCATCGTGAGCAGTTGATCTGTTTGACCGAGATTGACTAGTTTGACCTGAAAGTGGACCAATTGATCGATTTTGACCAGTTTGACCCGATAGAGGAATAGTTGATCAAGTTTGACCAGTTTGACCCGAGAATGGACAAGGTGACCAGTTTTGACTAGTTTGACCGAGAGTTGACCGTTGACCCGAGTGTTGACTTTAGAGTGTCTTAACGAGTGTTCTTTGTTGAATGTCGATGCTTTAATTTGTTTTAGTTTGTTTTAGTTAGTGAAAATAGTTTTTGGCGATTTCTGGGTCCGTTTTGAATGACAGAGGCCTTTTAGGCCGAAAACCCCATTTTGGGTCTATTAGTTATTTTCTGACCCCAATTACCGATTTTTTAGCTCAATTTACTATCTAAACCCATTTTTGACATTTATTGGTTTTAAAACCTGTTTTGTCCATTCGGGGCATATCGGGCTTTTAAAAAGTTTTAATCGGATCTTTCCGAGATTTTGGGCCCAGGATATAAGTACCCAGCCCGACCTAACACTTAAATGTTCTAAGTGTCAGAATCAGCCCATCAATCTCCCTTCTCTCTCTTTCTCTCCCTCTTTTCTCTCTCTTATTTCCCTCTTAATAACATCGTTCAAAATCCGGTGATTTTCTTCTAACAAAAACTACCAGGCATCGACCCCAACCCTTTTCCTAACATTCCTTGGCCGATTTCCACTTCTATTTGTCACTGGAGGAGTTGTGATCGATCAGTTTTCCATTTCAGAGCATTTTTGGGGATTTCGTATTAAGTGCCCTAGATTTCCATTTCTGTTGTCGATTGTTGGTTCCAATAGTTTTCTTTTTGTCGTTCCTAAGTTTGTTTGGTGGTTTTGGTTCGTTGAAAATGTTCCTTGATCTGTAGGTGTACATTTTTCAGTTCAGTGACATTTTCGGTAATTTCAGGTGTTTTCTGATTTCGATGGAATTGTCATTTCTGAGTGATTTTGATGCTTAGATTTGTTGATATTTAAGAGTGTGTTTGTGGTTTGAGAAACCTGATTTTGCGATCGGGTGTGCTTAGGTGTCGATTCGGAGCCATGTGAGGCTTGTGGGAGGTTTGGGCGTTTTGCTCGTTGGTTGGATTTTCGAAATCCTGAGTGGTAAGCATGTTCTTAGTGTGAGAAGTATGATTGTGAGTGTGTCTATGGGTTTGTAGGGTTTGTTTTTCTATTTCTAGTCCTTTGATCATTTTTTGGTTGGTTTCGAAACTTATATGCTTGTGTTTCGATAGTGTGTTTAGGCGGTGCTGGTGCGGTTAATAAAGGAAAAGGTATTACCACTGAATTTTTCAAGCATCAAGAGGTAGGAGTTTATGTTTTATTTGCGTACACGAAATCATTTTAAATTTTTTATTTAAAATATCGGTAATTGCATGGTTTTAAATAAAGGCTATGTGTATTATGTGATTGACGAGCATGCTAGTTACATTAACTTGCTTGACATGTTTTGAATGCATGAATTATGTGTTTGAACAATTAAGCATGTTGATTGTGTGTTGATGCATGTGAACAGACCTTGAATCCGTTCTTGAGACTTGTGTTTATGCTTGTGTTTGATCATGTTCGAGCCATTTGATTCAAGTGTTTGATGTGTTGTAAGGTGTTTCTCATTTTTGAGAATCCTTGGTAAGGCTTCCCGAGGTTTTGGGTGACTTTTGGAAGCATTCTGGGGTACGTACCCCTATTAAAAGGGAGTACATGCTCGTGCACTGTTTTGTTGAGAACAATACACAGCCTGTCCTTAAGGGTACACAGTGGTGTACCAGTACACGGCTTCCCTTGACCAAGTACACGGCTATGTGCTAAGCCATGTACCTATACATGGCCTCCCCTAATAGAGTACACAGTCGTGTACTTCAGTACATAGGTCGTGTACTCCTTTGCCACCATCGCTCGATTTGATTCCGATAACCCTCGTTTTGTTTCCGACGACCCCCATACCCTTCCTACAACCAATTTACTCCATTTTAGGACCCTAAACCTACCCTAAACCAATTTAACCCAATCAAAGTTTGAATCATACCCCAATCAACCAATTCTTAGAGTACTTTTATTTATGATTCCTTGCATTACATGCATTGTGCAAGTTGTAAAAGTAAAAACAATATACATGTGATCTTAGAAACAGCATGAATACATTGCGTGCGTTTTTAAAATAAAATGATATGCGTATGATCTTAGAAATGGCATGGATGCATTGGTTGAGTTTTCAAAGTAAAAATGATGTATTTATGTTCTTAGGAACAATATAGATATGACTGTATTTGTTTGGCCAAACATGGTAAGTACATAGAATCCCAGGCTGAGGGAAATATTGCTTATCTAATGTTGTTGTATGGATAGATTATTTATGTGTGGATTAGGTAAGCATGTAGAATCCTAGTAAAGGAGAATATTGTTTACCTAAGGTTGTGTATGGATGGATTATATGTGTATGGATTAGGTAGGCACGAAATCCCAAGATGAGGGGAAAATTGCTTATCTAATATTGTTGTGTGGTGGATTGTGATTGAGTGTGATAGTGTGATTTCTTCACTCAGTTTCAGATAACATTGGCAGTGGGGGATTTATATGTATTTTGTAACTGAAAAATTAACTACCAGTAGGATTTCAATTTTCCTTTAGCAAGGGTTACTTAAAAGTGTTTTGTGATCCACTCCGATAGGTTCTTGGAGCATATTAGCCCGTGTGATGTTGTTGTTCGCTGTGAGTTTGTGTTAGCCTTTATTGCATTGTGTTTTACAAATCATGCATTGTGCATACTTGCTTGTGAAACACTTAAATGCATGTTTAGTATGCGTGGATGATAAATGTATTTTAAGTAACTGTCTTTATAAGTGATTTTCAGTATGCCTCTATTCCACCGGATGTGCTTATAACACGGTATCTCCCATTGAGGTCTTTTGATCTCACCCCCTCTTGTTGATTTTTTCAGGGCTAGTTCGTTGTGTAGTCGCGCGACTTCAAGGTTGAGTTTTCTCGGTGTTGGTCTTAGGGCTGGACTATTGCACTTGCATGTCTTGGAAACTTGGCATGTTTATGTTTTTTATAATTTCATACTTGACGATATACATGATTGCTTTGGATTTCGATGAATGTAGTAGACCCATTGTGGGCTTGATTTCCCGATTTGATAATTATTGCGCATGTATGACTTGTGTTTTTGTTATGTTATGAGATTCGTGTCTTGGACACTTTTCGTGTGGATCCATATGAGACTTGTGTGAATGGACTCGTGTATAGCATGTTTAGGTTCGTGTGACCTGTTGTGTGTTATTCAAGTCTTTCGCTAATTGTGTGTGCATACTCCGTCATTCGTTTTATGCCAAGTGTAATTTGTGACGAGCCATGCTCCATTTAAAAGGAAAAATTTAAATTTATTTGCATTTTTGGGAGTTTGATTTTGTAAATTAACGTGAGCCTTGTGTGGTTTCGATTGATCTATGTATTAGGTCGATAGGGACTACATGGCAGTGAGGGTCCCATTTACCGGGAGCGAGTCCTCACATGGTAACTTCACCTAAACAATCCCCCAATATTGTAGGATCCTATCACACAATCACAATATAATAAATAAACCCGATTCATCCTTACTCCTTGTTGTTTGGCATCTCCATGCCTCGCTACCAAACCCAGAGAGCTAGTAGGAGTTGTATAGGTTACCCTATACAGACTCAGTGTTGATGTCATATCATTGCTCAAATGTATCTTAACACAATACAAACACATCCAATCATTTAACACAATCGATTGAAGTATATAATACATCATGCTTCCATATGCAAATCATGCTAATTAATTGATTTATTATCTGATTGTAATTCCTCATGAATAATAATATGAATATTCATGTAGATTAATAGGCACACAAAAGTCCAACCACTTATAGGTCTATGTTCCCGATTCTTCCTCACCTTAGGTGAAGAAGAAACTCACCTATGAATACTGAGTCTAGCTCCTGTAATTTAAAATCCAATCGTAATTAATCATAGAGTAAATCTAAAAACTGTCCAAATTAGAGTTCCAATTCCTCTATCTTGACTCAACGAAACATCGGAACCAAGCTTGTATCAATTCCAAACTATTTCTTTATTTATCCCTATTTTTCTTCAACTTTATTTTATTTATTAGACCTATAAAATTATATCCAATCTTCCCAAAACTTCAGGATTTTTGAATCCTTAAAATTTCTAGCATTTTTCAGGATTTTTTCAAAAAAAAATTCATTTATTTTTATTTTTCTTCATTCCATCTTTTTGCCGTCATTTAAAACCATTTTCTGTAATTTATTCAATTGCCCAGTCACAATACGACACTTCAGCATGAGAGCATGCCAGACCATCACCTAAACCGACACAAAGTTGACAACTGCTCTACCTTGGTGTGTCACGCCTCATCCGAACCTATCTCCCCCTACCAAATCATTGACCTGCCGTCCCTGACCTATAGACTACTCGTCGTCCACCCTAGACTTCAAATTATTTGTTGTTGGAGCACCCTACATGACCCTTACTTTAAGGTCATCTCCTTCCTCCACCTCCAGCAAACCTCATTAGAACCTAATTGGAAAAATCATTCCCTTTCCCCGATCTACCATTTTATGCCACCAACATCCTTGATATTTATACCGATAGCAAACCAGCACTTATCTAACCTTAACCTAAACAAAACAACCCTCTTTCACCCAACAAAAAAAGAAAAATCAACGACACACAAGTGCTCAGATCTCTGAGCTAAAAACTCACCTATAATCCACCATAAAATAAACAGGAACAACATGATCAGAATCAAAATCTACTCAAGCGCAACACTCGATTCTCGAGGAAACATGATCTGGGGGTTTTTAGGTTGAATGACACAATACCCACTTGTGCGATGGGTAGGGTTCTGGGTGGCGATGCACCCCACATGAAAAAACGACATCGTTCCTACAAATACAAAAACAACATCGTTCCTACAAATACAAAAACAACATCGTTCCTACTGAAACGACGCTAAGCTCTCAGTTCGTCAAAACGATGAGTGCACTTGTCGTTTTAATTGAGCTTGGTCAAAACAACATTACATCTCACGGTTTGGCCATCTCAATATATTTTTATATTTTAATAATAATAAATAATAAAATATATTTATTATCTATTAAAATTTATAATAAATAGTATTTTTTCTGAAAAATATTTAAAAAATTCTCATAAATTTCTTAAAAATAATAAAATTATTTTTATTTATAGGTATATACTCTACTATAATTAGAATAATTTACATTAAATTTTAGAAAAATCATTTTACGTACAAATACTTCTCTAAAAATTCATGCACCCTTATAACCCATCTTTGGACCTATCTATGTTCATTAATCATGAAAATCAATCTCAATACTATAATTAAAATATTAATAAATAATTTAAAATTTTAAAAAATTACTTAAGACGAAGTTTCAGAACTCTCTCAAAGTTCAAACAAATATCTCTTGAGGTTACGCAAAATAGATTTTAATAATCACCCTGGGTGAAATTATAAAAATAACCTGTGTGGGTGACAATTCTTGTGATAGTGGAGCATATTCCTTTTTCTTTGAAAATATTTGTGGCTATCGAGTAACCTTTTAAATGGTGTGTTTTCTTTTCTTTCGAGAACACAAGTGAACCACTTATCTCTATCTTATGGAGTTTGAAATCTATCAGCTCGATGTTACTTGGTTTCTTAGATCGGGCAATAGTTGCTTCGGAAATTCCCTCTTTGCTATAACTCATAGTTCTACCATGAACTTGAGATTGGTTATATCTTTAGTGAAAAATGTTTCCTTTTCAAGAGACCTAATGGAGGATTTGATCTATCCTCGTGATCTTGATTTTGTGTTATTTTGCATGTGCATTATGTTTCC
The DNA here is from genome assembly GCA_019739055.1 of Passiflora organensis. Classification (NCBI taxonomy): domain Eukaryota; kingdom Viridiplantae; phylum Streptophyta; class Magnoliopsida; order Malpighiales; family Passifloraceae; genus Passiflora; species Passiflora organensis. Next base: position 3,377,032 of record JAEPBF010000103.1, read on the forward strand.
CAACAATGCCCTTTTATAGTTACCATGGTTATAAGACATTAGTTCATGTATGGTCATTTTCCTTGTTAAAAAGGGGAGACCGATTGAAAATTTGTTTGGTTATGAATTCATTCTGAGTCAAAGGAAACTATAAATATATTTATATCATATTAACTTTGGTTTCAGATTGAAAGACCTAAGAGGAGAAAGAAAGATTTCCAATACAACCTATGGTAAGTTTACATTGCATACAAATAATTTGAGTACTAAAAACTACCTTGGATTAGGTACAGTTTATTTGAGTTGTAAGTGATCATGAATGAGTTTGAGAATGAATAGTATCTTTTGAGGCATAAAGTAGTTTTGTGATTGACTCTAAACTTTTTTTTTTTTTTGAAGGTATAGGGGTATCCACCATCGACCATAATGACTAATCCCCTACGCTGCCTCGTAAGCACCGGCTAAGGGTGGGTTCAGCTGGCCCGGAATTTTAAAGTGTTCCATACCCAAAGACAGGAATCGAACTCCTAAACTTACATGCTTATAAGAAATAAGATGCCTCATTGAATACTAATTGATATTGCATAACTTGCAGTATGATAAAGCCTAGTACAAGCTTTGTTTTGGTGAGCCGTAGATACTAACTCACAAAGAACTATGAACTGTTGAGCATAATTAGAAGAGAATGGGTACTACTTACTGTATTATTAGTGTATTCTACCAACAGAACCAGAAGCGCCCCTTGTTTCAAAGAGAGGAGGACGGGGTATTCACATTTCATTTGATGGTCAGAGGCGAATTGAAAGCTAAGCAGTGGGAATTCGAAAGAGGGAGCAAAATAGAGATGTCTCCTACGTTACCCCCAATATGTGGAAGTATCAGTGTTTATAAGCCCACGGAAAGCATATTATTGAAATCGATAATTTAGTAGTATGGATAGTGCACAGAGTGCATATCCTTATAATGCGTAATCAACAAATGATATGATTCATTGTGCACAAGTACTATGCTGGAATAGTATTTTGAAATTTTGTTGCCTATTCTATAAATTATGAGCTTAAGTAATAGTTCTTAGAATGTTGGCTACATGATTGACTAATTGCATCCGAACTTTGAGGATTGAGGAATTATATATAGTAAGGAGCATGAAGAGTATGTTTGATGAAGGATTAACTGAGGGTTAATCCATTTGTGGATTTTGGTTATCAAGGACCTATAGGTGTGAATCATAGGAGTATAGCCTATATTGAGGCTAACAAGCTTGAGGAATAGGGAAAATTATGAGAATTATATCAATATTCTAAAATGTGAGATTGATGTGCTTGGATCAATATTTGTAATTCTCATTTTGAGAATGAGGTTTACTATTCTTTAATGAGAAAGAATTTCAACCAGACTCTAATGAGAGTCTTTACTGAATTATTGTTATGGAAATTGATCATATATGATTTTGATGACTTAGCACTAAGTTTTGAGTATTCGATCTAGTATATGTTTATTGGTATTCCATATTATATAATAATCAAATAAAGTAGGAATATGTTGAGATTAAAAGAAGGTATAGTGAGAGACTATATCCTAAGATGTGATTAGTGTTGATGTAATGTTTATCTTGCCGTGTTGAATCGGCTAATTTTGAGTTGCTAGAATGCAATGTATGACAAAATCAACTGAAGATTTGTGGGTTCAAAGAACTAAACTTGGAATCGATTGGATGGATAGAAACAAGAGATAAGAGTGGAGTTGCACTGCGAAAACATGGTACGTTGGAATTTGAAAGAACTTGAGATAGACTTTGGTAAGAACCGAGAATGAAGTTATGATTTAAGTGTGGTTTTGAAGTAATAATTTACATACTTAGTGTTAATTGGTAATGGTGGTGATACTACATTGATCGAAATAATATCGTTGAGAAAAACCTGTAATAGGTTTTAAATTTAAACAAGGGTGAAAGGAACACTTGTACATAATCATTGAAGGTAAGGCTTTAAAAATACAGCGTGGTGAGTATCGATACAATAGCTGATCAAGATTGTACTATCAATTATGACAGAAAAATTGACTTTGGCTAACAGAGGATAAAAAGGGAATGCAATTGGATATCGCATTCTAAAATACAATTAGAAGGATGTGAAAAAGTATGTAAGTGTGATCACGATGGGCGTAGAAAATGAAGGAAATGCAGATTAATTCTGTAAATTCGTTGTAATTTAATTAAGGTGTAGTTCTAATGATCACACTAATTTTGGTGTAAGCCAGTTTCGAGGACGAACCTTTATATAAGGTGGGTAGGATGTGAGAACTACGAATTTCTAACTGCTTGAGCTGGGACGCCTATTCGAAGACCGATATCATTAGTGGGCCTTAGCTCACCAATCGGAATTGTTTATGAAAATAAGCAACGGTAGGAATATTTTAAAGAGAAATAGCAATTTAGAGAATTCTTGTAATTATAGATTTTATGATTAAAAAATCATAAAATAAGTTATTGTTTTTTAAATTTCAAGATTATAGATTGGTTTATTGGTGGTAATTAAGGTTATGAGAATTTTTGAAGAATTTTTGGAAGTATACTTTATATTACTGTAATTTTTCTAATAAAACTATGATGATATTTAATTTTTAATAAATTAAATATTTATAAAAAATCAAATTATTAGCTTAATGAATTTCTCTATTTACAAGGAATATATAGAAATTTTTGGTATATTTTTTTAGAGATTTATATAATTTATTATGGATTTTTTATAGTTTTAGGTAATTAATAAATAATTATATTATTATATAATATAATAATATTTTAATAATATTTGAATTCAGGGTCAAAACGATAGTGGTCAATGTCGTTTTGATCACTGTCAACCAAAATGCACCAAGAGGTGTCATTTTAGCCATCTTTGAGCCGTAGTCGTTTTTACTGATATGACGTTGTTTTGCATGTTCCCTAGTATGATGTCGTTTCAACAACTCACCTACTGCCGCCTTAGGATTTTCTTGTCACTGCCCATGGCCGGTGCCCTAACGGGATAAAATCCCATTCATTCTATTCTCTATTCTAAAAGGTCCTTGAGTTTAGTAAACTATCCCAGGAGCTACGTCTCGCTGCTAGCAACTTATTCATGGTGATCACTCCTTCGACCAGATCTCATTGGAGTAGGATAAGTTTTTAGCCCAAAAGAACTAGGTAGTTTTCTTCCTTCTATGTTTGATTTGATTGGTGAAAATTGAGGATTTAAGTTAGGTTAGGGTCGGAATAGTGTGGGGAAGGTTATGATATGGTTTTGGTGGAGCTTGGGTACGGATATGATGGATTTCAGGTATCAAGTTTCGGCGAATCATCTAGACGATAGGTCATTTGACCTTTGAAGGGAACGATGTGTCGCCTGCATATGTAGGCGACGTGTCATTCGGCTAGGCGGACAAACGGACATCTGAACCTTAGGTTCAGATATAGCATTGTTGTTTGTGGTTAAGCGTATTGGTTCGGAATGAGGGTCAGGTGTAGGTGTGGCAGCGTCTGTAGCAGCCACGTGGTGCATTCTAATTTGTAAGAATTTAATAAATTTTGAAAATTTGGAAAAAATAGCTAGAAAATGAATAAAATTCGGGAAAAAGATGGAAATTGAAAATTTTCAAAAGATGTAAGACTCCTAATTTTAAGTCCTAGAAGTCCAGAAGCCAGTACAGGTGAAAAGATGATTTTTCCCCTAAAGGAAAGGTTGTGTGATGGCCGAAATTGGTAAGATTGTTTAGTAGTTAACTTTGTTTTAAATTCCTTTTGATCTAAGTTCTTATAGGTGGATAATTGCCTTAGAGATTGTCCTTATAGAGGGATAATTGCCTTAGAGATTAAAGACCCTAAAAATAGGAAAGATAATTTAGAGTTTAATTATCTGATAGATTATCTTATTATGATAAAGTGATTAAAAGTAGTAATCATAATTCTATACCCATTCATTATAAATAGGAAGCCAACCCCACAAAAATCATTCATAGAAAACTTACAAATTCGTATGAGCCTAAAACCCTATACCACCTTATAGCTACCATAATTCGCAGAAACTTTAAACCAGCATAACTCACTCATCGTTCGTCGGATCTCTGCGAATAATAGCTTTTTGGAAATGTCTCTTCATCCCCTTTCCAACCATATATAAATCGCAGCTTGGATGTAAATATTTCCTTGTTTAAGGTTAAGACGAAATCGTCATATGCCCTACTTTTAGCGACAACATTTTTATAGTTAATTGGAATGGTAAATTCAGGTTGAATCTTGTTAAGTTCCTGGCTATCACATCACACATCCAAGGGGGAGGCACCTGCAACATCTGATCACTGGTTTTCTGATAGGTTTGGTGAGTGGTATTGGTAAGGAAATAGGGTATTCAATTGACTATTGAATATGCATGCTTAGTTTGCTTTTGTCTTTGCCTGGTGATAATTTAGGTGGTTCGGATTTACTTAATAAAGGCAAAAGAGTAGCTTCTTGTTCAGAGACAAGAGAGGTAGGATCTATGCCTCATCGGTTTCTCCAGAGACCCCTGTTATTTTCTGATGTTTTTGTTACCTGCCCTTATTGTATTATTTGTGATTGGATTATAGGGTGAGAATATGAAATGTGGAATGAGATATGAATTTCCTAGGCTATATCGAACCCCTGAGTTAGGAATTGAGTGTCTGGGATGCAATTGTTATGTGAATTGGATATGTTGATTGTGTTCTGACATGATTGAGGATACCCTGTTGTGGTATTATGCTTTATACTTGCCTGTGTGTGCTTGTACGTGTATGTGTGTCAGGATCCTGTTCCGGTGGCCATTCGGGGTAAGCGCTGATGCTCCTAGGGAGAGGAGAGGTTCTTACTGGTATGGGAGTTGTATGGGCGGCAAATCCCAGCAAAAGCTCGCTGGAGGTCTGGTCCTTGTGTGGCAGGAAGCCCTTGTAGGTATGTGACCTGGGAAGCCCTAGTAGGTATGTGACCTGGGAAGCCCTAGTAGGTATGTGACTAGGGAAGACTTGTCCGTGTGGGGCTAGTCGACTTGTCTTTGCGAGGACAAGGTGATAGACTTACTGATTTGTTTGTGTGTTAACCATCTACCCTTTGTGCAGTAAGTCTTGGACAACACAAGTGGAAGGGGATGACCTTTCTTCTTCATTGCCGAGGGCAATCTATTGTGTTTCACCTGCCTTTGTACTTCTGACCTTTCGGAAGTGTTCGTAGTCCTCCCTCAGCCATAGATTCGGCCCTAACCTCTTTTGATTGGTTTTTGAATTACGTGATCCCCTTTAGTTGTTTAGGAATGATCTTATGTGAATTGGGAGATTTGTGTTTAGGGATTCTGCTGATCTTATGATGCTGTGACCCTACTGAGATTCTTGTAATCTCAAACCGTTGTTTTTACCATTTTTCAGGCTTAGGTACATTCACTGTTCGTGGTTCCAGGGTGTGAGATCAAGGCTGCACGGCGGGGCGATATCGCATCACATTTGCATACTTGTTACTTGCGCATATAACATGAATGATTGGGCAACTTTCTAGTTTAATTTAAGCACCCTCTTTTGCTTGTTATTTCCAAAACTTGTTGGAAGATTTCTTGTTGTTTATTTGGATCCCTATGGGACTTTTGTGTTATGAACCCAATGATTTGATTTAAGACTTCCGCTGATGTTTTATTTACTCCGTATGATACCAGAACATGTGTCCAATATCATGCTCCAATTGTTGATAAGAAATAAGATTAACAAGCTTAAAATCGGTAGTTAATGATAAGTCTGGTGAGATTCAAATAGGTCTTAGGTGTCATTTAGACTTATTTGGGTTTCATGGCGGTAATGATCTTAATCGGAGCAATCAATAATGGTTTAGGAATTGGGGTCGTTACAAGTTTGGTAGCGGAGCATGGTTTAGGAAATGTAATTTGTTATATGCTACCAAACTCTTACAAGTTTGGTAGCGGAGCGTGGTTTAGGGAATATAATTTGTTATATGCTAACTTATTTGTTGATTTTGGTGATTGCAGGTAAGAACATGGGCACACACTCACTCACTTAGGGGCTAAAACCGAAAGGGAACTAGGGATAACATGGGATTTAAATGATGGAAATAATAATAGCAGATGTGATGATTGTTCATCTTTAGTATGCCTTAATATGTTTGAGTAGATGATTAGCTAAGTTTCTTGTCATTACCGAATGAATATGCATGTGATTGATGATGTGAATTGCCGAGTATGGATGATGTGTGAGTCTATGTTTGCTTGATGTTTAATAATGATTTCTATGAGTGTTGATGGAATTGCCGAGAGTACCTTTGCATGTGTACATGTGATTTCCGAAAATTTGTATATTGTTTTTCAGCATATGCGTATCGTCCAGTGCATGCCTCTCCACCAGGTACCACACCTTTTACTAGTATTGTATTTAGTATATGTTGAGTAGTAAAGGTGTATTCGTGTAGTATGGCACGCTCGAGGCAACAAAAGGACCAACGGGGTAGGTTTGAGATTCAGACTAAACAGCAACCTGTTGAGCAAGATGAGCCAAATGCACAAAATGAGCAGGAAGGGCAAGCTGAGTCCGAAAACCAACCTGAGACACCAGCTGCACCAGGCATTGACCCTATTATAGCACAAATCTTAAATGTGCTACAAGGAATTGTTGCAAACTAGCAGCGAATGGAGGCGTAATTTCAGAATGTTCCTACGCCTGCACCAGAACCTGTTCCTCCACTTGAACCTGTGCAGTCGACGTATCATAAGGAGACAGAGAGACTTCCCGTTATGATTACAAAATTGCTGAAGGAAGCTCGACAACTGGGATGTAAAGATTTCGGTGGTTCAGCTGGAGAAGCAGCCGCTCGTGAATGGATGGACACCATATTCCGAGTATCCTTGTTCCTGCGCATCTCGGATGATGACAAGGTTTCCATTGCTACATTCTTACTTGAAGGAGAAGCCCTCGCATGGTGGACATCTGTTAGCTTGCGATTCAGCGATCGTTTGCCAACGTGGGAAGAATTCCGGTACGAATTCGACGAGAGATTTTATACGAGATTCCATAAAAGTGAGCAGCGACAAGCTTTCTACAAACTTGAACAAGGCACCCGTTCGGTGCTGGAATATGAAAAAGTGTTAAGAGAGTTGTCCCGATTTGCACCTGAAGAAGATCGTACACCATACCAACTTGCGAGACGATTTCAGGATGGGTTGAGCACCGAACTCAAAACCATCGTCAATACGACACCGTTGCAGAATTTATAGGAACTAATTGTTGCCGCAACTGAGGCTGAAAAGATCGTCGAAACCAAGAAGTCATCCGCAGCCACTAGTGACGGATCCTATAGGCGAGATTCGAGGTTCAATCGGCGAAGGGGACCCTATCCTTTAAGGTCCTATCCTCCGAAAATTGATGGCAATGGAAATACCAACCGGAAGAACTTTTCTGGTTCAAATTTCAATGGATCTTCGTGGAGTTCGCAGCAACGACGATGTTACAACTGTGGCGAGATGGGACATGTTCAGAGGGAATGCCCAAAACCAAGGAGAATCACCGGCGTACCAAACACCAGCCGTGGTGGGAATGTCAACCCCGCCAGACCACCAACACGCGCACCAGAAGGACCACCCAACAGATCCACAAGTGAGGCGCAACCAAGACCAACAAGGCTCTTTACTTTGACTGATGCCGAGGCTAGTCCTGATGTGGTGACAGGTACTATTTCATTTTTTTCTCGAAACGCTAAAGTATTATTTGATCCAGGAGCAAATAGATCGTTTGTGAGTCCAAGGATAGCACTTAGCGCGGATCATCCTCTATCTCCCTTGACTCCTCCTATTGCGGTTCTAACTCCTTTGGGAGAACAACTGATTTGTCATCTGGTCTACATCGGCTGTGCTATAATTATGGGATCGAATGTAGTTGAAGTGAATCTAATTCCATTAGACATCAGGGAGCTGGATGTAATTTTAGGCATGGATTGTCTAGAAAAATATCAAGCCCGTGTAGAGTGTTTCACCAAGCGGGTGTGGTTCACATTTTCTGATGGTACCGAATACTGTTTTGAAGGCGATAGGCAAGTTGTGCCAACTTGCATGATTTCTTGGCTTAAGGCGAAGCGATTAATCAACATAGGGTGTACAGCGTACCTTGCGCATGTACAAGATATTTCTAAAGAATTCTCAGATCTGAATTATATTCCTATGGTTTGCGAATTTCCAGAAGTATTCCAGAAGTATTTCCCGAAGACATAGCCGGACTACCACCATCAAGGGAAGTGGAATTCCGAATTGAGCTAGTGCCAGGTACGAATCCGATTTCCATTCCCCCGTATCGTATGGCTCCTGCGGAAATGAAGGAACTAAAGACGCAATTGGAAGATTTGCTGGATCGTGGTTTTATTCGACCTAGTGTTTCACCCTGGGGAGCACCTGTTTTGTTCGTGAAAAAGAAAGACGGTTCGCTGCGATTGTGCATTGATTATCGGCAGCTGAACCGTGTGACCGTGAAAAATAAATACCCTTTGCCACGCATCGACGATTTGTTTGACCAACTCCAAGGTGCAGCCGTGTTCTCCAAGATTGATCTCAGATCTGGATACCATCAACTGCGAGTTCGTGATGCTGATATTCCGAAGACCGCAATCAGATCGCGATACGGCCACTACGAATTTCTGGTTATGCCATTCGGCTTGACCAATGCACCAGCTGTGTTTATGGACTTGATGAATCGTGTGTTCCACGAATTTCTGGATAGATTTGTGATAGTCTTCATCGACGACATTCTGATTTACTCAATATCGGAAGAGGATTATGTTATGCACTTGCGGATTGTGCTTAAAATCTTGAAGGATCGACGGTTGTTCGCAAAGTACTCGAAATGCAAATTCTGGTTACGTGAGGTTAGTTTCCTCGGCCATATTGTTTCCGCCCAAGGTGTGTTTCTTGATCCAAAGAAGATTGAAGCCGTGATTGCTTGGGAACCTCCGCAAAGTGTGTTTGAAGTCCGTAGTTTCCTAGGCTTAGCAGGATACTACCGTCGCTTTGTGGAAAATTTTTCGTCACTTGCCGGACCATTGACAAAACTGACACGCAAGGGTGAGCCGTTTGTATGGAACGAGAAATGCCAGCAAAGTTTTGACGAGCTAAAGAATCGTTTAGTTTCTGCACTTATCCTTACCTTACCTGTTTACGAAAAGGAGTATGTAGTTTACAGCGACGCGTCAAAATCTGGACTTGGATGTGTACTGATGCAAGATGGGAAAGTCATTGCCTATGTTTCAAGGCAATTGCGACCGCATGAGATGAACTACCCTACGCATGATCTGGAACTTGCAGCCGTGGTATTTGCCTTAAAAATATGGTGACATTATTTATACGGCGAGACGTGTCAAATCTTTACTGATAAAAAAAAGCCTGAAGTACCTCCTTACACAAAAAGAATTGAATATGAGACAACGAAGATGGGTGGAGCTGATTAAAGACTACGATTTAATCATCGAATATCATCCTGGAAAGGCGAATGTTGTTGCTGATGCCCTGAGCCGAAAATATCATCCTCCTTCCCCATCAATTCTGGCCTACATGCGCACCCATTACCTACAGATGATGCTGGAATTGAAAACTAATCGTGTGCATCTTGGCACCGATTTCTCTGGTTCGTTGTTGGCACGAATTGAAGTCGCACCTACCTTGATTGAAGAAATCCGGAATCAACAATTAGAGGATCCGAAATTTACTGAAATTCGGAAGCAACTTGCTGATGGTGTTGATGCCATAGTTCGTGATTTCAGAATACGAGATGACGAAGTACTAGTCTTCAGAAACCGGGTATGTGTTCCACAAAATATTGATATTCGTAACCTTATTCTATCAGAGACGCATAGTTCGAAGTTTGCTATTCATCCTGGAAGCACTAAGATGTACCGAGATTTGAAGGGGCAGTATTGGTGGCCAAATACGAAACGTCATATTGCTGAATTCGTTACTCGATGCCTCGTATGTCAACAAGTAAAGATTGAACATCAAAGACCCGCTGGTCTACTTCAGTCACTTCCGATTCCAGAATGGAAGTGGGAGCACGTCATAATGGATTTTGTGACCGGTTTGCCTAGATCGCAGCGAGGATACAATGCCATTTGGGTGATCGTGGATTGACTAACGAAATCTGCACACTCCTATACCTGTAACAGATACACCAGAATAGTTGACAGTTCGTTACTTGGACGAGATTGTTCGTTTGCATGGAGTACCAGTTTCTATAGTTTCAGATCGTGACCCTCGTTTCACTTTACAATTTTGGGAGAAATTCCAGAATGCACTGAGTTCGAGATTGAATTTCAGTACAGCGTTTCATCTCCAGACCGATGGTCAATCAGAAAAGACAATTCAGACACTTGAAGACATGCTACGTGCGAGTGTATTGGACTAGCAAACCGGCTGGGATCGAAGCTTACCATTGGCAGAATTTTCTTACAACAACAGTTTTCATGTAAGCATCGGTATGGCACCCTATGAAGCACTATATGGGAGACGCTGCAGAACCCCCATTTGCTAGAATGAAGTAGGCGAGAGATGCCTAGACAATCAGGAATTAATTGACCAAGCAAGAGAGCAATTAAGCTTGATTCGACAAAGGTTAAAAGCAGCCCAGGATCGGAAGAAAAGTTACGCCGACAATCGAAGAAGGAAGCTGGAATTTGCGGTAGGAGACAAAGTATTTTTGAAAGTCACCCCATGGAAAGGAGTCCTTCGTTTTCAGCAGCGAGGTAAGCTAACACCTCGCTACATTGGTCCATATTACATTGTTGAAAGAATCGGCCTTGTTGCATACCGACTTGCACTACCTCCAAATATGGAAAGAATTCACAATGTATTTCACGTTTCAATGCTAAAAAAGTATATGCGAGATCCTGCTCAAGTGCTTAAAGAACCGCTAGTTGAAGTTGCTGAAGACCTATCCTATCCCGTACAGCCAGTTGCCATACTAGACCGGTCAGTTCGACAGCTTCACAGTCGAAACGTGCCTATAGTACGAGTTGTTTGGCGTAATGGCCAAATTGAGGAGCAGTCTTGGGAGACTGAGGAATCTATGCATGCAAAATTTCCTTACTTGTTTGTTTAGGTACTTATCTTAGAAATTTCGAGGATGAAATTCTTATAAGGAGGGGAGGATGTAAGACCCCTAATTTTGAGTCCTAGAAGTCCAGAAGCCAGTGCATATGAAAAGACGATTTTGCCCCTAAAGGAAATGATGTGTGATGGCCGAAATTGGTAAGATTGTTTAGTAGTTAACTTTATTTTAAATTCCTTTTGATCTAAGTTCTTATAGGTGAATAATTGTCTTAGAGATTGTCCTTATAGAGGGATAATTGCCTTAGAGATTAAAGACCCTAAAAATATGAAAGATAATTTAGAGTTTAATTATCTGATAGATTATCTTATTATGATAAAGTGATTAAAAGTAGTAATCATAATTCTATACCCATTCATTATAAATAGGAAGCCAACCCCACAAAAATCATTCATAGAAAACTTACAAATTCGTATGAGCCTAAAACCCTATACCTCCCTATAGCCACCATAATTCGCAGAAACTTCAAACCAGCATAACTCACTCATCGTTCGTCAGATCTCTGCAAATAATAGCTTTATGGAAATCTCTCTTCATCCTCTTTCCAACCATATATAAATCTCAGCTTGGATGTAAATAATTCCTTGTTTAAGGTTAAGACGAAATCGTCATATGCCCTACTTTTAGCGACAACATTTGCATAGTTAATTGGAATGGTAAATTCAGGTTGAATCTTGTTAAGTTCCTGGCTATCACATCACACATCCAAGGGGGAGGCATCTGCAACATCTGATCACTGGTTTTCTGATAGGTTTGGTGAGTGGTATTGGTAAGGAAATAGGGTATTCAATTGACTATTGAATATGCATGCTTAGTTTGCTTTTGTCTTTGCCTGGTGATAATTTAGGTGGTTCGGATTTACTTAATAAAGGCAAAGGAGTAGCTTCTTGTTCAGAGACAAGAGAGGTAGGATCTACGCCTCATCGGTTTCTCCAGAGACCCCTGCTATTTTCTGATGTTTTTGTTACCTGCCCTTGTTGTATTGTTTGTGATTGGATTATAGGGTGAGAATATGAAATGTGGAATGAGATATGAATCTCCTAGGCTATATCGAACCCCTGAGTTAGGAATTGAGTGCCTGGGATGCAATTGTTATGTGAATTGGATATGTTGACTGTGTTCTGACATGATTGAGGATACCCTGTTGTTCTATTATGCTTTGTACTTGCCTGTGTGTGCTTGTACGTGTCTGTATGTCAGGATCCTGTTCCGGTGGCCATTTGGGGTAAGCGCTGATGCTCCTAGGGAGAGGAGAGGTTCTTACTGGTATGGGAGTTGTATGGGCGGAAAATCCCAGCAAGAACTCGCTGGAGGTCTGGTCCTTGTGTGGCCGGAACCCTGTCCTTGTCTGGCAGGAAGCCCTGGTAGGTATGTGACTTGGGATGCCCTAGTAGGTATGTGACTTGGGATGCCCTAGTAGGTATGTGACTAGGGAAGACTTGTCCATGTGGGGCTAGTCGACTTGTCTTTGCGAGGACAAGGTGATAGACTTACAGATTTGTTTGCGTGTTAACCATCTACCCTTTGTGCAGTAAGTCTTGGACAACACAAATGGAAGGGGATGACCTTTCTTCTTCATTGCCAAGGGCAATCTGTTGTGTTTCACCTGCCTTTGTACTTCTGACCTTTTCGGAAGTGTTTGTAGTCCTCCCTCAGCCATAGATTCGGCCCTAACCTCTTTTGATTGGTTTTTGAATTACATGATCCCCTTTAGTTGTTTAGGAATGATCTTATGTGAATTGGGAGATTTGTGTTTAGGGATTCTGCTGATCTTATGATGCTGTGACCCTACTGAGATTCTTGTAATCTCAAACCGTTGTTTTTACCATTTTTCAGGCTTAGGTACATTCACTGTTCGTGGTACCAGGGTGTGAGATCAAGGCTGCACGGCGGGGCGATATCGCATCACATTTGCATACTTGTTACTTGCGCATATAACATGAATGATTGGGCAACTTTCTAGTTTAATTTAAGCACCCTCTTTTGCTTGTTATTTCCAAAACTTGTTGGAAGATTTCTTGTTGTTTATTTGGATCCCTATGGGACTTTTGTGTTATGAACCCAATGATTTGATTTAAGACTTCCGCTGATGTTTTATTTACTCCGTATGATACCAGAACATGTGTCCAATATCATGCTCCAATTGTTGATAAGCAATAAGATTAACAAGCTTAACATCGGTAGTTAATGATAAGTCTGGTGAGATTCAAATAGGTCTTAGGGGTCGTTACAGAAAAATTGTAGAAAATACTAAATTTAAATTGGAGTCTAGTGATATCAGATTTTTATGAATTGGACTTGATTTGATGAGTTAATTAAATCAAAAAATTCTTAGAAAATATGAAAGAAAAAAAGAAAAAAATCATCTGATCTAGGTCGATTGTTGGGTAGAGGTGCATCGGTTTAAGGAGTTAGGCGTGTTAATTTATGTGATATTGTGCAATCGAGTATGAATTACTAAGGATTAGAGATCGTTGTGCGTAGGTGGATAACTACAACGACAAGACCTTGAGGAATCGATTCAGAGCACCATCGATAGCTATTTGGGATTCAAAACCAGTGAGTGGATGGAACCTTCTTCTTGTTTGCTTAATTGCTGGCATGAATTATAAAATACAATTTCTATGAAAAAATTAATTGGAATCGTATATATGTATGTTCGAGAAATGCTATGTTACGCATTATAGCCATTATAGCATGCATCATGTGTTATGTTATGTTATGAAATGCATGAATGTGCCATGCTATGGTTGAGATGCGTAAATACACCGGACGCATTTATGAATCGACATTGGCATGCGGAATGCATTGAGTCAATTCACAAGGCAATAAGGATGGAATGAGATTTATTTATTTTATTATTAATTTAATTATAAATCAGGATCCTGTAGTATGTGTGAGGGTCCCCTCCCTAGAGGAACAATGAACAATATAACTAGAGCAACGAATCTCCAACGCACACTCACATATCAGGTATTGTCTAGGGAGGGTAACGAATCTCTCCGGCCCAAGGCCCAATGGAACATGTTTAATTCCTGGCTGCTAGCACTGAGATTTAAACCACCATCCACTGCCTTTTGCTTCTACAAAGAGGATGTCTCTCACCAATTCAGTTGCCCTATAGGAACAAAAGGCAGTGGGTGATGGTTCGACCCACTAGCAGCAGCCAAGAATTAAACGTGTTTCACTAGGCCTTAGGCCCAAAAGATTCGTTACTCTCCTCAGACAATACCTGATATGTGAGTGTGTGTTGGAGATTCGTTGCTCTAGTTACATTCTTCATTATTCCTCCAAGGAGGGGCTCCTCACAGTGTGGGGATCGATTAATTACTCCTTGGTTGCTAGACCGATTCCTTGAGGCTCATCACCTGTAGGTATCCACCTACATATGCAATTATAATCAACTTCTTAATATCACATGCTAGATAACATAAGCATATATTAATTCACGCATGTGAGGATCTGCTCTTAACAAATAGGACCCTCACTATCTTGTAGTCCCAATCGACCCAACACGTGGACCAACCAAAATAACACAAGGCTCACTTTGACTTTTTAAAATCAAAACTGCAAAACGCATACGAATTTAAATTTTTATTTTAAATAGAGTATGGTACATCACAAAATATACCCGACACATCACGATCAACGAAGCAAGCCTACATATATAGCGGAAGTCTTAAATCACGAGCAACAGGCCACATGGCCCCTAACATGCAACATACTGAGTCCATGCAACACACTGAGTCCATGCGCACAAGTCCATACAGATCCACAAAAGTGCCCACGACACGCATCTCATATCATAAACTGAAATTCTAGTCATACATGCATATTAGATATCAATATCCAAATATCAAGCCCACAAGGGTCCATAAAAAGTAATTCAGTCTGATCCAATCATGCATAACATAAGAGCATGAGAATGATGAAACATAAACATGTCGAACGTCCAAAACATGCAAGTACAATAGTCCAACCCTAAGATCAACATCGGGAAACTCGACCTCAAGACGATCGGCTACAAGCTGACGAACTAGTCCTGAAAAGATAAAGAAGAGGGAGTGAGATCAAAGACCTCAGTGGGAGTTATAGCACCATAAGCATATCCGATGGAATAGAGGCATACAAAAATATGATTATAAAATAGTTGGTTGAAACACAATTATTGTTCATGCATTCTAATTGTACTCTCAAGGAATTTTATAGACAATGAAGTATAATACATGAGTTGTAAAACACAAAGTAAACGGAACATCCCAATAGGTTTATAAATTCGTAACACTCACTATAGTCAGATAGGCTACTATGCCCTAGAAACCTATCAGGGTGGATCACGAAGCACTCTCAAGTAAACACCACCACCCCACCCCCTCCCCCCTCCCCCCACCCCCCCTAAAGGGAAGCTGAGAGCCCACTAGTAGTTAAAAAACTTTTCTTTAAGAATACGTATAAACCCCTACTACTAGCGTTATCCGAAATTGAGTGGAGAAAACATACTATCACACTCAATCACCAATCAGTGTATATACATAAATACATAGCCTGCTAAGTCATAACAAATTTAGGCAACTTGCTAAGTCATAGTAAATTCAGGCATAAACACACAATTCATCCATACAACATCAAAAGAAAAGTAATATTACCCTCAGCTGGGATTCCATATACCTACCACATATTGGCCAAGCGTATTCGTCAATTCCTGGTTGCACCTAGGAAATGCTTTGTGATCCACCCTGATAGGTTTCTGGGGCATAGTAGCCTATGTGACTATAGTGAGTGCTGTGAATTTATAAACCTATTGGGATTTACCGTTTTCTTTGTGTTTTACAACTCATGCATTATCCTTCATTGTTTGGCGGTGTAGCGTGAAGAATACACTAAGTCTGCATAAGATAACCTATGTTATAGCATCATAAGCATATCCGGTGAAATAGAGGCATACAGAAACATGATTATAAAATAGTTGGTTTAAACACAATTATTGTCCATGCATTTTAATCTTGAACTCAAGGAATTTCATAAACAATGAAGTATAATGCATGAGTTGTAAAACACAAAACAAACGGTACATCCCAATAGGTTTATAAATTCACAACACTCACTATAGTCACAAAAGCTACTATGCCCCTAGAAACCTATCGGGGTGGATCACAAAGCACTCTCAAGTAACCCTCACCTCCCCTGGTAGTTAAATTTTTTTCCTTTAAAAATACGTATAAACCCCTACTACCAGCGTTATCTTAAATTGAGTGAAGAAAACACACTATCACAGTCAATCAGCAGTCCCCATATATACATAAATACATAGTCTGTTAAGTTATAGAAAATTTAGGCAGCCTGCTAAGTCATAGTAAATTCAGGCATAAACGCACAATTCATCCATACAATATCAAAAGGAAGGTAATATTACCCTCAGCTAAGATTCCATATACCTACCACGCATTGGCCAAGCATATTCGCCAATTCTTGGTTGCACCTAGGAAAATATTTATATCATATGTTTGTAGGAAAACTGAAATGTATGAAATACTAAAGTAAGCATCCTCAATATCGGCTTCCACAACCTCAAAACATGTTTCTCAAGACCTCACAATACTCATAAATATAAGACAAAAGGTTGTACTCATCGCTGGCCTTCACTTGGAATGAAATTGGGCTTAATTGGGGTATTTAGCAAAGTCCGACCAGACAGTGTACCTCGACCGACCGGTCGGTGGACATTTGGCAATGATCCTCACAAAGACCAACCAGTCGATCCTATATGGGTGACCGGTCTGTGGGTGCTTGACAAGGATGTTGACACTAGTCATTTTTCTAGATCTCTTACTGGTTTTCTCTCAATTTTTGGTGCCAAATCCTCACCCAATCTGAACACTCCCCTCACTCCCATTTACCCAGCAACACGCCCACCTCTCAAGGTCTCAAATCCAAGATCACACTCACACTCAAAGGTACATTGCTCACAAAAAATGCATCAATCACAATCAGCATATGCATAAGTGATATAAAGTACAATTTATGCTTAAAACACATGGAAAACACACAATGAAACTAGATCATTATTCGCAATGAATGTATAGCCTCTATTCAAAACCAAGTATTTATCATATTTTAATTCAACAAAACAGAGCATTTCTGTTTAAACGAATGAAATGTAAACTCTCACCTCTTGTCGCACTGATGACTAAATGGCAATACCTTTGCCCTTATCAACAGCTTCAGCACTGTCTAAGCATACAAACACACTACTAAGAACAAATCAAATCAAATCAAATGGAAATAACAAAGTTGAAAACAAGCCTAAGAGACCCCTAAGACACTCAAACTAGCTCACAACTCACACTAACAACAAATTAAGCTCACAAACCCAGAATTCAAACAAGAGGATGAACCATCCTCTCCTCACATATGTCACTCAAGGCTCAACATCAACCTCCACGCTCAACCAACAACACAATTGGGTTTCTCAGCCCACACACATGCTCCACAACACACAAACAATCAAACCCAAGCAAGAAAACTGTCCAATTGCATCAATTACATCAAAAATACAAAACCTCAAAATTACCAAAACTGGGATCGAGAACTCTAATCATATACCCATACAACAATTGGTGATTCCAAGTAGTCCAACCCATCAAACTATCTTAGAAACATCAAAAGAAATCTAGAGGAACCAAAAAAAAACGAAGAAAACAGGGATTTAGAGCACTTACCACCAAAATCCCAAAAGTGCCACAACACCAAAAACAGGAAGATTTCTGCTCCTCAATCCGAAACTAACAGTGGAAATCGGTCATGGGAGGTTAGGAATGTGTTTAGTAGCAATGCCCAATAGCTTTCTTTGAAGGAAAATTAAAAGGGAGGGATTTGGGTACTTTGGGAAAAGAGGGAAAGGGGTTAACGTGAAAGCGGGGGAAGAGAAAGGGTTGAGCTATAGGTATCCAACACTTAAAAAAAATTTCTAAGTGTTGGTTTGGGCTAGCCTTTTATACTTCGGGTCTAAAATCCTGGTAAAACCTGAAACATAACGTATTAAGGCTCAATATGCCCCTAGTGGTCTACGAAAATATTTTAAACCATAAAACATAAAAAAAAGAGCTTTAGCTAACTAATTGGGCTCAAGAAATAATAATTAGGCTCGGAAACAATAATTGGGCTAAAAAACGGGCTAATTGGCTCAAAGGCCCGCAGTCACTCAAAACGGATCCAAAATTGACCCAGTCAATTTTCATTGACTCAAACCTCGAACACTCGACCTAGACCACTTGCTAAGATGACTAGACACAAACCTAGACTTTCTATGACTGTGTCCACCTCACTAGTAAACTCTTGGGTCAAACCGACTCGTTCAACTAGTCAAAAACTCCCAACGGACCAATTCGCTCGCTCTTATTGTATATCAATGTTGACTAGGTCATCGAAGGAATGAGGTCCCACAACATGTCTATAACCTTAATTGGACATGTTTCTACCCAATAACCAACTCAGAATCGATTCAGATATTTTTTTATTTTTCTTTATTTTTTTAATCTTGTTTTAATTATTTGATATACCAAATCAACTCTAATTTCATCAATCTTGGTACCACTAGATTTCTCGTTGATTCTAGAACTTTTCAAAAAAATTTGTGATTTTTTAAAAATTTTCCACTATTTTTTTCCTTATTTTCAACTATTTTGCTTTTTTCCATTTTTTGTGATTTTTATTAATTTCAGCCAATCACCGAGCTACACCTGACGGAACCAGGTGAACCCAGACCAACTTCTAAAGCTATAGGATCGTGACATGCATCCCACGTCGCCTAAACATCAGGCTCAGGTCCATCCTTGCCCGTGCCTATTGATGACATGTCACCTGTTCCTTCAGGCGACACGTCATTTGCCTGGGTCTCCAAACAACCCATCATTGAAAGATGCTTGGGACAACATGTTGTCTGAGGTTGTCTTCAACCTCCAGCTCCCCTGAAAATCACAAAACCCCTAATCGCCAAACCTCAAATCAAACTAACAAAACATACTAAAAATCATATCAGAGCAAAGATCAAGCCCCTACAAACTTAAACTAACCAAATCCCCTAATTTTCACTGTCTAAAACAACAGATCTGAAGAGGAGAAGTACTCGGAACTCAGGATAAAATCTTACCTAATTCTGGCCAGGGTCAGATTGTTCACCAAATCACTTGGGAGATTGCTAGGAATGAAGAAGCAGAGCTCCTGGGGAGAAAAATGTGGCTCGAATCACACTTGGGACTCAGAATGCAATATTTTGATTTTGAAATTGGGAATAAGACAACACTAAAAAATACACAACGGAATAAAATAAAAATATAGGGTAAGTTTGGATCATAAACAAATTACTTTTAAAACCTATTTTTTAACTTCAAATATTTGTACCATCCTCAAGTATGATGAACAAAAAAATCTCATCTCAAATATAAAATTCAATAAATCTAAGCACCAGAATATAAGCAATATATATAAAGTAAAATCTAATATAAAATATGAAAGTACGTCCAGTTTATGGGTGTACAATCCAAATTGGTTAGTCCGATCATATCTGACAATAACTAACAATCTAGACAAATAAATCACCACAATCAATAGTTAACCTGAAAGCATAATTGGACAGTGCTAAAATGTTAGCTAAATATCCAGGTGAGGGATTATAGAGACCATGAAATGCATAATTATAAACATAAATGAAATCCACAACTGAAAATATAAAATATATGTAAAACTCACAAAAAATATCCAAAGTCAAATCTAAGTCAACCAAAATAACAGTAACAGTGAATCACACATACATGCATTCGTGTCATTATTAAAATAAGACTGGAAAGTCGGTTAGAAATCATTCGTTTTACTCCTGATCAGGGAGCGATCTAGGCCCACTAGTGTTTATTTTGTTTTCTTTCAAATCATAGCCCACACTAATATTGTCAAAGACTTCAACGGTCAAACTCCTTGTGACCATCTAAAAATGTGACCCGTCGGCCACTAATCTCAGCCTATGGTTGTTAGTGCACTGGATATTCTCAAGTAATCAAAATGGGATTTAACACCAATTCAAACAAGTCAAACTCAACCCAAAATCACAGTGTCAAACGCAGATATATACCCCAATAGACAACCATATGTCTCAATAGTCACTGCAATCACATGCACAATATCATAACCTATCTCTCAGTACCAAACTATAATAAAACTAGTATATATACCAAAACCTCATAGTTGTAAAACCAATTGTTTCCCAAACACAAAAGTATATAAGTCCAAATACCAACACCATTCACCATTTATTTTTCTGAAAATTTATAAACCACAATCATGCATTTTAAAACAAAACCGAGTAAAGTGTGAGGTTCCCTCTCACCTAACCAAAAGACAACCATGCATGATATATGGTCTGTGAATCCACAACACAGCAACACAAGCAACAATAAAGGTCTAACGCGTGCATATACCATACCAAGCATAAAATCACAACATATACTAACCAACGCACTCAGTAGATAGTGTAAATACTCTAAGAAATTATTACACACAAAACAAAAAAAATATTAATTTTCACTAACTAAAATAATAGATCTGGAGAGGAGAAGTATCTAGAATTTTAGGTAAAATCTTACCTAATTCTGGCCATAAGAGGGTCAGATTGTTCACCAAATCACTTGGGAGATGCTAGGAATGAAGAAGCAGAGCTCCTGGGGAGAAAAATGTGGCTCGAATCATACTAGGGGCTCAGAATGCAATATTCTGATTTTGAAATTGGGATATGTATTCTGTGGTAGGTGGGTCGCCGGATATGGCTAAATTGAGAACCATCCCAACCTTAAATGTCACCGTTTCACGATAATTAAAATTATCCTTTCGAAAATTCTTGAAAAAATTTTCAATCATCATACACTTATAATAGACCTATCCATTCATCAATACGACTCATCTTTTTATTTGTTTCAATCATCATTTTAGAAATATTCATTATTCTTAATGAATACAATAAGTCTCCCAAAAATAAAATTCATCTTCAAAACATCAAAATCCTATTACGATTCATCATGGGTCCATAAATATAAGCTAAAACCCACTAATAACGGCAATCTTCAATTGGGCTTCCAGGCCTAAACAAGTCAAAAGTTATGAGATTTCACAAATATACAGTGACAATGATGGATAGTAGTCACATACATTTTTGTATTATCTCACTTGTAAAAAAATTTTCTCTCTCACACAATAGTACCTGAATCTCATTAAATACTTATGTCTTTTAATTTTATTATACTTGTATATTGATTGTGTGTTACTTATTCACAACACCTTTAAATAAAAGCTTAACATGATGACTAGATATCTAGATCTTCTATGAAAGCAAATACGTAGATGGTCAGATGACCCTACCATTAACGTGTTGATTATGGTGCGGTTCGTATGAGATCTCCTACTGTAAAGAAAGTTGGCAAACCTATAATAATTGTATACCGTAGCCGTGAGTGATAGATATATAATTTTTGGCTCTTGATTGACGTGCATTGTTTTAGTCATAGGTTCATTTCTTTGACCACCAGTTGAGCTTTTACATTTCCTTCCATTTATACGCCAAGTCAACGAATGTAAACTTCCTCGATCCATCCCACAAAGGCCTATAGTTTTTCAAGCCTTCTAGTCTTTCATTTCATATGTATGTATATTTTTCTCTTTTTCTTTTTTGCCAGTCTACTTGTCAATATCGCTCCTGATAGTGGAATTATTTTATTTATATTGTCGATTCTATTCCATTTGATTCCCTTTTTCTTAGATTGTTTCGTTTGGATATCCAACTTATGATTTTCTAATCTTCAAATTTTTAAGACAAGAGGAAATGTTTTTATACTAAAAAAGTAAAAAAGGTACTTATTTTCCTAAAAAATTTATACTTTCCCTTCATTATATTTTTAGTTATCAAGATATTATAAGATTATTCCTGAAATATATACTTCATGTCAGGTTGTTTTATATGGGGATGTGTATACTTGAAAGAACATAAAGTCGAGTAGTTTAACATTTTGCAGTTAAAAAATAGAGCACAATCTAATCTGTCCAACCTTCTAAAATATTTGAAAATTCGATAAATATGAATATGTGATAAAATTTATCTATTATTAATTAAAAATTAAATATTTTAATTTTAATGTTAAACAAAAAATATTTTAAATTTTGAGCTAGAATAACTCTTTAATTTTTTTTTTAAATAGTCTGTAAAATAAAATGAGCTTTATTCGTAGCTTTTCCGGCCGCTATGAGCCTGTCATCCTCTGCTGACGACACTTTCTTATCCAATAATTCTAAAGGCCAGTGCTGCTTTTTGTCTGATAGCACTTCCTCGTGCCCGTTTACCAGAATATCTGACACTGCATGAAGTCTTTCACCATAAACATGACTTGAAAGAAATTTTATAAAACTAATTTAAACGGTGTGCACATGTGGATAGGATAGATCCTCCTTCCTGGAAGCTGGTTTTGAATATGGATTCTTTTTTTTAATGTCATTGGACTTTTGAAGGACACGTTTCTTTTTGTGTTGTGGAATATCTCAGGATAAATAGCAACGTTTTGGGGGTCTTGAAAACTTAGGCCAGGGAACAGAGTCGTTTTGAACAAGAAAGAGGCAGAGAGAGCTCTGCCTAACATATACCGTGCATCGATCCCAGCTAAAAGATGGGGAGGGCTCCTTGTTGTGAGAAGATGGGAATGAAAAGGGGGCCATGGACACCTGAAGAAGATCAAATTTTGATCTCCCACGTTCACAAGTATGGCCATAGCAATTGGCGTGCTTTGCCTAAACAAGCTGGTAATCCCAGAACCTTTCTGGGTTTTCCTCTACTGTTTTACTTGACTACAGCTATGAAGAAAAGATACAAGTATAAGCATGACCTATGAATAACGTTGTACACTTCATGTAGAAACTTCATTGTTGCTTTCTCTTATTTGTTGTAGGATAGTTGTACATAAAACCAACTGAAATATATAGAAATATAGATATGGCAAGTCAATGAACAACAATGTGATATGCTTCTTTTTGTTTTGTCTGCAGGTTTATTAAGATGTGGAAAGAGTTGCAGACTCAGATGGATAAACTATCTGCGACCAGACATAAAAAGAGGCAACTTCAGCCGGGAAGAGGAGGAAACTATCATCAAGTTACATGAAATGCTCGGAAACAGGCATGTGCCAGAAACTCTTCGTGTACTTTGGAATGACGTATGCACAAGCAAACTGTTTTTTATAATATACAACATATTACAATCTGTAAGATGTCACTGAGTTTTGTTTTAAACCCAGTATCTTCTAATCCTCAAGTTAATAAGACAAGAAGAGATATCATCAAACCAAATACGAAACAACCTTTCTCTTTGTCCTCAGTCCCGTTTTCATACCGATCAGGAAGCCTTCTGATAGTTTCATTGCTCTTAATTAGAGCGATTAAGTTTCTTTTGTAGTAATTTTCTTTTTATCTTGCAGGTGGTCAGCAATAGCGGCGAGATTGCCTGGAAGGACGGACAATGAGATTAAAAATGTTTGGCATACTCACTTGAAGAAAAGACTCCAACAAAAACATGAACCATCCAGGAAACAATGCGTGGCAGAACCAAGTATTATGAATCCGGATATTCCTAGTCCTCCAAGGTTTCAATACACTGGATGTACACCAACGTCTCCTCAGCACTCCTCCGTAGACGATTCCTCCGTCAGCGAAGAGACTAGCAGCATCGATTCGATCAACGACCAAAACATGGACTTGCCAGATGGTCTTCCATTGATTGACGAAGAGTTGTGGTTAGAGCCAGAATTCATTGAGAAGTCAGGCTGGTCATCCATTGCTTTGTTTGATGAGTTACAGTCCCAAATTCCTTTTACTTTTAGTCATAATTCTTCAACACCCATTACCCAACAGGATCATGGCTCCCATGGTCCTAGTCTTGATGATGGCATGGACTTTTGGTACAACCTCTTTATTAGATCTGGGAGAGTGGAAGACATGCCACAACTTAGATAGGCCTATGATATTGCGGATAAGGACTTTCATCAATCTTTGGCAAGAGTATTGTTGAGCGGCAACATGTAACACAGAGGAACATGATAAAACCAAATTTCAGTTTTTCTAATTATTAAGATTATCCCATGGCCAGACTAATCCGACAACTAGAATTCACTGTTTCGGGGTCTTACCCGAAAAGAAAACAAAATTTCAGAGCAGATTTTGTTGATGAGATTTTGTTGCAAGACAAAGAAAATGAAGTTAGAAAGCAAAGAAGTGGACGTAGCAGAAGTTTAGAAAGGGTCATGGATCAAATTATGCACTTGTTCTGAAATTAAAAGTGCTATATTGCGATACTTGACTTGTATGTATGCCTACTCATTTGTTCTCCCTTTGTCTTTTTTAATTGTTTTTTGGCCCTAATGGGATTCCTGAGGTGGACTTGATGATAAGATGGGCAACTAAGGACTTAATTTTCGTAAGATACTGGTAAGAACAAGACCTAGTACATATCTGTGGGAACACATTGGCATAAACATTCCAAAATGGCGGAAAGGGGGTCTTGATTGAGTTTGGATTTGTTGTGATGATTATATGTTAAACCCATGATGAGTTTAACTTTTTCACTGTGTGGTTGACGGGAAAACTGTTATTTGATTCCTTATTGGGTTTGGGCTATGGAGATGATTTATGATTAATAATTTCAAAAATCTTTTGTCAAATTGACGTCAAATATATTTTACACAAAACTAATTGTGTATTTTTGATAAATCAATAGTTTAACTAATCCCATTACAAATAATAATCCTTACCATAATTAACTGAAATACAAAATAAACATAATAAAAGATCAAAATATTATTCTCTAATTTTAAAATTAATTCTTATAAAATCTTTAAAAACCAATCAGACAATATCTAAAACACATAGTTGTGCCTTACTATATGAAATTCTTTGGAATGGTAAAACATTTATAGTTATGTAGGTGGTTTAAATTTTAATTTAATTATGAATAAAATTAGAATTTTACAATAAAAAAAAATAATACTACGCAATATTTTGACACCAAACATAGAATTGATTTTAAAATACTAAATAACAATTTACTAATTTTAAAATACCAAATAACAATTTTACGCATTAAGTGTAAAGTCAAATATAATCTCTCACGAATTGAAGTGACACCATTCACATACTAGTTTGAAGCGATTGTCTTTGTCTTTGTCTTTCTCTATTTCCTCTATGGTCAAAAAATACCGTATGACCTTTTACGAAAAGAATAAAACACCATATCAATAACACAATCTCAAGCATCTAGTGAATATCTTGTTTGCATTATCCTCAAAATGCTTGTACTGTGTGTTTAGAGAAGAAAACATTTTTAACTTTGTAATTAATAAGAAAAAGGAGGATGAAATTGAATAGAGCCTTCCTAAGGCCAAGAAACTGTGCGTGTAAAAAAGAATAGAATAACAGAGAATATTTATTAACAGTGACTTTTGCTGCTTAGAACTAGACTTTTACGGATAATTTTTCACAATCATTATCCCGTCTAATCACAATTTTCAGAGCTTAAAATGGAAGAAGGTAAAAAATAACATAGTAATTTTAATATTTATTTTTTCTAATTACACATAAATATCAACAGCAAACACAATTTTGGTTTTAATTTCAAGAATAACGAAGCTAAAATAAAATCATCTTAAAACCATCACCTGTCTCACAATTTCCATAAACCAAACAGGCCATATTTGTTCTTATATGATCATGCCTCTCTGTCCTCTTATTATATAAACTTTTATGCGTGCAATTGGTAGTGTTCGTGGACCATGACTTCCAGTCCCCTTCACAATCCTTATCTTAAGTGGGTGGATTCCATCATACAATTGATTTTCGTGACAAAACTTACTGGATGGAAAATTAAACAAAAGTAAGTTCTTGTAGGAAAATTAAACTGACTGGATCAACTCATGAACAGTAACATTATTCGGTTTTTCTAAATCTAAATCCGTTATTTGAGATTATAATAGTGTCTAAGTTAGAATAGAGCTTTGTCAGTATTGTCAATAGTACCCTCAGTTTGACAATTGATGTACTGTTATTTTTAAAAAATTTGTTTTTTTTAATTCGTACTGTCCAAAATGCCATGGATATACATCTTGAACAAAACACACCTTTTTTTTTTTTCTAAAATATACATAGATTCTGTTTTCTGTCCCTCTCAACCAAACGGTTTTACACCAAAAGATTTTGTTTGTTTTAGAACCCTAGGCAATAAAAGTTCCATATTCCGTCGTTTAACTTTAATTTCTTTTTCCCCAAAACAAGTACTATGGGAATAGTTTTGTAAAATCAAACATCTTACTTTCCTAAAAATATTTAATATTGGTATCGTGCGCCCCAGATGACTTGATGAACTTCTTGTACATATAATCAATTGCTAACACCCAAAGGTTTACCAAAATATGAAATAGGAAATAACCGATCCTAGCATAATCAAACACCATCATTAACAGCGCCTTAAGCATAATCAATGCTAACTCATCATGAGCTACCAAAGTGATCCCCCAACTGACATATTCGCAAATGATAATAAAGTTCTTCGTTTGCTTAATCCAAATTTATCAAGAAATTGTTTATACCACATGTCCAAATGGGGGTAAGAGGCACAGGAACCACGATACAAACTCCTCCGGATATACCAAAGCTAGTTTCTGCTAATATGACATGGAGAAATATTCGACTAAAGCCTCAAATCCCAACTGGTATGATTTATCCAAATGATCTATTAGATTGAAAGATCTCTTGACACATTTAAATAAAGCAAATAAAAATATTTGTCATTGGGCACCAGTTGATGAGTTCCCATCATTCCATAGTGCTTAAGGAATAGCAGGGCTCAAGGTACATGTAAGGATCACGCAGCATAGCATCCTATAAACATCAGTAAGTAATATACTAATTTTAATCATAAAGGTGCAACACAGGTAAAAACAATCCCATCTAACAGCACAAGTAATGGTCCGCGTCTAATACTTCCAAGCGATCAGCTTCCCACTGAAGTTTAACACCCAATATTTTGAATCTAATAATTGATATCACAAGCAAGTGCAAAGATAATCCAAAACCGTCATAGTCATGGCCTCAAGTGCTAGCATAATGGTGTCTAAAACAAAAGCATTAACCGATTTCTGAGTCCATAAAGGTATACTAAAAACTCAAACCCCCCACCAATGAGAGGCATGTAACAAAAAACGGCCAACTTCTCTGTTGCAGACAGTTCATGTAGAATTTAGCAACAGGCTTATTAATTATAAAAAAAATGAAAAGGCGGGAAGTGAACCTAAAATACACCAGAGCCAGAAAGACAGTATTTATGAGAGGCATGAGTAGGCAAGCTCCTTCTCCTCAGAAAGCTCCGCAGCTGTTAAGTCCAACTTCTTCCTTGAAAGTTCATCAATGTTGAGCCCTGTGCAACCAATACAGAGATACGTATTTAAGATCAAATTGAAGCACATTACCAATATCAAATAACAAAATGTCAAAATGATAGTAACTATTTAGACTTCTACCTTAGGCCACAACATCATAAACAAAGAAGATTTGCATGAAATACAAACCAAAACATATAGTGCTTAGATATTCAGAGAGTAGTAAATAGTCAAGCATTATGAAGCCACAAACAAACTTTGGTATTCCTAGTACAGATGTCAAAAAATAGACATCCAGTTATCTACAAATGCAACTTACAACAAAGAAAGCATGAACTTTATGCTTACCTTGAAAGATTTTCCACTCCCCATTCTGGCATGTCACTGGGAAAGAATAAATAAGTCCAGCCGGGACATTGTACGAACCATCAGAGTACACCCCCATGGAAACCCAAGTTCCCTGCACATCCAGTGAAAAAAAAAAGAATAAGACAATAACTACTCAATATTATTCCAGTTTTTCAAGCACATAAGAAATGCTGCCAACCTCAGGAGTTCCAAGAACCCAATCACGGATGTGGTCACAAGCAGAGCTAGCAGCGGATAATGCACTTGACAGCTTTCTGGCTTTGATAATAGCAGCACCTCGTTGCTGGACAGTTGTAATGAACTCTCCGTTCAACCTTCAAGTAATTAAATAAAAATATCAATATAATACTTCAATTTTTTGTGGAATGTATGAGACTGAAAACAAAACATCGAACCCACCATTCATCATCCTTAACAAGCTCCCGAACAGACTTTTCTCCAGCTGAGGTTTTGACAGTAGCATGGTTGACATCAGGATATTGAGTTGAAGAATGGTTCCCCCAGATTATCACATTCTTCACATTGGAAACTTCAACATTCAATCTTTCCGAGATTTGACCCAGTGCCCTGTTATGGTCCAGTCTTGTCAAACAGGTAATATTCTTCTCAGCAATAGATGGTGCAAATTCCTTTAAAATCAATGCATTGGTGTTTGCAGGGTTAGCAACAACCAAAACCTGAGAAAAAAAAAAGTAATACAAAGCAGACACGTCAGAAATTAGTAAAATTTACTGAATTCATTTAATGACAGTTGCCATAGTGCATATTTCTTATGTAGAAGAAGCAATTGCAATTTCCAAGAACTTCTCTAACAAGGTAAAACTTTACAATGATACCAACCTTGCAGTTCGCAGCAGCATGCTTCTCTAGAGCAGAAGCCTGGGACTTGTAAATCGAAACATTTTTCGACATAACATCTTTTCTCTCCATCCCTTCTTTCCTAGGGAAGCCACCAACCATGACAGCAATGCTAACTCCCGTGCACGCCTCGACAACGTCAGTAGTAGCCACAACACCTTTAACATTTCCCATTCAAACAACCAATCCAGTACAAATTACCATCTCGAAATGATCCTTTAACAACATGACATGACACTGTCACAGCAACAAAATCACCGGACACATACCTTTAAGAAGAGGGAATGCAGCATCGACCAGCTCCATCTTCACGCCATTCAAAGCCTCTGCTGCAGGAGGGATATCAAGCATGTGGAGGATCACAGGCTGGTCTGCACCAAGCATCACTCCCCTAGCAATCATCGGGACAAGGGCATAACCGATTTGTCCTGCAAATCAGAGACCAGTAAATTTCGAATTTCTTAGTAAGCAAAAGAAGCACAGTTAATCCAAAAAATGAAAAGTAGTTGGAACACAGTTTGTAAGTAAGTAGCCGTAAGATCGGAAGTCAAAGCGTCCACCACATTCAAATCAACATATAATAGAAAACAGTGACTAAACCGGACATAAGTCAAGCCTAAGCATATAATTTGAAAGAAGCAAAGCGCTCTATTTCTTATGAGCACGTCGAGAGACTGACATAACTAAATCGGAACACTGATCTGTACACTAAAATAAAAGCAGATCTAGTGATCTGGAGCGAAATGAAACTCCAGCAGAAACTGAAACAGTGTTCACTGAAGCTACACCAAACAACGGCGATCAACCGTAGATCTACATAGATGTTTGGTACCGTACCTGCAGCTCCAGTGACGAGGACGCGGACTGGTTCTTTTGCCATTGGTGACGGAGATTAAGAGGCGAGAGAGGAGACGATCAAGCCAAACACAGCCGAAGAAAAGGATGCTAAGCGGAGAGTACAAGTGGAGAAATGAGAAGACCAGGGCAACTTATATCATAGAGCGCGTAAGGGAATAGCATAGGGAGACGAGCCTAAACTGCACCGTTTTTTCGGATAAGTTGTTGTCGTGTGGTGGGCCGGCCTACAGAGATAAAGAGGCAGTCTATGCGTTGGTGTGACGCATCTTCCGTTAAATGAGTACATGGTGGAGCATGCTTGGTCCGATCGAGACTAAAGATAATTAGACCATTAAGTGTGGTCTACAAACTTACGGGTGGCATTTGAGAAAGTACCTAAGATTGCATCAATGAATATGAAATTTTTTATATTGATTTATGTAGTGAGAATATCTTATTATATGGAAACTCTAAATTGAATATTTTTAATTTTTTAATTTTTTTTAATATGAAGGTTATGAGGATTAGGCTGGATTATTCTATTCATATTTTATATTTTAAGTATTATATTAAAAAATATAATAACGAATGAGATTTGATATATACTTACCAATTTATTTTTATATTTAATGATATATTATGATTCATAATTTATTTTTAAAATTTAAATAATATATATACTTATTAAAAAATTTATTTCTTTAATATTATTTCTTTCCCGGTTTTAAAACCGGTCTAATCCGGTTACTTCCACAATCCTTGACTCTTAACTTTTGCTAGTTGATTATTATCTCTCGGTTCAAGTTTGGACTCTAACCTTCAATCCAAAAGATGATATAACACATATGAATTAGATTTTCTAATTTTTCTCTTAAGTATGATAACATAGTATTCTGCAAATACTTATTAATATGGTGGGACGGTTTATTAAGGTTGATATACATACGGAAGAAGCTCACGAGTATATTTTTCAAGAGTTTCTGTCACACTTCCTATCCTATACCAAGGGTGAATACCTTTGTCATTGAATCCTAAGAATAATAATTATTGTATTGCATTTAAAATTTCATAAGGCTAATAAAACAAACCTAAAAAATACGCAGCGGAATAAAATAAAAATATAAGATAAGTTTAGATCATAAACAAATTAATTTTAAAACCTATTTCAATTTCAAATATATGTACAATCCTAAAGTATGATGAATAAAACAGTCTCATCTCAAATATAAAATTTAATAAATCTAAAGACCAGAACATAAGTACTATATACAAAGTAACATCTAATATAAAATATGAAAATATATCCGGTTTATGGGTGTACAATCCAAATCAGTTTGTCCGATCATACCTAACAATAGTTGACAATCCAGACAAATAAAACACCACAATCAATAGTTAACCTGAAAGCATAATTAGACAATGCTAAAATATTAGCTAAATATCCTGGTGAGTGATTGTGAGGACCACGAAATGCATGATTATAAACATAAATAAGAAATGTATGATTATAAACATAAATAAGAAATGACAGTGAAAAATGAATTTCTGGGTTTGTTCTTCATTTCTAGGGAACACTCTCTGCAATTCAAGCAGAACTATATAGAATATAGCATGGTGTCCAACTTTGCTGGGAGCTTGGGTTCAGAAAAATAATTGTGGAAGTCGATAGTCAATGGTCCATCAACATGATTTTGAACAAAAATTCTAGAGTTAATGCATACTCTAGCCTTGTGAAAGCAATACAAGAATAATTTAACAGGGATCCGTTTGGTCGTGTGCAAACGTGTGTTTTGTGCAGATTATTTGGCCAAGGTCGTCACTTCACTTCTTTTAGGCCTTCATAGGGTTTTTACTCTTCCTCTTCCATTACTTTCCCTGCTTTATGCAGATAATTAAGAAGTGTTGTACCGAGACTGTGTTTGAACAATTAATCAAAGTATTTGATAAAAAAAAAATGAAACACTAGCGATGAACATTTTGAAAATCCCAATGCATCTTTCATAAAATCTGTCATTTTATTATATTTATAATAAAAAAAATTTTGTTCATAATGTTATTTTACCATGTGAACTCATAGTTGATTCTATAAGTGGAAAGATACAAACCAAAATACAAATTTTAAAATGAAGTTCCAATAAATTAATTCATGGTGAAGTTGAAATAAAGACAGAGTAACAAATGCAGAACAAAATATTATAGCCATCTAATGTATATAGCTTAGATTAAAAAAATAAAATATTGAATCTCAAAATAAAAATAATGATAATATGGAAAGTAACCATATGCTGTAGTTAAAATTTAAAATAAATAATAAATCAGCTAAAAATTATATATATTTAATGAATATTTGGAAAAATTAAATACAAGTTAGTATTATTATAAAATAATAATATAATGTGTTGGGTTTAGATTCTCAAATTATAAAGTAATATTATTTTTATGAATATAATAATATAATATATAAATTATTTGGAAATCTATAAAAAAATTTAAAAATTCTAATATGTGAATTTCATAAATAATTTAAGTTGGTAAAAATAATAATTTAATTTCTAAAGAATTCTATTAATTTAATTTAATTTAATTTCTTTGTTAACTAATTTTTAAATAAGATAACTATTACAAAGGTTTATTATCAAAGTTAGAATTGAAAATTTAAATCAAAAATAAAATAAATATAGAAATTTGATAATAGTAAAATTTAATTTAGTTTTGAAATGAAATTTTATATGTGAATTTGAAAACCAACTTGAATGGGGAGAAAGACGTGGACAATACAATATGCAATGAGTGTGAGAATCATGGTATGATTCCAAGTGTGATGCGGGATGCATGACCCCTCACCTGGTATTTATAATGTCATGACCGAAACTCAGACTACGTGTCATTCAATTTCGTGTGTGATACGTCCCTCAATTCGAGAGCCTTAATTAAGAAGAATCAGCACATTAAAAAAGAATCAAGTAGAGGCAATCAAGGAATTCAATGGGAATCCGTTCTTGCCATATAGGAGATCCGATTTGGGGAATCAAGGTAATCAATGTAATCAAATATTACCATAAATAGAAAATCAGTCATTAGTACTTGCCTTGTATATCTTTGTATAGACACCGTTAGATCAGTTGACTCGATCTCCACCATTCATTGGGGAGTTATAATGGCTATATAAAGGGTGTCTCCCCTCATTTATAATCATCCAGCAATTCTTGGAATATTGAGAGTTTAGAGCTTTCTCTCCATTTTTTTGTGTCTCTCTCTTTTCATTGTGTTCAAAGTTTAGCATTTTAGCTAACTTTGTGAGGAAGGCTGACTTAGCCTATTGCGAGAGCAATAGTCTAAGGCCAGATGAAGAGTTTCTATTCCGCAAAATTCTAGTCCCGTGACAGTTGATAGCGGAGCCAAGGCTCAATTCTTTTATAGAGAAATGGAGATGCCTACTGATGCCAATGCTAACATCCCTGTTATTGAGGAGGTGGAGAAGGTCCGTGTGGGGAGACTACCCCAACGTACTCCCGAACCTAGTAAGAAGAGAATGAAGACTGTGGATCATCTGTTGTCATTAGAGGCAAGGATCACTCAGATGGAGATGAAGGTTGCCGATGACAATGATAAGCTTGAGGAGTATGGCCAACGTATAGACGAGCTCAAGTCAGGAGACGTAAATGAGCTTCGTAAGGAGATGCAAGGCGCCCTCATTGCTGTCAACTCTTGGAAGCAAGAGTTAGATGATTTCAAAGTAAATCTTCTTGCTGAAATTACTTTATTCAAGGATGATTTAGTTGAAATTAGGAACGAATGTAAGAAGGGCACAGTGCAAGGGGTTGTCAAGCCCAAGGTGAAGCTGGATGTCCCGAAGCCGAAGTCATTTGCCAGGATGAGGAATGCCAAGAAGGTGGTCAACTTCCTTTTCACCCTTGAGCAATACTTTCAAGGGATAGGCATGGAGAGCGATGGAGATCGGCTTTCCCAAGCCCCACTGTATCTTACCAATAATGTCACAACCTGGTGCAGGATGAAGCATGCTCAAATTAAGCGTGGCACCTTGATGTTGGAGACGTGGGAAGATTTTAAAAAGCTCCTGAGAGCACAATTCTCACCAAGAAATGTGGAGTTAGAAGCGAGGGAGAAGCTTCGCAAGTTACCACAAAGGTGACATCTGAGGGAGTTCACAGAAGTCTTGTTGGAGATCCCAGACATGCTCGAGACGGAGGCCATGTAGTGTTTCTTGGAGGCCTACAAAGTTGGGCCAAGATGGAGCTCCATCGATGCAATGTCAATGAGCTCAATGATGTGATTACCGAGGCTGAATCCTTAGCATAATTTGAGAGGAAGCCCGAGGGTTCTAGCCCACTTAAGCCTAAGAATTTCTGCAACTATAAGGCTAAAGGTGGGGGAGCAGTCCACGAAGCTAAGGAGGGGAAGGAGAAGCCTTTCAAGTTCTTCCGTCCAGCCAAACCCACACAAGGGAAAGGGGAAAATCGAGGCAAGGACGAGAGACCCCCAAGCTCTCATGCTTTCTATGTGCGGGGCTGCATAAAGCCATGGATTGCACAATGAGGAACACGCTGGCAGCAATTGCCATAGAGGCCGAAGAGATGGAATCCCCAAAGATAAGTTCCATGCAATTGTTGAGTGTCGTTAAAGCCTCAACCAATGGTGCCAAGGTGCAGCAAGCCGGGAGAATGTTTGCTCGACCTATTGTGCAAGGGAGAGAATCCCGTGCATTGATCGATACTGGTGCTACTCACAACTTCATGAAGAAAGAGGAAGCACAATGACTTGGCATCAAGTTCCAAGAGAAGAAAGGCTGGCTGAAGACGGTGAACACTATAGCCTAGTCAATCATTGAAGTAGCCCGAGGGGTCGAGCTACAAATGAGAGAATGAAAAGGTGAACTTGACTACTCCATTGTTCCCATGGATAATTTTTCGATTGTATTAGGGATGCAATTCTTAGATTAGACAATAGCAGTCCCAGTGTCTTGCATAAACACCATCATACTTTCGGAAGGAAGCCGATGTTGTGTGGTGTCTGTTGGTCGAGAGGAGCTGAAGACAAAAACACTTGCAGTCATCCATTGACCAGAGAGTCCTTTAGTAGAAAGGATATGAAGGGGTATGGAACATGACCCCCAAGTTCAGGCCTTGGCAGAATAAGTGAAGCAAGGCAAGACCCATAGATTTTGTCTAGAGGATGAGTTGCTCTTCACCAAAGGCAACCGCATCTATGTCCCTCGACATGATAAGCTTCGGAAGGAGGGATGAAGGAGTGCCACGATTCAGGATGGGCTGGACACCCAGGTATCGTTCGAACACTTGTACTTTTGGAAGATGGATATTATTGGCCTAACATGCGAGAAGATGTGGAGTGGTATGTGAAAACCTATCTAGTTTTCCAACAAGAAAAGGTCAAGCAACTGGATTGTTAGAGCCATTACCCATACCGGAGAGACCTTGGGAGAGCATTTCCATGGATTACATTAAATCCCTCCCAAAGTCTGACAACTTCCAAACTATACTAGTGGTGGTGGATAGATTTTCCAAGTATGCAGTATTCATTCCAGCCACCAAGGTATGCATGGTAGAAGAGACAAGCCACCTTTTTTTAAAGAAAATATGGTGAAGTATTGGGGAATCCCAAGGTCCATTGTGAGTGATCGAGACACTCGATTCACGGGGAGATTTTGGACCGAATTGTTCAAGCTGCTATGGTCAAAATTCAATTTTTCCACTAGCTTTCATCCTCAGACCGATGGGCAGACAGAGACAGTGAATGCCTTATTGAAGCTCTACTTTAGGCACTATGTGAGTGCCAACCAAAAGAATTGGACAAAATTACTCGATATGGTTCAATTCTCATACAACTTGCAAATGAGTGAATCGATAGATATGAGTCCCTTTGAGATTGCTACTGAAAAACAACCTTACACTCATAGCAAGATTGCCACAAGTTATCAAGGGCCGAATCCATCTGCCTACCGCTTTGTTAAGGAGTGGGAAGAGCAGAAGTACCTTGCAAGAGTGCAATTGTCCAAGGCGGCAAAAAGGATGAAAAAGTGGGCAGACAAAAAGAGGCGACCCTTAGAGTTTGATGAAGGGGATCTAGTGTTGGTGAAGTTGATGCCTTATCAAAGTCGAGTTTTTGCCAAGTTGGACAAGGGGCTAGTGCGACGATACAAAGGTCCTTTCAAGGTGTTGAAAAGGGTCGGCAAGGGGTCATACAAGCTTGAGTTACCACCAAAATTGGAGTTTCATCCTATCTTCCATGTGAGTTTGTTGAAACCATTCCAAGAAGACACAGAAGAATCTGGAGAGGGGAAAGTCCAATAGAGCTCCCACAGCTGTGACCAATGCCCATGATAAGAAACTAGATGAGATCATATCAAGGTGTGTGGTGAAAAAGAGTGGGAAGCACATGAACCTTGTGGAGTACTTGGTTCAATGGAAAGACGACCCTCCTAGTGAGACTAGCTGGGAAAAAGATTTCGATCTTTGACAATACTAGGACGAAATCAACCAGTTCTTTAGGCAGCACACAACGAAGACATTGTCGAGTTTAGTGGGGGAGAATGTCATGACCGAAACTCAGACTACGCGCCATTCAACTTCATGTGTGACACGTCTCTCAACTCGAGAGCCTCAATCAAGGAGAATCGACACATTAAAGGAGAATCAATTAGAGGCAATTAAGGAATTCAATGGGAATTCATTCTTGCCATATAGGAGACCCGATTTGGGGAATCAAGGTAATCAGTGTAATCAAAGATTACCATAGATGGGAAGTCAACCATTAGTGCTTGCCTTGTATATCTTTGTATAGACACCATTAGATCGGTTGACTCGATCTTCACCACTTATTGGGGAGTTGTATTGGCTATATAAGGGGTGTCACCCCTCATTTGTAGTCATCCAACAATTCTTGCAATATTGAGAGTTTAGAGCTTTCTCTCCATTCTAGCTAGCTTTGTGAGAAAGACTGACTTAGCCTATTACGAGAGCAATAGTCTAAGGCCACACGAAGAGTTTCTATTCCGCAAAACTCTAGTATCGTGACAATAAGCTCTCGGGGCATACCAAGCAATTTATACCCCAAGACTTGTCGACTCGAAAAATAATCAAATACAACCCACACTACCCAATTTCATTTTAAAATAAAGGTTAAGTGTTTAGAAGATTTTTTGGGCTTTATGAATAGTAAATGAGCCAAAAAAATCTTTTGGGGTTCAAAATTAACCGATCACTCATCCAATTTGAATCTACTAGTAATAAACCATCTCAAATTGATCTGGTCCACACCTAAACCATCACTTACATGCAAGACTACTATTAATTCTAGGCACATGCAAACACTATTTCCTATGGTCAACTTACCATAAAAAATATGACAACGCAACAATACATATAGCTATACCTATGACTCAACATTGTATAACTAACTTTCAAACTTGAAAAATGAGTTTAAAGATTCTGTGTCTATGCAAGCAAGTTTCTTTTTTATCGGATACCGACGGTCACATAACAGATGCATGCGGCTCTATGATTTCCACTGGACATCTAGTGGCTCATAGTTAACACTGCTCTCCTTGAGGTCAAATAAAGTTGGATGTACCTGTCTGCAATTAGTAGAACAAGAGATACACTTCCAAAGAGGACGACCAGGCCTAGCACTGTGCAAGTTTAGAGTGAAATCTCAACTTTGAACACAAGTTCGAGGATGGTCTATCTGACAGCCAGATAAGTATACGCATGAATGCAAAAACTAACAAGTACTGAAACCATAGCGAGATTCATAAATTAATGTTACAAATTAAATAGAACGATTCCAATACAGAAGGCAAGCATATACAATCAGAAGCTCCCAATAAAAAGCAAACACAAAAGGAAAAATAGTGTTCGATTGTTGGGAAGAAACACCATACTAACTTCCTACATGTCACACCCCCGGCAAAACTACTTTCACACAAATTTGAAGATCATTGAAACCAAAAAGAATCCACAATATGTATGTACCTGAAGGTTGAAATGTTTACTAGCCGTCCTTATATTTGTCTTCCTTTTTTTTTTTTTTGTGGTTAACAAAATCACACTTTCTCTCTGTGTTAAGAAATAATAGAAAAAAATAAGAAAACACTAAAGCAGATAGATCTAGGCACTCCTCTTCAACCGGTGTTGATATTCAGCTGCCGATATTTCCTTTTCAAGCTTAATCTCTTCACGGAACTTGTAGATGAATTCCTCAGCTCTCTCATCTACAGGCCGCAGCTGAGGTGATTTAGCCACAACTTCTCTCCACGCATCCTCAATACTACAGAGTACCTTCTCCTTTCCTTTGCCTTGCTTCACTGTTACAGCCTTCTCGTCGTCAACCACTTCTTTGCCTTTACCACTAGTTTCTGCTTTCAAATAAGGACCCTTGGGTTGTGCCGAGCTCGCCGACTCTGCTGCGTACAGTTGGTCAATGTATATGGGTGAAAAGTTGTTGGAACTGTGGGTTTTGCTGTAGTACTGGTAAAGATGGTTAAACTGATGGCTGCGGTAGCGGGATTTCGCTATGGAACGCTTACTGAAGGGATGGAAGAGTTGGAGAGAACAGTATGAAATCAGGCTGACGGTTTTGGTTCTAACAGCTTTAATGGCTTTGGACAAGTTGAAGTCATGGAACTTTGTCCGGAGTGTTCTGGCGATACGTTTTAACGCCTTCTTGGCCGGACGAAGCTTCCTGGCCAGCCCTGGCTGAGACATATGTGGGTGATGCTTGCTTTTCTTGACTTGTAAGAATACTCAATATTGCTATGGGGTAAAATGATTAGAGGAGAGAATGCTTATAACGATGAAGACTTTCATAAGAGGGAAACATCATATTTTGGTATATATATATATATATATTTGGCTGGCTAGGCAACTAAAATGTCCTTACCTTGTTCATGATATAACCGAAATGCCACTCTTCAATTCATTTCTGGATGGGCAACGTATTAATTCAGGTTGATTTGCAAACTAGAGTAATGAACGAGGTGAAAATCTTGGTGAACCAGTCATCACTCATCACTTTCGGCAACATTGAAGGCTCTAGTGGGGGCAATCTTGGGCCCTAAGTTTCCTGAAAAGCGAAATTGAATTTTTCAAATTAATGGGATATCTTAATTATTATGAAATTTTAAAATATTTTATTTTCAAAACTAACATTCAAATTTGAAAAGTTAACTTGTGCAATGCCATGCCACATTAAAGTGGGCTCCAGGGCGTTGAAGGGAACAAGGTAATTGCAAGATCTGCTTGACCTATTTTTGTGGAATCATGATCCCATTAAGGATAATCTTATGCAGACAAAATTTTCATATCCTCCATGTTATTTTAACTGTGACATGCCACTTAGCATTATAATCAAATGAAGCCTAATCAGGTCGTAATCACACATTAATCCATATTGCTACTCTAAATAAAGATATAAGATTAACATAACAAAAAATGAGTCACCCACACCAGTAATTGATATATATTTGTTGCTTCGGAAAACCAAGTCACCAATCCAATCCCATTTGGCCAGCTTGAGACCAGTGCACTAATTATATAACATTGACCCATTGCTGGGTTTTACAAGTAAGGTCAAATTACTAACTGCCATTCCCATAGTTTCAACAACAAAAATGGAAAATCAAAATGTCATGTAGAAAACAGAAAGTAGGGCAAGTGTCATTCTTCATTTATTATACGTATTTGGCCAACAACTATACATGAACAAGATTTATCCCATCTAGTTATACTTTGGCGGCAGGTCGTGATTGACAAATCATCGGATAAAGAAAGAGATAAGCATAGGAGCGAGCGGATATATATAGTTGATACTTGAAAAACCCTATCTATTTAATTTGGACTCATGCAAGGGCAGGTATTTTGACGCCCTGAAATCTTGTAACTTTACGGGATCTCGGCAATATTTTCGGTCTTTGTAATGGATTAGTTAATTAATTGCTAATGACTGTCATTTTTTTCAAAGATTTTTACGTTTTCTAATTAAGTTTCTACAAAGAGAGTTTCTTCTCAGAGAGAACTTGTCACTCAAAAGTTGTGGAAATCAACACTCAAAGAGAGTTTCCGACCAACCAATAATATAATTGACAGAATGCCTTTAATTTGAAAACGGACTAATTATATTTATATATATAGGAGCCCATGAAAAGGATGGTTGATCAGATCACAAATAATATCCTGCGGAAGCATCCACAACGGTTGTTGTCTTTGGTGCGATGCTTATCACAAAGTGGACTGATTATCGTAACATAACAGTAGTTCTTGAGAAGCATACAGAAACCCAGGCTGGACAATTAGAAGTCTCTAAATCAGAATATGCATGCCATGTGAAGGTGCAAAGGTGGTGTCTAGGCCTCACCTGCTTTGCCTTCTTTAATAGCCATGCATTGTTTTCCATATCCCACTTTGGCGTACAACTAGTAGTGTGGACGGCAAAGCACTTTTTCTTTTTTTTCTTTTTTGTTTTTTTGATTAAAAGCAAAGCACTTTCTCTTTACAACTTGGAAATAGATCGAGGAGGTAAACGCGCCTTCTTTTTTCTTGTCAACAAAAGGGAACGGTGATTGGCCGCAGTGTTTAGCTTTACAGCTTCGAGGTTACGTAACGAAAAGGCAC
This sequence comes from Passiflora organensis, assembly GCA_019739055.1. Taxonomy (NCBI): domain Eukaryota; kingdom Viridiplantae; phylum Streptophyta; class Magnoliopsida; order Malpighiales; family Passifloraceae; genus Passiflora; species Passiflora organensis. The sequence continues at coordinate 3,417,299 of JAEPBF010000103.1, forward strand.
AGAACTAAAAGGCACTCGCCCGGCTCCTTGCATTACACAATATGATATTCAGATAGGAGAGAAGCATTTTAATTAGAGTGATTAGATAAAGCATATGTTAGAGCCTTATGTTTTTGTTTCCAAATACATTCAGTCGGTTTGGTTCCAACTTAACCATCTTCAAGATTTGAAATCTTTTGGGGAGATTGATACTCTTTATGGAGCAAGGCATTATACATAAGACTTTGATTTCACTATACAATTGAACAAGATCGTTCCAGCACACAAGATTGGTGATTTATTATATTATTGCTAGGAAATCGGATTTTTCTAGGATTTATATTAAATTGAGTTACCGTTAGTTTATAAGGAGGTATACATATACATACGGAATATAATCTTAAAAATTTTGTATGGGCATTAAGAATTTTAATAATGTCCTTTTAATAGCATTTTTGGATCTAACAAACTAAGTCTTTTAGAATCTGTTTGTTTCACTTGGAATTTGAAATGGAACTAGTGATAAAATTATTTTAAAAATTTTTTAATTATTCATTTGTAATTGGAATTCCAATTTTGCTGAACAGGCCCTTAGAATACAGTTAATTATGATTGTTTTCATAATCATAAATTGTTGTATTCCAAAGATAGTAATAATGTGGAATCTCTTTGTGAGACTCTGTCCTTTGGAGAGTTCAGTTTGCACTTGAGTACAACTAGATTAATAGGATTAGTATATTTGTGCGGGTTTTACCAATTGACCAGCCAACTTGATCATTTGACCAGCCAGCTAGTAGGTGGACTTGACAGTTGACCTTTTGACCGAGTGATATGGCCACAGTCATAGAGTCTAATATCGAGTCTAGATTTCCTAGAGTGTTGTGTCGTCGGGTCAGTGTCGATAGTTATGGATGACGCATCGTTTGGAGTTTTAGCATGCATTAGTGAGACTGGTGTATTTTCGAGGCCTGACTCTTGTGGAATGCCCCGTTTAGCCTATTTGGACCTAAGTGAGGATTTTTGATAGCACTCTAAGAACAAAGGAGCCGACTGATGGTATTTCAAAGCCTCAAGCACAGAGGGATATAATATAGCCTTTCTTAGTATATAGCCGCAAGAAGAAAAGATAAAATAGTTAGTTACGAGTTAGCATCATTATTGGATATAGAAGGGGAGCCTGGGAGAATATATATAGGATAGGCTGGGGAATGTGAGACATCTTTTTGGGTGTATATTCCTTTGGGTGTATATTCCTTTGGCTGTAAACTTGAGCAAGGGGTCAGCTTGTGATTGCTTGTATTCACTCTTTTGGATTAATAATACATCTCCTCTTCATTGTTTTTCTTTTCTCCGTACTGTCCCTCATTCCCAGTTCCTAACTCTATCAATTGGTACGGTGAACGTGCCTTCTTACTAACTTGTTAATGCCAACACCAGAATGGAAACTCGTGTGGATGCCATAGAGAGGAACTTGGGTGTTCTTGAGTAGCAGATGAAATCTATGACTGGAGAGATATCCGATGCTCGACAACAACTAAAAGAAATCAAATCCTTACTGCACACTATTGTTAAAGGCAAGGCTTGTGCCGAGGGTTCTTTAGCAAACCCACTAGCTAGTTTGGATGTTGCCATCATCAGTTCGGGACCAGCAATGGAGGGTGCTTCTCCATCCACTCTTTCAGTGGCCAAACCAATCCTCTGCAAAGTTACATTTGAGGACCCGTAGCTGTCCACCAAACACATTGAGTTTCCTACATTCACTGGCCTAGATCCATTGAGTTGGATTCATTGTGCTGAACAATATTTTCAGGTCCAGCAAACATCTGACAATCTGAAGGCTATGCTTGCAATTGTTTCCATGGAGGGTCATGCCCTTCATTAGCTGACTTGGATGCGTGACAAAAAGCCATCGCTATCTTGGGATGATGTGAAACATAAGTTTCTACACAGTTGTGCTTGAGCTTTAGCTTCCAACCAATATAAGTTGATAGCAGCAGTGCGACAGTCTGGATCGATGGAAGACTATGTGAAATAGTTTGTGACTAGGGCAGCACAAGTACGTGATTGGCTAGAATAGGCCTTTATTGGGTAATTTTTAAATGGACTTCACGAAGATATTTCCTCCAGAATACGGTCGACGGTTACCACCGATTTATACTGAACAATTAAACTGGCTCATGAAGTAGAATTTGAAGTGGAGGTGCTGCGAGGGTCAGGTTACTCAGTCAATGATAAATCGCGATAGTCATACGGACTGGAAGATAGAGTAGGCTCTATTATTGGTAATAAGAGCAACGAAGGATTCGTAGTTGCATCACACATCTCAAGCCATAACCCAATAGCACAAAAGATTACTTCGACCATGTCCTATCCCTCTAAAGCAGCCCAGTCTAGCAGTTCGATGGGCTCATTTGCTATGAGGTCCATAGCTCAGTCCACCAACACACGAGGTTTTCGACGATATTCCTAAAAGGAATATCAGAACATGCGAGCCAAAGGACTATGTTTCCATTTCCAACAGCCTTACTATCTTCTCCACCTATGAGACCCTAATTTTGTATCCTAGAAGTCTAGATACCAGTGCAGTCAAAATTTTCATACCAATTTTGGAAAATTTTCTTATTTTTTGCTTTTTTTGAATTTTCTACTCTTTCTGGCTATTTTTTAAAATTTATTTAGTTCCAACCAATCACCGTGCAACACCTGGCAGAACCAAGTGCTGACAGCCCACTATCCAAAGCTGTCAGGAAGTGGCACGAGGCTCCACAGGAACGTGCCACGTCTCCCAAGCCTTCCTATGCTAATGAACGATGCGTCATACGAAGATGTCTCAAACAACATGTCATCCAAGGTCATCTTCAACCTTTAGACAAACATTTCATGAATAGTGACCATGCAAAACCTAACTACCAAATCACCTTAATTACACAACCATAAACCACAAAACATATACCAACACGAAGATCTTGACCAAGCTAATTGAATCATGCAAAGAGAAAGGAGATTTACCACCGGAAACCGGCTAATTCATTGGAGAAAAGTGATGAGCACCGAAAATCGATCTCAAACTCTCCTCTCATAGCACGAAATTACATCTTTTTATGGGGAAAGATTCGCAAACAAAGGCCGCAGCTTATGGGGTCTTAATCGGAGCTCGGGGAGCTCTGCATACCAAATGAACGATTTCAACCCAAATAGGAAAAAAAACAGGTCAAAGTGGTGCAGAAAGGTTCTGGGGTCTGAGCACAGCTGTCAGGAGCTAAACGACTTCGTTTTAGGGTGAAAAGACGTAGCTCGAGAGAAACCCTCCCGAGCATCAAAATGACGAAACTCCCTGTCGTTTTGACCATCTCGGTCAAAACGACAATGTAGCTCGTTGTTTTATCTTTATAATATTTTAACATAATACAATAAAATATATAATAAATAATAATAATATTTTTATTATTTCATAAATATGAAAAATCATAAAAAATCATAAAATTATTACACCTCTTTGAAAAATACAGAAAAATTTCTGTGGAATCCTTATAAATATTACTATCCATCAAGAATTTAAAATTTATTTTCTCATGAGTATCTAAATTACTAAAAATCAAATACCTCAACTACATATCTCGAAAAATTACGAAAATTCTATTTATGTTTCCAAAAATTCTTGGAAAATTTACTAGTATTTTTAAATCTCCATTGGACCTATTCAAGGTCTTGAATATCCAAGATCATCAATACAATTCATCTTTTTATTTTTCAATCCCCGATTCTACGAATATTCATGATTCTCAATATATATAATAATTCTAAAAAAATAAAATTTATCTCCAAAACATCAAAACCCAATTTTGATTTATTATATATCTAAGAATGCAGGCTAAGACCCACTAATGTTGATGATTCTCAAATGGGCTTCCCTACCCAAGTAGCTCAAAATTTTAGGATTTCACACATCAATTGGGCTTTCGTCCCAAATTGGTTGGGAATTTTCGAGGTTTCACATTAAATAAAAAAAATAAATTATAATTTAAAATTGTGGTGTGTTTGAGTAAGATACAGATAGGAGAAAATATGATAAATAAGAAAAAAATAAAATGTTATCGTTTGTACGGTAAAAAACCATATGTACGAAGCAAGTCTTAACTATATGTTTGATGACCTATGTTTCACCTTGGTCATCATCGTATATTTTTTATTCATTCTATGTTCTTAGTAAATAATTGAGTCAATAAATTGAATGTTTTTGATGGTTTGTTTAGTGTTGTTGTTGGGAAGGCGTTAGTATAGATTTATCGATGAAAGGAAGCCATTTTGGATAAAAAAAAATGACCCCCAAATGAGTATGAAGTCATATGCCACCTACATAGACCCACCAATTAGTCAGTGTAAATGCACCAACCGGTTGGTTCAAGTGGGGATACAAGCCAAATCAAGACCGATCGGTCAATTGCTCGAAACTAGCAATGCGGGACCAAACTGACCGATCGGTTCAACAAGAGGAAGAATTATGGAGATGAGCCAAGACAAAACTGACTGGTCAAACCAATTTGGCAGACCGATTAGACACACGAGGGAGAGACAACGACTGGTCGGTGCATCTACAGGGATCAATCATAAAAGTTCTTTTATTATAAAAATAGATGCCTGGATGTGTTATCGATCATCGAGTTCTCAGTTTTAGAGCATATAAACCTATTCCTTTATTTTTTCTCAATTAACTCAACCATTCAAAGATCATATTACGGTATGTTATTTGGATTTTAAGTATGACAATTGATTTTATTTTGCTTCTCGTCCTTTCTCTCTGTCAATTTAGTTTCTAAGCACTAACCAAAATTCAAGTCAGGATCTGTTAAGGTGAACCTAATCTGGTTAGGAGATTGGTTTAGGTTTCGACAAAACAAAGGGGATAGAATTCCTAGCTTAAGTCAATTGACAGAATAGAAGTATATCTGTCAAACATAGGGTTCATATTGATTGAGAATTATTCAATCCTATAAGCAAAATTAGCATAGGGATATAGCTAATTAGGTAAATAGGATTAGCTAATAGTAGCCTGGGAATTTATTATTAGATATTAGGAATCAAGAGCATCTTCTGGGTTAATCAATTATATAGATTCTAGACGTGAATTCTGAATTCACCACCTTTCAATTAACGTTGAACTTCTTGTTTAGTTTAGTCTCCTTTTAAATTCATTTAACTAGAATAACAGGCTATACGAATTGATTGGTTTAAATGTATTTCACTTTGAATCGATATCCATTCATCTAAATTATTTTACTTGTTGACATCCTACACTTGCAATTACAATAAATTCAATTTATGCTAACAACGTCATCTTCTCCCTTTTATTTTACTTACTCCTCTTCTTTTTCTTCTTCATCTTTTTTGTTTTACTCTTACTCTTTTCCGTCTTTCTCTTCTCTTCCTCCTCCTATTCTCGTCTGCTTATTCTTCTTTCCTCTTATCTTTTTAGTCTTTTTTCTTTTTATTCTTCCTCCACCTCCCTATTTTCTTCCTTTTTTTCTCTCTTTTTTCCTCCTCTTCTTTCTTTTTTTAATTAAATAAGAAGCCCACTTGGAAAAAAATGCGGCAACTGTCCACCCATTAATATGTTTTTCATCTGTTGAAATTTGTTGAGAATTTTTATTCGGAATATTTATTTTGATGGACAATAAACAATATTAAAAAAATTGAATATAAGTTTATCTGAATCTAAATTTCTAAATATATAAAATTGATGTTCATTATCAATAATGAATCTTATATTATTACTGCACTCCTTTATGAAAGAGTTGTTAAAAGCTCACATCTTCATTAATTTTAAGTTTTTAAATTTTATTTGCCTTTCCTATTATTTTAATTGATTATGAAGTTTGTTGTATCTTAAAGATGACAAACTTTTAACAAAATTGAAACATAATAATATTTTTTAATTTCTTTAAGGCATAACTCATTAGTGATTTTTTATTAGAAATATCGATATATATATAAATATCTTTTGTAGGAACTACCTATAATACCTATAATGTAATAACTGAAACTTGAAAAGTTGACACATTCTTCCCAAAGGGTCATAAAAAAAAGAAAAGATTTCTTGTTCCTAAGCCTGCTTCACTTTAATTATTATTTCTCTTCAGCATGAATCAAACAGATTAAGTTAGTGAGAAAATGAACCGGAAGATAAATAGATTGATACAAATAACAAAAGAAAATAGATTCTTATCTAATACATCTATTAATAAAAATAACAAAAAAGCCTTAAAACATATACAAAATCAAAATTGTAATTTTACTTTATTATGGCAGCTGCATCTCCCGAGTTTGACCCTCGTCAAACTCGGCTGGAGTAGGAACATGAATAAGAGAGATGATTATGTACGGGTCTTAAGAGCAATACAATGATTATATTCAAAACATGTTAAACTAAATTTGTGTATTCTTTATTTTTATTGATGTATTTTTAGATTATAGTTAGATTTGAACTTAATTAAGGAGTGATATTTGTGTGGGAATTAGACTTTCAGAAGAACTTAAGCATAATATTCATGACGACGACTTATCCTGAAGCCCTCTAAGGCTTTATTCTGAACCCACTTCCTACATACAAGATTTCTTCACTGGCTTACGTACGTACAATTTCTGTAGATACAGACAGATCTAGTCCCTACCAGATCGTGATTCCGAGGTGCTAAACATACTCACTTCCTCCCTATTGAACTTGAGCCTCCTCGCTTCCTCTCTTGAAATCTGGAACGCATTTGCCAGCACTTCCTCCGGCATGGCCCGGAGCACCGAGACTCGTCCAGCCAGTTGGCTGATTTGTGCATTGTCATTAGTCTTGAAGGCCACCCACTCCAGTCCCTCGTTCCCTGCCCTCTTCACTGTAGCGAAGTTCTGGGGCGCAGTTATTATCTGCCCCTGCCTAACCTCTCCGTCGAACACTGTTTCACCATTGTCTCCGACAATCTGAATGCGACCACTTCCCCTTGTGATGTAGCATATGCTGTGGGCATTGATGTTCCAGTTTGGTGTCATCATTGCATTCTGTACATGTTAATGACAAATTAGCCGTCGAAAGATAAATTTCAATTTACTCTGTTATGTCGTAAGAATCAGTAATAATAGCCAATCCTTCCCAATGTGTAGTAAGAATCAATATGTTAATAGGATACTGTTATGCACCAAGAGTGTTTTACATTACAAGTTCTTTCTTACCCTGTAGAGGTGTCCTTTCTGGGCACTCATTTGGAGGAATCGGAGGATGGGGAAGTTGAAGCTGTTGACGGTGGAGAGGCGGCCGGCTCGTGGGTTGAAGACGTCGGCATGTGAGGGGTTGTTGATGTTGTGTTTCAGTCTGGCTGTGCAGAAAGTTTCCTCGAAGCCATTGTATCTGCCTCCTCGACTGCCTCTTTCGTACTCCTCTCGCTCTCTTGCTGCTTCTTCTTCGCGGCTGTATTCCGGGCTTACCAACTCAAGTTCACGCTCCACTTGAACAATGATGCCTCTTCTGTCTTCATCGTTCCTCATTCTTCTTGCCAGTTGAGGGTCAACGTTGAAAGCTTCTGCCAGCAATCGTTCGTCGAAACCACTGAAGATATTGCGGTATGTTTCTTTCTGCCCTCCACGTCTCTGCCCTCTCTCGTATTGGCCTCTTTGGCTTTGTAGTTCTTGTTGTGGGTTACCGGCAAGGAAGAACTTCTGAAACAACAAGTCCAATTAATCAAATGGAAAAAGAAAACAAAAAGTCTCACATAATTAGAAAATTTCTGTAGGCTCCGGCTGGTCTTACCCTGAAGTCCTGGTCAAGCTGATTGGCAGAGTTTCCGGTGTCCAAAAGGATAACAAGAACAAGAGGCGAATCACCATTGTTATAATACCAATCTGCCACCCCGGCTGGCAAGGCAACAACATCTCCTTCTCTAACTTGTCTAACCTTCTGGTGCTGGTCTCTAGAACTCCCTCTACGCTCTCCAGCACCTAACTGTGATCCTGATGACTGGTATGTCTCAGGGCAACCTGGAATTGCAGCGCCATGGAAACCTCGTCCTATATATTGATCAAGGTAAAAAAAAACATCAGTTCGTATTATAAAACAGGACTTAATACAAGCTCGATCGGAGCAACTGTGAAATTTGCTATGACTGAAAATCAAATACAGTACTGCATGCCTTGGTCAACATAGATGAGCTTGGGAGTATTGGTGTAGGAGGGCAATAACAAGCCTCTCTGACGGATGGTATGGCGGAGGACTGCAACACCAGCGCATTGGAACTGTTCATCATTCTCCTCCCAAACCTCAGTGAAACCAGCCTCTGATTCGAATCTGCGAGCAGGTTCGAGGGCATTAATCCTTTCGAGCTGGCACTCATACTGTTGGGAGCGTTGCTCCCTTTGCTGCCTCCCTTGCTGGCTCCGACGACCCGTCATTTGCTCTATTTGAGCAATGGAGCCATGGAAGAGAACAAGAAGGCATAAGGTCAAGGAGAGATACGTAGAATAAGCCATGGTTTATTGTGCTCTACACGAAAAAGAAAGGCTTCACGATAGGAAATGCAGAACTTGGATCGATTTTTATAGGCAAAACTCCATGGTTGAGGAGTTACTGGATTCTGTTCTTGTATCTTGTATGTGTATGCATTTCTATGTTTCGCATGGCTGCAGTCCTTTTCTCGCTTACACATGGTTTCTTTTCAGGGCACGTGTAGTAAAAGACCAACCTGAGTCTGCTACTAACTGTTGCAAATGCAGATGATTCTGCGCACATGAGGCCAAGTTCAGAAGGAACCAAGAATTAAATGTGTTATGGGATGCACGAGGACATATTTATGTTAGAGCTTCCCCTCTCCCCCTCTTCAGCCGTTGTCCGTATTTGCATGTTGGATCGGCTGCCATGTCTCAACACAACCCATGAGTTGTCTTTGCTCACTGGTAGATGGCATTTGTAGAGACCTCCTTAGTTTTGATACCTGATCGATGGATGATGTATTTTCTAATGTACAACAGATTTGGTATACGCAAACCAGGTTAATATGATCAAATCAATGAAATATAGTTAAGTGATAAGATTTATTTATTCTTATAAAAATGCCGGAATATAGCTGACCAGAGCAATCACTCTATACGGGATGGCCTCTAGTCAGTAATGGATGGGCATCACCTCTGCTATGGCTGATGTTGCAGAGGAATTTTCCAGCAGCTTCACAACTGTATAAGAAAAGTGTTCTTCAGCCGCGAATATCACGATTTTCTGGACGCATTGGTGTTGACGTTCTTGGCTACTGGCAAGAGTGCGATGGTTACTGTTAAGAAAATTTTTGGCCCTATTGGGGATGCTCATGTTTTCGGGTCGGACCAATTTTCTGACCAGGAAAATTTATAGCCCAATATCGTTTTGAGCCTCTAAAAACTTTCTGGATTATATGGGTTTGAAATGACTTTCTGAGCCAGATTTATGCCCAATTGCATATTTAAGAAAATCTCAATGGGCCTAAGTTCTTTAAACCTGGACATTTAATTTGGGCTAATTTAATTTACAATTTTTATATATTTTTATAATTTTACTTATTATTTAAAATGGGATAGGTTCAATTGAATCAGTGAAACTAGTATTATATTTGGATATTGTTATGGATATTATGAAACTAGTTTTATATTTGGATATTGTTATGGATATGATGAATATCCATTGAATATATCAAGAGATACATTCCTTCCTATTCAACAATCATTGTCCTTCGCACCTAACATTCCTTCGTATCTAACAATCGTTGTCCTTCGCACCTAACAGACACAACCTTTTGTACTTGAAATGATATTTTCTTTCTCCAATAGATATACATAATATCTCTTCATGTCTATAAATATAGACATTATGTAATTCATTTGGATCTCCTCTAGTTTCCTGAATATAAATCTTAGATAGCTTATAGATACAATCTTGGAAGATATTGTTAAGGCTTATACATCCACAAAGATTTGATAAGAAATTATCAAATCTCACACTTGAGAAGTCACCATATGGTTAAGAAAAAGAGATAATTTTTTTTTATTTCATAAATTTATTATATATATTTTTATTGTTTTTATATAATAATAATCAATTATATTAATACTTAGTATACATGTTATGTATATATATGCATATGAAATTAATTGGTATTAAGACAAAAAAATTTATATTATATAAATCTAAATTAGGATTGTGCATAATTATTTTTGGTCAATAAAATTATATATGTAATTTCATATATAACATAAGATAGATGATAATTTTTAGTTAGGAACATAACATGTCATAATTCAATTATTAATTAAAATAAATTTGTATGTAATATTATTCCTTGCACAAAGCATGTTAGTTGTGCACCATAACTCTCTTTGGAAGGTTAATAATATGCAAAATATATGATATTGTAGACATTATAAGATAATTTTATTTTTATTTATTTATTTTAATATAATATTATCTTATAATTATCATGGTCCATATTTTGCAGTGAATGATACAATACAATAGTCGTCTAACGATCGTATATGTCTCATCATAAAAATTGTGCACCATTCCCTAAAGTGAATGTGTTTCTATATTATATCCATGATTAAGAATATGGACAAAATGTCAAACCTTTAATAAGGTTACAAAAGAAGAGATAGTGCGATTATAAAAAGATGGCATCACCAATGGGACCATTCCGGTTAAAAATTAATGTGTGATATATACATTGATAAGTTATATTGATTATAGAAAACTATAAGTTGTTCCATAGTCTCAATTTGATATTAAATCAGGATGAAGATGTGAATTACATATATTTGGTTTTGATGGTATATCAACCAAAATGTTCACATATATAAATATAGTTACAACGCAAGTGACGATTGTAAAACAACTTGTGAAAAAAAAAATCGCTGGCCAGCGTATGCATCTTAATAATTCGATACAAATAATATGGATATATATTATGAGTATATCTATATTTTGGACCTTTATGAGATATCATATGCTTATTATAATGCATTTGTCATGCAACAAGTTTATTCACATAATGCCAATATACAATCATTTGTATCCCCTCATAAATTGGTTTGTAATCAGGAACCAAGTAAAACTATCTATGAAATTTATATGTGCTATAGATAATATTATTATCCACCATACCACATAAAGATGGATCATCGAAGAAAGATATAAATTAGACAATATTTTAATATTGAGGGGGAGAAAAGATAAATAGCTGGAGAATAATCATCATGACGAGTTATCATTATTATGATCCTTAATATAATTTATGTACTTAAACTTTATAAAATAACTCATTGATAAATATCATTGCTAGATGAATTTATTGATCTTATAATAATTGAGATTCAGCTATATTGCTCCAATGTAAGATAATATTGTAAGAGGCAATATTATATATGAATTTGGTATACATTCAGAATGTCGGATGCCTAGAGCTTTAAGACAAAGGTACAGACATAGTCTAGAAACGCATTTAAACCCAGAAGAAGAACTAAGAATGTCACAACAAAGACGTGCAAATTTAGTACTAGCAGAAAGACTATATACAACAGCCTGGTCAGAACCAGTCTACCGAGTTTATCAGCATTATTCAGAAGAACATATCCTCGTTACTGGGGAAGGTGAACAGAGAGATATGAGCTTTATTAATAGACAGTCTTATGATCGTCTATTACAAGAAGGAATGGAACATATTCATCTCAGATTAATGATGATCCGAATTCATGCCTTACATCGAAGAAAAGCAGGAACAAATGTTCTTATAGTCCTACGAGATACACGATGGGGAGGCGATGATCGTTCCATCATTGGAACAATGGAAGTAGACATGACCAGAGGAACACAGTTAATTTACATAGCACCAAACATGATGCTAAGTATCCATGATTTCTTCAGACACATCCAGTTATCAATCCAGACACGTGGATATGAAGAATGGATAGGAGGATAATCCAACTTACTCATCACCAGATCACTGGTAGGAAGACTAACCAATACCAGTTATGCAGGCTTTAGGTACAATATCCAGAATGTAACTGATTATCTTGCAACAAGCGGAATACAAGCTGTATCCGCAGAAAGATACACAACTACAGCTCTTCAAGGACAACGGTGGATTCTTCGACCCCCAGCAATAATAGCAGCAGGAAGACCTTCATCCGTTCAAACAAGAACAAGATCAGATGGATCTATAAGTCTTAAATTTCACAACTACCAAAATACCCCGGGACAGGAGGATGAGCAAGATAATGACGAAATAAGAGAAGACATGGCATTAGTCTGTTTGTTTCCTGACATTCTCAGAGAACAAGAAAGACACCCATCGGCAATCACAAGGCAAGAATGGGAGGAGACTCAATCAGGATGGAATGTTCATTGTACCACATGAAAATATGATGTCATGGTCAAATACACAATGCCACCACAAACACCATGGCCAATTCAAGCAACAGGATGTGATGAAGAAAAGGACGACCCGAAGAAACAGGAAAAGGAAGATAATAACTATGTTTTGATGATAGAAGAAGAAAAGGTGAACAATGAACAAGATGCACCAGTATGGGACACAACACCAAACCACACTACCACAGATTCAGATTCTGAGCAACCTGATTGGTATACTCCTTTTGAACAAAGTTATGCACTAACAGATGATCTCATTGAACTTGATTATCCTAGATTCAGAGAATTTCAAAAACAAGCAGACGAAACAGTCAATATGAGCAGCTCCGAAGTACTGTCTTCTCCATACAAACCATCACAAAACGAGAAAATGAAACAAGGAGTACAATATCCACCAGCTAGAGGAGCTTCCACATCACACTCTGAACAAAATCCTTTAGCAGGATATGACACAAGTAAGCTCAAAACAAGGGCTCGAGGATATACTTCCAATATGTGAACTTTGCTATCAGCACAACAAAATCAAGGAGCCATCCTAGTACTCCCAGATGACATCGGATTATATCGAGAAGTCTTTGACCGATGGGAAAAGATAACCCTCAATCATATGGATGACACCGAAAAGGTATGGAATGATGATAAAGCAAAAGTTGATTATATGGAAAATTTATTAGGAGAAGATGAAAAGTTGATATGGATACAATGGAGAATGGCTTTTCCTGATGCCTATGCTGAAGTTTTACATCAAGCCGGTGAGACACAGAACATAATCTCACAAGTAAGAAGAATATTCTTCTTAGAAGATCCATACCAAGGAATGACAGACGAACAAGACAGGGCATACAAGGAATTGGAGCGACTGTCTTGTAACAATCTCAGAGACATATGAGATTATTTCAAGGATTACAAGACCCTGGCAGAAAAATCAGGAAGGATGTATTTAGGAATGGAATTATCAAAAAAACTATTCCGAAAGTTACCACCATTGATAGGAAAGGAACTTGAAGATGCCTGGATACAAAAGCACCGTGTGCCAGTTGCAGGTATCATCCCTCGGATAGCCTTCGTTTATAATTATCTTGCAGAAATTTGTAAGAAAGCAGCCATCTAGAGAGGATTGAAGGAACTCTCATTCTGTGAGAAAATACCACTCCCTGGTTATTATGGGGAAAAGAAGAAATACAAGCTGCGAATCTCAAACCTATAAAGGTAAGCCTCATGAGACCCATGCGCGTCTTTAAAAGAAAAGATGGGGCGAAAGGAAGAATCCGTAAATGTAAATGTTACATTTGTGGCAAAGAAGGACACTTTGCACGGGAATGCAAAAGTGAAATAGGAAACATGGCTAGAAAAGCAGTTGTTAATGAACTAGCCCTTGCTGATGAATTAGATGTGTTATCAACTGACCTCAATGAAGATGACCTGAGCGATATCTATAGTTATTTAGATGGGAAAACAGGCGATATTACAGGCAATCTGAGAATAGAAGAATTTGTCTTCATGCTACAAGACTTGAGGTGGCTACCTGAAATCACACTGAAGGAAGAATAGTGGAATTGCAAACATCCCAACAAACAGTTCAGCGGCATCACACAATTACAACGATGCCAAAGTTGCAATATGAAGGAATGGATGCCCGTGGAAGAGGGAGACAAATGCCACTTTTTCAAAGATCAAGCCTATCCATCAACTATCGAGGAAGTCTGGAACGGGCACACAGATGGGACAAACATGGGCCCGACAAATGGAATTGGCTGGAGAAAATTGGGGCCACCCTTCCCACCTACGAACCTTTGAAGAAGACATTTCAGAACTCTACTTCAGCACTCAGCGACGAAGCTTGGAACAGGCCCTTCGACTTTGGCGATCTACAAATAGACGCATCAACAGCCAACTACACTACACCATGACATAAGTGGCCGTCTACTTGGGCATGCTTGAACAAAGAGAACACTCCCTGCAACGACGCACCAACAGCAGACCGGGCACAGACCTTCATCGCCTTAGTCAAACATCTCTCACAGAAGCACATGAAGCATATCGTTGTCTTGAAGACATCGAGAGGGAGAGTCGAAGTCTTGCTGAGATTGAAGCAGCCGAGGAACTTGCGTATCTCAATCCCCCCACTATTGACTGCCCCTCAGCAACAAGACACCCAACTCGGTATACTAGATCCCCTTACTATCACCGCGAACCCTACCTCTTTCGTGACATTCCCGACGCCACCTCCTCCTCCAGTGATGACCACAATAGCGAAGAACCCATCCGCCGCCCGTCACCTATCGGTTCCAAAGATATTAAATTCTCATAAAATGAGCAAATATTTATGATGATTTGAAATATTCCATTGAAATTATTAATTTCTAAAATGGATTCAGAAAAATAAAGAGATCTCGATAAATAATGTCAATGTGAAAAAAGATAGAACCGAGATAAAATATCGACAATATGCTTACATATAATTTAGAGCTCTATATTATGAAGATCTTGATTAAACTCTATGGAAGAGTATAAATTATAAGTAATTGATCAATCTAGATATAAGTGAGTAATTTGCAACATGAGTATTGTTGGACTTGTGGTCTATATACTAATTTGTGTAAAAATGATGATATATAAATTGATAGTTGTGCGAAAATGAGATAACTTATATTATAATGAAAACGGCTTTTCGTACAAGTTTTCATACAAATGATTATTCTGAAGAGAAATATCTCATTATGATGGTGGATGAATAATGTTGCAATATATGATAAATCTGACAGTGAATAGATATTTTAAATATGTCTTATATATGAAAATCCAAGATGGATATATATTGCAAAAGATAATGATTGAATTTTCCGGGAAGTTATATTATATCAAGCTAAATGAAATTTATATTTATCAAAGTAATTATAATGTATTTATTTTTATAAAAAGATCCGGATCTAAATTTGGTATGGTTGCTAATCATAATGAAAAAGATAAAATTATTGAAACTCTTGTAGAGTAATCAAAAGTCGTAGATTATATAAAGACTATTTTATTTAAGTTTTTGTAAATCAATAATATTCGATAAAAATGCTATGAAAATTTAGGGATAAAGTTTATCTATCAAAATTATCCTACAGTGATATCATATATAAATCTTGAGAAGAAATAGAATCGAGACTTATGTTTGACAGAATGATTATATATATATGACCATATCAAGTATCGAATGATAATAACATTTGAGACGTTAATCGATTTCAAAAGGATGATATCATCAAGGGGAGTAAAAAGTATGTGTTGCATTCTTTTTTCCTTCATTGAGATTTTTTTTCTCACTAGGTTTTTCTTTATAAGGTTTTTAACAAGACAATACTTTAATTGCATATTTATATATATCCGAGAAAAGGTTATTTGAAAGATTTGACATGATAACTGAATCAGAAGAATATGAACTGTACTCTCTTTTTCCTTAACCAAGTTTTTTTTTCCATTGGGTTTTCTTGGATAGGTTTTTAATGAGGTAGTAGTCTAATAATGTATTCTCAAATTAAAAATATATACTCTTTTTCTTTCACTAGGATCTTTTCATAAGATTTTTCCTAGTAGGATTTTAACGAGACATGTTCTTAATTTAAAGATATTCAATTAGAAAAATAATGAATGAATATAATGTTTTTATGATATTCAAGGAGGAAATATTAAGAATGATGATCATATTTAATATTGTGGTCATTCAAAAAAGAAATTTTTTTGTGATTGTGTTTATTATTGATGCAATGAACATTCAAGATGAAGTGTTATGGATATGATGAATATACATTGAATATATCAAGAGATACATTCTTTTGTATCCAACAATCATTGTCCTTCGCACATAACAGACACAACCTTTTGTACTTGAAATAATATGCTCTTTCTCCAATGGATTTGCATAATAGCTCTTCATGTCTATAAATATAAACCTTATGTAATCCATTTGGATATCCTATAGTATCTTGAAGGGATATCTTCTAGTATCCTAAATATCTTAATAATATTTCTCTCTATATCTTCTATAAATCTTTCTACTTATCTTCTTTTTTTCCTCATTCATTTACAATATTTTATATTTTACTAGATTTATTCAAAAATAGTTTTATAGAAAATGATAAAAGATATGGATAATGACATCCACATATTAAAAATATATTATCAAGATTATCCTTATTATCCTTATGAAAAAATAATAAAAATCAATTAATTTTAATTTTATAAATATAGTATCGTTTCTAAATTTTTGTTTATTGTGAGATGAATTTGCACCGATTAGAAAATGCATAAATTTTTTGAGATTTAAAATATTATTTAAAATATTAAATATTCTTTTATAAATTTTATAATCTATAAAAACAAAAAACAAAACTTTTTAATTTTTATTTTCAGTTATATTAACTAAATTTTTATTTTGACACTATCATCTCAGAAGCCCTGTGGAAGCCAACAGAGAGTTATCATCTCTTGTCACAATAGCCAAAATAGATTGACAAATATATATATTTTTTATTTTTTATTTATATATATATATATATAAATATATTATATTAAAGACATTTTAATCATTTCTGATTTTAATCAAATATAAAAATATTATAAATTATATATATATTTTTGAATTTAATAATTTATTTCTGTTATATATTTTGATTCAAACAGTAACAATTCTCACATTTCGTGATAAAATAGACTTGCAATCCTTGCCGACTTGTTGACAATGCAGTTTTGGCTTTCTCCACTATTGTGTAATAAAAAAAGAAGCGGCAGTTTTTCCTGGAGGACAAACAGATAATGGCTTCCTACTCCACTATCTTCTCTACGACTCCTGCCTTTCTCTGCAACAACGCCACAAAAAATCTACGGCTTTCTCGACGTCGTTTCACTTGCTTCCTGCCATCAAATGCCCGACCAAGGTTTTCACCCATTTGTGCAGCTCTTGCAGAGAAGACTGGTTTACAGTATAGAAAGCTTGGGGACTCTGACCTTGAAATCAGCGAAGTTACTCTTGGCACTGTGGGGCATTTTGACTGTCGCTTTGTATTCTTTTCATTCAATTCTGTATTTGCTTTTATTTCCAGTTGATGATAATAACTGGCTTTCCTCTTTTATTTCCGTTGTTCATGTATGTTTTTCTATATTCAGATGACATTCGGGGAGCAGAATACCGAGAAAGAGGCTCATGAGATGCTTAGCTACGCATTTGATCATGGAATTAACATTATTGACACTGCGGAGGCCGTAAGTCTTCTTTGTCATTCGGCCACCTTGCCGTTTACAATTATGAGGCGAAGTAGCGTTCTCTTTGAATTTTCTGGTGAAATGACACTTCAGTTCCGATCATCATTGCCAAGGGATGCATATTTGATTAAGAATAAGTACCGGATGCCTAGTGTGATTGCGGGAAAAAAAAAGAATAAAAGTTTTTTTTCACTCAAGAAGAGAAGGATGTCAGTTGGTGGAATCAATTTATTTGGTAGCGCAGTAGGACTTGAAATGGATATATTAGGAGCTGTACCTGCCATTAGTTATCATTTAATGAGCTCTTTTGGCGTCATAGTGGGACTTTGGTTTAATTTAATCATGTTTTGTGAGAAGATTACTTTCTTTGAAGTTTACAATTAATTTCTTCAATGATGTCATTCAGTTGCACAAGTTGTATATCTTGCTTTGCAGTATCCTATTCCTATGAAAAAAGAGACACAAGGAAGTACAGATCGGTATATTGGTAGCTGGTTAAAGTCACAACCCCGAGATAAGGTACATTTGGTATCATAAATGCCTTCATGTGCATCGTTGATGTGCAAGTTCATTCTCAAATGTTTGTAAGCTCTCCTCAGTCACTAGTACACATTGACAGTATATCATGAAGCAAAAACCAAATCTTTTCTTGAGTGGAGCATGCTGGATCCCAAATGTGCAATGTGCCTCTAAAAGTTTGCTTTTTGTAATTTTTTTTTATTTAGTTACCACCATAACAAATTTAAGATTTCACTCAGAAAATAATATTTTCCGTTAGCGTCTCTGAAACACTTTTGTGGTTGTTCTTGTTATGTTCACATTCAATGTTCATCATTCCTATTCATTTTGATTGCCGCCATTTGTGTCTGGAACTATTAATGTAGTCATGGATGTGGTCTCTTGTTTCATCACCTTATAAATATAAATGATTGATCAACAATAGGTTCAATTTTTCTAAAAGGTACATTTTAGTTAGCTGTAATATTTGATTCCTGTAATAGCTTCGGGCGAGTAACTTATGCAGTGATCTCATATCATGCTTAGGTCATTTTGGCTACAAAAGTATGTGGTTATTCAGAGAGGTCAAGTCACATGCGAGACAATGCAAAGGTTTTGCGGGTTGATGCTGCTAACATTAGAGAGAGTGTAGAGAAAAGTCTCCAACGCCTTGGCACTGATTACATTGATTTATTACAAATTCACTGGTAACTTTATGGTTTCCCCATGGTTCTCTATTACATAATAGTTGTCTACATTTCTTGTTATTTAGTATTTTTCCCAGAAAGGAAAGTTTAATGACAATAAATTCTTTGATGATTGATCGTCTACTTTTGGGAACCAATTTGGATTTTAGTGATGTTGAAGGTTGTTACTGACAAGCTGGGGGACTGCATTGTTCTTTTTCAAAAATTGCTTCTGAGGTCTTCATTTTTGTTCAAACTAGAAAAGAGAAAAAATGGTAAGAACCTATGGTTAGCTGACTTGTAACTTTTAATTCAGGCCGGATCGGTATGTCCCAGTCTTTGGCGAGTTTGTTTATGATTATTCAAAATGGAGACCAAGTGTGCCATTCGTAGAGCAACTGAAAGCCTTTCAAGAAGTTATTGATGAAGGAAAGGTACTGTTTCTGGCTCAAGTTAGGCTGTTTCTCTGCAGGTCATCACTAGGTGTGGTGCTCTAAAGTAGTATTGTCTCCTTCAGCTGTTATACTTGGAAACCTGATTGCACACTCTCATTTTATGGTTTTCTTTACTTCAATATAAATGATGAATTTAAATTGATTTGTCGACCGCATGCAAGGATCTTAATCCATCTTTTTAAGAAGTTTGTGATATTCATATTTAATTAAAAGAAAAAAAAAGAACTTCAAATGCTTCTGCAAATGTATAATGTTAACCTGATCGGAATTTTCCCTTGTTATTTAGAAGAAAATGATAACCTGTTTTTCTAGATTCTATCAATTAGTTGAAAATTGGGGCTGCCTTTATACTTGTTTAGGTACGCTATATTGGTGTATCAAATGAGACTTCATTTGGTGTCATGGAGTTTGCTCAGGCAGCAAAAGTTGAAGGTCTTCCAAAGATTGTTAGCATCCAAAACAGCTACAGTCTACTAGTTAGGTGCCGATTTGAAGGTAAGACAATTATCAAGTGCTAAAAGAAAGATTACGGATAACAGTTTTCCAATTTAATGCTTCCTTTATCAAAGCCATGCCATTGGCTACTCTAAATGCCTTGTCATTTCATTACTACTCAATTCAATGTGTATTTTTTTTTCTCTAGGAAGCTTGAAAGTCAAAATGATGAAGTCCATTTGGTGAAATTCATACTTGTGTTAATTACTTCATCAGCTCCCTTTTTCTGCTTTCCCATCCTTTACTAGCCCCTGTAGCGTAGAGTTAGTAAATTTTTTAATGCAACTCTTGATTACAGATCTAATATTGTTCTCTCTATGGTTATAAATTTTGGATTTTAGTTTTTGATAAGAACCTCCTACTAACAGCGAACTAAGAGGCTAAATGAACGAGTAACATATGAGAAAGAAATAACCGACTTCCTTTATTTAGCCTGAAAGGTGTCTATTTCTCCAGGGTAATGACAGGACACTCCCCTGCGTAACTAACCATTCCCAGAAAATGGAGTAACAAATATCAAACCTTTCCTACCTCAGTCTACATACCGAATCTCCTTAAAAAGTGTGTTTGCCCTCATTCCTAAAAGTTAAGACCACCTAGCTTCCTGAATATTCCTAGAGCTGCCAGCACACATTCCCTACTTCTTGGGCCTTCTAGAGTATACAAAATTAATCGGGGCCTAACATTTCCTCCTGCATTAAGATCAACCTTGTCTCCAAGGTTGAAGGATGGGAATTGATGCATGAACTCCTTCCAAGGTTGAAGGATGGAAATTGATGCACAAACTCCTCTAAACATTCCCAAGTAGCCTCAAAATCTGGCAGAGCTTTCTAACGGATTAACAGTTCCATCTTCCCTGCAACAATTCTAGAATCCATGACTTCATCAGGCTCTATCGTCTCTGCCATATCCTTAGATAGTAGAGAAAGGTTTGGTTGAGCAATGACATTCTCTCCAAAAGCCTTCTTTAGTTGGGAAACATGGAATATTGAGTGAAGGCCTTGTTAAAATCGGGCAAACTCAAAGTAGGAACTGCTCCCATAGCCTCCTTCAGTTGCTGTATTGCCCTGACCTGCCTTGACCAGTCAAGTACTTCCCCCTTTAGCCCTTCTAATGACTATGAAAACCACTCAAACCCATCCCTGTCTTGTGCCACTGTCCCCATTTGCTTGGCTGAGAAAAATCTATGGTTGACGCGGTGAGACCTGGTGCTGTTAAAGCGCCTTACCAGCTGCGTCTTAAGCTCCTCCCATGTGACAAAAGCCCTCTTTTTCTCCTTTGTCTACAACCAAATGAGAGCTTTCCCTGTCAAACAGATCTTTGACTCACGAATCTTTGCTGCATCAGTGAACTCGTGGAGGCCAAAGCAGCACTCAACCTGATAAACCCAGGAATTAGGCTCCCTACCATTGAATATTGGCATCTCGATCTTCCTTACGTCAGGTTCCCACCGTCCACCATGCTGGGTTTGAACCGTATAACCTTGGGCTGATATGGGTCTGGTCCCTTTTTCCGCTACACCAGATGACCGTCCTTCTAGGAGAGAAGGGCATCTTGCTCCCACTAAGCTCTGTCAGTGTCGGCTCTACTGGTGAGGCCGAAGCTTCCATCGTAACCCATAATACATCGTGGAACTTTGGTGTCATAACTTTCAAAGCCATCCTCATCTCATTCAGAAAGTCCTCTATGGCAAGGATCCTTCTAACTTCCAACTCCATTGATTTCATTCTAGCTTCCATTCTTGGGGATGGCATTACCCAAGCATAGAAGATGGTCTTCTATCAAAATGATAAGAACGTCCTACTAACAATGAACTGAGAGACTAAATGAACCGACATCCTTTACTTAGCCTGAAAGGTGTCTATTTCCAGGGTAACGACAGGACACTCCCCTATCGTACCTAACCACTCCCAGAAAATAGGATAACAAACATCATACCTTTCCTACCTCAGTCTATGTCCCGAATCTCCTTAAAAAGTATGTCTGCACTCATTCTTAAAAGTTAGGATCACCTAGCTTCCTGAATATTCCTAGAGCTGTCAGCGCACATTCCCTATTCTTGGGCCTTCTAGAGTATACAAAATTAATCGGGGCTTAACAGTTTTCACCATTCATGTCTCACATTTGTAGTTGTGGCCACTTTGTTTTCTTCAAATTTCAGTAGTTAATACTAACGTAAACCTACTCGGAGGAAAGTTAACCTGTGCTTGACAAGATACGTTGACAATATGCTTTGTTGTTCATGTCCCATCTTTTCCAGTTAATCATGCTAAAAGGAGATTCCTCTTTTGGTGCTTCCATGTTTCTTTTGCTTTTTTCTGTTGGATCTAATTTTACCTACCATATCTGAGGCAAGTTTCTCTGCTATAATTCATTGATCTGTGATGAAGATCCCCCGTCTGATGCTAAGCAACAAGTAGATTTTTCTTCTTTTGTTTTCCTAAATTGAATTTAGTATTTTTTAAAGATGAAATATAACTTTACCGAACACTCAGCTTGCATATCATGTTTCAATATCATATTTCAATAGTGAGTTATAATCTAGTGCTGCTCTTACGGTAACAACAGAACTTGCATATAACTTTGATGATACAAATTTCATTGTTCTTCCCTGATTTCTAGTTGAAAAATTAAGGAAGAACAAAATTCCAAGCTATGTTCCTATACCTGCTCATCTTGAAGAAAATAGCATTCTTGATAGGAAACTTCCGAAGCTACCAATAAAACTTTCATATATAAGTAATGTATTTAAGCTGCATAACGTTACTCTAGTTTTATGTACTTATTTGCAATATGTAGTTTTGATGCTTTTGCAGTTGATCTTGTTGAAGTTTGTCACCCAAATAATTGTAACTTTTGATGTTTTTGCAGTTGATCTTGTTGAAGTTTGTCACCCAAATAATTGTAACATTGGCCTTCTCTCCTACTCCCCCTTGGGTGGAGGAACGCTGAGTGGAAAATACTTGGATCTTAATTCTGAAGCTGCAAAAAAGGGTAGATTGAACTTGTTCCCTGGGTACATGCAAAGATACAAAGATTCGCTTTCAAGGGTATGCTGATGATCTCTAACGTTCTTACAATTGCAATCGACAGTTAACTATCTTGTTTGAAAGTCAGTGAGATTCAAAGAAAAAAATTCGGCATGCCAACCCGGTTGCTGAGTTGGTTGTTATCGATGTTGTGAGAGGACGGTAACCTATTTCTGAATTCTATATAGAGCATACCTAATACTAACCAGCCAACAAGTAAAATGGATGGATGGATTTCTTTCTAAGAAAATGAGTGGAAGCGAATGAATTTAATATTGGGAGTCATTACTCATTACTCTGAATTACTGGTTACTTTTAACATTCAAATTGTGTTTCATATAAAATAAAAATCTGAACCAATTCTTCTCCTGGGCTTGATGTTCCTGATTCGTGCATTTCAGGAAGCAACAGTACAATACATTGAGCTTGCCAAGAAGCATGGTTTATCTCCAGTTCAGCTTGCCCTTGGATTTGTACGGGACCGGCCATTTATGACGAGTTCAATCATTGGTGCAACATCTCTTGAACAGCTAAAGGAAGATATTGATGCTTTTCTGACAGCAGAGAGGCCTTTGCCTCCAGAAGTGATGGCAGACATCGAATCCATTTTCAAGAAATATAAAGATCCTGCCATCCTTTGAAAATGCCAGGGCTATGAAATCCATGCTCTTTTCTCTCTTTCTAATCTTTTGTGTGGTGCGATAAAATACGCGTAACGACTATTAATTCTAATAATAATCTTTGGTTCATGGTTCATTTTAATCATTTTATCATATTATCTCAAATTGGGTTACAAAGTATGGATTCATCCTTGTGTAGATTCAAATTGACGGTTTACTCGATCCATATTGAGATTGATGATGATAATTGTGATTTGTATCTCATTACAATCACAATTAGGCTTCACCAAGTATTTATCTCATTCAAGATATAGAGGAGTCTTGTAAGTTGTTTATGCTCGTTATGTAAGAGAGATAAATATTATTTTGATTGTCTATTCATGAATTTGTAAATCTGTGAATACTTTAACTCCAGTTCAACAGAGTAGTAACCATGCTTATACAGTGCAGTCCACACCTACTCTGAGTTGACAGTCAAGATAGACTAGATGTCCCGGATATGACAGAATGCATACACACCGTGCAGAGTAAAAGTGTTATAATTGTGGTAGCATTGGTCACATGGCAAGAAAATGTTAGAACGGTGGAGGCCGAAATCAAAATGTATTAGGATTTCAAAGGCCGAATGGGAATCAAATAGTGTCATAAGGTTCAACATGATCGGAACAGAGAGTGCAGAATGGGGGAGCAAGTTCTAGTAGACCACCTCTGCAACAGCAAAACCAGACTCGCTTGTTTACCTTAGTTGATACATAAGCCATAGCCAACTCCAACATTGTTATAGGTAAGATTTCAGTTTTCACTAGACCCGTGAAAGCTTCGTTTGACCGCGAATCCAATCGTTCGTTTGCTAGACCTCGTCGTTCTTGATATGCTAGTAAGGAGTTGGTGCCCTTGATACCTTCTATAGTTGTGTGAACCCCATCATGTGACCATGTAGCTTATGATCTGGCCTGAGACAAAAATATCCAATCCTCTTCACCTAGTAAACTGTAAGTAAATTTTAGGGATAAAATTTCTTTAAAGGGGTAGAATATGAGATTCCATCCATTACATATTTTCTTTATTTTTGATTTTACGGTTTCCATATGCATTTGATTTCTGAAATTTGCATCATATGATTGCATTGCATGTCTTGTATAGGGATTAAAGTGGCATGGGGTGAGATTTGATGATGAAAAGTGAATTGGGTAAGAAATGATAAAAATTCCTCTATATGGTTTAGTATTGCCGATTTCGATGGTATTGTGCAGAAAAATAAATATTTGTGTTATGATTAGTTAGATTAAGGTTTAGATAGTTAGAATTAGTGATTGATTATGTTATGGTGTAATAATATAGTTTAATTTAGTTTTATAAGCTATAATTAATTAATTATAAAATATAAAAGAAACATAGATTAAGTTAGGACATGCTATGTACTTACGTAATAGGTTAGTTATAACATGTTATAACCTACGTTTTTTTATTTATAATTATTTCTAATTGATAATGTGTTAGACTATAGTTTAATTTTAATAAATAAACTATAGAATATGTAAAAAAATCAATTTTAAATAAATATAGGCAAAAGAATAAGATTAAAACAAGTTAGTTATGTATATAACCTATAGTTTATTAAATTCTATTTGATAATTACGAAAATTAAAAGATAAATACATATTATATAAAGATAATTATGTACCTAATCTAATCAGTAAGTATCATTAGTATGAAATAAATTTAATTAAGATATTTGTTCCAGATCTATCAAAGAATCAACCTGAAATTCAAAACAAATCATCACACAAGCATAATTAAACATAGGAGATTACTGAGTGATGTGATGTACATCACAAGTCACTCCATTATAGTAAACCTTAGAAGGTTACACTTTTCAATCAGTTTATTTGATAGCACTTTATTTGTATTAATTTTTTTGGCTTATTTGAATTAGATTTCATGTTTTATATGATTAATTATTATCTTTATTACAATATTTATACTAAGATCATAGATGTGAAATGTTTGTAGATTTTGTTGCTTAAATGGGTTTAGGGGTAACGGGGACCTCTGGATTTTTCAGACTTAGGTTTCAGATATCTCGCATGTGCATTCAAGACATGTTATCTTTATGAGCTAACTTTCCTTTAGCTACACTTCTAAGATTCTTTCAGAGCCATCGATTTTGTGCCACCACCAACCTATAATGTTTTCGTTTTTCAGACATCGCTTTAATTTAGGATTTTAATGATAGGATCCTATGAGATCCAATTTAGTTAGTATATATGTTGCCGAGACCATCTCTAGTTAGGCATCAAGAATTTCCCTTACGCATATTTCTAGCTTTTTAATTATGTCAGGCTAAAAACCCTTTATTCTAGTCTTGACCTGTTGCTAGTTCTGAGTCCCTTGTGAGGTCTCAGTTTTATTTAAATGAATTCAGTTTTCAGTTTATCTTACCTTTGTATATTTTTATAGGATCTATTTTTATTGTTTCTGATCAACTCAATAAGTTAGATTATTACCATCAAAGCTAGTGAGGAGTAGTTTGTTTTGTGAGTGATACACCCAATGAGTGACACACGAGTGGTGGGATGAAATAGGAAAAGTATATATGGTAAGTGAAACACGACAGAAATGTGAAGATAGCTAAGGGCTGACTATGTTAGTAGTTTGAGGCTAGGTTATCAAAGAGTTGGGCAAGCAAAGGAGCCTTGAGTCATACCAAGCCATTGGAGTTCCATGATCATACCAAGTGGCCTCTTGATGGTACCTAGACGGAGGCAGAGTTCATACATTTTGGAGGGTCCAACCATAGCTCGGGCATGATGTATAGATAGGGCTAAATCGTTTGACCAATTGAAGACAACAACTCCATATTTTATTCCTTTTAATTATTCAAAGTTCCTTAGTTACAATTCGGTTACGATTGCCTTACATCATCATCCATCACAATACTTGGGGGGTACGTTGGTGATATAGCATACACTCGACACACTCACATCTATAGTTTGTTACTGAACTTGAACCCTTCTCCTCAGTTAATATGACCATGCCTACGATATACTACTCTATAAGCTAAGTGGGTAATTTGGAGTGACTAATGACATTACATCCTATTATATGTCCAGGTCTAGTCGGATCGGTAAATTAGTCCCACCAAACCTTGAGATCGAATCTACTTGTCAATAGAATAACGTACGACATAGGAGAGAGGCTACTACACATAATCCAACCATTCTTGATTCAGGTTTCGACTTGGAACAATAGTGCCAAGGCCCCTCCAAGGCCTCTACGAGTTCATCTTGACAAGTTAACGACCTTAGAATCGATATACCAGATCAGATGGCTGACAGAACAAATAATATGGAGATTGTAGTATAGTAGGAAATCAAAACCAAAATCAGGTCATTGATGTTCGTGGCCCCAATAACAACAATGATCAGGGCACTACCATAACAACAATGGACAGAATGCTAGTAATAATTGGAACCGAGCATACAGGGTCATTGATGTCTTTCTACATCATAAAGACAACGACAGGGAAGAAGGCTTGCTCGATCAATAGAGAAGGAAGGAGCTCCCTGACGAAGAAGACAACCATTATGTGTTTGTTATGGAGACCTTGATATCTTATTTGAGTTCAGAAATAACCTAATTCAAATCTTACCTTCATTCTATGAGCTTTTGAAAGAAGATCCCAATAGTCATTTGCAGAGGTTTGAAATGGAATGTTCCAGTTTCAAATTGTAAAGCATCCCTTAAAGATGAAGTCTTACTTAGGTTCTTTCCTTCCTCTCTAAAAGGGGTGTGGAAAAGTGGTTATTTGAGCTGCCACCATACTCCATAGGTACTTGAGACAAAATGGTAGATACATTCCTCTTTGAGTACTTCCTGCCATCAAAAGAACCTGACCTTAGAAGTGGCATAATAGTGATCAATCAAGAAGATGATGACACCCTTTATGAATATTGGGGGTGATTAAAAAAACTATGCTCTTAGTGCCCCCAACATAGGTACTCTAACTTCCAACTAATGCAGGCTTTTTATGAAGGCCTGGCCAATGAAACTAGAGCAACAGTAGACTCAGCTACTAATGGATATATGACAAGTCTAAACCACCAGGAAACATAAAGATTATTTATGAAGATGACCAAGGGAATGAAGTTCTACAATAAACGAGGAAGTGCCACCAGTAAGTCAGTTAAAAAGAAAGATATGGCAGAAGTGAAGGATCTTATCACCACTAGAATTGCCAATGCTTTCCAGAAATGGACAGCTAGTGTGGCTAAAGTTCAAGCCTGGCCATGCAAGTTCTATGGATAGATGGATCACACTACAGATTCATACCCTACAATTGTGGATGGTGATGTTCAAGATGTCAACGAGTATAATCAATATGTGCCTCCATACAAGAAGAATGCGGATGACATGAACAAAATGACACACGAACAGAGAAGGAACCATCCTAATCTTGCCTATGGGAGTGGCTCACAGGGTTAGAATAATCAGTAGCCTCAATTATACTCATCAAGGTCTTATCAGAACAATCGGTCTGGAGGGCAGTATTAGGACAAGAATCAACAAGGAAATTGAATAGATAAAATGGACGAATTACGGTGTATGATCAAATAGTTGGCAGTAAGCCGACAAGGTTTTCTAACTTAGATGTATAGATGACCACCACAATGAATCAGTAGTATATTGGCCAAGGTAAGTTACCGTCTCAGCCTGAAGTCAATCCTAAGCATAACATGAATACTGTGACTCCTAAAATAGATAAAAAATTGACCAAGCTGCATGTGTGGGAGAGGACTGATATTTCAGTTGAACATTCTGAGACCTAGTGATGTAACAAGTTGACTCCGCCAAGCCTCCGATGGATTCCTAGCCTAGAGTCATGAAAGAAGTTGGTGACTCTAGCAATAGCATATCAGCTAGACTTGTCACTTTGACAGAAATCGAAGCTTGTGGAAATCCCAACAAAACAACCGAGAATTGTTCAAAGCCTAGGTCACAGTTTTGAAGATTCTGAAGACCTATCCTATCATGTGCAGCCATTTTTCTTAAGCTCGTATGCAAATTTCGAGGACGAAATTTTTATAAGGAGGGGAGGATGTGAGACCCTGATCTTTCCTAGTTTAGATGTCCAAGAAATCCAGGAACTGATGCAGCTGGAATGATTATTTTTCTCCTGAAGAAATGCATGCGTAATGGCCTAACATGGTTATTGTCGGATATTTTCTGTTTTAATTCTGGTTAATTATCCTTAATTTTATCCCTTATTATTCAAAGTATTAGATAATTCTTCTTTTTAAATAGAGTTTGTATTTTAATAAGAATTATTCTTTTAATAGAATTATCCTTTTATCATATCTTATCCTTCTAAACTTAAAAATAGGGAATTATCTCTTAATTAAATGTCCTTAAGACCCTATGAATTAATATGGCCAGCTAGCCTATCCAGCACACCAAAATTCTTTTTCTAAATTCTGGAATTTCCCTCCCTACTCTCCCTATTGGACAAAATTTTTCTCCTTAAACCCTAGCCGAAATTGATCATCCTTCATCAGATTTCTGCATCTGATAGCTTGTTAGAATCCTCTCTTCATTATGCAGCTTATTATCTTTGTTTCACAAGCAAAAGGTTAGTGTTTTCCTTTTAATTTTGTTACCGTAATTTCTAGGGTTTTAGCCAAATATCTTCTGATTCAACCCCTTATTGGTTTTTGTTTTTGTTCATCTTCATCATTTGAATGTTTGGTACCTATCCTTGTTATGTTATTATGAATTCAGCCCTTGTATCTCCCTTATTTAAGAAATCAGCATGCTTGTAAGGATCCAAACCCAACCTATTAAGACCCTTACCACCATGAAACCCAAATAAGACCTTGCAAGGTCCTATTTGAATCTCACAAGGCTCAAGTCACCTAATTGTCAATTTTATTGGTTAATTCATATGCTATTTGAAGGTTGGAGCATGTTCATACATTAATGAATTTCTGGCTTATAAGGAGTGAAAAAAATATCAGCGGAAGACTTATATTAACACTCAAAACAAGTGGAAACATAACACACAAGTCCCATAGGAATTTCAAAACATCAACCAATAGTATCATGTTTATTTTGAAAGAGGAAGAGGGATTGGAAAGCCAGAATGAAAATCTACACAAGTGTGTTATAAGAGCAAGATGCCCTCATCCTTGTGTGGTTTGGATACCCTTATCCTTGTGTGGTTTGGATGCTCTTGTCCTTGTGTGGTTAAGATGCCTTGTACTGTGTGCTCGCAAGCTGAATAAGCTTGCTGATTAGATTGTGTGCTAACCTTTTACCCTTTGTGCAGCGAAGAATTGGACAACACAGGTGGAAGGGGATGACATTTTCTATTGATGAGATTGAATAATGATTTACCTGCTTGTGTACTTCTATTATGAGAAGTGTTTGCAGTCCACCCTCAGCATATAGGTTTTGGCCCTATCCCTTATTATGATTGTTTGATGATTGTTTGATGATTGTTTGATATCCTTTTAGATGTGTAGGCGGATTTGATATTGATTGGGAGATTTTTGTTTTAGATTTCTGTAAACCTTATGATGTTGTGACCCTACTGAGATTTTTGTAATCTCACCCTATTTTTTTCACCATTTTTTAGGTTTAGGTACATTATCTGTTTGTGGTACCAGTGTGTGAGATCAAGGCTGCATAGCAGGACGATATTGCATCACATTCACATACCTTCTTCCTTGATTACTTGCGTATATAACATAAATTTTGATTGGACTACTTTATGGTTCTTTGAATCCCTCCTTTGCTTGTTTATTTTCAGAATTTATTGGAGGATTACTTGTTAGATTTCGAGATCCTTACGGGACTTTTGTGTTGTGGTTCCTTTGATTAATTTTAAAGACTTTCGCTAATGTTTTTATTCACTCTGTATATTTCAGAATGTTTGTCCATTATTATCATGCTCCAACATTTAAAAAGCATAAGAAATAAATCTAATAAAATGGTTTAGGATGATTTGAGCCTTGCGAGATTCAGATAGAACCTAGGCTAGGCTTGTTTGCGTGTCACGGCAGTAAGAGTCCTAATAGGTTGGATTCGGGTCCTTACAGATGTGAATTCCAAGTTTTGATCAAATATTTATGAGATTGTCTCATATTCTTAATATACAAAGTTAATCGATATACAGTGACTTAAGGAAAAAGGTAGTATGATGAGACCAATGTGTGATAGATTTGAGTTCTATTTCATGAAGAGTTGGTAGAAAGTAAAGCTAAAGGTGGAGTAGCGCAGGGGAAAAATGGTGATTACAGATGCAAGCAATTAAATTTTGTTGATAAGATTATGAACAGTTGTTGTTGTATATGGTATACTTTGAGATATAAGAATAATTGTTACTAAGCCAATAAATGAAGACAACGAAGTAGGATTCTACATTCTAGTTTGAGATTGGGAATAATATAAAAGTTGAATCAATATACGAGACTGCCAGATTCTTAGACAAGAATTGCTTTCTATGTTGTGTGATAATTGATGTTTATGCGAATAAAAAGAATATAGAATGAAACTTTATGTAAACAGTGAGATTATAACCTAGGAATGATTTTTATGACTATGGCAGTGAGCTAATCTTGGGCATATTGAATGCAATCATATAATGATGAGTTACATTATGAGAAAAGATGAGAAATAAATGGATAAAATGCCTTGGTTTGTGGTTAAGTTATTTAATATATACCAGGCATAGACCTTTGAAACTATTATTGTTTAAACTATGCAATGGACCAACGATTATAATGGATATAAAGGATGAAGAGTATGCAATTGGATACTAAATTAGTTGATATATAATTTTGTTTCATTCATAATGATCTCGATCTAAGCAAGTTTCGAGGGAGAAACTTTTTATAAGGTGGGTAGGTTGTGAGATCTTGATCCTTTGAGTTGTTAAGGCCAAAAGCCCAATTGAATTTTAACAATGAAATTAGTTGGCTTTGAATCCTAACTCGGGTTTCCTATGAGTCTAATGGACTAATTGAGAGCTTAAAAGAGATTATCGGGTTTGGTTTGACGATTTTATCGGATCAGGCCACTATGTACTTTTAGGGCTCATACGATATACGATTAAGTTTTTTGATATCCTTATCCACTTCTGACGAGTCATTGGGACTCACAGGTGTTGTTTCTATGCTTTGACTATGAAAAAGGAATATCGGAATGCATTTTCTTAGAATGAGGGACTCAGGGGTATTTTGGTTATTTCACCATCCGGTACCTGTCATGCTTAGGAAAACGAGCCTTATGACATGTGCATTACTTGAATATGCATTATTCAATCTCAAAGAGGTATCGGTGATCCTACGAAGGATTAATTGTATTTTTCCGAGGTGATTGTGATTAATGAGTTATTAATCTCATTAAGTAATTTATGAATGAAAAAAATCATATAATGAGTTATAATAATGGTTTTCAAGTTTTAAGACCTTGAAAAGGTCTATTGATAATATATAAAGGTTGAGGAATTTTCTAGAAATTTTCTTCTAGTATCGTTTTGACTAAGATATATAAGAGTTGAGGAAGTTTCAAGCTTGTAGTATCGTTTTGACTAAGATGGTCAAAACAACGCAGGCCATGTCATTTTGGGTGAAACGAATGATGGTGTGCATATAGACCAAACGTTGTTGTTTCGAGGGGAGGCCCGAAATGGAACTGTTTCATCGAGGGTACGAGTTGTTGCCTAAGGGCTCCGAGTTCCTTCCCTTCTTCACTCAGCCTAAGGGATAAAATCTCATTTCTACAACTGGCTCTCTAGAATGTTCCATAACTGCCTGGAAACACTCCCAAGCTTGAGATATTTCCCCTCTGCATGTGTGCTTTCTCCTTCCAAGTGATTCTATGCCAATATAGTGAGGATTTCGTGAGAGATGGGTGAGTAATAAGAGTATATGACTTTATATTTTCGGATGCATGTTAGGAATGAATGAAGACTTTAAATCGATTGAAGCGATCTTTAATCTAGTATAAGTTTGGTTAAGGTTTCATGTGAGAATAGGAAGTGGTCTTTTGTGATTTTTAGGGTTTTCTGCAGAAACCCTCCACTGGAGGTTGAAGACGACCTAGTCGAATGATGGGTCATTTGCTCCAGCTGGTGTACGATGTGTCGTTTAAGAGTAAGTC
Source organism: Passiflora organensis (assembly GCA_019739055.1). Taxonomy (NCBI): domain Eukaryota; kingdom Viridiplantae; phylum Streptophyta; class Magnoliopsida; order Malpighiales; family Passifloraceae; genus Passiflora; species Passiflora organensis. The sequence goes on from JAEPBF010000103.1 coordinate 3,449,894, forward strand.
GAGCAACATGATGTTTGCATGAGTAGGCAATGCATCGTTTGCTAGATGCGAACAGGTACCACCCGAGCATGAGGCTTGAGCGATGTGGCACGTTTATAGTGGGACACATGTCATGATCCTGGAGTTTCAAAGGTTGGTTTGGACACATCTTGTGCTGTCATGTGGCGCGATATGTTTGTTCGAAATTAATAAAAATTATAAAAAATTGGAAAAAAAGGATTAGAAATGGTGGAAAATAAGGAAAAAAGTAAAAAAAGAAAAAATTTTGGAAAAAATTGCCGAATACTAAATTGAATGAGGATTACAATAATACAAAATTTGTTAAATTTGGAGTTGATTTGATGGGTTAAATAAATTATACAAGTTTCCTAAAAATAGAAAAATTTCCTGATTTGGTTTCGAATTGACTCAGAGGTAGAAACACGTTGATTAAAGGGTTTAGACATGTAATTTAATGTATTATTATGTATTGAGTTAATTTCAGAAGAATTGGATTATAATCATGCGTAGGTGAATACCTACAGTGGAAGGACTTCAAGGAATCGATCGAGCAAGCTATCGAGCTATATCTAGGCTTTGAAACCTGTGGTAAGACAAAATTTTTATTATTTTGAGTATTGGCTTGAGTAATTGCATTCCAGCTAATAAAGATAGTTAAATAATAAGCTGAAATCTTATGTGTGCTATTAAGAGGCATGAGATTTGCCATATTGCTTGTCATATTATACGTTAAACTGCATGTATGCTATGAATTGCATAGATATGATATGCTATACTGTGAATTGCATGGATGTGCTTTGTTGTGTGTTATATCAAGATGCATGTGATGCATTGAATGTATTCAAGTATGAGTTATGAAAAGAACGGAAATTGCATAAGGTAACCTATGCAATCCTTGAGAGCTCTCTGGGTCTTGAAGTGAGGCATGGAGATGCCAGGAAAGAAGCTATAAGGCGGGAAAGGGACTCACAAGCAAGCCAATGAACGTGAGATAGGATCCTACAGAGTGGGGACCGCTAAGGTGGACTACCATCACCTAACACCCTGGCATTTTTAGTGGTTTTGGGCAAAGAAAGGTAATGGAAAAGGTAAGCGTGAAATACCACTGATGGATCCCAATCCTATTCCTGGCATTGGAAGGACTATGAGTTATTGCCAAGTCCAATCACAGTTTTGTATGCATGGATTCATTATACGTGCTGACTGTGACTTGTTGTTGCACTTATGTGCCTACGTACCCAGTATTGTTTTGTGTGTATGCATATATTGTGTTACATATATTTTTCTCGTCCGCTCTCTTGGTAGGCTTCTACCATATCTTTGGATCTGAATTGAATAGGATTGGATATGATTGGGTATGATCATGGCATCCCCTTTGGATAGATAAACAGGCAGTCAGGAATTAAAATAAGTCGAGATTAGGACTTCCATATGGTTTCTAGTGTATTGTGTACATGATGTGTGCTCCTCTAGTCTACATGCATGACATTTTATCTTCAGAGAACTAAGATTAAAATAAATAAGTATGTAAATCATACGATGTCACCCAGATTGACATTATATTTTCATTCAAAACCGTTGCACATTCCTTTAATAGGTATTTGTACAATTATCACTACAATAATTTGCTCCTTTCTAGTCTTGTAGGTTTACTATATACATTTCTGGATATGTTGGCAGTGTATATAGTTGGCCTACGACGATTGTCACGTGAAATTTTTATGTCCGGGACATGCCATTTTTGGTGATGTGGAAGGCTAGGAAATTAAGGTAGAAAAGTAATTTAAGGATTATAGGTTCTTCTTGAGGTTTGGATGAAGAGACATCATTAGTTTTTTTATAAACTTCTTGAGCATGAGTTTTTGGAGAATTCTTCCGAACAATCCTTTTATTCATCGCTATTTAGATACAAGGAAAGTTTTAATAGTGATCAATTATTCTTAATGAAATACCTCTGAATGCTTCAATATAGATCATTAATGTCAACTAGATATTTGATGACCTATGTTAAGCACTGGTCATGTATACTGATTGTTGTTGTGTTTGAGAATATTTTCGAAAAATTGAATGTTTTTAATCATTTGTTGAGTATTGTGGTTGAGCAGGCATTAGATTAGGTTTAGCAAGTAAAGGAGATTGTTTCGGGTGAAAATCAGCATATGGAACAAAGATTGAAATTTATGTACCTGCTAAGGGCAACAGACCGGTCAGTTCAATTGAGGATTCACGTCGAAAAGCAACCAACTAGTCAGACCATCTTAACCAACTGATCGGTTTAATAAAACCCAAGATGCGAAGGTTTACCTACCGGTCTGTCGTATAAGATAAAGATGATCAAATACGGGATAAAGACTATCAACTTATTCTTAGTATAAAATAGATGTCAAGGTTGTATTATTTTTCATCAAACTTACGTATTCAAGTCTTTTCTTTAGAACATATCCTCGATCAGTCCGTGATCAAGATAATGTATGTTTTTTTAGTTTTAATTAATGTCAAGACTATTTAGATTAATTCTTTCTCTTCATCTTTTGAAATCTTGATTTGTTGACGTAAAACTGGGATTCAAATTCATTGTATTCTGATTACAAGCTCCTAATCCTATTTCTAGTCTTGATTAATTAACAAACCTGGAAACTTTGTCTATAGGAGAGTTTTAATTGATTTGGAAGAACAATTACACTGCGACAACAGGTTCGAAGTCTCGGTGATTACAAAAACCTGGTAGAATAGAATTATATTTGTCAAACTTAGAGTTCATATTGATTTGGGCAAAACGATTCAGAAACTTAGTTATCATAGAAATATAGTTAATTGAAAACCTGAATTAGTTCTTAATTAACTGGAAAGATGTTAAAGGATTGAAAGATAATAAATAAAAGATTATAAAATATTAAAATTGAACGATAGTTGGATTAATTCCCAAATTATCTAACCCTAACTTTAATATCTAGCCAGTAACTTAGGTTTTAGATTTAGTTTAATTACAATTCCTTATTCATTTTATTTAAATAAAATAATGGATTAGGCGAATTGATTGGTTTTCAATGACATTTCTTATAAGATCAATACTCATTCTTTTGAACTATGGTACTTGTTGATAGTCATGTGCTTGGTATTAAAGGTAAATTCAATTCACGGCAACAAGTTTTTTCAATTCACGGCAACAAGTTTTTTGCACCATTTCTGAGGAAAATGGTTTTGAAGCTAACAATTTAATCTTAATTTTTTTAGATTAAATTTCATTTCTTTTATTTTGGTGTATACAGCTGGAGAACACGTATAAGTTAAGGAGTAAGAAGCTTAACTTGGAGCTTATTGAATTCTCAATTGAAGAAACTATACAGAGGCTCAAGCGACTTAAGTTATTAGTTCAAACGATGGACCACCAGAACTGAGATGCTCTCAATGAAGGTGACAATGCAGACCTACAATAGTAGATAATCTGCAGCCAAGGCGCAGAACTATCATCAACTACAATATTCTAATGGCTGAGGCATTAGGAGACAACATCTGTAGGCCTGCAATTACAGCCAATAATTTTTAAATCAAGCCTACGATGATCTAGATGATAGAGCACCACTAGTTCTTTGGGCTGGAAAAGGAGGACCCAATGAAGTATGTGAAGATGTTTGTGAAGCTAACAGACACATTCAAGTTCAACGGAGTACCTTCTAAGGAAATGATTACTTCTCTTCCCTTTTTTTTTTATCAAGAAAAGCTGCAGACTAGTTGAAAAATCAACCCACTGATTTTATTACAGTATGGGAGGAGCTGATGAATGTCCTCTTGGACCGGTTCTTTCCAGGGGCGAAGACTTCTAAATTGAGGCAATGATTACTTCTCTACCCTTTTTTTTTAAATCAAGAAAAGCTGCAGACTAGTTGAAAAATCAACCCACTGATTTTATTACAGTATGGGAGGAGCTGATGAATGTCTTCTTGGGCCGGTTCTTTCCAGGGGCGAAGACTTCTAAATTGAGGCATGAGATCAGTAACTTTAAGAGGAAACCAAAGGAGACACTATATGAGGCTTATGACATATTCAAGGGGTTGCTTAAGAAGTGCCCATATAATGGCATTCTAGACTTTCTACTCCTGGATGCTTTCTATAGAGTTATGTTAGAGATGCACAAATTTATGCTGAATGCAATTGCTGATGGAAATATCCTGGACAAAGAAGCTAATGAAGATTTTAGACTGATAGAGAAAGTAGCTATGGGAGGACAGACTTGGCATTCTGATGTAGATTTTGATAGGACTCCAGGGAAGTTAGAGCCCACCTATTACCAAGGTGATAGCAGATATGATTGTAATGAGATATGAGTTTGCACAAAGCAGAGCAAGGTTAGCAAAAATCTATAAAAATCCTACAAACCAGCCCGTTTGGCCGTCTGTGATCATTGTGGTGGAAATCACAACACCTACTAGTGCTATATGAATGTTGAAGAGGCCAAATATGTTGGCAATCTAGGCAATCTTACTTCGAGACCATTTATAATGAAAATTGGAAGTATCATCCCAATTTTTTTTTATAAGAATAACAATCCCAATTATGGTCCGAATCCCAATCAAAATAAAGAAGGAGGCTATAATCTAGGGTACCATCAGGGGAACTAGTTTGCACAGCCAGTGGAAAATAAGAGTGTGATTGACGATCTAATGCAGCAGTTCATTATGTCAGTAGATTCCAGAATCAAGAACTTAGAGACACAAATGTAACGATCCCAAATCCTAACCTATTATTAATTGCTCCAATTAAGGCCTTTACCGCCGTGAAACTCAGATAAGCCCAAGAACCAGGACGTATCTGAATCCCACAAGGTTTACTTATCAAATTCTCGATTTTTAGCATGTACATTCATTATGTTCATTAGTTATTGAAGCATGATATTGGACATGTATTCTGGTATCATACGGAGTGAATAAAATATCAGCGGAAGTCTTTAAATAAAATCAATGAATCCACAACTCACAAGTCCCATAAGGATCCAAATATCCAGCAAGTTAACTTCCAATATAAATCGGAAACAATAAGTCAAGGAGGAATCTTGAAAACCAAAAAATAGTCCAATCATAATTCATGTTATATGCGCAAGCAATCAAGGAACAGGTATGCAAATGTGATGCGATATCGCCCCGCCGTGCAGCCTTGATCTCACACACTGGTACCACGGACAGTGGATGTACTTAAGCCTGAAAAATGGTGAATACAACAGGATGAGATTACAAGAATCTCAGTAGGGTCACAACATCATAAGATCTACAGAAATCTTAAACACAAATCTCCCAAACAACATTAGATCATTCCTACTCAACTATGGGTATCACGCAATTCAAGAATCAATCAAAGGAATAGGGCCGAAACTAAGGCTGAGGGTGGACTACAAACACTTCCGAAAATCAGAAGTACACAGGCAGGTAAAACTTATCAGATTACTCCTGGCAATAGGGAAAAAAAAAGGTCATGCACAAAGGGTAAAGTGTTAGCACACAAGCTAATCAGTAAGCCTATTCATCCTGCCACACAAGGACAAGACATCCCAAACCACACAAGGACAAGGGCATCCCAAACCACACAAGGATAAGGGCATCCCAAACCACACAAGGATAAGGGCATCCCAAACCACATAAGGATAAGGGAATCCTGCCACACAAGGACAAGGCTTCCAGCGCGCGTAAGCTGGGGATTGCCACCCGTACAACTCCCATACCAGTAAGAGCCTCCCCTCAGGAGCATCAACGCCTACTCCGAATGGTCATTGGAACAGTATCATGACACACAAACATGTACAAGAACACCTAAGCAAGTACAAAATATAATACCACAACAGGGTATCCTCAATCTTGTCAGAACACAATCAATATATTCAATTCACCTAGTATATGAAAATTAGGTACTCATAACCTAACTCAAGGTTTCTGTATAGCCTAGAGGATCACATTCTGATCCGAAATTCAAACATTTTCTATTCCATATATGCCCATGCAATTTATCAACAAGAATATGCACCAAAATCAATAAGCAAACAACAAGGATCTCTGAAGAAACCGATGAGGTATAGATCCTACCTCTCTTGTCTCTGAACAAGAAGCTATTCCCTTTCCTTTATTTAATAATTCCGAACCACCTATAGTATCACAAGGCAAAGAAAAAAACAAACTAAGCATGCATACTTAATAAGCAATTGAGTACCCTATTTCCTTACCAATTCCACTCACCAAACCTATCAGAAACCAGTGGTCAGATGCCGCAGGTGCCTCCCCTTTGGATGTTTGATGTGATAGCCAAGAACTTAACAAGATTCAACCTGAATTACCACCCAATTTAACGATGTATATTTCAGCACTAAGCATAGGATACAAGATAATTTGCGATTTCATGTTAGCAAGGTGTAAGGATTGCAATTTCACGCTAACAAAGAGGGTTTAAGTGTTTATAACTTATACAATAAAAAAAAATAAGATCGAAATCCAATAGGTTAATCAATTGATTAAGATAGACAACAATAGGGCAAGAGTAGGGCATATTGATTTTATGTATCAAAAAGATTCAAAGGATGAATTTCATGATTCTATAACATGAATGGATGCCAAACAATCATACAAACAAGAGAAACAATGTGAGACCATGAATTTTGAGTCCTAGAAGTTCAGAATCTAGTGCAGGTGAAAAAAACCATTTTTCCCCTGAAGAAAAGGATGTGTGATGGCCGAAATTGGTAAGGGATGTTTAGTAATTATTTCTAGTATTAATTCCCTTTAAATTGATTCTTTATTGGTTGATAATTATCTTAGAAAATAAAAACCCTAAGTTTAAGGGGGATTATTACAGAATTTAATTTTGATAATTATCTTACTTTAATTAAGCCTTGAAGATAGGGATTATAATATCATAACCATCTTATATAAATAGGAAGTCAGCCACACAAAAATCTTATACAGAAAACACACAAAATTCGTAGGACCTAAAAACCCTACACCTCCCAATTTCTGCCAAAATCTTCTTGAACTTCAAACAAGCATAACTCTCTCATCATTTGTCGGATTCCTGAAAATAATAGCTTGTTGGAAAGCTCTTTTCATCCTCTTTCCAACCATATTTGGTTTTTTTCTGAAGGTTAGTATTTCTTTCTCTAAAGTTAAATCGAAATTTGACAGAAGTGCCAAAATCTTCTTGAACTTCAAACAAGCATAACTCTCTCATCATTTGTCAGATTTCTGCAAATAGTAGCTTGTTGGAAAGATCTCTTCATCATATTTCCAAAAATATTTGGTTTTGCTTCTTAAGGTTAGTATTTCTTTCTCTAAAGTTAAATCAAAATTTGACATAATTAGGTTTTTAGATTTTTATAATTCTGCCTTTGATTGATCTCTGATGTTGTTACCTGTGTTCGTATGATTGTTTAATATCCATTCATAGTGAAAAATCATGAATTCATCCTTTGAATCTTTTCTATACATGAAATCAGTATGCCTTACCTTTGCCCTACTGGCCTACTGCCCTATTGTTGCCTATCTTGATCAATTGATTAACCTATTGGATTCTGATCTTGTTTTTTTTATTTTACATGTTATAAAACCTTAATCCTTCCTTGTTAACATGAAATCGCAACTCCTACAACTTGTTAATATGAAATCGCAACTTGCCCTATTGCCTTATTCTTAGTGCCGAAAATTATATGATAATTAGGGATGGTAATTCAGGTTGTTTCTTGTTAAGTTCTTGGCTATCATATCACACATCCAAAGGGGAGGTACCTGCGGCATCTGATGTGAGACCTCACCCTTCTGAGAGTAGCTTTCGATAGAATGCAGATTCGATTCGTAAATTTTTTTCTTACGTTGGGTGCCTCAGCCTTAGGGAGTCCTTAGCGTGTTTGAGTGTTTTAGGGTGTCTAGGTGTGATCGAGAGTACGTTAGAATGCGCGATTGAGGATTGAGTCAGTGGAAATTGGAATTTGACAGATTATGACCCGTTTTGAGTGACCATGAATTTTGGGTTGATTACTATTCATAAAACCCAAATACTGTTCATCGAGCCCAAACACTATTTGTAAGCCCAATTGATTAACCGAAATCCCAGACACCCGTCTTGTTACGCAAAATTTTATTCGGGTCATTTGGGATGATACGGGCTGTGAAATTAGAATTTCTGTACTTGGTAGACCTTGGGATTTAGCCCAATTCAGTCTCAGCCCAAATCCATTGTGTCAGCCCATATACTAGCTAACCCATTAGTTACACTTAAGTCTTGCCATTTGTGCATTAAACCCAGCAGACCATTCATTTCATCTGCCCTAAATGCCTTTCCCCGTTTTTCTTTTCTCTTCACCATCCAAGAGTACCAACATTCACCTTCAACTCAGTTTTACCTCAGAAATCGTTAGGGGATCATACCCTAACACTTCCCCAGTGTTTTCAACACGTTTCCACTGGTAGGTTGGTGGGTAGGAGTGATTTCTACACTGTTTTCATTCTGGACGAAAATTGAGGGTTTACTGGTAAGTGGTTTAATTCTTGCTTCCATGCTTCTAAGTTAGTTTCTTTAGGTTGCTAGTAATGTTGCTGAGCTAATTTAGTGAGTGATTGTGTCTGGAAACACCCTGAAAGCTTTGTGTAATTCTCGGGTGAACAGTGTCAGAGGGTGGAATTCAAAAGTTCTCGATGAATTGGGTGTATTGGTTGCTTGGGTGGTATTGTAATGTGTGAATGTTTGCTGGTCAGAGTTTTGATTAAGGGGGAATGGTTGTGAGTTTATGGAGTGGTTAAATTGTTTAATTGCAGAGGAGTGTTGAGTGGTAATTGTGAGAGGGTCCTTTAGGTTTCAATTTCAGTTTTAGTTTCTGATCATTTGAATTCAGATTAGCTTACGGTTCTATGACTGCCTTATGTGTATAGGTGATATTGCGGCAGCTGAGAAAGGAAAAGGTGTCGCTGGTACGTCGTCAGCTCGACAAGAGGTGGGAGTTTAAGTTTCATTTGCATATGCGTACTGGTTGATTTGTTTAATTAAAATTGGATTGCATGGTTTGATTTGAATAGAGGCATTGCTGGTACTCTGATAACTAATAATGTTAGACTCATATGAATGCTTGTCATGCTTTGGAACGCATTAAATATATGTTCAAAACTAAGCATGATGGTTGTGTGATGTGCATTGTGTTGCCATGAGTGAATCGCTGCTTGTAACTGAGTGTGTGGCAACACAAGGGAGACTTGTTAAAAATGTGAGATTGGCCTGATGTGGAACGGTATAATACATAGCATGCATTACCAGTTTTTCCTAAACAATGTAGTATAAGTATTTTCTTAGGAATTTACTGGAATTGACGAACTATGCTTGATCAAGCTAGGTAAGTATATGGGGATCCCAGCTGAGGGGACAGTTGCTTACCTTGGAGGGTTATGGAGGATATATCTATATGAATGGTTACTCAAGTGCACTATAAACGATCAGTTCTTATAATGCTATATGCATGTATCTACGAAACTGAGATGGAATCTGATAATTTGATTTCTCCATTCAGTTTCGGACAACCTTGATGGTAGGGGTTTGAATACATATGTAACTGTTAAATTAGAACCATCAATGGGCTTCCAGGTGATCCTTTAGCGGGGATTATTCAGAAGTGGTTTGTGTCTGCCCCGGTAGGTTTTGGGCATATTAGCCGTTGCATAATGTTTTGATAATCACGCGTCGTGCATTGTGCATTGTGCATTGTGGATTTCGTTATGTGCATATATGAGCATGAGACTCAATTGTGTTACGTACTTGGTTTGTAAACTGATTTAGTAATTGCCTCTATTCCCACGTTTGTGCTTATGACGCGGTACTCCCACTGAGGTCCTTTGATCTCACCCCCTCCCTTTATTTTTCTCAGGGCTAAATTGAGAGACTAGCAGTTCAGCTTCCAGGTTACTATTCCATTGTTGGTCGTAGGGCTGGACATTGTACTCCACACTAGACGTGTGCATGTGTATGCTAAACGTGTGAATCTGGGATTTAAATTTTATACTGCATAAGCTTAAATGACAATGCGATACTATGTGAAATGTGTGACAGAATTATATCGTGGGTTGATATGTGTGAGATAAAAGACTTCCGCTAATAATTCCGTTGTTGATTTTGCCGAGTTTTTATAATAACGTGCCATGCTTCAATTTCAAAGGAAAGTTTCAAGATTTGGAAATGATTTTACAGTAAGCCTTGTGTGGTTCCGATTGATCCACCCCTTGGGTCGATCGGGGTTGCACGGCGGTGAGGTTCCCATTTACCGGGAACGGGTCCTCACATCTGATCACTAGTTTCTGATAGGTTTGGTGAGTGGAATTGGTAAGGAAATAAGGTATTTAATTGGATATTGGATATCCATACTTAGCTTGGTTTTGGCTTTGCCTTGTGATGCTATAGGTAGTGCAGAATTATTGAACAAAGACAAGGGAATAACTTCTTGTTCAGAGACAAGAGAGGTAGGATCTAAGCCTTATCAGTTTCTCCAGAGAACCTTGTTGTTTACTTGTTAATTTTGGTGCCTTTATATGTAATGTTGTATGCGCATATATTGTAGTAGGAATTCTTGAATTGCGGACCAAGATGCATCCTCTAGGCTATACTGAATCCCTTAAGATAGGATATGACTACTTAGTTTGTATTTGTTGTGTGTAATGAACATGTTGATTGTGTTCTGACATGATTAAGGATACCCTGTTGTGGTATTATGTTTTGTACTTGCTTGTGTGTGCTAGTACAGTGTGTCAGGATCCTTTTCCGATGGCCATTCGGGGTAAGCGCTGATGCTCCTTGTGAGAGGTGAGGTTCTTACTGGTATGGGAGTCGTATGGGTGGCAATCCCCAGCATGAGCTCACTGGATGTCTGGTCCTTGTGTGGCCAAAAGCCCTGTCCTTGTGTGGCAAGAAGCCCTTGTCCTTGTGTGGCAAGAAGTCCTTGTCCTTATGTGGCAAGAAGTCCTTGTCCTTGTGTGACTTGGGATGACTTGTCCTTGTGTGGAAAAAGAATAGGCTTACTGAATAGCTTGTGTGTTAACAATTTACCTTTTGTGTGGTAAGCCTTGGACAACACAGATGGAAGGAGATGACCTTTCTTCTTCATTGCCGAGAGTAATCTGACAAGTTCTACCTGCCGGTGTACTTTTGAGTTTTGGGAAGTATTTGTAGTCCCCCCTCAGCCTTAGATTCGGCCCTACACTTTTTAACTGAATTCTTGAATTGCGTGATCCCCTTTAGTTGCTAGGAATGATATGATGTTGTGACCCTACTGAGATTCTTGTAATCTCATTTTGTTGTTTCCACCATTTTTCAGGCTTAGGTATATTCACTGTTCGTAGTACCAGTGTGTGAGATCAAGACTGCACGACTGAACGATATTGCATCACCTTTGCATTCCTATTTCCTTGGTTGCTTGCGCATACAATATGATCATATATTGGACTACTTTTCTAGTTTTTCAGGATCGCTCTCTTGCTTGTTATGTTTTGGAACATGTTGGAAGATTTCTTGTTGGTTATTTAGATCCCTATGGGACTTGTGTGTTTTGATTCCAATAATTAAATTTAAAAACTTCCGCTGATGTTTTATTCACTCCGTATGTTACCAGAATGATTGTCCAATATCATGCTCCATTTTTTATTAAAAATTTAATAGGTAAGCCTGGTGGGATTCAGATAGGTTCTAGGTGTCTTTGGGCTTGTTTGGATTTTACGGCGGTAATGGTCTTAATCGGAGCAAATTTTAAAAAATAGGAATTTGGGTCATTACAAATAACAATATAAATCAATTAAACGCAGAATCACAAAATCTTGAAACCTAATCCCGCCGAAATACAAATTAATTTTTGACAAAGAAAACTAACCTCCGAATAAAAAAATAAAGACATTTGAAAAGAGGATGAAGAGATCCTTCCAATAAGCTATTATTCGCAAGAATCCGACAAAGGATAAGAGAGTTACGCTATTTTGAAGTTCAAGCAGATTTTGGCAATTTTCGTCAAAATTCGATTTAACTTTTAACAAAGAAAACTAACCTCCAGACAAAAACCAAAAGATGGTTGGAAAGAGGAAGAAGAGAGCTTTCTAACAAGCTATTATTCTTAGGAATCCGAGAAAGGATGAGAGAGTTATGCTAGTTTGAAATTTTAGCGGATTTCGGCAGAAATTGAGATATGTAAGGTTTTTAGGTTTTACAAATTTTGTGGGTTTTCTATATAAAATTTTTGTGTGGCTGGGTTTCTATTTATATAAGGTGGTTATGGGATTAAAATCCCTACTTTAAATGCTTAATTAAAGTAAGATAATTATCAGAATTAAATTTTGTAATTATCCCCCCTTAAACTTAGGGTTTTTATTTTCTAAGATAATTATCAACCAATAAAAAATCAAATTAAAGGGAATTAATACCAGAAATAATTACTAGAAATCCCTTACCAATTTCAGCCATCACATATCTTTTTCTTTAGGGGCAAAATGGTTTTTTCACTCGCACGGGCTTCTGAACTTCTAGGACTCAAAATTCGCGATCTCACAACAAATGGGTTAGTTTGCATAAATTTTACAAAAAAAAAAACATCAGGGATGTTTTCATATGATGCAAAGCCACTAATGCAAGTTATGAACTGAAGTTGAAAGGGTCATGCCATGACCATAACTAAGGCGCTTAATGGGAGGCAACCCATCATTTAATAAAATTTTTTAAAAAAGAGAAAAGCAAAAGGATAGTGAGAAAAGAGAAGAAAAGAGGGTTTGGTATTTATATGTTTGTTTCCTATACAGGTTAATAACTTTGAGGAGAGGATACAAGGGAGCACAACATTATAGGAGACATTGAGTGCACTGTGTCACGACCGAAACTCAGACTACATGTCATTCGGCTTCGTGTATGACCCGTCCCTCAAATCTGGTGCCTCAATCAAGGAGATTCAGCACATTAATGAAGGATCAATCAGAGGCAATCAGGGAATTCAATGGGAATCCGTTCCTGCCATATAGGAGACCCGATTTGGGGAATCAAGGTAATCAATGTAATCAAAGATTACCATAGATGGGAAATCAGCCATTAGTGCTTGCCTTGTATATCTTTGTATAGACACCGTTAGATCGGTTGACTCGATCTCCACCATTCATTGGGGAGCTGTATTGGCTATATAAGGGGTGCCTCCCCTCATTTGTAATCATCCAGCAATTCTTGCAATATTGAGAGTTTAGAGTTTTCTCTCCATTCTTGTGTCCCTCTCTCTTTTCGGTTCTGTTCTAAGCTTAGCATTCTAGCTAGCTTTGTGAGAAAGACTGACTTAGCCTATTGCGAGAGCGATAGTCTAAGGCCGCACGGAGAGTTTCTATTCCGCAAAACTCTAGTCCCGTGACAACTGTCTTGTAAAATATTTTCTTTTCTTATTTTTTCTTATTTTTTTGTCTTTATATTATTTAAGTTGTGTCAGTCAGTTGTGTTTAATTTAGTTATACATTATATTTGATGATATTTTTATGTCTATGGACGTCCATTTGGCTTAAGTTTGAGGAAATCGGTTCACTTCTAATGTCTGATATTGAATGCTTGATTTTGTTCAATATAGTCGATTAATTTATACCTTTGATGTGTTGAAGTTGATTTTTACAAATTAAAGGTGGCATTAGGTTCTAATAGTAACCAATATTTAGAGTAGCGAAGCATCGAATTAGTTAGTTCATGTTGAGGAAAAATTTAAAATGGTTGGTTAGAACTACTTAATATATTAGTTTTAGTCACCAATTTTATGAGCATTGTTGCTGTAAAAGAAATAAATAAATTTTTGCATGTTGTGAAATTGAAAAGAAAGAGGTTGGGTGGACCTTTGAGCTGTACCTTCACACTTAAATAAGCATTCTGACTGGTTTGATAAACTAGTGCATAGAGGTTAGGTGTTTTTAAATCCTAATTTCTTAATGTCAAAATTGAATTTGGTCCAACTTCGGTTGTGAATCAAGAAACTAGAATTACTGAATTAGGTGTTTATTGTTAGGTACGAAAAAATGAACCGTCTCTCTAAGTTACTTACGAATTACTCTTTATCAATGTGTCTTGGTTTATCGAACTATTTTTTCTAGGGACTCGTAAAGTTCTAATTTTGAGGAGATTTGATGATTTTTGATTAACATTGGTCATCTTGACTGATTGTTGTTGTGTTTATGTATGTTTTCGAATAATTGAATATTTTTTATTATTTGTTGAGTATTGTGGTTGAGCAGGCATTAGTTTAGGTTTAGCAAGTAAAGGAGATTTTTTTGGGTGAAAATTGGCTTATGGAACAAAGATTGAAATATATGTACCTGCGAAGGGCAACGGACTGATCGGCTCAATTGAGGATTCACGCCAAACAATCTTAACCAATCGGTCGAACCATCTTAACCAACCGGTCAGTTCAACAAAACCCAAGATGCAAAGGCTTACCAACTGATTGGTTGGACAGCATCGACCGGCCGATCGTACCAGATAAAGATGATCAAATATGAGATAAAGAAGATCATTGTCAGGCCCTGGACCCCACATTTTTTATACGACAATTGTCGTAGCCCACTATATACACTACCATAACACATGACAATACATATAATATACCTACAATGCTAGTGGTATAAAATTAAGCAGAGAAGAAATCATAATTTTTTTTTAATATATCATGCAACGGAATTGTTAGACCCTGATCCTTTCCTTGATAGATGCCCTAGAAGTCCAGGTACAGGTGCAGCTGAAATAACCATTTTACACCTAAAGAAATGGATGTGTGATAGCCAAAAATGGTGTTGAAAATTCTTTCCTCTTTTGGTTCATTTCATTTCCTTCCTATTTTATTTCTTCTCTGTTTCATTTCTACTCTATGTGGTTGTTGTCCTATTCTTAAGAGATAATTGTAAAATTAAATCCTAAGCATTATCTCTTTATATCTAGCCTTAAAAGTAGGAAAAATTAACCCCATTAAATCCTATAACTATAGCAGCCAGCCATAAACATATCCCAACACAAAAAAATACCATATATTATCACGTGAAACCCTATCTTTCTTTCCATTATTGCTGAAATTACTCCCTATACAAACCTTAGTAGAATTCTTTCTCTCTCAGTCAATTTCTGCAAATAATAGCTCGTTGGAATTCTCTTTTCATCTTTTATCTTGTTATATTTGTTTCATCATCAGAAGGTTAGTGATTCCTTATGTTTATTTTTGTCACAAATCCTAAGGTGTTGGTGCTAAAATTCCTTGGTTTTTCCTTTAATTAGTTATAGTTTATGTTCCTCTTTTTCGTATTAGTGTTTGGCACCTATTCTTGTTATAACATCATGAATTCAGCCTTTGTATCCTCTCTATATTTGAAATTGGCATACCCTATTCGTTGCCCCATTATTGCCGAAATTCTTCAATTGGTTTGTTTGTTGGTTTATGATCTTGTTCCTTTTAATCGTTTGGGTAATTGACACCTAATCCTTCCTTGTTATCATGAAATCGCAACCTCTAACCTACTTATGCATGAAATCACAATTTGCCCTCGTGTCCTAACTAGGTGCCAAAATTTTCATGGTAAACTGGGTTGAAAAATCAGGTTAACTCTTGTTGTATTCTTGACTGTCACATTAGACATCCAAGGGGGTGGTTCCAGTAGCATCTGATCACTGGTTTCTATTAGGTTTGGTGAGTGGAATTGGTAAGGAACTAGTATGTTTATTTGGATTTTGAATATGTATGCTTAGTGAGGTATTATCTTTGCCTTAAGATTATATAGGTGGTTCTAATTCCATTGATAAAGGAAAAGGACTAGTTACTTGTTCAGAGACAAGAGAGATAGGATCTATACCTCATCGGTTTCTCTAGAGATCCTTTTGCTTGTTTGATGATTGGGTTTGTTCCTTGTTGTATGCGCATGCTTAGGGTTACGTATGCATGATTGCAGAATGGTTTGTAGTTCCCTAGGCAGTTGCAAATCCTTGTGCTAGGATCGAGTGCCTGTTTTGGTTATACTTTGTGTATTGGACTTGCTGATTGTGTTGTGATATGATTGAGGATGCCCTGCTGTGGTGTTATGCCTTGTACTTGCTTTTGTTTGCTTATACTCAATTGTGTGCCAGGATCCTTTTTCCGATGGCCATCGAGGTAAGTGACTGATGCTCCTAGTTACAAGAGAGGTACTTACTGATATTCCTAGTTCTTGTAGGCTAAAAGCCTTGTCCTTATGTGGCTAGTTACCTTGTCCTTGTGTGGAAAGATTCCCTTATTCTTGTTTGGTTTGGATGCCTTTGCTCTTATGTGGCTTGGATGCCTTGTTCTTGTGTGGCAAGATGAATAGGTTTGTTGATTCAATTGTTTGCTAACCATTTGCATTTTGGGCAACTAAGTCTTGGGCAACACAGGTGAAAGGGGATAGCCTTTTAATTATTTAAGTCGGATGATGAATTACCTACTTTTGTACTTCTGATTTCAGAAGTATTCTTAGTCTACCCAAAGCCTTGTTACTTTCGGCCCTACCCCCCTTATTGTGCTTGTTTGATGTTTGTTTGATACCCTTTTAGTAGTATATGCGAATCTAATGTTGATTGGGAGATGTTTGTTTAGATTCCTGCAAATCTTATAATGTTGTGACCCTAATGAGATTCTTGTAATCTCACTCCGTTCTTTTTCTCCTTTTTCAGGCTTAGGTACATCTTCTGCCAATGGTATTGGGGTGTGAGATCAAGGCTGCATGGCGGGATGATATTGCATCACATTTGCATGCCTATTTCTTTGCTGGATTGATTGCACATATACCTTGATTCATGCTTGCTTGATTGGACTATTTTCTGGTTTATGATTATCTGATTTTCCTCCCTATTTCCGAAACATGTTTGGGATTGTTTGCTGGGTTTTGAGAGTCTTTTGGGACTTGTGTGTTATGGTTCCTTTAATTAACTATTAAGACTTTCGCTGATGTTCTTATTCACTCCGTATGATACCAGACTGTATGTCTAATGTTAAATATGTTCAAACCTTTAAAAGCATAAAAATAAACTTTTTTCTTTAGTGTGATTGAGCATTGTGGGATTCAGATAGGTTATTAGAAGGATTTGTTTGGGTTTCACTATGGTAAGGGTCCAAATAGGCTGGGTTTGGGTCCTTACATGAATTAAAAAGAAGATATGATATTGTCTAGGTGGCATTGTTGAATGATCAATTTAGCAAATACTACCCAGGAATCGACTTAATACATTGGCTCTACCATACTCAGACATTATAAGGGGAAACATTATGAACACAATGCTCCTTTGAATTACCTCGAGCACGGTTATTTAACCATTCATTGTTTCTTGCTTTGCCTTAGAGTGAGCTCTGATTCATTATTCATTATCCCTACATTCAATGAGTGGATAGGAAAATATACATAGCAAAAACACATGCAATCATTTAACGATAACATAGGCATGCTGACACACAACAAAATATTTACATACTCATCAAGGCAACCAGCAAGGTCACAGTCATAGAATGGTGCAACACGTAATAACTCAGGCAATCAGGACCATGTCCGGGTTGGCAATGTCTCTTAGTTCCTCTGGCGCCAGGATTAGGACTAGGATCTGTCAATGCCACTTCTATATTCAGCTTCTTACGTATGTTAAACTCGATCAGTCCAGATAGGACATGCACTCCTCTAGGCTCAGTTTCACTAATGATGTCGGGGCATTATGTGATGGTAGCTCCACCGACTTGATCGCCAATTTAGGATATCCTATTTATTAGTATTATTTTTATTAAATTACACACCCCATTCATCCTCATACCTCCCTTGGCATATCCATGCTACACAACCATACTCGGAAAGCTCTCAAGAGTCACATAGGTCACCCTATTCTGTAGCGAGATTTTGTCTTATGCTTCTAAATGCACCCAAACACTTCATATGCACTTCCAATATTATAATCACACACATCACATTTGACTAATGCAAAACATAGTTTACAGCATAGCATATCTCAACAAGTTGAGCACGAGGTAACACACAACTAGTTCATAGCATATGCAATAACTTTGTTCATTAATTCATTATTTTTCTAATTAATCATGCTCATGCTTATTCATTCATGAGTAAAAAATGTATTAAAAGGGCCAGTCTACTTGTGGGTTTTCCAACATTCGAAGAGCCCACACTTTATACTTGATAGCTAGATCGATTCCTCGAGGCCCATCACCTGTAGGTATTCACCTACACATGTATTCATAATCAGATCCTTAATATCACATACTCAAATACATAAATACATAAATACATAAATACATATAAAAGTTATACATCTATAACCTTGATACGATATGTTTCTACCCAAGAATCAATCCAAAACCGATTCGAACATTTTTCCGATTTTTCTTTATTTTTCTAGATTTTGATCTAATTATTTGATCCATAAAATCACATCAGATTCATCCAATCTTGATATCATTAGATTCTTTATTTTTTTCTAGTATTTTTTAAAAATTTTCTGGAAATTTTTTGTAAGACCCCGAATTTTGAGTCCTAGAAGTCCAGAAGCCAGTGCAGGTGAAAAGACGATTTTTCCGCTGAAGGAAAGGATATGTGATGGCCGAAATTGGTAAGATTGTTTAGTAGTTAATTTTATTTCAAATTTATTTAGATCTAGGTCCTTATAGATGAGTAATTTCCTTAGAAATCATCCTTAAAGATAGATAGTTGCCTTAGAGATTAAATTCCATAAAAATAAGGGAAGATAATTAAAGAGTTTAGAGTTTAGTTATCTGGTAGATTATCTTATTATGATAGAGTGATTAAAAGTAGTAATTATAAAGCTATACTCATTCATTATAAATAGGAAACCAACCCCACAAAAATTATTCATAGAAAATTTACAAATTTCATATAGGCCTAAAACCCTATACCTACCTATAGCCGTCATAATTCACATAAACTTCAAACCAGCATAACTCATTCATCGTTCGTTGGATCCCTACGAATAATATCTTGTTAAAAAGATCTTTTCATCCTCTTTCCAAAAATATTTTTTTTTTCAGGAGGTTAGTATTTTTTTGTCTAAGGTTAAATTGAAAATCGGCGGCGGAATTAGGTTTTCGCCAAATCTTCTTGAACTTCAAAATAGCATAATTTTCTAATCGTTTGTCAGATCCTTACAAATAATAGCTCGTTGGAAAGATCTTTTCATCTTATTTCCAAAAATATATAAATCGCAGCTTGGATGTAAATATTTCCATGTTTAAGGTTAAGACGAAATCGTCCTATGCTCTACTTTTAATGACAAGATTTGCATAGTTAATTGGAATGATAAATTCAGGTTGAATCTATTTACTCTCCTGGCTATCACATCACACATCCAAGGAGGAGGCACCTGCAACATCTGATCACTGGTTATCTGATAGGTTTGGTGAGTGGTATTGGTAAGGAAATAGGGTATTCAATTGACTATTGAATATGCATGCTTAGTTTGCTTTTGTCTTTGCCTGGTGATAATTTAGGTGGTTCGGATTTACTTAATAAAGGCAAAGGAGTAGCTTATTATTCAGAGACAAGAGAGGTAGGATCTACGCCTCATCGGTTTCTCCAGAGACCCCTGTTCTTTTCTTAATATTTTTGTTACCTGCCCTTGTTGTATTGCTTGCGATTAGATTATAAGGTGAGAATATGAAATGCGGAATGAGATATGAATCTCCTAGGCTATATCGAACCCCTGAGTTAGGAATTGAGTGACTGGGATGAAATTGTTATATGAATTGGATATGTTGATTGTGTTCTGACATGATTGAGGATACCCTGTTGTGGTATTATGCTTTGTACTTGCCTGTGTGTGCTTGTACGTGTCTGTGTGTCAGGATCCTGTTTCGGTGGCCATTCGGGGTAAGTGCTGATGCTACTAGGGAGATGAGAGGTTCTTACTGGTATGGGAGTTGTATGGGCGGAAAATTCTAGCAAGAGCTCGCTGGAGGTCTGGTCCTTGTGTGGCCGGAACCCTGTCCTTGTGTGGCAGGAAGCCCTGGTAGGTATGTGACCTGGGATGCCCTAGTAGGTATGTGACTAGGGAAGACTTGTCCGTGTGGGGCTAGTCGACTTGTCTTTGCAAGGACAAGGTGATAGACTTACTGAATAGTTTTCATGTTAACCATCTACCCTTTGTGCAGTAAGTCTTGGACAACACAGGTGGAAGGGGATGGCCTTTCTTCTTCATTTCTGAGGGCAATATGATGTGTTTCACCTGCCTGTGTACTTCTGACCTTTCGGAAGTGTTTGCAGTCCTCCCTCAGCCATAGATTCGGCCTTAACCTCTTTTGAGTGATTTTTGAATTGTGTGATTCCCTTTAGTTATTTAGGAATGATCTTATATAAATTGGGAGATTTGTGTTTAGGGATTCTATAGATCTTATGATGTTGTGACCCTACTGAGATTCTTGTAATCTCATACCATTGTTTTTACCATTTTTTCTGGCTTAGGTACATTCACTGTTCGTGGTACCAGTGTGTGAGATCAAGGCTACACGGCGGGACGATATCGCATCACATTTGCATACTTGTTACTTGCGCATATAACATGAATGATTGGGCATTTTTCTGGTTTATTTTAAGCACTCTTCTTTACTTGCTATTTCCGAACCTTGATGAAGAATTTCTTGCTGGTTATGTGGATCCCTATGGGACTTGTGTGTTATGAACCCAATGATTTAGGACTTCCACTGATGTTTTATTTACTCCGTATGTTACCATAACATGTGTCCAATATCATGCTCCAATTGTTGATAAGCAATAAAATGAACAAGCTAAAAATCGATAGTTAATGGTAAGCCTGGTGAGATTCAAATAAGTCTTAGGTGTCATTTAGGATTATTTTGGTAGCGGAGCATGGTTTAGGAAATGTAATTTGTTATATGCTACCAAACTCTTATAAGTTTGGTAGCGGAGCATGGTTTAGGATTATAATTTGTTATATGCTAATTTATTTGTTCATTTTGGTGATTTCATGTGGTGATTTCAGGTAAGACATTGGGTACACACTCACTCACCTAGAGGCTAATACTGAAAGGGAACTAAGGCTAAATGGGATTAAGTTGTACGGTTTAAATGATAGGAATAATACACTAATGTGCTGATTGTTCATATGCCTTCATTTGTCTTTCTTGTCATTACCGAATGTATATGCATGTGACTGATGATGTGTATAGCCGAATATGGATGTTGTGTGAGTCTATGCTTGCTTGATATTTTATTTCATTAAGTGTTGATGGAATTGCCAAAAATATCTTTGCATGTGTGCATGTGATTTCCAAAAATTTGTATATTGTTTTCTACCATATGCGTATCGTCCGGTGCATGCCTCTCCACCAGGTACCACTCCTTTTACTAGTAGTGTATTTAGTATATGTTGACTAGTAAAGGTGTATTCGTGTAGTATGGCACGCTCGAGGCTACAAAGGGACCAACGGGGTAGGTTTGAGATTCAGCCTGATCAGCAACCTGTTGAGCAAGAGGATGCTAAGGCGAGCCCCTGGTGAATCTTCGGAAACTCCATTTCACTCCTCCAAATTCGAATTCAATCAGGTTTTTGGAGAAGACTACAAGACCGCTGAGGTTTACGATGCTCATACTAGACATATTGTTGCCATTACTGTTCACGGCTTCAATGGGACCGTTTTTGCTTATGGCCAAACTAACAGTGGAAAGACGCACACGATGCGGGGATCTGCTTCAGAACACGGGATCATCCCTCTTGCAGTTCACGATGTATTTCACATCATTCAACAGGATATGGACCGAGAGTTCCTTTTAAGAATGTCTTACATGGAGATCTATAATGAGGATATAAATGACTTACTAGCTCCTCAGCATCGAAAATTGCAGATTCATTAAAACCTTGAGAGAGGAATTTATGTTGCCGGTTTGCGGGAAGAAATAGTTGCCTCTCCTCAGCAAGTTCTTGATCTAATGCAGTTTGGAGAATCTCACCGGCATATCGGAGAAACAAATATGAACTTGTACAGCAGTAGATCCCACACAATTTTTCGTATGATTATTGAGAGTCGCGACAAAAGTGAACATGAAGATGTTGGAAACTCTTGTGATGCTGTCCGTATTTCAGAACGTGCTTCCAAAATTGGTGCAGAAGGTATGAGGCTCAAAAAGGGTTCCCACATCAATAAGAGCTTGATGACACTTGGAACTGTAATAAAAAAAAAAAAGAAGTTGAGCGAGGGTGCTGAAAGCCAAGGTGCTCATGTTCCTTATCGAGACAGCAAAATCACAAGGATTCTGCAACTTGCACTTGGTGGAAATGCAAATACTGATCATAGCCACAGAGGTCTATACTCATTCTCCCAGTATGCTGTGTCGAGATCTTTAAAAGAATTCTATATCAATAACTTCTTTGCATTCTCTGCGTTTGATCATGGAATTGGAAAGTTGCATGATATTCCTTCGTTAAAGACATAGGTGGCTTCCGTGTTCGGTACGCTATGCTTCCACGGCCACAGCTGGCCAGCCTGCCTTTGGTGAGTCCAAAGATAGGAATGAACAACAATCTGCCAAGCAGGTGAAGAAAGCTTCACCAGAAGAATGTGATGAAGCTGTTGAAGATCTAAGTGAGGCTAAAGCAAAGGCAAAGGCCATGCAGTTGTTAGAAACCCAAAAAAAAAAAAAAGGTGCTAGGACATTAATGCAGAGAGTCTGGACCATACTTATAGGCATTGGTCCTGCTTTAAGAGCTGTTGCATCTATGAGCAGGGAAGACTGGGTTAAGAAGCTGCACCACTGGAAGGATGGGTTTAAATCTACACTGCAGCACTATTGGCTTAGTACAAAATTACTTTGGGCTGATGTTAGAATAAGCTCAAGGTTACTTGTCAAACTTGCCAATGGGAAGGGTCTTTCAAGAAGGGAAAGACAACAACTAACGCGAACTACTACAGATATATTTAGACTAGTTCCATTTGCGATATTCATTATAGTTCCATTCATGGAGCTCTTACTACCTGTATTCTTGAAATTGTTTCCCAACATGTTGCCGTCAACTTTCCAGGACAAGATGAAAGAACAGGAGGCTTTTGAAAAGAAAGCTAAATGCAAGAATAGAATATGCCAAGTTTTTTCAAGACACAGTAAAAGAAATGGAAAAAGAGGTCCAAAACTCACGGAGTGGAGAGCTTAAGAAAACAGCAGAAGATCTTGATGAATTCATAAATAAGACCACGGCTAGTAAACATGTGCAAATATATGGGAATCAGCCCTTTTGGAACTGATGCATATCTACGTTTCATGCTCCGGAAAAGACTACAAGAGGTTCAGGATCTTGGTGTTGTTGTCAAAGCAGAGGAATCTGACCAAAGTTAGAATCCCGATGAATACCTTCCAGCACAACACCCGAAGGATTATCACAACACTAATCTAGAGGAGTCATGGACGGATGAAGAAGAAGACCAACCCAATTTGGAGACACCTGCTTCTGATTGAAGGGTATAGTTCTGTCCTGTGAAACTACAAGAATGTCAAGAAGAAGCTTGGTGATGTGGAGAAGAAGAACCGGGACGGGTTCTTTGAATTGGCTATGCAGGTAAAAGAGCTGAAACATGCTGTCATACAGAAGGACGAGGAAATCAAGTCTTTACGTAAAATGGAGTCTTCAGATCAGAACCAGGAGGAGACTCATGGTTCTCCGAATCAAAACCAGTTGGAAACGGATGGCGACCTTCCACAAAACTTCAAATTCTCTCATGCGGAAGGGTCTCCTGAAAGCATGACTCAGGCAACTAGCGTACCAGACTACAATCTTTCATCCCTATGATCGCCACAGAAACCAGCTTTGACTCGCCAAGTGAAAATCTCGAAGAGTCTAAAGGAAAAAAAAATAATGAGATAGTTACGTATAGAGGCCCCAGAAGATTCACTTCAAAAGATGGTGCAATAAATGAAATGAAGATGAAACGTGGAGAGTCACCCCATGTTGTGCCTGTCATAGAAGAGAAATTCCGTTCCGACATTGATGATTTGCTTAAAGATAACTTGGACTTCTGGCTGAGGTTTAGCACCTCGTTTCATCAGATAACAAAGTTTCAGAATTCAGCTCATGACTTGAAGTAGGAGCTCCAAACTTGGTAGCAGGCGATTTCAAGTTCCAGAATCTGGTGGCTTTGTTTTTGAACAAGCCTCAAGGCCACAGAGTGACGAGGATGATGACGTTTACTACAATGAAGATGGCGAGGACGATTTACGCGACAGAGAAGGAGAAGTGAAAAGAGAGATTTTACCAAGCTTGGCGCCACGAGCCTCAGGAAGGTCCAACAGTATACCGCAGTAGAACTGTATTTGATGATGCAACGCCAGAATTAGTGAGAGATTTCTTCTGGGATGATGAGTTTCGACATAAATGGGATCCAACGCTTGTATATGTCAAAATATTGGAGGAATGTCCTCGTGCAGGCACGATGACTATTCACTGAATTAAAAAGTTCCCATTTTTCTACAGTGATCGAGAGTACATCATTGGCCGAAGAATATGGGAGGCCGGGACGACGTATTATTGTGTGACCAAGGGGGGTGCGGTATCCGACTCTGCATAAGCGTGATAAGCCAAGACGCGTAGAGCTTTATTTCTCAAGTTGGGTTATCCGAGCTGTGGAATCTCGTAAAGAAGATGGGTAGAGGTCTACATGCGAAGTAACCCTTTTACATTACGAGGAGATGGGGATTCCCAAAGATGTGGCGAAACTGGGTCAAAGCCATGGAGTGTGGGGAGCTATGAGTAAGTTTCATTCTGGCATGAGAGGTTACCAGAATATTAGAAATTCAGAGGCGTCCCCATCAAGATGCGCACTTATGGCCTGAGATCAATATAAAGCCTTGGACGGCTTTGTTGGAGGACTTGCAAGAAGGAAATAAGAGGATGGATTGGATTGAAAGAGAACCTCATGCTTATTGGAAAGGGAACCCATCTGTTGCTGCCACAAGACAAGATCTAATGAAATGCAATGTCACCCCAACTCAGGACTGGAATGCTCGGGTGTTTGTTCAGGATTGGATTCGAGAATCACAGCAAGGCTACAAGGAGTCAGACTTGGCCAACCAATGCAATTACCGGTACAAGATCTATATTGAAGGGTCTGCATGGTCAGTGAAGCGAGAAGTATATCCTTGCCTGTGATTCCGTGACTCTGCTCGTTAAACCCCAGTACTACGATTTCTTCACTAGAAGCTTGATACCCAAGGTCCATTATTGGCCTGTCAAGGAAACTGATAAATGTAGATCTATAAAATTTGTTGTTGACTGGGGTAACTCTCACAAGGAAAAGGCACAGGCCATGGGAAATGCAGCGAGTGAGTTCATTCAAAAGGAGTTGAAGTTGGACTATGTGTATGATCGTATGTTCCATCTCTTAAACCAGTATGCTAAGCTCTTAACATACAAGCCGGAGATACCCAGGAAAGCCTTCCAGTTGTGTCCAAAAGCAATGGTCTGCCGAGCCCGCGACTTGGAAAAGAAATTCCTGATGGATTCCCTGGAGAAGAGCTAGAATTCGACCTTCTGACTTCTGACATGGAAGCTGAACCATTCCCAACTGTGTTAAGAACAGATTTTCCAGAGAAAGGCTTAAGTGATAAAGATGGACACGTGGTGGACAATGACCAGATTGAGACTTTTGATGATTCAAAAGATGAAGAACTTTCTGATATTAATCAAGCAATTGAAAACAACGTATTTCACATTTCAATGCTAAGAAAGTATATGCGAGATCCTGCTCATGTGCTTAAAGAACCACCAGTTGAAGTTTCTGAAGACCTATCTTATCCCGTACAGCCAGTTTCCATACTAGATTGGTCAGTTCGACAGCTTCGCAGTCGAAGCGTGCCTACAGTACGAGTTGTTTGGCGTAATAGCCAAATTGAAGAACAATCTTGGGAGACTGAGGAATCTATGCATGCAAAATTTCCTTACTTGTTTGATTAGGTACTTGGGGTAAATTTCGAGGACGAAATTCTTATAAGGAGGGGAGGATTTAAGACCCCGAATTTTGAGTCCTAGAAGTCCAGAAGCCAGTACAGGTGAAAAGATGATTTTGCCCTTGAAGGAAAGGATGTGTGATGGCCGAAATTGGTAAGATTGTTTAGTATTTAATTTTGTTTTAAATTCCTTTAGATCTAGGTCCTTATAGATGGGTAATTTCCTTAGAAATCATCCTTAAAGATAGATAGTTGCCTTAGAGATTAAATTCCCTAAAAATAGGGGAAGATAATTAAAGAGTTTAGAGTTTAGTTATCTGGTAGATTATCTTATTATGATAGAGTGATTAAAAGTAGTAATCATAAAGCTATACTCATTCATTATAAATAGGAAGCCAACCCCACAAAAATTATTCATAGAAAACATACAAATTTTGTACAGGCCTAAAACCTTATACCTACCTATAGCCGTCATAATTCACAGAAACTTCAAACCAGCATAACTCATTCATCGTTCGTTGGATCCCTGTGAATAATATCTTGTTGGAAAGATCTCTTCATTCTCTTTCCAACAATATTTTTTTTTTCAGGAGGTTAGTATTTCTATGTCTAAGGTTAATTTGAAAATCGGCGGCGGAATTAGATTTTCGCCAAATTTTCTTGAACTTCAAAATAGCATAACTTTCTAATCGTTTGTCAGATCCTTACAAATAATAGCTCGTTAGAAAACTCTTTTCATCCTATTTCCAAAAATATATAAATCGAAGTTTGGATGTAAATATTTCCGTGTTTAAGGTAAAGACGAAATCGTCTTATGCCCTACTTTTAGCGACAAGATTTGCATAGTTAATTGGAATGGTAAATTCAGGTTGAATCTTGTTAAGATCCTGGCTATCACATCACACATCCAAGGAGGAGGCACCTGCAACATTTGATCACTGGTTTTCTGATAGGTTTGGTGAGTGGTATTGGTAAGGAAATAAGATATTCAATTGACTATTGAATGTGCATGCTTAGTATGCTTTTGTCTTTGCCTGGTGATAATTTAGGTGGTTTGGATTACTTAGTAAAGGAAAAGGAGTAGCTTCTTGTTCAGAGACAAGAGAGGTAGGATCTACGCCTCATTGGTTTCTCTAGAGACCCATGTTCTTTTCTTGATATTTTTGTTACCTGCCCTTGTTGTATTGCTTGCGATTGGATTATAGGGTGAGAATATGAAATGCGGAATGAGATATGAATCTCCTAGGCTATATCGAACCCCTGAGTTAGGAATTGAGTGCCTGGAATGCAATTTTTATGTGAATTGGATATGTTGATTGTGTTCTGACATGATTGAGGATACCCTATTGTCGTATTATGCTTTGTACTTGCCTGTGTATGCTTGTACGTGTTTGTGTGTCAGGATCCTGTTCCGGTGGCCATTCGGGGTAAGTGCTGATGCTCCTAGGGAGAGGAGAGGTTCTTACTGGTATGGGAGTTGTATGGGCGGAAAATCCCAGCAAGAGCTCGCTGGAGGTCTGGTCCTTGTGTGGCCGGAACCCTGTCCTTGTGTGGCAGGAAGCCCTGGTAGGTATGTGACCTGGGATGCCCTAGTAGGTATGTGACTAGGGAAGACTTGTCTGTGTGGGGCTAGTCGACTTGTCTTTGCGAGGACAAGGTGATAGACTTACTGATTAGTTTGCATGTTAACCATCTACCCTTTGTGCAGTAAGTCTTGGACAACACAGGTGGAAGGGGATGGCCTTTCTTCTTCATTGCCGAGGGCAATCTGATGTGTTTCACCTTCCTGTGTACTTCTGAACTTTCGGAAGTGTTTGCAGTCCTCCCTCAGCCATAGATTCGGCCTTAACCTCTTTTGAGTGATTTTTGAATTGTGTGATTCCCTTTATTTATTTAGGAATGATCTTATATAAATTGGGAGATTTGTGTTTAGGGATTCTGTAGATCTTATGATGCTGTGACCCTACTGAGATTCTTGTAATCTCATACCATTGTTTTTACCATTTTTTCAGGCTTAGGTACATTCACTGTTCGTGGTACCAGTGTGTGAGATCAAGGCTACACGGCGGGACGATATCGCATCACATTTGCATACTTGTTACTTGCGCATATAACATGAATGATTGGGCATTTTTCTGGTTTATTTTAAGCACTCTTCTTTACTTGCTATTTCCGAACCTTGATGAAGAATTTCTTGCTGGTTATGTGGATCCTTATGGGACTTGTGTGTTATGAACCCAATGATTTAAGACTTCCACTGATGTTTTATTTACTCCGTATGTTACCAGAACATGTGTCCAATATCATGCTCCAATTGTTGATAAGCATTAAAATGAACAAGCTAAAAATCGATAGTTAATGATAAGCCTGGTGAGATTCAAATAAGTCTTAGGTGTCATTTAGGCTTATTTGGGTTTCACGGCGGTAATGACCTTAATCAGAGCAATTATTAATAGTTAGGAATTGGGGTCGTTACATTTTTTACCATTTTTCTCGAGTTTTTTACCTTTTCTAGCAATTTTTCTATCATTTGGAATTTATTTATTTTCAGCCAATCACCGAGCGACTCATGGTAGAACCAGAAGCTAACAACCCACTATCTGAAGCTGTCATGACGTGACAAATGACTCAATGGGAGCATGCCACATCGCCCGAGTCTAACCCTCTAATGGAACAACTTGTCACCTGGCAATCTAGCAACATGTCGTCCAAACTTTCATCCAACAACGCATCACAAGAAGACGCCTCAGACGACATGTCTTCCGAAGTCATTTTCAACCTCTGGATATTCCTATTTTGTAGAAAACCCTAATTTTTCAAACAAACATAACTTCTCACACACAACATGGAATTTGACATATCATATATCAAATCAAAGCTCTAAACGAGAGGAATCTAAAAATGCAAAACATGCAAGACTTTACTGCCAGAATCTGGTACAATAAGGGGAAGAATGAACTCGTTTTTTGAACTCTGAAACTGACCTCACATGCTCCCTTAACAGCCCGAAATCACACAATTTTTGTGGGAGATAACTTGCAGGAACAATACGCAGCTATTGGGACATTTTTAAGAGCCTGAAGAGTTTTGTTTTGTCGAGTTCCCACCCTCGATATGTGTAAGAATAAAAATGGGTCAAGCGGTGGGTGAACCTTCCAGACCATAGCACAACTGTCGGGAGATCAAAATAGCATCGTTTTGCTTCCTTGAAAAATGATGTGGTTCCAAGGTAAAACGACAGGCTCGGGGATACTTCTATTGAGCGTCAAAGTGACAGGGCTCCATGTTGTTTTGACCATCTCTTTCAAAACGATAGTGTGGGCCATCGTTTTAAATTATATAATATATTAATATAATATAAATAATAATATTATTATTATTTAATTATTTTTTAAATTCAAAAATTCATATAAATTACCATACTCTTCAGAAAAAAATACAAAAGTATTCTACGGACTTCTTATGAATAATACTATCCATTATTACCATAAAATTTATTTTTTTCATATATAAATTACTAAAATTCAAATACACCAATTTAATATCTCAAAAAAATTTTGATAAATATGATTATGTTTTCGAAAGTTCATGAAAAATTCTCTAATGCTTTTAAACTGTTAATGGACCTATCCAAGGTCTTAAAATACCCAAATCATCAATGCATCTCTTCTTTCTATTTTTTAATCATTGATTCCATAAACATTGATAAATTTTCAACAAATATAATAATGCCCAAGAATTGAACTCCAAATATCCAAAAAATCATTTGCGATTCATCATTGGTCCAAAAAGGTGGGCTAAGGCCCACTAACATCGATAATCTTTGATTGGGCTTTTGGGCTCAAGTAGCTTAAAGGTTTCGGGTTCTGATATCCTTCCTTCTTTATAAAATGTTTCCTCATCAAAACTTGCTTACACTGAGATTACTCTTATCGCAAAAAAATTTCATCCACAAGATCACAATTAAAATTGCAGTGTCCAACTGAAATCTTTTTATTCCTAACATTACTTAAGATTACCCTTACAAATAACTTAGTGTTACCACTCTCATCACTTAGAACCTGATATCCTATCGCATTCTCTTCATCCTTTATATTAAATAAACTCAATCATTCCATTATATTTGATGATACCATTATGATCAAAGCTAACTTCCATATATACAAGGCTATATTCTTTAAGCCATAGGTTCATTGGTCGTGTTCAGGTGATACTTCCACCCTCGGTTTGTTCATAATTCTGCTTTAGGCTCTACCCATTAATATAATCATCGACCAACATGATACCATTTATATCACCAGTTAATGCTAAGTTCCAAAAGTCATTAGTTTCAAGGCACAATCAAAATAATGACACTTTAGTATATCTTCATCATTGCATTATAAAAGGAATCTATCTTAGTTTCTTTTCAACTTACCAGTGCCATGCTTTCGGTACGCAACTCCACTCTTATCTTTGTTTTCACTCAATCACTTTAGAGTTTAGTCTTTCAAACTCATAATATGGCAATTCAATATATTATACATTACATTTTAACAACCCAACATCAGTCGATCCTACACGGAAAATGAACATCACAACGAGAAAATGCAAATTTAGCACACTACCAGTTTCTTACCACAACTTCTTCATTCACAACATAACCAAATTCACTCGATCATCATTAACTATGAAATAATCGATAAACATAACAAGTTTAATACTCAAAGTCAAGTATTTATTATTTCCCCGAGTCACAAATGATTTTTTCCAAATTGATTCACTACAGACTCTCACCAGAATCTGTATGAACTCCTTTCATCATCAATGATCAATAATGATAGACAATCATCATTCTCAAACAAGGATAAGAGATAATAACTTAAGTACTATAATCTCATTCCTCAAATATAGTTCATAAATGGTCGAACACACCCATTTAATCCTTCATCAGACTTACTCTTCATGTTTCTTTCTGTATGTCTTTCTCGACCCTCAAGCTCAGGCATAATTCATCAATCAAATAACTTAAATTCAAAGAATCGTCACTCAAGCTCATGACTTATAAGATAAGCTACACATAACAAGGTTTTAGAACATTTTCCATATCCCCGAATATCATATGTGCATTCCATCCACGGTAATCTATTTTTGTTAGTTACACAATAAAAAGTATGCACTTTGTCCATTATCTTTATCAATGATTGATCAACTTCAATAATGCGCATTCTGTGTGTTTATAAACACAGAATACACTAATAAAACACTAGAGAATTCTTGATAGGCTAGAATATATTGCTCACCAAAATAACAGCCTATATCAGGCTTCATCCAACAGTAGGTTATGCAATTCCAAATCGAATTCACTAAGGTAATCTATTACTTATCAGCATGTCTGTGAGACCCTGAATTTTGAGTCCTAGAGGTCCAAAAACCAGTGTAGATGAAATGACCATCTTGTCCCTAAAGAAATGGATATGTGATGGCCAAAAATGGTATAGAATGTCTAGTAATTATTTCTGGTTTTAATTTCCTTTGATTTGGTTCCTTATTGGTTGATAATTATCTTAGGAGATAAAATCCCTAAAATTAAGGAAGGATAATTACAGAATTTAATTCTGATAATTATCTTAATTTAATCTAGCATTTAAAGTAGGAAAATTAATCTCATAACCACCCTATATAAAGAGGAAGCCGGCCACAGTTAAATCTTACACAGAAAATACACAAAATTTGTCAAACCTAAGACCCTACACCTCCCTATTGTTGCCGAAATCTGTTTGAACTTCAAACTAGCATAACTCTCTCATCCTTTGTCAGATTTTTACAAATAATAGCTTGTTGGAAAGCTCTTTCCATACTCTATCTAGATAGCTAGGTCTAGTAATCTGGAGGTTAGTTTTTCACTATCAAAATTTAAATCGTATTTTGTTAATTTTGGTGTCGCAATTCTGTGATTCTACCTTCAATTGATTTTTGTTGTTGTTTTTTTATTCGTATGATTGTTTGGCATCCATCCATGTTGTAAAATCATGAATTTATCCTTTGAATCTTTTATATACATGAAATTGGCATGCTCTACCCTTGCCTTATTGTTGCCGATTTTGATCAAGTGATTAACCTATTGGTTTCTGATCATTTTCCTTTTGATTATATATGTTATAAACACCTAATCCTTCCTTATTTTCATGAAATCACAACCTTTATAGCTTGTTAACATGAAATCACAACTTGCTCTATTGCCCTATTCTTGAGTGCCGAAAGTTGTATGTTGATTGAGATAGTAATTCCGGTTTTTGATAGGTTTGGTGAGTGGAATTGGTAAGAAAATAGGGTATTTACTTGGTTATTGAGTATGCATACTTAGTTTGGTTTTGTCTTTGTCTTAGGATGTTATAGGTGGTTCGGATCCCTTGAATAAAGGCAAACAAATAGCTTCTTGTTCAGAGACAAGAGAGGTAGGATCTATGCCTCATAAGTTTCTCCAGAGATCCTTGTTGTTGGTTGTTATTTTTTATGCATGTCTTTGTATTGTTGTATACGCATATATAAGGGAATGTATACATGAGTTACGGATTGATTTGAGGCTTACTCAGATATTTTCGAACACTTGAGATAGGTTTTGTGTGCCTAATTCGCTTGTGTTATGTGAATTGAACATGTTGATTATGTTCTGACATGAATGAGGATACTCTGTTGTGGTATTGTGATTTGTGTTTGTCTGTGTGTGGTTGTACGTGTTTGTGTGTCAGGATCCTTTTCTGGTAGCTATTCGAGATTAGCGCTAATGCTCCTTGAGATAGGGGAGGTTTTTACTAGTATAAGAGTCGTATGAGTGGAAATCCCCAACAAGAGCTCGCTGGATGCCTAGTCCTTGTATGGCTAGATGCCTTGTTCTTGTGTGACTTGGATGCCTTGTCTTTGTGTGGCAAGATGAATAGGCTTGTTGATTAGCTTGTATACTAACCTTTATCCTTTGTGCAACGAAGCCTTGGACAACACAGGTGGAAGGGTTTGGCCTTTTCCTATTGCCAAGATGATTGATGAGTTTTTCCTCCCTATGTACTTCTGATTTTTGGAAGTGTTTGTAGTCCACCCTCAACCTTAGCTTTGGCCCTAACCCTTTGGTTGATTCTTGAATTACGTGATATCCCTTAGATATGTAGGGATGATCTGATGTTGTTTGAGAGATGTTTGTTTAAGATTTATGTATATCTTATGATGTTGTGACCCTACTGAGATTCTTGTAAACTCATCCTGTTATTTTCACCATTTTTCAGGCTTAGGTACATTCACTGTTCGTGGTACCAGTGTGTGAGATTCAAGGCTGCACAGCGGGGTGATATCGTGTAAGATCCCGAATTTTGAGTCCTAGAAGTCCAGAAGCTAGTGCAGGTGAAAAGACGATTTTACCCCTGAAGGAAAGGATGTGTGATGGCCAAAATTGTTAAGATTGTTTAGTAATTATTTTTTAAAAAAATTCTTTTAGATCTAGATCCTTATAGATGGGTAATTTCCTTAAGAATCATCCTTAAAGATAGATAGTTGCCTTAAAGATTAAAGTCCCTAAAAATAGGGAAGATAATTTAAGAGTTTAATTATCTGGTAAATTATATTATTTTGATAGAGTGATTAAAAGTAGTAATCATAATTCTACACTCATTCATTATAAATAGGAAGTCAACCCCACAAAAATCCCTCATAGAAAACGTACAAAATTCGTATGAGTTTAAAACCCTATACCTCCCTATAGCCGCCATAATTAGCAGAAACTTTAAACAAGCATAACTCACTCATCGTTCGTCGGATCCCTGTGAATAATAGCTTGTTGGAAATCTCTCTTCATCCTCTTTCCAAAAATATTTTGTTTTTTGTCATGAGGTTAGTATTTATTTGTCTAAGGTTAACTTGAAAATCAGCGGCGGAATAAGGTTTTCGCCAAACCTTTTTGAACTTCAAAATAGTATAACTTTCTAATCATTTTTCAGATCCTTACAAATAATAGCTCGTTGAAAATATCTTTTCATTATCTTTCCGAAAATATATAAATTGTAGCTTGTATGTAAATATTTCCTTGTTTAAGGTTAAGACAAAATCGTCCTATGCCCTACTTTTACCGACAAGATTTGCATAGTTAATTGGAATGGTAAATTCAGGTTGAATCTTGTTAAGTTCCTGGCTATCACATCACACATCCAAGGGGGACTCACCTGCAATGTCTGATCACTGGTTTTCTAATAGGTTTGGTGAGTGGTATTGGTAAGGAAATATGGTATTCAATGGACTATTGAATATGCATGCTTAGTTTGCTTTTGTCTTTGCCTGGTGATAATTTAGGTGGTTCGGATTTACTTAATAAAGGAAAAGGAGCAGCTTCTTGTTCAAAGACAAGAAATGTAGGATCTATGCCTCATCGGTTTCTCTAAAGAACCCTGTTATTTTCTTGATATTTTTGTTGCCTGCCCTTGTTGTATTGTTTGTGATTGGATTATAAGGTGAGAATATGAAATGCGGAATGAGATATGAATCTCCTAGGCTATATCAAACCCCTGAGTTAGGAATTGAGTGCCTGGGATGTAATTGTTATGTGAATTGGATATGTTGATTATGTTCTGACATGATTGAGGATACCCTGTTGTGGTATTATGCTTTGTACTTACCTGTGTGTCAGGATCCTATTCCGGTGGCCATTCGGGATAAGCGCTGATGCTCCTAGGGAGAGGAGAGGTTCTTGCCTGTTTAGGGAGTTGTATGGGCTGCAAACCAGCAAGTGCACGCTGGATATCTGTCCTTGTGAGGCCGGATCCCTGTCTTACGAGGCAGGAAGTCCTTATCTTGTGAGGTTTGGGATGCCCTAGTAGGTATGTGACTAGGGAAGACTTATCTGTGTGGGACTACTCAACTTGTCCTTTCGAGGACAAGATGAAAGGTTTACTGATTAGTTTGCGTGTTAACCATCTACCCTTTGTGCAGTAAGTTTTTGGATAACACAGGTGGAAGGGGATGACATTTCTTCTTCATTGCCGAGGCCAATCTGATGTGTTTCACCTGCCTGTGACCTTCTGAGCTTTCAGAAGTGTTTGCAGTCCTCCCTCAGCCATAGATTCGGCCCTAACCTCTTTTGATTGATTTTTGAATTGCGTCATCCCCTTTAGTTGTTTAGCAATGATCTTTTGTAAAATGGGAGATTTGTGTTTAAGGATTCTGTAGATCTTTTGATGCTGTGACCCTACTGAGATTCTTGTAATCTCATACCGTTGTTTTTACCATTTTTCAGGCTTAGGTACATCCACTGTTCGTGGTACCAGTGTGTGAGATCAAGGCTGCACGGCAGGGCGATATCGCATCACATTTGCTTACTTGTTTACTTGCGCATATAACATGAATGATTAGGCAACTTTCTGGTTTATTTTAAGCACTCTTCTTTACTTGCTATTTCCGAACCTTGATGAAGAATTTTGTGCTGGTTATGTGGATCCCGAGACTTGTGTGTTATGTACCCAAAGGTTTAATTTAAGACTTCCGCTGATGTTTTATCTACTCCGTATGATACCAGAACATGTGTCCAATATCATGCTCCAATTGTTGATAAGCAATAAAACTAACAAGCTAAAAATCAGTAGTTCATGATAAGCCTGGTGGGATTCAAGTAGGTCTTAGGCGTCATTTAGGCTTATTTGGGTTTCACGGAGGTAATGACCTTAATCGGAGCAAATAATAATAGTTAGGAATTGGGGTCGTTACATATCGCATCATAATTGCATACTTGTCTCCTTGGTTGCTTGCGTATATAACATGAACATAAATTGGACTATTTTTTGGTTTTTCAAGTCCCTCCTATGCTTGATTATTTCCGGATTATGTTGGAGGTTTACTTGCAGGAATTTTAGATTCCTATGGGGCTTGTGTGTTATGGATTCATTGATTAAGTTTAAAGACTTTTGCTGATGTGTTATTCACTCCGTATGATACCAGAATACTTGTCCAATATCATGCTCCAAACTTTAAAATTTTAAAAGAATAAACATACTAAAATCGGAACTAGATGGATAAGCCTTATGGGATTTAGATAGGTCCTGGTTTGGGATTGTTTGGGTTTTACGGCGGTAAGGGTCCCATTAAGAGCAATTTTGGAATATGGGATTTGGGTCCTTACAATGTCAATCCATAGTCAATCCGAAATTGAGTTATGCCCCAAGAAAGAATACCCAATATCAAGACTACTTATAATTACTAATATTTGTAGTTTTGATAAACTGTACCTAATCCTAGGTACTTTTAAATGCTCAGACTATCAGTAGGCAATATAACTTACCATGAACTATGCAAGCAATCTTTTTTGCTCCTCCTTGGACTTTCAATCTGAAATCAAAGTTAGTACAATACATATATCCATAGTTTTTTTCCTTAACACAAACAATTCACAAACCACAAATTTTCAATCCATTGACCCCTTTTTAATAAGAAATACGACCATACAAATGTCAATTCCTTATAGCAAAGACTAATACCATCACTTGTCCTAGTGATGATTATGAAATGACATTACTTGCAAAACTCAATGTACATTTAAAATATTAACATCAAAGTAGGACTCATTAGATTTCAAACGAAGGATTCCAAAACAACGTCATATCGTCGCAAGACCTGCTGCTGCCTAGAGCACTCTCAGTTTTTGTTGGTCACCAGTATTGTAATGAGATAAGAATCTCGTTGTGTGTCTCTCTCCTCAAAACATGTCAAGCCTTAGAAAAGTCTCGAAATTTTTCTTATCGTGCTGGCAAACCAAATATGATAATTTTTGTGTTGCTTCAGTGGGTCTCCGGCCCGTTCTTGGTAAGTTTCGTGCCTAGAATCTGGGCATCCTTCTTCATCTTGTTTCTTTAGTCATTCACAGAAGGCAGGTATCCACACTAGGTCTGAGCTTGAGGCTCGAACGAGGTGTGGCACATCCCGATAGGGATACATGTCAACCTTAGGAAGGTGTAGAGTCAGGTGTGGCATCGATTGGTATTGCCACGTGGCGCTCTTTGATTGGCCAGAATTAATAAAATTCCAAAAATGGTAGAAAAAATTAGGAAAAATAGTTGAAAAATGAGAACAATTCGGATTTGGATTTGGATTTGATTTGGTTGATCAATTAAATGATACAAGATTCGGAAAAATAAGAAAAAATAAGGAAAATTCCTAATGTGATCTAGGACTGTAATTCCTTGGATAGAGGGTTTGTAAGTATTATTTTATGTAGTTATGACCTTGTAGTGCTGCTTATTGAAGAATTGGATATCGTTATTTGTAGTTGGATACCTATTAATGCAGGATCTCGAGGAATCGATCTAGGAAACAAGTGTGGGCACATTGAACGTCCAAAAATGTGTGAGTGGATGGACCCTTTTACTTGATTTCTTGAATCATTGGCATGATCATATAAATGCATTTAATACAAGAAATTATAACAAAATAATTGCTTGAATTCTGATGTGTGCTGAAATGCATGTAAATCATTCGATATTAAGATATGTCGCGTGGATGAAATGCATGTCAATTGTTAAATGGAATGAAGTTTTGCGTACCTTGGATTGCTACGCTTGGTATGGAAGTGTGAAATGCATTATTGAAGTGTAAATGAAGCATTGAGTTGCATCCAAAATCAAGAGATGAATCACGTATTGCAGTAGCATGGGATGACCTGTACGATTCATAAGAGCTCTCCGAGTATGGTAGGAAGGCATGGACTTTCCAAAGGGACTCATAAGGAGGGACAGGTTTTATATATTTGTGTTAACTAAATGTATGATGAATTCCTACTGTGGTGACCATATAGGTGGAGCTACCGTCACCTATCACCTCGGCATCATCAGTGGTATGGGCCAAGTGTTATGTAAATTTCATCGTGACATACCAAATCATCATATAAAATAACGAGAGAAAAGAATTGAGGAGTCACATGAAGTGCCACTAACGAATCTCAGTCCTATTCCTAGGACCTATTATGGACTGAGAGTTATTGCCAGCCTAGTCATGGTCGTGAATGCCTGAAATGCTTCAATAGTGCTGCATATATTGACTATGACTATGATTATTGACTCGTTAATTTTTTAAATGTGTGCCAGCATATTAGTTGTTGGTTTCATGAATGTGTGTAAAATATTATGTTTGTTTTTCCTATCTGCTCACCTGGAAGGTTTTAGCTAGATCTTTGGATCAATGTTTCATCAGAAATGGAAGGATGGATACGACTGTACTTTTCTTCCTAGAGAGATAGTCAGCTCATCGAGGATAGCATAACGTCAAACTAGAATCCCTACTATGGACTCCATTATGTTATGTAAATGATATCATATTCCCCAAGGCTTTGTACTTATGTTATAAATGACTTGTATAAGTTGGGAACACAGTAAACCAAGGGAGGCCTATAGTATTATTGTAGTAGCCTAGGCATTTGAAGTTTAATCATAATCCGATGTTTCCTAGACGACGCCATTGACCATAAATAAATCTTATGTGCATTTTTTACTGTCGTTATTATTTTTCCTCCGCTGTTTAGTGTTCTTTCTAGCCTTATAGGTTTATTATTTGCATTGTTGGATGTGATAACAGTGTATATAGTTGGTCTATGGTGATTGTTGCACAAAATTTTTTAGGTCTGAGAGCGTGACAATTAATGGTAGCGGAGCAATGTATTGTTTCATTTGGGAACTGAAACCAATTCTAATAAAGTTCCTTATGCCCCTTATAGGTTATGTATACGTGTCATGCCCTGAAAATTTTACCAACACATTCCTTAGGTTTTGTGATAAGGAGTGTGTTGGTATTAGTATTATCCAAAGTTCACCCACCTTTGTCATCATATACGACTTTAAATGTGATAAAAAAATTGTTT
Source organism: Passiflora organensis (assembly GCA_019739055.1). NCBI lineage: Eukaryota > Viridiplantae > Streptophyta > Magnoliopsida > Malpighiales > Passifloraceae > Passiflora > Passiflora organensis. Next base: position 3,488,717 of record JAEPBF010000103.1, read on the forward strand.
GTTATTGAGATAAATGATGAAGTAATTATGGCGAGATATCACAATTAAGATTGAAATTGAGGATAGAATGATGCTGATCTTGAATTATAAACTTTAAGTTGATTCAGTTACACGTAATTATCAAATTATGGTGTTAAATGTGTAACTGATTTGAGAATTGGTACTGTGTGTTGAGATTGTGATTGGAATTTTAAGGATAAACTAGGTTATGTTTGATAGTAACAATGGAGGAGACGAAAGAGTATGCTATGTTATAGCTTATAATTGATATAAATGTGGAGTTTAAATCGATATATTGGACTATATTGAGTTTTTACTCTTTATTGATATTCTCGAACTCGAGAATAGTATTCGATAGTTGAAACATTGAAATGAATTCAATGCCATCTATTCTAGATCATTGGTGAGAATCAATTTAGATGAGATTTTTATGAGTCTAGTTGTGGAATAACTATTTTGTGTGTTTGAATTATTATGCACTATAAGTCATGATGTGATCATATAACGAGAGGGCAAATTTTGTGATGAGAAGATGTCAATTTCATAGGAAGAAAAGAATGTGATTGCGGGATCACATTCTAAGTTATGCTTTGTGTTGAGGTAAAGAACTATTTAGCATGAAGTAATCATAGTACAAACGAGTTTCGAGGATGAAACTTTCAATAACGAGGGTAGGATGTAAGATCCTGGTAAATTCCTAGGTGTTTGGGCTCAAAGCCCAATCAAGAATCAATGAGGCTAGTGGACCTTAACCCATATTTACGAATCAATGATGGATTTATAATTAGCTTTTGATGATTTAAGTGATGAATTTCATTTTTTGAGAAATTTTAAATTTTTTGAGAATTTCCGTTATTTATAGTATCAATGAACGAAATATAAAATGGTGAGTGTATTGATGATTATTGGTATTTATAATCATGGATAGGTCCATTGATGGTTTAGAATGATTGGTGAATTTTCAAGGAATTTTAGGAATAATGATGTGATTTATTATAATTTCTTGATGTTATATGATAAAGTATTTGAATTTTTAGAAAATTACAAAAATATAAAAATATTAATTTGATGGTATTGATGGATAGTACTATTTATAAGAAATTTTAAAAAAAAATTTGGGTATTTTTTCTAGAAGTATTGGGATTTTAATGAATTTTTAAAATTTTATTAGAATTTTATAAATAATATTTATTATTAATAGACAGGTTGTTCCATCGTTTTGACTGAGATTGGTTAAAATGCGGAACTGACTATTGTTTTGACGAAACTAGCAGGCCCAAATCATTTAGGTGTTAAATGACGTCTTTTTGGAAGGATTCCAAAATGATGTTGTATTGTCATGAGACCAACTGCAGCCTAGGGCACTTTCGGTCTCCGTTGGTCACCAATGTTGTAACGGGATAAGAATCTTGTTACGTGTCTCTCTCCTCAGAACATGTTGAGCCTTAGAAACATCAAGAATTTTTTCCTCTCGTGCTGGCAAACAAAATCCAGCAATTTTTGTGTTGCTTCTGTGTGTCTCCTGCCAATTCTTGGTAAGTTTCGTTCCTGGAATCTAGGCATCCTTCATCTTATTTCTCCGGTTATAGTTACTGAAATCTTGTGATTGTTGGATGGTTGGAATAAAAAATGAACGATCTACGAGTGGATGTTGTTATGATGAAGGATTGTTGCGTGTTTGTGGGCATAGAGTTTCGGAAATCTAGGGTTTGCAGGTTTGGGGGAAACTCAGTTGGAGGTTGAAGACGACCCAGTCAAATGATAGGTCGTCTGCTCCAGCCAAGATGTGACATGTCTTTTGGCAGGTTCATGAACGACTGGTCATTTGCAACTACTAATGACAAGTCTTTCACATACGGGAGCTATCCAGACCCGATCCGAGCCTAAGGCTTGGAGGAGGCGTAGCACGTCCCGATAGGAACATGTGTCAGCCTCAGGCAAGTTCGGAGTCAGGTGTGGTATAACTTGGTGGTGCCATGACGTGCTCTGTGATTGGCCAGAATTAATAAAATTAAAAAAATAGAAAAATAGCCAAAAATAGTAGAAAAAATCGAGAAAATAATAGAAAAAAAAATTATGAAAAAATACTAGATTAAATTTGGAGTCTAATGGTATAAAATTTATAGAATTTAGAGTTGATTTGGTCAATCAATTAAATACAAGATTTGGAAAAAAGAAAAAAAATAAGGAAAATTCCTAATGTGATATCGGGTTTGATCAAGGACTATAATTCGTCACGAAGAGGATTTGGAAGTGTTATTTTATGTATTTATGACCCTCTAGTGTTGTTTATTGAAGAATCGGATATCATTATGTGTAGGTGGATACCTATTGATGTAGGATCTCGAGGAATCAACTAGGAAACAAATGTGAGCACTTCAAATGTCCAAAAATTCGTGAGTGGATGGACCTTTTTACTTGATTGCTTGAATCATTGGCATGATTATATGAATGCTTTTAATAAAGGAAATTATAACAAAATAATTGCATGAAGTATGATGTGTGCTGAAACGAATGTAAATCATTCGATATTAAGATGTGTCGCATGAATGAAATCCATGTCAATTGTTAAACGGAATGAAGTGTTGCGTACCTTGGATTTCTATGCTTGATATGGAAGTATAAAATGCCTTATTGAAGTATAAATTATACATTGAGATGCATTCAAAATAATGAGGTGAATCACGCATCGTAGCAGTATGGGATTACTTGTGCAACTCCTAAGAGCTCTCCGAGTATGGTAGTAAGGCATGGACTTGTCGAGGGAGTCATGAGGAGGGGCAGGGTTTACATATTTGTGCTAACTTAATGCATGATAGGAATTCTTAATATGGGGACTGTATAGGAAGAGCTACCATCACCTATCACCCTAGCAGTGTTATGCATATCCTGCGGGACATACCAAATCATCATACAAAATAACAAGAGAAAAGAGGTGAGGAGTCACATGAAGTGCCATTAACGAATCTTAATCCTATTTCCGGGATCTATATGGACTGAGAGTTATTTCCAACCTAGTCATGATTGTGAATGCCTAAAGTGTTTTGATAGTGCTGCATATATTGCCAGCCTAATATTATAATCACACACGAAATATTTGACTAATGCATAACATAGTTCACGTATAGGATATCTCAACAAGTTGAGCACGAGGAAACACACAACTAGTTCATAGCACAGGCAGAGATTTTGTTCACTAATTTATTATTTTTCTAATTAATTATGCTCATGCTTATTCATTTATGCCAGCAAACAATGTATTATAAAGGTCCGTCCACTCACAGGTTTTCCGACGTTCGAAGAATCCACACTTGATCCTTGATAGCTGGACCAATTTCTCGAGGCCCATCACCTATAGGTATTCACCTACACGTGCTTTCATAAATAGATCCTTAATATCACATACTCAAATACATAATTACGCATAAAATTACGTATCTATAACCTTAATACGATGCATTTCTATCTGAGAATCAATCCGAAACTGATCCGGACATTTTTCTTACATTTTCTTATTTTTGCAGATCTTGATCTAACTATTTGACTTATTAAATCACATCAGATTCAGTTAATCTTGATGTCATTTGATTCTTTATTGTTTATAGTATTTATTATAATATTTTGGAAATTTGTTTCATTTTCTTACCATTTTTCGCGAATTTTCTATCCTTTCTGGCTATTTTTCTATGTTTTGAAATTTATTTATTTTGAGCCAATCATCGAGTGACACATGGCAGAACAAAAACTGTCAGCATAGTATCTAAAGCTACAAAGACATGACACGTAGCTCCACAGGATCGTGCTAGGTCACCCGAGCCTAACCTTGTAACCGAACGACTTGCCGTCTAGCAATACAGGCGATGTGTCATCCAAACCTGCATCCAACAACACATCACACAAAGATGCCTCAAACAACATGTCGTCTAAGGTCGCTTTCAACCTCTGGACAGTCTGATTTTGCAGAAAACCCTAATTTTACTAACCATAACTTCTCACACACAATACAGAATTGGACATATTATATCTCAAATTGAAACTCTAAATGAGAGGAATCTAAACTTGTAAAGACTTTACCAACAAAATCTGGAACAATCAGGGAAAGAATAAATTGGTTTTTCAAACTCTAAAACTGACCTCACACGCTCCCTTAACAGCCCAAAACCGCTCAATTTTTTTGGAAGATAACTTGCAGGAACAATACGTAGCTATTGGTACATTATTCAAAGCTTGAAGAGCTATGATTTGCCGACTTTCCACTCTCGACCCGTGTAAGAATAAAAATGGGTCAAGTGGTGGGTGAACCTTCTAGACCCGTGCACAGTTTATAGGGGATCAAAATGGCATCATTTTTCTTCCTTGCAAAATGTCGTGGTTCCAAAGTAAAATGCCGTGGTTCCAAGGTAAAACGATGTCGTTCCAAGGTAATAGCTTGGGGATACTTCTACCGAGCATCAAAATGATAGGGCTCCCTATCATTTTGATCATTTCGGTCAAAATGACAGTGTGAGTCGTCATTTTGACTTATATATTATATTAGTATAATATAAATAATAATAATAATAATATTTAATTATTTTATAAATTCAAAAAACTCATAAAAATTCATAGAAATTACTGTACTTTTTAAAAAAATATACAGAAAAATTCTACGGACTCCTTATGAAGAGTACTATCCATTAGTACCATAAAATTTATCTTTCTTATATATATATAAATTACTAAAATTCAAATACACTAATTTAATGTATAAAAAAATGTCGATAAATACAATTATGCTTCCAAAAATTTTCTGATGCTTTTAAACCCTTAATGGACCTATCCAAGATCCTAAAACACTAAAATCATCAATACATCTCATCTTTATGTTTTTTCATCATTGATTCTGTAAACGTCAATAAATTTTCAACAAATGTAATAACGCCAAAGAATAAAATTTAACTCAAAACATCCAAAAATTCAATTGCTATTCATCATTGGTCCAAAACGACGGGCTAAGGTCCATTAACGTTGAAAATCCTCGATTGGGCATTCGGGTCCAAGTATTAAAGGTTTCGGGTTCTCACAATCACATACGGGATAAAGACTATCAACTTATTCTTAGTATAAAATAGACTTCAGGGTTGTATTATTTTTCATCGAACACTTACGCATTCAAAAATTTTCTTCAAAACGTGTCCACTATCCATCACTGATCAAGATAACACTACATTTTGTTTGATTTTTAATTAAAGTTAAGACTATTTGGATTAATTCTTTCTCTTCATTTTTTGAAATCTTGATTTGCTGACGTAAAACTGGGATTCAAATTCACTATGTTCTGATTACAAGTTCTTAACCATATTTATAATCTTGATTAATTAACAAACCTGACTAGTTTTTCTATCGGTGAGTTTTAATTGATTCGGAAGAACGATTAAACTGTGATAATAGATTAGAAGTCCTAGGGTGATTGCTGAAACTTGGTAGAATAGGAATATATCTGACAAATCTAGGGTTCATATTAGTTTGGATAAAACGATTCAAAAACTTAATTATCATAAGAATATAGTTCATTGGGAGTCTAAATTAGTTATTAGTAGTCTAGAAAGATATTAAGGGAAGATAATCAAGAATAGATTACAGAATATTGAAATTGAACAGTTATTAGATTAATTCTCAAATTATCTAACAACCCTAACTTCAATATATAGCTGGTAACTTAGGTTTTACATTTAGTTTAATTACAATTCCTTATTTGTTTCATTTAACTAGAATAGTAGAATTGAAGAATTGATTGGTTTTCAACGACTTTTCTTGTGGGATCGATACTCGTTCTTTTGAACTATATTACTTATTGATAGTCGTTCACTAGCGATTAAAGGTAAATTCAATTTACGCCAACAATATTCACAGATGGAATAACATAAAATACTTCATTCAGATTTTAATGTAAAATACCATGAAGTACTTTAATATTTATCCAGTTAGCACTAGATATCATTGTGCTTCTATTGTTTTAAGCAATTTTGCCTTTCCTTGTCCCTTTTTCTTCCTTTATTTCTTTTCTTAATCTTCTTAGCCCAGTTCTTGTAAATTACTTCTAGTTCATACCAATCTTATACTAAATATTTTAAAACAAATGGTTCCATTATCAATGATGGTTGTAATACGGTATACTTTCTCTCTTATAAGTTTCTCATATTCTAAAAATCTTCCTTTTCTAATAATTTTTTTTTCTTTCTTATTTTTCTTCAATTTCTTGTATTGAAAAATATTTTGGATATTATTTGTTTAAGGATTTATGTGAGAATTCTGATTTTAGGGGGTCATAATTAAAATGAATAACATATGTTGATGAGTATTAGAATGATTTATGGTCCTCTGACCCAATGTCAAGTTGACTCGTGCGTGTCATATAGTTGGTTTATAAGATATTTATATTATCGTATAATATCTTATAATTATTTTGACATATCTTTAATATGGGTATAAATAATTAAAAATTAGAATTTAAGACTTTAGATGGGTCTAAATTTGGGATGGTTTAGGCAATGATTTATTTTAGAATTTTTGGGGATATATACTATATTCTAGTATTTTCTTAAAATTTATAAAAAAAATTTGAATTATATATTTATCAAAATAAAAAAAATCCAGGTTCAGATGGATTTTACTTTTCAAATGAAGCATGTAAAATTTTTTTAGTATCTTTTTTATTTTTTTACTATTTTTAGTAATTTTTTACAAATTTATATATAATTTTTAATTAATTATTATATTAAATATTAATTTTTATTTTATAAAATTGGGATATAACCCGATACGATGCCATCTTGGGGAGTACCCAAAATGGTGTTGTTTTGAAATGATGTCATTTTGCGTTGGGATGGGAACCTTGTTGTCCTCATCCGCCACCTCACCAACCGAGCAGGTGAAATCTAATTTCAATCCGATTTTAGGCATTTTGCACCCGAGGGACGAAAACACAATTGAAGGTTCTCATCTTGTGCGATCGAAACCCCTGAGGAGTTTCATGAGCTTTCTGGGCACAAATCCTATCGTTTTCCTGCCTTTTCCCATTGAGTTTTCTATCTATAAGCCAAAATCTTCTTCTTCTCGGAACTCGTGATTTTGTTGGTTGTTTGCTATGATTTTTTTGGGTTTTACTGGGGGAGGAGATGCAAAGGTGTTAGTGTAAGTTTTGGAGGGTTTCGTTGGATAGAACAACTGATTGCCATTTGGGGAAATCGATATCTGGCTGGACTAGAGGTTGAAGATGACCCACAACGGGTCTTCCATGGGTCATCTGGATGACAAGTCATCCACAATTTGTTTGGATGAGAAGTTGTCCAGGGTAGAGGCAATGTCATCGATTTATAGGGTCAAACCGAGTTAGAATTGAACCGGACCAAGTTAAATCGAGTTTAATCAAACCAGGTCAAGTCCAACCGGGTTGAATCAAGTTGACTCGGGTCAGACAAAAAATATGGGCAAATGAGGTTGTGCCATGTGGCCATGCTTGATGATAACACATGTCATGTTGACTTTCCAATTTTAACCGATTTTCTAGAAATCCGAAAATAAATGAATATTCAGAAAAAATAGTTAAAATGAGAAAAATTACCAAATTTTTTTGAAAAATAGAGAAAATATGAAGAATCCAATGGTTTATAGTTCGGTTATTTGGGATTTTATTTGAGGGGTATAAAATTATGAGAAATTGATAGAAATTTGAAAAATATCGAGAAAAATCTCGAAAATTCCGTATAGGTGAATCGAGTCCCTTAAGATTGAGTGAGGGGTTGTATAACTTCAATTATGAGTTTTATACCCTATTAACTATAGAACTAAATGAGTTTATGTGTCATGACCTGTATAGGTGTTGAAACACGTACACTGGACCATAGAGCAGGACCCAGTCGAGTGCCGCTAGAATAAGGTGGGTGGACTATCCTATAACGTTTCCGTCATTTGTTTGTGCTTCCTAATTTTATTTCCATTCCAACTGTGTGAGCTATCATAAACATATTTTTTATTGTCGGAAACCCTTTTATCATGGCATTTCTTTCAAATCAATAATTTCTTTGCTTTGATTCTGATATGCAAAGAATCACATGAAAATCTAAATATTGAACAGTTATATGGTGGATACGGTCATAAGGACCTTGCTATATGCAAACTCCAGAGGTGTGAAACCCTGAATTTTGAGTCCTAGAAGTCTAGAAGTCAGTGCAGGTGAAAATACCATTTTTCCCCCGAAGAAAATGATGTGTGATGGCTGAAATTGGTAAAAAATATCCAGTAATTAATTTTGGTTTTAATTACCTTTAATTTAGTTCTTTATAGATTGATAATTACCTTAGAAATTAAAATCCCTAAAATTAAGGGGGGATAATTACAGAATTTAATTCTGATAATTATCTTATTTTAATCAAGCTTTTAAAGTAGGGATTTTAATCCCATAACCACCTTATATAAATAGGAAGCCAGCCACACAAAAATGTTATACAGAAAACACACAAAATTCGTAAAACCTAAAAACCTTACACCTCCCAATTTCTGCCGAAATCCGCTGAAACTTCAAATCAGCATAACTCTCTCATCCTTTGTCAGATTCCTGAAAATAATAGCTTGTTGGAAAGATCTCTTTATCCTCTTTCCAACCATTATTGATTTTTTTTCTGTATGTTAGTTTTTCTTTGTTGAAAGTTAAATCGTATTTCGGCGGAATTGCCAAAATCTGCTTGAACTTCAAAATATCATAACTCTCTCATCCTTTGTCGGATTCTTGCGAATAATAGCTTGTTGGAAAAATATCTTCATCCTCTTTCCAATAATCTTAGATTTTTTTCTGAAAGTTAGTTCTTCTTTGTCGAAAGTTAAATTATATTTCGGCGGGATTAGGTTTCAAGACTGTGTGATTCTGTCTTCAATTGATTTCTGTTGTTGTTCTTCTTGTTCGTATGATTGTTTGGAATTCATTCATATTATAAAATCATGAATTCATCCTTTGAATCTTTTCTATACATGAAATCAGTATGCCCTACCCTTGCCCTATTGTTGCCTATCTTGATCAATTGATTAACCTATTGGATTCCGATCTAGTTTCTTTTGATTGTACAAGTTATAAACACTTGATCTTTCTTTGTTAACATGAAATCGAAACCTTTACACCTTGCTAGCATGAAATCGCAAATTATCTTGTGTCCTACGTTTAGTGCCGAAATATACATAGTTAAATTAGGATCATAATTCAGGTTGAATCTTGTTAAATTCTTGGCTATCACATCATATATCCAAAGGGGAGGGACTTGCGGCATCTGACCACTGGTTTCTAATAGGTATGGTGAGTGGAATTGGTAAGGAAATAGGGTACTTACTTGGTTATTGAGTATGCATGCTTAGTTTGGTTTTGTCTTTGCTTTATGATGCTATAGGTGGTTTGGAATTATTAAATAAAGGCAAAAAAATAGCTTCTTGTTCAGAGACAAGAGAGGTAGGATCTATACCTCATCGGTTTCTCCAAAAATCCTTGATTGTTTGTTGGTTATTTTTGATGCACACCCTTGTTATTATTGTATGTGAATTAATTGTAGGGTGTATACATGTATTGCGGATTGGGATATGATTACCTAGGTTATACCAAACCCTTGAGATAGGTTATGTGTGCCTAATTTGCATGTGTTGTGTGTAATGAACATGCTGGTTGTGTTCTGATATGATTGAGGATATCCTGTTATGGTATTGTGCTTTGTGCTTGTCTGTGTGTGCTTGTACGTGTTTGTGTGTTAGGATCCTGTTCCGGTGGCCATTCGAGGTAAGCGTTGATGCTCCTTGGGAGAGGGGAGGCTCTTACTGGTATGAGAGTTGTATGAGTGGCAATCCCCAGTATGCGTGCGCTGGAAGCCTTGTCTTTGTGTGGCAGGATACCCTTATCCTTGTGTGGTAGGATGCCCTTGTCCTTATGTGACTTGGATGTCTTGTCCTTGTGTGACAGGATAAATAGGCTTGCTGATTAGCTTGTGTGCTAACCTTTTACCCTTTGTGTAGTAAGCCTTGGACAACACAGGTGGAAGGGGATGACCTTTTTTTTTTCCTATTGTCGAGAGTAATCTGATAAGTTTTACCTGCCTGTGTATTTTTGATTTTCGGAAGTGTTGTAGTCCACCCTCAGCCTTAGTTTTGGCCCTATCCCTTTGATTGATTCTTGAATTACGTGATACCCATAGTTGTGTAGGGATGATCTGATGTTGTTTGGGAGATTTGTGTTTAAGATTTCTGTGGATCTTATGTTGTTGTGACCCTACTGAGATTCTTGTAATCTCATCCTGTTGTATTCACCATTTTTCAGGCTTAGGTACATCCACTGTCCATGGTACCAGTGTGTGAGATCAAGGCTGCACGGTGGGGTGATATCGCATCACATTTGCATACCTGTTCCTTGATTGGTTGCGCATATAACATGAATTATGATTGAACTATTTTATGGTTTTCAAGATTCCTCCTTTACTTGTTGTTTCTGATTTATGTTGGGGGTTAACTTGCTGGATGTTTAGATCCTTATGAGACTTGTGAGTTGTGGATTCATTGATTTTATTTAAATACTTTTGTTGATATTTTATGCACTCTGTATGATACTAGAATACATGCCTAATATCATGCTCCAATAGTTGATGAACATAACGAGTGTACATGCTAAAAATCAAGAATTTGATAAGTAAGCCTTGTGGGATTCAGATATGTCCTGGTTCTTAGGCTTGTTTGGGTTTTGCAGCGGTAAAGGCCCTAATCGAAGCAATTAATAATAGGTTAGGATTTGAGGTCGTTACAAGGCTCTTTTGAGTATGGTGATGTTATTTGTGCACATATTGATAAGTGTAATGAATTAACATCTAACATGACATTTATTATTGGTAGCACTCGCCTAAATGTGTGAGTATGAGAGAATTTGACAATATAAGTTTGGGATCGAGCTTGTGGAGACATCACCACCGCTCCCCAGGCAATATCAGTGTATTATATACCCATTCCCTTCCATAGAAAACCACTAACGGTCTTTCTCGATAATATGACGATGGGTTTGATGAATGCAAATCCTTGCCAGCAACATAATCCACCACTATTGATTGAGTATTTATGCGTCTGTGCACTATGATATTTCTTGTTCTTTTATTACTCTTGTTGTGAAATACTTGATTTGGCCATGAACAAACTCTAAAGAGTTTAAATCAGTCGAAGCACTCTTCATCACTCACCTTAAGTTATAAGAACAAATTCATGGTCCACTCACCTGGTTTTCCATGCCAAGTTTTCTCAGGGTATCAAAAAGTGGGGCTAGAGAGTGAGGGTTTTACAAGAAGAGTTATGACCATTTTGCTGCTCCAAGTATATATAAATAATCGAGGATCTTACCTTATATATAGGTGACTTACTTCATGTGCATATTGTGTGTGCATTACGAATTAAAAATTTTGGGACTTATGGGATCATGAGTTGTGAAATAAATAAATAGTGTGTTTTTTATATATTGCATCTAGTGTTAATTCTGCACATAATTTTGATATAAATACTAAATATCACCATGCAGTTTTTATATATTAATGCTTTTATTGCATTCGACAATAGCAAAATAGCAAATAGATTTCTAACATACAACTTTATATAGTATTTATATCTTTCATTAAGGATAGTAATGGAAGCTATGAATGCTATACGATTGCGGATTGTTAAGTCACCTTGGGATATAGGGCATTATAGTTTAAATTCCGATAATTCACACAATAAATTTATATATTTATTTGATTTTATGATATATTTTTTATCTTTGGTTTATTTATATTTTTTTAACTCAGGTTTATTTATGCCCAAAATATCTTTTTATTTTACCATTTTTATTTTGTTTATTCTGTCTTATTTTGAGTTAATTCTTCTTTATTTAGGAGACTAATAAGGAGATATAATTAACAGTTATTTTTTTAATATAAATTTAGAACTAATAAAAAAGACTTGATCTTTTGAAAAATATATTTAAAAATATTAAGTATCTCAACCAATTTATACCGTTATTATTTTATGTGTGACTTATTTACAGGCAAACATAGATTATTTAATTTATTTGAGATCATAAGCTATTATACTTTGCTTATAAATATAAAATAATCGCATCTCCTTGTCGTTATTGTAGTTCAACGGCCTGGAGAAAACCAGCAGTTGACTGACTCTACAATAATCTGCAATAATCTTATTGGCTAAGGAACCCAACGACCACATCCAACAAATCCAAAGTAAGTATCTTTCAATATTATTGCACTCACCTACACTTGGGACGATAATTTCCAGGAAGAACGCTCCTTATTTTCCTGGAAAACAACCCTCCCTTCTAATTTCCCTTCAAAACCAAACACGACCTACCCTTTTCTTTATGTCAGGAAAACGAAGATATGGGGCAACGACAATCTAAAGACGAGTCACTCTATCAGCAAGCTTGTTATGGCAACGCAGAAGGGATCAAATCTTTGTGCAGGGAAGGCGCTGGTCTGGAGGTACAAAATTAAACCCTTCAAATGAAATATGAATTAAAATAAGACCATGAATCGCTTTTTCTTCTTCTTCTTCTTTCTATTTTTTCTTTTGTTATATTTTTCTGGGTATAAGTTTAATGGTTGAATGGTGTGGCAGTGGACTGATAGAGAAGGGAAAACGCCTTTGATATTGACCTGTTTGTATCCTGAGCTTCTCCATGTGGCTAAAACTTTGATTGAGCTTGGAGCCAGTGTCAATGCTTATCGGCCTGGTACGTGTTTATGGATCAATTAACCTTGCAGTTTATTAAGTTTTCCCTTTCGTCTGCGAGTAAAGTTTGCTTCTTTCAGTTTGAAATGATGTGAAAAAGCATGTTTGATTATGTTTACTCTAAAAAAAACCCTTTGAAAAACCTTGTGTTAAATGAAAAACGAAACGGGCATATCACCGTTTTTGAATTTTCAATTGGGATTCAGGTCGGGCCGGGGGAACTCCATTGCATCATGCAGCGAAAATAGGCCTTGATAATACTGTTAAGTTGCTTCTTTCACATGGAGGTAAGGTGTAGGCGATGAGTTTTGTTTCTGGTTTTGCCTCTTGGTATGTTTTCTTTCCACTCTCTTAGCCATTCTGTATCTTTGTCCTTGAATCACATCAGCAAATCCATTGATAATAAATGATGACTGTCAAGCGCCTCTTGAAGTTGCTCGGGCTAAAGGGTACAGCAATGTTGTCCGCACAATTGAGGTATGCTTAAGACTGTTTGCTGTTCTGTACTTCTCCTCGCTCTGTTCCCGGAAATTTATATCCTGTATTTTAGTAAGTTTGTCTCTTAAGGTTAGATCTTGTGTCAATTGGCAGAGTCACATTTGCTTGTTCTCTGGTTGGTTGCGTGAGTTTCATGGGCCAGGATTCCTAGAATTGTTGACTCCTCAGTTGGTTTCACGGAATGTGTGAGTATTAAGGATATGGAGACCTTTGTTAAGTATATTCCTTTCCAAAATGAGATACTAACTGTGTATGGATTCTTCTTTTTTCCTTCTAATTTTCAGTTGGGTTGTTGTTTTACCAACTGGTTCACGTGATACTTCAAAGCCTCTCAAGTTGGAACTTGCTATATATTCCAAAATCCAGGTATTTTCAGTATATTTTACTGATTTAAGAACATGGGACATGGATTTAAGTTTTGTTGTTGCAGCTGTCACAGTCATGGTAATGAAATTTTCGCACTCCAATTCTTCTTGAAAGGGATCATTTCTATTACATTTTTTACCAGCATTTACTTTTAACTGTCTAATCCTTTTCCCTATGCTCAAAACTATACAAAAATGATTGTTTGCGCATGTAATCTATTGTAAGCCTTTATTTTGATTCTTATGAATTTTCCTCTCATTTAAGCCAATGAATTTTTGAATTTTGTTGTTTTTTTTTCTATATTTTCTGATGTTAACATATGCCCAGGATGCTCGGCCGCGATCTGTTGTTGCCTTGTGGAGAGCTAATCTCGAGGAACCAAAATTTCACCTGTTTGATACTTCAGTGACAATTGTCATTAACTCCAGTAATGTCTTAGTGCCATAATAGCTCTTCACGTATCATTTGTTGGTAAACAGTACGGAATCCATTGTATTTTTCTTTAAATTTACTTTTAATTTTATGTTCCTGATAGTCCCAAGAGGCAGGAGGCGGAGACGAGCAAGACATAGGCATCAAACAGGTAGCCATAAGTATGAGAGTTGCGAAGTTCCTTGTACCAACTATATATATAGCTTCGTATTAGAGACCAAATACATGAACAACGAGACTTAACAGTATATACCCTGCTACCTCCAGCCTCTAATTTCAAAGATTTGGCAGCTTGTTTGAAAACCTTTTCTTTTTCCTAAACATCTTTGTCAACTTCTTATATAGACATGCTTTATTTCTTGTCATTAACATTATTTTGATATGCTCTCGTGTCAGAAACACGCATTAGACTTGCACCTGCAAATCAAAGTGACGAGCAACAACTTCAGTTGTTTTGTGATGCATGCAAAGGAATTCCGCAAGTATGATACCCTCTTTCTGTATATTTCTTAAAATTTCCATGGTGGTTAGAGGTTACAAGCTTTTATATTTGATTAGTTGGGGACACTACTTTTCATTGAAGTTCACCAAAGCTGAAGTAACATTTTAGGAACAAAATTTTTGATAATATAGAATGTCTTTCGTGGTTCTTTCTTCCCATATGTTACATTTGTTTTAATACAGTATTCTGTTGTAATCTCACTCAAATTTGTATGAATATGGAGAGACTGGCCTCAGTGGGATATGATAAGTGTCCAGAGTACGTTATATGGAAGTTTTCCTTGCCACCTTTCTCATGTATTCAAAGACAAGAAATATCTTTTATCTTTAAGATTTTAGGAACAAGATGGAGCGTTGTCAATTGTGTAAATGCCATACATATAGTTCACATCTAAGCCTTTTGTACTAAGAAATTTTGGAACATTGCAGGCATCACATCCTCCTCCGTTTCTGCATGGTTCACAAGCCCCAACTGTTCCACCAACGGCACCACTTCATGCCGAGGATTTAGAATTAGAAATGGCCATCAACGCCTCCATCCAGTCTGCTATGGCTGAAACCCAAACGTGCGATAACCACTCCGGTGCCGGAGCAAGTGCATCCACCAGTTGGAGTAACTCTGTGAATGAAGACGTGACACCTCAGAAAGCAACCAGCAGCCAAAGGAAAGAGCATGAGGCTGGCCCAAGTGGGCATTCAACTCTTGTATCCCAGGGCCAGGATGACAACATCCATGCAATTCAGATAAACAGTGAGGCTCCTGTGCCATCTGCCCCATCAATTGTGCATAAAGAGACAGAAAATGGCCCCATTGACTACCCAGCAGTTGATTCTAGTCGTATTGACATGTGTTGTCCAGCCGTTGATAGCTTACCAGCTAGTAGAGTTGAAAAGAAAGAGGATGGGGGGTCTTGTAGATGTGTAATATGTTTGGATGCTCCTATCGAGGGCGCTTGTGTCCCTTGTGGACACATGGCGGGGTGCATGTCTTGTTTGAACGAGATCAAAGCCAAGAAATGGGGTTGCCCAGTGTGCCGAGCCAAGATTAACCAGATTATAAGGCTATACACCGTGTGATGCCAAAGAAGACTGGAGCTTTAAATGGTAAGTCATAATATGCATTCCTATATATTTTGACCGGTTATTACCTTATATTATATAAGGTGTCTTTTATAGCAATGTGAATAGCCCGTGCAGCTTCCTCATACATGTTTCGCTCTTGCATCTCGGAAAAACAATTTGGTCGGTAAAACAAGTAGTTTTGGAATTGCTAGTTTTGGAATCTGTGTTTTAAAATCAATTATGTGTTTTTTAAAAACAAACGATTCTACTCTTGTTCCATCGAACCTGATATGTATCCATCCAGGTTCTCTCTTATTCCTATCAGATGTCAATGCCATTTGAGCTCAATTGGCATCCAGTTTTGTGGTGGTAGGTGTCACAATAATTGTAAATTTTTTATTTTATCTTTAATTAAATTAAAATTTAAAATTATAATATATATATATATATATATATTTTCGAAAAGAAAAAACATCAACTCCAACTCCGGATATCATCCAAAGAGGAGGACCCAACAAAAATTGAAAAGTTGTTAAATTTCTTTCTCAGTTATGTGGTCTACCTCACATGATTATAAAAAAAAATGTGGTCGACTTTGAAACCTTAATTAGTTGTATAAGTTTGGCCAAACATTTAAGATAAAGTGAACTTGCTAGTCTGTTTTCAACAATTTTAACTGATAAGTTTGAGCACAGTTCAAAAAACGTTGCGAACTAAAGTCACAGGCAACAGGTCACTCTCATTTTATTACAAGCCAGGAGAAAACATCCGTGTGCTTGTCATGTGAGATGGAACCGTACGTACTGTGAATGGACTTGGGTAAACATTGCGGTTTGTTTTTTTTAATAATAAAAAAAATACCTCAATCAAATAATTAGATTAATTTTTCTTCCTAAAATATATATCCAATTTGGACCAGAAAATCATTTTTCCTATGCTCTATTCATCATAGAATGGATGAAAATATCCTGATTTCTTTAACTGTGATTCAAACCCTAGATCTATCACGCTCCTTTGTAAATTTGTGAAGTCTTTTGTTATTTCCCATCTTAATGGAAGCTGTACGTACAATTTCTCCTCTCCTCTCCTCTCCTTTCCTACCTCGGTCAAACAATATCAACCTGGACATGTCAGAAAAATAAACTCGACTGTCAGAGAAATTAAAGAACGTGTTGTTGGAAAAGGAGACCGTTTAGTTACCAAGTTCTGCGTTCGAATTTTCACTTTATATTATGCCAGCATTGTTGCCCTTCTTTCCTTGTTATATTAATTATGAGCATGGCAGAATGCGAGCATGAAGATGAAGGAATACTATACCACTTTTGACTTTTTCAATTATCGAGGGTTCCACTATGATGAACTCATAAATTTGTATGAGAAGAGAGGAGGTGTGTAATTTATTATTTAATGATTTTCTTGGTAGCCACTCAAGCCGTACGTTTGGTAAATGTGAGTGGGGTTTCTCTTCTATATTCTGTAAACCTGGTCTCAATTTACTTGGACATCCAACTAACTAATTTAGAGATCACTCAATGATGCCGTGAAATGCAAGCAAGCTGCCGGCAATTACATTTATGTGAGGGGAGAAAGGGACACTCGTTGTCAGTCACCATTCATCACCATCACTACCAAATCTCTTTAAGACCAATTCGAGAGCTGTATATACTCTATTACTAATTTTACTTAATTCCCACAAATTGCTATTGCTTGATGGTAAGTTCTTTTGGACGAACCTTGTAAAGAACAAATGTATTTAACTTGATCATGAGCTGTGCATATTTTTTAGGTCCTAATTCACAAGTTTACATTTTAGGCTGAACAACCCATTATATATATGGAACTAAATTTCTCACAACGAAGTACCTTGATTCCCAACTTTCTATGCTATTGTTATTGCCTGATGGTATGTTTTTTTTTTCATAAGAAAAGCTGTATTATGATTTAATGTCACATTGTATCAAACAAAAAGCAAGATATCTAAATCAAGAAAATCGAATAGCCCTACAAGAGGGGGGTGGAATATAAGAGTAAGCTAGCGTAGCTTGATGGAAAATTCTCTGGAACAAACCTTGTCAAGAACAAATGTATTAAATTGCTCATATAAGTGCTAGTCATTGTAGATTCTAAAAAAGAAAATGGCTCTCTCTCCCGCTCCATCCTCCCGATCGCCTCACCACCCTCCAAACCATCTGACTGCTATCCATGAACATAACCCCATCCCCTTCCCACAGAACCTCCCCCCATCAATAACTTCCCATAAACGCCAAACACCCATTCACACCCACCCTACTAAGGAGACAATCCTTCCCAATCCCTCTTCCACATGGAAACCTCTAACTATCTTCAATAATGATCGATTCATCTCCTATTACATCGATGGCATCCCAGAAAACTAGTCCTCTGCTGATCTTCGCAGTCAAGTTAGTAAGGTAGAGAATGTGGCTGATTCATACATCCCGCAGAAATGGAGTAGACATAACTCACGGTTCGGGTTTGTTCGATTTCTTCGCAACGAAGGAAATAAAGTAGCTCGTCGCTCCTGATTGAATGCTATTTCCATCCCTGGAGCCCTCCTGATATTCAGTGTGGCTCTCTTCGGAGATAGAAGGAGAGCTTCTTCAACTTCTTCAACAAGAGCAAGAATACTACCTCTCCCGGACCGACATAGATCCCAAGCCAGAGACGTTCGAAGTGTAGAGCTGAATAGGAGGAATGGAAGGTCTTATGCTGAAGTGGTGAGAAATACACCACTATACGATACGAATGTCTCAATCGTTCCTTCAGCTATCAACAAGACATGGCTGTCCAGCAGTGTGGTAGGTATTACCCGAGATGTAATCCTTAAGAAGAAAGCTTGTCCTCCCCAGGTTAGGATCAAGCATATGGGAGGAGACCTATACCTTCTATCCTTCCCTACGCCAGAGGACATGACTAGAGATCTTGTGGAGAGAATCAACTGGTGGAATGCGAACGTTGTAGAATTCCATCCATGGAAACCTGAACATGTTTGTAGAAACAGATTATGTTGGATTAAAGTTACAGGTATTCCACTTCACGTCTGGTACGAGGAGGGATTCAGGCAGTTGGTTCAACCTTTTGGCTCCTTGGTAAAGGTACACCAAAACATTTTGAACTGGGAGTCTCTGGACGTGGCCTTCCTGCAAATACTGACACACAGGGAAGAGTTTCTAGCACTCAAAGTTCGCACAGTTATTGAGGAAATCTCCTTTTTCATGTCAATCTCGGAAGTTGGCCATGCTGAAGGACAAAAATTATCAACAATAGGGGAAAAGGTGAGCTCCCCAGAGTACTAAAACTCTATTCAATCCCCTGAACAAGCCGGCAGATCTATGGGGAAAAAGCCATTTTTTGAACTACGTAGCAGACTCCATGATGGGGACGACCCACACAGTACTGACTCTCCTCGGCAAGAGAGACTCATCTTGCAACCTGATGATGATCTAGCTTCACACATCTCGAGCCCACCCCCTTACAGCCGAAAAGGCCAAATCCAGGGCCTTGAGGATAATGCAATCCCGGATGCTCTCATTACGGACCCATATGTTTGTGTGGGCTCTCTAAGCCCACAAGTGCTCTTCCCCGAAACCAATCAATCTCATGGACTCCCTACCCCTACGGCCCACAATGCCCTGAACTCTAAGGCCCGAGCCTCCCCACAATTGAGTAGTACCCCTAAACACAAGTCCAACCCTTATCTCAGCTCTCAGGATTATGTGGAAAACACCACAACGGAACATTCAGTACCTCAAGCTGTTGAAGTTGATTATCTAGCTATTGCAATGCGAGCTCAACGCCCTAAGAATATGGATCTCTTCTGCAAACAAAGACTGTTTGAGAAAATTTCTGATGAGCAATCAGATGGACATAGAGAAGTCGAAAGTAACCCTTCCGAAAGCTCTGGGATCAATCCGGATATATTTATCTCCCGTGTCAACCGCAGACTCCTCATAGAAGGTGAACCTATGACAGAGTTCTCCCCAGACGCCTCTAGAATTCCTGAAACGCAGCTCTCGGTGATCGAGGAAGAGGTGCATGCAAACTTGAACGTAATAAAAGCTCTAGGACTAGAACTGAAACAATCATCGCAGCTAGTGGCAGAGAAACTAAGGGAGCAAATTGAGGAAGAAAAAGAAGAAGGGGAAGGTGTCCGTTGACCCAGTAGAAGGAAAGGGCTCTAGACAGGTGCGACCATTCCTAATGATTAACTTCTGCTCATGGAATGTTAGGGGCTTGGGGAGTAGAATGAAGAGGTCTGATGTGGCAAACCTCATTCAAGTAAATAAGATTTCAATAGCTGTTCTGTTGGAACCAAAAATTCCCTCTTGGAATGAAGCAGTTACCAATTCCATTTGGTACGGTTCCTCGATAAACTGGCTAGCAATAGATGCAGTGGGAAGATCAGGTGGTCTTTGAATGCTCTGGGACAGTAACGTAGTGGATGTGCACCGGACTTTTAGATTTGATAGATGGCTGGGTATTGAACTGACTATCATATCTAGCATATTCTGATTCATTTGCATCGGATTATATGCCTACAATGTTAGTACGAAGAGAGAAAGATTATGGGCAGAGATTCTAGTAGAGAAGAATCAATCGTCCCTACCGTGGCTGATGATGGGAGATTTCAATGAGATCACGCTTCAGACGGAACGGACAGGTCACAACTTTGATGCAAGGGGAGCCCGATCGCTGATTCAGTTTATGGACAATTGCGAGGTAACAGATATTCCGCTGATAGGGAAACCTTTTACCTGGTTCAACTCTCATGGTGCATCTAAGCTGGATAGAATCCTAGCTAGTCCAGAATGGTTGATCAGAAATAATCAACTAAAACTCTACACGGGGAATAAAAGATTTTCAGATCATGTTCCTTTAATCTTAAGATCTGATATTTATGATTGGGGAAGAAGACCATTTAAGTCATGGGATATCTGGTGGGACAAACCCAATTTCTTAGATACGGTGGCAGAGATTTGGGAGGAAGGGAGCAGAACTTTTCCAGGCAACTTTGCCACGATCAGAAAGTGGAACTTTTTGGCAAAATCGCTTGCGAACTGGAACAGGGCGGAGGCTGGGAACCCAGAAAACAGATTGAAGCAAGTCCTGCAGACTCTAGATGAGCTAGATGCGGAGAGATTAGAGGCTGGGAATCAGGAGCAATTCTTGACGCACTCTAATTATTTGAATCTACAAGCTGAGAAGTGGGATTTGAAAAGAAGAGTGGAATCGATGTGGAGACAGAAGGCCAGAGCCCATTGGCTCAAGTTAGGTGATAGAAATACAAAGTTCTTCCATCTGAGCGCAAGCTTAAGACGGCAACGCAATTTCATTGCAGCACTTCGAGTAGATGGTGCGACCCTTGAGAAACCGGAGGAGATTAAAAATGCCTCTCGTGACTATTTCAGAGACATATTCAGCAACGACAAAGAGGAGTGGCTAGGCTTGGGAGATCTTCCTTTTACCAGAATCTCAGAGATGGAGGCTACCAATCTAGAATTACCTTTTTCGAATGAGGAGATCAAAGAAGCAGTTTGGAGCTGCGGAAGCAACAAGGCCCCGGGACCCGATGGGTTTAACTTCCATTTTATTAAAAAAGCATGGAGGGTGGTAGGAGAGGACATCTCTAGCATGATCAAAGAATTCTGTCGGAGAGGCGTGATGCCTAAATGGATAAACAATGCATTCATCATGCTAATTCCTAAAATCAGAGGCTCCGACAGTCTCCCCAATTTCCGGCCTATCAGCTTGATCAATAGCCTTTATAAGATCATTACGAAGATATTAGCTGGAAGACTCCGACGTGTTATTGCAAAGATAATCTCCCCATCCCAGTCGGGATTTATTCAAGAAAGAAATCTTCTTGATTCAGTGATGGCAACGACTGAAGCAATTCATGTGTTGAAAACTGGGAAACGTAAAGGGTGGCTACTCAAATTGGACTTCAGAAAAGCTTTTGATATGGTTGAATGGAGAATCATTTTCGATGTAATGCAGCATATGGGTTTCAAACGTAAATGGATCCAATGGATCAGCCAATGCATTTCCACATCAAAGGTAGCTATCCTCGTCAACGGCTCACCAACTGAAGAATTCCACACCGAGCGAGGGCTAAGACAAGGAGACCCTCTCTCCCCTCTATTGTTCGACATGGTGACTGAAGTACTGTCCAAGTTGATGGATAGAGCAGCGGAAAGAGGATTTCTTTGAGTCTTCCGACTAGGCAGTTTTTCTCTAACACACTTACAATATGCTGATGATGCGCTGCTATTTTGTGAAGGGGACACGGATGATCTCAGGAACATGCAACGAGTTCTCCGTGCATTAGAATTGCTGACAGGATTGAAGATCAATTTTAATAAAAGCTCTCTAATTGGTATAGCCTGGTCGGCCCAAGACGGTGAGCACAATACGCGGATCCTCAACTGCAAGCAGCAGTCACTTCCATTCAATTACTTAGGTATATCTCTTGGATGCAATCCTAAGTACCTAAGATCATGGAAAGAAATTGTAACAAGAATTCGGCAGAAACTGTCAGGCTGGAAGGGACCCTATTTATCAATGGGGGGTAGACTGACGCTTATTCATTCAACCTTGAACAGTATTCCCATCTATACAATGTCAATCTACAGAATGTCGTAGAGTATAAGGAGAGAAATCGACCGGCTCGTTAGACGATTCCTGTGGAAGGGAAGGATTGATAAGAGATGCTTAAACAAGGTCAACTGGAGACAAACCTGCCTCAGTAAGAAGTATGGGGGTGCAGGCGTGGGTTCTATTGAGTTGAGGAATACAGCTTTACTTCTCAAATGGTGTTGGAGATTATTTAATGCAAAGGATCAAATCTGGAGACATATTCTTGTCGATCATTACAACCCTCGTCTCACAGCAGAAGGTCTCTCCTTCGACACTCAATGAATCTCCCCACTATGGCGAAGTATATCTGATTGCCTAAATGCAGACTTTGATATTGCTAGAAGATGTCGTAAAGGTTTTAAATGGAAAGAAGGGAACGGTGAAGAGATAAAATTCTGGGAAGATCTCTCGTGTGAGGATAAATCTTTATTTGCTAAATTTCCAAGACTGTTTGAATTATACACACAGTAGAATCTATTTATATCACAGATGGGATACTTTGAAGATACCAGATGGATTTGGAGATTATCTTGGAGAAGAGCACTTTTCGGATGGGAACAACAGATGGCGGCTACACTATTGCAATCCATACAGGGCATTATACTCACGGAATCGGAAGAAGATTTCTTTGTCTGGGGGAAAAATTGCGAGAAGTATAGGGTGAAGGAAGGATATCATTTCCTGGAAGAGATAATTAATCGGCCTCTGCCGCAGTCTATTCCTAATGTTTGGGCGATGAACGGCGCACCCAAGCACCAATCGTTAATGTGGTTGGCTTGTCTGAACAAACTCAACTCCAAGGCATACCTCGTGAGGCTTGAGATTCTGAATGAATCAGAGATACTCTGCCCAAACTGTGAGGAGATTGAAAGCGATTCTAACCATATTCTATTGAAGTGTAGATCAGCCTAGCTATGCTGGTCCCTGCTAATCAGAAAATGGGGATATCAATGGGTACAACTGCAATATATAAAAGACCTATTTCTGCAATGGGAAGGCTTCTCTTCTGGCCTGACTCAAAGGAATATCTGGTACACCATTCTCTTCTCAATGGTCTGGGGATTGTGGTCTAGTAGGAACAAAAAAATATTCCGACAAACTTACAAGTGTCCAGCGGATATATGTTTTGAAAGTCTGATTCATGGAATAGGTTGGGCAAAAATTAATATCCGAAATACGGATTTCAACGGTATGGAACTAATGCCGGTAGAAAATCTACATAGGATTTTGAGATGATAGGCAATGATGGACTGGGATACATTTGCATAGAAGAAGTGTATTCAAGTCAATCATTGTCCTAGCGTATATCCTTATCTGTTGACATGCTGTACATTCCTACTTAATATATTCATCGAATCCTTTAAAAAAAAGAAAGTGCTAGTCATTGTTATTTCCTCTTCAACCACATTACTATGAAGACAAGACATCCTAGATTTCAGCTTCCGTTTCATCAGGATTATATTATTTTTGCATATTTTCATAATATTTTCACTTGAATGATATTTGTATCTTTGATTGTCCAATATATAAAAAGAAATCAAGTTCATTTTTGTCTTAGAAATATGCCAACACTTAATACTTTTGATGATATTGTCAAATATCCTTTTATGCTACTAATACATTCAATTGTCAATGGACTATCATCTCCTGTATAAATTGTTCCTTTGATCTTTATATATTCAATATTTGTGTAGACAAATATGATATATAGCACCAAAATCTAAGATCCAAGAATCTTGTTTGTGATTAGAAATTAATACAAAGACTTTGTTACATTTTTTTTCTTGTATGTTTTTAACCTCGAACAATCTCTTCTAGAGTGTCCCCCTCATGACACTCCTAACAAATTGCTTTAGACTTTAATTTTGCTTTTGAATTTTCTCTTTTTTTAAGTCTTTCTATTGTGTTTTTTCCCTATTACCAAACTTTCGCTCTCTATTCTATTATCTTAGAAAGTTTTTCTTCAACTCTTTCAATTTTAGGGTATTATTGACATCAACAAGTGTGATGTTGTCCTTCCCATACAGTAGAGTACCAAAAAAAATATCATATGTAGTGACAATGAAAACATTAGAATCAAAACCTGATCCTCTATATCAATATATTTCAAATCTATTATGATTGAATTAAACTCATCTATATAAGTTTTCATAGGAATACCTTCATTCATGTGAAGAATATTTAATCTCAGGTATAACCAATTGGTAAGTAACTTTATTAAGTATAGCTCGTCCAACTTCTTCAATACAACTACAACCAATGTTTCTACAATAATCTCACAAAGAACGTTGTCTGTAACAAACATTATACTTAATGTCCTTTCGTTTAGATCTTCATTCTCTGCTTCGTTCATCTCTTCAGGAAATTCTTGTTTTATCGTCTTTTATAATCCTTGCAATACCAAGAATGACTTTTTCCTAATTTTTTGTAGGCTAATGCTCGATCCCCCATCAAAATTTTTTACCATGTATTTTGCTGATGTAAACGACATCCTTCTACCCCTAATTATGCACTTGAATATTTTTTTCTAAACCTTAATCTGCTACCAATTATTGCAAATAACTAGCAAGGTTTAGCCACAAAACCTACATCTTTGCATAAAAAAGAAAGAAATTTCATTATTGAGAGAATACAAAAGAGTTTTTTGTGTTGGGTTGACTATAAATATCATTGTGTTTTTAGAGGTAAATCTTAAAAGTTAGAATTAAATCTTTCTTCAAGATTTACTATTTTTATCCCTTTTCAAAATTTCATATTCTTAAATTTTTTAATTTTGTTTAACCTTTAGAATAAAATCATAATATATATATTTTTTTTTACTTGCATGAAGAAAAATTTGAATGGAAGATTATTTTCATTGAAATCAAAGGTCAAAATATCAGGAAAGGAGAGAAGAGAGGATGGCATCAATCATGATATGTAAATTCGCCATTGAAAGCCATGTCATTAGAGGCATGAACCTTCTTTTCTTCCCTCACCTTTGGCCTTTGGCTTTTGCCTTTTCTTTTGAGCCAATCCCAAAACAAATATATTGACTGTCACAAATGAGGGCTCGGAAGGTAGAAAACCATTAACTTAGTTCACAAACAACCCTACATATAGCTCCCATTTTTAGTGCTTTATTGAGCACTTTCTGCTCACTTGGCATGGCTCCATCCACCTCGTTCCAATTCCAAGATAACTTGTTCGTATTCATCCCACCTAAAAAATATGCTTTTAGGCTAACAATATCCTGCATTAGAAAAGGCTAAGATATGATATGTCTATTCTACTTTGCTTTTCCATATCAAAGAATCAAAGAGATAAAGAAGCAAAAAAAATAAATAAAATATTGGTAACTTTCATAATTTTCCCACTAGTCAGACTTGATTCCAACCCTTTACTGCAAATAAAAAGTTAAACCATCCAAGTTATTGAAGGATCACTATGACCACACAATATAGTAGAGATGATTACGATACTGATTAGCATGCACATAATCTAAGTTATTCTTCTGGTTTCTTCCTCGAGAGGGGAAGAAAGAGAGAGAAAGCGAATATGGGTTTCCCTTTGAATTACTTTGCAAGCTACCAGAAATGGATTCTTCATTCCAAAGCCACACATCCGCGAGTTGGGTCTGTATGGTTCTTTCACCTAAATGCTGTCCAGATATGTTTTATTTACTTGTCTGACGATGCCCAGATATGAATTATTTACTTGTCTGACCCAAATAAGAAACGTTAGCTAGAATAATAAATGGAATCTTTCCCCAGGCTTAAAGTAGCATACATGTTTTATATGTTATTTTTTCCCTTGGCCACTCCATGTATCTAAATATATGTTCAACACAGAAATGTTCTACTTAGCTCGTACTTGAGATCATTTAGGGAAGAGAGTTTTTCACATGTGTCCCTTTTGTGGTAAAACCAGGATGTAGGCCTTCCATTAAAAGTGGAGTTATGCATGTACGATTTTGTGTTAAAATGATTATCAACTCTATTCTAGTCCAAAATTGGTACTGGCCGGCTAGTTACGTTGTTCAAGGAGAAATTGTACCACCAAACACGCACTGCCTACCGAAAATTAGGATGTAGGGCAAGAACTTTTGAGAAACATAAGCAGACAACCATCTTTATTTATCCTCCCAAAGTCTCTAACTCAAGTTACCATGAGCTACAAACCAATGATTTCTCATTTTTGTGGAGAGTTTAGGAAATTTTTTAATTCGTAATGTACTTGCCAGATGGTGTGTGATATTTATTTATATATGCCGAAATCTAATCCCCCTTCGATAAATTGACTCATTTCTGATTACAGGCATTGGCCAGCATTTCTATTGTCTACCTGACACTGCAAGTACAAATTGTGCATTGAACCCAAATAAAGTGACCATGAAACAAGGCAGCAAATGTGCATCCCTTTTCGGGCCAAGAACTGTTGCACTTAGCCAACAGGAATTGGCCCTTTTTCTTTCCAGCAGAAAGTTAGGCATTGCCGCGGAAAATCCATAGCTGAGCAGTCTGTGATTGGAGGATTCCCTTGCATATTACTGCACTGAAGATTCCTCACTCAACCATCTGAATTCCCCTTCAATCACTTCACTGGAAGAACAGCAGGGACGTTTGCTTTCTCTAATGCTATTATCTTATCTGGGCTTATACCCACCAGTAATTAGAGATTTATTCACCTTTACTAAAAATAATTAAAAAATCAGGATGCAAATAGATAATCACGATATAATTATATTATTGTAATTGTAGCCTTGTGTTTAAACACAGTAATATATTCAGAATTGTCCCCAAGATAATATATATCTAAGGCTTTTGGATTTGGTGTGGTGTTATAATGCTTCTGCAGACTGTTAAATGTGGCAATATGATATCAATTCCGTTTTGGCAAGTCCTGCAGAGTTATCCATGCAAGATAATTGGTAAAGCCAGAAAGAATGGTCTATCTTATCTTCCTACATTATTATTATATGATCAGAAAAGAAAAGGTGTGCGAATCAGTAGGTTCCTCCTTGGCCTTGGGAAAAAGACAGTAGAAAACAAGAATTGTTACATAACCCTTAGGTAGACAATGACAAGAGCCTATACATAGGTGCTCTATAAATGTCCTTAGCCGCGTAAAACTTACTTCCCACCTATGATACATAGGCCTCCTCTGGGAAAAAAATAAAATGCTTTTTAATATTATTATTTTTTAAAATTAAAAGAATATCCGTTATGATTATCAATGACTAATCTTTTTTATTTTATCTAAATGTTATTCATGAATGAATCTAATTATTCTAAAATTTTAATATATTAGATATGAAAATCCGAAACTTAGCTGGGAGGGATGCATCCGCTGCTTGGCTTGCTGGTTGCTACTACTTCCGTCTTTGATGCTACTGCACTACATGCACAGTGGGGATACTGTTGTTGCCATATTGGATCCATGTTCTTGAGTTTGAAAAATGTAAAGAAGCCAGTTTCCATTGTTTGTCACAGAGTGGAACATCAGAAAATTCATTTTTTTAGAGAAAGAAACAAGGGCATGCAGCAGAGGGGTAATATGGTCAATGGAGGAAGGTGTTGTCAATCAATGCAAAAGTTTGAAGAAACAAAATCATGTTATTCCCTTGTTATTTTTTAACCTATGCACCTTTATCCTGTCTCCATCTGTCACCTTTCTTTCACTCCCTGTCTCTGCCAACCTCTCTATTGCCACTAAATGCCCTAAACAAGCAACTATGGAACTGCCAGTTTCTTATTTTTTACTGCCATTTAACTCCCTCTGTCTCTCAGTTTCGAAGGGAAAAATGAAAAAAAAGGATCACTGTCTCTTTCCCTGTTTATAACCTGGTTTGGTTAGGAACTCAGTTTGCTTCCCCCCTTTCTAGGGAAAATATCTGTCGAACAAACAACGTTCTCAGGCAACAAAGTTAGCAAAAGCCCACCAACAACATCATAAGCCTTTCAAAAGTTTCTAGGATTTGATCAAAATTTTACAAAAGAAACCTCAGAAATCATGGAGGCTGTAAAGTAGCCCTACCTTACCGACCCTCTGCCCTATATATCACTCATCGTTCCTTTCAATATTTTCTGATCTCCACCCTGTCTTTTACACTCAGTACTTGCTCTTCCTCTCATTGCATTCCTCAGCCCTAGCTCCAATTTGATATATAGTCTTTTCTGTCCAGTACTTGCTGATTCCTTACCCATCTCAATCCTCCATTATCGTCAAACTTCTGGTGAAATCCACCGGAGTATATCGGTTAACTTCTAGAGCTTATATAAAACGATCTCTTAAGTCATCAAACATGGATTCGCTTCAAGACTTCAATACCCAACCTCTCACCACCATCACCCTTCCCTTCAACACCATCAACAGTACTCCCACCACCATGATGACAGCCACAGCACCACCCTCCTCCTCCTCCTCCTCCTCCTCCTCCCCATCCTCCAACCCTTCCACTCTCAGCCGGTATGAAAACCAAAAGAGGAGAGATTGGAACACATTCGGCCAGTACCTCCGCAACCACCGGCCTCCACTCTCTCTGGCCCGATGTAGCGGAGCACATGTCCTAGAGTTCTTGCGTTACTTGGACCAATTTGGAAAAACCAAAGTCCACACCCAACTCTGCCCTTTCTTTGGCTACCCGAACCCTCCTGCCCCTTGCCCGTGCCCGCTACGCCAAGCCTGGGGCAGCCTGGATGCCCTCATCGGCCGTCTTCGTGCCGCATTTGAAGAACATGGAGGGAAGCCTGAGAACAATCCATTTGGAGCTCGAGCTGTTAGGCTTTATCTACGTGAAGTTAGGGACTCACAGGCAAAAGCAAGGGGGATTAGCTATGAGAAGAAGAGGAAGAAACCCCAGCAATCAAAGCGACAACAACAACCTCAGCTACAGTTACAGCAGCAGGGTCCAGCATTACTTATGCAGCAACCGCCATCTCCTGCTACAATGAGCACAGGCTCAATGAAAGATCAGTAAGAAAGTTATCATCTATATGAATCTTGGATTAAAAAGAAAAGCTCTAAGAATATGTCATGGCTATGTGGCTGAATCTTTTTCCTTTCTTTTGTCCTTGCTATTTGAAGTAAGTTATGTGTTGTTTATTTGTTACATTAATATATATGTGAGATGGATCATTGGCTCCTTGTGCTTTTATTTTCTGTAACCAAAATGCTTGGTATAGTATGATATAGCAGCAGCGGACGAGTACTCCAAACCTGTCGTGGTGACTCAAAAGTTAGTTTGTCATACATCATTTTGTGATCCTTTTGTGACCAGTAAAAGATTTTGGGATCACTTTGTTTGTCTTCTTAGCCCCTCTTTGTTGATTTTTACATGCTATATATGTTGATGATTTCGCTGTACATATATATATATGATTCTGTGGCATGATGATGCGATCGATGGAATTTGACAATCATATTATATAAAAAAAGGAATTTTATGGCATTAGAAAGTTTGTCAGATTTTGCAAAATTGCATTAATTATAGGATACTTTGTTTTGTAGCATGCTTCTTTTGGCAAATCATTCTGGCATTAAAAAAGGGTCGGCGTCAGATTTTGTCAGGCACTATATTTGTATGGCGTTGTTAACTTTTTGCAGTTCTAAGTGATAGTCTCTCACAGGCTTTCAACTTGTATTCTGCTGTGCATTGGTATAAATGCAAAGTGATCATCGACATGGAGTGAAAATTCCTGCAATTGTTAGTGTAGAGTGGCACAATTAGAATTCTCGCTTGGAAGTACTTACCCTACTACAACAGTAAACCTGCAGTCAGATTCCATGCCCTCGTCAGTCCTTTGATCCGTTATACTGTGTATATTCGGAGAAGGTGGATGTAGTTTGCATCTCTCTCTGGATGGCCTGTGTACTCCTTATTTATTAAACAAATACCCAAATCCATATCCCATTTCTCCATTGTGTCATATCATGCTTGGATGTTCCCTAAAGAGGGAGATATCATTAAATAACCGGAGTCCCCTATCTCACTAGACCCTATTACCTAAGCCATAATTTGTTAGATTAAGATTTGTAAAACAATTGAGCATCAGCTGATTCTTAACGATTTGTTGCTTGTTTGTGCTTTTTGAATCATTTTCAATCATTAGTCCCAAATTTTTAAAATACTCCATGGGCAAAGCCAAGACCGGTAGAGTTAGTTTAGTTGGCTTGTATCTGCCTTTCTTAAACTGTTTTATGATGCTTGGTTGTATAGAGCTCAATTTGATATCTTCAGGACCATAAGGTTCATAGGTTATATTTTGAATTAGGACAGTCGCTGCAAGCTACAGTATTGTAGCCTATCTTTGTGGGTAACCAAAGGATAAGTTTCATTTACAGATACCCACCAGTACCTAGTTATAGTGAACGTTGTTTAGAAACAAAACTAGGGCCAAAAAAAGATTCTGCAGATATTGTTAGATTTTCTATGGATTTTGTAGCTACATAAATCCCACTACACGCCAATGGAGGATCTATTCACGGTCTTACATTCAAATTAGTTTGTAAGGGTTACATCAAGCTGTTTCCCAATTCAATCACGGGACAGATAATTGGTTGAAGGATAGGGCACATCCAAGCAATAGACTAAAGCGATACCTTCATATAGGATTCCATGGAAGCCTATGATGCCCACTTCATCATAGCTTCTTTTTTTTTTTCTTTCTTTCATCACATCCATAGTACTGTAAGTGTCTATTTTGACGATGTTATTGTTAACACAAACTTAGTTATCAGCATCAATCTGTCATCTATACATGTAGGGATTTTGTCGGGTCGTAATGATATTCCGGATCTTGCTTTGTAAAGAAAGTAGCAAGTTGCTTAGTGAGTGAGCAGTCCTCAACTGTGGCCGATTCTTACTGTTGAAATGAGTTGTTGATGCAGAAGGGCAATAAGCACCTCGTCTTACTGAATTCACGTGGGATAGCTACGTTTTACTCTCATCCAGAAACCCTTCTAAACACACGCAGCCGCATCATTCTTTTATTTATTTTCTTTCCTCAAATGTATGGGTTACTTTATGCATTGGTGCAGAGATTGTTTGCCAGTTTATTATGCATATCTTATTACAGACAATATAAGAGTGGTTGTGCATGGACGGATAGTGACCTACACACGTCAAGATTTCTGGTCATGACATCCATAATTTCTCTCATGTTGTGTTAGATGCCTGACTAGCTTGACTTGTATGTTTAGTTTGAATTGGCTATTGACCGAGAACAGTATTAAGCTAGTTAACTTTTAGGAGCCTCTTTCCCATCATGGGAGCCTACACTCTTTGACTGTTTACCTCTAGCTACGCATATTCAAGAATCACAACTGAACGTCATGTCATAGGTGTTGAACTTCACATGCTAAGGATATTATTTATTACCATTTTTTTTTCCAAAGCTTCTCCTCATCAATTTTGAGGTTCAAGGTTCTGTAGAATAGCCTGTCACTAAATGAATAAAAATTTTCTGGAGCCGGATCTCAACCTGGCCTCACCAAAAAGTTTGAGGACAAACAAAATCACTACCCTCCAAACAACTGGGTTAACGTTTTAAACTGGAAGAATATCCTGCCGGGACAAAATACATCTTTGCACATTGGCTTTCACCCAATTCAGCCCATACATCTAAGCATCGGTACTAACTTGGCTTGGAGATAGAAAGGTAGGCTTGCAGATGGCAGCGTTTCTTGATGACCAAGTTGGACCAATTTGTGACTGAGAGCGTAGATGTAGATATTTCCTTTTGGATGTTGTTGCTGTAAAAGAAATCCCGTAATCTCGCTCCAACGTTAGGCTTTAATATGCTAGCTGCCACGTCTCATACCTTATTTCATAGATAAGCAAGTATTCCCATTATTGAGACTTAAAAATAATAATCATTGTGCTATTTTTAAAATCTCACAAAGGCTCGAAAATAAATTAGTAAATATAACGCTATAAAAAAAATATAGGATAGTTTGAATCGATTTTTTTTAACAAAAAACCGTAACCAAATTTCTAAAACACAAAAAATAATCAATATCTAAACCTTATCAAATCTGATAGTGACTGACCGATCTAGAAACTAAGCCAGCTGTGGCTGTACCAATTGAACAACATTACTAAAACAAAAATAGTGAGATCTAAATTACAACCACACATCATAATCCAACAACTTTAAAACTTAAAACCAAAGTCAAATCAAAGGTAGGACTCGGCCAACTAATAAAATAACGATATCGTTATTTTTTTCCCAAAACTAGATTGAGGAAAATTGGTTAGTAAAACAACAATCATAATATCTACTTGCACAAGATCTGTACTCAATAGTACACTATCTACTTATAACTCACTCATAATATAATATACAATAAACAAGAGTAATCAACTCTCAGTAAAAATCTCAAAAAGGCAAATATTAATGAAATAAAATAGACATCCCTGTGTCACAAAAACAAGTGCAATGCACAAAATATTTGTATTTCTATGCATTTTCTCACATATGAGCATGTGACAATTGTGAAGCTATCTAACTACATTGTCCATAATCACCTCCACTTGTGTAATATAGGACAAGTCATTGCCGATCTTTACTGTTGATGTATATAATACGTGAGATGGATCAAGTATTTTCTCTATGTAGAAACATAAAATAGATTATGGTTCCTCTCACACGCTATCTAATTAATACCATAAACTCTGTTGTCTACTCAACAAATGTAAATCCCGTTTTTAGTGTCAGTTGTATGCATACGAATGAGGGGGTAATATGATAATTTTAATTATTCTGTGTTTTATGGTTCAGATTGAACTTGTGAATCTTGGTTGTATATTAATATTTTAGAGTATTTTTTTAAAAATATATGGCATGATTTCATTCTTTAGGATTTTAAAATATTATTTTTTATTATTTTATATAGTATTTTATTTTTAATTAAATATCTGACAATCAAAAAAATATAATTTTTGATTTTTTGAAAATATATGATTTTTAGAATTTTTGGTGAAGTTTTTGTGATTTTTGAACTTATATTCTATTTTTTAGGATTTTTCAAAATTTACATATATTATTTGTAATTATTTTATTAATGTTATAGAATATAAAACAAGAAGAATTAAAGAGAAATTCAATATAAATAATATAACCTTTGAAGAGAGAATAACAATAGAAATATAAGAATTTGAGAAGAGAAGAACAAGAGAGAAAACTAAGAACAATATAGGGAGTATAATATCTTTATTAAGTACTCAAACAAGTATATACAAAGTAAATAATGTTACCTCTTATTTATAGGTAACATGATAGGGTACATGAAGAAACATTGAGAGATGAAGAATATTATAGTTACAAAATATTCACTACACAATTGAATAGAGATAATAAAGTTTTTTTTGTCTTTTCAATTTCCAAACTTATTATATTCATAACACTCCCCCTTGAATATTTTGGATATTAAGAATGTGAGTATGAAATCAGAATACTGCCTCATTAAAAACCTTACCAAGAAAAACCGAATGAGAATAAAAACTTGGTGAAGGAAAAAAGAATGCAGTGCATACTCCCCCTGATTTAGTCATCCTTTTAAATCTTTCAAATGTTGTATTCCGATCTTTTGAACAAGCTTTTCAAATGTTGATATAGGAAGAATTTTAGTAAATAAATCAGCCAGGTTATCACTTGATCATATTTGTTGGACATTGATTTTCCCTTTGCTCTGAAGATCATGAGTAAAGAAGAATTTTAGTGAAATATGTTTTGTCTTGTCACCTTTGATGTAGCCTTTCTTCAATTGAGCTATACAAGCAGCATTATCTTCATACGGTGTCGTTGCAAGTTCTCTATCACTTGATAATCCACATGCTCCTCTTATGTGTTGTAATATTGATCGTAGCCAAACATATTCACGACTTGCTTCGTGAATTGCTAAGATCTCTATATAGTTAGAAGAAGTGCTAACCAAAGTTTGTTTCACCGACCGCCATAAAATGATAGTATTTCTTATAGTGAACAAATAACTTGTCTGAAATCTGACTTTATGTGGAACTGACAAATATCCTGCATTTGCATAACCAACTAAATCAAAAGTGGATAAATTTGAATAATATAAACCCATATTTATTGTCCCTCACAGATATCTGAAAATATGTTTAACTCTATGCCAATGTCTTCGAGTTGGGGAAGAACTATATCTTGCTAGTAAATTTACTGAAAATGATATGTCAGGTCGAATGTTATTAGCAAGATATGTAAGTGTACCAATAGCACTAAGGTATGGAACCTCAGGACTTAAGAGTTCTTTATTTTCTTCACGAGGTCGAAAAATATCTTTTTTCACATCAAGTGACCTTACAATCATTGGTGTACTTAATGGATGAACTTTATCCACATAATTTGATTGATGAATAAATATTCCTTCACTCAGATGCTCAATTTGAAGACCCAAACAATATCTTGTTTTTCCAAGATCTTTCATTTAAAATTCGTTTTTTAAATAGCTGATAGTTTTATCTATCTCTTCATGAGTTTCAATGATATTTAAATCATCAACATAAACAACTGTTATAAAAAAACCAAATCCATATCTTTTTATAAAGATATATGGAAAAATTGGATCATTCTTGAAATCTACTTTAATCAAGCATTCACTAAGGCAATTATACCACATTCCTCTAGATTGCTTCAATCCATATAGAGCTCTATTTAAATTTATTGAATAAACTTTCTTGGAACTTAGTTTATTTGCATCTAGAAATTTAAATCCTTCAAAGATTTTCATATATATATCAATATCCAACGAGCTATACAGATAGGCTATAACTACATCCATTAGACGCATTTCAAGCTTTTCATATACTGCCAAACAAAGTAAATATCGTAATATTATTGCATCCACCACTAGAGAATATGTCTTATCATAATCAATACCCGGTTTTTGGGTAAAACCTTGTGCGACGAGTCTTGCTTTATATCTCACAACTTCATTTTTCTCATTTCTTTTTTGCATAAATACCCATTTATATCCCACCGGTTTTACACCTTTTGGTGTATGGACTACAGGTCCAAAAACTCCACGTTTTTCAAATGAGTTTAATTCTGATTGAATTGCGTCTTTCCACATTGGCCAATTATTTCTATTTTTGCATTCCTCCACAGAGGTAGGTTCAAAATTCTCACTTTCTTCTATAATATTTAGTGTTATATTATATGCAAAAATATTGTCGACAAGTATTGAGCTTCGGTTCCACCTTGTTCCTATAGTGACATAATTAATCGAGATCTCTTCATTCTCTTTTGTTTCTTCTAGAATTTTATTAATTATGTCAATTGGATTTTCCAATACTATATCTTTCTCATGACCATCTTGTGTAATTGCTCCTTTCTTTTTCTGAGGATTTTTATCTTTAGAACCGAATGGTCTTCCACACTTCTGACGTGGTCTAGATTCACTAGCAACTATGGATTGTCCTTTAGGGACATCAATTCTTATCGGAGCATTTACAGCTAGAATATGAGACCTAGTTATTCTTTTAAGGTCAGTAAATGCATCTGGCAGTTGATTTGCAAATCGTTTGTAAATGAATTATATTTTCAACTTCATGTTCACATTGATTTTTTCGAGGATCAAAACTAGATAATGATAATTCATTCCAAGAGATCTTCTTTTCCAACTGTTTATTTTCTCCCCCAAGTGTTGGAAATATAGTCTCGTTAAAATGACAATCAACGAATCTTGCCGTAAATAAATTTCCAGTTAATGGCTCAAGATATTTAATGATAGATGGAGACTCATATCCAATATATATTTCTATCCTTCTTTGAGAACCCATCTTTGTACGTTGTGGTGGAGAAATTGGAACATATACCGTACAACCAAAAATTCTTAGATGAGAAATATTTGGTTCCTGACCTTGAACTAATTTCATCGGAGAGTGCTCATGATAACTTGTTGGCTTGATGCGTATAATTGTTGCTGCATGTAGAATGGCATGTCCCCAAACATAAACCGGAAGTTTGAATCTAATAAGCATAGGTCTTGCAATCAATTGTAAGCGTTTTATAAATGATTCTGCAAGACTATTTTGTGTATGAACATAAGCAACAGGATGTTCAACCTTTATTCCAATAGACATGCAATAATCTATAAAGGCTTTTGATGTAAATTCACTAGCATTATCCATTCGAATAGATTTTATCAGATAATCAAGAAATTGAGCTCGCAAACGAATTATTTATGCAAGCAATCTCGCAAATGTCATATTGCGAGATGATAATAAACATACATGTGATTATCTGGTTGATGCATCGGTCAAAACTATAAAATATCGAAATGGTCCACATGGTGGATGTATAGGCCCATAAATATCTTGTGAGACCCCGAATTTTGAGTCTTAGAAGTTCAGAAGCCAGTACAGGTGAAAAGAATATTTTTCCCTTGAAGGAAGGATGTGTGATGGCCGAAATTGGTAAGAGTTGCATGGTAGTTAATTCTGGTTTTAATTCCCTTTAATCTAAGTCCTTATAGCTAGATAATTGCCTTAGAAATTAAAATCCCTAAAAATAGGGGAAGATAATTAAAGAATTTAAATCTGGTAATTATCTTATTTTAATAAAGTCTTTAAAGTAGTAATCTTAATTCCATACCCATCCATTATAAATAGGAAGACAACCCTACAAAAATCATTCATAGAAAACAAACAAAACTCATATAGCCTAAAACCCTTACACCTCCCTATAGCTGTTAAAATTTGCTGAAAATTTAAACAAGCATAACTCTCTTATAGTTTTTCGAATCCCTTCAAATAATAGCTTGTTGGAAAGCTCTCTTCATCCTCTTTCCAACCATATATTTTTTTTTGTTGGGAGTTTAGTATTTCTTTTTCTAAGGTTAAGTTGAAATTCGGCAGCACTGCCTAATCTTCTTGAACTTCAGAATAGCATAACTCTTTCATTGTTTGTTGTATCTCTACAAATAATAGCTTGTTGTAAAGCTCTTTTAATCCTATTTCCAACCATTATTTTTCTGTTATTTGAACATTCGTATTTCTTTGTCAAAAGATAAGTTGAAAATTGGCAGCGGAATTAGGTTTTCGGCGGAACTGTCAAAATCTTCTTGAACTTCAGAATAGCATAACTCTTTCATCGTTTGTTGTATCTCTACAAATATTAGCTTTTTGGAAATCTATTTTCATCCTCCTTCCAACCATATATGTTTTTTTTTTGGACGTAAATATTTCCTAGTCTAAGGTTAAGTTGAAAATTGGCGACGAAATTAGGTTTTCATCGGCGACGGAATTAGGTTTTTAGATTTCTACAGTTTTTGTCTTCTGTTGATTTCTGTTGTCGTTTCACGTGTTCTTATGATTTCTTAGCATCTATTCATGATGTATGATCATGAATTTCTTTCTTTTAAACTTCTCTAGGCTTAAAATCAAAATTGTCCTATGCACTACTCTTAGCCACGAAATTTGCATAGTTAATTGGAATGGTAATTCAGGTTGAATCTTGTTAAGTTCCTGGCTATCACATCATACATCCAAGGGGGAGGCACCTGAAGCATCTGATCACTGGTTTCTAATACGTTTGATAAGTGGAATTGGTAAGGAAATAGGGTATTCAATTGATTATTGAATATGCATGCTTAGTTTGTTTTTGTCTTTGCCTGGTGATAATATAGGTGGTTTGGAATTATCTAGTAAAGGCAAAGGAGCAGCTTTTTTTTAGAGACAAAAGAGGTAGGATCTATGCCTCATCAGTTTCTCTAGAGACCCTTGTTATTTTCTTGATGTTTTTGATATCTGCCCTTGTTATATTGCATGCGATTTGATTATAGAGTGAGAGTATGAATTTCGGATTGAGATATGGATCTCATAGGCTATATCGAACCCCTGAGTTAGGTATTGAATGCCTGAGTTGCATATGTTATGTGAATTGAATATGTTGATTATGTTCTGTCATGACTGAGGATACCCTGTTGTGGTATTATGTTTTGTGCTTGCCTGTGTGTGCTTGTAAGTGTTTGTGTGTCAGAATCCTTTTTTCGGTGGCCATTCGGGGTAAGCACTGATGCTTCTAGGGATACGAGAGGTTCTTACTGGGATAGGAGTTGTATGGGTGGCAAAGCTCAGCATGTGTGCGCTGGATGTCTGGTCCTTGTGTGGCCGGAACCCTGTCCTTGTGTGGCAGGAAGCCCTTATCCTTATGTGGTTTGGGATTCCCTAGTCCGTGTGTTGCTTGGGAAGACTTGTCCTTGTGTGGAAAGATGAATAGGCTTACTAATTAGCTTGTGTGTTAACCGTTTACCCTTTGTGCAGTAAGCCTTGGACAACACAGGTGGAAGGGGATGACCTTTCTTTTTCATTGCCGAGAGCAATCTAATGAGTTCTACTTGCCTGTGTACTTCTGATTTTTTAGAAGTGATCGTAGTCCTCTCTCAACCATAGATTCGGCCCTAACCCTTTTTGATTGGTTCCTGAATTGTGTGATCCCCTTTAGTTGTTTAGTAATGATCTAATGTGAACTGAGAGATTTGTGTTTAGGGTTTCTGCAGATCTTATGATGCTATGACCCTACTGAGATTCTTGTAATCTCATACCGTTGTTTTTACCATTTTTCAGGCTTAGGTGCATCCACGGCGGGGCGATATCTCATCACATTTGCATACTTATTCCTTGTTTACTTGCGCATATAACATGAATGATTGGGCTACTTTCTGGTTTATTTTAAGAACCCTCCTTTGCTTGCTATTTCTGAAATATGTTGAAAGATTTCTTGCTGGTTATTTGGATCCCTATGGGACTTGTGTGTTATGAACCCAATGATTTAATCTAAAGACTTCCGCTGATGTTTTATTCACTCCGTATGTTACCAGAATATTTGTCCAATATCATGCTCCAATTATTGTTAAATATTAAAATTAACATGCTAAAAGTCAGAAGTTATTGATAAGCCTGGTGAGATTCAGATAGGTCCTAGGTGTCATTTGGGCTTATTTGGGTTTCACGGCGGTGATGACCTTAATCAGAGCAAATAGTAATAGTTAGGAATTGAGGTCGTCACAGGTTTGGTAACGGAGCATGGTTTAGGGAAAATAATTTGTTATATGCTAACTTATTTGTTGATTTTGGTGATTGTAGGTAAGAATATGCGCACACACTCACTCACTTAGGGGCTAATACCGAAAGTAAACTAATGCTAAAAGGAGGTTGATTTCAAGATGGGTTGAGTACCAAACTCAAAACCATCGTTGGTACGACATCGGTGCAGAATTTGCAAGAACTGATTGTTGCAGCGACTGAAGCCGAAAAGATCATGCAAACCAAGAAGCCATCCATAGCCATTAGTGACGGATCCTATAGGTGAGATTCAAAGTTCAAACGACGAACGAGACCCTATCCTTTAAGGTCCTATCCTTAAAAAATTAGTGGCAATGGAAATACCAACAGAAAGAACTTTTCTGGTTCAAATTCCAATGGATCTTTGTGGAATTCTCAGCAACGTCGATGTTACAATTGTGGCGAGATGGGATATGTTGAGAGGGAATGCCCGAAACCAAGGTG
Organism: Passiflora organensis; assembly: GCA_019739055.1. Taxonomy (NCBI): domain Eukaryota; kingdom Viridiplantae; phylum Streptophyta; class Magnoliopsida; order Malpighiales; family Passifloraceae; genus Passiflora; species Passiflora organensis. The sequence goes on from JAEPBF010000103.1 coordinate 3,528,513, forward strand.
AATCACAGGTGTACCAAACGCAGGCCAAGGTGGGAATGCCAACCCAGCCAGACTACCAACACGTGCAACAGGAGGACCACCCAACGGATCCACAAGCGAGGAGCAACCAAGACCAACAAGGCTCTTTACCCTAACTAATGCCGAGGCTAGTCCTGATGTGGTGACAGGTACTATTTCAGTCTTTTCTCAAAATGCTAAAGTAATATTAGATCCCGGAGCAAATAGATCATTTGTAAGTCCAAGGATAGCACTTAGCACGGATCAGCCTCTATCTCCCTTGACTCCTCCTATTACGGTTCTAACTGTGAAACCCTGAATTTTGAGTCCTAGAAGTCCAGAAGCTAGTGTAGGTGAAAAGACAATTTTTCCCCCAAAGGAAAGGATGTGTGATGGCCGAAATTGGTAAGAGTGGTATGGTAGTTAGTTCTGGTATAAATTCCCTTTAATCTAAGTCCTTATAGATAGATAATTGCCTTAGAGATTAAAATCCCTAAAAACAGGGGAAAATAACTACAGAATTTAATTCTGATAATTATCTTACTTTAATTAAGCCTTGAAGATAGGGATTATAATCTCATAACCATCTTATATAAATAGAAGCCAACCCCCACAAAAATCATTCATAGAAAACACACAAAAAATCGTATAGCCTAAAACCCTAACACCTCCCTATATCTGTCAAAATTCGTTGAAATTTTAAGCATAACTCTCTCATCGCTTGTCGGATTCCTGAAAAAAATAGTTGTTGAAAAGCTCTGTTCATCCTCTTTCCAACCATCTTTGGTTTTTCGTCAGGAGGTTAGTATTTCTTTCTTATAAGATAAGTCGAAAATCGGCGACGGAATGAGGTTTTCGCCAAATCTTCTTGAACTTCAAAATAACATAACTCTTTCATCATTGGCTGTATTCCTGAAAATAACAGCTTGTTGGAAAGCTATCTTTATCCTCTTTCCAACCATCTATGGTTTTTTTTTCAGGAGGTTAGTATTTCTTTCTCATAAGATAAGTCGAAAATCGACGACGGAATTAGGTTTTCGCCAAATCTTCTTGAAATTCAAAATAGCATAACTCTTTTATTGTTTGTTATATCTTTACAAATAATATCTTGTTGGAAAAATATTTTCATCCTTTTTTTAACCATATATTTTTGTTGTTTGGACATAAATATTTCCTTGTCTAAGATTAAGTCTAAAATCAGCGACGAAATTAGTTTTTTTTTATAGATTTTTACAGATTTTGTCTTCGGTTGATTTATCTTGTCGTTTCGCGTGTTCTTATAATTGTTTAGCATCTATTCATGATGTATGATCATGAATTTACTTCTTTTAAACTTCTCTATGTTTAAATTCGAAATTTTCCTATGCCCTATTTTTAGCGACAAAATTTGCATAGTTAATTGGAATGGTAATTCAGGTTGAATCTTGTTAAGTTCCTGGCTATCACATCACACATCCAAGGGGGAGGCACCTGCAGCATCTGATCACTGGTTTCTAATAGGTTTGGTGAGTGGAATTGGTAAGAAAATAGGGTATTCAATTGATTATTGAATATGCATGCTTAGTTGTTTTCGTCTTTGCCTGGTGATAATGATCACTGGTTTTTGATAGGTTTGGTGAGTGGAATTGGTAAGGAAATAGGGTATTTAATTGATTATTGAATATGCATGCTTAGTTTGTTTTCGTCTTTGCCTGGTGATAATATAGGTGGTTCGGAATTACCTAATAAAGGCAAAGGAGTAGCTTCTTGTTCAGAGACAAGAGAGGTAGGATCTACGCCTCATCGGTTTCTCCAGAGACCCCTGTTATTTTCTTGATATTTTTGATACCTGCCCTTGTTGTATTGCATGTGATTTGATTATAGGGTGAGAGTATGAATTTCGGATTGAGATATGGATCTCATAGGCTATATCGAACCCCTGAGTTAGGTATTGAATGCCTGGGTTGCATATGTTATGTGAATTGAATGTGCTGATTGTGTTCTAACATGATTGAGGATTCCTTTCTATGGTATTATGCTTTGTACTTGCCTGTGTGTGCTTGTTTGTGTTTGTGTGTCAGGATCCTTTTTTGGTGGCCATTCGGGGTAAACGCTGATGCTCCTAGGGAGAGGAGAGGTTCTTACTAGTATAGGAGTTGTATGGGTGGCAAAGCCCAGCATGCGCGCGCTGGATGTCTGGTCCTTGTGTGGCAGGAAGCTCTTATCCTTGTGTGGTTTGGGATGCCCAAGTCCGTGTGTGGCTTGGGAAGATTTGTCCTTGTATGGCAAGACGACTAAACCCTATCCTTGTGTGGCAGGAAGCCCTTATCCCTGTGTGGCTTGGGATGCCCAAGTCCGTGTGTGGCTTGGGAAGACTTTTCCTTGTTTGGCAAGACGACTTACTAGGCTTACTGATTAGCTTGTGTGTTAACCATTTACCCTTTGTGCAGTAAGCCTTGGACAACACAAGTGGAAGGGGATGGCCTTTCTTTTTCATTTCCGAGAGCAATCTAATGAGTTCCACCTACCTGTGTACTTTTGATAATTTCGGAAGTGTTTGTAGTCCTCCCTCAACCATAGATTCGGCTCTAACCCCTTTCTGAATGCTTCTTAAATTGCGTGATCCCCTTTAGATGTTTAGGAATGATCTAATGCGAATTGAGAGATTTGTGTTTAGGGTTTCTGCAGATCTTATGATGCTGCGACCCTACTGAGATTCTTGTAATCTCATATCGTTGTTTTTTACCATTTTTCAGGCTTAGGTACATCCACTGTCCGTGGTATCAGTGTGTGAGATAGAGGCTGCACGGCGGGGCGATATCGCATCACATTTGCATACTTGATCCTTGTTTACTTGTGCATTTAACATGAATGATTGGGCTACTTTCTGGTTTTTTTTCAGATCCCTCCTTTGCTTGCTATTTTCGATATATGTTGGAGGATTTCTTGCTGATTGTTTGGATCCCTATGGGACTTGTGTGTTATGAACCCAATAATTTAATCTAAAGACTTCCGCTGATGTTTTATTTACTCTGTATGTTACCAGAATATTTGTCCAATATCATGCTCCAATTGTTGTTAGAAATGAAAATACACATGCTATAAAAATCGGAAGTTAATGGTAAGCCTGGTGAGATTCAGATAGGTTCTAGGTGTCATTTGGGAGTACTTGGGTTTCACGGCGTTGATGACCTTAATCGGAGCAAATAGTAATAGTTAGGAATTGGGGTCGTCACACTAACTCCTTTGGGAGAGCAACTGATTTGTAATCTAGTCTACATCGGCTGTGTTGTACGTATGGATTCGAATGTACTTGAAGTGGATCTGATTCCATTAGACATCCGAGAGCTGGATGTGATCTTAGGCATGGACTGTCTGGCAAAATATCAAGCCCGTATGGAGTGTTTCACCAAGTGTGTGTGGTTCACTTTTCCTAATGGTGCGAATACTATTTTGAAGGTGATAGGCGAGTTGTTCCAACTTGCATGATTTCCTGGCTTAAGGCGAAGCGAGTAATCAACAAAGGATGTACAACATACCTCGCACACGTACATGATATTTCTAAAGAATCCTCGGATCTGGATTCTGTTCCAGTGGTTTGCGAATTTCCAGAAGTATTTCCAGAAGACATAGCTGGTCTACCACCAGCAAGGGAAGTGGAATTCGGTATTGAGCTAGTGCCTGGTACGAATCCGATTTCCAGTCCTCTATATCGTATGGCTCCTGCGGAAATGAAAGAACTAAAAACACAATTGGAAGTTTTATTGGATTGTGGTTTTATCTGACCTAGTGTGTCACCTTGGGGAGCACCTGTTCTGTTCTTGAAAAAGAAAGACGGTTCGCTGCGATTGTGCATCGATTATCGGCAGCTGAATTGTGTAACCGTGAAGAATAAATATCCTTTGCCGCTCATTGACGATTTTTTCGACCAACTCCAGGGTGCAGCCGTATTCTCCAAGATCGATCTCAGATCTGGATACCATCAATTGAGAGTTCATGATGCTGATATTCCGAAGACCGCGTTCAGATCGCGATACAGCCACTACGAATTTCTGGTTATGTCATTCGGCTTGACCAATGCACCAGCTGTGTTTATGGACCTGATGAATCGTGTGTTCTGCGAATTCTTAGATAAATTTGTGATAGTCTTCATGTGAGGACCCGAACCCGGTAATTGGGCTCCTTACCGCCGTGCAGTCCCAATTGGCCCAACTCGTGGCCCAATTAAAACCACACAAGGCTTATCCTCAAATCAAACTCGTAAAATAAATAAAATTACATATAAATTTGAACCTTCTTAATTTTCTTTAAAATGGAGCATGCATTTAACCGGAAATCTCGACACAACAAAATCAATCACAGAGTGCATTCACAAACAGCGGAAGACTTAATTTCACACACAACAGGCCACACGGCCCCAAACATACTTTATCAAAATAAGTCCAATAACATGCATCAACCCAAACCCAATAAGGGATCATAGTTTCAATAAACAAGTATGCAAACAAGATAAGCAAGCATACACAAATCCAAAATAATAATGATAGTGTCGAGTTCTCAAACGTGTCATATGCAGTAGTCCAGCCCTAAGACAAACCAGAAATCTCGACCTCACAAATAAGTCAGCTACACAGGCTCTCGACCTAGTCCTGAAAAATATCAACAAGAGGGGGATGAGATCTCAAGGACCTCAGTGAAAGTCACAGCGTCATAAACAATTCCGGTGGAATAGAGGCACATACGAAAACAAGTATAAACAATATAATGCTTAATAATAAAATCATATTTAATCCATGATGCTAATCGTGCAACGAACTCATATAAATGAAATCAATTACGTATGAATGAGTTTGAAATCATAAACCAATATGTCGAGCACCAGTCCAAATATTACAAAATCTCAAAGTCTCAAACACGTGGCTACTATGCCAAAATCTCTCGGGGAGGACCACTAAAACTGCTTCGCCTGATAACCCGGGCCAAAGGGAAATCGGAAGCCCACTGGTGGCTAATTTAAATACACATTTTCAAATAAATATAAATCCCCTGCCACCAGTGTTGTCCTAGGGAAATGTGGAGAAAACGCACTATCACACAAATCCCAACTCACGCACAACTCGCAAAGCCCGAAGGCATATTATGTATAGCCTGATACTCACACCGTCACAAGGCCTATACTCACCACCTTATACTCCTAGGCAAGGGAATACCCTTCTATCTAAGGGTGCTCATCCACTTACCTCCACATTGGCCAAGCGTTGTTATCGTCAATTCCAAGATCAAATCCTAGAAATCGTATATGAATATACGTACTTCGCAATTGTGAAAAAGATCTCAAATCATATCATAATTCAAATCGATTATGATGCAATCCAAAAACAATTCAAAAGCTCGCATAAAAGTCCCACATTTTAAGAAATCAATATAAATCAATTAATTCTCGCAAAGTATCTCAATCACGTCACAAGCATGCATATAGGTCCATAAAAATATTTTATGCATCATAAACATGCCACACGCATAATAAACCTAATATGCAAAGTCATGCATCAATGCACATATTGCCTCTATTCAAAAACAAGCATATATCCGATTTTAATTAATAAAACCAAAACATTTCCGTGCATGCAAATGAAACATAGTCTCCCACCTCTTGACGCGCAGACGACTCGACGGCTAAGCCTTTGCCCTTATCGATCGCTGAAATACCACCTAAACAATCATACACACAAAATCGTACTAAGAACAAACCCAAAAATAATAAACTCGAAAAATGACCAGAAATAAAAACAACCTACGAGACTCCTCAAACACTCACTCTAAGTCCCAAATTATTCAATTCAACCTCTAGAAACTCAAACCACTCAATTCCTTAAGAAAATAATAAATCCCCTCACATACGCAATCGATCCTAAGTTCAATTTCCAATTCCAAGCTCCACCAACATCAAAATTGGTTTCCTAATTCGACCAACCTACTCTACAACACATAAACAACCTAACTCAAGCAATGGCATCAACCAATTTCACCCAATTTCATCCAATTCCATCCAATTTCACAAAATCACATAAATCCCGAAATTACCAAAATGCCATTGATACACAAAATGATCAATCATGGATCAATTAATGTTTTCAATCAATCTAAGGTATCAGGATATGTTAAGGGACATCTAATCTTGCTAATTCAACCACAAATCGAAAGAGGAATTGAAGAAATCAAGTAAAACTTCATAAAATCCGAAATTACAAAATAATACCTAAATAAATGAAAAACCCCTATAAACAAACACCATACCTGAGGAAATTCAAGGAGGAAGGTTGGTTTTAGGTTCTGGAACAAGACCCACTCCTTAATTTGATGTTGAAATGAATTGGGAGGATTTTTGGGAGCTTTGTGTTCTTGGCAAAATGGAACAAAATGGGGGAAATGGCTTGCTTTTTCCTGCTGTCTCCCGTGCACTAAGGGGGAAGAATAAGTGGGGGAGTTTCTGAAATTTTGCATTTTTTTTTGTTTTTGACTTTGACTTTTTACTGTTCATACGTTGACTTTGACCTCTTTTTTTTTTTTTTTTTTTTTTGAAAAATTCTCCTAACCTGCCTTATTAATAAAATAGCCCAATTATATCATAACTGAGGTAAAATAAAAATTAAAAGCTCAAAATATTGAAGTCGGGCTTTTAAAACGTAATTGGGCTCGAGAAATCAAAATCGGGCCCACGAACGGTAAATCGGCCCAAAGGCCTACGACCACTCAAAACGGGCCTCCAAAAATCTTTATACGGGTCAAAAGAGTAGATTGGGCTATATCCTCAGGACTCAAACCTCAAACAATGCATCAATCGACTAATTAATCTAATGCACGTTAAATCTCCAAAACGACACGTCGTGCAAATTATCGACATACCACCAACGACATGACGTTCTAAATATTCTAAACATGACACCTAGGCTCTATGACTATGTCCAGATCACTCGGTCAAAAGGTCAGCTATGACAGTCAAAGGGTCAACTCACTCAAATCGACCAATCCGAACAATCTAACTAAATTCGAATGCTGACTAGACTCTCAAAAAGACGGGGTCTCACACTTCATCAATGACATTCTGATTTACTCAAAATCGGAAGAGGATCATGTTATGCACTTGTGAATTGTGCTTAAAATCTTGAAGGATCGATGGTTGTTCGCAAAGTACTCCAAATGAAAATTCTGGTTATGCGAAGTTGGTTTCCTTAGCCATATTGTTTTCGCCTAAGGTGTGTTAGTTGATCCAAAGAAGATTGAAGCTGTGATTGCTTGGGAACCTCCGCGAAGTGTGTTTGAAGTTCGTAGTTTCCTTGGCTTAGCAGGATACTACCGTCGCTTTGTGGAGAATTTTTCATCGCTTGCCGGACCATTGACAAAATTGACATGCAAGGGTGAGCCATTCGTATGGAACGAGAAATTCCAGCAAAGTTTCGATAAGCTAAAGAATCAGTTAGTTTCTGCACTTATCCTTACCCTACCTATTTGCGGAAAGGAGTATGTGGTTTACAGCGACACGTCAAAATCTGGACTTGGATGCATATTGATGCAAGATGGGAAAGTCATCGCCTACGCTTCCAGCAATTGCGACTGCACGAGAGCAACTACCCTACGCATGATTTGGAACTTGCAACCGTGGTGTTTGCCTTAAAAATATGGCGACATTACTTATACGGCGAGACGTGTCGAATCTTCACTGACCACAAAAGCCTGAAGTACCTCCTCACGCAAAAAGAATTGAATATGAGACAACGAAGATGGGTGGAGCTGGTTAAAAACTATGATTTAATCATCGAATATTATCCTGGAAAGATGAATGTTGTTGCTGATGCCCTGAGTCGAAAGTTTCATCCTCCTTTCCCATCAGTTTTGGCCTACATGCGCACCCATTACCTGCCGATGATGTTGGAATTGAAAACTAACCGTGTGCATCTTGGCACCGATTTTTCTGGTTTGTTGCTGGCACGAATCGAAGTCGCACCTACCTTAATTGAAGAAATCTGGAATCAACAATTAGAGGATCCAAAATTTACTGAAATTCGTAAGCAACTTGCTGATGGTGTTGAGGCCATAGTTCGTGATTTCAGAATACGAGATGTTAAAGTACTAGTCTTCAGAAACTGGGTATGTGTTCCACAAAATACTGATATTCGTAACCTTATTCTATCAGAGACGCATAGCTCGAAGTTTGCTATTCATCCTGGAAGCACTAAGATGTACCGATATTTGAAGGAGCAGTATTGGTGCCCAAACATGAAACGTCATATTGCTGAATTCGTTGACCAATGCCTCGTATGTCAACAAGTAAAAATCGAACATCAAAGACCCGTTGGTCTACTTCAGCGACTTCCAATTCCAGAATGGAAGTGGGAGCATGTCACAATGGATTTTTTGACCGGTTTGCCTAGATCGCAGCGAGGATAAAATGCCATTTGGATGATCATGGATCGACTGACAACATCTGCACATTTTCTTCCTATACGTGTGACAGATACACAAAAAAAATTGGCAGTTCGTTACTTGGACGAGATTGTTTGATTGCATGGAGTACCAGTTTCTATTGTTTCAGATCGTGAGCCTCGTTTCACCTCACGATTTTGGGAGAAATTCCAGAATGCGCTGGGTTCAAGATTGAATTTCAGTACAGCATTTCATCCCCAGACCGATGGTCAATCAGAAAGAACGATTCAGACACTCAACGACATGCTACGAACGAGTGTGTTTGATGAGCAAACCGGTTGGGATCGATGCCTGCTATTGGCAGAATTTGCTTACAACAATAGTTTTCATGTAAGCATCAATATGGCACCCTATGAAGCACTATATGGGAGACGTTACAGAACTCTCATTTGCTGGAATGAAGTAGGCGAGAGACGCCTAGACAATCCAGAATTGATTGACCAAGCAACATAACAATTAAGCTTAATCCTACAAAGGCTAAAAACAGCCCAGGATTGGCAAAAAAATTTCGCCGACAATTGACGAAGGGAGCTGGAATTTGTGGTTGGTGACGAAGTATTTTTGAAGGTCGCCCCATGGAAAGGAGTCCTTCATTTTCAGTAGCGAGGTAAGCTAGCACCTCGCTACATTGGTACGTATGACATTGTCGAAAGAATCGGTCTTGTTGCATAACAACTTGCCCTACCTCCAAATATGAAAAGAATTCACAACGTATTTCACATTTCAATGCCAAGAAAGTATATGCGAGATCCTGCTCATGTTCTTAAAGAACCACCAGTTGAAGTTTCTGAAGACCTATCCTATCCCATACAGCCAGTTGCCATACTAGATCGGTTGGTTCGACAGCTTCGAAGTCGAAGCGTGCCTATGGTACGAGTTGTTTGGCGTAATGGCCAAATTGAGGAACAGTCTTGGGAGACAGAGGAATCTATGCGTGAAAAATTTTCTTACCTGTTTGATTAGGTACTTATCTTAAAATTTCGAGGACGAAATTCTTGTAAGGAGGGGAGGTTGTGAGACCCCGAATTTTGAGTCCTAGAAGTCCAGAAGCCAGTACAGGTAAAAAAATGATTTTTTCCATAAAGGAAAGGATATGTGATGGCCGAAATTGGTAAGAGTTGCATGGTAGTTAATCTTGTTTTAATTCCCTTTAATCTAAGTCCTTATAGCTAGATAATTTCCTTAGAAATTAAAATCCCTAAAAATAGGGGAAGATAATTAAAGAATTTAAATCTGATAATTATCTTATTTTAATAAAGTTTTTAACGTAGTAATCTTAATTCCATACCCATCCATTATAAATAGGAAGCCAACCCCACAAAAAGTATTCATAGAAAATACACAAAACTCGTATAGCCTAAAACTCTTACACCTCCCTATAACTGCCAAAATTTGCTGAAACTTTAAACAAGCATAACTCTCTCATCGTTTGTCGGATCCCTGCAAATAATAGCTTGTTGGAAAGATATCTTCATCCTCTTTCTAACCATATTTTTTTTTGTTGGAATGTTACTATTTCTTTCTCTAAGGTTAAGTTGAAATTCGGCGGCACTGCCTAATGTTCTTGAACTTCAGAATAGCATAACTTTTTCATTATTTGTTGTATCTCTACAAACAATAGCTTGTTGGAAATATTTTTTCATCCTCTTTACAAATATATTTTTTTTGTTGTTTGTACGTTCGTATTTCTTTGTCAAAACATAAATTTAAAATCAGCAGCGGAATTAGGTTTTCAGAGAACTACCAAAATCTTTTTGACCTTCAGAATAGCATAACTCTTTCATCGTTTGTTGTATCTGTACAAGTAATAGCTTGTTCGAAAGCTCTTTTCATACTCTTTCCAACCATATATTTTTTTTTGTTTGGACATAAAGATTTCCTAGTCTAATGTTAATTTGAAAATCGGCGACGAAATTAGGTTTTTTAGATTTCAACAATTTTTATTTTTGGTTGATTTTTGTTGTCGTTTTGCGTGTTCTTATGATTTATTAGCATCTATTCATAATGTATGATCATGAATTTCTTTCTTTTAAACTTCTCTGTGCTTAAAGTCGAAATTGTCCTATGTCCTACTCTTAGCGACGAAATTTGCATAGTTAATTGGAATGGTAATTCAAGTTGAATCTTGTTAAGTTCCTGGCTATCACATCACACATCCAAGGGGAGGCACCTGCAGCATCTGATCACTGGTTTCTAATAGGTTTGGTGAGTGGAATTAGTAAGGAAATAGGGAATTCAATTGATTATTGAATATGCATGCTTATTTTGTTTTCGTCTTTGCCTGGTGATAATATAGGTGGTTTGGAATTATCTAAGAAAGGAAAAGGAGTAGCTTCTTGTTCAGAGACAAGAGAGGTAAGATCTACGCCTCATCGGTTTCTCCAGAGACCCCTGTTATTTTCTTGATGTTTTTGATACCTGCACTTGTTGTATTGCATGCAATTTGTTTATTGGGTGAGAGTATGAATTTCGGATTGAGATATGGATCTTATAGGCTATATCGAACCCCTGAGTTAGGTATTGAATGCCTGCGTTGCATATGTTTCGTGAATTGAATATGTTGATTGTGTTCTGATATGATTAAGGATACCCTGTTGTGGTATTATGCTTTGTACTTGCCTGTGTGTGCTTATACATGTTTGTGTGTCAGGATCCTTTTCTGGTGGCCATTCGGGGTAAGCACTGATGATCCTAGGGAGAGGAGAGGTTCTTACTGGTATGGGAGTTGTATGGTTGGCAAAACCCAGCATGCGCGCTGGATGTCTAGTCCTTTTGTGACCGGAACCCTGTCCTTGTGTGGTAGGAAGCCCTTATCCTTGTGTGGTTTGGGATGCCCTAGTCCATGTGTGGCTTGGGAAGACTTGTCCTTGTGTGGCTTGGGAAGAATTGTCCTTGTGTGGCAAGATGAATAGACTTACTAATTAGCTTGTGTGTTAACCGTTTACCCTTTGTGCAGTAAACCTTGGACAACACAGCTGGAAGGGGATGACCTTTCTTCGTCATTGCCTAGAGAAATATGATGAGTTCTACCTGCCTTTGTACTTCTGATTTTTCGGAAGTGATCGTAGTCCTCCCTCAACCATAGATTCGGCCTTAACCCTTTTTTATATGTTCCTGAATTGCGTGATCCCCTTTAGTTCTTTAGGATTGATCTAATGTGAATTGGGAGATTTTTGTTTAGGGTTTCTGCAGATCTTATGTTGCTATGACCCTATTGAGATTCTTGATATCTCATACCGTTGTTTTTACCATTTTTCAGGCTTAGGTACATCCACTGTCCGAGGTACCAGTGTGTGAGATCAAGGCTGCACGACGGGGCGATATCACATCACATTTGCATACTTGTTTCTTGTTTACTTGCGCATATATCATGAATGATTGGGCTACTTTCTGGTTTATTTTAAGAACCCTCCTTTGCTTGCTATTTCTGAAATATGTTAGAGGATTTCTTGCTGGTTATTTGGATCCCTATGGGACTTGTGTATTATTAACCCAATGATTTAATCTAAAGACTTCGACTGATATTTTATTCACTCCGTATGTTACCAGAATATTTGTCCAATATCATGCTCTAATTTTTGTTAAACATTAAAATTAACATGCTAAAAGCCGGAAGTTAATGATAAGCCTGGTGAGATTCAGATAGGTCCTAGGTGTCATTTGGGCTTATTTGGGTTTCACGGCGGTGATGACCTTGATCGGAGCAAATAATAATAGTTAGGAATTAGAGTTGTCACATATCTCCTTGATTTCTTTCTAAAAATTTTGGAGATTCAATTCCAATTTTTGCTAGTGATAGCCTTATTATTAATTTGCCTTGAGAACAAGCAGCACATGAAATTTTATTAGATTGAAAAATCTTATTCTTTTTCATTAGATGACCACAAGAATTCTCTACTATTTTTTGCATCATCGTTGAACCTGAATTGCCTAACCGGTAATGCCAAATTTAAACACATCATTCAACTGGTGGTTTATTATTGAATGAGATTTTATCATTATAATACTTGTGTAGTACAATCCGGTAGAAAAAACGAGTAATTTTTCTAATATATACTTTTTACCCGAAATTATAAAAGTTATGCAAAGATACTCAATGCTTTCTTCGTTCATTGTCTTAATATGATATCCATTTAAACGAATATCTTTAAGACTTTGAAGAGTATAATGCATCTTCTATCATTATTTTGGTTTCACCAGATAGAATAATATTTTCTCTTCCGGAGCCCTTAATAAATCTTGTACTGCCACTTATTGTATATACATTGGTTTTTCTATTATCCAAATAATAGAAATATCTCTTATCTCTCAATATTGTATGCGTTGTGGCACTGTCAACCAAACATATTTCCTTGTCGTTCATCTTAGATATATCCATGCCAATATCCATTCTCTTCATTGAATAAATAAAATTAATAAGAAAATATAATAAAATAAATTAAAATAAAAAAAATAAATAAATAAACAAAATAAATAGACTTTTATTATAATAAAATAAGAGAAACATAATTGAAATTTGCATAGTTATAAAATTAAAATTATTCTTGATTTCTTGCACTTTCATCATTTGGATCATTAAGAAAATCAAAAACATCCAAGTGCATTATATCCTCAAAGCCATTAGCAAATTCAGTGAAATCATTTTGGACAAAGTTTGTCTTCACATTCTTGCCTTTAGACTTCAAAGATTCTTGATAGAGATCAACAAAATATTTAGGTATACGACAAGTACGTTGCCAATGACCTTGCATTCCACATCGATGGTAGTTACTAATTATAACTTTTTTTTTATGCCACCCATTATTTTTCCAGATCCTTCATCCTTCACGACTTTCTGATTTTAGAAGATAAATTTACTTAATTGACCACTACCATGACAAAATTTATTATAACCTCGTCCTCGACTACGACCACGACTATGGTTATGAGATAGCATCACATTTACTTTAAGGAATGGAGCAGAACCAGTAGGACGAGATTCATGATTTGTCATCAACAACTCATTATTTTGTTCAGCCACCAGAAGACATGAAATCAACTCAGAATATTTTGTGAAACCTTTTTCACAATATTGCTGTTGTAAAAGCACATTTGAAGCATAAAAAGTAGAGAATGTTTTTTCAAACATATCAACATCAGCGATATTTTCTCCACATAATTTTAATTGTGAGCTGATTTTAAATAATGCCGAATTATATTCACTCACAGATTTAAAATCTTATAAACGAAAATGCATCCAATCATAATGAGCTTTTGGGAGTATCACTGTTTTCTGGTGATCATACCATTCGTTTAAATTTTTTTTAAAATCTGTAGGATCTTTTACTGTGAGATATTCAGATTTCAATCCCTCATGGAGATGATGCGAAGAAAAATCATAGTCTTTGCCTTATCTTGATTCGATGCTTCATTTGGTGTTTTAATTGTCTCTCCAAGCCCATTGGCATGCAAATGAATTTCAGCATAAATATCCATGATAAATAATTTTTTTCAGTAATATCAAGAGCTTCAAACTCAAACTTTGCATTATTTGCCGTTGTAAAACTATAAAATATTAAAAATATATAAAATTAATCGCAAAATAAGATAAGAAATAAATTTCTAATTTAAACATAAGAAATAATCTACAAGAATAATATTTAATAATGGTAATATTATGATAATATAATATTAAAAATTTAGATTTTATTATTTATTTCTTTTAAGATTGTATTAAAGTTGTGATTATATTAGTCTTTCCAATTCTTCGCTGTTATGACATCGCTGGTGCCATAGAAACTCTCGCACCCTAAATGTCTGGCCTCTTTTAGCAACTTGGACAATTGCACCGATAGTCTACCACCCTAAACCTTGGCCTGCTAAACTTCAGGTTTGAACTGTACCTTTGGCTCAACTGCAACCTATGGCTGAACTAGTGCCTGCGGTGACTATAGGTGTAATTGCTGAACCACTGCAGGCTGTAACATCATTTGTTTCATCCTTAACTGCTGGCGCTACCTGAGTTGGTGGTGCCTTTGGTGCACCTTCTGGCTGACCCACACCTGCTGCTAGCCCTTGGGCTTCTGAGCTCTCATCTATCTTTCGGATCTGAACTCGGCCTCCTAGGCCACCACGACCTCTTTAAGCACTGGGACCTTTTCCTCGGGCCATCCCAACTCACTGGACACCCATTCATAGATATAAGCCTAAAAACGACAAGACCTCTAAATAAACTTTATGTTGGACTATTTATGTGCAGTGAGTGTGATGCACTTGTAAAATATGTTATTTTAAAACAATTTTGCACTCAATGCACACCAAAACAACTATTCTCAACTACCAACCATGTGATGACCCACATTCGGTAAATGTGACCCACACCACCATGTAGTCCCGATCGACCCAACATATCGATTAATCAAAACCACACAAGGCTCCTGTTAACTTTACAAAACCAAATTCACTAAAACACGAATAAATTTGATTTTTTTTTAAACGGAGCAAGGCAAGTCACAAAATACACCTGGCATAAAACAAACAATGGAGTATGCACACACAAACAACATAAGACTTTGAACAACACACTATAGGTCACACAGCCCCAAACCTACTACACATGAGTCAACACACAAAATTCCCATATAAATCCACAGGAAAAGTGCCCAGGTCATGCATCTCATATCATAATGAAAATATGTGTCATACATGTATAATAATTACCAAATTGGGAACTCTAGCCCACAACGAGTCTATAACATTCATTGAAATCCCAAAACAAGAATGAATATAGTCAAGTCTGAAACTATCAAAAACATAAACATTCCGAGTTTTCAAGATTTGCAAGTGTAGTAGTCCAGCTCTAAGACCAAAACCGGGAAAACTCAACCTTAAAGATGTATGACTATACAATGAACTAGCCCTGAAAAGATCAATAAGAAAGGGTGAGATCTAAAGATCTTAGTGGGAGTTATGGTCATAAGCACATTCGGTGGAATATCACATTCGATCACAATCCGTATATAATATATATATATATATATATAACACATAGTCTGCTAGGTCATAACCCACATTAGGGATACACACATAGTCCATCCATACTACACTTATCGGTAAGCAATATTCCCCTCATCCTAGGATTCCATGTACTTATCATATTTGTCCAAAGAAATACATTAAATCCATATTGTTTCTAAGAACATGCTTATAACATTTTTACTTTGAAAACTCATACAATGCTTCCATGTCGTTTCTATGATCACACGCGTATTGTTTATACTTTGAAAACTTGCACAATGCATCCATGCCATTTCTAAGATCACACGCATATCATTTATACTTTGAAAACTCACACAATGCATGCATGTCATTTCTAAGATCACATGCATATCGTTTATACTTTGAAAACTCACACAATGCATGCATGTCATTTCTAAGATCACACGCATATCGTTTATACTTTGAAAACTCACACAATGCATGCATGTCATTTCTTAAACTTTGAAAACTCACACAATGCATGCATACCATTTCTAAGATCACACGTATATCGTTTATACTTTGAAAACTCACACAATTCATCCATGCCGTTTCTAAGATCACACGCATATCGTTTATACTTTGAAAAATCACACAATGCATCCATGTCATTTATAAGATCACATGCATATTGTTTATACTTTGAAACTCACACGATGCATGTAATGCAAGTAGTCACGAAGGAGGGTACCCATATGAGGTTCATTTGGGGTATGATTTGATGTTTGTTTGGGTGGAATAGGTTTAAGGTAGGTTTGGGGGTCTTAAAATAGTGTACAAAAGTACACGGCCATATACTCAACTGGGGGAGGTCATGTGTAACTGGCCTAGGGAGGCCGTGTACTATCACATATTCTAAGTACAGGGCCATGTACTCCCTAGCTAAGTCGTATACAATTCTATCCATAATAGTACACGCGCTCAGTGCAGGTGTACATGGACGGGTACCCCTTCCCAAAGGGGTACGCATCCCGAAACAATCCCGAAACTTGTTGGAACCCTCGACAAATGTTACCATGGTTTATCTGTAATGAAAAATAGCACACAACACTCCAAAAACTCAATCAAAGGATTAATATGAATAACATATGGGCATCAACACAAGTCACAACGAACGGATATCAACAATGGGTCACATGCCTAATTATCATGCTCACACACACAACCAATATGTTTAGGAGTTCCAGCACATAGATCATGCATTCAAAACATGGCAAGAAAGTTCATGTAACTAGTACGCTCTTCAAACATATCAATGGACAAAAATCGACTAAACAATTCAAAACTGAAAAATGAACCTTATACCAACGATATACACACTAACACACATCTTACACTACGAACATGTTCACAACTCAGGATTTCCAGAATCCAACCAATGGGTGAAATGCTCAAACCTCTCACAAGCCTCACACGTCTCCAAATAGATCCCCCCCCAAGCACACCTGATCACACAATCGGGTTTCTCAGTCCACAAACACACTCTATGATACAGAAATCAACTACCCTAAGCATCAGAATCACACAGAATCAACAATTCAATTGAAAACACAAAACACCCAAAATTACCGAAAATGCTACTCAATTGAAAAGCGTACATGCACCAATCAAGGGAACCAAAACCACCAAAGAGACTTAGGAATGACGATAACAAACTATTGAGACCAATAATCGACAGAAGAGATAGAGATCTAGGGCACTTACCATGAAATACCCAAAAATGCCCTGAAACAGAAAACCGATCGATCATAGCTCCTCCATCGACAACTACCAGTGGAAATATGCCTGGGAATGTTAGGAAACAGGTTAAGATCGATGCCCGATAGTTTTTGTCGAAAGAAAATCGACAAAAATTTGAACTATTATTTAGAGGGGAAGTGGGAGAGAGAACGAGGAGAGAAAACATAGTAGGCTGCTGCTAGAATTCCGACAGTTAGAAAAGTTTAACTGTCGGGTCAGGCTGGGAATTTATACCATGGACCCAAAATGTCACGACCCGGCTCTCAGACCCTCGGCCCAGCGAGCCTGGACGTGTATGTGAGTGTGATGGATCACAACTGCAACGCTCAGTTAAGCTTTTAACCACAAGACCCAAAAGATGCTTCTTGTTACAAATGATACTATCACACAACACATATAAGCCCAAGACCTCCCTCGTTCCTTTCCGATGTGGGATTGGGTAACTTAACCCCCCCTACGGGCTGGGTCTCACACAAAATCTCGAAACATATATGATTAAAACATTTTAAAAGTCTAGTATGCCCCGACTGAGCCAAATCAGATTTTAAAACCAATAAATATCAAAAATAGGTTTAAATAATAAATTAGGCTAAAAAATGGGTAATCGGACTCGGAAAATAACCAACGGTCCTAAAGCGGATTTTTCTGCTCAAAGGTTCCGGTCACTCAAAACGGACCTGGAAATGGCCAAACACGATTTTCACTGACTCAACCCTCGACACTCAACCTAGAACACTCGCTAAGACACCTAGACGCACTCCTAGGCTTTCTATTACTATATCCAACCTACAGGTCGCTCTTGGGTCAATGGTCAACTCTCTCGGGTCAATGGTCAACTCTCTCGGGTCAATGGTCAACTCTCTCGGGTCAAAGGTCAAAATCGGTGAACTAGTTCACTCTCGAGTCAAACTGGCCAAAATCGATCAACTGGTCAACTGCTCACAATGGACCAAAATTGAACTCTCATTGTACAGTCTCATTGAAGAGGCACTCAGAGGGCTGAGGTCTCAAAGATATGATAGACATCGAGACTCCATACAGTCTCACAATATTGTCCTTGTATCTCGATGCCAACCTCTCTGTTATATCCTTCACTCTAATGGGGAGGAAGTGTGCTGACTTGGTCTGTCAGTCTACTATCACCCACACCATGTCATATCCTCTTTGAGATCTCGGCAATCCAATGACGAATTCCATCGTCAAGTGTTCCCATTTCCACTCCGGAATGGGTAGTGACTATAGTAACCCTGCAGGTCTCTGATACTCTGCTTTGACCTGCTGACATACCAAGCATCTAGCCACGAACTCTGCAATGTGCCTCTTCATCCTGGACCACCAATACTGCTTTCGCAAATCTCAGTACATCTTAGTATTGCCGGGGTGAATCGAAAACGTCGAGCTATGTGCCTCTGGCTGAATCAACAGTCTCAACCCCTCATCCTTAGGAATGCACACTCGACCTAAGTAAATCAGAATGGTGTCATCTCTAACTCGGTACTCATTAACTGTACTAGTTCACTGCCATCACCTCTATCTGCTTCCTCACTCGGACCAACACTAAATCCTCAAACTACTTGGTCAGAATCTGATCCAGCAATGATAGTAAAACAACCAACTATGTAATCAATACTCTAGAGTTATCACAATTAAGCTGAACTCTTGATGCTCGCAAACACATCAGCATCAGCATGTACTCGGCTCAGACAAAGGCTAAGAAAAATGATGTCTTCCTACTTAACGAATCAGCAACTACATTTTCCTTGCCCGAGTGGTAGTCGATCACAAGATCATAATCCTTGATCAACTCTAGCCATCGCCTCTGTCTCAAATTTAAGTCCTTCTAGGTAAGGAGGTACTTGAGACTCTTGTGATTGGTGTAAACTCTACACGTCTCACTATACAAGTAATCTCATCAAATCTTCAATGCGAACACCATTGCCGCCAACTCTAAGTCGTGAGTCAAGTAGTTGCTCTCATGTAGCCTCAATTATCTAGATGCATATGCCACCACCTTGCCTTCTTGCAAAAAAATGCACCCCAGTCCCATCTTCGAAGCATCGTTGAACACCACATACCCTTTGCAACTGATTGGCAAAGTAAGCACTGGAGTTGACACCAATTCGGACTTCAGCTCTTGAAAGCTCTGTTCACACTTCTCTGTCCATATGAACAGAACACCCTTGCGTGTCAAACAAGTCAAAGGGCCTGCCAATAATGAAAAGTTCTCCATGAATTGCCTATAGTAACCCGCCAAACAAAGGAAACTAAGGATCTTTGTGACACTATGGGGCTGCTCCCAAGGCACAACGGGCTCTAACTTCTTGGGGTCCACTATCACTCCTCTAGCTGATACCAAGTGCCCCAAGAAGTTAACCTCACTGAGCCAAAAGTTACACTTAGAAAACTTGGCATACAACTATCGAGCCCTAAGTACGTCTAACACTGTCCTTAGAAGTACTGTATGCTCCTCTTCTAACCTCGATTATATCAAAATATCATCGTTGAAGATGATGACAAACTAATCCAAGTACTCTCGAAATACCCTATTCATGAGATCCATGAACACTACTGAGGCATTGGTTAGCTCAAATAGAATAACAAAAAAATCATAGTGGCCATAACGCAACCGAAATGCTGTATTCGGGATATCTGACTCTCAGACCCTCAATTGATGATAACCCAATTTCAAATCAACCTTCGAGAACACCGACGCACCCTGAAGCTGATCAAACAAGTAGTCGATCCGTGGTAGTGGATATCGGTTCTTCACTGTGGCCAGCTCAACTGCCTATAGTCGATGCACAATCAGAGGGTGTCGTCTTTCTTCTTCACGAACAACACTGGTGCATCCCATGGAGATACATAGGTCTGATGAATCCTCTATCCACCAAATCCTTATGATGAGTCTTCAACTCCTTCAGCTTTGCTGGTGGCATTTGGTATGGTGGAATTAAGATAGGTACTGTGCCAGGCAACAGATCAATCTCAAACTATATCTCTCGTTTTGCTGGTAAACCCATCACATCATCTAAAAATACATTGGGGAACTCTCTCACCACTGGTACACTACTCAACTCTGAGGACTCAACTGTCACATCTCTGACGTGTGCTAAAAAGGTTATGCACCCTTGTTGATCATATGTCTGGCCCTTAACCATAATATCACACAAGTCAGCATCACTCATCTGTCACCCTCAAAATAGAACTCTGTACCATCTATTAAACTGAACCACACCCTCTTCGTGAAGCAGTTCATCCGTGCTCTGAATCTAGCTAAACAGTCCATACCCAATATCACATCCAACTCTCTGATGTCCAGTGGAATCAGGTCTTCCTCAATCTTTACTGAACCCATACTTAACACGCAACCCAAATACACTCTGCTGTAGGCCAACTGCTCACCTAAAGGGGTCAAAACCTCTATGGGTGGCTTCAAAGGTGACAACTCTTTATCTCACTCCTAGCTACCCTAGAACCGAAAAATGACCTATTTGGTCCGGGGTCTTATAAAACTCTAGCACAACAAGAGAAAACTAAAACTATACCTGTCAAGATAGAACTGGCAACGGCCTCTACATCGGCCAAGGTGAGAAGGCATGTCTGTTGTCTCTATTACTGTGTATGCTATTGATGTTGACTTGTAGTTTGACTACCGAAAGGCCTACTCGCCTGTGACCTCTGCGGTGCTATAGAAGAACTTTGAGAACCCATATGACTATGAAGTGCTAGTACCAATGACTGTGAAGTGCTAGTACCCATGACTGTGAAGCACTTGACAATGCTGCTCAACCTCTAAGACACTCTCTGGCCATATGTCCAAACTATTCACATTGATAGCATCTCGATGGCTTTGGGCAAGGAGGTGGGTGAAACTATCTGCAATTCCCGTAGCTAGATGGTCACTGAGGTGGTCCCCTGATACCTAGTCTATACTAGAGGGTAAGGACCAGCTGTCCTACCCTAAATCCTCTGCTCAAATCTGGAATTGCACCGGATCGGACCCTTGCTAAAGAACTATCCTAATGCTTCTCGTTTTGGCCTCACTGCCCCGAAAGGATCTCCTTGGTTTTCACTACGCCTATCTCTAGCTCTTCTAAGTCATTGCTAATCTTCGAGCCCAGAACACCTCGGACATCCCAAAAATCCTCCCAAGTCGGCTAACCTGCATATAAGTCTCTTGCCAAGCTTCACCAGCTAGCTGCATCCCTCTCCAATAGATGGAAAATTAGTGTCTCCATTTTCTTAGCTGACAACTTCATGTCCTGTGCTGTCAGAATCACATTGTCTATCTAATTATTCACTGTTATAACATCACTGGTGCAGTAGAAACTCTCACACCCTAAATATCTAGCCTCATTTAGTAGCTTGGATAGCTGCATCAGTAGTGTACCATCTTGAACCTCGGCCTACTAAACTTTAGGCTCAACTTTTACCTCTAACTCAACTTCAACCTGAGGCTAAGTTGGTGCCTATGGTGCCTGTATCTGTGGCTGCTGAACCACTGCAAATTGTATCATCATCTACTGCATCTGACCCACAGTCTTCTGAATCGCGTCTAACACCTATAACAAAGCCTGATTCTAAGCCGTCGGAGCTGTCTGAACTGGTTGTGCCTCTGGTGCACCCTGTGGATGACCCACACCTGCTGCTAGCCCTCGAGCATCGAAGCTCTCATCTAGCTCTCTGATCTAAACTCGGCCTCCTCGGCCACCACAACCTCTCGAAGCACTACGACCTCTACCTCAGGCCATCTCAACTCACTAGACACAGAGTCCTAGATATAAGCCTAAGAACAAACAGTGCCTCTAGACAACTCTATACTGGACTTTGCATGTGCAGTGATAATGATGCACTTGTAAAATATGATATTTTAAACCAATTTTGCACTCAATGCACACCAAAAACAACTATGTTCCATGACTAACCCTATGAGGACCCGCTCCCGATAAATGGGATTCTCACCGTCGTGTAGTCCCGATCGACCCAACACATGGATCAATTAAAACCACACAAGTCTCTTGTTAACTTTTCAAAAATAATTTCCCAAAAATTTGTATAAAGTTGAATCTATCCTTAAAGAAGAAGCACAACAAGTCGCAAAATACATCTGGCATAAAATGAACAATGGAGTATTCACACACACAATTAGTTGAAGACTTTAAATAACACACAACAGGTCACATAGTCCCAAACATGCTTCATACAAGTCATACACACAATTCCCAGAAGGATCCAACCAAAAGTGCTCAATACACACATATATATCATAATGATAATATGAGTTATACATGCATAACAAGTGTCAAAACTGGAAAACAAGCCCACAATAGGTCCATAATAACAACTACAAACCAAATCAAGCATGTACATTATCAAAATATGAAAATATCAAAACATAAACTTGTCGAGTTTCAAGATGTGCAACTGCAGTTGTCCAGTCCTAAGACCAACACTGGGAAAGACTTGACCTCAAGGACAATCAGCTACTCGAATGAACTAGCCTTGAAAGATAAAAAAGCAAGCGTGAGATCAAAGGCCTCAGTGGGAGTTACAGCTTCATAAATGTAAGGACCTGCTCCTGAAAACCAGGGTCCCTACCACAATGAAACCCGAACTGGCTCAATATGTATTTCAATCAGAACCTCACAAGGTTCTGTTGACTTTCAAACACATTTCCCAAAATATATTGTATTTAATTTAAACAAAAATGAGCATGTCCAATCAAAATATAACATCTGGCACCAACGGAGTAAACAAAACCAGTGGAAGATTTCAAAATTAAAACTCAACACGAAACACGTCCATGACTCACAAGCCCAAAGATCAAAATTGGGCCTCAAGCCCACAATCAAAACAAGACATCAAGTCCAATATCTAATGCCCAAAATATTGTGTAAGTCGAGAGTCAAAGTATAGTAAAACCAGAAATAAGTTGCTAGTAAACCCGGAAAGGTGAAGTGCAATGCAAATGCAATAGTCTAGATCCTAAAACGTCTGGAAACTAACTCCTCAAGTAGAAATACTATTTCTCACGAACTATTCCTGAAAAGAGGAAAAAAGGTGGGGGTGAGATCATTAGGATCTCTGTGAGAGTCACAGCGTTACAAGAAATAACGGTGGAATAGAGGCACACACAAAATAACCTATAAAACAGTTAGATAAAAATCACTTGATATCCAATGCAGCTAATAGTGCACACACGATTGCAAAAACGATGAGGATTGAGATCCAATAATTGAAATCGATTGAAAGAGAAAATGGATTCTTTTGTGGCTATTGTACACGTATCCTGAGGTAAAAAGAGAAAGTCATGCATGCTTTCTAAATTAGAGAGAGAAATTTGCATACACCTATAGGAGAGAGAAACACATTTGCGTAATAAGAAGAACAGAAAAAGAATCACAAATACTGACCTGACAGAAGAAAGAAGGAAATCATGCGCCCCTAAAAAGAAGAGAGATGGCGTGCCTGGAGAGAATATAGGGGAGAAGACTCCTCTACATTAAATTTGAATGATAGTTTTTGAATGAATAAAAGAAAGGGGGAAATGCTCTTTATATACTAGCTAATGGGTAGACTTAATCTCTATCAGATAAAGTCTTATCTTATCGTGGATAATGTTTATTAAAATATTAATCTAAATAGATAAATTCTAATACTATCCTATCATTTATATTAATCTACAAATTATGGATAAAGGGTCCAAAATATAAGTAACCCAATTAAAAGAATTGAACTGGCCCGGTTACAAAACCAACTAGCCCAAAGGTTGAGAGGTTGGCCCAATGGCCTATGGCTACTTAAAACGAGTCCAATGTTTGATACAGATTTTAATTGAAGGCAAGAAGGAAATTTCTACTGACTTAATTTTTGATATATAGATATCTATGATTGGGCACACCCTAAAGTCAAACTGGTCAAACTACACTCACTAGCCAATAAGAACACTATTGACTGTATTTCTACTACTAACTCAGAACACTAAAGGACGGGGTTTCACAATAAGCATATCCAGTGGAATAGAGATATATTGAAAATCATTTATAAAAATAATTACTTAAAGGTCAATTATCGTTCATGCATGCCAATATGCACTCAAGGTGTTTCACAAGTAATATGCACAATACACGTTTCATAAAACATAATGTAATATATATACCAACCCAACAAGTTTCCTCAACTCACAAAACACACATATTCACATGGCTACTATGCCTCAAAACCTATCGAGATGGATTGTAAACCACTTTTGGAATCCCTCGCGCTAACAGACACCGAAAGCCTATTGGCGGTTAACTTCTATTTACAAAATACATGTAGATCCCCTATCGGCAATGTTATCCAAAATTAAGTGAATAAGTCACATTATCACACTCAATCTCAATTCAAACATATATAAATATACACAAGCTTACTATGCCATCGCTAACATCAGGCAATCATGTATATTCCATCCATACAACAACCTTAGGTAAGTCCTATTCCCCTCAGCCTGGGATTCCATGTACTTACCATGTTTGGCCAAAAATCATTTATTAATTCTAAGTGTTCCTAAGAACATATATATATATATATATAATTTCACACGAAAACCCAGAAGACAATGTAATGCAAGTAAACACCATGAAAGGTACTCATAAGAGGGATGGTTTGGGTATGATTTGATGTTTAATCGTATAGAATATGTTTATGGTAGGTTTGGTAGTCTCAAAATGCTGTACACGGATTGTAGGAAGGGTATACGGGTTGTCAGAATCGAAACGGGGATCATCAAAATCAAATCAAGTGAAGGTGACAGAGGAGTACACAACTTGTGTACAAGAGTACACTGTCATGTACCCAACTTGGGGAGGCCGTGTTCAGGTACACAACCGTGTAATATGTCTGGGGAGGCCATGTATTAACACACGACATGGGTACATGGCCATGTATTCCCCAGACAGGTCGTGTACTGTTCTGTCCAGAATAGTACACGAGTATGTACCCCTTCCCGAAGGGCTATGCGTCCTGGAACGGGCCCGAAACGTTCCCAAAAATTTTTGGAACCCTCGGCAAACCTTATGATGGTTTATTGGTAGTGAAAACCACCTCACAACACACTAGACACTCGAATCAAAGGCTCAAACACGATCAAACACATGGATATAAACACAAGTCTCAATAACAGATTCAATGTCAGTTCACATGCCCCTTCACATGCATCGACACACAATCAACATGCTTAATAGTTCAAATACAAAATTCATGCATTCAAAGCATGGAAATCAAGTTCATGTAACTAAGATGCATGTCAATCACATTACAAGCATAGCCTTCATTCAAAACCATGCAATTACTATATTTTAGATTGGAAACACAAAACTATTACGCATATGCAAATGAAACATAAACTCCCACCTCTTGTCATGTGGAAAATTCAGCAGCAAAATCCTTGCCCTTATCGACCACACCAGCACCACCTCAATATACAATCGAACCACAAGCATGTAAGCATCAAAACTAGCCAAAATCAACTAAAGGACTCAAAATTGAAAACCCTAGAGACCCCAACGACATGCTCACCAATACATATCTCACACTACGAACACGTTTACCACTCAGGATTCCGAAAATCTAACCAAAGGGTTAAACACCCAAACCTCACACGAGCCTCACACAGCTCAGAATCGACACCCAAGCACACCTAATCACATAATCAAGTTTTTCAATCAACAAACACACTCTACAAGGCACAAATCAACTAACCTAAACATCAAAATCACTTAGAATCGACAATTCTATTGAAATCACAAAACACCCAAAATTATCAAAAATACAACTGAATTGAAAAATGCTCACCCACAGATTATGGGACATTGATGACATATCAAAACCACCATAAACACTTAGGAATGATGACAGTACACTATCAGAACCAACAACCAACAATCAACAAAAGAAACAGAGATATAGTGCACTTACCACGAAATCCCCAAAAATATTCTGATACTAAAAACTGATCGATTATTGCTCCTTCAGTGGCTACTAGCAGTGGAAATTAGCTGGGGAAATTTAGGAAAAGAATTAGGTTTGATGCTCGATAGTTTTCATCAGAAGAAAATTGACAAATTTTGAACGGTGTTATCGGGAGGGAAATGGGAGAGAGAAAAGAGGGAGAGAAAGAGAGAGAAAGGGGGTTGATGGGCTGATTCTGACACTTAGAACATTTAAATGTCCGTTCGGGCTAGGTATTTATACCCCTGGCCCAAAATCTCAAAAAAGACCTGATTAAAACATTTTAAAAGTAAGGTATGTCCCGAGTGAGCCAAACCAGGTTTTAAAACCTATAAATATTAAAATAGGTTTAAATAATAAATTAAGCTCATAAATGGTTAATCGAGCTCGAAAAATAACTAACGGGCCCAAAATGGGTTAATCTACTTAAAAGCTCCAGTCACTCAAAACGGACTCGGAATCGGCCAAACACGATTTCACTGACTCAAATCTTAACACTCGACCAAGAGCACTCAATAAGACACCTAGGCTTTCTATGACTGTGTCCACCTTATGGATCACTCTCGGGTCAACTCACTGGTCAAACCTCAACTCTCGGTCAAACTTGGTCAAGCTGGTCAAAGTCGGGCACTCTAAATAAACGGTCTCGCTGACTATGAACTCGGGGGGATGAAGTCTCAGAGAAAATTTATAAAGGGGATTTTAATGTTGGTTTTAGTGTTTTGGGACCATAGATAGATACATTGATGATTTATAAAGGAGTATTAATTTTCTGAAAATATTCAAGAAAGTATAATAAATTTAAATTTTAGTAAATTATATGTTTATAAAAAATTATTTTAAAGTTTTGAAGTATTTAACTACTCATGAGGATTTTATTGGGTATTTTCTATAAAGTATTGCATTTATTAATTATTTTTTTATTATTTAATAAATTTAATAAAAATTTATTATTATTATATTATCTTATTATTATTTTGAATATTTGAAGGTTATAACGACCTCAGACGACTTGTCGTCTAAGGCCATCTTTGTTTGATAGATCATTGTAGGGTTAGTAGACAATGTGTTGCTCAAAGTAGGGTTAGGCCCATTCTGAGCCTGAGGCTCCGACAAAGGCAGGCACGTGTCAGCCTTGGGCAGGTTCAGGTGTAGGTCTGGTAGCACTAGGTGCTACCGCGTGTAGCATTCTAATTGGGTGATAGTTAATAAATTCTGAAAAAATGATAAAATAGATAGAAATCATGGAAAATCCAGGAAAATAGTAGGATATTAAGAAAAATTCTGGTAATATTACAGGAAATACTAGTTTAATTTAGATTATAGTAGTGTCAAATTTATATGAAATAGAATTGATTTGATGGGTTAATTAAACCGAACAAGATTCAGAAAATTAAAGAAAAATAGAAAAATCACCCGGTTGGGTCCCGGGTTGATTATCAAAAAGATATACGTTGGTTTAAAGATATAGAAGCGTTATTTTATGTGATTGAGTGTGAATTAC
Organism: Passiflora organensis; assembly: GCA_019739055.1. Lineage (NCBI taxonomy): Eukaryota > Viridiplantae > Streptophyta > Magnoliopsida > Malpighiales > Passifloraceae > Passiflora > Passiflora organensis. The sequence goes on from JAEPBF010000103.1 coordinate 3,556,228, forward strand.
TAAGAATCTGGAAATATTGTGCATAGGTGGATACCTACAATAGCAGGACCTCTAGGAATCAATCCAGAGTGCCATCGAGAGCTAATTGGGCTTCGAAACCTGTGAGTGAACAAAATCTTCTTTCTTTTGATATATTGCTAGCCTGAATTTTTAAAATAAGATTAATATAAAATAAATAATTGCAATCATATTTGTGTGATGGTGAAATGCTATGATAAGTACGATAATTAGTATAGTATGCATTGAATCTGCCATGGTTGTCATGATATGCTGTGAATCATATGAATGTGTCTATTTTGCTTCACTTGAACTATTGATGTGGATACCTATAAAATGCACTAGGAGTATTCGGGAAATGACATCGACATGAGGAATGCATTGAATCCGTATAACGTAACCTATGCAACCCTTGAGAGTTCTCCGAGTATGGTAGTGTGGCGTGAAAACATAAATCACAAGAAGATAAGGATGGAACTAGTTTTTATTTACTTTATTATTAATAAATTAATCAGGATCCTGTAGTGTGGGAATCGATTAGGTGGAGCTACCATCACCTAATGCCTCAACATCGTCAATAGATCGGGCTAGGATTTAAATTGGACATGGATTTATCTACTGCGTGATTTGATAAGATAAGATGAATAATATTGAGAATAGAGTTCCGCTGACGAACTTCAGTCCTATCCCTTGCTCGGATAGACTGGAAGATATAGCAAATCCCGAATCATGGTCATATGTATGCTCTGATGAGTCATGCACATTGTATATAAATTGACTATGATTTACGTGTATCATCGCATGAGTATAACTGCATGTGTTAATAAACTGTTGTGTGTGACTTGATAGAATTAAGGTATGTCAGCATCTTTATTTGATAATAACGTTTCCTATATGTGAATTGCTTTGTGCGTTCTCCCGTCAGCTCACTTGGCAGGTTTCTGCTAAAATCTTGGCATGTAATGCAGGAAAACATAATTAAGAGTTCACTCTCAAGTTATATGAAAAAACAAAAAAGAAACAAGAATGGAACCAGTGCAATCGAGATAATTTTATGAGCATCATATTCATAGCATTTCCCCTAGAATGTCTAAGTATGCTATAACCATCGTACTAAATTGATTCTTGGGTAGTATTACTGAAATTGTTTATTTTATGATGTTACTCAGACAACATCATGTCATTTGAATAATTTCGCTGCATAATATTTCAAATAAATTCTTTTATTACCATCTCTGCCTTATTCATATACCACTAGCCTTGTAGGCTTACTATATGTGCTACTTAAGGTTAAATGGTTTATATAGTGGGCCTACGGCTATTGTCGCACGAAAATTTTAGATCCGAAGCATGTTTGTTAATGTGGTGGCGGAGTATTTTTTAATCATTATTCTTAAAAAGTGATATATTTTTCATTCCTTAATGCTACTCTACCCTCCAAATCACCCGTGTGGGTGACAATTCTTGTGATAGCTGAGTGTATTCCCATTTTCTTCAAAAATATTTTTGTTATCGAGGAACCTTTTAAATAGCATCTTTTCTTTTCTTTCGAGAACATGAGTGAGCCATTCATGTCTATCTTCTGATGTTTATTCATGGTGTTTGAAGTCTATAAACTTGACTTTACTTGATTTTTTAGGTCGAGCAATAATTGTTTCAGAAATTTCCTCTTTGTTATAACTCATGGTTTTATTATGAACTTTGAGATTGATTATGCTTTGGTGAATGTGTTTCCTTCTAATGAGACCCAATTAAGGATTTGATTTATTCTCATGATCTTGATTGTGTGTTGCTATGCTTGCGTATTGTGTCTTCCATTAGTGCCCTCATATAGTTACCACTAGAGTGAGTGATAGCTTTATTCTTAGCTCTAGGACATTGGTTCATGTATGGTCGTTCTCCTTAATGAAAAAGGTTAACCGGTTGAAAATTTTTTTGATTGCAAGTTCATCTGAGTTAAGGAAAAACTATGAATATATGCATTGTGTTAACTTTGATTGCAGATTAAAAGCCCTGGGAGGAGCAGGAAAGATTGCCCATATAACCTTTAGTAAGTTATATTTCCTGTTGACAATTGAGCACTGAAAAGTACCTTGGATTAGTACCATTCATTGAGAATTACGGGTAATTATGAATAAGTTTAAGATTGAGTATCTCTCCATTGAGGCATAAATTGGTTTTGGGATTTACTCTAGTCTAACATGCTTATAAGTAATAAATTGCCTCAATGAATTCTAACTGAACTGTATGAATTACAGTGAGATGAAGCCTATTACAGGCTGTTGTTTTGGTAAGCCGTAGATACTAACTCACAGAGAACTAAGAACAGTTCTGTATAACTAGAAGAGGATGAGTATTGTGTACTAGATTATTAGTGTGTTCCGTATTTATAAGCACATGGAACGCACATTACTAAAGTTGATCAATCAGTAATTTGGATAGTGCACAGAGTGCATATCCTTATACTATGTAATTGACTAATGATAGGGTTCATCGTGTATGAAGTGCATGAGTAATATTGGGGAATATTGTTTTGAAATTTTTCAGCCTATTTTGTAAATTATGAGCTTAAGAATTAGCTCTTGGAAATTTGGCTACCCAATTAATTAGATATCTCTGAACCCTAACGATTAAAGAATTATATATGGTAAAAAGCATGATGAGTATGTTTGATGAAGGATAAACTGATGGATTAATCTATTTGTGGATTTTGGTTATAAAGAACTTATAAGTGTGAATCGTAGGAGTACAACCTATATTGAGGCTAAACTAGCTTGAGGAATAGGTAGAGTTATAAGAATTATAACGATAATCTGAAGAGTGGGATTGATGTACTTAGATCAATGCTTGTAATCCTTGTTTTGAGAATAATGGTTATTGATCTTTAACGATGAAAGAAATTTAAACAGATTATGATGAGAGTCTATACTAAATCATTGATTTAGAATACGTCAGCAAATGACTTTGGTTGTTTCATACACAGCTTTGAGTAAGTAAGATGGTACTAATTTAACTTTTAATCGGTATTATATGGTAATTAAGGAAATTCGACTTATGTTGAAAATTAAAAAAGAATGTAGTGTGGACCCACTCCCGATAAATGGGACCCTCACCGTTGTGTGGTCTTGATCGACCCAACATGTGGATCAATCGAAACTACAGAAGACTCACGTTAAATTTTCTAAACCAAAATCCCAAAAACGCATACCAATTTGAACTTTTATTTTATGAGGAGCATGGTACGTCACATAATACACCTGACACAAAATATTCAATAGAGTATGTATACATATACAGTGGAAATCTTAAATCACAAGCAACAGTCCAAACAACCCCAAACATACAATCCACTGAGACCATACATACAAGCCCATATGGATCCACAAATGTGCCCAAGGCAAGCATCTCATGACATAATGGAAATCTGAGTCATATATGCAAATAGTATATCAAACCGGAACACAAGCCCACAACGGGTCCGTAATAAATAATGTAATCCAAATCAAGCATGTGGGGGTGAGCTAGTCCAACCTTAAGGTATAAAATGCACTGGCATATTTGGGAAATGACATCAGCATGTGGAATGTACTGAATCCGCATAGGATAACCTATGGAACCTCTGAGAGCTCTCCGAGTCTGGTAGCTTGGCATGAAGACATCAATCACGAGATAATAAGGATGGAATGATTTTTTATTTACTTTATTACTAATTAAATTAATCAGGATCCTGTAGTGTGGGGATCGATTAGGTGGAGCTACCATCACCTAACGTCCCAATATCGTTAGTGGATCGAGCTAGGATTTAAATTGAACATGTATTTATCTACTGCATAGTTTGATAAGTTAAAATACATGATAAAGAGAACAGAGTGCCACTGAAAAACTCCAATCTTTTCCCTAACCTGGATAGACTAGAAGATATTGCCAAGCTCAATTCATGGTCATATGTGTGCTCTGATGAGTTATGTGCATTGTATACAGATTGACTGTGATTTATGCGTATCATCATATGTGTATAACTATATGCGTTAATGAACTATTGTGTGTGAATTGATAGAATTAAGGTATGTCAGCATCTTTATTTAATATTAACATTTTCTGTATGTGAATTGCTTTGTATATTTTTTTGTCCGCTCACCTGGCAGGTTTCTACCAGAATCTTAGCATGTAATGTAGGAAAATATAATTAGGAGCTCACTCCCAGGAAATATGACGAAACAAAAAGGAAACAAGAATAGAACCAGTGCAATTGAGATAATTTTATGAGCATCATAATCATAGCATTTCCTTTAGAATTTCTAAGTATATTAGAGCCATCATACTGATTTGATTCCTGGGTAGTGTTACTGAAATTGTTTATTTTATTTTGTTACCTGGACAACATCATATTATTCGAATAATTTAGCTACATAATATTTCAAATAAATTCTTTTATTACAATCTCCGTCTTATTCATATACCACTAGCCTTGTAGGTTTATTATATGTGCTGCTTAAGGTTAAACGGTATATATAGTGAGCCCACAGTGATTGTCGCACAAAATTTTTAGCTCCGGAGCATGACATACCATCACCTAATGCCTTGGCATCATCATTCAAATTCGATTAAAAGGTATAAGTGTAATAAAAATACTTGTTGAATGAGAAAATATAAAAAATGTGAAACGATACTTGTAGATTACCATTACGTATTTCAGTCCTATCAAGGGCCCGGAAGCACTGACACATACTATCATCCCAATCATGATCTTCAATGCCTATAAAGTCTTGAGTTTGCATTATGATTTCAGAGTGATTATGTTGTTATGTGTGCTATTGAGTTTATGTTGCTTGACAAATAGGCTTTGATATGTATTTGTGCAAACTAATAATATGTAAATTGAGATGTAGACTAGTGTAAATTATATGTAAATGTCAATATAAATGTTGCACTTCGCTTGTTGTTCAATGTCACTTGGAGTGACATCATTCTTTTTTCTTCCTTTCCATTGAGAATCTTTTTGTTATTTCATTGCCAGTATCATCTCAGCTATTTATTAGTCTTACTAGCCTCGTAGATTTACTAGATGCATTGCTATGAGTTCTAGTAGTGTATATTATGAACCTATGGTGACTGCACGCATTTTATTGGTTCAAGGGTGTGACAACAATTCACGGTTAAATCTGAAAGGTATAGTTGAGTGATAAGACTCATCCATCCTTAACAAAAGTCGAGGGTTCAAACCTTGGATTTGGGTATGGAGTACTTTAAATTTTCAGATTAGGTAGACCCAATCATAATTGGTGTTTATTATACAACAGAGGGGATTATTCATTGTTACTGACAGTGAATACCTCTTAATTTCAAAATATATATTCACAAGTAAGCTAAAGGTTACTTCGTCTACATTGGTCAAATTATAAAAATAAACAGCCTAGAGGGACAAGGTCTCACATTGTTCATGTCCACTAGTGGGACTTATATGTTATTCTTTTGGATTCACTAATGGTAATGTGATGGTGATTTTGGAAAGGTCATTTGCAAATTGGACTTGTTTGTGTCAATTTATTTGAGATGCATATTTGGGGTTGTGTTATGTGTTGAATTTTTTTTTTAAGTTGTGAGTTAATTTACAATGTATTTCACTGCATGTGTATGAACTTATATTCGTTTGCATGTTGAATTAACTTCATTGAGTATTAATGTGCAGAGATTTTATGAGAAGTGTAATGTTCCTTTTAGAAGAAATTTTCAAATTTTACATATTTAAAGTATGTTTTGAAAATATTTTCTAAGAAAACTTTAGCGGTTTTAGTAGGTTCATGAATTCGGTCATTTAGAGCTTCATGAAAATGGATACCTATTTAGCAGGAGTGGATTCTAACAAGATCGAAGACTCAATTTTCTAAAATAATCATGATTTGGATAGACATAAATGTTATATCACTATGCGAATGAAGGTATCTAGAAAAATCTACACCCTGTAGAATATATTTGATAAAAAAGCCCACATAATTTATTTTAAGATTTTTTAAATCTATTTTGATGATCATCCATCCTTCTTCCTACCATTTTATCAAAGCATTGAACTACCTTAAAAAACAATGATACTATTTGTTATCTGATACTAGTGAACAAAACTCACTTGCGCATGTCCAATGAAAGTAGACATCAAAAGAAAAATATGATTGAGTAACACCTTAGTAATTAGTTTGAGATTTACATAGTTTATAAAATGGAAATGCAACAGTATAATAGGAGCTTCAACATTCACAAAGATTTCTATCCACTACCTTACCATTAATAACCTAGCGAATCATGGAACACATCTCACATGCTTCCCTGTCAATCATACCCCCTGATAGGTTCTCCCCACCATAATCCCCAAATTCTGATAATTCTAAATTGCTCTCAGTGCACCATATAGGATTAACTCCTGCTAGACATAGACAATATAATATTGGGTCCAATCAGCGATATGCATGCATATTGACAAGAGAAATTTTTAGGAAGAGTAAATGTGTTCTTTTATCCTTCCTGCTCAGATCTCAAAATAGAGTATTTTATAATATTTGGCTCTCTCATTATGCAATCAATACTATCTCGCTCACTCCAAGTCATAGTTTCTTTTACAAAGCAAAGAGGGAATTTGGCTTTTGACTGGGAAGGAGATGTTTCTAAAATTGGGATTGTCGAACCCTGAAAATAAATCTCAACTTCAGTGTAGGGAAGATATTCAGCATGCTACGAAAAAAATTTATTTTTCTTGAATTTGAAACACACCCACATTAGAAGCATAACTCTTTGTCCTAAATATTTATTCATATGGGTTTCAGAATTTTTATGTTGTTAGGTAATGTACCATTATTATGTGTTAAATGCTATCAAAGATTCTTGGGATGGATTTTATTATTTTGTTGTATTTATGACTGGATATATATTACAAATGAGTTAGGTGTGTGTCAATGTGTTAGAGTTATGGAGCTTTTTTATGTTTTGGCCTTGAGTTAAATCCATGTAAAGCATCCTTAACTTTATGAAGAAACTAACATGGACTAAACGTTGATATCATAAAACATGTTGTATTTCATGTATTATGTGCATATGAGAATGTGAATGTGGATACATATTGTATTTTGCACCTATCAATTTTTTTATTACGCAGAGTATATTCACTAAATGTAGATCCCATATTCTGAAGTTTACATTTTGGGGACATGTTGTATGTCTTGTATTTCATGTGTATAGCATTATGGAATATACTGCCATTTGACAATTTTAAATTTAAAAAATATGGCCTTTTTAAAGAAATATGAACTTTTTTAAATAATGGTGGCTTACTTAAAATAGCTAATATTCATGAAAATAGAGACAAATTTCTTTATTACAAGTTTATAAATATCTTTTCTATTTATACAGATGTTGTTGCCAAGGGAAAGATAAAGTGTTGCACTTCCAATTAGAGGGAGAACAATATGATATGTCATTTGACGAGTTTGGATTAGGCTATCGCTTTTCGGTAACTGAATTCATGAACAATGAGGCATATAATGATGTTGAGTATGAATTTTGGGATGATAATGATATCTGTGAAGCATACACAGACCTTACATGCAAGTATGGAGATGGTGGTACCAGAAAGGTGAACCAAAAGTGAAAAATACAACCCCATTTTGGCCAAATCATCTTCCATACTGAACCCATCACTCTGTATAATACACAAATGGCTCATGAGATCGTTTCTTAGAAGGAACGGGAGCACCAATGTTGTTTCCAAACCAGACTTGTTTTTTTCTATACTGTGTGACTTGATAATTGGCATATGCTTGCTACCCACCTATATTCTATGAAGGTTGAAGATCACAAGAGAGCATTTAATGAGGCAGCATTCATCATCCCTCTGGCCAAAATCCAGGGAAAGTAAATTATATAATCAATGGATTTTACAAAATAGGTGGAATTGACATTGAGAATATATTAAAGGTGGGCATTATCGAGACGATAACAAAAACAAAGGGACTCAAGCGGAACAAGTAAAAGGTTTTAACAACAGGACACTTGTTCCAATAGATCCGGGTGAACCGAATTCACCCCTAATTCGACAACCAAAATGAAAGTCCACTGGAGAGGGAATTGTTTATGCATCAAGGGTCAAGATTGAGGCCGAAACTGGGGATGAGGGTCGCCAACCATATAAAAAAAAAACTTTCCCTTACACCCTATATGGATGTACTGTTTTGATGGATATCTTATTTTCAAGAGTGACTCCTTTGGAAGCAGGCCTAATTATATGAGTTCTTCTCAAAAATAAGGCACAAGTCTAGCCTTCCTAAACCACAACCCTTACTCTTGTCCAAAGATGAAGATTTGTTTCAAGAGGACTGAAGATTTGATTTAATTTCATATATGACTTGATTTCCTATGATGCCATAACATTTTGAAATCATTGTGTTTTAATTGTTAATAGAGCTCATTGGTTAATGTTATTGGTTTTCTTGATTGTTGTTATTCTTGTTTACTGGTGGAATTAGACTTGTGTATGGTGAAGAATGTGTAGTGTAATGTATATTGGCATGTAATGTGTAGTCTGATTCTAACATAAATATCACATTATATACAGTACACACCCAATATGTTGTATGTAATATGTAGTCTGATTGTAACATAAATATTATATTATATGCGATATACACCCAATCTGTTGCATGTAATGTCTAGTCTGACTAACATAGATTGCACATTATATATGATACACATGCGATGTGTTGCATTTAATATGTAGTCTGACTAACATAAATATCATATTAAATACGATACATATCCAATGTGTTGCATGTAATGTGTAGTTCGACTAACATAAATGTCACACTATATGTGGTACATACCTAATGTACTATATGTAATATGTAGTCTGACTAACATAAACATCATATTATATACGTTACACACTCGATATGTTACATATAATGTGTAGTCTGATTTAAACAATAGTCATAACTAATGAGACACACAATGTGTTATAGAAAACCTATTTATACATTTCATAAATTGAGTTATACAGTAATTTTATTTAAATAGAATAGTTTAAACAAAAATGTTATAATAATAATTATAAGCAATAATTTCAGTTTGAATATAATAATTCTCTTAACCCATTAATATTAGTTACAATTATATTTTCAACCAACTCATGTAAATCAACCATAGTCATTTCAACTATTCCAGTTGCAAAGTTCTCATTTATGGTAATGCAACACTCCTTGAAACAGTGATTCTAACTCTAAAATATCAACTTTTTTTTTTGGCTCTAATTGACAAATCCTTATCACTGTTCACTTCTCACATTCTTCACACCATTCATTTTTAAAATATAAGCGTGAGGTTTGCTAAGATACATTACTTGTGGGATCTAATCCTTTTGATTCCCTAATCAACATGAGTGCACAGTCAGATTAACCGAATTTGTGACGACCCCATGAAACCCAAATAAATCCAAATGACACCTAGGACCTATCTGAATCTCACCAGGCTTATCATTAACTTCCGACTCTTAGCATGCTTATTTTAATATTTAACAACAATTGGAGCATGATATTGGATTGGATCCTCTAATTGTTGATTCTGGATTTCTTCAATTAAGGTAGGTGCGACTTCGATTCGTGTCAACAACGAACCAGAAAAATCGGTGACAAGATGCACACGGTTAGCTTTCAATTCCAACATCATCGGCAGGTAATGGGTGCGCATGTAGGCCAAAACTGATGGAGAAGGGGGATGAAACTTTCGGCTTAAAGCATCAGCAACAACATTCGCCCTTCCAGAATGATATTCGATGACTAAATCATAGTCTTTAATCAGCTCCACCCATCTTCGTTGTCTCATATTCAATTCTTTTTGCATGAGGAGGTACTTCAGGCTTTTGTGGTCAGTGAAGATTTGACACGTCTCGCCGTATAAGTAATGTCGCCATATTTTTAAGGAAAACACCACAGCTGCAAGTTCCAAATCATGCGTAGGGTAGTTGCTCTCGTGCGGTCGCAATTGCCGGGAAGCGTAGGCGATGACTTTCCCATCTTGCATCAATATGCATCCAAGTCCAGATTTTGACGGGTCGCTGTAAACCACATACTCCTTTCCCCAAATAGGTAGGGTAAGGATAGGTGCGGAAACTAACCGATTCTTTAGCTCTTCGAAACTTTGCTAGCATTTCTCGTTCCATACAAACGGCTCACTCTTGCGTGTCAGTTTTGTCAATGGTCCGGCAAGCGACGAAAAATTCTTCACAAAGCGATGATAGTATCCTGCTAAGCCAAGGAAACTACGAACTTCGAACACACTTTGCGGAGGTTCCCAAGCAATCACGGCTTCAATCTTCTTTGGATCAACTAACACTCCTTGGGCAGAAACAATATGGCCAAGGAAACCAACTTCGTGTAACCAGAATTCACATTTGGAGTACTTTGCGAACAACAGTCGATCCTTCAAGATTTTAAGCACAATCTGCAAGTGCTTAGCATGATCCTCTTCCGATTTTGAGTAAATCAGAATGTCGTCGATGAAGACTATCACAAATTTATCCAAGAATTTGTGGAAAACACGATTCATCAGGTCCATAAACATAGCTGGTGCATTGGTCAACCCAAATGGCATAACCAGAAATTCGTAGTGGCCGTATCGCGATCTGAACGCGGTCTTCAGAAGATCAGCATCACGAAATCGCAATAGATGGTATCCAGATCTGAGATCGATCTTGGAGAATACGACTGCACCCTGGAGTTGGTCAAACAAATCGTCAATGCACGGAAAAGGGTATTTGTTTTTCACAGTCACACGATTCAGCTGCCGATAATCGATGCACAATTGCAGCGAACCATCTTTCTTTTTCACGAACAGAATAGGTGCTCCCCAAGGTGACACACTTGGTTGGATAAAACCACGATCCAACAAATCTTCCAATTGCGTTTTTAGTTCCTTCATTTCCGCAGGAGCCATACGATACGGAGGAATGGAAATCAGATTCGTACCAGGCACTAGCTCAATACCGAATTCCACTTCCCTTGCTTGTGGTAGACCGGCTATGTCTTCTGGAAATACTTTTGAAAATTCGCGAACCACTGGAACAGAATCCAGATCCGAGGATTCTTTAGAAATATCATGTACGTGCGCAAGGGACGCTGTACAACCTTTATTGATTAATAGCTTCGCCTTAAGCCAGGAAATCATGCAAGTTGGAACAACTAGCCTATCACCTTCAAAACAGTATTCGGCACCATCAGGAAAAGTGAACCACACACGCTTGGTGAAATACTTCATATGGGCTTGATATTTCGCCAGACAGTCCATGCCTAAGATCAAATCCAACTCTCAGATGTCTAATGGAATCAGATCCACTTTAAGTACATTCGAACCCATAGGTACCGCACAGCCGATGTAGATACAATTCAGTTGCTCTCCCAAAGGAGTTAAAACCACAATAGGAGGAGTCAAAGGAGAAAGAGGTCAATCCGTTCGCGAGCGGCAACAGCTCCAGCTGAACCATTGAAATCTTTACATCCCAATTATCGAGCTTCCTTCAACAATTTTGTAATCACGACGGGAAGTCTCTCAGCCTCTTTATGATGTGCCGGCTGTACAGGTTTAAGTGGAGGAATAGGTTCTTCCATTGGTACAGGTGCAGGAGCATTATGAAATTACGCCTCTATACGCTGCTGATTTCCAGCAATTCCTTGTAATATGTTTAAGATTTGTGCCATGACAAGATCAATGACTGGTGCGGCTGGTGCCTCAGATTGGTTTTCGGGCTCAGCTTGCCCTTCCTGCTCATTTTGTGCATTCGGCTCCTCTTGCTCAACAGGTTGCTGTTCAGCCTGAATCTCAAACCTACCCCGTTGACCCCTTTGTAGCCTCGAGCGTGTCATACTACACGAATACACCATTATTACTCTACATATAACTAAATACGATACTAGGAAAAGAAGTGGTACCTAGTGGAGAGGCGTGCACCGGACGATACGCATATACTGGAAAGAAACATACAAATTTTCGGAAATCTCATGCACACATGCAAATTTATTCTCGGCAATTACATCAACACTCATATATACTCTTAGAAATCATCATCAAACATTAAGCAAGCAAGGATTCACACAACATTCATATTCGGCAATACACACCAGCAATCACATCATATACATTCAGCAATATAGGAGTCAAATAGAGACACTCGGCAGCATGCATAAATCAACACACATATTCTCAGCAATGATAAAAAAAAACACAGCAAACACTCACCGAAACACATCAAGGCATACCAGGCATAAGAATATTCATAAACACACAGCAAATCAGATTATCAATCTTATTACTTAAATCTTACAAATCAACCTCCTTTTAGCATTAGTTTACTTTCGATATTAGCCCCTCAGTGAGTGAGTGTGTGAGCATGTTCTTACCTACAAAAACCAAAATCAACAAATAAGTTAGCATATAACAAATTATTTTCCTTAAACCATGCTCCGCTAACAAACCTGTGACGACCCCAATTCCTAACTATTACTATTTGCTCCGATTAAGGTCATCACCGCTGTGAAACCCAAATAAGCCCAAATGACACCTAGGACCTATCTGAATCTCACCAGGCTTATCATTAACTTCCGACTCTTAACATGTTTATTTTAATGTTTAACAACAATTGGAGCATGATATTGGACAAATATTCTTGTAACATACGGAGTGAATAAAACATCAGCGGAAGTCTTTAGATTAAATCATTAGGTTCATAACACACAAGTCCCATAGAGATCCAAATAACCAGCAAGAAATCCTCCAACATATTTCGGAAATAGCAAGCAAAGGAGGGAACTTAAAATAAACCAGAAAGTAGCCCAATCACTTCCGAAAAATCAAAAGTACACAGGCAGGTAGAACTCATTAGATTTCTCTCGGCAATGAAGAAGAAAGGCCATCCCCTTCCACCTGTGTTGTCCAAGGCTTACTGCACAAAGGGTAAATGGTTAACACACAAGCTAATCAATAAGCCTATTCATCTTTCCATACAAGGACAAGTCGTCTTGCCACACAAGGACAAGTCTTCCAAAGCCACATACGGACTAAGGCTTCCCAAACCACACAAGGATAAGGGCTTCCTGCCACACAAGGATAAAGGCTTCCTGCCACACAAGTACAGGTTTTCGGACACATAAGGACAAGACATCCATACAACTCCCATACCAGCAAGAACCTCTCCTCTCCATAGTAGTATCAGTGCTTACCCCGAATGGCCACCGGAAAAGGATCCTGACACACAAACACGTACAAGCTTACACAGGCAAGTACAAAACATAATACCACAACAGGGTATCCTCAATCATGTCATAACACAATCAACATATTCAATTCATATAATATATGCAACTCAGGTATTCAATACCTAACTCAGGGGTTCGATATAGTCTATGAGATCCATATTTCAATCTGAAATTTATACTCTCACTATATAATCAAATCGCATGCAATACAACAAGGGTAGGTATCAAAAACATCAAGAAAATAACAGGGGTCTCTGGAGAAACCGATGAGGTGTAAATCCTACCTCTCTTGTCTCTGAACAAGAAGCTACTCCTTTGCCTTTATTAGATAATTCCAAACCACCTAAATTATCACTAGGAAAAGACGAAAACAAACTAAGCATGCATATTCAATAATCAATTGAATACCTTATTTCTTTACCAATTCCACTCACCAAACCTATCAGAAACCAGTGATCAGATACTGCAGGTGCCTCCCCTTTGGATGTGTGATGTGATAGCCAGGAATTACCATTCCAATTAACTATGCAAATTTCGTCGCTAAGAGTAGGGCATAGGACAATTTCGATTTTAAGCATAGAGAAGTTTAAAAGAAAGAAATTCATGATCATACATCATGAATAGATGCTAAGAAATCATAAGAACACGTGAAAGGACAACAGAAATCAACCGAAGACAAAAACTGTAGAAATCTAAAAACCTAATTCCGTCGTCGATTTTCAACTTAACCTTAGAGAAAGAAATACTAGCCTCCCGACAAAAAACCAAAGATGGTTGAAAAGAGGATGAAGAGAGATTTTCAACAAGCTATTATTTTCGGGATCTAACAAATGATGAAAGAGTTATGCTATTCTGAAGTTCAAGAAGATTTTGGCAGTTCCGCCGAAAACCTAATTCTGCCGCCGATTTTCAACTTATCTTTTAACAAAGAAATATGAACGTCCAAATAAAAAAACATATATAGTTGCAAAGAGGATGAAAAGAGATTTACAACAAGCTATTATTTGTAGAGATACAACAAACGATGAAAGAGTTATACTATTCTGAAATTCAAGAGGCAGTGCCGCCCAATTTCAACTTAACCTTATAGAAAAAAATAATAACCTTCTGAGAAAAAAACGAAGATGGTTGGATAGAGGATGAAGATAGCTTTCCAACAAGCTATTATTTGTAGGGATCCGAAAAATGATGAGAGAGTTATGCTGGTTTAAAGTTTCAATGAATTTTGGAAGCTATAGGGAGGTGTAAGAGTTTTAGGCTATACGAGTTTTGTGTGTTTTCTATGAATGCTTTTTGTGGGGTTGGATTCCTATTTATAATGAATGCGTATGGAATTAAGATTACTACTTTAAAGGTTTTATTAAAATAAGATAATTACCAGATTTAAATTCTTTAATTATCTTCCCCTATTTTTAGAGATTTTAATTTCTAAGGCAATTATCTACCTATAAGGACTTAGATTAAAGGGAATTATAACCATAATTAACTACCATGCAACTCTTACCAATTTCGGCCATCACACATCCTTTCATTCAGGGAAAAAGTCTTCTTTTCACGTGCACTGGCTTATGGGCTTTTAGGACTCACAGAATTGGTCAGCTTGAGAGGTTTGATCTTTGATCTAGTCATTCTTATCTGAGTAGTATGAGGTGGACCTTCAACCGGGAGTTAATAAAATGATGTGGACTAGTCATAGGAGTCTAGGTATGAGTTTTGTCATGTGTGAGTGGTGGTTTTGGTTTTGGTTTCTTAAGGTTAGAGTTAGTGAAAATTCTAGTTTTTAGCTTTTAAAAACCTCTTGTTCGATTTGATGGCTCATTTTAAGTGGTCATGCACCATTGGGTCAGTTAATCAATTTTGGGCCCACTAATTTGTTCTTTTCCCTCTCTCCCGATTTTATACTCACACCCCACTCCCTAGATCCAAGCTGTGAGACCCCGAATTTCGAGTCTTATAGGTCCAAAAGCCAGTGCAAGTGAAAAGACCATTTTTCCTTTGAAGAATGGATGTGTCATGGCCAAAAATGATATGAAATATCTAGTAATTATTTTTGGTATTAATTCTCTTTGATTTGGTTCTTTAATGGTTAATAATTACCTTAGAAAATAAAATTCTTAAAATTAAGAGAGGATAATTACAGATTTAATTTTGATAATTATTTTACTTTAATCTAACCTTTAAAGTAGGGAAATTAATCCCATAACCACCCTATATAAAGACGAAGCAAGCCACACTTAAACCTTCTATAGAAAATATACAAAATTCATCCAACCAAAAACCCTACACCTCCTTATTGCTGCCGAAATCTATTTGAACTTCAAAATAGCATAACTTTTTCATCGTTTGTCCGATTCTTACAAATAATAGTTTTTTGGAAAGCTCTTTTCATCCTCTATCCAACCATCTTGGGTTTTTTGTTTGGAGGTTAGTATTTACTTGTCATAATTTGGAGGGATTGGTTCCAAAATTGTGTGATTCTGCCTTCAATTGGTTTCTGTTGTTGTTCCTCTTGTTCATATGATTGTTTACCATCCATTCATATTGTAAAATCATGAATTTCTCTTTTGAATCTTTTCTATACATGAACTCGGTATGCCCTACCCTTTCCCTATTGTTGCCTATCTTGATCAATTGATTAACCTATTAGATTTTGAACTTGTTTCTTTTGATTGTACATGTCATAAACACCTAATCCTTCCTTGTTAACATGAAATCCCAACCCTTATAACTTGTTAACAGGAAATCAAAACTTGCCCTATTGCCCTATTCTTAGTGCCGAAAATTGTATGTTGATTAGGGATGGTAATTCAGGTTATTTTTTGTTTTGTTCTTGGCTATTACATCACACATCCAAAGGGGAGGCACCTGCGGCATCTGATATTTGGTTTTTGATAGGTTTGGTGAGTGGAATCATAAGGAAATAGGGTATTTACTTAGTTATTGGATATGCATGTTTAGTTTGATTTTTTCTTTGCCTTGTGATGTTATAGGTGGTTCGGAATTATTAAATAAAGGCAAAGGAATAGATTCTTGTTCAGAGACAAGAGAGGTAAGATCTATGCTTCATCGGTTTCTCCAGAGATCTTTTTGTTTGCTTGTTGATTTCGGAACATATGCTTGTGTTAATGTAACGACCCCAATTCCTACCTATTAATATTTTCCCTGATTAAGGTCATTACCGCCATGAAACCCAAACAAGCCCAAAGACACCTAGGACCTATCTGAATCCCACCAGGCTTACTCACTCAGTTTTCGACTTTTAGCATGTTCATTCTACATGTTTAATAACAGTTGTAGCATGATATTGAATAATCATTCTGGTATCACACAGAGTGAGTAAAAAACATCAGCGGAAGTTTTTAAATTAAATTACTAGATTTATAACACACAAGTCCCGTAAGGATCCAAATAACCAGCAAGAATTCCTCTAACATAGTTGAAAATAACATGCAAAGAAGGAATCTTAAAATAAACCAGCAAGTTATATGCTCAAGTAATCAAGGAACAGGTATGGAAAAGTGATGCGATATTGCCCCGCCGTACAGCCTTGATCTCACACACTGGTACCACAAGCAGTGAATATACCTAAGCCTGAAAAAAATGATGAAAACAACGGAATGAGATTACAAGAATCTCAGTAGGGTCACAACATCATAAGATCTATAGAAACCATAAACAAAAACCTCCTGAACAACATCTAATCATTCCTACGCAACTAAAGGGATTTATGCAATTCAAAGATTCAATCAAAAAGGGTAAGGCCGAATCTAAGGCTGAGGGAGGACTACAAACACTTCCGAAAAGTATCAGAAGTACACAGGCAGGCATAACTCATCAGATTGTTCTCGGAAATGAAGAAGAAAAGGCCATCCCCTTCCACCTGTGTTGTCTAAGGCTTACTACACGAAAGGTAATTGGTTAACACACAAGCTAATCAGCAAGCCTATTCATCTTGCCACACAAGGACAAAACATCCCAGGCCACACAAGGACAAAACATCCCAGGCCACACAAGGACAAGGGCATCCCAAACCACACAAGGATAAGGGTTTCCCAAACCACACAAGGATAAGGGCTTCCTGCCACACAAGGACCAGACATCCAGCGAGCTCTTGCTAGGATTTACCACCCATACGACTCCCATACCAGAAAGAACCTCCCCTCTCACTAGGAGCATCAGTGTTTACCCCGAATGGCCACCATAAAAGGATCTTGACACACAAACACATACCAGCACACATAGGCAAGCACAAAGCACAAAACCAAAACAGGGTATTCCCAATTCTGTCAAATCACATTCAGCATGTTTAATACAAATCACACATGTAAGCTAAGCACTCCTAACCTACCTTAATGGATTCGGTATAGCCTAAAAATTCCTCAATTCAATCAGCAACTCAAGCATGCATTATTTAATATGAATGCATATACAGTTTCACAATCATAGGTACCGAAATCAATTAAACAAACAACGAGGTCTCTAGAGAAACCGATGAGGCATAGATCCTACATTTCTTATCTCTGAACAAGAAGTTATTCCCTTGTCTTTATTCAATAATTCTGCACTACCTATAGCATCACAAGGCAAAGCCAAAACCAAACTAAGTATGTATCCAATATCCAATTAAATACCCTATTTCCTTACCAATTCCACTCACCAAACCTATCAGAAACCAGTGATCAGATGCCGCAGGTACCTCCCCTTGGATGTGTGATGTGATAGCCAAGAACTTAACAAGAAACAACCTGAATTACCATCCCTAATTATCATATAATTTTCGGCACTAAGAATAGGGCAATAGAGCAAGTTGCAATTTCATGTTAACAAGTTGTAGAAGTTGTAATCTCATGTTAACAAAGAAGGATTAAGGGTTTATAACATGTATAATCAAAATAAACAAGATCAAAATCCAATAGGTCAATCAATTGATCAAGATAGGCAACAATAAGGTAGTAGGGTAAAGGTAGGGCATACTGATTTCATGTATAGAAAAATTCAAAGGATTAATTCATGATTGTTCACTATAAATGGATTCTAAACAACCATATGAATATGGGCAACAACATCAGAGATCAATCAAAGGCAGAATTTATACAAATCTTAAAACCTAATTCCGCCACCAATTTTCAACATATCTTTTGACAAATAAATATGAACTTTCAAACAACAAAAAAAATATGGCTGGAAATAGTATGAAGATAGCTTTCCAACAAGCTATTATTTACAGGAATCCGACAAACGATGAAAGAGTTATGCTACATTGAAGTTCAAGAAGATTTTGGCAGTTTTGTCGAGTTTCGACGTATCTTACGAGAAAGAAATACTAACCTCCTGAAAAAAACCCAAAGATGGTTGGAAAGAGGATGAAGAGAGCTTTCCAACAAGCTATTATTTTCAGGAATTCGACAAACGATGAGAGAGTTATGCTGGTTTAAAGTTTCAGCGAATTTTGGCAGATATAGGGATGTGTAAGGGTTTTAGGCTATACGAGTTTTGTGTGTTTTCTATGAATTATTTTTGTGGGGTTGGCTTCCTATTTATAATGGATCGGTATGGAATTAAGATTACTACTTTAAAGGTTTTATTAAAGTAAAATAACTACCAAATTTAAATTCTGTAACTATCCCCTTTTAATTTTAGGGATTTTAATTCCTAAGGTGATTATCAACAAATTAAGAACCAAATTAAAGGTAATTATTACCAGAAATAATTACCAAACATTCCTTACCAATTTTGGCCATCACACATCCTTTTCTTCAGGGAAAAAATGGTCTTTTCACCTGTACTGGCTTATAGACTTCTAGGACTCAAAATTCGAGGTCTCACAGTTAATGTATGCGCATATATGTGAGATAGTATATGCATGAGTTGGAAATTGATTTGAGGCTTATCTAGGCTATACTGAATCCCTTAAGATAGGTTATGAGTGCCTAGTTTGCATGTGTTATGTGTATTGAACATGCTGATTGTGTTCTAACATGATTAAGAATACCCTATTGTGGTATTGTGCTATGTGCTTGCCTATGTGTGCTTGTATGTGTTTGTGTGTCAGCATCCTTTTCCGATGGTCATTTTGGGTAAGCGCTGATTCTCCTAGGGAGAGGAGAGGTTCTTACTGGTATGGGAGTCGTATGGGTAGCAATTCTCAGCCTCCACACGCTGGATGCCTAGTCCTTGTATGGCTAGACGGCTTGTCCTTGTGTGGCAAGATGCCCTTATCCTTGTGTGGCAAGATGCCCTTATCCTTGTGTGGCAAGATGCCATTATCCTTGTGTGGTTTGGATGCCCTTGCCCTTGTGTGGCTTGGATGCCCTTGCCCTTGCGTAAGTGATAGTTAGGTTGTTTGAGTGTTAGTGAGAGGTTCCGGAAGGAGTCTTAGCATTCCTTTCTGTTTTATTTCTTTTATTTAGTTTGATTGCTTTAGTGTAGTATATGCTTGTAAGTTTGATTATTTAGGCTTGCTACAACACATGACAAAGACAATGAACTTGTTGTTAAGTCATCCGCACAATAAAAGGTGGGAGTCCAAGTTTCATTCACATGCACAAAATATTTTTGTTTTTATAATTAAAATTTGGATAAATGCTTGGTTTTGAATAGAGGTCTTGCTTGCATTGCGTATGAATGTCTTATAGGTTCATCTATATGCTTGCAATTATTATTATACATCAAAGTATAATTTTGACTTTTATACTTGTTGTTCTTGTGCTGATGCATTGTGGGTAAGTGATGAACCTTGGATTGTATTGAGAGTACAAGTTGTGGATTGAGACAATAGATACATTTTAAATTAGGATAATTGATTGATGCTTTGTAAGGTAATTGATTTTGTGTGCTTTGATGCTCAATCCTTGCGGAGAGAAAACAGTGAGAAATTGAGGTTGGGAGTACCTATATCATGCTTTTGACTGGTCGTAGGTATCTAGTCCGAGTGGTCGGAGTGAGTAAGTTAAAACACCAATTTGTCAACGATAGGCCATGTTGGTTAAGGCCAACTAGTTGAAAAAATGAGAGTTTCGGGCTAAAAGGTGGAAGATCAGTTGGAAAATTCTTTGTTCGATTGGTCAAAACCTTAAGAGGTTCTAAATCGAGAGGCGAATAACAACTAGTAGCCCTAGCAATCCCGACTGGTTAAAGTGGAAAACCCAATTTGTTGAGAGATTAATGATCGGTCAAACATTTTTTCATTCGATCGATCAAAAAATAGAGAAACCCAGAGTCGTGATTACGAGTGGTTCACGATTGGTCGAACCAAGGGGTTCTGACCAATCGAGTAGGTCACGATCGATCGTAAGTGTCTCATCAACCATTTAAATTGGACAGGAGGCCAAACTAGTTGATTTCTTCCCAGAGGGTTTACCCAGTGAGATTTTTACCATGTTATGTAATCTGATAAGTGGATGTATGATCTTATGAATTTAGGAGGACAGGTAGAAACCGTTGGTGAGAATAATTGCTTATACATTTCATTCATTACATTTTTATTGTATACATGAGAGATATATGTATTTTTCTAGGTATAACCTGGAATTGAAGAATATGCTTGGCAAATGCGAGGTAAGTGTAAGAAACCTCAATAGATGGGGATATTCTATACCTAGATATTTTATGGATAGATTATTTGATAATGCCTGAATTTTCTGTGACTTAGCAGGTTACCTGAATTTTCTGTAACCTAACATGCTTGTGTGATTGAGACTGAATATGATAGTATGTGTTCTTTATTTAGTCTCAGATAATATTGGTAGTAAAGGCTTATAATTTTTTATAATTGTATAAAATTAACTACCAGTGGATTTTCTATTTTCTTTTAGTCAACCTTACTTGAGAGTGTTTTGTGATCCATACCGATAGGTTTTGAGCATAGTAGCGTACGCGATAGAGATGTGAATTATGAGTATGAAAACCTATTGGGTTGGTCTTTACTCCACAATGATTTATAAAGGCATGTATAATCTTGTCTATGAACCTTGTACTCATAAATACATGAATATCAAATATTTACTTTACCAACTGTTATAATTGTTTTAGTGTATGTCTCTGTTCTCCCGAAACTACATATGATGCAATGATTCCCATTTAGGACTTTGAGAACTCACCCCCCTCTTGTTGTTATTTTTTAGGGCTAGATAGTGAGTGAATAGCAATCTTACTTTGAGGTCGTGTTTCCTAGTTGTTATAAGGTTGGACCATCGCATTTTTCACATTTGAAAAATTTGGCACTCTTGTTTTGATATTGATATTGATTAATGAATTCTTATTCTTTGGACTTGAAATGGACATTTATTGAGTAATGTGATAAGGGCCTGAGGTATATTTCCCTTGAAATTTGGGGCTGTGTGTTAGGACTACATATGTTGCATGGACTACATGTGTTGCATGATTGGGGTTATGTGGCATGTTGCTTATAATTTAAGTCTTATGCTTCTTAAATGTATACTCTGTTGTATATTATTGTGCCAAGTGGATTCAAACCCATAACATGCATCATTTGAAAATAAATATTTAAATTTAGACATGTTTTTAGAAATTTTGTTTGAAAAGTCAAAGTGAAGCCTTCTATGGTTTCAATAGGTCCACATGCTGGGTAAGTCGGGATTACATGATGATGAGAGTTTCATTTACTAGGAGCAGATCCTCACATTACTATTAGCAAATATCTATCAGACAAAATTAATATATTATTGCATACATATTATGTTAAACATAGACCATGTCACAAATCCCATGAAACATTCAAGTCAATTAACAATATGAATACAAAAACACAAACATACATATAATGTATAATAAAAGTAACGTGATATAAGTCTTGTACATTACAACAAACTAACCAAATATTTTACAAAAATTCAATGTCTTGCATTCTACATAATGATATAACCACAATAACTACCATATCCAGATTTACGATGCAATACATAATGACAAAAAAATCCAATCAAAGCCATGCAACAAAATCTGGAAAATCTTTTGAAACTTCTTCAAACCCCAAATCGTCTTCTTCGCAATTGGGGAAGAATTTTAAAAAACTGAAAGAAAAAACAAGAGGAGAGAATCAAATTTGTAATACTTACAAACAGTTAACCAACTTTAGATATTTTTTCTTATAGATAATTGATGCGATTTTCAAATCGGTAAAAGCGGAGAGGATTTTTTGAAGCTTTTGAAACTGTGAAATTGTGTGATATTGCATTATAAAAATGAATTCGCATGTCTATATTGTTCCAGTGTAAAATTCAAATTTCAAAAACAAAAGGTGTTGTTTTGAAATCTTTGCGAGAAGGATAAAAAAAATACATTATGCTTCTCAAAAAATTATTTTTCTCTATCCAATCAATATATATATATATATATATATATATAGCACTGACTGAATATAATATTTTAATATCTATGTCTGTAAGGAGTAAATCCTAGGTACCTTAAAATTATCCCAAATTCTGGTCAAGGACTTGCTGATCTTATGCCATATGGCATTGTCATGGCCGTCAAGGTCTTACTGTATGTAATGTGAAATGAAGACTTATTAGCAGATTAATAGATCACTTCGGAATGGCGTATACATCATACATCCTGGATCAAATAAAGACTTTGGGTTTCCAAATTAATTTAATAAATTTTTATTATTTTAATTTCAATTACAATTACAATTCTAAAACAAAATCCTATGACAATCGATTAGGGCCTTAGAACCGTACACTGGTGTTAAAAGCATTACGCAGTAGTCATGTTGGACTCATTTGACATTTCTGCTCCATACATAGTAGAGTACCAATGCTGGATCCACTCTTTTTGTTTTTTCTGTTTGTGAAATCCTACTTTTGTTTGAATCCGCGGGTTCTCATGAGCACATGGGGAAGACTAAAAAATGTCACTAAATATCAACTTGCCACCAACTCTGCCGAAAACTGCACCCCTGGATTTCTCCAGTTCTTTCCAAGGTGGTGGCAATAACTTTGTTTTGCAACAGGCTGGTGGCTACCTTGGAGGCTGCATGTACAAATTGTTGGGTTCATTTATCAAACTAGTGAGCCCAAATTTAGGTTTAGTCCATTTCCTCTCTACTAGGTTTGATTTAGTCTATTAATTAGATGCTTTCGGCTCTCCAATATGGATCAACGTGGGATGTGCCTTCTTTCTTTCGTATCAACCCAAAATATCTTATGATCTTTTACCTACTTTGCTTGATTTCGTATCCTCTTGCACACTCCTTTTATTTCTCTTTTGATTTCCACCTGATTTTTTGGTTGGGTGTTATCCCCAACACATTCCTATACACTTAAATCCAAATTTCACAGCTGAAAAATAAGGATTTGAGGTTGGATTAAGGTGAGCTTAATCAATATATGACAAGAAAGATGTGACTTTTATAAAACTCTATTTCTTCTTGGTTTTAATGTTTCATTTTAGTTTCTTTGTGTTTCTTGTTGATTATATAATATGTAGATACTCTTAGAACAATTTGGACTTAGTATATGTATTTAGTTTAATTGATTTGTGGATGCATAAGTAGGAACTAACACCCCTATAAAAAAATATAAAGCTCATTAGTGAACATATTCTATTTTGTAAGAACTAGTGTTGCTATTTATTGAGTATGTGTAGAAATCTATGAACTTATAACTAATGAGATTGGACTTGGTTAATTTTAGGGTCACCCACTAAGTCCTCTATATAAGAGTTGTGATCTCTAAATATATCGTATCTTTTTGTCTCTTATCAAACATAGACTCTTCATTTTCCTCTTTAGAAACCATCATTGTATTGGAAACTTAAACTTGATACAAAATGCTCAAAAGTTTCACAAGGCCTTTTGGATTCAGATCAAATCCATAACTGTCAATAGATTTAGATATGCTTCCGCTACGTATAATTTTATCTATTTTCATTAAATTAGATCTTGACCCTCGGTTCCTTAAAGTTTGAATCCATTAGATACATGGCTAATCTTGTTAAAGAGCACTAGCAGACTATGAAGCAGATATTAAGGTATTTGAAGGGTACTGCACATACAGGTCTGATGTTTGACAAAACTAAGATGAAAGACATTGTTACCAATTTGTAGATTCAGACTATGCATGCGAATTGAAAAAAAAGGAGATCTTTGATATGATATGTGTTTACTTGCTCTGGTAGTGCCATTAACTGGAAGACAATCATGCAAATTATTTTTATTTTGTCTACTATAGATGTTGAGTATATAGCAGCTATAAAAGAAGTGAAGGGGAGTACAACGTTGTAGTGTTTGGTTAATGATTTGTATTTGAGTCAAAAGTGAATAACAATATTTTGTGATAGAGCACCATTCATTTAACAAAGAACCAAAATGTACTATGAAAGAACAAAACAAATAGATGTCAAGAATAACTTTAATAAAAATATCATATCACACGGTATTATGGATGTGAAGAAATTATATATACAAGAAAATACAATTGATATAAGGACCAAGAAGTGAGCAAGTTTAGACATTACCTAAACTTGATTGGAATTTGTTGCACCCAGTAGGGTTTGTGGCAAGGGATATATTTTTTTCACCAATAATGATTAATGGGGTTAAATCAAAGAAAAATAATTGTTATATCATGACTTTAATCTAACAGTTGATATTAAACCAAGGTCTAACTCTAACCATTATCTTTAAATACGTAGTAATAACTTATAATCACATAATTTACTTTATACTATTCTTTCAATAGTGGCAATCTTTATTTTTAGGCACACATATAACTATTGATTGTATGTGTGAGCTTTTTGCTAACATAATCTAAAAGCAATGTGGAATAAAACCCTATCTCCATTTGTCAAGGTGAAGTAATTTATTAGGAAACAATATATTTGATTTGATTGTCACTTAATTATATTTTTTACAATAGATATTCAGCATTTTCCTTGTATATACAATTAGGTTAAGGATTGTTGCATAAGAGGATACCAATGGTAAATATGAATTATTGATTCCTGCAACTACAACAGCCCCCTTCTTTAGTCTTTATTTTTCCGTTAATTTTACATGCTAGCAAAGCAAGTGACAAGAAAGATGGTCGAACTCACCACCAACTCAAACACTACGTTACTTATCTCAAGTCCAGCCTCTCCCTACTTCATATCAAACTTCGGCAACCCTAATACAGCTATTAGTTCTGTGATTCTTACTAGGAAGAATTTCTCTAATTCGGACGTCACACTCACCCGATCATTGAAGGTCAAGTTGAAACTTAGATTCATCACGGGTACCATAAAAAGATCCAGATTGGAGCCTAATATGGTAGAGATCTGGGATTGTTGCGCTTCTTTCGTAATGGGATGAATTTTGGATTTTGGATTTTGTTGATCCAAAAATCCGTGGAACCATCATATATGCAGAGTCTTCGAAGGATATGTTTGATTCCCTAAAATAAACATATGTAAGGAAGAATCCA
Source organism: Passiflora organensis (assembly GCA_019739055.1). Taxonomy (NCBI): domain Eukaryota; kingdom Viridiplantae; phylum Streptophyta; class Magnoliopsida; order Malpighiales; family Passifloraceae; genus Passiflora; species Passiflora organensis. The sequence goes on from JAEPBF010000103.1 coordinate 3,581,936, forward strand.
CCTCATATTTTTCAATTGAAAAGGGAGTTGCATGCCCTACATTAAGGAGCAATGTATGTCGCTGATTATTTTGGCGCCTTGAAGATGAAGTGGGATGAGTTGGCAATTTTCTTTTCTTTTAGAAGTGCATGTGAGAACAAAGAAGAGACCCACAAAGAAAAGAAGAAGAAAAAATATATCAGTTCTTGATGGGCTTAGACAGCATGAGATTTGGAGTAATACGATCTGAAGTGTTAGGTACTGATCCTCTTTGTCCTCTAAATAACATTTTAGGAAGTATTTTACAAGAGGAAAGCCACCATAAATTATCTATCGAACAAGATCACACTACAAATATTGCAGCAGCCTTGCTCGGGAATCCTAGAATAAATCGGAAGAGCAGGATCATGTGTTATCATTGCGGTGTGGCTGGACATCAAAGATCCACTTGCTGGGAATTGCATGGAAAGCAAAGTCATCCTAAGGTAGACCATTAATCGGTGATGGAGATAAGACAAACTAGATCAAAAACAATGAAGAAGAAAAAACAAAGGGCTATGCAAATAAGGCTTTTCAAGAAGCTAGCCTTGCAGTAAGCTACGACAATGAACATGCTCTTGCAGTTGGCCTTAGCTGAACACATGATTCTTATGTTGTGCAAAAGGGAGATAACAAGATGAGTGGTAAGCACTTATTTAATATAGGTGATGCTAGGATCATTTATAGTGGAGCAAGCCATCACATGACATCCAATTTGGCTCCGATGAGGAATGTACACACATTATCTCGACCTGTCTAGATTTTCTTACCTAATGGCCTCATGATTTTAGCCTCTAAAGCAGGAGGATATATCCTTATCTATTATCCAAGATATTTTATACATTCAGGACTTCACTTGCAATCTTATCTTTGTGCCTCAGCTCACCAAACATAATAGCATTGTTATGATATATGATTCTGCCTCTTGCAAAATACAGGACTCTATCATGATGAAGATGATTGGCTTAGGTAGATTATCTTCAAGGATCTATTTCTTGGATAAAGAATTATCTATTCTTATTGTTGTAGCGTGCGCGACTCGATCAGAAGGATACCTATGGCATTAACGTTTGGGGTATCCTTTTATGGCTAAGATTTATTTGTTACCTTTTAAAAATAAAATATCACTTGAGAGATATGCTTCGTGTGATATATGTTATTTATCTAGAAAAGTACAAAGATCTTTTGATTCCAGTTTGAGGTGAGCTGTCAAACCGTTTGCATTAATTCACTATAATCTATGGGAAAAATATTGTACCAAATCTATTACAGAAGCTCAATATTTTCTTTGTATTGTTGATGATCATTAATGTGCTGTTTGGATTTATTTGTTAAAGAAAAAAAATGAAATGTCAGGTCTCCTCAAGCATTTTATTACAATGATCAATACACAATTTGGTACCACAATCTAGCGAATCAGAATAGATAATAGTACCAATGACAACAATCAATATATAAAAAGAATCCGTCCACTCACAGGTTTATGATATTCGAATAGCCCACAACATCTTCCTTGTTTGTTGGACCAATTCCTCGAGGCCCATCACATAGTGGTATCCACCTACACATGAATTCATAACTAGATCCTTAATATCACATGATAAATACATAAATAAACATAAAATTATGTATCTATACTCTTAATCCGATATGTTTCTACCCAAGAACCAATCCGATGTGTATTTATAACACTCGGTAGGGATTCTCTTCCGCATCCTTACTAAATGTTAATCATGATCAGCCATTATCAATCGAAACCACACAAGGCTCACATTAACTTTACAAATCCAAATTCCAAAAATGTGCATAAATTTGAATCTTTCCTTTTAAAAGGAGCATGGCATGTCACAAAATACATTCGGTATAAAATGAACAACGGAGTACGCACACACATTCAGTGGAAGATTTTAAATCATACACAGCAGGTCACACTCCAATCATGCAACACAAGAGTCTATACTCACAAGTCCCATATGGATCCACACAAAAAGTTTCCAAGGCACGCATCTCATAACATAACGAAAACATGAGTCACACATATGTAATAAGGGTCAAATCAAAAAATGAAGCCTACAACGGGTCTACAACAACTATCAAAATCCAAAACAAGCATATATATCATCAAGTATGAAATTATCAAAAACATAAGCATGCCGAGTTTCCAAGACATGCAAGTGCAATAGTCCAACCCTAAGACCAACACCAAGAATACTCGACCTCAAAGATGATCGGCTACACGATCAAAGACCTCAGTGAGAGTTACAGTGTCATAAGCACATCCAGTGGAATAGAGACATACATAAAATCAAGTATAAAACAGTTACATTTAAACATCAATTTCTTCCATGCATACTAAACATGCACTCAAGTGTTTCACAAGCAAGTATGCACAATGCATGTTTTGTAAAATACTATGCAATATATACCAACCCAATAGGTTTCATAAACTCTCAATATATCACATCATCACACTGGCTACTATGCCCCAAAACCTGGCAAGGTGGATTACAAAGAACTTTCGGAATCCCTCGCGCTAAGAGAAACTGAAATCCCACTGGCAGTTAATTTTTCATTACAAAATACATATAAGTCCCATATTACCAATGTTATCCATAACTGAGTGGAGAAATCACACAATCATACTCAATCACAAACCGAATATATATATATATATATATCCTGCTAGGTCATAGCCCACATTAGGCACACATATATAGTTTATCCAGGTAAGTAATATTCCCCTTAGCCTGGGATTCCATTTACTTACCATGTTTTCCAAACATCATTCATCAATTCCAAGTTGTTCCTAAGAATATACATACATAATTTTACATAAAAACCCGAGAATGTATGCAATGCAAGTATTCACCATGAAGGCACTCATATGGGATCGATTTGGGTATGATTTGATGTTTAATTGGGGTTGAATTGGTTTAAGGTAGGTTTGGGAATCCCAAAATGGTGTACACGAGCTATAAGAAGGGTACGGGGGTTGCCGGAGGGTCATCGGAAACAAAACAAGTGGGGGTGATAGAGGAGTACACAAGAGTACATGGCCATGTACACTACTGGGGGAGGCCGCGTACCCTAGCTGGGAAGGTCGTGTACTATTTAGAATAGTACACGGGCGTGTACCCCTTCCAGAAGGGGTACGTGCCCCAGAATGGACCCATAATGCTCCTAAAACTCGTCCAAACCCTTGGGAAACCTTACTATAGATTCAAAACCATACAATTGTCGTATTTTAGATCGAAAAAACAAAATAATTTTGCATTCACAAATGAAATATAAACTCTCACCTCTTGACGGGCGAAAAACTCAGTGGCAATATCTTTGTCCTTATCGACTGCACTAGCACCGCCTAAACACAGAAACCGAACCACAAACACATAAGCATCAAAACTAACAAAAACAACCAAATGACTCAAAATTGAAATATGAACCCTAGAGACCCCCAACGACATGCTCACTACCACACATCTTACACTAACAACTTGCTTGCAACTTAGGATTCCGAAAAATTAACTAGCGGGCGAAATGCCCAAACCTCACACAAGCCACACACGGCTCCGAATCGACACTCAAGCACACTCGATCACACAATTGGGTTTCTCAATCCACAAAACACTCCACAACATACAAATCAACTAACCTAAGCATCGTAATTGCACAGAATCAATAATTCCATCAAAATCACAAAACTCCCAAAATTATTGAAAATGCCACTGAACTGAAAAACGCTCACCACGAATCAGAAAGTGTTTTTGATATATCAAAACCACCAAACCGAATTAGAAAAAATGACAGAGAACTATCGAAATCAAAAATTGACTAAAGAAACGGAGATTTAGAGCACTAACCACAAAATTCCCAAAAAGTACTCTAATAGCAAAGAATAGCAGAGTGCGGCTCCTCGATCGACAACTAGTAGTGGAAATCGGCCGGGAAACATTAGGAAAGTGGTTAGGGTCGATGCCCGGTAGCTTTCGTCGGAAGAAAATTGACGGATTTTGAACGGCATTATCGGGAAGGTAGATGGGAGAGGGAAAAGAGGGAGAGATGGGGTGAAATGGGCTGCTAGTAGTTTCGACACTTAGAAAAATTCTAAGTGTCGGGTCAGGCTGGGTATTTATACCTCGGGCCCAAAATTTCAAAAGACCCGACTAAAATGTTGTAAAAGCCTGATATGCCCCGAGTGGGCCAAAGTGGGTTTTAAAACCAATAAACATCATAAATGGCCTAAAATAATTAATTGGGCTCAAAATGGGTAATCCGGCCTGGAAAATAACTAACGGGCCTGAAACGTTTTCGACCCAAATGCCTCGATCACTCAAAACAGACCCAGAATCGGTCAATATCAATTTCCACTGAGTCAAACCTTTACACTTGAACTAGACCACTTGCAAAGACACCTAGACGCACACCTAGGCTTTCGATGACTATGTCCACCCTAAAGGGTCACTCTCGAGTCAACGGTTTACTCTCGGTCAAACTAGTCAACCTCAGTCAAAAAGGTCAAAATCGGACACTTTCACTGAATGGTCTCGCTGATTAGGCACTCAGAGGGACGAGGTCTCATATTATTCTATAACTACACATGTTCCTCATTGGCAAGATGGGATGACTACTAAACTCCATTCCCTTGACAAGAATGGTACTTGATTCTATGTTGATCTTCCTCCTAACAAATGTGTCATTCAGTCTCATTGAGTTTATATAATCAAATATCGAGTTGATGGTTCTATCGAGCGTTACAAAGCTTGTTTAGTAGCCAAAGGGTACTTGCAGGTTCGTTGGGAGGATTTCAATGATACTTTTTCCCTGTGAGTGAGATGACATCCGTTTGTTGCATCCTCACTATTGCTTCTTAGTGTGGGTAGCCATTATTTCAGCTCGATATAAACAATGCCTTCCTCCGTGGTGATCTCGAAGAGGAGATTTATATGGTACCACCACCAGGCATCCAAACACCAAAACTAGGACAATTCTGTGGACTTCATAAATCTCTCTATGGTTTCCGACAAACAATACGCAATTGGTTCACCAAGCTATCAAGCACCCTAAAAAATTTCAGATTCATTCAGCATATAGCAGAATAATAATTATTTGTACACACTCAAGGCGAAAGTCTGACCATTCTAGTCGTTTATGTAGATGATATTGTGCATACTGGAAACAATAATGAGGAGTGTGAGAAGGTAAAGGATTATCTCAATCAGCAATTTCATATTAAGGATCTTGGAAAGCTGAAATTCTTTCTTGGTATTGAAATGATCAGATCTGGTCAAGGGATATTCCTGTCTCAACGTAAGTATATACTTGATATAATCAACGAGTGTAAACTACAAGAAGCAAAATCATGTGACTTCCCAATGGAGCAACAACATCAGCTCACTCATGATTTAGGTGAGCACTTGGAGGATATCAGTCGATATAGAAGGCTTATTGGGAGATTGTTATATTTGACAATTACAAGACCGGAAATCACCTATGCGGTCCTCATATTGAGCCAGTTTATGCAGGTGCCACACAAGAAGCATTGGGATGCAGGCATCAAAATTGTACGTTACCTGAAGACTAATATCAAGCAAGGAATTATGTTATCCAGAGACAATGCAGAACTGAAGTTACTTGGGTACTGTCATGTTGATTAGGGTAGCTGTCCTATCACTAGAAAGTCAACTAGTGGTTACTTCATTATACTTGGAAGTGCACTGATCTTTTGGAAATCAAAGAAACAAGCCACTATTTCTAGATCTTCCGCAGAATCGGAATACAGATCCATGGCAAGTGCTGTAAGTGAGCTAGTTTGGCTGAAAGAATTACTTGGTTTTCTTAAAATTGATGCGCATTATTATCTAGTGACAATTAATCAACCTTACAAATCGCAGCAAATCCCATCTTCCATGAATGTACACCAAGGTAGATTGCCACGTCATATGAAAAAAGATTCAAAGTGGGAGATCACAACAGCCTACAGCCTACAAGCCAACACAAAAGCAAATAGCCGATATATTCACAAAGGCACTTGGGCAACAATAGTTCACCTATCTGAGATGCAAGAAGGATGTTCTACACATACACACTCCAACCTGAAGGGGTATTAAGAAATAATATATATTTGATTTGATTGTTACTTAATTGTATTTATTACAATAGATATTCAGCGTTTATCTTTTATATACAATTAGGTAAAGGATTACCATATAAGAGGATACCAACGGTGAATATGAATTATTGATTCCTTCAACAACCACAGCAGTCCCTTCTTTAGTCTTCGTTTTCCGTTAATTTTACATAAATTCATTCCCTGTCCAAATATTGTTTGCTTACGTTAAATCAGGTCACCTTTTTAACATGTATCCTCCGCAAGTTTGCGTGGGATGCGATAAAGCCAATGCTGGTGTCGGTGGCTTCTCTTCGTTAGACTAAAGGCTAAAAATTATATTATCATATTTGTTTCCCCATCAATATAACAGTAACTTTTCTTGACAGATCCTTCGGATGCAGCAAAAGCTTAGCCGTTCGTTCGCGTGTCTTGTATCCGTGTATAATTAAATTTGGATGTTCTCGTTATTTAGGATGAATTATTGGAAATTACTAAAAGGATGGAATGGATTAAGCTTATCCACACACAACACAAGTACGATTTGTGTTTGAAACAGGAACTGGTTTTACTTATACTAGATGGGCATTAATTTATATTCCTTTCAGGAACAGTGTTGCCTCGTCAATTAACCAAACTAAGCCCAAGAAACAAGACAAATCCCTAAACTGAAGTGGAACGAAGGATGCCGCATTAACCATGAACGCACATCACAACGTGGTTTAATATCCAACAAAGACAACACAGCACAGTTGAAGTCACACTACACTTGCTACCACTGGTAAACATTCTCTCTCATTTAGACGTTGGAAAAATCTGAGATCTACCTCTGTCTTTGTATTCCCACCTCATTATTCCTTTCACTATATTCCTTTCTTCGACTCAAAAATTACATAGCCTTTGATTCAGATGTTCCTTGTTTAAACCCAGTAAGTTTTTCTTCTTCTTTCTTAAGTTTGATTGCCTTCTGGATTCATCTTTTGCGGGTCTACTTGGGATCCTGTCTGAGTTGGTTCTCATTGAACTGTTTCGGGTTTTATTGAATGGGTGTTAGATCTACCGGTTTTAGTTCATTCAACTGGTTATAAAACCCGCCTTTTTTTTTGGTCTTATCTTGTATGAGAATGTTTTGTAACGTCGAATGTAATTGAGGTGATTCAGATGTAGTTTCTGTTTGCTTTAATGGGATAAATCAAGGCCAAGTTACTTGCTTTTCCATTCTTTTGGTAGTACGCAATGTTTAATTATTGCTCGCTAGAGCTGAAAACTTGAAGTAGTACCTAGTGCGGATCTAGACATCAAGCTGCCAGTTTGAAAATGCTATTCCTACATGGCTGATTTGGCATTATTTGAATTGAATGCATGGTTACACATTTTTTGCTGATGTTGAAAGGTTTTGAGTTGCTGATGTTGCACTGATGAATTTTACTATGGTAGATCTGCTATTTCATCTCCCGAGATCAAAGTAGTAGAGCTTGTGATAGCCATAAGATAGTTTCACTGAAACAAGATCCAAGAATGACATTTTAAGGCTCATTTGCAAGTGAATTATTGGTTTGGTAATCGAAGAACTTGGTGATAATGAGAGGAAGATCTGATGGAAACCAAAACAAGCGGTTGATCATTTTGCTCTGTGCCGTAGCGATCTTTCTTGTTTCTATTTATTTCTACCGTGGATCTATATTCGGCTCTGAAGAAGGTGCTTCAACAGCTCGAGAGTATGGGAAATCTTTGAGAAAACTTGGTTCTTACTTGGGTGGGGATGATGAGGCAGATGACCCCACGAAATTGGGCCTAGAAGATGGAGAGGATGATCTAACGCCAAAGAGCTTTCCCGTAAGGCTTTTTTCTGCTGCATGTCATTCCCTTGTTTATTACAAAGCTGCACGCTTGACTTCCTAGATGTTCTAATCCCTGTTTGATCTGTTTGAGTGATGTGGGTGTATTTTTTTTTTTTTCTGGTTTTAAAGGTCTGTGATGATCGGCATTCAGAACTCATTCCCTGCTTAGATAGGCATCTTATCTATCAAATGAGACTGAAGCTGGACCTCTCTTTGATGGAGCACTATGAGCGGCACTGCCCTCCTGCTGAAAGAAGATTTAATTGCTTGATTCCTCCTCCACTAGGATACAAGGTAAATTTGTTGCCTGTTTATTAGTTTTTATACCTGATCCAGAATTTTATTTCCATCAATTGTTGCACCATACATGTGATCACACAGGTGCCAATCAAGTGGCCAAAGAGTAGAGATGAAGTATGGAAAGCAAACATACCCCACACACACCTTGCTCATGAAAAATCTGATCAAAATTGGATGGTTGTAAAAGGTGACAAAATAGTTTTCCCTGGTGGCGGCACTCATTTTCACTACGGAGCTGATAAGTATATTGCTTCAATTGCAAATGTAAGACTGTTATCCTGATGTGAAGTTACTCTCGATAGAGAAAAATAGATGATGGCCAATTGATTTTAATTATTACATGATCTATTTCCTGATGCATATTCTTTAGGTCTGCTTAACTTATGATTTGTCAGATCCACATTCTGTTGTCATAATGTTTTGTTGCTGTGTTCTTCTAGTGTTGGAATGAAAATCTTCCTGTTTCAAACTTCAGATGCTCAACTTTTCAAACGATGATTTAAACCATGGAGGAAAGATAAGAACAGTTCTGGACATTGGCTGCGGTGTTGCAAGTTTTGGAGCTTATCTTTTGTCATCTGACATCGTTGCAATGTCTGTAGCACCCAATGATGTGCATCAAAACCAAATTCAGTTTGCCTTAGAAAGAGGAATTCCTGCATATCTTGGCGTTCTTGGAACCCAAAGGCTTCCTTATCCTAGCAGATCTTTTGAACTCGCCCATTGTTCTCGTTGTCGAATAGACTGGCTACAGAGAGATGGCATTCTTCTCCTAGAGCTGGATCGTTTGCTGAGGCCAGGTGGTTATTTTGCCTACTCTTCTCCAGAAGCTTATGCCCAGGATGAAGAAGATCTAAGAATATGGAGAGAAATGAGTGCCCTTGTGGAACGAATGTGTTGGCAAATAGCTGCAAAGAGAGACCAAACTGTCATTTGGCAAAAACCTTTAACGAATGACTGTTACATGGAGAGAGAGCCTGGTACACAACCACCTCTCTGTCGATCTGATGATGATCCAGATGCTGTCTGGGATGTGAAGATGGAGGCTTGCATTACACCTTACGCTGATCGTAAGTTCCAATTGTATATTTCATTGATGGCTTTTCTTTCAGCATCCCATCATTTATATTTCCAGATCATCAACTATAAACTATCTCAATGCTGCATTATATGCATGTGTAGTTTGTATTAAGCCGCCTTGATTTTCTTTTTTATCAAATTATTGACTAGATTTGTTGTCCCAGCAGAGGTCCATAGAGTTAAAGGGAGTGGATTGGCCCCATGGCCTTCTCGACTGACTAGTCCACCTCCTCGGCTTGCTGATTTTGGCTATTCGAATGAAATGTTTGAAAAGGACACGGTAAATGGAGGAAAAAATTTATAAAAATCTCTTAATCTTGAATATTACTCCTTGCTTCTGCATTGTGATTACATGCATAAGCTTTTCATTTTGCCACGTAGAACCAAGAACCGGGGTCATATGAATAATTGTGTGGTGCAGGAAGCCTGGAGACACAGAGTGGAGAGTTATTGGAATCTCTTGAGTCCAAAGATTCAGTCCGACACTCTGAGAAACTTGATGGACATGAAAGCAAACATGGGTTCCTTTGGAGCTGCTCTTAAGGACAAGGATGTGTGGGTAATGAATGTTGTGCCTGAAGATGGACCAAACACCCTGAAAGTGATATATGACAGAGGTCTGATAGGCGCTGTGCACAACTGGTATGCAAATTAGCCACGTAAAACATGTATTTCTAACCTTTGATATTGTGATAAAACAATGACTTTATTCAGAATTCACTAAATCAGTAACTTGGTCCAGGTGTCAATCATTTTCAACATATCCTCGCACCTATGATTTACTCCATGCTTGGACTGTCTTTTCCGACATTGAGAAGAAAGGCTGTGGTGCTGAAGATCTACTGATTGAGATGGACCGCATCCTCAGACCGAGTGGTTTCGTAATCATCCGCGACAAACAAGCCGTGGTAGATCACATCAAGAAATATTTGGTGGCTTTGCACTGGGAAGCTGTAGCTACTGCAGATTCCCATTCAGAATCAGACCAAGATGGGGATGAAGTCGTGTTTATTATCCAGAAGAAACTGTGGTTGACCGGCACAAGTCTAAGAGATACAGAATAGTCTTCCTTCCATGTTCCTCTATATCTGACTGCTTCAGGGGACAAGAAGAAGCTTACTTGTCTTGAGTGATGCAGTAAAAACAGTTTTATTTTGTAGCTCTAAATGATATCAACATATAATTTTTTTATTTTCTTTTTATAAATTATAATGGGTCAGCTTACTGTAATACTAACAATAGGCTATTCTTCATTTTTTGCTTGTTTTCCTTGGATCTTGGCAATTCATGAAACTAGTCTCTACTATGTATGTGTGCGGGGGTGAAGTATTAGTCTGCAGGCTTTTCAATTAATAACAATTATCATGATTTATGTCATATTCCTGGTTATTTTCCGGTTGAGGATGTTGTCACGACCGAATATCAGACTACATGTCATTCATGATATCAGGCTACGAGTCATTCGGCTTCGTGCGGGACCCGACTCCCAAATCGAGGATCACATTAATCAATGAGGGAATCTTTCCCCATTATGTTCCCCACTATGTTCCCCACTAAGAGAGGGAATATATTCCCTACTTGGGATCCGTGTTTGTGCTTTCTACTTTTGTATATAACCGTTAGATCATACGGCTTGATCTCCACCATTCATTGGGGAGTTGTAAAGGCTATATAAGGGGTGCCTCCCCTCATTTGTAATCATCCAGCAATTCTTGCAATATTGAGAGTTTAGAGCTTTCTCTCCATTATCTTGTGTCTCTCTCTTTTCAGTTGTGTTCTAAGCTTAGCATTCTAGCTAGCTTTGTGAGGAAGGCTTACTTAGTCTATTGCAAGAGCGATAGCCTAAGGCCGCACGGAGAGTTTCTATTCCGCAAAACTCTAGTCCCGTGACAGTTGGTAGCGGAGCACGGCTCAATCCTTTGAGAGAGAAATGGAGATGCCTAGTACTTCTGATGCCAACATCCATTTTGAAGAGGAGGTCGAGGAGGTCCGTGTGGGGAGACTACCCCAACGTGCTCCCGAACCTAAGAAGAGAATGAAGACTGTTGATCATCTGTCATCATTGGAGGCAAGGATCACTCGTATGGAGGTGAAGGTTGCCGATGACAAGGATATGATTGAGGAATATGGCCAACGCATAAGCGAGCTCGAGTCAGGGGACATGAATGAGCTTCGCGAGGAGATGCAAGGCGCCCTCATTGCTATCCACTCTTGGAGGGAAGAGTTAGATGACTTCAAGGTAAATCTTCTTGCTGAGATCTCTTCATTTAAGGATGACTTGGTTGGAATCAGGGAGGATTGCAAGAAGGGAATTGCGCAAGGGGTTGCCAAACCCAAGCTGAAGCTGGATGTCCCAAGGCCAAAGTCATTTGGTGGGACGAGGAATGCCAAGGAAGTGGACAACTTCCTTTTCAACCTTGAACAATACTTTCAAGGGGTGGGCATGGAGAGCGATGGAGATCGACTTTCCCAAGCCCCACTATATCTATCCGATAGTGCCACAACCTGGTGGAGGATGAAGCATGCTCAAATTGAGCGTGGCACCTTGAAGATGGAGACATGGGGAGATTTTAAAAGGCTCCTGAAGGCACATTTCTCACCAAGAAATGGGGAGCTAGAGGCGAGGGAGAAGCTTCGCAGGTTGTCCCACAAGGGCAACATCCGAGACTACGTGAGGGAGTTCACGGAAGTCTTGTTGGAGATCCCAGACATGCCCGAGATGGAGGCCATGTACGTATTTCTGGGAGGCCTACAAAGTTGGGCCAAGTTGGAGCTTCATCGACGCAATGTCAAGGAGCTCAACGATGTAATTTCCGAGGCCGAATCCTTGGCAGAATTTGAGAGCAAGGCCGAGAGTTCAAACCCACCTAAGCCTAAGAGTTTCCGTGACTACAAGGCTAAAGGTGGGGGAGCAGCCCACGAAACCAAGGAGTGGAAGGACAAGCCTTTCAAGTCCTTCAAGCCCTACAAGTCCTTTCGTCCAGCCAAACCCACACATGGGGGAGGTGAAAATCGGGGCAAGTACGAGAGACTCAAGCTCTCATGTTTTCTATGTGAGGGGCCACATAGAGCTGTGGATTGCCCGAAGAGGAACAAGGTGGCAGCCATGGCAAGGGAGGCCGAAGCAATGGAAGCACCAAGGATGAGTTCCATGCAACTGTTGAGTGCTGTTAAAGCCTCAACCAAAGATGCCAAAGAGGAGCAAGCTGGGAGGATGTTTGCTAAACCCATCGTGCAAGGGAGGGAGTCCCGTGCATTGATCGATACCGGTGCTACTCACAACTTCATGAAGAAGGAGGAAGCACAACGACTTGGCATCAAATTCAAAGAGGAGAAAGGCTGGCTAAAGACGGTGAACACTCAAGCTCAGCCCATCTTTGGAGTAGCCCGAGGGGTCGAGCTACAAATGGGAGAATGGAAAGGTAAACTTGACTTCTCCATTGTTCCTATGGATGACTTTCCAATTGTATTAGGGATGCAATTCCTGGACCAGACAAGAGCAGTCCCAGTGTCTTGCACCAACACCCTCATACTTTCCGAAGGGAGCAAGTGTTGTGTGGTGCCAGTGGCTCGAGAGAAGGAGCTGAAGGCAAAAACACTATCAGCTATGCAGCTGAAGAGAGGAGTAAGGAAGCTAGAACCCACATTTCTAGCTACCTTGGTGATGGATGAAGGCACACCTGCTGATGACGAAGTGCCCATCCAAGTTATGGAAGTTCTTGGGGAGTTTGGCGATGTGATGCCAAAAGAACTCCCAAAGAAACTACCACCCATACGGGAGGTAGACCATGCCATCGAGTTGGAAGTCGGGGCCAAACCAACTTGCGAGAGCCCCTTATCGAATGGCACCTCCGGAGTTAGCTGAACTACGGAGGCAATTGAAGGAGTTGTTGGATGCGGGCTTCATCCAACCATCGAAAGCACCCTACGGAGCACCGGTGCTTTTCCAAAAGAAGCAAGATGGGTCGCTGAGATTGTGCATCGACTACCGAGCCTTGAATAAGGTAACCGTGAAGAACAAGTACCCTATTCCCCTTATTGCTGACTTGTTCGATCAACTTGGGGATGCGAGATGGTTCACCAAGTTGGATCTGAGATCGGGCTACTATCAAGTCCGCATAGCAAAAGGAGATGAGGCCAAGACCGCATGTGTCACACGGTATGGATCTTACGAATTCTTAGTCATGCCATTTGGTTTGACTAATGCACCTGCTACTTTTTGCACACTAATGAACAAAGTACTCCGAAAGTTCTTGGATCGCTTTGTTGTTGTGTATTTGGATGACATAGTGATATACAAGCCGCACACTTGAGGAACACATCCAACACATAAGGATGGTGTTTCAAGCGTTGAGGGAGAATGAGCTGTATGTCAAGCGAGAGAAGTGTGCATTTGCCAAACTGGAGGTAGCATTCCTTGGCCACATAGTGGGCGGAGGCAAAATCAAGATGGATGGTGCCAAGATCCAAGCTATCAAGGATTGGCAACCCCCAAAGAAGGTCACGGATCTTCGTTCCTTTTTGGGGTTGGCCAATTATTATCGGCGGTTCATTCAAGGGTACTCTTCCATTGCCACACCCTTGACGGAGCTATTCAAGAAGAACAAGGTGTGGGATTGGTCGAGTGGATGCCAAGAGGCATTCGATGCACTGAAGGCAGCTGTTATGGAGGAGCCGGTGTTAGCCTTGCCTAACCACCTACTCCCATACGAGGTACAAACTGATGCTTCTGACTTTGCAATTGGTGGTGTTTTGATGCAAGACGGACACCCAATTGCTTATGAGAGCCGCAAGCTGAATGAGACCGAGAGGCGGTACACGGTGCAAGAGAAGGAGATGACAGCCGTGGTGCATTGCTTGCGAGTTTGGAGACATTACTTGCTGGGGAGCAAGTTCGTTGTCAAGACTGACAACATTGCCACAAGCTACTTCATTTCACAAAAGAAGCTATCGCCGAAGCAAGCAAGGTGGCAAGATTTCTTGGCTGAGTTTGACTATACACTCGAGTATAAGCCAGGAAAGGCAAACTTGGTGGCGGATGCTCTTAGTAGAAGGGCCGAACTTGCAGCCATCAGTCGACCAGTGAGTCCTTTTGTGGAAAGGATTCGAGGGGGTATGGAGCATGACCCCCAAGCTCAAGCCTTGGCAGAACAAGTGAAGCAAGGCAAGACCCGCAGATTTTGGCTAGAGGATGGGTTGCTCTTCACCAAAGGCAACCGCATCTATGTCCCTCGACATGACAAACTTCGGAAGGAAGTTATGAAGGAATGCCACGATTCAGGATGGGCTGGTCACCCAGGTATTACTCGAACTCTTGCACTTTTGGAAGATGGTTATTATTGGCCTAACATGCGAGACGATGTGGAGTGGTATGTGAAAACTTGTCTAGTTTGCCAACAAGACAAGATTGAGCAACAAAAGACTCCTGGATTGTTAGAACCATTGCCTATACCGGAGAGACCTTGGGAGAGCATTTCCATGGATTACATCACATCCCTCCCAAAGTCTGGTGACTTCCAAACCATACTTGTGGTGGTGGATAGATTCTCGAAGTATGCAGTATTCATTCCAGCCACCAAAGCATGCACGGCAGAGGAGACGAGCCACCTTTTCTTCAAAAATGTGGTGAAATATTGGGGCGTTCCGAGATCCATTGTGAGTGATCGAGACACTCGATTCACGGGGAGATTTTGGACCGAGTTGTTCAAGCTGTTGGGGTCAGAATTCAATTTCTCCACCAGCTTTCATCCTCAAACCGATGGGCAGACCGAGAGAGTGAATGCCTTATTGGAGCTCTACCTTAGGCACTATGTGAGTGCCAACCAGAAGAATTGGGCAAGGTTACTTGATGTGGCCCAATTCTCATACAACTTGCAAAGGAGTGAATCGACAGGTACGAGTCCTTTTGAGATTGCTAATGGACAACAACCTTACACTCCTAGCAAGATTGCCACAGGTTATCAAGGGCCGAATCCATCCGCCTATCGCTTTGCCAAGGAGTGGGATGAGCAAAAGGACCTTGCAAGAGTGCAACTGTCCAAGGCGGCAAAGAGGATGAAGAAGTGGGCGGACAAAAAGAGGCGACCCTTGGAGTTTGATGAAGGAGATCTTGTGTTGGTGAAGTTGATGCCTCACCAAAGCCGAGTCTTTGCCAAGTTGCACAAGGGGCTAGTGCGACGATACGAGGGTCCTTTCAAGGTGTTGAAGAGGATCGGCAAAGTATCATACAAGCTGGAGTTACCGCCAAGATTGGAGTTCCATCCTGTCTTCCATGTGAGCTTATTGAAGCCATTCCAAGCAGACACGGAAGATCCGGAGAGGGGGAAGTCCAAGAGAGCTCCCACAGCTGTGACCAATGCCCATGATAAGAAGCTTGATGAGATCTTATCAAGGCGGGTGGTGCAAAAGAGTGGGAAGCATATGAACCATGTGGAGTACTTGGTTCGATGGAGAGGCGACCCTCCTAGCGAGACAAGCTGGGAGAAAGATTTCGATCTTTGGCAGTACGAAGACGAAATCAACGAGTTCTTAAGGCAGCACACAACGAGGACGTTGACGAGTTTGGTGGGGGAGAATGTCACGACCGAATATCAGACTACATGTCATTCATGATATCAGGCTACGAGTCATTCGGCTTCGTGCGGGACCCGACTCCCAAATCGAGGATCACATTAATCAATGAGGGAATCTTTCCCCATTATGTTCCCCACTATGTTCCCCACTAAGAGAGGGAATATATTCCCTACTTGGGATCCGTGTTTGTGCTTTCTACTTTTGTATATAACCGTTAGATCATACGGCTTGATCTCCACCATTCATTGGGGAGTTGTAAAGGCTATATAAGGGGTGCCTCCCCTCATTTGTAATCATCCAGCAATTCTTGCAATATTGAGAGTTTAGAGCTTTCTCTCCATTATCTTGTGTCTCTCTCTTTTCAGTTGTGTTCTAAGCTTAGCATTCTAGCTAGCTTTGTGAGGAAGGCTTACTTAGTCTATTGCAAGAGCGATAGCCTAAGGCCGCACGGAGAGTTTCTATTCCGCAAAACTCTAGTCCCGTGACAATGTGCATGTGGAATTGCAGATGTAATATTGTGTTGGGCTTTCGCTTTTGTAACTCAAAAGATATTTTGGTGTGCACATATTCCTTTTTCTGATTTGGGAATTTGGGATTGAATTCCCACATTTTGAGTATATAATGATAGCAGTTGGATGGCATAGGTATGAGAAGAAAAACAGGATTACAAGGTAGTGTCGTAGATGGACATTTGCTGGAAAAGTAGACACAGATTGCAGATTGCACTTCATATTCATAGTAGTGGGCTCCAACTCCAAGGCAGGTACAAGATACTGTTGTAGGCTGTAGTAGCAGTATATGTCATTTTCTGACCAATAAAAGTTAATCAGATCTCCAACTGTAGTCTGTTGGGAGGGGGCAACTGGGCAAGTGCGCAAGTGGGGAAGCGGGCAAGCTTCCAGCGGGTGGTCCGGTCCTTTGATTTCTTTAGGAGCAAAAGTGAGACCTATGGGAGAAATTTAACCCAAGGGAAAAAGAGAAATTCAGGCATGCCTTTTGAGGTAGAGAGAGAAATTCGCATACACCTATGGAGAGAGAAACATATTTGTGTAAACACGAAAAACAGAGAATGAATCACAAATACTGACCTGACAGAAAAAAAGAAAGAAATCATGCGTGTGCTTCTAGAAAGAAGAGAGATAGCGGGCCTATAGAGAATATAAGGAAGAATACTCCTCTACATTAAATTTGAATGATAGTTTCTGACTGAATAAAAGAAAGGGGGTGTTATATACTAGTTATTGGGTAGACTTAATATCTATCAGATAAAGTCTTATCTTATAATGGATAAGGTTTATTAAAATATTAATCTAAATAGATAAATTCTAATATTATCCTATCATTTATATTAATCTACAAATTATGGATAAAGAGTCCAAAACATAAGTGATCCAATTAAAAAAACAGAATTGGCTACTTAGAACGAGCCCAATGCCTAATACGGATTTTAATTGAAGGCAAGAAGGAAATTTCTACTGACTTAATTTTTGATATATAGATATTTATGATTGGGCACACCCTAAAGTCAGACTGGTCAAACTACACTCACTGCCCAATAAGAACACTGTTGATTGTATTTCTACTACTAACTCAGAACATTAAAGGACAGAGTTTCACAATAACCATATCCAGTGGAATAGAGATATACGAAAAATCATTTAAAAAAATAGTTACTTAAAACTCAATTATCGTTCATGCATGCCAATATTGTCACGACCGAATATCAGACTACATGTCATTCATGATATCAGACTACGAGTCATTCGGCTTCGTGCGGGACCCGACTCCCAAATCGAGGATCACATTAATCAATGAGGGAATCTTTCCCCATTATGTTCCCCACTATGTTCCCCACTAAGAGAGGGAATATATTCCCTACTTGGGATCCGCATTTGTGCTTTCTACTTTTGTATATAACCGTTAGATCATACGGCTTGATCTCCACCATTCATTGGGGAGTTGTAAAGGCTATATAAGGGGTGCCTCCCCTCATTTGTAATCATCCAGCAATACTTGCAATATTGAGAGTTTAGAGCTTTCTCTCCATTCTTGTGTGTCTCTCTCCTTTCGGTTCGGTTCTAAGCTTAGCATTCTAGCTAGCTTTGTGAGGAAGGCTTACTTAGCCTATTGCGAGAGCGATAGTCTAAGGCCGCACGGAGAGTTTCTATTCCGCAAAACTCTAGTCCCGTGACAGTTGGTAGCGGAGCCACGGCTCAATCCTTTGAGAGAGAAATGGAGATGCCTAGTACTTCTGATGCCAACATCCATTTTGAAGAGGAGGTCGAGGAGGTCCGTGTGGGGAGACTACCCCAACGTGCTCCCGAACCTAAGAAGAGAATGAAGACTGTTGATCATCTGTCATCATTGGAGGCAAGGATCACTCGTATGGAAGTGAAGGTTGCCGATGACAAAGATATGCTTGAGGAATATGGCCAACGCATAACCGAGCTCGAGTCGGGTGACGTGAATGAGCTTCGTGAGGAGATGCAAGGCGCCCTCATTGCTATCCACTCTTGGAGGGAAGAGTTAGATGACTTCAAGGTAAATCTTCTTGCTGAGATCTCTTCATTTAAGGATGATTTGGTTGGAATCAGGGAGGATTGCAAGAAGGGAAATGCGCAAGGGGTTGCCAAACCCAAGATGAAGCTGGATGTCCCAAGGCCGAAATCATTTGGCGGGACGAGGAATGCCAAGGAAGTGGACAACTTCCTTTTCAACCTTGAACAATACTTTCAAGGGGTGGGCATGGAGAGCGATGGAGATCGACTTTCCCAAGCCCCACTATATCTAACCGATAGTGCCACAACCTGGTGGAGGATGAAGCATGCTCAAATTGAGCGTGGCACTTTGATGTTGGAGACGTGGGGAGATTTCAAAAGGCTCCTGAAGGCACATTTCCTACCAAGAAATGGGGAGCTAGAAGCGAGGGAGAAGCTTCGTAAGTTGTCCCACAAGAGCGACATCCGACACTACGTGAGGGAGTTTACGGAAGTCTTGTTGGAGATCCCAGACATGCCCGAGACGGAGGCCATGTATGTATTTCTGGGAGGCCTACAAAGTTGGGCCAAGTTGGAGCTTCATCGACGCAATGTCAAGGAGCTCAACGATGTAATCTCCGAGGCCGAATCCTTGGCAGAATTTGAGAGCAAGGCCGAGAGTTCAAACCCACCTAAACCTAAGAGTTTCCGTGACTACAAGGCTAAAGGTGGGGGAGCAGCCCACGAAACCAAGGAGTGGAAGGACAAGCCTTTCAAGTCCTTCAAGCCCTACAAGTCCTTTCGTCCAGCCAAACCCACACATGGGGGAGGTGAAAATCGGGGCAAGAATGAGAGACTCAAGCTCTCATGTTTTCTATGTGAGGGGCCACATAGAGCTGTGGATTGCCCGAAGAGGAACAAGCTGGCAGCCATGGCAAGGGAGGTCGAAGCAATGGAAGCACCAAGGATGAGTTCCATGCAACTGTTGAGTGCTGTTAAAGCCTCAACCAAAGATGCCAAGGAAGAGCAAGCTGGGAGGATGTTTGCTAGACCCATCGTGCAAGGGAGGGAGTCCCGTGCATTGATCGATACCGGTGCTACTCACAACTTCATGAAGAAGGAGGAAGCACAACGACTTGGCATCAAATTCAAGGAGGAGAGAGGCTGGCTAAAGACGGTGAACACTCAAGCGCAGCCAATCTTTGGAGTAGCCCGAGGGGTCGAGCTACAAATGGGAGAATGGAAAGGTAAACTTGACTTCTCCATTGTTCCTATGGATGACTTTCCAATTGTATTAGGGATGCAATTCCTGGACCAGACAAGAGCAGTCCCAGTGTCTTGCACCAACACTCTCATACTTTCCGAAGAGAGCAAGTGTTGTGTGGTGCCGGTGGCTCGAGAGAAGGAGCTAAAGGCAAAAACACTATCAGCTATGCAGCTGAAGAGAGGAGTAAGGAAACTAGAACCCACATTTCTAGCTACCTTGGTGATGGATGAAGGCACACCTGCTGATGATGAAGTGCCCATCCAAGTTATGGAAGTTCTTGGGGAGTTTGGCGATGTGATGCCCAAAGAACTCCCAAAGAAACTACCACCCATACGGGAGGTAGACCATGCCATCGAGTTGGAAGTCGGGGCCAAACCAACTGCAAGAGCCCCTTATCGAATGGCACCTCCGGAGTTAGCTGAACTACGGAGGCAATTGAAGGAGTTGTTGGATGCGGGCTTCATCCAACCATCGAAAGCACCATACGGAGCACCGGTGCTTTTCCAAAAGAAGCAAGATGGGTCGCTGAGATTGTGCATCGACTATCGAGCCTTGAATAAGGTAACCGTGAAGAACAAGTACCCTATTCCTCTTATTGCTGACTTGTTCGATCAACTTGGGGATGCGAGATGGTTCACCAAGTTGGATCTGAGATCGGGCTACTACCAAGTCCGCATAGCAAAAGGAGATGAGGCCAAGACCGCATGTGTCACACGGTATGGATCTTACGAATTCTTAGTCATGCCATTTGGTTTGACTAATGCACCTGCTACTTTTTGCACACTAATGAACAAAGTACTCCGAAAGTTCTTGGATCGCTTTGTTGTTGTGTATTTGGATGACATAGTGATATACAGCCGCACACTTGAGGAACACATCCAACACATAAGGATGGTGTTTCAAGCGTTGAGGGAGAATGAGCTATATGTCAAGCGAGAGAAGTGTGCATTTGCCAAACTGGAGGTAGCATTCCTTGGCCACATAGTGGGCGGAGGCAAAATCAAGATGGATGGTGCCAAGATCCAAGCTATCAAAGATTGGCAACCCCTAAAGAAGGTCACGGATTTTCGTTCCTTTTTGGGGTTGGCCAATTATTATCGGCGGTTCATTCAAGGGTACTCTTCCATTGCCACACCCTTGACGGAGCTATTCAAGAAGAACAAGGTGTGGGATTGGTCGAGTGGATGCCAAGAGGCATTCGATGCACTGAAGGCAGCTGTTATGGAGGAGCCGGTGTTAGCCTTGCCTAACCACCTACTCCCATACGAGGTACAAACTGATGCTTCTGACTTTGCAATTGGTGGTGTTTTGATGCAAGACGGACACCCAATTGCTTATGAGAGCCGCAAGCTGAATGAGACCGAGAGGCGGTACACGGTGCAAGAGAAGGAGATGACAGCCGTGGTGCATTGCTTGCGAGTTTGGAGACATTACTTGCTGGGGAGCAAGTTCGTTGTCAAGACTGACAACATTGCCACAAGCTACTTCATTTCACAAAAGAAGCTATCGCCGAAGCAAGCAAGGTGGCAAGATTTCTTGGCTGAGTTTGACTATACACTCGAGTATAAGCCAGGAAAGGCGAACTTAGTGGCTGATGCTCTTAGTAGAAGGGCTGAACTTGCAGCCATCAGTCGACCAGAGAGTCCTTTTGTGGAAAGGATCCGAGGGGGTATGGAGCATGACCCCCAAGTTCAAGCCTTGGTAGACCAAGTGAAGCAAGGCAAGACCCGCAAATTTTGGCTAGAGGATGGGTTGCTCTTCACCAAAGGCAACCGCATCTATGTCCCCCGATATGACAAACTTCGGAAGGAAGTTATGAAGGAGTGCCACGATTCAGGATGGGCTGGACACCCAGGTATCACTCGAACTCTTGCTCTTTTGGAAGATGGTTATTATTGGCCTAACATGCGAGACGATGTGGAGTGGTATGTGAAAACTTGTCTAGTGTGCCAACAAGACAAGATTGAGCAACACAAAACTCCTGGATTGTTAGAGCCATTGCCCATACCAGAGAGACCTTGGGAAAACATTTCCATGGATTACATCACATCCCTCCCAAAGTCTGGCGACTTCCAAACCATACTTGTGGTGGTGGATAGATTTTCCAAGTACGCAGTATTCATTCCAGCTACCAAAGCATGCACGGCAGAGGAGACAAGCCACCTTTTCTTCAAAAATGTGGTGAAATATTGGGGCGTTCCACGGTCCATTGTGAGTGATCGAGACACTCGATTCACGGGGAGATTTTGAACCGAGCTGTTCAAATTGTTGGGGTCAGAATTCAATTTCTCCACAAGCTTTCATCCTCAAACCGATGGGCAGACGGAGAGAGTGAATGCCTTATTGGAGCTCTACCTTAGGCACTATGTGAGTGCCAACCAGAAGAATTGGGCAAGGTTAATTGATGTGGCTCAATTCTCATACAACTTGCAAAGGAGTGAATCAACAAGTATGAGTCCTTTCGAGATTGCTAACGGACAACAACCTTATACTCCTAGCAAGATTGCCACAGGTTATCAAGGGCCGAATCCATCCGCTTATCGCTTTGCCAAGGAGTGGGATGAGCAAAAGGACATTGCAAGAGTGCAACTGTCCAAAACGGCAAAGAGGATGAAGAAGTGGGCAGACAAAAAGAGGCATCCCTTAGAGTTTGATGAAGGGGATCTTGTGTTGGTGAAGCTAATGCCTCACCAAAGCCGAGTCTTTGCCAAGTTGCACAAGGGGCTAGTGCGACGATATGAGGGTCCTTTCAAGGTGTTGAAGAGGATCGGCAAAGTATCATACAAGCTGGAGTTACCGCCAAGATTGGAGTTCCATCCTGTCTTCCATGTGAGCTTATTGAAGCCATTCCAAGCAGACACGGAAGATCCGGAGAGGGGGAAGTCCAAGAGAGCTCCCACAGTTGTGACCAATGCCCATGATAAGAAGCTTGATGAAATCTTATCAAGGCGGGTGGTGCAAAAGAGTGGGAAGCATATGAACCATGTGGAGTACTTGGTTCGATGGAGAGGCGACCCTCCTAGCGAGACAATCTGGGAGAAAGATTTCGATCTTTGGCAGTACGAAGACGAAATCAACGAGTTCTTAAGGCAGCACACAACGAGGACGTTGACGAGTTTGGTGGGGGAGAATGTCACGACCGAATATCAGACTACATGTCATTCATGATATCAGACTACGAGTCATTCGGCTTCGTGCGGGACCCGACTCCCAAATCGAGGATCACATTAATCAATGAGGGAATCTTTCCCCATTATGTTCCCCACTATGTTCCCCACTAAGAGAGGGAATATATTCCCTACTTGGGATCCGCATTTGTGCTTTCTACTTTTGTATATAACCGTTAGATCATACGGCTTGATCTCCACCATTCATTGGGGAGTTGTAAAGGCTATATAAGGGGTGCCTCCCCTCATTTGTAATCATCCAGCAATACTTGCAATATTGAGAGTTTAGAGCTTTCTCTCCATTCTTGTGTGTCTCTCTCCTTTCGGTTCGGTTCTAAGCTTAGCATTCTAGCTAGCTTTGTGAGGAAGGCTTACTTAGCCTATTGCGAGAGCGATAGTCTAAGGCCGCACGGAGAGTTTCTATTCCGCAAAACTCTAGTCCCGTGACATGCACTCAAGGTGTTTCACAAGTAATATGCACAATACACATTTCATAAAACATAATGTAATATATATACCAACCCATTAGGTTTCCTCAACTCACAAAACACACATATTCACACGGCTACTATGCCTCAAAACCTATCAAGATGGATTGTAAATCACTTTTGGAATCCCTCGCGCTAACAGACACCGAAAGCCTATTGGCGGTTAACTTCTATTTACAAAATACATATAGATCCCCTATCGCCAATGTTATCCAAAATTAAGTGAATAAGTCACATTATCACACTCAATCTCAATTCACACATATATAGATAAACACAAGTTTACTATGCCATCGCAAACATTAGGCAATCATATATATTCCATCCATACAACAACCTTAGGTAAGTCATATTCCCCTCAGCTTGGGATTCCATGTACTTACCATGTCTGTCCAAACATCATTCGTCAATTCTAAGTGTTCCTAAAAACATATATATATATATAATTTCGCATGAAAACCCAAAATGCAATGTAATGCAAGTAAACACCATGAAAGGTACTCATAAGAGGGCTGGTTTGCGTATGATTTGATGTTTAATCATATGGAATATGTTTATGGTAGGTTTGGGGGTCTCAAAATGGTGTACAAAGATTGTAGGAAGGGTACAGGGATTGTCGGAATCGAAACAGGGATCGTCAAAATCAAATCAAGTGAAGGTGACAGACGAGTACACAGCCTGTGTACAAGAGTACACTGTCGTGTACCCAACTCGAGGAGGCCATGTTCAGGTACATGACCGTGTAATGTGTCTGGGGAGGCCGTGTACTAACACACGACCTGGGTACATGGCCATGTACTCCCCAGACAGGTTGTGTACTGTTTTGTCCAGAATAGTACATGAGATCAATATAGGAGTACACGGGTATGTACCCCTTCCCGAAGGGATATGCATCCCGGAACGGGCTCGAAACATTCCCAAAAATTGCTAGAACCCTCGGCAAATCTTATGATGGTTTCTTGGCAGTGAAAACCACCTTACAACACACTAGACACTCGAATCAAAAGGCTCAAACATGATCAAATACATGGACATAAACATAAGTCTTAGGAACAGATTCAATGTCAGTTCACATGCCCCTTCATGTGCATCGACACCCAATCAACATGCTTAATAGTTCAAATACAAAATTCATGCATTCAAAGCATCAAGTTCATGCAACTAAGATGCTTGTCAATCACATTACAAGCATAGCTTTCATTCAAAACCATGCAATTACCATATTTTAGATTGGAAACACAAAACGATTACGCATATGCAAATGAAACATAAATTCCCACCTCTTGTCATGTGGAAAATTCAACAACAATATCCTTGCCCTTATCGACCGCACCAGCACCATCTAAATATACAATCGAACCACAAGCATGTAAGCATCAAAACTAACCGAAATCAACTAAAGGACTCAAAATTGAAAACCCTAGAGATCCCAACGACATGCTCACCAACACACATCTCACACTATGAACACGTTCACCACTCAGGATTCCAAAAATCTAACTAAAAGGTGAAACACCCAAACCTCACACTAGCCTCACACGGCTCAGAATCGACACCCAAGCACACCTGATCACATAATTAGGTTTTTCAATCAACAAACACACTCCACAATGCACAAATCAAATAACCTAAACATCAAAATCACTCGGAATCAACAATTCTATCAAAATCACAAAACACCCAAAATTACCAAAAATACAACTGAACTGAAAAATGATCACCCACGGATCAGGGGACATTGATGACATATCAAAACCACCAAAAACACTGAGGAATGACGACAGTATGCTATCAGAACCAACAATCGACAAAAGAAACAGAGGTATAGTGCACTTACCACAAAATCCCCAAAAATGTCCTGAAACTGAAAACTGATCGATTATAGCTCCTCCAGTGGCTACTAGCAGTGGAAATTGGCTGGGGTATTTTAGGAAAAGAGTTACTTCGATGCTCGATAGTTTTCATCAGATGAAAATTGACGAATTTTGAACGGTATTATCGGGATGAAAACGGGAGAGAGAAAAGAGGGAGAGAAAGAGATAGAAAGGGGGTTGATGGGCTGATTCTGGCATTTAGAACATTTAAATGTCAGTTTGGGCTAAGTATTTATATCCCAGGCCCAAAATCTCAAAAAAGACCTGATTAAAACATTTTAAAAGTACGGTATGTCCCGAGTGGGCCAAACCAGGTTTTAAAACCTATAAATATCAAAATAGGTTTAAATAATAAATTAAGCTCAGAAATGGTTAATCGAGCTCAGAAAATAACTAACAGGCCCAAAATGGGTTAATCTACCTTAAAGCTCCGGTCACTCAAAACGGACTTGGAATCAGCCAAACACGATTTCCACTGACTCAAATCTTAACACTCGACCAAGAACACTCAATAAGACACTTAGGCTTTCTATGACTATGTTCACCCTATGGGTCACTCTCGGGTCAACTCACTGGTCAAAGCTCAACTCTCGGTCAAACTTGGTAAATTGGTCAAAGTTGGGCATTCTCAATGAACGGTCTCTCTACCTATGAACTCGGAGGGATGAAGTCTCAGAGAAAATTTATAAAGGGGATTTTAATGTTGGTTTTGGTGTTTTGGGACCATAGATAGATGCATTGATGATTTATAAAGGAGTACGAATTTTCTGAAAATATTCAAGAAAGTATAATATATTTAAATTTTAGTAAATTATATATTTATAAAAAAAATTATTTTAAGGTTTTGAAGTATTTAACTACTCATGAGGGTTTTATTAAATATTTTTTGGTATTTTCTATAAAGTAATGCATTTATTAAGTATTTTTGTATTATTTAATAAATTTAATTAAAATTTTAGTATTATTATATTGTCTTATTATTATTTTGAATATAAATACTATATAACATAGGTCAAAATGCGGACTATTCCATCATTTTAACCAAAGTTGGTCAAAACAATAACACCTACCATTTTGACCGACGGTGGTCTAAACAACAGGATGCTCTATCGTTTAGACTAAGAGTGCTTTGGGTGTGTCGTTTCACCCCAAAAGACATCATTTCGGAAAAAAGTGGAAATAACGTCATTTTATCAAATAACCGACATCACCTGCTCTCCTTCCCCCTTTTGCCGATCACTGGTGCCAACTCATGATAAGTATGATTTCTTAAGAATTCTTTCCCATATGGTTTTGTGGCACAAAAAAACTCTGTCGAACTCCTTCTTATCCTCGCCAGTTTTCCTTATCCATTCCCATACTGATTTCTTTAGCATATGGTGAGTTCTTGATGCTTGTATTAACATTAATTTTTATTATTTAGAAATTTAAATTAGGTGGGAATTCATGTGTGTTTTCATGTTAATAATATATGGTTGTGTTTGTTTAAGTGTGATGAATTTTTTGAGGTGGGTTTTCTGAGGTTTCATTGGATGTTTTGAGTTTTGGGTATTCTGCAATTTCACTTTCTATCAGGGTTTCTAGAGGTTGAATATGACTACGGAGGTTGAAGACGACCTTTAACGACATGTTGTCCGAGGGTCTTCCAAACGACCAGTCATCCAGTTGAGAGTGTAGGTGACATGTCGTTCAATAGGTGAGACATGTTTAGGTCTGAGCCTTAGATTTGGATGACGTGGTTTGTTGTGGTTGCACCACATGTTGAGTAAAAGGAGATTTGGGTATAGGTGTGGCAAGTTTTGGTTGGGATATCACCTCTAAGTGGTTCGAGTGTGACACGTGGCAAAGTCTAATGTTGACACATGTCAAGTGGAAGGATTGATCAAATTTTAACACGTTGATAACTGTAAGGCTGACACATGATCATGTCCTGGATAACATGTGGTCATGTCCTAGAGTTACATAAATAATGTTGACTTTTCTATTTTATCAAATTTTTAGAAAATAATTTAAATAGTTTCAAATTTGGGAAAAAATAGTAAGAACTTGATAACAATTTTGGAAAAACTATGAAAAATACTAGATTTAATTTGGAGAATAATTTTACTATCTTTTTAAGAATTAGATGAAATTTGATGAGTCAAATCAATAGAAGAAAGTTGAGGAAAATAACAAAAGAGAAGAAAGATATCTAGATTTGTATTGGGTTAGTTCTAAAGTTCTAATATGTCGATTAGAGGGCTTAGAAGTGTTATTTTATTTGATTATGAATCTTTGGATTAATTTATTAAGAATTAGATTGTAATTACATATATAGGTGGATAGGATAGTATCATACATCTAAGTCGAGAGCTACACCAAGCCATTTTTGAGAGATTAGTAAACTTCAAAATAAAGAGTGCATGGATTTTTTCTATTGCTTTAATTGATGGCATGATCTTTGCATGTGGACTATAAAACAATTTAAAAAATGAATAAAATATTATGCATGTAGTCAAATGTGAATGAAATATTTATTGTGTTACACTTTTATGTAACATGTTATGGACTGTTGTGCCATGTATGAATGGATGCATTACATATTGTTGAGATGTAACTAATGAAGTTCATGTGTAGTTTGGGTTGAATTCAAGTAATAAGACTTGTCGTCTAAGGACATCTTTGTTTGATAGATCATTGTAGCGGTGAGTAGACGATGTGTCGCTCGAAGTAGGGTTAGGCCCATTCCGAGCCTGAGGCTCGGACAAAGGCAGGCACATGTCAGCCTTGGGCAGGTTCAGGTGTAGGTCTGGTAGCACCAGGTGCTACCACGTGTAGCATTCTAATTGGTTGATAATTAATAAATTCTGAAAAAAATGATAAAATAGATAGAAATTATGGAAAATTCAGGAAAATAGTAGGATATTGAGAAAAATTCTGGCAATATTACAGAAAATACTAGTTTAATTTAGATTCTAGTAGTGCCAAATTTATATGAAATATAATTGATTTGATGGGTTAATTAAATCGAACAAGATTAAGAAAATTAAAGAAAAATAGAAAAATCACCCGGTTGGGTCTCGGGTTGATTATCGGGTAGAAATACGTTGGTTTAAAGATATAGAAGCGTTATTTTATGTGATTGAGTGTGAATTACTAAGAATTTAGAAATATTGTGCATAGGTGGATACCTATAATAGCAAGACCTTTAGAAATCAATCCAGAGTGCCATCGACAGCTAATTGAGTTTCGAAACCCCTAAGTGGACAGAATCTTCTTTCTTTTGATATATTGTTGGCATGAATTTTTACAACACGATTAATATAAAATAAATAATTGCAATCATATTTGTGTGATGGTGAAATGCTATGATAAGTATGATAATTAGTATAGTATGCATTGAATCTGTCATGGTTATCATGATATACTGTGAATCATATGAATATGTCTGTTTTGCTATACTTGAACTATTGAAATGCATAAAATGCACTAGGCGTATTCGGGAAATGACTTCGGCATGAGGAATGCATTGAATCCGTATAGCGTAACCTATGTAACCCTTGAGAGTTCTCCGAGTATGGTAGTGTGGTGTGAAAACATAAATCACGAGATGATAAGGATGGAAAGAGTTTTTATTTACTTTATTATTAATAAATTAATCATGATCCTGTAGTGTGGGAACTGATTAGGTGGAGCTACCATCACCTAATGCCTCAACATCGTCAATGGATCGAGCTAGGATTTAAATTGGATATGGATTTGTCTACTGCGTGATTTGATAAGATAAGATGAATAATATTGAGAATAGAGTTCCACTGACGAACTGCAGTCCTATCCCTTTCCCAAATAGATTGGAAGATATAGCAAATCCCGAATCATGGTCATATGTATGCTCTGATGAGTCATGTGCATTGTATATAAATTGACTGTGATTTAGGTGTATCATCGCATGAGTATAACTGCATGCGTTAATGAACTGTTGTGTGTGACTTGATAGAATTAAGGTATGTCAGCATCTTTATTTGATAATAACATTTGCTACATGTGAATTGCTTTGTACGTTCTCCCATCAGCTCACTTGGCAGGTTTCTGCTAAAATCTTGGCATGTAATGCAAGAAAACGTAATTAAGAGTTCACTCTCAGGTTATATGAATAAACAAAAAAGAAACAAGAATGGAACCAGAGCGATCGAGATAATTTTATGAGCATCATATTCATAGCATTTCCCCTAGAATGTCTAAGTATGCTATAACCATCATACTGAATTGATTCTTGGGTAGTATTACTGAAATTGTTTATTTTATGATGTTACTCAGACAACATCATGTCATTTAAATAATTCCGATGCATAATATTTCAAATAAATTCTTTTATTACCATCTCTTCATTATTCATATACCACTAGCCTTGTAGGCTTATTATATGTGCTACTTAAGGTTAAATGGTGTATTAGTGGGCCTACGACAATTGTCGCACGAAATTTTTAGATCCGAAGCATGTTTGTTAATGTGGTAGCGGAGTATTGTTTAATCATTATTCTAAAAAGGTGATATGTTTTTCATTCCTTAATGCTGCTCTACCCTTCAAATCACCTGTGTGGGTGACAATTCTTGTGATAGCGGAGTGTATTCCCATTTTCTTCAAAAATATTTTTGTTATCGAGGAACCTTTTAAATAACATCTTTTCTTTTCTTTCGAGAACATGAGTGAGCCATTCATTTCTATCTTCTGATGTTTGTTCATGGTGTTTGAAGTCTATAAAGTCGACTTTACTTGATTTTTTAGGTCGAGCAATAATTGTTTCAGAAATTTCCTCTTTGTTATAACTCATGGTTTTATCATGAACTTTGAGATTGATTATACTTTGGTGAAATGTATTTCCTTCTCGTGAGACCCAATTAAGGATTTGATTTATTCTCATGATCTTGATTGTGTGTTGCTATGCTTGTGTATTGTGTCTTCCATTAGTTCCCTCATATAGTTACCACTAGAGTGAGTGATAGCTTTATTCTTGGCTCTAGGACATTGGTTTATGTATGGTCGTTCTCCTTATTGAAAAAGGTTGACCGATCGAAAATTTGTTTGATTGCAAGTTCATCTATGTCAAGGAAAAACTATGAATATATGCATTGTGTTAACTTTGATTGCAGATTAAAAGCCCTGGGAGGAGCAAGAAAGATTGCCCATATAACCTTTAGTAAGTTATATTGCCTATTGACAATTGAGCACTGAAAAGTACCTTGGATTAGTACCGTTAATTGAGAATTAAGGGTAATTATGAATAAGTTTAAGATTGAGTATCTTTCCATTAAGGAATAAATTGGTTTTGGGATTGACTCTAGTCTAACATGCTTATAAGTAATAAATTGCCTCAATGAATTCTAACTGAACTGTATGAATTACAGTGAGATGAAGCCTATTACAGGCTATTGTTTCGGTCAGCCGTAGATACTAACTCACAGAGAACTAAGAACAGTTATGTATAACTAGAAGAGGATGAGTATTGCGTACCAGATTATTAGTGTGTTCCGTATTTATAAGCACATGGAATGCACATTGCTAAAGTTGATCAATCACTAATTTGGATAATGCACAGAGTGAATATCCTTATACTATGTAATTGACTAATGATAGGGTTCATCGTGTACGAAGTGCATGAGTAATATTGGGGAATATTGTTTTGAAATTTTGCAGCCTATTTTGTAAATTATGAGCTTAAGAATTAGCTCTTGGAAATTTGGCTACCCAATTAATCAGATATCTCTGAACCCTGAGGATTAAAGAATTATATATGGTAAAAAGCATGATGAGTATGTTTGATGAAGGAGTAACTGATGGATTAATCTATTTGTGGATTTTGGTTATAATGAACTTATAAGTGTGAATAGTAGGAGTACAACCTATATTGAGGCTAAACTAGCTTGAGGAATAGGTAGAGTTATAAGAATTATAACGATAATCTGAAGAGTGGGATTGATGTACTTAGATCAATGTTTGTAATCCTTGTTTTGAGAATAATGGTTATTGATCTCTAACGATGAAAGAAATTCAAACAGATTATGACGAGAGTCTGTACTAAATCATTGATTTAAAATACGTCAGCAAATGACTTTGGTGGTTTCATACACAACTTTGAGTAACTAAGATGGTATTAATTTAACTTTTAATCGGTATTATATGGTAATTAAGGAAATCTGACTTATGTTGAAAATAAAAAAAGAATATAGTGTGGACCCACTCCCGATAAATGGGACCCTCACCGTTGTGTGGTCTCGATTGACTCAACATGTGGATCAATCGAAACCACACAAGGCTCACGTTAAATTTTCTAAACCAAAATCCGAAAAACGCATTTCAATTTGAACTTTTATTTTAAGAGGAGCATGGTAAGTCACATAATACACCTGACACAATATAATCAATGGAGTACGTATACATATACAGTGGAAGTCTTAAATCACAAGCAACAGTCCAAACAGCCCCAAACATACAATCCACTGAGACTATACACACAAGCCCATATGGATCCACAAATGTGCCCAAGGAAAGCATCTCATGACATAACGGAAATCTGAGTCATACATGCAAATAAAATATCAAATCGAAACACAAGCCCACAACGGGTCTCTAATAAATAACGTAATCCAAATCAAGCATGTGGGGGTGAGCTAGTCCAGCCTTAAGGTATAAAATGCACTGGCATATTTGGGAAATGACATCAGCATGAGGAATGTACTGAATCCGCATAGGATAACCTATGCAATCCTTGAGAGCTCTCCGAGTCTGGTAGCTTGGCATGAAGACATCAATCACGAGATAATAAGGATATAATGACTTTTTATTTACTTTATTATTAATTAAATTAATCAGGATCCTGTAGTATGGGGATCGATTAGGTGGACCTACCATCACCTAACCCCCTAACATCGTTAGTGGATCGAGCTAGGATTTAAAATGGACATGTATTTGTCTACTACATGGTTTGATAAGTTAAAATAAATGATAACAAGAACATAGTGTCACTGACGAACTCCAATCTTATCCCTGGCCTGGATAGACTAGAAGATATTGCCAAGCTCAAATTAAGGTCATATGTGTGCTCTGATGAGTTATGTGCATCGCATACAAATTGACTGTGATTTATGCGTATCATCATATGTCTATAACTATATGAGTTAATGAACTATTGTGTGTGAATTGATAGAATTAAGATATGTTAGCATCTTTATTTGATATTAACATTTTCTGCATGTGAATTGCTTTGTATGTTTTTCTGTCAGCTCACCTGGTAGCTTTGATATAATTAGGAGCTCACTCCCAGGAAATATGACGAAACAAAAAGGAAACAAGAATGGAACCAGTGCAATCGAGATAATTTTATGAGCATCATAATCATAGCATTTCCTCTAGAATTTCTAAGTATGTTAGAGCCATCATACTGATTTGATTCTTGGGTAGTGTTACTGAAATTGTTTATTTTATGTAGTTACCTGGACAACATCATATCATTTGAATAATTCCGCTACATAATATTTCAAATAAATTATTTTATTACCATCTCCATCTTATTCATATACCACTAGCCTTGTAGGCTTATTATATGTGCTGCTTAAGGTTAAACGGTGTATATAGTGAGCCTACAGTGATTGTCGCACAATTTTTAGCTCCGGAGCATGACATACCATCACCTAATGCCTTGGCATCGTCATTCAAATTCGATTAAAAGGTATAAGTGTAATAAAAATACTTGTTGAATGAGAAACTATAAAAGAATGTGAAACGATACTTGTAGATTACCATTACGTATTTCAGTCCTATCAAGGGCCCGGAAGCACTGACACATACTGCCATCCCAATCATGATCTTCAATGCCTATAAAGTCTTGAGTTTGCATTATGATTTCAAAGTGATTATGTTGTTATGTGTGCTATTGAGTTTTTGTTGCTTGACAAATAGGCTTTGATATGTATTTTGTGCAAACTAATAATATGTAAATTGAGATGTAGACTAGTGTAAATTATATGTAAATATCAATATAAATGTTGCACTTCGCTTGTTGTTCAATGTCAGTTGGAGCGACATCATTATTTTTTCTTCCTTTCCATTGAGAATGTTTTTGTTATTTAATTGCCAGTATCATCTTAGCTATTTATTAGTCTCACTAGCCTCATAGATTTACTAGATGCATTGCTATTCTAGTAGTGTATATTATGAACCTATCGTGACTACATGCATTTTATTGGTTCAAGGGTGTGACAACAATTCACGGTTAAACCTGAGAGGTATAGTTGAGTGATAAGACTCATCCATCCATAACCAAAAATCAAGAGTTCAAACCTTGGATTTGGGTATGGAGTACTTTAAATTTTTAGATTAGGTAGACCCAATCATAATTGGTATTTATTATACAACAGAGGGGATTAGTCATTGTTACTGACAGTGAATACCTCTTAATTTCAAAATATAAATTCACAGGTAAGCTAAAGGTTACTTGGTCCACATTGGTCAAATTATAAAAATAAACAGCCTAAAGGGACAAGGTCTCACATTGCTCATGTCCACTAGTAGGACTTATATGTTATTCTTTTGGATTCACTAAAGGTAATGTGATGGTGATTTTGGAAAGGTCATTTGCAAATTGGACTTGTTTGTGTCAATTTACTTGAGATGCATATTTGGGGTTGTGTTATGTGTTGAATTTTTTTTTAGGTTGTGTGTTAATTTACAATGTATTTCACTGCATGTGTATGAATTTATATTCATTTGCATATTGAATTAACTTCATTGAGTATTAATGTGTAGAGATTTTATGAGAAGTGTAATGTTCCTTTTAGAAGAAATTTTCAAATTTTACGTATTTAAAGTATGTTTTGAAAATACTTTCTAAGAAGACTTTAGCGGTTTTAGTAGGTTCACGAATTCAGTCATTTAGAGCTTCATGAAAATGGATACCTATTTAGCAGGAGTGGATTCTAAAAAGATCGAAGACTCAATTTTCTAAAATAATCATGATTTGGATAGACATAAATGTTATATCACTATGCAAATGAAGGTATCTAGAAAAATCTACGTCCTGTAGAATATATTTGATAAAAAACCTACATAATTTATTTTAAGATTTTTTAAATCTATGTTGATGATCATCCATCATTCTTCCTACCATTTTATCAAAGCATTGAACTACCTTAAAAAACAATAATACTATTTGTTATCTGATACTAGTGAACAAAACTCACTTGCGCTTGTCCAATGAAAGTAAACATCAAAAGAAAAATATGATTGACTAATACTGTAGTAATAGCTTGAGATTTACATAGTTTATAAAATGGATTTGCAACAGTACAATAGGAGCTTCAACCTTCACAAAGATTTTCATCCACTACCTTACCATTAATAACCTAGCGAATCATGGAACACATCTCACATGCTTCCCTGTCAATCATACCTCGTAATAGGTTCTCCCCACCATAATCCCCAAATTCTGATAATTCTAAGGTGCTCTCAATGCACCATATAGGATTTACTCCTGCTAGACATAGACAATATAATATTGGGTCCAATCAGCGACATGCATGCATATTGACCAGAGAAATTTTTAGGAAGAGTAATGTGTTCTTTTATCCTTTCCGCTCAGATCTCAAAATAGAGTATTTTATAATATTTGGCTCTCTCATTATGCAATTGATACTATCTCGCTCACTCCAAGTCATAGTTTCTTTTTCAAAGCAAAGAGGGAATTTGGATTTTGACTGGGAAGGAGATGTTTCTAAAATAGGGATTGTCGAACCCTGAAAATAAATCTCAACTGCAGTGTAGGGAAGATGTTCAGCATTCTACGAAAAAAAATTTATTTTTTTTGAATTTGAAACAGACCCACATTAGAAGCATAACTCGTTGTCTGAAATATTTATTCATATGGGTTTCATATTTTTTATGTTGTTAGGTAATGTAACATTATTGTTTGTTAAATGCTATCAAAGATTGTTGGGATGGATTTTATTATTTTTTTGTATTTATGACAGGATATATATTACAAATGAGTTAGGTGTGTGTCAATATGTTAGAGTTATGGAATTTTTTTATGTTTGTGCTTTTAGTTAAATCCATGTAAAACATCCTTAAATTTATAAAGAAACTAACATGGACTAAACATTGATATCATAACACATGTTGTATTTTATGTATTATGTGCATATGAGAATGTGAATGTGGATACATATTGTATTTTGCACCTATCAGATTTTTTATTAGGCAGAGTATATTCACTAAATGTAGATCCCATATTCTGAAGTTTACAGTTTGGGGACATGTTGTATGTCTTGTATTTCATGTGCATAGCATTATGGAATATACTGCCATTTGACAATTTTAAATTTAAAAAATATGGCCTTTTTAAAGAAATACGAATTTTTTTAAGTAATGGTGGCTTACTTAAAATAGCTAATAT
Organism: Passiflora organensis; assembly: GCA_019739055.1. Taxonomy (NCBI): domain Eukaryota; kingdom Viridiplantae; phylum Streptophyta; class Magnoliopsida; order Malpighiales; family Passifloraceae; genus Passiflora; species Passiflora organensis. Next base: position 3,617,554 of record JAEPBF010000103.1, read on the forward strand.
TCATGAAAATAGAGACAAATTTCTTTATTACAAGTTTATAAATATCTTTTCTATTTATACAGATGTTGTTGCCAGGGGAAAGATAAAGTGTTGCACTTCCAAATAGAAGGAGAACAATATGATATGTCATTTGATGAGTTTGGATCAAGTTGTCACTTTTCGATAACTGAATTCGTGAATAATGAGGCATATAATGATGTTGAGTATGAATTTTGGCATGATAATAATATCTGTGAAGCATATGCAGACCTTAGATGCAAGTATGGAGATGGTGGTACTAGAAAGGTGAACCAAAAGTGAAAAGTACAACCCCACTTTGGCCAAATCATCTTCCATACTGAACCCATCACTCTATATAATACACAAATTGTGAGACCCCGTCCTTTTGAGAGTTTAGTCAGCACTCGGATTCAGTCAGAATTTTCGGATTGGTCAGTTTGAGCTAGTTGACCTTTTGATCGAGTGACCTATAGTCATAGAGCTTAGGTGTCGGGTTTAGGATGTCTAGAATTTCATGTTGTTGGTACTGTATCGATAATTTGCGCGTCGTGTCATTTTGGAGTTTTAGTGTGCAATAGAATTGTTAGTCAATTTGTGTGTTGTTTGAGGCTTGAGTCTAGTGGATATACCAATTTCTAGGTCTTTAACCCGCGTACGAGTTTTGGAGGCCCATTTTGAGTGGTCGGAGGTCTTTGGGCCGACTTACCTTTCATGGGCCCGATTTTTGTTTCTCGAGCCCAATTACGTTTTAAAAGCCTGATTTACATATTTTGAGCTTTTAAATTTTATTCTGGCCCACTTGGGGCATATGTGAGTCATTTTATAATTATTTCAGATTTTGAGAATTTATTCAAAAAAAAAAGTCAAAATCAAAGTTAGCAAGTCAAAAGAGGCCATAATTCCAGAAATGCTCTCACTTATTTTTTCCCCTTTTCTGCACATGAGTGTGCAGAAAAGCAAACACCCTTCTTCCCCCTTTTCTTTTCTTCATTGCCAAGAGCTTCTTCAAACCTCCTAAAGCCCCAATTTTCATTTTCTCTTCAAATTAAAGTATGGGTTTTGTTCCAAAACCTAAACCTAACCGTTCTCCCTATATTTTCTCAGATATTGTGTTTATTTATGATGATTTTATATTAATTAAAGTATTTTTAGCAAATTCAGATTTTGGTGGTATATGCTTGATTTCTTTATTTTCCTTTCCGATTTGTGGTTGTTTCAGCATGCTTAGATTTTCATTGTTATAGTCTGAAACTTTAGATTGTACGAAAACATCAATTAATCCATGATTGATCATTTTGAGTATTCGATGGCATTTTAGTAATTTCAGGAATTTTGTGTTTTTAATGAACTGGATGAAATTGGTTGATGTTATTGCTTGAGTTAGGCTGTTTGTGTGTTGTAGAGAAGGTTTGTTGATTGAGGAAATCAATCTTGATGTTGGTGGAGCTTGGAATTGAAATTTGAGTTTAGGAAGGTTTAGGTGTGTGAAGGGATTGCTTGTTTTTCTTAAAGGATTGAGTGGTTTGTGTTTTTAGAGGTTGTATTGAGTGAATTGGGACTTAGAGTGACTGTTTAGGGGGTTTCTTAGGTTGTTTTTAATTATGGTCTTTTTCGAGTATATTATTTTCGGCTTTATTCTTAGTGTGGTTTCGTGTGCATGGTTGTTTAGGTGGTGCTTCGGCGACCGATAAGGGAAAGGTTTTAGCCATTGAGTCGTCGGCGCATCAAGAGGTGGGAGACTATATTTCATTTACATACACAGAAATATTTTATTTTATTAATTAAAATTGGTAAATGCTTGTTTTGAATGGAGGCAATACGTGCATTGATGAATGACTTGCCATGCTAGGTTCTTTATGTGTGAGGCATATTTATGATGCATAAAATTTTTATTTTGAACCTATATGCATGTTTGTGATATGATTAAAATGCGTTTGAGAATATTTATAAATATTGAATTCTTGAGTTGTTGGGGCTCCTAGGGAGCCTTTGAGTTGATTTTGAGTGCACTATATTTTATTTAAATTATAAAATGATTTGGGATTTTTTCTACATGTTTGCAAAAAATATGTATACATATAATTTTGAGGTGTGACTTGGAATTGACGAACTGCTCTTGGCCAATACGAAGGTAAATGGATGAGTATGCCTAGATAGAAGGATAGTCCCTTGCCTAGGAGTATGGATGGATTATGTATGCCTTGTGGGAATATATGATGTGATAGGCTATATGTGTCTTCGGGCTTTTTGAGTTGTGTGTGAGTTGGGAATCATGTGATAGTTGATTTCTCTACTTTTCCTGAGGACGACACTGGTGGTAGGAGACTTATTATTATTTTGAAAATGTATATTAAATTAACCACCAGTGGGCTTCTGATTTTCTTTTGGCCAGGGTTATCAATGAAGCGATTTTAGAGGTCCACCTCGATAGTTTTTGGGCATACTAGCCCACAAGAACGAGATTTCGGATTTATATACTTATTGGGCAGGGGCCTGAGTTATAGGTTTACATTATCAAACTCATGTATGTGCATTTGTTAATATTTAAATGTGAGATTGTTTACACGAATACAATCATGGACTTACTGTGGATTTTATTATAAAATGTTGATATTGGTTTTCGTATATGCCTCTATTCCACCAGAATTGTTTATGACGTTGTGACTCTCACTAAGGTCCTTGAGATCTCACCCCCTCTTGTTGTTATTTTTCAGGACTAGGTCGAGAGCCTGTGTAGCTGACTTTATTTTGAGGTCTAGCTTTTTGGTTTGTCATAGGACTGGACTACTACATATGACACGTTTGAAAACTCGACATTTTCTTTTGTATTTTGTATTTTGCATGCTTGCTCATTGACATTGTGACCCTTAGTGAGCTTGGGTTGATACATGCTTTGGATATGGATGTATTCTTTTGAGCCTATGCTATATGAGTTGAGTGTGATGCCTTGGGCATGTTTTGATATTCTCGGGCTTGAGTTGATTGGACTTATTTTGATGAAGCATGTTTGGGGCCGTGTGGCCTGTTGTGTGTGAGATTAAGACTTTTGCTGTTTGTGATTGTACTCCGTGACATGTTGTGATGTGTCGAGGTTTTCGTTTAAATACATGCTCTTTTTTAAAGAAAATAAAAAATTTCAAATTTATATGTGTTTTTATATATTTTGCGAATGGATATGAGGACAAGCCTTGTGTGGTTTCGATTGGGCCACGAGTTGAGCCGATTGGGACTGCACGGCGGTGAGGAACCCAATTTCCAAGTTCGGGTCCTCACATATATTCTTTCTTAGAAGGAATGGGAGCACCAATGTTGTTTCCAAACCAGACTTGTTTTTCTCTATACTGTGTGACAAAAGGTTGTGTGACTTGATAATTGGCATATGCTTTGTACCCACCTATATTCTATGAAGATTGAAGACCACAAGAGAGCATTTCATGAGGCAGCATTCATCATCCCTCTGGCCAAAATCCAGAGAAAGTAAATTATATAATCAATAGATTTTACAAAATAGGTGGAATTGGCATTGAGAATATATTAGTGGGCATTATCGAGAGGATGACAAAAACAAAGGGACTCAAGCGAAACAAGTATAAGGTTTTGACATCAAGACACTTGTTCCAATAGATCCGGGTGAACTGAATTCACCCCCAATCCGACAACCAAAATTAAAGTCCACTGGAGAGGGAATTGTTTATACATCAAGGGTCAAGATTGAGGCCGAGACTGGGGATGAGGGTCACCAACCATATAAAAAAAAACTTTCCCTTACACCCTATATAGATGTACTGTTTTGATGGATATCTGATTTTCAGGAGGTCCTTTGGACGCAAGCCTAATTATATGAGTTCTTCTAAAAAATAGGGCACAAGTCTAGTCTTCCTATACCACAACCCTTACCCTTGTCCAAAGATGAAGATTTGTTTCAAGAGGACTGAAGATTTGATTTAATTTCATATGTGATATTATTTCCTATGATGCCATAACATTTTGAAGTCATAGTGTTTTAATTGTTAATAGAGCTCATTGGTTAATGTTATTGGTTTTCTTGATTGTTGGTATTCTTGTTTAATGGTGGAACTAGACTTGTGCATGGTGAAGAATGTGTAGTGTAATGTATATTGGCATGTAATGTGTAGTGTGATTCTAACATAAATATCACATTATATACAATACACACCCAATATGTTGTATGTAATATGTAGTCTGATTGTAACATAAATATTATATTATATGCGGTATACACCCGATCTGTTGCATGTAATGTGTAGTCTGACTAACATAGACTACACATTATATATGATACACATGCGATGTGTTGCATTTAATATGTAGTCTGATTAACATAAATATCATATTACATATGATACATATCCAATGTGTTGCATGTAATGTGTAGTTCGACTAACATAAATGTCATATTATATGCGGTACATACCCAATGTACTATATGTAATATGTAGTCTGACTAACATAAACATCACATTGTATATGTTACACACTCGATATGTTACATATAATGTGTAGTCCGATTCAAACAATAGTCATAACTAGTGAGACACACAATGTGTTATAGAAAACCTATTTATACATTTCATAAATTGAGTTATGCAATAATTTTATTTCAATAGAATAGCTTAAACAAAAATGTTATAATAATAATTATAAGCAATAATTTCAGTTTGAATATAATAATTCTCTTCACACATTAATATTAGTAACAATTATATTTTCAACCAACTCATGTAAATCAACCATAGTCATTTCAACTATTCCAGTTACAAAGTTCTCATTTATGGGAATGCAACACTGCTTGAAACAGTGATTCTAACTCTAAAATATCAACTTTTTTTTTGGCTCTAATTGAAAAATCCTTATCACTGTTCATTTCTCACATTCTTCACACCATTATTTTTATAATATAAGCGTGAGGTTTGCTAAGATACATTACTTGTGGGATCTCATCCTTTTGTGTCCCTAATCAGCATGAGTGCACAATTAGATTAACCGAATTGGTCAGCTTGAGAGGTTTGACCTTTGATCAAGTCAATCTTATCTGAGTAGTATGAGGTGGACCATCAACCGGGAGTTAACAAAGTGATGTGGACTAGTCATAGGAGTTTAGGTATGAGTTTAGTCATGTGTGAGTGGTGGTTTTGGTTTCTTAAGGTTAGAGTCAGTGAAAATTCTAGTTTTTAGCTTTTAAAAACGTCTTGTTCGATTTGAGGGCTCATTTTAAGTGGTCATGCACGATTGGGTCAGTTAATCAATTTTGGGCCGACTAGTTTGTTCTTTTCCCTCTCTCCCGATTTTATACTCACACCCCACTCCCTAGATCCAAGCTGTGAGACCCCGAATTTCGAGTCTTAGAAGTCCGAAAGCCAATACAAGTGAAAAAATCATTTTTCCCTTGAAGGATGGATGTATGATGGCCAAAAGGGTATGGAATATCTAGTAATTATTTTTGGTATTAATTCTCTTTGATTTGGTTCTTTAATGGTTGATAATTACCTTAGAAAATAAAATCCCTAAAATTAAGAGAGGATAATTACAGATTTAATTCTGATAATTATTTTACTTTAATCTAACCTTTAAAGTAGGGAAATTAATCCCATAACCACCCTATAGAAAGAGGAAACATGCCACACATAAACCTTAAATAGAAAATATACAAAATTCATCCAACCAAAAACCCTACACCTCCCTACTGCTGCCGAAATCTACTTGAACTTCAAAATAGCATAACTTTTTCATCGTTTTTCAGATTCTTACAAATAATAGCTTTTTGGAAATCTCTTTCCATCCTCTATCCAACCATTTTGGGTTTTTTTCTGGAGGTTAGTATATACTTTTCATAATTTAGGTCGTAATTCGGAGGGATTGGTTCCAAAATTTTGTATTTCTGCCTTCAATTGATTTCTATTGTTGTTCCTCTTGTTCATATGATTGTTTACCATCCATTCATATTGTAAAATCATGAATTTCTCCTTTGAATCTTTTCTATATATGAAATCGGTATGCCCTACCCTTGCCCTATTATTGCCTATCTTGATCAATTGATTAACCTATTAGATTCTGATCTTGTTTCTTTTGATTGTACATGTTATAAACACCTAATTCTTCCTTGTTAACATGAAATCACAACCCTTACAACTTGTTAACATGAAATCGCAACCCTTATAACTTGTTAACATGAAATCGCAACTCGCCCTATTGCCCTATTCTTAATGCCGAAAATTGTATGTTGATTAGGGATGGTAATTCAGGTTATTTCTTGTTTAGTTCTTGGCTATTACATCACACATCCAAAAGGGAGGCACTTGCGACATCTAATCACTGGTTTTTGATAGGTTTGGTGAGTGAAATTGGTAAGGAAATAGGGTATTTACTTAGTTATTGGGTATGTATGTTTAGTTTGATTTTTTCTTTGTCTTGTGATGTTATAGGTGGTTCGGAATTATTAAATAAAGGCAAAGGAATAGCTTCTTGTTCAGAGACAAGAGAGATAGGATCTATACCTCATCGGTTTCTCCAGTGATCCTTTTGTTTGCTTGTTGATTTTGGTATATATGCTTGTGTTAATGTATGCGTATATGTGTGAGATAGTATATGCATGAGTTGAAAATTGATTTGAGGCTTATCTAGGCTATACTGAATCCCTTAAGATAGGTTATGAGTGCCTAGTTTGCATGTGTTATGTGTATTGAACATGCTGATTGTGTTCTAACATGATTAAGAGTACCCTGTTGTGGTATTGTGCTAAGTGCTTGCCTATGTGTGCTTGTACCTGTTTGTGTGTCAGGATCCTTTTCCGATGGACATTTTGGGTAAGCGTTGATACTCCTGGGGAGAGGAGAGGTTCTTACTAGTATGGGAGTCGTATGAGTAGCAATTCTCAGCCTGCACACGCTGGATGCCTAGTCCTTGAATGGCTAGACGCCTTGTCTTTGTGTGGCAAGATTCCCTTAGTTGTGTGGCAAGATGCCCTTATCCTTGTGTGGTTTGGATGCCCTTGCCCTTGTGTGTCTTGGATACCTTGTCTTTGTGTGGCAGGATTAATAGGCTTGCTGATTAGCTTGTGTGCTAACCTTTTTACCCTTTGTGCAGCGAAACCTTGGACAACACAGGTGGAAAGGGATGACTTTTTTTGTTAATGAGATTGATTGATAATTTACCTGCCTATATACTTCTAATTTTCGGAAGTGTTTGTAGTCCACCCTCAGCCTTAGCTTTCGGTCCTAACCTTATTGTTTGATTTTTGAATTGCGTGATCCCCCTTTAGTTGTATAGGTTAATCTAATGTTGTTTGGGAGATGTTTGTTTAAGATTTCTGTAGATGTTATGATATTGTGACCCTACTGAGATTCTTGTAATCTCATCTTGTTGTTTTCACCATTTTTCAAGCTTAGGTACATTCGTTGTTTGTGGTACCAGTGTGTGAGATCAAGGCTACACGGCAGGACGATATTGCATCATATTTGCATTTGTGTTACCTTGATTGCTTGCACATACAACATGAACTTTGATTGGACTATTTTCTGGTTTTTCAAGTCCCTCCTTTGCTTGTTTGTTTCTGGATTATATTGGAGGTTTACTTGTTGGATTCTTAGATCCCTATGAGACTTGTGTGTTGTCGTTCCAATGATTCAATTTAAAGACTTCCGCTGATGTTTTGGATTTGAGTGCGAGGATCGATCATTCTTGGTGTTAGGGCATGAAAAAAAATTTTAGAGGCAAGTGTTCATTTGTTTTGATCCTTTAAGAAATTTCTATCTCTTTGGCTTACCTTTGAGGTTTCTGAGCGTAAGTGATAGTTAGGTTGTTTGAGTGTTAGTGAGAGATTTCGGAGGGAGTATTAGGGTTCCTTTTAGTTTTATTTCTTTTATTTAGTTTGATTGTTTTAGTGTAGTATATGCTTGTAAGTTTGATTATTTAGGCTTGCTCCAACACATGACAAAGAAAATAAACTTGTTATTAAGTCGTCCGCACAATAAAAGGTAGGAGTCCAAGTTTCATTCACATGCACAAAATATTTTTTTTTATAATTAAAATTTGGATAAATGCTTGGTTTTGAATAGAGGTCTTGCTTGCATTGCGTATGAATTTCTTATAGGTTCATCTATATGCTTGCAATTATTATGATACATCAAAGTATAATTTTGACTCTTATACTTGTTGTTCCTGTGCAGATGTATTGTGGGTAAGTGATGAACCTTGGATTGTATTAAGAGTAGAAGTTGTGGATTGAGACAGTAGATAAGTTTTAAATTAGGATAATTGATTGATGCTTTGTGAGGAAATTGATTTTGTGTGGTTTGATGTTCAACCATTTTGAAGAGAAAACAGTGAGAAATTGAGGTCGGAGTACCTATATCATGCTTTTGACTGGTCGTAGGTATCTAGTCTGACTGGTCGGAGTGAGAAATTCTTTGTTTGATTGGTCAAAACCTCAAGAGTTTCTAAGTCGAGAGGAGAATAACAACTAGTAGCCCTAGCAATCCCGACTGGTTAAAGTGGGAAACCCAATTTAATGAAAAATTAATGATCGGTCAAACATTTTTTCATTCGATCGATCAAAAAATAGAGAAACCCAGAGTCGTGATTACGAGTGGTTCACGATTCGTCGAACCAAGGGGTTTTGACCAATCGAGTAGGTCACGATCGATCGTAGGTGTCTAATCAACCATTTAAATTGGACAGAGGGCCAAACTAGTTGATTTCTTCCCAGAGGTTTACCCAGTGAGATTTTTACCATGTTATATAATCTGATAAGTGGATGTATGATCTTATGAACTTAGGAGGATAGGTGGAAACCGTTAGTGAGAATAATTGCTTATACATTTCATGCATTACATTTTTACTGTATACATGCGAGATATATTGTGAGACCCTGAATTTTGAGTCCTAGAAGTCCAAAAGCCAGTGCAGGTTAAGAAAAACCATTTTGCCTCTGAAGAAAAAAATGGCCGAAATTGGTAAGGAATGTCTAGTAATTATTTCTGGTATTAATTCTCTTTAAATTGATTCTTTATTGGTTGATAATTACCATAAGAAATAAAAACCTTAACTTTAAGGGGAGGATAATTACAGAATTTAATTTTGATAATTATGTTACTTTAATTAAGTCTAAAAGATAGCGATTATAATCTCATAACCATCTTATATAAATAGGAAGTCAGCCACACAAAACTTTTATACAGAAAATACACAAAATTCGTAGGACCTAAAACCCTACACCTCCCAATTTCTGTCAAAATCTTCTTGAACTTCAAACAAGCATAACTCTCTCATCGTTCGTTAGATTTCTTAACATAACAGCTTGTTGGAAAGTTTTTTTCATCCTCTATCAAAAAATATATGGTTTATCCTCTGAAGGTTAGTATTTCTTTCTTTAAATTTGAATCGAAATTTGGCGAAACTGCCAAAATCTTCTTAAACTTCAAACAAGCATAACTCTCTCTTCGTTTGACGGATTCCTGAAACTAATAGCTTGTTGGAAAGATCTCTTCATCCTCTTTCCATCCATATTTTTTTTTTTGTCTGAAGGTTATTATTTCTTTCTCTAAAGTTAAATCAAAATTCGGCAGAATTAGGTTTTCAGATTTTTATAATTCTGTTTTTGATTGATCTTTGATGTTGTTACCTTTATTTGTATGATTGTTTAATATCCATTCATAGTGAACAATCGTGAATTCATCCTATGAATCTTTTCTATACATGAAATCAGTATGCCTTACCTTTGCCCTACTGCCCTATTGTGCCTATCTTGATCAATTGATTAACCTATTGGATTCTGATCTTGTTTCTTTTGATTATACATGTTATAAACCCTTAATCTTTCCTTGTTAACATGAGATCACAACTCTTACAACTTGTTAACATGAAATCGCAATTTTCCCTATTCCCCTATTCTTAGTGCCCAAAATTATATGATAATTAGGGATGGTGTTTCAGGTTGATTCTTGTTAAGTTCTTGGCTGTCACATCACACATCCAAGGGAGAGGTACCTGTGGCATCTTATCACTGGTTTCTGATAGGTTTGGTGAGTGAAATTGGTAAGGAAATAGGGTATTTAATTGGATATTGGATATTTATACTTAGTTTGGTTTTGGCTTTACCTTGTGATGCTATAGGTAGTGCAGAATTATTGAATAAAGACAAGGGAATAACTTCTTGTTCAGAAACAAGAGAGATAGGATCTAAGTCTCATCAGTTTATCCAGAGATTCTTGTTGTTTACTTGCTAATTTTGGTGTCTTTACATGTAATGTTGTATGCGCATATGTTGTAGTAAGAATGCTTGAATTGCGGACCAAGATGCGATCCTCTAGGCTATACCAAATCCCTTAAGATAGGATATGAGTGCCTAGTTTTCATGTGTGGTGTGTATTGAACATGTTGATTGTGTTTTGACATGATTAAGGATACCCTGTTGTGGTATTGTGTTTTGTACTTGCTTGTGTGTGCTGGTACATGTTGTGTGTTAGGATCCTTTTCCGGTGGCCATTCAGGGTAAGTGTTGATGCTCCTTGTGAGAGGGGAGGTTCTTACTGGTATAGGAGTCATATGGGTGACAATCCCCAGCATGAGCTCGCTGGATGTCTGATCCTTGTATGGTCAGAAGCCCTGTCTTTGTGTGGCTTGGGATAACTTGTCCTTGTGTGGCAAAATGAATAGGCTTACTGAATAGTTTGTGTGTTAACCATTTACCTTTTTTGCAGTAAGCCTTGGACAACACAGGTGGAAGGGGATGACCTTTCTTCTTCATTGCCGAGAGCATTTTGATGAGTTCTACCTGCCTGTGTACTTCTGAGTTTTCGAAAGTATTTGTAGTCCCCCCTCAGCCTTAGATTCGGCCCTACCCTTTTTAACTGAATTCTTGAATTGTGTGATCCCCTTTAGTTGCTATCTGATGTTGTTTGGGACATTTGTGTTTATGGTTTTTGCAAATCTTATGATGTTGTGACCTTACTGAGATTCTTGTAATCACATTCTTTTGTTTCCACCATTTTTTTTCAGACTTAGGTTCATTCACTATTCGTGGTACCAGTGTGTGAGATCAAAGCTGCACGGTGGGGGGATATTGCATCACCTTTGCATTCCTATTTCCTTGGTTGTTTGCGTATACAATATGATCATAGATTGGACTAGTTTTCTGGTTTTTCAAGATCCCTTTTTTGCTTGTTATATTTTTGAAAATATTGGAATATTTCTTGCTGGTTATTTGAATCCATATGGGACTTTTGTGTTTTGATTCCAATAATTAAATTTAGAGAGTTCCGCTGATGTTTTATTCACTCAGTATGACACCAGAATAATTTTCCAATATCATGCTCCATTTGTTATTAAAAATTTAATGGGTAAGCTTGGTGGGATTCAGATAGGTTCTAGATGTTTTTGGGCTTGTTTGGATTTCACAGCGGTAATGGCCTTAATCGGAGCAAATTTTAATAAGTAGGAATTGGGGTCATTACAGGTTTGGTAGCGAAGCATGGTTTAGGTTATATGATTTATTATATGCTAACTAGATTGTTGAAGGTACATGCGCACACACCCACTTACTTAGAGCGCTAATACCAAAAATTAATCAGATGTTAAGAACCTGGTTAGAAATGTTTAGATGTCATGTCTGATTGATTAACTTGTTGCGTGTCTATGAGTATTTTTATGTCTTGTATGAATTGATTTATTTTTGAGTGTTTAGCTGGGTTTCTTATCATTGTCGAGAATGTGTATTTGTTGATGCATGCTGCTGAGTATCCCTATATGATTTCTTATCATTACCGTGTATGTCTTTATGTATTGTTGTCAAGTTTCCGAGCATGTGATTGATTTGTATGCAAGTCAAGTATGTGTTGTGTGAACCTATGCTTGCCGAATGTGACTATGTGTGAGACATGTTTGTTGCTAAATGTATGAGATGTGGTTTTGAGTGATTTCTATGTATGGTTTGTACTGTTGTTGAGTGCTTATGTGTGTGTTGAGGTAATTTCCGAGTGTGCAATGCATGTGTGGATGTGGTTTCTAAAATTTTCATACTCGTGTGCTTGATTACTTTGATTTTTAGCATCTACATATCGTCTGGTGCATGCCTCTCCACCAGGTACCACTTCTTTTCCTATTATCGTAGTTAGTTATGTATTAAGTAACAATCATATGTTTGTATAGTATGGCAATATTGAACGCTAAAAGGAATCGATGGGGTAGGTATGAGGTTCAGCAAGAGGAGTCGAATGCACAAACTGAGCAGGGTGGGCAAGATGAGCCCGAAAACCAACCTGAGGCACCAGCCATCGGTCATGTGATGGCACAAATCTTAAACGTATTGCAAGGAATTGCAGCAAATCAACAGCATATGGAGGCGCAACTTCAGAATGCTCCTGGACCCACGCCTGTGGAAGAACCTATTCCTCCACTTAAACCTGTACAGCCGGCACATCCTAAGAAGGCCGAGAGACTTCCCGTCATGATTACAAAACTATTGAAGGAAGCTCGACAATTGGGATGTAAAGATTTCAGTGGTTCAGCAGGAGCTGCTGCTGCTCGCGAATGGATCGACACCTTGTTCCAAGTATCTCTGTTTTTACGTATCTCTAATGATGACAAGTTAGCCATTGCCACTTTCCTATTGGAGGGAGAAACCCTTGCATGGTGGACAGCTATGAGCTTGCGATTTGGCGATCGTCTGCCTACAGGGGAAGAATTTCGATATGAATTAGATGAAAAGTTTTATACGAGATTCCATAAAAGCGAGCAGCGCCAAGCTTTCTACAAGCTTGAACTGTGAGATCTCGTCTATTGTAGTGCCAGTCAGTGGCAGCGTCAACGGTAGCGTTAGTGCCAGCGGCAGCGCGCCGATGCTAAAATTCTAGTTTGGGAGCACAACCGTAGGAAGCTTTTAAGGAACCTATAGTGAATCTGAGAGTGTTTACGTATAAGTGTGAGTGAGATAGGTTAGACGATCGAGGTTGAGTCAGTGGAAAACAAACCAAGTTGATTTTGGTCCGTTTTGAGAGGTCGCGGGCCGTTTGGGCCAAATGTGACGAAACGGGCTGACGATTGGCCAGTCCAGCCTTGTTAAACTTTTGGGCCAAAACCTATCAGCCCTTGGGCCTGAAACCCATCAGCCCAAGTTCACTACATCCTTTACCCATCAGCCCAAGTTTACACTTCACCCTTTCAACATTCCTCTTGCATAAGTGCCCAGCAGAACACACACACACAACCAGCCCTAACTCGTTTTTCTCCTTCCTTCACCCTTCCAACCTACCAAAATCCAACCCTTGCTCAAATTGATCCCAACAACTTGTGGGGGATTGTCCCAAAACACTTTCCCATCAATCTTCTACACTTTTCCACTGTTAGTTTGATGTCTAAGGCCTGATTTTGAGGTGTTCTTCATTCTGGACGAAAATTCCAGAGTTGTTGGTAAGTGCTTAATCTTTGGTTTTCTTTTGGATTGGTTGGTTTATTAAGGTTGCTAGTGATGTGATTGAGTGTTTTTGATGGATGGAAATGCATGGAAACAACCTCTGATTCTTGTATGAATCTCGGATGAACAGTATCAGGGGGTTGTTTCTTCATGTTCTTGATCATGCTGGTGTAGTTATTCATGTTAATTGAGTGGTTGTGGTTAGTACTGATAGGGAGTGTGTTGATTATATGCGGAAGTGATGTTGGGCTGGTAATGAGAGTATCTGAAGTACTGTGATTTGGTTGTTTAGATTGGATATGATTTGAGTGTTTAGATTGGATAGGGGAATGTAGATGTGTGTGCAGCATGAGAGGGTCCATAGGATTGCTTTCAATTATTTTCCATTTTGATTCCTGGATTGGTTATGCTTAGTATGGCTGCATGGTTTGTGCTTGTTTAGGTGGTATTGGATCGATCAATAGAGGCAAGGATATTGTTGGATAACCATCGACGCAACGAGAGGTGGGAGTTTATGTTTCATTTGCATACGCGTAACGTTTTGTTTTCAGAATTCATATATGATCTAATGTTTTGGTTTGAATGGAGGCATGACTTGAAATGTGTTTAACAATTGTGTTCAAATGATAATTTTCTGGCCAAGTTTGAATGCTGGATATTCAAAAGCTGAAACATGCTGATTTGTTTGGTGTACATGAAATTTCATACGGGATTTGCAACCTTCTTAGACATTTTTTCTATTGTGGCTGAATACTTCGAATATTATTTTGAGATGTTTGGCACCTGATTCTAAGATGGCAATGTTTAAATGCATGCATGGAATATCTTATGAATTTTTAGTTTTAATGACCCATACTGGAAAAAATTCGTTTTTGGTCACTGTACCGATTGGAGTTGACGGTTAATGCTTGATCAAGTTAGGTAAGTATATGGAGTCCTATAGAGAGGACAGTTGCTTACCTTGGAGAGGTATGGGTGGCGCTGTGTATGTATATTGAGTGCTGTGTGCACGATGAAGGGAAAGACCTTATAAATGCTTCATATATATCTTACGACGTTATATACGTGTGCAAAATTGAATGTGACAGATTGTGTTTTCTCCATTCAATTTTGGGACAATGCTGATGGTGGGGTTTTATTTAGATATATGCTGGAACTGAAAACCATCAGTAGGCTTTTAGGTAACCCTTTAGCGGGGGTTATATGAAAGTGGTTTGTGTCCACCCCGTTATGTTTTGGACATAGTAGCCAAGTATCAAAACTGTTTTTACCTCCTTTTGCATTTTGGTGTGTGCACTTATAATGGCTACATTGAAGAGTATGGATTGAATTGGTTTGAATAAATGTTTGATACTATGCTTTGGTTTTGTCTCCATTCCACCGTTTATGCTTATGACGCGGTAACTTCCACTGAGGTCTTTGATCTCACCCCCTCCCTTTTTGTTTCAGGACTAAGGTGTGAGAGCTAGCTGTTCAACTTTGAGGTTACTATCCCGGTATTGGTCGTAGGGCTGGACAAATGCACATGCACGTTTTGGACTCAGCATCTTTCACATCTTCTTGTATATTGAAATACTTGTGTCGTTTGCTGGTGCATATGTGTACAACACATGCTTGCATATTCTGATGTTTTGATATATACAAAGTAGTGTTGTTGTGAATTTCTGGGAATCTGTGAGTGTGGACTCACGGTGTTGTATGTTTGAGGCCGTATGGCCAATTGTATGTGATCTGATATTTCCGCTGCAGGTGTTTGCTACTCCGTTGTTTGTAAGTTATGCTGAGTATTATTTGCTGCGTGCCATGTTTTGAAAGACATAAGAATGTTGTGTATTTCTACGATTAGTAAAACAAAATTTAGCCTTGTGTAGTTCCGTTTGGTCCACCAGTTGGGACAATCGGAGCTGCACGGCGGTGAGGCTCCCGATTACCGGGAACGGGTCCTCACATGAACAGAGAACCCGTTCGGTGTTGGAATATGAAAAGGCATTAAGGGAATTGTCCCGATTTGCACCTAAAGAGGATCGCTCACCATACCAGCTTGCAAGGCAATTTCCGGATGGGCTGCGTACCGAACTCAAAACCATCGTTGGTACGACACCGGTACAGAATTTGCAAGAACTAATTGTTGCCGCAACTGAAGCCGAAAAGATCGTGCAAACCAGAAGGCCATCCGCAGCCACTAGTGGTGGATCCTTTCAGTGAGATTCGAAATTTCATCAGCGCACGGGGACCCTATCCTTTCAGGTCCTATTCTCCAAAAATTAACGGCAATGGAAGTAACAACAAGAAGAACTTTTCTGGTTCGAATTCTAGTGGAACTACATGGAATACTCAGCAAAGTCGATGTTACAATTGTGGCGAAATGGGGCACATTCAGCGGGAATGCCAGAAGCCAAGACGTATCACAGGCACATCTAGTGTTAGCCGAGGTGGGTATGCTAACCCCACCAAACCGCTAACACGCGCACCAGGAGGACCACCCAACGGATCCACAGGTGAGGTACAACCAAGACCAACAAGGTTATTCACCCTAACTGATGCCGAGGCTAGTCCTGATGTGGTGACAGGTACTATTTCAGTCTTTTCTTAAAATGCTAAAGTATTATTAGATCCCGGAGCAAATAGATCATTTGTAAGTCCAAGGATAGCACTTAGCATGGATCGACCTCTTTCTCCTTTGACTCCTCCTATTGCGGTTTTAACTCCTTTGGGAGAGCAACTGTTTTGTGATCTAGTTTACATCGGTTGTGTTGTACATATGGGTCCGAATGTATTTGAAGTGGATCTAATTCCATTGGACATCCGAGAGCTGGATGTGATTTTAGGCATGGACTGTCTGGCGAAATGTTAAGCCCGTATGTGTGTGGTTCACTTTTCCTGATGGTGCCGAGTACTATTTTGAAGGTGATAGGCAAGTTGTTCTAACTTGCATGATATCCTGGCTTGATGCAAAGCAACTAATCAGCAAAGGATGTACTGCGTATCTCGCGCACGTACATGATATTTCCAAAGAATCCTCGGGTCTGGATTTTGTCCCAGTGGTTCGTAAATTTCCAGAAGTATTTCTAGAACACATAGCCGGTCTACCACCAGTAAGGGAAGTGGAATTTGGCATTGAGTTAGTGCCTGGTACGAATCCGATTTCCATTTCTCCGTACCGTATGGCTCCTACGGAAATGATGGAACTAAAAGCGCAATTGGAAGATTTGCTGGATCGTGATTTCATCCGACCTAGTGTGTCACCTTGGGGAGCACCTATCTTGTTCGTGAAGAAGAAACATGGTTCGCTGCGATTATGCATCGACTATCGGTAGCTGAATCATGTGACTGTGAAGAACAAGTACCCTTTGCCACTCATCGACGATTTGTTCGACCAATTCCAGGGTGCAGCCATATTCTCCAAGATCGATCTCAGATCTGGATACCATCAATTGCGAGTTCGTAATGTTGATATTCCAAAGACCGTGTTCAGATCACGATATGGCCACTACGAATTTCTGGTTATGCCATTCGGTTAGACCAATGCACCAGTTATGTTTATGGACTTGATGAATCGTGTGTTCCATGAGTTTCTGGATAAATTTGTAATAGTCTTCATTGACAACATTCTGATTTATTCAAATCGAAAGAAGAGCTTGCCAAGCACTTGCGGATTGTGCTGAATGTTTTAAAGGATCGGCGGTTGTTCGCAAAGTACTCCAAATGCAAATTTTGGTTACGCGAAGTCAGTTTCCTTGGCCATGTTGTTTCCGTCCAAGGTGTGTTAGTTGATCCAAAGAAAATTGAAGTCGTAATTACCTGGGAACCCCCGCAAACTGTGTTCGAAGTTCGTAGTTTCCTTGGCTTAGCAGGATACTATCTTCGCTTTTTGGAAAAATTTTCATCGCTTGCCGGACCATTGACAAAACTGACTTGCAAGGGTGAGTCGTTCATGTGGAATGAGAAATTCCAGCGAAGTTTCAAAGAACTGAAAAATCGGTTAGTTTCCGCACCTATCCTTACATTACCTATTTGCAGAAAGGAGTATAAGGTTTACAGCGATGCGTCGAAATCCAAACTTGGATGCGTATTGATGCAAGACGGGAAAGTCGTTGCATGTGCTTCCCGACAGTTACGACTGCATGAAAGCAACTATCCTACACATGATTTGGAGCTTGCAGCCGTAGTGTTTGCGTTAAAAATATGGCGACATTACTTATACGGCGAGACATGCCGAATCTTCACCGATCACAAAAGCTTCAAGTACCTACTCACGCAAAAAAAGAATTGAATATGAGAAAAGGAATATGAGCTGATCAAAGACTATGATTTGATCATCGAATATCATCCTGGAAAGGAAAATGTTGTTGCTGATGACTTAGGCCGAAAGTTTCATCCTCCTTCCCCATCGATTTTGGCCTATATACACAGCCATTACATACCTATGTTGCTGGGTTTAAGGACTAATCGTGTGCATCTTGGCACTGATTATTCTGGCTCATTATTAGCACGAATCGAAGTCACACCTACCTTGATTAAGGAAATTTGGAATCAGCAATTAGAGGATCCGAAACTAATTGAAATTCTGAAGCAACTTTCAAATGGTGTTGATGTCATAGTTCATGATTTCAGAATACGAGATGACAAAGTACTTGTCTTTAGAAATCAGGTATGTGTTCCACAAGATATTGATATTTGTAACCTTATCCTATCGGAGGCGCATAGTTCGAAGTTTGCTATCCATCTCGGAAGCACTAAGATGTACTAAGATTTAAAGGAGCAGTATTGATGGCCAAACATGAAACGCCATATTGCTGAGTTCGTTGCCCGATGCCTCGTATGTCAACAAGTAAAGATCGAACATCAACGACCTGTTGGGCTACTTAAATCACTTCCGATTCCAGAATGGAAGTGGGAGCATGTCACAATGGATTTTGTGACCGGTTTGCCTAGATCGCAGCAAGGATACGATGCCATTTGAGTGATTGTGGATCGATTGACGAAATCTGCATAGTTCCTCCCTATACGTGTGACGGATACACCTGAAAAATTGGTTGTTCGTTACTTGGATGAGATTGTTTGATTGCATAGAGTGCCAGTTTCCATCGTTTCAGATCGTGACCCTCGTTTCACCTCACAATTTTGAGAGAAATTCCAGAATGCACTGGGTTCGAGATTGAATTTCAGTATAGCATTCCATCCCCAGACCGATGGCCAATCAGAAAGGATGATTCAGACACTCGAAGACATGTTACGTGCGAGTGTGTTGAACCAACAAACCGGTTGGGATCGATGCCTGTCGTTGGCAGAATTTTCTTACAACAATAGTTTTCATGTAAGCATTGGTATGGCACCTTATGAAGCATTATATGGGAGATGTTGCAGGACTCCCATTTGCTGGAATGAAGTAGGCGAAAGACGCCTAGACAATCCGGAATTGATTGATGAAGCAACAAAATAGTTGAACTTGATTCGACAACAGCTAAAAACAACCCGAAATCGACAAAAAGAACAACGCCGATAATCGATGGAGGGAGTTAGAATTTGCAGAAGGTGACAAAGTGTTTCTGAAGGTCGCCCCATGGAAAGGAGTCCTTCGTTTTCAGCAGCGAGGTAACCTAGCACCTTGTTACATTGGTCCGTATGACATTGTCGAGAGGATCAGCCCTGTTGCATACCGACTTGCCCTACCTCCAAATATGGAAAGAATTCACAATATATTTCACGTATCTATGTTAAGAGAGTATGTGCAAGACCGTGCTCACGTGCTCGAAGAACCCCCAGTTGTAATTGTTGAAGACTTATCCTATCTCGTACAGCCAGTTGCCATACTAGATAGGTCAGTTCGACAGCTTCGCAGTCAAAGCGTGCCTATGGTGCGAGTTGTTTGGCGTAATGGCCAAATTGAGGAACAGTTTTGGGAGACTGAGGAATCTATACGTGAAAATTTTGAGGACGAAATTCTTGTGAGGGGAGGATGTGAGACCCTGAATTTTGATTCCTAGAAGTCCAGAAACCAGTGTAGGTAAAAAAGACCATTTTTCCTCTGAAAGAAAGGATATGTGATGGCCAAAATTGATAAGAGATGTCTAGTAATTATTTCTGGAATTAATTCCCTTTAAATTGATTCTTTATTAGTTGATAATTACCATAGGAAATAAAAACCCTAACTTTAGGGGGGATAATTACAGAATTTAATTTTGATAATTATCTTACTTTAATTAAGTCTTTAAGATAGGGATTATAATCTTATAACCATCTTATATAAATAAGAAGTCAGCCACACAAAAATCATATACAGAAAACACACAAAATTCATAGGACCTAAAAACCCTACACCTCCTAATTTCGGCCAAAATCTTCTTGAACTTCAAATAAGCATAACTCTCTCATCGTTTGTCGGATTCCTGAAAATAAAAGTTTATTGGAATTCTCTTTTCATCCTTTTTCCAACCATCTTTTTTTATTGTCTAAACTTTAATATTTCTTTCTCTAAAATTAAATCAAAATTCGGCGGAACTGCCAAAATCTTCTTAAATTTCAAACAAGTATAACTCTCTAATCGTTTGTCAGATTCCTGAAAATAATAGCTTGTTGGAAAGCTCCCTTCATCCCCTTTCCAACCATCTTTGGGTTTTTGTCTGAAGGTTAGTATTTATTTCTCTAAAATTAAATCAAAATTCGACAGAATTAGGATTTCAGATTTTTATAATTCTGCCTTTGATTAATCTCTGATGTTGTTACCTTTATTCATATGATTGTTTAATATCCATTCATAGTGAATAATCATGAATTCATTCTTTAAATCTTTTCGATACATGAAATCAGTATGTCTTACCTTTGCCCTACTGCCCTATTGTGCCTATCTTGATCAATTGATTAACCTATTGGATTCTGATCTTGTTTCTTTTGATTATACATGTTATAAACCCTTAATCCTTCTTTGTTAACATGAGATCGCAACTCCTACAACTTGTTAACATGAAATCACAATTTTCCTTATTGCCCTATTCTTAGTGCCAAAAATTATATGATAATTAGCGATGGTAATTCAGGTTGATTCTTGTTAAGTTCTTGGCTATCACATCACACATCCAAGGGGGAGGTACCTGTGGCATCTGATCGCTGGTTTCTGATAGGTTTGGTGAGTGGAATTGGTAAGGAAATAGGGTATTTAATTGGATATTAGATATGCATACTTAGTTTGGTTTTGGCTTTGCCTTGTGATGCTATAGGTAGTGCAGAATTATTGAATAAAGACAAGGTAATAAATTCTTGTTCAGAAACAAGAGAGATAAGATCTAAGCCTCATCAGTTTCTCCAGAGATCCTTGTTGTTTGCTTGCTAATTTCGGTGTCTTTACATGTAATGTTGTATGCGCATATGTTGTAGTAAGAATGCTTGAATTATGGACCAAGATGCGATCCTCTAGGCTATACCAAATCCTTTAAGATAGGATATGAGTGCCTAGTTTGCATGTGTGGTGTGTATTGAACATGTTGATTGTGTTTTGACATGATTAAAGATACTCTGTTGTGGTATTATGTTTTGTACTTGCTTGTGTGTGCTGGTACGTGTTGTATGTCAGGATCCTTTTCCGGTGGTCATTCGGGGTAAGCACTGATGCTCCTTGTGAGATGGGAGGTTCTTACTTGTATGGGAGTCGTATGGGTGACAATCCCTAGCATGAGCTCGCTGGATATGTGGTCCTTGTGTGGCTAGAATCCCTGTCCTTGTGTGGCTTGGGAAGACTTGTCCTTGTGTGGCTTGGGATGACTTGTCCTTATGTGGAAAAATGAATAGGCTTGCTAAAAAGCTTGTGTGTTAACCATTTACCTTTTGTGCAGTAAGCCTCGGACAACACAAGTGGAAGGGGATGGTCTTTCTTCTTCATTGTCGAGAGCAATCTCATGAGTTCTATCTGCCTATGTACTTCTGAGTTTTCGGAAGTATTTGTAGTCCCCCCTCAGCCTTAGATTCGGCCCTACCCTTTTTAACAGAATTCTTGAATTACGTGATCCCCTTTAGTTGCTAAGAATTATCTGATATTGTTTGGGAGATTTGTGTTTATAGTTTCTGCAGATCTTATGATGTTGTGACCCTACTAAGATTCTTGTAATCTTATTCTGTTGTTTCCACCATTTTTTTTCAGACTTAGGTACATTCACTGTTCGTGGTACCAGTGTGTGAGATCAAGATTGTACGGCGGGGGGATATTGCATCACCTTTGCATTCCTATTTCCTTGGTTGCTTACGCATACAATATGATCATAGAATGGACTAGTTTTCTAGTTTTTCAAGATCCCTCTTTTGCTTGTTATGTTTTGGAATATATTGGAGGATTTCTTGCTGGTTATTTGGATCCCTATGGGACTTGTGTGTTTTGATTCCAATAATTAAATTTAGAGACTTCCGCTGATGTTTTATTCACTCCGTATGATACCAGAATGATTATCCAATGTCATGCTCCATTTGTTACTAAAAATTTAATGGGTAAGCCTGGTGGGATTCAGATAGGTTCTAGGTGTCTTTGGGCTTGTTTGGATTTCACGACGGTAATAACCTTAATCGGAGCAAATTTTAGTAAGTAGAAATTGGTGTCATTACATATATATTTTTTTCTAGGTATAATCTGGAATTGAAGAATATGCGCAAGTAATCAAGGAACAGGTATGCAAAAGTGATGCGATATCGCCCTGCCGTATAGCCTTGATCTCACACACTGGTACCACGAGAAGTGAATATACCTAAGCCTGAAAAAAATGGTGAAAACAACGGAATGAGATTACAAGAATCTTAGAAAAGTCACAACATCATAAGATCTACAAAAACCATAAACACAAATCTCCCGAACAACATCTGATCATTCCTACGCAACTAAAGGGATTCATGCAATTCAAAGATTCAATCAAAAAGGGTAGGGCCGAATCTAAGGCTGAGGGGGGACTACAAACACTTCCGAAAAGTATCAGAAATACACAGGCAGGCAGAACTCATCAGATTGTTCTCGGCAATGAAGAAGAAAAGGCCATCCTCTTCCACCTATGTTGTCCAAGGCTTACTGCATGAAAGGTAATTGGTTAACACACAAGCTAATCAACAAGCCTATTCATCTTGCCACACAAGGACAAAACATCCCAAGCCATACAAAGACAAGGGCATCCCAAACCACACAAGGATAAGGGTTTCCCAAACCACACAAGGATAAGGGTTTCCCAAACCACACAAGGATAAGGGCTTCCTGCCACACAAGGACCAGACATCCTGCGAGCTCTTGCTGGGATTTTCCACCCATACGACTCCCATACCAGTAAGAACCTCCCCTCTCATAAGGAGCATCAGCGCTTACCCCGAATGGCCACCGGAAGAGGATCCTGACACACAAACACGTACCAGCACACATAGGCAAGCACAGAGCACAAAACCACAACAGGGTATTCTCAATTCTGTCAGATCACATTCAGCATATTCAATACACATCACACATGTAAGCTAGGCACTCCTAACCTACCTTAAGGGATTCGGTATAGCCTAGAAATTCCTCAATTCAATCCACAACTCAAGCATGCACTATTTAATATGAATACGCATACAGTTTCATAATCATAGTTATCGAAATTAATTAAGCAAACAACGAGGTCTCTAGAGAAACGGATGAGGCATAGATCCTACCTCTCTTGTCTCTAAACAAGAAGTTATTCCCTTGTCTTTATTCAATAATTCTGTGCTACCTATAACATCACAAAGCAAAGCCAAAATCAAACTAAGTATGCATATCCAATATCCAATTAAATACCCTATTTCCTTACCAATTCCACTCACCAAACCTATCAGAAACCAGTGATCAGATGCCGCAGGTACCTCCCCTTGGATGTATGATGTGATAGCCAAGAACTTAACAAGAAACAACCTGAATTACCATCCCTAATTATCATACAATTTTCGGCACTAAGAATAGGGCAATAGGGCAAGTTGCAATTTCATGTTAACAAGTTGTAGGAGTTGCGATCTCATGTTAACAAAGAAGGATTAAGGGTTTATAACATGTATAATCAAAAGAAACAAGATCAAAATTCAATAGGTCAATCAATTGATCCAGATAGGCAACAATAGGGAAGTAGGGAAAAAGTAGGGCATACTGATTTCATGTATAGAAAAAATTCAAAGGATGAATTCATGATTATTCACGATCTGAAGTGTTAGGTACTAATCCTCTTTGTCCTCTAAATAACATTTTGGGAAGTATTTTACAAGAGGAAAGCCACCATAAATTATCTATCGAACAAGATCACACTACAAATATTGCAGCAGCCATGGTCGGGAATCCTAGAATAAATCGGAAGAGCAGGATCCTGTGTTATCATTGCGGTGTGGCTGGACATAAAAGATCCACTTGCTGGGAATTGCATGGCAAGAAAAGTCATCCTAAGGTAGACCATTAATCGGTGATGGAGATAAGAGAAAATAGAGCAAAAACAATGAAGAAGAAAAAGCAAAGGGCTATGCAAATAAGGTTTTTCAAGAAGCTAGCCTTGTAGTAAGCTACGATAATGAACATGCTCTTGTAGTTGGCCCTAGCTGAACATATAATTCTTATGTTGTGCAGAAGGGAGATAACAAGATGAGTGGTAAGCACTTATTTAATATAGTTGATGCTTGGATCATTTATAGTGGAGCAAGCCATCACATGACATCCAATTTGGCTCCGATGAGGAATGTACACACATTATCTCGAACTGTCTAGATTTTCTTACCTGATGGCCTCATGATTTTAGCCTCCAAAGCAAGAGATATATCCTTATCTATTGATTTTATTATGCAAGATATTTTATACATTCAGGACTTCACTTGCAATCTTATCTTTGTGTCTCAGCTCACCAAAAATAATAGCATTGTTGTGATATATGATTCTGCCTCCTGCAAAATACAAGACTCTATCATGATGAAGATGATTGGCTTAGGTAGATTATCTTCAGGGATCTATTTCTTGGATAAAGAATTATCTATTCTTATTGTTGTAGTATATGCAACTCGATCAGAAGAATACCTCTGGCATTAACGTTTGGGGTATCCTTTTATGGCTAAGATTTATTTGTTACCTTTTAAAAATAAAATATCACTTGAGAGATATGCTTCGTGTGATATATGTTATTTATCTAGAAAAATACAAAGATCTTTTGATTCCAGTTTGAGGTGAGCTGTCAAACCGTTTTCATTAATTCACTATAATCTATGGGGAAAATATCGTACCAAATTGATTACAGAAGCCCAATATTTTCTTTGTATTGTTGATGATCATTAATGTGTTGTTTAGATTTATTTGTTAAAAGGAAAAAATGAAATGTCGAGTCTCCTCAAGCATTTTATTACAATGATCAATACACAATTTGGTACCACAATCTAGCGAATCAGAATAGATAATAATACCGATAATAGCAATCAATATATAAAATGAATCCGTCTACTCACAGGTTTATGATATTTTGCTAGACCGATTCCTTGAGGCCCATCACCTATTAGTATCCACCTACACATGCATTCATAAATAGATCATTAATATCACATGAAAAATACATAAACAAACATAAAATTATGTATCTATAATCTTAATCCGATGTGTTTCTACCCAACAACCAATCCGAAACCAATCCGGGTATTTTTCCTTATTTTTCTAGATCTTAATCTTATTATTTGACCCATCAAATCACATTCAATTCTTGCAAACTTAATACCACTAGACTCCTCATTAATTCTAGTATTTTCTGTAATTTTTCAGATTTTTTTCTAATTTTCTGTTTTTTTTCTTTATTTTCACATTTTCTACCAATTTTTACCATTTTTTGTAATTTGAATATTTCAGCCAATCAGAGCATACCACTTGGAAGTACCAGGCTTAGTTCGGCCATTATCCAAACCTCCCGGACCGTGACATGCGTCCCATCTTACATGTGCCACATCGCCCGAGCCTGCTCCTTTATCTAGATGACTCGTCCAATCTTGCACCCAACGACACGTCATACAAAGATGTCTCGGACAACATGTCGTCTGAGGTCATCTTCAACCTCCGAATACCCCAAATTTGCAGAAAAATCTTGATTTCCTAAACCTCCAAATACCCATCTAAAACTCACAAAATACACATTAAATTAAAGCCTTACTTAAGGCAAATCTAAACATGTAAAAGGATTGGGAGTTTACCTCCGGAAATTAGCTAATTCGATGGAAGGAAGAATCGATTTTGAGCTCGAGAAATTGGCTCCAATATCTCCTCTCATAGCACAAAATCATACATTAATTGTATGGGAAAATTCGTTACAACAACACGAAACTCCCAGTGGAAATGTTTTTGAGCTTGAAGAGCTCTATAGGTACGAGTGAAGGATCTCGACCCGATGAAGAATAAAATTGGGTCTAGAGCGGTGGGAAGGTTCCAAGCGGCACTGAATCCGATGACCAAATGATGCAATTTTTGCCTTCGGCAAAACGGCATCGTTTCACCTTAAAACGAAAGAACTTGAGAGAATCCCTACCGAGTGTTAAAACTGCATTGTCTGCTACCATTTTGACCAGCCTCGGTCAAAATGGCATAGCAATCCATCATTTTGAGTAATTGTATATATTTATAATATAATAATATATTAGTCATTAATAATAATATTTTTTTTATTTATTAAATACTACAAATCATCAAATATTCATAAAACTTCACATATCCTTCTGAAAAATAAACGAAAAATTTCTACGAAATCCTTATTACTAGTATTATCCATCAGTACTAGAAAATTATTTTCTCATAAATATATAAATTACTAAAAATCAAATATCATAATTAAATATATCAGAAAAATTACGATAATTCCAATTATATTTCCGAAAATTCTCAAAAAATTCATCGTTGTTTTTATACCCTAAATAGGCCTATCTAATGTCTTAAATATCTAAAATTATTAATACAATTCATCTTTTTATTTTCTTTCATCATCGATTCTATGAATATCCATAATTCTCTATAAATATAATAATTTTTCATAAATAAAATTTAACTTCAAATCATCAAAACCCAACTACAATTCATCATCTATCCAAAGATATGGGCTAAAGCCTACTAACATCGACAATCCTCAATTGGGCTTTCGGGCCCAAGTAGTTTGAAAGCTTCGGGTTCTCACACAGATACTTGATCAATCGCACGCCAAGTTCAATTTTGAAAGGCAAGACACCCTATGAAATCTTGTTCCACCGCCAGCCAAGATATGATCACCTTCGGGTTATCGGTTGCCTTTGCTATGTTCATAAACATGATAAGATCTCCAACAAATTTGATGCACAAGTAACACGTTGCATTTTTCTCGGCTACCCTCAAGGAAAGAAAAGATGACGTGTTTATGACATTGTAACTCAGCGAATCTTTACATCCCGGAGTGTTGTCTTCTACGAAAATATTTTTCCGGTGAAGGGAAATCAATCACATCCCAAACCAGACAATGATATTATTTATATTGATACTAATCACATTGATTCCTTTATTTCAGGAAATAATCTGGCAGCTTCTAATGATATGCATGATCCTGTTACAAATTACGCTAGTCTTGCTGAAGAATATCCTACAATATCATATCATGATCTTCTTGCAAATATGTTGGATATATCTAATAATGATGAGATAAATATGGCAACATACCCCTCCAATAATATCAATTTGATTCTTAAAGATAATGCTCTGATTATTGAAGATAGTGC
Organism: Passiflora organensis; assembly: GCA_019739055.1. Classification (NCBI taxonomy): domain Eukaryota; kingdom Viridiplantae; phylum Streptophyta; class Magnoliopsida; order Malpighiales; family Passifloraceae; genus Passiflora; species Passiflora organensis. The sequence continues at coordinate 3,644,705 of JAEPBF010000103.1, forward strand.
TGAAGATAATGATCTGATTATTTCATATAGTGAAGATATTCTTCGCATCATATCCACAAATTCAATATGTGATAGCTATCGGCCAACAGTGACCACACGCCATCTTGAAGATTATATATGGATAGACTCCACAAAATTCTCTTCCTCATCCTTTCTAAATGTCAATCATGATCAGCCATTATCAATCGAAACCACACAAGACTCACATTAACTTTACAAATCCAAAATCCCAAAAATGTGCATAAATTTAAATATTTCCTTTAAAAAGGAGCATGGAACGTCACAAAATACATTCGGCATAAAATGAACAACGGAGTATGCACATACATTCAGTGGAAGACTTTAAATCACACACAACAAGCCACACTCCAAACATGCAACATAAGAGTCCATACTCACAAGTCCCATATGGATCCACACAAAAAGTTTCCAAGGCACGCATCTCATAACATAACGAAAACATGAGTCATACATATGTAATAAGTGTCAAATCAAAAAATCAAGCCTACAACGGGTCTACAACAACCATCAAAATCCAAAACAAGCATGTATATCATCAAGTATGAAATTATCAAAAACATAAACATGCCGAGTTTCCAAGACGTGCAAGTGCAATAGTCCAACCCTAAGACCAACACCAAGAATACTCGACCTCAAGGACAATCGGCTACACGAACGAACTAGCCCTGAAAACATCAACAAGAGGGAGTGAGATCAAAGACCTCAGTGAGAGTTACAGTGTCATAAGCACATCCAGTGGAATAGAGACATATGAAAAATCAAGTATAAAACAGTTACATTTAAACATCAATTTCTTCCATGCATACTAAACATGCACTCAAGTGATTCACAAGCAAGTATGCACAATGCATGTTTTGTAAAATACTATGCAATACATACCAACCCAATAGGTTTCATAAACTCTCAATATCTCACATCATCACACTGGCTACTATGCCCCAAAACCTAGCACGGTGAATTACAAAGAACTTTCGGAATCCCTCGTGCTAAAGGAAACTGAAATCCCACTGGCAGTTAATTTTTCATTACAAAATACATATGAGTCCCCTATTACCAATGTTATCCGTAACTGAGTGGAGAAATCACACTCAATCACAAACCAAATATATATATATATCCTGCTAGGTCATAGCCCACATTAGGCACACACATATAGTTTATCTAGGTAAGCAATATTCCCCTCAGCTTGGGATTCCATGTACTTACCATGTTTGCCAAACATCATTAGTCAATTCCAAGTTGTTCCTAAGAATATACATACATAATTTTACATAAAAACCCGAGAATGTATGCAATGCAAGTATTCACCATGAAGGCACTCATATGGGATCGATTTGGGTATGATTTGATGTTTAATTGAGTTGAATTGGTTTAAGGTAGGTTTGGGAATCCCAAAATGGTGTACACGGGCTATAAGAAGGGTACGGGGGTTGCCGGAGGGTCATCAGAAACAAAACAAGTGGGGGTGATAGAGGAGTACACAAGAGTACATGGCCATGAACACTGCTGGGGGAGGCCGTGTACCCTAGCTAGGAAGGTCGTGTACTATTCAGAATAGTACACGGGCGTGTACCCCTTCCAAAAGGGGTACGTGCCCCAGAATGGACCCAGAATGCTCCTAAAACTCGTCCAAACCCTTGGGAAACCTTACTATAGATTCAAAACCATACAATTGTCGTATTTTAGATCGAAAACACAAAATAATTTTGCATTCACAAATAAAATATAAACTTCCACCTCTTGACGGGCGAAAAACTCAGTCGCAATATCTTTGTCCTTATCGACTGCACTAGCACCGCCTAAACACAGAAACCGAACCACAAACACATAAGCATCAAAACTAACAAAAACAACCAAATGACTCAAAATTGAAAAATGAACCCTAGAGACCCCAACGACACGGTCACTAACACACATCTCACTAACAACTTGCTTGCAACTTAGGATTCCGAAAAACTAACTAACGGGCGAAATGCCCAAACCTCGCACAAGCCACACACGGCTCCGAATCGACACTCAAGCACACTCAATCACACAATTGGGTTTCTCAATCCACAAAACACTCCACAACATGCAAATCAACTAACCTAAGCATCGTAATTACATAGAATCAATAATTCCATCAAAATCACAAAACTCCCAAAATTACTGAAAATGCCACTGAACTGAAAAACGCTCACCACGAATCAGAAAGTGTTTTTGATATATCAAAACCACCAAACCGAATTAGAAAAAATGACAGAGAACTATCGAAATCAAAAATTGACTAAAGAAACGGAGATTTAGAGCACTAACCACAAAATTCCCAAAAAGTACTCTAATAGCAAAGAATAGCAGAGTGCGGCTCCTCGATCGACAACTAGTAGTGGAAATCGGCCGGGAAACATTAGGAAAGTGGTTAGGGTCGATGCCCGGTAGCTTTCGTCGGAAGAAAATTGACGGATTTTGAACGGTATTATCGGGAAGGTAGATGGGAGAGGGAAAAGAGGGAGAGAAGGGGTGAAATGGGCTGCTAGTAGTTTCGACACTTAGAAAAATTCTAAGTGTCGGGTCAGGCTGGGTATTTATACCTCGGGCCCAAAATTTCAAAAGACCCGACTAAAATGTTGTAAAAGCCTGATATGCCCCGAGTGGGCCAAAGTGGGTTTTAAAACCAATAAACATCATAAATGGGCTAAAATAATTAATTGGGCTCAAAATGGGTAATCCGGCCTGGAAAATAACTAACGGGCCTGAAACGTTTTCGACCCAAATGCCTCGATCACTCAAAACAGACCCAGAATCGGTCAATATCAATTTCCACTGAGTCAAACCTTTACACTTGAACTAGACCACTTGCAAAGACACCTAGACGCACACCTAGGCTTTCGATGACTATGTCCACCCTAAAGGGTCACTCTCGAGTCAACGGTTTACTCTCGGTCAAACTAGTCAACCTCAGTCAAAAAGGTCAAAATCGGACACTTTCACTGAATGGTCTCGCTGATTAGGCACTCAGAGGGACGAGGTCTCATATTATTCTATAACTACACATGTTCCTCATTGGCAAGATGGGATGACTACTAAACTCCATTCCCTTGACAAGAATGGTACTTGATTCTATGTTGATCTTCCTCCTAACAAATGTGTCATTCAGTCTCACTGAGTTTATATAATCAAATATCGAGTTGATGGTTCTATCGAGCGTTACAAAGCTTGTTTAGTAGCCAAAGGGTACTTGCAGGTTCGTTGGGAGGATTTCAATGATACTTTTTCCCTGTGAGTGAGATGACATCCGTTTGTTGCATCCTCACTATTGCTTCTTAGTGTGGGTAGCCATTATTTCAGCTCGATATAAACAATGCCTTCCTCCGTGGTGATCTCGAAGAGGAGATTTATATGGTACCACCACCAGGCGTCCAAACACCAAAACTAGGACAATTTTGTGGACTTCATAAATCTCTCTATGGTTTCCGACAAACAATACGCAATTGGTTCACCAAGCTATCAAGCACCCTAAAAAATTTCAGATTCATTCAGCATATAGCAGAATAATAATTATTTGTACACACTCAAGGCGAAAGTCTGACCATTCTAGTCGTTTATGTAGATGATATTGTGCATACTGGAAACAATAATGAGGAGTGTGAGAAGGTAAAGGATTATCTCAATCAGCAATTTCATATTAAGGATCTTGGAAAGCTGAAATTCTTTCTTGGTATTGAAATGATCAGATCTGGTCAAGGGATATTCCTGTCTCAACGTAAGTATATACTTGATATAATCAACGAGTGTAAACTACAAGAAGCAAAATCATGTGACTTCCCAATGGAGCAACAACATCAGCTCACTCATGATTTAGGTGAGCACTTGGAGGATATCAGTCGATATAGAAGGCTTATTGGGAGATTGTTATATTTGACAATTACAAGACCGGAAATCACCTATGCGGTCCTCATATTGAGCCAGTTTATGCAGGTGCCACACAAGAAGCATTGGGATGCAGGCATCAAAATTGTACGTTACCTGAAGACTAATATCAAGCAAGGAATTATGTTATCCAGAGACAATGCAGAACTGAAGTTACTTGGGTACTGTCATGTTGATTAGGGTAGCTGTCCTATCACTAGAAAGTCAACTAGTGGTTACTTCATTATACTTGGAAGTGCACTGATCTTTTGGAAATCAAAGAAACAAGCCACTATTTCTAGATCTTCCGCAGAATCGGAATACAGATCCATGGCAAGTGCTGTAAGTGAGCTAGTTTGGCTGAAAGAATTACTTGGTTTTCTTAAAATTGATGCGCATTATTATCTAGTGACAATTAATCAACCTTACAAATCGCAGCAAATCCCATCTTCCATGAATGTACACCAAGGTAGATTGCCACGTCATATGAAAAAAGATTCAAAGTGGGAGATCACAACAGCCTACAGCCTACAAGCCAACACAAAAGCAAATAGCCGATATATTCACAAAGGCACTTGGGCAACAATAGTTCACCTATCTGAGATGCAAGAAGGATGTTCTACACATACACACTCCAACCTGAAGGGGTATTAAGAAATAATATATATTTGATTTGATTGTTACTTAATTGTATTTATTACAATAGATATTCAGCGTTTATCTTTTATATACAATTAGGTAAAGGATTACCATATAAGAGGATACCAACGGTGAATATGAATTATTGATTCCTTCAACAACCACAGCAGTCCCTTCTTTAGTCTTCGTTTTCCGTTAATTTTACATAAATTCATTCCCTGTCCAAATATTGTTTGCTTACGTTAAATCAGGTCACCTTTTTAACATGTATCCTCCGCAAGTTTGCGTGGGATGCGATAAAGCCAATGCTGGTGTCGGTGGCTTCTCTTCGTTAGACTAAAGGCTAAAAATTATATTATCATATTTGTTTCCCCATCAATATAACAGTAACTTTTCTTGACAGATCCTTCGGATGCAGCAAAAGCTTAGCCGTTCGTTCGCGTGTCTTGTATCCGTGTATAATTAAATTTGGATGTTCTCGTTATTTAGGATGAATTATTGGAAATTACTAAAAGGATGGAATGGATTAAGCTTATCCACACACAACACAAGTACGATTTGTGTTTGAAACAGGAACTGGTTTTACTTATACTAGATGGGCATTAATTTATATTCCTTTCAGGAACAGTGTTGCCTCGTCAATTAACCAAACTAAGCCCAAGAAACAAGACAAATCCCTAAACTGAAGTGGAACGAAGGATGCCGCATTAACCATGAACGCACATCACAACGTGGTTTAATATCCAACAAAGACAACACAGCACAGTTGAAGTCACACTACACTTGCTACCACTGGTAAACATTCTCTCTCATTTAGACGTTGGAAAAATCTGAGATCTACCTCTGTCTTTGTATTCCCACCTCATTATTCCTTTCACTATATTCCTTTCTTCGACTCAAAAATTACATAGCCTTTGATTCAGATGTTCCTTGTTTAAACCCAGTAAGTTTTTCTTCTTCTTTCTTAAGTTTGATTGCCTTCTGGATTCATCTTTTGCGGGTCTACTTGGGATCCTGTCTGAGTTGGTTCTCATTGAACTGTTTCGGGTTTTATTGAATGGGTGTTAGATCTACCGGTTTTAGTTCATTCAACTGGTTATAAAACCCGCCTTTTTTTTTGGTCTTATCTTGTATGAGAATGTTTTGTAACGTCGAATGTAATTGAGGTGATTCAGATGTAGTTTCTGTTTGCTTTAATGGGATAAATCAAGGCCAAGTTACTTGCTTTTCCATTCTTTTGGTAGTACGCAATGTTTAATTATTGCTCGCTAGAGCTGAAAACTTGAAGTAGTACCTAGTGCGGATCTAGACATCAAGCTGCCAGTTTGAAAATGCTATTCCTACATGGCTGATTTGGCATTATTTGAATTGAATGCATGGTTACACATTTTTTGCTGATGTTGAAAGGTTTTGAGTTGCTGATGTTGCACTGATGAATTTTACTCTGGTAGATCTGCTATTTCATCTCCCGAGATCAAAGTAGTAGAGCTTGTGATAGCCATAAGATAGTTTCACTGAAACAAGATCCAAGAATGACATTTTAAGGCTCATTTGCAAGTGAATTATTGGTTTGGTAATCGAAGAACTTGGTGATAATGAGAGGAAGATCTGATGGAAACCAAAACAAGCGGTTGATCATTTTGCTCTGTGCCGTAGCGATCTTTCTTGTTTCTATTTATTTCTACCGTGGATCTATATTCGGCTCTGAAGAAGGTGCTTCAACAGCTCGAGAGTATGGGAAATCTTTGAGAAAACTTGGTTCTTACTTGGGTGGGGATGATGAGGCAGATGACCCCACGAAATTGGGCCTAGAAGATGGAGAGGATGATCTAACGCCAAAGAGCTTTCCCGTAAGGCTTTTTTCTGCTGCATGTCATTCCCTTGTTTATTACAAAGCTGCACGCTTGACTTCCTAGATGTTCTAATCCCTGTTTGATCTGTTTGAGTGATGTGGGTGTATTTTTTTTTTTTTCTGGTTTTAAAGGTCTGTGATGATCGGCATTCAGAACTCATTCCCTGCTTAGATAGGCATCTTATCTATCAAATGAGACTGAAGCTGGACCTCTCTTTGATGGAGCACTATGAGCGGCACTGCCCTCCTGCTGAAAGAAGATTTAATTGCTTGATTCCTCCTCCACTAGGATACAAGGTAAATTTGTTGCCTGTTTATTAGTTTTTATACCTGATCCAGAATTTTATTTCCATCAATTGTTGCACCATACATGTGATCACACAGGTGCCAATCAAGTGGCCAAAGAGTAGAGATGAAGTATGGAAAGCAAACATACCCCACACACACCTTGCTCATGAAAAATCTGATCAAAATTGGATGGTTGTAAAAGGTGACAAAATAGTTTTCCCTGGTGGCGGCACTCATTTTCACTACGGAGCTGATAAGTATATTGCTTCAATTGCAAATGTAAGACTGTTATCCTGATGTGAAGTTACTCTCGATAGAGAAAAATAGATGATGGCCAATTGATTTTAATTATTACATGATCTATTTCCTGATGCATATTCTTTAGGTCTGCTTAACTTATGATTTGTCAGATCCACATTCTGTTGTCATAATGTTTTGTTGCTGTGTTCTTCTAGTGTTGGAATGAAAATCTTCCTGTTTCAAACTTCAGATGCTCAACTTTTCAAACGATGATTTAAACCATGGAGGAAAGATAAGAACAGTTCTGGACATTGGCTGCGGTGTTGCAAGTTTTGGAGCTTATCTTTTGTCATCTGACATCGTTGCAATGTCTGTAGCACCCAATGATGTGCATCAAAACCAAATTCAGTTTGCCTTAGAAAGAGGAATTCCTGCATATCTTGGCGTTCTTGGAACCCAAAGGCTTCCTTATCCTAGCAGATCTTTTGAACTCGCCCATTGTTCTCGTTGTCGAATAGACTGGCTACAGAGAGATGGCATTCTTCTCCTAGAGCTGGATCGTTTGCTGAGGCCAGGTGGTTATTTTGCCTACTCTTCTCCAGAAGCTTATGCCCAGGATGAAGAAGATCTAAGAATATGGAGAGAAATGAGTGCCCTTGTGGAACGAATGTGTTGGCAAATAGCTGCAAAGAGAGACCAAACTGTCATTTGGCAAAAACCTTTAACGAATGACTGTTACATGGAGAGAGAGCCTGGTACACAACCACCTCTCTGTCGATCTGATGATGATCCAGATGCTGTCTGGGATGTGAAGATGGAGGCTTGCATTACACCTTACGCTGATCGTAAGTTCCAATTGTATATTTCATTGATGGCTTTTCTTTCAGCATCCCATCATTTATATTTCCAGATCATCAACTATAAACTATCTCAATGCTGCATTATATGCATGTGTAGTTTGTATTAAGCCGCCTTGATTTTCTTTTTTATCAAATTATTGACTAGATTTGTTGTCCCAGCAGAGGTCCATAGAGTTAAAGGGAGTGGATTGGCCCCATGGCCTTCTCGACTGACTAGTCCACCTCCTCGGCTTGCTGATTTTGGCTATTCGAATGAAATGTTTGAAAAGGACACGGTAAATGGAGGAAAAAATTTATAAAAATCTCTTAATCTTGAATATTACTCCTTGCTTCTGCATTGTGATTACATGCATAAGCTTTTCATTTTGCCACGTAGAACCAAGAACCGGGGTCATATGAATAATTGTGTGGTGCAGGAAGCCTGGAGACACAGAGTGGAGAGTTATTGGAATCTCTTGAGTCCAAAGATTCAGTCCGACACTCTGAGAAACTTGATGGACATGAAAGCAAACATGGGTTCCTTTGGAGCTGCTCTTAAGGACAAGGATGTGTGGGTAATGAATGTTGTGCCTGAAGATGGACCAAACACCCTGAAAGTGATATATGACAGAGGTCTGATAGGCGCTGTGCACAACTGGTATGCAAATTAGCCAAGTAAAACATGTATTTCTAACCTTTGATATTGTGATAAAACAATGACTTTATTCAGAATTCACTAAATCAGTAACTTGGTCCAGGTGTCAATCATTTTCAACATATCCTCGCACCTATGATTTACTCCATGCTTGGACTGTCTTTTCCGACATTGAGAAGAAAGGCTGTGGTGCTGAAGATCTACTGATTGAGATGGACCGCATCCTCAGACCGAGTGGTTTCGTAATCATCCGCGACAAACAAGCCGTGGTAGATCACATCAAGAAATATTTGGTGGCTTTGCACTGGGAAGCTGTAGCTACTGCAGATTCCCATTCAGAATCAGACCAAGATGGGGATGAAGTCGTGTTTATTATCCAGAAGAAACTGTGGTTGACCGGCACAAGTCTAAGAGATACAGAATAGTCTTCCTTCCATGTTCCTCTATATCTGACTGCTTCAGGGGACAAGAAGAAGCTTACTTGTCTTGAGTGATGCAGTAAAAACAGTTTTATTTTGTAGCTCTAAATGATATCAACATATAATTTTTTTATTTTCTTTTTATAAATTATAATGGGTCAGCTTACTGTAATACTAACAATAGGCTATTCTTCATTTTTTGCTTGTTTTCCTTGGATCTTGGCAATTCATGAAACTAGTCTCTACTATGTATGTGTGCGGGGGTGAAGTATTAGTCTGCAGGCTTTTCAATTAATAACAATTATCATGATTTATGTCATATTCCTGGTTATTTTCCGGTTGAGGATGTGCATGTGGAATTGCAGATGTAATATTGTGTTGGGCTTTCGCTTTTGTAACTCAAAAGATATTTTGGTGTGCACATATTCCTTTTTCTGATTTGGGAATTTGGGATTGAATTCCCACATTTTGAGTATATAATGATAGCAGTTGGATGGCATAGGTATGAGAAGAAAAACAGGATTACAAGGTAGTGTCGTAGATGGACATTTGCTGGAAAAGTAGACACAGATTGCAGATTGCACTTCATATTCATAGTAGTGGGCTCCAACTCCAAGGCAGGTACAAGATACTGTTGTAGGCTGTAGTAGCAGTATATGTCATTTTCTGACCAATAAAAGTTAATCAGATCTCCAACTGTAGTCTGTTGGGAGGGGGCAACTGGGCAAGTGCGCAAGTGGGGAAGCGGGCAAGCTTCCAGCGGGTGGTCCGGTCCTTTGATTGCTTTTAGGAGCAAAAGTGAGACCCTGTGCCCACAGTGTAAACCGACAGCATAAATAGCACCATGCGATGTGGATGTCCTTTGCAAATCTTTGCCATTGCGCACCACATTCTCGAGTTGGCTTCCTTCCATCACCCTTACCCGCCAGGCAATCCAATCAATCTGCCTTATCAGTTCCCACTGCCCATCCATAATATTTTCTTCCTTTGACCTAAAAATGCTTTCTACCCCATCTCCACATCCTCCATTACTTGAATTCCCTGCCTCTATGGTTCTGTTCCCCGGTGTCGGAGACCTTCTAAGATCTTTTTGAGTGTTACATTCTCATTCTCAAGACTAAAATGAGAATTCTTACATCTCATCTAGACATGTCTCCCGATACGTCAAAATTATGCTTACTAATTCTCTTTGATAATCAAGCGTGATAAAGCAACACAATTAATGACCGCCCACATTGCTCTTTTCTTTTGGTTACCCTTAATTGATGTATACCCTTAAAATGGTCCACCACCGCCACCGCCACCGCCACTAAGTTGCCCTTCTTCCAAGGGAAGTAGGAGGAGGAGGAAACGTTCATTCTCATGCCCTACATAATCATCCGAGGACTTTGGGTCAAATTTGTCAAGCCCCCAATGGATATTCCAAGAAAAAAATAAAATCTTTACGGACATCATTTCAGGATATTAACTTGTTTTTCTTACAAACAAAGATGACTCCTAAAATAGAATAGTGTGGCATTATTATTTCTATGGGGAACGGGAAGTTCCAACAAAACAGGAACACACTTAATTGGGTAGAGAGTAAAGATTTGGCTTCGCATCCCCTATCCCTATCTGACTGACTAATAAAGAAACGGATAGGATGTTAACTGTTAAAGTGTTACTGTCTCCGTTGTTCTTGGAGCTTTCATTTTTGCCCAATTTGATTATTTCTTCCAATACCATAGTTTTTCTTAATAGTTTTTGTTTATGGATGGGATAAGTATTTAGTAGTGGGTAGTCAATAGTTATGCACAATTATTACGCTGCCATCCCAATGATTCATTGCAGGGGTTATGATTATCTCCCCTGTATTAAAATAACCTATCTTATTCCTTTTTCTTTTTGCCACTTTTATGAATCCCACTTCCACGTTGTTATTATTCTATCTTTATTATCCCAATCCCAATTAATGTTATCCAATTTCAACCCTCCAGCAGTATTGTAATGTACTGGCTGATGTCACTTTTTTTATATATATAAATAAGTTACGAGATTTTACAATTTAAATAAATCTGTTCGTTATCCAATTCAAAATCTTTTAATTTCTCAAATTATTGAAAATAAAAAAATATCATTAAACTAAATATTCGTATACATACATCATTCTCCTTTTTCATATTTTTACTAGTTTATTTGTAAGACTCCCGTATAAAATAGTTTAATTTATGAATACGATTCCAATATTTAATTATATTATACAAATTATGTTAATTATATTGTTGATGACATTATTAATTTAAGTTATATTAATTGGAATGGCTATCAACATATTTTCCTCCAAAGTTTCATGTTTATTTTTTAAGCAAAAGAAGTGGGAATGCAATAATAATAATATATCGCGCGAGAAGTTGAGCTTTGTTTGAGTGGGTACTGGCAGACGGGAAACCCGAAAACGTTGAACGTAAAAAAAATTAAGAGAAAAGAAAAGAAAAAGAGACAAAGGGGGAGAGAGCAAAAGAAAGTGTTTTCAAGTCGACGGTTGAATTTCATAAAAGGAAAAGAGCACAGCAAGGAAAGAGCTTACCTTTCTGCTATAAGTTATTTATAACCCAAAATAAAAATAAAAATAAAAAAATAAAAAACTACACCATCCTAAATCACTCCTCCATTCTTCCCCGGTAATTACGTTCTCTCCGTTTCTTCTCCTTTCTCTCTGGTCTCCAACAATCCTACAATCCTACAATTCTTACGGTACTGCTCTTGCTCTGTTCAGTCTATAATTTTTCTCCGATTCGATCAATTACTGCTCAGTCACTACTTTTCGATCTGCTCTTTTCTTGTTTTCTTTTTCACTTTTTTGTCTTGTTTCAGTGGATGCTTTTGTCTTGCGTTCTCTTGTATTGGTTCTTAATGTTAGGTAGTCAGGTGCGGGTTGGTTTTGTGTCTTAGGATTCGAATTCCTGTTTGGTTGCTTAGAGACTGTTTTAAGAACTCACAAAGTTGGAGTGATCGGGGATTCTTTTTATATATATTCTTTTATTTTGACTTCTACGCTGTTTCTCGATGTGTATCTGTGCTGTAATTTTTTTAATTCTTTTGTGACCAGAATGTAGGTTGTGAGTCTAACTCGTGTTGCTTGATTCATCGTTAGTTTGATGCGTATACTTCAATTTCGATGACTTTTTTTTTTCTTTTTATTTTCATCTAGTCTTTTCAGTTGAAATGGGGAAAGGACTTGTTCTGTTTGATTTCCCCAATTACTGGGAATACTTGAGTTAGCATTAGCAAGTTGGATCAATTAGAGAGCCTGATGTTAAGTGGCCAAACTTGGTGACTGATATGGATTCTGACTTGAGCTGGGTCATTTTTGGTCCTGCTTATCTTATTTGAGAATGAAGTTAGAAACCTTCGGAATGTGGAAAAGGTTTATCCAGAATAGCAAATATGCAATGCAAGCTTTTGGTTTCTTCAGATAATAATGTAGTTTTTATGAAACATGCAGAAATACTTTATTCCTTAGGTGATTTTAGGGAAGGGGATATGTGGAAGCTGTAAACAGGCTAGTAATATCCTACCTTTTTAGTGGTCACCAAATGCACATGTGGTTTTTTATTTGTTTTCATATTCCAGTGCCAAATTTGTGCCTATACTCTGTTTTCACTTTATCCTTTTTTAACCAACCTTTTCTTTTTGTTGCAAATAAGAAGTTGTGCTCACTGGTTCAAATTTCCTTCAATTAATTGGAGCAAGACTTTCAAGAGTGCAGTGATAAATCATGTTAAACTAATTGGAATCTGCATCTCTTAGTTAATGCAGAGAAATGATTGAATTCTATTGCATGTGGATCTCAGAAAATTAAATGCTCGAAATTACATGCATGACCTTTACTGATTAGTGATATTAAATTGCTTAATTAGATACTTCAGGTTTACTGATCCAGGATACCATTCCCTATAGAGAGTGTGGAATTTATAAATTAAAGCACATGGATGCCACAAAGCGTTGGTTTAACAAGTTTAAATCGAAAGATAAGTCGCAATCTGTGAACAAGAAGCAAAATAAGAACACAGTGAATGTAAAAGAGGGTTCAAAAGCACCAACAGCTGAAGAAATGCCATCAAATGTGACTAAGCAGAAGGTTGCCGCTGCTAAGCAGTATATAGAAAACCATTACAAGAACCAGATGAAGAGTCTGGAAGAGAGGAAGGAACGGTATGTTTTTTTGTTTCACAGCAGTGACACTTCCAAATGAAATACTTGAGCCTTTCTAGTTCTCTTTTTTATTTTTATATATCGACTTGTTATTAGTGTTAATCAATTGCTTCTACTTATCCTTCAATCCTCATCCTCTCTACAGTAAGTTTGCATAATTGCCTCATTAGAAAAAAATCTCCCAGACCAGCTGTCAGTCTTTTAGTTGATAGTTCTCACTCTTATGGAAGATGGTGTGATTTTTCTTTTTAACTATTCTTTGTGGTATTATTATTTTATTATACATCCCTAGCATCATAGACTACAGAAAGGACTGTTTCTTATTGATTCCTTTTGTGATTGAACTGTGTAGCAGTGGTTTTAACTTGCTACCATCTCTTTTTTTTCCCTCTTTGATATGAACTTGCTGCCATCAACAGTGTTTCACTTAGATATTGTGCCAATCTAAGTCTGTCATCAGCATGCAGTTGCTTTCACAAAATATTTTGCTAATTTGATTGTCTTATATCTCAATTTTGTGCACTTTGGTGACTGGATGTTTGTGCTTGCAATGTCTTGCAGACGTGTTGTACTTGAGAAAAAGTTGGCTGATGCTGAGGTCTCTCAGGAAGAGCAAAATAACTTGCTTAAGTATTTTGAGAAGAAGGAAACAGAATATATGCGTATTCAGAGGCATAAAATGGGTGCTGATGATTTTGAACCATTGACAATGATAGGGAAGGGTGCATTTGGAGAGGTATGTTTATCTTTGCCTTCCCATTGCCTTGATTTAGATCTAAATCCAGATTAGGGTGGCCTGGAAATTATTTCCATGCTTTTCATCTCTGGCCCAATTGTAATAGGATTGGATTTTACTCACAAGTGAGTGCTAATTAGAATACCTTGGATGTGGTTGAAAATCTCTTTTTCAATACAAATTCTTTATATTTTCTCTGTAAAACTCAAACTGAAGACAATAAATGCTTGTCTCCAAAATTTACATTTGGTGGCTATGCACCCGATGCTGTTTCAATAATTTTGTTTTTGTATTTGGTATTTTACCCTATTTCCAATAACTCTTCTTGAGATTTCAGGTTAGAATCTGCCGAGAGAAATCAACTGGTCATGTATATGCTATGAAAAAGCTTAAAAAATCAGAAATGCTTCGCAGAGGCCAGGTATACAGCTTGCAAGCTTACTTCTATCATCATTTTGTTTGATTGTCTTATTCTTATTTCGACCCCTTGATATTCAGGTTGAACATGTCAAAGCAGAGAGGAATCTGCTTGCAGAGGTTGATAGCAACTGTATTGTAAAATTGTATTGCTCATTCCAAGATGAAGAGTATCTTTATCTAATCATGGAATATCTTCCCGGTGGAGATATGATGACTTTACTGATGCGCAAGGATACACTAACAGAAGATGAGGCCAGGTTTTATGTGGGGGAAAGTGTCCTGGCTATTGAGTCTATCCATAAACATAACTACATTCACAGGTATGACATATACATGTTAAAATGTTGTTTATGGTTTCCTTGTGAATTTAATATACCATTACAATTTGACCTAACCTGTTTTGGACTTGCAATTGCAGGGATATCAAACCAGACAACTTGCTACTTGATAGAAATGGTCACATGAAATTATCAGATTTTGGACTTTGCAAGCCTTTAGATTGTACCAATCTTGAAGAAAAAGATTTTTCTGTGGGGAAAAATCTTAGTGGAGCACTTCAGAGTGATGGACGCCCTGCAGCACCAAAAAGAACACAACAGGAGCAGTTGCAGCATTGGCAGAGGAACAGGAGGATGCTCGTAAGTTCCTTTGCACCATGTTTCTGTGAGCTTTAATGTTAATAGTGTCATATATCAAGTCAAGGCAGCTTTTTTCATGTTTTCTTCCTTTTATTGGTTTTTCCCTTTGTGTACGAGTATTTATTGTTAAGAATAAATAACATTTAGTTTTATCATAGCTTTTTTGCATTAAGAGTTGCACGACCTTTTCTTATTGATATTTATAGTGTCAAATTTGCTTGTATCTCCCAAAAATAATTTGCTGTGACTGTTGATTTTGTAATTTCTGTTATTTCAACTTGCTACTTGTAATGTTGCAGGCGTATTCTACAGTTGGAACACCTGATTATATTGCCCCAGAGGTTTTATTGAAAAAAGGATATGGAATGGAATGTGATTGGTTGGTATACTGAAAATTTTGTTTTATTAATTATATTTCAATCGGTTCATTCAGAATGGACTTTGTTAATGTGTACAGGTGGTCTCTTGGGGCTATTATGTATGAAATGCTTGTTGGATATCCACCCTTTTATTCAGACGAGCCTATGTCAACATGTAGGAAGGTAGTATTGGGGTTGTTTACGTGTTATGGCAGAAATATTTTACTGCTATGTTTTTTTGTGCTGATTAAACTTAATGTTCGAAACAATTTTTATAATTGGCATTTTTTCCAACTAAAAGTGAAATTTTCACTTTAATCTGTTTCTGTTGTGGCAGAGTTTCAAATCTTATTAACTTTCTTCTTAAACTGTGTTTTGGCATTATGCTTTCAACGTTGACATCTTAATGTTTGTACTTGTGGTATATCTATTCCAATTTATTTAATCCATTCTTTGTTGATCATTAAAGTTTGGCATTCCTCTCTAATCACGCAGATAGTTAATTGGAGAACGCATCTAAAATTTCCAGAAGAAGCGAAGCTATCTCCAGAAGCTAAAGACCTTATCAGCAAGCTATTATGTAATGTTGACCAAAGACTTGGAACAAGAGGTGCAGAGGAGATAAAGGTGTGTTTTTGTTTGCAATTTTCTGTAATCAGAGTTCACTTGGGCATTTTTCAAAATAATAAAAATTGATGAATTTGACTACCTTTCTATTTTCAGACTCATCCATGGTTTAAAGGCATTGAGTGGGACAAACTGTATCAAATGAAAGCTGCATTTATACCTGAAGTTAATGATGAGTTGGACACTCAAAATTTTGAGAAGTTTGAAGAGGTACTTGACTCAGACACAGACCACGCAAATGTTTTTCGCTTTTTAATGTTGATGGTCATCACCTGTGTGAAACCCTTTTCTTGCTCACCTTTTCTGTTCACCTGGTTATTTGTGTAGACTGACAACCAAATTGAGACTTCATCAAAATCAGGTCCATGGAGAAAGGTTGGTGCTCTTTTTGTTTGCACTCTAAGCAGTAACAGAAACGTATGGATTACATTCATCTTATAATCCTAGAGAGAATCTGCATTTCTCTTCCCTTAAATGCCGGTACTGCTTAGCAAGCAGCAGTTTATCAGAATAAAGCCACCATATAGTGCTAGTTTTCTTTTCCTTAATCATATTGACTTAATCTTACATGCTCTCTGGAGTAGAAATGTGATATCCTTGTAAAAGTGACAACTAGCAACATAAGATGATGAAATGCTGGCTGTGGTCTCTGGTTGTTCATATATTATGGCATTCTTACAATAAAGTGGTTTTCATTCCTTTTCTCTTATGATCATTCATTCGTGTAAATCTTTCTTTGTTTCTGCCACTTAATTCTTTTTGAAGTGCCCATGAGTTTGGTGAGAGGACAAATTAGCATCAGCTCAAACTTTTTTCTTTTTCTTTTGTATTTAGACTGCCCTAAGAGGTGTAGCGATTTGCTGACATAAAATGTTTCTGGCCTTGAAATGAAGCTGTTTGATTAAGTGTTTCTGCTTTTTCTTCCGTGCAGATGCTACCATCTAAGGATATTAATTTTGTGGGATACACATACAAAAACTTTGAAATCGTAAATGATGATCAGTTGCCTGGGATTGGTACTTTCTCCTTCCCGTGCATTACCTTCTCTTTTTAAGTTTATAAGCTGCACCTTGTATTGGGGGTTATTTTCAAGTAGTTCAGGCTCAGGCTCGAGTTTTTCAGCTCTATAATTTACATATCACTTGCGCTTTTCTGAGGGCTATGGGATGGCTCAAAGGCCCTGAGGTTTTAATTCATTCCCCATTATTCACCTTCCCACTTGAGCTGGCCCCTAGTCATAAATATCAGAAGGTTGAAGTATAAGAATGATAACTGGTTGTTATATAGCACAATAAGGGACCAAACTTCATTACCTATCAGAAAATTAGTGATATACATAGCAAAACTTTAACATCCTTTTCCTATTCATATCTGTGATGTCTCTATTCATAAATGTTGTAAATACAGCAGAGTTAAAGAAGAAGAGTACAAAACCAAAGAGACCTTCAATCAAATCACTTTTCGGTGAGTTAATATCCTAATCCTTTTTGTCCCACTTGTTTTTCATTCAGAATATGTTTTTTTGGCATTATGTGGTTCCTGGCATTCATTTGGTTTGGAGATTGTCAGGTCCCTATTTCTATGTGATCCATCTGTAAAATTCAGATTCGAAGTTGATGATGATAAACTGACCAATTAATTAGATGGCACTATCCTTTCGATGTAAAGCTGTTTCAAATATTTTCTTACAAAACATGGTTTATTTGTTTATAGAAGATGAGTCAGCTGCAGCTGACAATGAACCAGTTCAAGGGAGCTTCTTAAACCTCTTGCCTCCCAAACGAGAAGCTTCAGATGAACCAAGTAAATCTAAATGAGGCGTAGTGAGATCTAATGTAAGATGTCATGGTAACAATTATCCAACTAACAAAAAACTGAGAAGGATTGTTTTCTCCATGTGAACAGCTTTTGGTTCACATTCTTCCCTTGTTTTGCATGCCTGGAAGGAAAGTTGAGGGACGAAGTCCCCCTGAACGTATGGTTTGAGGTACTAATTGGCTACCGGATCACTTAGGCTCCTAATCTTTGTAAAATTATCTATCTCATAGTAAGTATTCTTTTGAAAAAGGCTGTGAATGTGTTTAAGCTTTTGTTTCAGCTGTGAGAGAGAGATCCAATACCGGACTTGTGATGTATCATGGTTTTTTATGTAATTATCAATTGTTTATGCTGTTACAATATGTGGATTGGTGGTGTACGGTTTACTTGTAAAGATGAGAAAGGAGGAAGGAAAAAACCATTTGTTTGGAGTTGGGATTGTTCCACTTTGAAAGTAGAACTGATTTCATATTGTTGTCTCGCATTCAGACTAATCGGTTCTTCAGTTTACCAGCTTGGGGGGAGTAAGTGAAATAGTCTATCCTCTATCATGGATTGTGTTTATCTCTAATATGTCCTTGAGTAGAAATGTCGGTTCTGATGTTCCAAAACTATTAATTTAGGAATTAATGTGAAGTTACTTTAGTATTATAAAATCAAGTACAAACAAAATTGATTGGTTTTGATCTTTTTCTTAAATGATTATTTATCTTTCAAAAATTAGTATAGTCTTGTTATGTCTTGGTGATGATAGTTGTTTTTTTATATCTGTTAAATGAAAGATAATGGCAATAATGATTGGTTTTGCAATTTATGGAGTTAGAAATGTCAGGTAATGTTAATGTCGGAAATAACGATTGATTTTGTAATTAAGAATAATAAATGTCATTTGTAAAACCTAAAGGATTGTGATTTTGGATATCAATTATTTATCAAAATCAAACCTAGGATAACTGGAGCATGATTATTTTAGTTTTGATCTTGATGAACCAGAATTAACAAAACTAGAATAGCAAATGCCATAGAATATGGATTTTATGGTGCACCATGTCAGCTACTTTATTCTCATACACATTCATTAAAAAATAAGTTTTAGTAAACATTTTGTGTGCGCTGATTGATAACCCATTGAAAATATTGAATATTTTTTTGGTCATTTCTTCTTTTCCGTCTAAATTTTAAAAATTAATTTTTTATTTTAATTTTAAAATCTCTATATATTCAAATATAATAAAGATGTTATATTTCACATTAACATGTTCATCATATATCGTATGTTAGTGACAATATATGCCTCATTCTGTATACAATGCATAACATGTACATTACATATCAAATCAGCAGGAAAATTATTATGTCATAGGGTATATTACGACTTTTTATATGGTCTAAACATAGAGAGACGCATGATATGCGTGAAAGGAATCCTGAAATAACATACATGATGTACAGTACATACCCTATGTCTCGCTTATCATGTGTGTCTCTATTTTTAGACCATGCAAAAAATCATGATATATCTATCCTATGATACAATAATTTTTCTATTGATTTGACATGTGATGCTCATAACATGCATCATATGTAGTATGTGAGACATGTGTTGTCACTTACATATAGTATGTGATTGAAAATGACATATTGATGTGAAATCTATTATCTTCATTCTCTTTGCGTGTATATAGATTTCAAAATTAAAATAAAAAATTATTTTTAATATTTAGACAAAAAAAATAATCAAAAAGATATTCAACATTTTCAATTGATTATCTAGTCAATGCACACCCATGTATACCACATCAGATTTACACAATCAAGATATAAATATAAAAAAATAATTTCCAGTCAACACTATATGTACATACTTGCTGGATATATATAGAAAAAATTTCATGGATAAATATGTATTTTATTATCTCCCACTTAATTTCAATGATATGTTATAAATGAAGAAGAAGAGAAATAAGATGAGGAGATAGATATACACTGATATGAGGAGAGAATAGAAGGATCTTATTCATAGATATTCAGGATACTGGAGGATTTCTCAAATGACAGTATGATATACATATTTATAGGTATTAAATGGTATTATTTACATCTTGGAAATGATATATCTGTTGGTAAAAATATATCTGTTGGTAAAAATACATCTCTTGGAAGGAATACATCCGTTGGTAAAGATACAAGTCTTGGGAAGGGTTCAATGGATATTCATCAAATATTTTATTCACAACACTCCCCCTTGAATGTCCATTGAATTAAAAGTAATAAATATTCAACTTCATAATACTCCCCCTTTGAAAGTCTATTCATTATATGACTAAATGCCTAATTAAAATCTTACTAGGAAAAATCTCATGGGAAAAAATCTTAGCTAAGGAAAAGTAGTATATCATTTTTAACTTCAGAATATATTATTGGAATACTGACTCATTAAAAACCTTACCAAGAAAACCCAATGAGAAAAAACTTGGTGAAGGGAAAAAGAGTACAGTACTTCAGATTTAACTATCTCTTCAAATTTTTTAAATAACCTTTTATCCAATATATATAAGTATGCAATTAAAGTATTGCATCGTTAAAAATTTTATCAAGAAAAATCCAATAGGAAAAATCTTAATGAAGAAAAAAGAGAGAGAGTGCAATGCATACTTTTTACTCCCCTTGATGATATCATCCTTTTGAAATCGACCAACATCTTAAATATTATCATTCGATATATGATATGGTCACATATATATAATGTGACGACCTCAATTCTTAACTATTACTATTTGCTCCGATTAAGGTCATCACCGCCGTGAAACCCAAATATGCTCAAATGACACCTAGGACCTATCTGAATCTCACCAGGTTTACCATTAACTTTCGATTTTTATAGCATGTTTATTTCCATTTTTAACAAAAATTGGAGCATGATATTGGACAAATATTCTTGTAACATACGGAGTAAATAAAACATTAGCGGAAGTCTTTAGATTAAATCATTGGGTTCATAACACACAAGTCCCACAGGGATCCAAACAATCAGCAAGAAATCCTCCAACATATTTCAGAAATAGCAAGCAAAGGAGGGATCTGAAAATAAACCAGAAAGTAGCCTAATCATTCATGTTATATGTGCAAGTAAACAAGGATCAAGTATGCAAATGTGATGCGATATCGCCCCGCCGTGCAGCCTTGATCTCACACACTGATACCACGGACAATGGATGTACCTAAGCCTGAAAAATAGTAAAAAAAACAACGGTATGAGATTACAAGAATCTCAGTAGGGTCGCAGCATCATAAGATCTGCAGAAACCCTAAACACAAATCTCCCAATTCGCATTAGATCATTCCTAAATATCTAAAGGGGATCACGCAATTCAAGAATTATTCAGAAAGGGGTTAGGGCCGAATCTATTGTTGAGGGAGGACTGCAAACACTTCCGAAATTATCAGAAGTACACAGGTAGGTGGAACTCATTAGATTGCTCTCGAAAATAAAGAAGAAAGGTCATCCCCTTCCACCTGTGTTGTCCAAAGCTTACTGCACAAAGGGTAAACAGTTAACACACAAACTAATCAGTAAGCCTAGTAAGTCATCTTGCCACACAAGGACAAGTCTTCCCAAGCCACACACGGACTTGGGCATCCCAAATCACACAAGGATAAGGGCTTCCTGCCACACAAGGACAGGGTTCCAGTCACACAAGGACCAGACATCCAGCGTTTTCATGCTGGGCTTTGCCACCCATACAACTTCCATACTAGTAAGAACCTCTCCTCTCCCTAGGAGCATCAGCGCTTACCCCGAATGGCCACCGGAAAAGGATCCTGACACACAAACATGTACAAGCAAGTACAAAGCATAATACCATAACAGGGTATCCTCAATCATGTCAGAACACAATCAGCATTTTCAATTCATATAACATATGCAACTCAGGCATTCAATACCTAACTCAGGGATTCGATATAGCCTATGAGATCCATATCTCAATCCGAAAATACAACAAGTAATACAACAAGGGCATATATCAAAATCATCAAGAAAATAACAGAGGTCTCTCGAGAAACCGATGAGGCGTAGATCCTACCTCTCTTGTCTCTGAACAAGAAGCTACTCTTTTTCCTTTATTAGGTAATTTCGAACCACATATATTATCACCAGGCAAAAACAAAAACAAACTAGGCATGCATATTCAATAATCAATTGAATACCTTATTTTCTTACCAATTCCACTCACCAAATCTATCAGAAACCAGTGATCAGATGCTGCAGGTGCCTCGCCCTTGGATGTGTGATGTGATAGCCAGGAACTTAACAAGATTCAACCTAAATTACCATTCCAATTAACTATGCAAATTTCGTCGCTAAAAGTAGGGCATAGGACAATTTCAACTTCAAGCATAGAGAAGTTTAAAAGAAGGAATTCATGATCATACATCATGAATAGATGCTAAAAAATCATAAGAACGCGTGAAATGACAACAGAAATCAACCGAAGACAAAAACTGTAGAAATCTAAAAACCTAATTCCGTCATCGATTTTCGACTTAATCTTAGACAAATAAATATTTATTTTCAAACAAAAAAACATATATGGTTGGAAAGAGAATGAAAAGATCTTTCCAACAAGCTATTATTTGTAGAGATACAACAAACGATGAAAGAGTTATGCTATTTTGAAGTTCAAGAAGATTTGACAAAAACTTAATTTCGTCGCTAATTTTTGACTTATCTTATGAGAAAGAAATACTAACCTTCTGATAAAAAACAAAGATGGTTGGAAAGAGGATGAAGAGAGATTTCCAACAAGCTGTTATTAATACAATCAACGATGAAAGAGTTATGTTATTTTGAAGTTCAAGAAGATTTTGCAAAAACCTAATTCCGTCTCCGATTTTCGACTTATCTTATGAGAAAGAAATACTAACCTCCTAAAAAAACGAAAGATTTTTGGAAAGAGGATGAAGAGAGCTTTACAACAAGCTATTATTTGCAGGAATCCGACAAGTGATGAGTGAGTTATGCTGGTTTAAAGTTTCAATAAATTTTGGCAGATATAGGGAGGTGTTTGGGTTTTAGGCTATATAATTTTTTGTGTGTTTTCTATGAATGATTTTTTGTGGGGGTAGGCTTCTATTTATATAAGATGGTTATGAGATTATAATCCCTATCTTCAAGGCTTAATTAAAGTAAGATAATTATCCGAATTAAATTCTGTAATTATCTTCCCCTATTTTTAGGGATTTTAATCTCTAAGGAAATTATCTATCTATAAGGACTTAGATTAAAGGGAATTTATACCAGAATTAACTACCATACCACTCTTACCAATTTCGGCCATCACACATCCTTTCCTTCGGGGGCAAAATTGTCTTTTCACCTGCACAATTTTCTGGACTTTTAGGACTCAAAATTTGGGGTTTCACATATAACATTCTGTCAAACTTAAGTCTCGATTATATTTCTTATCGAGATTTATATATGATATCACAGTAGGATAATTTTGATGGATAAATTTTATCCCTAAATTTTCATAGTACTTTTATCGAACATTACTGATTTACAAAGACTCAAATAAAATAGTCTTTATATAATCCACGGCTTTTGATTATTCAACAAGAGTTTCAATAGTTTCATCTTTTCATGATGATTAGCAACCATACCAAATTCAGATCCGAATCTTTTTATAAAAACACATATATCATAATTGCTTTGATAAATATAAGCTTCATTTAGCTTGATACAATATAACTTCCCAGGAAATTCAATCATTACCTTTTGTAATATATATTCATATTGGATTTTCATATATAAGACATATTTAAAATATTTATTCACTGTCATATTTATCATATATTGTAACATTATTCATCCACCATCATAATGAGATATTTCTTTTTAGAATAATAATTTATATAAAAACTTGTGCGACAAGCCATTTTCATCATCATATGATTTATCTCATTTTCGCACAACTATCAATTTATATCACAATATTTTCACACAAAATAGTATACGAATCACAAGTCCAACAATACTCATATTGCAAATCAATCATAAACGTCTTTCAAGATTGATCAATTATTTATAGTTTATACTCCATCGTAGAGTTTAATCAAGATCCTCATAATGTAGAGCTCTAAATTATATGTAAGCATATTATCGATATTTTATCTCGGTTCTATCTTTTTTCACATTGACATAATTTATCGAGATCTCTTTATTTTTCTGAATCAATTTCAGAAATTAATAATGTTAATGGAATATTTCAAATTTATTCTCTTTCAAACAATCATAAATATTTTCTCTTTATGAGAATTTAATATTTTTGGAACCGATTGGTAACTTAAATTCTGAATGTGTACCAAATTCATATATAATATTGTCCCTAACAATATTATCTTACATTGGAGCAATATAGCTGGAACTCAATTATTATAAGATCAGTAATTTTATCTGACAATAATATTTATCAATGAGTTATCTTATAAACTTTAAGTTTATAAATTATAATGAGGATCGTAATAATGATAACTCGTCATGATATATCTTCTCCAGCTATTTATTTTTTCTCCCCCTCAATGTTATAACATTTCTTAATTTATATCTTTATTTGATTATCTATCTTTGTGCGATATGGTGGATAATAATATTATCTATCGCACATATAAATTTCATAGATATTTTTACTTGATTTCTTATCACAAATCAATTTATGAGGGGATACAAATGATTGTATATTGGCATGATGTGAATAAACTTGTTGCATGACAAATATATTATAATAAACATATAATATCTCACAAAGGTCCATAATA
The DNA here is from genome assembly GCA_019739055.1 of Passiflora organensis. Classification (NCBI taxonomy): domain Eukaryota; kingdom Viridiplantae; phylum Streptophyta; class Magnoliopsida; order Malpighiales; family Passifloraceae; genus Passiflora; species Passiflora organensis. The sequence goes on from JAEPBF010000103.1 coordinate 3,669,154, forward strand.
TATATATACTCACAATATATATCCATATTATTTGTATCAAATTATCAGGATGTATACGCTGGCCAGTGTTTTTTTTTTCATAAGTTGTTTTATAAACGCCACTTGTGTTGTAACTATATTTATATATGTGAATATTTTGATTGATATATCATCAAAACCAAATATATGTAGTTCACATCTTCATCCTGATTTGATATCAAATTGAGAAAAGATAGATCTTGTGCTTTATATGCATTTGCACAACAACATTCAAAAGTTTATGTACTATGAAACAATTTATAATTTTTCAATCATAATCGATATAACTTATCGATGTATATATCACACATCAATTTTTAACCAGGATGGTCCCACTGGTGATGTTATTTTTTAATATTCATATTTTCTCATCGTTTGTAACCTTTTCGAAGGTTTAACATTTTATTCATGTCCATAATCTTTGATGAGATATGATCGTATATACGACTATAGTAATGTCCCATTCATTACAAGGGATGGACCATAATAATTGAAAATATAAGATAATATCATATAAAAATAAAATTATCTTAGAACCATAATATATAAGATCCTCATATGGGAATATCTTCTATAAAAACAATTATATTGCTTAAATCAACAAATAAATCAAAATTATCATATATTAAATAAATTTCTCACATAATAAATTGAGTGATTAAGACAAAAATATAATTGTGATAATTTCATATTATCCTAAGTTAAGCAATTAAAGGACCATGTATTATAGAAGGTCATTTTCTATCACAAAGAACATACCTATAATGTTATTAACATCAAACATATATATCTTAATATCATATATTTCTTTATTATTATTATTATATTTTTTCAAGATTTTTTTTAAAATTTTTTTAAAGAACAAATAGTTCAAGAAACATAATATAATATTATATACCAATATCAAGTTAAAACAATAAAATAAAATTCACAGCCATAATAAATAAAATAACTAAAAATCATAATTATAATAAATATATAAATGAATAAACGATAAATAAATTTATTTTTAGATAAGCTTGATTTTGTATAAGAGATCTTCACTTTCTCTTATTTGATTTTCTTCCCGAGCCTAGAATCTTTATAATGCAGATCTTTTTGAACAAATAAAGAGACTTTAGTGTTGATAACGTGTTGTAAATGAATGAAGAGAGAAAGAAAATAAGGGGATAGATATACACAGATATAGGGAGAGAATAGAAGGATCTTATTCATATATATTTAAGATACTGGAGTATCTCTGTCACGCCCCGTACCCTACTCCAGGGGTAAACATTCCCACCACGAGACCTTGAGAATAACAATGACGGTGCTATCCCCAAAATCTCGTAAGGCTTTGAAAATGAAACCAATAAAAATGCAGCAGAAACAAAAATGTAGGGTAAGTCCCGAATCACAAAATATTTAGACAAAACTTATATCATTCTTCACAAGCAACACCGTAGTCATAAATTTAACCATCACAATGTTTCAAAACAATTGCTAAGTAGTCCGGAAGGTCTAAAGCACCAGAAAATCACATATCAATAAGATATAAATCAAAACAACACAAAATCAAAATGCATGTTCGATTTTTTTTGGTGTACATATCAAATCAAAAGTCTGATCAAACCTATCAATGACTGGCTGGACCAGATACTAGTTACGGGAAATAGACGGTTGAGAACCTGAGCCTGCAACACCGTCTGGACAGCACTAACAACGTTAGTCAAATATCCAGGTGAGTAGTTTTAGGGACCAAAATAATAAACTCATAACCAAAAGCAGAATATTATACTGAAAATTTGAAATCTAAATTCAAATTCGGAAAGAATCTTAAGTCCCAACAACTCAAAAATTCAATGCATACGAATAATCTCAAACACATTTTAATCATATCACAAACATGATTTGAGAATTAATCTGCATGTTTGCAAAGAATATGTATACCTATATTTGCTAGGTATGACTTGGAATTGACGGACTACGCTTGGCCAATGCGAAGGTAAGTGGATGAGTATCCTTAGATAGAAGGATAATCCCTTGCCTAGGAGTACGGATGGGTTATGTATGCCTTGTGGGAGTATGGGATGTGATAGGCTACATATGCCTTCGAGCTTTTCAAGTTGTGTGTGCGTTGGGAATCGTGTGATAGCGGATTTCTCCACTTTTCCCGAGGACAACACTGATGGTAGGAGACTTATTAATATTTTGGAAATGTGCAATTAATTAGCCACCAGTGGGCTTCCGATTTCCCTTTGGCCGGGGTTATCAGAGAAGCAGTTTTAGAGGTCCACCCCGTTAGTTTTTGGGCATAGTAGCCCATGAGAATGAGATTTTGAGATTTTTATACTTATTGGGCATAGGCTTGTGATACATGGTGTTAATATCAAACTCATGCATATGCATTTGATTATACTCAATACGAGATTGTTTACATGATTAGTAGTATGGACTTACTATGATTTTTATTACAAAATATTTATACTGGTTTTCGTGTATGCCTCTATTCCACCGAAATTGTTTATGACGCTGTGACTTTCACTAAGGTCCTTGAGATCTCACCCCCCCTCTTGTTGATATTTTTCAGGACTAGGTCGAGAGCCAGTGTAGCTGACTTATTTGTGAGGTCGAGATTTCCGGTTTGTCTTAGGGCTGGACTACTGCATATGACACGTTTTGAGAACTCGACACTATCATTATTATTTTGGATTTGTGTATGCTTGCTTATCTTGTTTGCATACTTGCTTATTGAAATTGTGATCCCTTAATGGGTTTGGGTTGATGCATGTTATTGGACTTATTTTGATAAAGTATGTTTGGGGTCGTGTGGCCTGTTGTGTGTGAAATTAAGTCTTCCGCTGTTTGTGATTGCACTCTGTGGTTGATTTTGTTGTGTCGAGGTTTCCGGTTAAATGCATGCTCCATTTTAAAGAAAATTAAGAAGGTTCAAATTTATATGTAATTTTATATATTTTACGAATTTGATTTGAGGGTAAGCCTAGTGTGGTTTTAATTGGACCACGAGTTGGGTCAATTGGGACTGCACGGCGGTGAGGAGCCCAATTACCGGGTTCGGGTCCTCACAAGGTTTTTGATATTTTGACAAAATTATTTTGACAAATCACTATAATTTGATTGGAAATTCTATTATATGATTTTGCACAGGGATGCAGGTTTTTGTTTTATATGCACAAGGATGCATGAGATTTAAGATACCATATTTTATAAGTGTTTCAAAAATTATGTTTCAGTATGATGTGATTTCTAATCTATTCCTGGTGAGATATGAGTAGACAATGCACTGTTGAGTGATACCTGATTGGACCGATGGGTCTTGTATATGACTTTTTGGCACCCCGAGAAAGGGGAGATAATGCCATTGAGTCGGGTCAATGCAAGTTGACGTGTTGATCAGCATTGCGTAGGAGTGTGCTGATCTAGCCTTCGGCAACACTAGTGTGGGCTATGTTTAAGAAAAAAATAACAAGTAATATAAACTAGTGGGCCTAGACTACCCCCTGATCAGGAGTAGAATAGGTGCTTTGTTAGCCGACTTTCCAGCCCTATTTTTTTTTTAGAAAAGAAAAGGGAGACTTTATGATTCTAATTCACCACTGCTTGTGATTAAATGTTGGTATGAGTAACCTTGAGATTTACTTTTTACATGTGTACTTGTCTTTAAGATTCTTTCTGAATTTGAATTTAGATTTCAAATTTTCAGTATAATATTCTGTTTTTGGTTATGAGTTTATTATTTTGGTCCCTAAAACTACTCACCTGAATATTTAACTAACGTTGTTAGTGCTGTCCAGACGGTGTTGCAGGCTCAGGTTCTCAACCGTCTATTTCCCGTAACTAGTATCTGGTCCAGCCAGTCACTGATAGGTTTGATCAGACTTTTGATTTGATATGTACACCGAAAAAAATCGAACATGCATTTTGATTTTGTGTTGTTTTGATTTATATCTTATTGATATGTGATTTTCTGGTGCTTTAGACCTTCCGGACTACTTAGCAATTGTTTTGAAACATTGTGATGGTTAAATTTATGACTACGGTGTTGCTTGTGAAGAATGATATAAGTTTTGTCTAAATATTTTGTGATTCGGGACTTACCCTACATTTTTATTTCTACTGCATTTTTATTGGTTTTATTTTCAAAGCCTTACGAGATTTTGGGGATAGCACCGTCATTGTTATTCTCAAGGTCTCGTGGCGGGGATGTTTACCCCTGGAGTAGGGTACGGGGTATGACATCTCTAGAGTGGTAGCGGAGCACCATTTTTTTTTATTTATTTAAACTATCTTTGATGTGAAACAGGATTTGAACAAAAAATTTTGAGAAGTGTTTTCAGACTTTGCAAAATTATTTTTTATTATTGTTTGGTGGTACAATCAAATCTACAAATTCTGATCCCTTATGTGTACTGTCTACAGTACTGATATCTTTTTGTTTTTGATGGTTGTGTTATAGTTCTGTTAGAGGGATTGGATATGCCACCACGTGGAGTTAGAAGTAGAGGCCGTAGAGGAGGTCGAGGTTCAGGTAGGATAGCAGAGGAGGTGTCTAGTGTGGCTGAGAGAGGTGCTGCACCAGAACATTGGGGTAGAGTTGGTCGACGTCCTAGAGCCAAGCAGCCAGCTGAGACAGATGTTCCTCCTCCGGAGTTTATTAGAGCGGTGTTCACAGCATGGCAAGAGATGAGAACTCAAGGGGAGATACCTGTTGAGCCAGTAGTAGAGCCGGTCCATACAGCTGCACCAGCACATGTAGGCATTGGCAAGGATATGCCAAAGATGTTAAAGAGTATGAGACAGTTGGGTTGCACTACATTCACTGGTAAAAAAATTGATCCAGTAGAGGCTAAGGAGTGGTTGGACCGAGTGTCCAATGCTGCAGATGATCAGGACCTTTCTGAAGAGGACAGAATGAGAGTGACTGTCAGGCTACTGGAAAGTGATGCTGCCACCTGGTGGGAGACTGTGAAGTCTAGATATGCAGAGACAGTAAAGTGGGAGACTTTTGTCAAAGAATTTATGGCTCAATTCTTCACCAGGGTACATAGGGATAGAAAACGTCGTGAGTTCTATGAATTGAAGCAAGGAACTAAGTCTGTGACTGAATATGAGGCTGAGATTAGAGAACTAGCAAAGTTTGTGCCGAAGTTGAGTATGAGGGAGGAAGAGTACTTGCAGAGATTTGAGGATGGTCTCTCAGTTGCTATTCGAGGGCGTATGAGCGTCACCACAGATATGGATTTTGCCACTATTCTGCATTTGGCCCAGAGAGCAGAGGATATTTTACAGGCTGAGACTACTGAAGCTAAGACTATAGCTCGACCTGCTTTCTCCCTAGGGAAGAGACCTACATTTTCAGGTGGTCCTCAGAGGAGCAGACCATTCTTTCAGAGGTCCGGAGTGTCGGGTTCGAGTAGTACCTCTGTTGTTCATCCTTTTAGACCTACTCTTTCCAGATTTACAGGCAGAGAGCCTACGAGATGCTTTAGGTGCAACAGGATTGGTCAGGTGGCTAGGATGTGTAGATTTGGCAGTGGTACATTTTCCCAGGCTAGTGTTGGAGGTCCTCAGAGGACTGGTACATATAGGCCTCTTGTAGCTCCTTCCTATAATAGAAATTAAAGGTTGTTACTAAATTACCCTCACGCATATCATTACACGTGTCAAAAAGAATCGAGGATTTACATTCTACCCCCCTTAAGAAAAGTTTCGTCCCGAAACTTCCTTTCAAGCATAAATAAAATAAATGACAAAATCATCATAAGCAAAAGCTCTAAGAGGAAGCGTAAATTCGTAGAGAAACGTAGAACACTTACTAGGCAAATAGCTGAGGGAATCTACTCTTCATCTCAGCCTCGGTCTCCCATGTTTCCTCTTCCATCTGAGAGCTCCTCCAAAGAACACGAACCATAGGTACAGTCTTATTCCGTAAGACCCTCTCAGATCTATCCAGAATAAACACTGGCTGGGTAGAATAAGTCAAGTCCTCAACTATATCCAAGGGAGGCGTTTCCAATACATGATTGGGGTCTGAGATGTACTTCCTCAACACCGATACGTGAAACACATCATGTATCCTCTCTACCTCTGGAGGTAAACTCAAACGATAAGCTACAGGACCAATCCTCTCGATCACCTCATAAGGGCCAATATACCGAGGTGCTAGCTTACCCCTTTGCTTAAAACGTATCACCCCCTTCCAGGGTGCTACCTTAAGGAAGACTCTATCTCCGACTGAGAATTCCAAAGGTCTACGTCTGTTATCCGCATAACTCTTCTGACGATCCTGGGCTACTCTTAACCTGTCTCGAATCAACTTCACCTTCTCCAAGGTGAAATCAGTCAACTCTGCTCCACTCAAACTCCTTTCCCCAACCTCAGTCCACAACAACGGAGTGCGACAAGCTCTTCCATATAATTCCTCATATGGTGCCATGTCAATGCTTGCCTGAAAACTATTATTATATGCAAACTCAACCAACGTCATGTACCGATCCCAATTGCCCTGGAAATCCAAAGAACAAGCTCTCAACATATCCTCAAGTGTCTGAATAGTCCTCTCAGACTGTCCGTCTGTTTGAGGATGAAAGGCGGTGCTGAAACTCAACCGAGTTCCCAAAGCTTCCTGTAATTGACCCCAAAATCTCGAAGTGAAACGGGGATCTCTATCAGACACAATAGATACTGGTACACCATGAAATCTGACAATCTCCTGAATATATAGTTCTGCAAGACGCTCTAACGAAAGACCCATCCGCATAGGTAGAAAATGAGCCGACTTAGTGAGTCGATCCACAATTACCCACACTGCATCATGCCCTCTCTGAGATCTAGGAAAGCCACAAACGAAATCCATAGTCACATGCTCCCACTTCCACTCAGGAATAGGGAGAGGTTGTAATAGTCCACCAGGTCGTTGTCTCTCTGCTTTGACCTGCTGGCACGTCAAGCACCGAGCAACATACTGAGCAACATCCCTCTTCATACCTGCCCACCAGTACACTTCTCTAAGATTTTGGTACCTTCGTACCTCCTGGGTGTAAAACAAACACAGAAGAGTGAGCCTCAGACAAGATTGTCTCCCGCAACCTTTCATCCATAGGAACACAAATCTGATCTGTGAATAATAATACGCCATCATCTCGAAATCGGTAGTCAGAGTCTGAGTTCTTTGAAAGATCATCCCTCACTCTTATCAATACCGGGTCACGGTTCTGAGCATCCCGAATATCATTAAGCAAAATAGGCTGAACTGATAAGCTAGCTAATAATACTCCTTTCCGATCAATTGCCAATGAAGTACCTGTGGATCTCAAACCAGCAAGCAATGGCAGATACATCTCCCTGATATAAGATAAAGAAGCTGAAGACTTACGACTAAGAGCATCCGCAACGACATTTGCCTTTCCGGGATGGTAGTCAATAATGAGGTCGTAATCCTTTATCAACTCCAACCATCATTTCTGTCTCATATTCAGTTCCTTTTAAGTCATCACATATTTCAGACTTTTATGATCTGTAAAGACCTTGCAAGTCTCTCCATACAAATAATGACGCCAAATCTTCAAAGCAAATACAATAGCAGCTAACTCGAGATCATGGGTGGGATAGTTACCTTCATGTGGTCTCAACTGGCGGGAAGCATAAAACAACTTTATCTCCTTGCATAAGAACACAACCCAATCCTTTCTTCGATGCATCACTGTAAACAGTGTAACCCATACCTGATATAGGAAGAATCAAGATAGGTGCTGATGTGAGGCGGTTTTTGAGTTCCTGAAAACTCTCTTCACATTTAACATCCCATATAAACTTCACACCTTTCCTCGTCAGACGAGTCAAGTGTCCTGCAATCAAAGAAAAATCCTCCACAAATCTCCTATAATAACCAGCCAGACCCAAGAAGCTTCGGATCTCAGTCACACTCTTAGGCGCCTGCCATTTTGTAATAGCCTCTATCTTCTTAGGATCAACTGAAATTCCTTTCTCAGAGACTATATGGCCAAGAAAACCAACTTCCAATAACCAGAATTCACACTTACTGAACTTGGCATACAACTTGTTATCTCTCAAAGTCTGAAACATAGACCTCAAGTGTTGAACATGCTCATCCCTGGACTTAGAATATACCAGAATGTCATCAATAAACACAATCACAAACTTGTCCAGGTAAGGTCTGAACACCCTATTCATCAAATCCATAAAGAAAGCTGGAGCATTAGTTAGACCAAAAGGCATCACAACAAACTTGTAATGCCCATACCTAGAGCGAAAAGCAGTCTTAGGTATGTCCTCCTCTCTGACTCTCATTTCGTGATATCCCGATCTGAGGTCTATCTTGGAAAATATCATAGCTCCCTGCAACTGATCAAAAAGATCGTCAATTCTAGGCAAAAGGTAATGATTTTTTACTGTTACCTTATTCAGTTGCCTATAATCGATGCATAAACGGAGTGTACCGTCCTTCTTCTTCACAAACAACACTGGGGCTCCCCAGGGTGAAGTACTGGGTTGTATGAACCCCTTCTCCACCAATTCTTGCAGCTGAGTTTTCAACTCTTTCATCTCAGCTGGAGCCATCCTGTAACAGTAAAATGTGAGGTCCCTACTCACCTCCAGATAGTCACAGCATGAAAATACAAACCAATACAGCAAGCACGGCTCAGTGGATCCAGCAAAATATCCACATCCCGAATACACAATTCACAAGCCTGTATAAACATGCCAAGCATGCAATCACTATATTTTTCATCCAAATGACCTAACAGTTATATACGTATGCTAAAGTACTAACCCCTCCATACTTGAGTAGTTAATTACTTAGGTCCCCAATTACAGGTTTAATTCAATAGTATTATTTAGAATATTATAACTTAATATTTTTATGAATAAAATATCTTTAACCATTTATTTGTAGGCTTATAATTCATAAACCGTGTGTCAGATCAAGAAAATAACGACACCATCGCGTTCAGAATGTCGAAAATACCTAACAGACAACTTTTGGGTTTGGGACCCACCGGCGGTATGGGACCCACCTGCGCGTATGGGACCCACCAGCGGTGACACGTGGCAGTCCAGCAACGGCGACAATTCCAGAAACCCACCTGCATGAAAACTCAACGATTTTTAACATGTTATATGTCAAACGAAAGCTCTCGACGAGAGGAACCCGAATATGTGATTTGTTTTTCGATAGCTTACCGGAGTTGGCCGGAAAATACACTTTTCCGACAACGAAAACTCACTTCTTTCTGACCTTCTATAGACCAATTCACAGCTTTAATGCCAACAAAACCTACACCAGATGATTGCTGCCAAGACGAGGAAGAGAACGTGACCAACAGTGAGACGATTGGTGACCGGAGGAGAGAGATCGCTCCACTCAAAGGAGAGGAAAGAGACACGCACGCACGCAGGAAGAAACCAGGGAAGAAGAAGAAGAAAGAAAGAAAAAGAAAAGGAAAAGAAAAAGAGAAGAAAAAAGTTTTTTTTTTTTTCTTTTAATCTAAGTCAAAACGACGTAGTTTCAGTAATCCCTTTCTTTCTTTTCTCCATCACTAAAACGGCATCGTTTTGGCGCCTGCCTTAAACGACGTTGTTTAATGTATAATTATATTAGAATATTATTAATTCATTATTAAATAAATCATCAAATGCCTATCAACTTTAGAAATTTATAATAAATAGTATACTTGTCCAAAAATTATGAAATTTACACCAAAAATTCAGAAGAATGAGATCTTTCCAATGAACTAAAAATTATATTTTTCTGAAAAATAAATATTTAATTACAAATAAAATACTAATTCGGGATAATATAAAAATAATATTTTTAAATCATAAAAGTCAAATCATTCCAATATGTTTTTAAATCTTGCCCAAAATATTATTATGCTACTCTAAATCTAAAATTAAATTTGAATCCTAGAATAGAAATTAAAGGTTGTTACTAAATTATCTTCACGCGTATCATTACACGTGTCAAAAAGAATCAGGGATTTACAATCTCTCAAATGACGGTATGACCTATATATTTATAGGTACTAAAGGATATTATTTACATCTTGGAAAAGATATATCTGTTGGTAAAACATATCTCTTGGAAGGGATATTCAATGGATATTCACCAAACATTTTATTCACAACATGATAAATTTTTTTTCAATGTCCAATGTAAAAGATATGAATTACATCATTCTATATTGTCAATAATATCCTCATTATCATAATATTTTTTTTAAAAAAATAAAATTAATTTTTTTTATTGTGAGATAAATTTTCACCTTTCATCTACTATAAAAATAAATTTTTATTTGGAATTTTTTTATATTTTTATAATTTTTAAAGTTTGTCAAAATTTTATTTATTTTTATATTGATATTTTATTATGTTAAATTTTATCTTACTGTAATTCGTCATTCCACTAAAATAGATTCACACTATTTTGACGTTATTATTTTCTAATTTCCACTTATATAGATTCACATCATATGTATTTTTTATTTAAAAAAATATTATAAAAGATAGTATAATAAATCATATTATTTAATAATTCTTTTTTATCTAAATATAAAAATAATAAGATTTCTATATATATATATTTACGAATCTACTAGTTCTATAACTAATAAGTATAAAAAGTAAATTAATTTTACTTATCAAAGTATATTATATATCCAAAATTATAATATAATTGATAATTCTGATATTAATTTTCATTCCTTAATTCCTACAATTCTTATATAACAAAGCCTTTTGAGCTTTAGCCTAACTTGTTGAATATATGAATTGATTTAGTGAGCAGGAAGAAAAGTCTCCATATCTTTGACGTCTCTGAGCTGATACCTCTCTCCCTCCCTTCCTCCTTTGCGATTCTCAGCACCCAAACCAAACAAGATGCAGGTGAGTCTCAATTTCTTCTTCTGTCTTCCAACAACTCTAATTTCTCTCTTCTGCCCTCTAATTTCAGCTGATCCGTGTCAAAAACTCTACCATCCATTTTCCTATGAAAAAACCCTAATTGATTCTTTTTTTTTATAAAAAATACTATACGTGCAGGCCAGTGATAGGTTCAACATCAATTCCCAGCTCGAGCATCTGCAGGCTAAGTATGTGGGGACTGGCCACGCCGATTTGAACCGATTGTGAGTTTTCTTCCGAGTTGTTATCTTCTCCGACCTATTCGCATCCCGGTTACCGTTTTCAAGATTTAAACTTGGTTTCTTGGTGTAGTTTTACTGAGATGTGATATGGGCTGTTTACTGTATTGATGAATCGCGTCTGTGTTTGCGCAGTGAGTGGGCGATGAATATTCAACGCGATAGCTATGCATCTTACGTTGGGCATTACCCGTTACTCGCCTACTTTGCCATTGCTGAAAACGAGTCTATTGGTAGAGAACGCTACAATTTCATGCAGGTGCGTTCGAGTTGGGTGTCTGTTTTGCCTGCTTCGTTGTTTTTGCCTTGGTGTTCATTGTCAGAGTCCATGTTTTTATGGTGATGTTAGATGAAAAACATTCAACTTTGGTAAATTTGCATGGTTTAATACAACTAGTTTTGTTGTTGACTGTACAAGATATGTTGAGGTTTTTGCTTGGTGGACATAAGTAAATTTTGTGTTTATCTTGCTTCTTTCATTTAGTCCTTTCCTTTCAGTAATTCTTATTCTCTTGTCGAGCCTTCAGCTTGCATGGGTGTCCATTTGTGTATAATTTGGCATTATATGTGAGAAATGGATATCTTTTTAATACTTCTTGTTTTATGCTTGTGAATTCACGTTGGTTTGGTTGTTTGAGCTCTCTGGTTTGATTAATAGTGATAACTTAAAAGGATTTGATGTTTGCCAAATCCTCTTGGCAGGGGGATTAAGAGTTGATAGATTGATGAATTGTTGTTTATAGATTTGCGCGTAATGGGAGTACATAGTTGATCCAGGAAGAGTTCTTGGGAGACTGATTGCATATAGGGATGTTTTGTATGTAATGTTCTGGTGCTTGTTATTATGGTAATGAGGCTATTTTGACGTTCCTTATTAATGGTGTGCAGAAAATGCTTGTGCCTTGTGGTCTCCCCCCTGAAAGAGAAGATGATTGATTGAGAAATGTTAACACTCTCCTCTTGATTTTAGTTTCTGGGTAGACGTTGGCCAGGTAGTTTATATTGTGGTGTATCATTCTGAAGGAGAAGTGATGTCTTATGACGGGATGATTATTATTATTATTATCACACTTGTGTCTGTGACTGGTAAAATGTGCTTGTATGGTTATTGCAATTTTATGCTCTAGTTGTACTAGGATGCCAATGCACTTTTAACTGGCAATTAGCATTCCTTTCTTGTCCTTGTCTTTTGGTTCACATGTTTCGAACACTAGATAACTCTCCTACTTAACTAAAGCCATGATTTGGAATTGACAAAAGAAGAGCAGGTCCAGGGCCTCATGGTCTCGCAAAATCCAAGAGTAATAGTAGTCCAGATTCTGAAACTTTAGAACCAAAGCAAGCATGGAAACACTCTGTAATTGGTACTAGCAGTCTTGTCAAAAACAAAACGCAGGAAAATAAACTACCTCATTAATATTATACAGTTGGCAAGTAATCTAGTATTCCAAAGAGTACTAGTATCGATCCTAGGAAAAATTGGATAGTAATCATATATTTAAATTTTAGAATTCTGGTAGCTCAAATAACTACTTGATTGTGAATAAATTTTAAAGGTTGCTTAATTGATAACTCAATATTTGAACTTAATAAGGTTCCTTACTTGGATTTCAAGAATCAACATTGGTATTGAGATTGAGTTTGATTTATGATTACTCTGCAATATTTCACAAATGATGGTGTTGTGAATCATATTTCCTATTTATTATTAGGATATAGAGATTGATTGTTGTTTTAGTTTCAGAAACAACAATATATCACCACACCACTCTTACACTGCCTTAAACTATCTTCAATATAAGAGCGTATGAGTTATGACACGACAGATTGGAGTGATCCTTGGCGGATCTAGGGAGGCCCTCTCAACACACACCTGTTACAGTTGGTAGGTACTCTAGTTAGTAACAGATTACCTGTCATGTCGATTGTCAACTACGTTGTTACAAAGAAAGAAAACTTACCAACTACGTTTTGTCGAATTTGAGATGCAAAATTCTAACCCTTGCTTTCATTTTCATATTTGGGAGGAGACTTTACTAAAATGGTGAATCTCATCATTACCGTCTTATTTATGAGAAATGGCTCTTTCTTCTGCTTTGAGAAGCATTGAAACGTTATGAACAGGGTGGGTTTAAGAATATGTCTAGCAAGCAAAGAGGTAGAGGCCGACAAAGCAGAGGAGCTCCTCACGGGCGCCCCTCATTATTGCAATACCTTGTCTCGTCCCAGATCATACAAAAGTGAACTGGACTTGATTGGAAATTCTCTGCCCTCCATGTTTTATTACAATCTTGAAGTCTTTTGTCTCTAAACCCAACAAAAACCTGTATTTCATTTCTCAGAATGGTTAGAATTGTTTAAGATGTGAAATCTAAAGAACCAAATTAGGGGTAACTAACTAACTTACCAATATATAGTGACACAATAATCTATCGTTCTCTTAAGATATAGAGTTCGATTCTTCAAAAACGAAGATGGACTCATAGTACTCTTTATTATTATTTCCCTATCCCCATTAATCCAACCCAATTACATTAGCTTTACAAAAGAAAGGACCGTCTCCTTAAAAAAGGTGCCTTGATAGAAAATGACCTTCTCCTTTTGTTTCCTTTCCTCTTTCCTTGCAGGCAAGAATCAAGGCTGGCTCCTAACGTAATTTAAAAAATTAGACTACCAACACAACGTCAATACAATCAAAGACATCCGGACAAACAAACAATATACCATCATCAACTCTCTCTCCTTTCCGCCCATCAATCATCATCCATTTACTCCACAATCTCTCCTTTATTTATTTACTCCTTCCACTGTCTTTCCATCCGAGTTCTTTGCCGGAAAGAGCGTCCCCTCTGGATGTTCCTTTATCTTTTTTTTTTTTTTTGGACTCGTACCTTCAAAAGTCTTCTCTTTTGGTCGTTTATTTATCTTAAAACTGCTCGTAGTTCATGTCTACTTGCCCGGCACTCGCCAGAAAAGTTCAGTCTTTTAATTCGTACATGCTATTTGACTCTCCACCGTTGATGGGTAGTGCTTAGATTTTTTTGGGGCAACCGTGAACCGCTTGCTTTACTTGTACTCTTTGCACACTACTGCTACATTAGATTGACTACTTTTTTGGACCACCGGTTTTGAAGGTTTTTGTTTGCTTGTCAAGCTTGCCTATTTACTGCTATGGTAAATGCCATTGGTGGATCTGAGAGCAGTGGTGCTTTCCAATAAAAGAATAGTTCTGAATTACTTTGGTTTGTGAATATTCCTCCTGACGTAGGAGTAACGAAAGGGTCTTCAATTGTTTCTGTGGTTGGTATTGGTGGATCATGGATCATGTGATTGGTGGGAAGTTCAAGCTAGGCCGGAAGATTGGCAGCGGATCCTTCGGTGAACTTTATCTGGGTATGCAAAACATAGGATTATTCATGGCATCAAGGGGTGCTGCTCACTAGTACACTCTTCTTCTTCTTCTTCTTCTTCTTTGTATGATAGGTTATACTTGATTTGTTTCAGGTGTTAATGTACAGAGCGGAGAGGAAGTTGCCATAAAGTTGGTATGCCGTATTCTTCTGATGAATTTTTAAATCTTTTTGTTTGTTGAGAGTTTCTTTTTCTTTTTTTTCTTGTTTGTCTTCTGTGGCTGTTAGTAAACTGTAAGGATATACTGCAAAGGCGTGCAATACCTTTTTTCCTGTTTGTTGTAGAGCAGCACTCGTACATGTTGAGTGGCTTGTGCTTTTCTGTCTCAAGAAATTTCTCAACCTGCCACTTGTTTTTTCAATTTGGTTTGGATAACTTCTTCCTAAATTATTTTTGATTAGCATAATCTGATTTTGTTATCTTCAGAAAAAATGCAGCTGTAACTAGATCCAAAAGGGATATTGCCCGAGATAAGAAGCCTTGCCTGAAGAAACAGACATAGTTAGGTAAATAGACAGGATAATAATAACGTTAGAAATTAATGTACAAAACAGATAGAGAGTGAATCTAACGTTAGATCTGGTTGTACCCTGTTTTGCTAGATAGTCTGCCACTGTATTTGTTGATGTAGCTGAGTGGATAAAGTTGACATTATTGAATATGTTGCATATGTTTAAGACCTCGATCAACATCCCGGATCTGTCCTTAGATGCAAAACTATTTGATGGAGGTTCCGATGAAGTTCAAAATGATTCGATGGTGTTTGCATACTTCTTGCTAACTTGCAAGAGTATTGAAGCTCTTATAGCGAATTCAGATATGTCCGCTGTACTTAAGTGTTCTTTTAAATGATTGGGAGATTTTTCAGCATGCTCTAACTAACAGCTCACCATGTTGGATTATTTGTTACTATTTTTTTCCTTTTATCTAGTGAACATATTTCAGTTAGAACCCTTCTCAACTTATGTTATGAGGGAATGCTTATTTACAGGTCCCTGAAGAAACTGGGCATGCTGATGCCAATAACTGACATGTTGTCTTAGATCAAGTAGGCTATTTATGAAAAATAATTAGCATTCGTTTGAAGGCTGTCCTTCCTACATAGGCGCCCTGTGTCAATATCAATTTGTGGTTGTAGTCTTCTTGGACCCTGTACCGCAGCATTGTGCTTGGGCATGCTGTGGTAATAAAGGCAAAGTACTTTTGGAATAAAGGCCAACATAGGGGTCTAGCAGATATGTCTAAGCCTTTGCTTCAATGGTCCCAAGTTTAAGGATTATCGGCTGTTGTTGTAGGCTATTGATTGCATCTCGAGCCTTATTTATCTTGCATGTTGCTTGGTTTTGCTTCTAAGCTGTACTTTATGGATTTACTAGGAATCTGCAAAGACCAAGCACCCTCAGCTTCATTATGAGTCAAAGCTGTATATGCTTCTTCAAGGAGGAAGTGAGCTTCTATTTCACAGTTCTTTTATGCTGTTTGCTAACATTTTTTTTTGGGATGACTCCAAGCAATTTGAGATATTTGCTTTGTTGTTCAGCGGGTATTCCCCATCTCAAATGGTTTGGAGTTGAGGGAGATTACAATGTTATGGCTATCGATCTTCTTGGGCCAAGCCTTGAAGACTTATTTAATTATTGCAACAGAAAGCTTTCTTTGAAAACAGTTTTAATGCTTGCAGATCAATTAGTAAGTACGCTAATTGTTGACAGAAGAGTTTTATGTTTTACTGGTATATGTTAATAGAAGTTTGTCGTTTCAAAAGACTACCTTAATTGGATCTCTTTAATCATTTATACTGTAGATAAACAGAGTGGAATATATGCACACTCGAGGTTTTCTTCACCGTGATATAAAGCCTGACAACTTTTTGATGGGGCTAGGGCGCAAAGCAAATCAGGTTTTCTTTTATCAAATGCTGATGCAAGTTTGCCTTTTCAATTTGTCGTTTACTGCAGGCTAACCTGTCTTTGTGTATGTGCATCTTTTAGTTTTAAGTTCTCTAAAGATGTTTCTTCTACTCTTTTAGTTATATTTGTTCATCTGAAAATATATTGCTAGTCTTAGGCAAGATCGGATCCCTTGCGGTGTTAGTGATACTACTAATCTCAATAACTGGTCATCTTCAAGTCGTCAGAACAGTCCTCTAGCAAGGGAAATAAGTTTGTATGATGCATTGGTTGTCTCCAAGTTGTCAGAATTGTCCTCAAGCAAGGGAAAAAAAAGAAGTGTAGATGAGTGATGGGGGAAAGTGCTGCAGGAATGGCATATATGGTGCATTGGTGCCAGATATTATCAGAAGAATGATAGGGAGAAACTTGTTAAAAACTGTCCCTAGCCTACTAAAATCTTCTGCAAATTTTTTTGACTTCGTACTAATCTTGTCAATGTATGAAGCTTTTTTGATCAATGTTCAATCTTGCATTCTATTTGTAGATGCCCTTGCTGTTGGTAGATATCAATCTTGCAGCTATAGCTATAGTTAGTTTATTAATTTACATTTTGATATTTTAACCACACTTCATCTTCTGGGGTGCTTCAACTCTTTTTTTCTGATAATCTTCTTGCATCTTTCACCCATTCATGCAGGTCTATATCATTGATTATGGGCTTGCCAAAAAGTATAGGGATTTGCAAACACACAAGCATATACCATATAGGTAAGGAGTATTTCACATCTTATTTTTTGCATACTACTATTTCTTTCTTATAAATTCGTTCCTCCTTGGGAAATTTAATGGTGGCTCTGCAGTTTATTCCCACTGGCCCTGATCAAGCTCTTCTTATGCTCTCCTACCTTCTTGCACCGAGTGCATATGCTTTGAATTCATATAGATAGCCAAGTAAAACTAAGATTCACTAGTCTTGTTTGTAAGTTGTTTCCTATGTCTGGGTAATTGTGACTGATTTGCCTTCTCCCTTTGTCAAGATTGTTTATGTGCTAACTGTTAATGCTAACCAGTTTCATTTGTCAGGGAGAACAAGAATCTTACAGGCACGGCCCGTTACGCTAGTGTCAATACTCATCTTGGTGTTGGTGAGTTTTCTATCTACAGGCAATAACTAAAGTTGCGAAAAGATGTGAATGTGTTATTGTTAGGACATCTATATTTAATTCAGCTTTATATTTTGGTCTTATTGTTATGCTTTATTGCTTGCAGAGCAAAGCAGAAGGGATGATCTTGAATCTCTTGGCTATGTGGTTATGTACTTTTTAAGAGGAAGGTTGAGCTCTGAACTACTCGCTTAAGCCTCTCTTATAAGCTTAATAATACACTTAACTTGTTATTCTTGTCTATTTTTTCAGCCTTCCCTGGCAGGGACTAAAAGCGGGCACTAAAAAACAGAAATATGACAAGATCAGTGAAAAGAAGATGCTTACTCCCGTAGAGGTACTTTTGCTTGCTTTTTTGAGCAGATTATGAAAGTTATGTTATTAAAAGTAAAATAGCGGTGCAATTCAAACCTATCTAGGGATATTAATTACTGCTGTGTACAAGGACACGAGCTCTATGCTCTCTAGGTTTCTAAGGTCCTTACATGCTATGCTGCAGGTCCTTTGCAAAAACTATCCTTCAGAATTTACATCATACTTCCACTATTGCCGGTCACTGCGGTTTGAAGACAAACCTGATTATTCATACTTGAAGAAGCTCTTTCGAGACCTATTCATTCGGGAAGGTTAGTGCTTATTGGTTGATGCTTAAATGCTTCAAGTGAATAAAATCGCTTTCTTGTTCTTTGTGATATTCAATAGTTGTAACAGAAGTTTGTGTTGAAAACTTTAGTTATCTCTTCTGTAGCGTGAAGCTTCTAAGATGGTTTCCACCATTCTAATTGATGCAGGGTATCAGTTTGATTATGTTTTTGATTGGACTATATTGAAGTACCCACAAATTGGCTCCAATTCTAGATCACGAGTAAATTCTTGGTGCCCTTCTGCTAACAACTTTATATGCTGTAGGTACATCTGTGAATTTGCGCTGTTTCTTGTCTTTCCCTTGCAGGCAAGTGGCAAAGCAGCTGTGAACACAGGCTCCTCGGCAGAGAAGCTAGAGCGCCCTTCAGGTCTTTATCTTTGTAATTAGGAATAAAAATATTCTTTTGAAGCAATTAATCTATTGACTCGTGATATATGTGGACTGGCAGTTCTTTTGTTTTTTGTTTGTTTCTTTTGGTAGGTCTTCTTGTGTGTTTCCTTTCCTTTTGTTTTGCTTCCTTCAAAAGTACTGCATAGTTTTACATATGCCTGGACAAAATGTTGAATGTTTCAAAGGCTGAAATAATTCTACATCTTCTGTCTAGTGGGACAAGAAATCCGAGAGAGATTTTCTGGCGCAGTTGAGGCATTTGCTCGAAGGAATGGCTCAGGGAAAATGTTACATGGTGATCCTTCCCGGCACAGGTCATCAGATGATCTGCCATCATCAAAAGTTGTGGTTAGTCTGGATGAATTACTACTTTTAGTAATCATTTGTATTATTAGGTGGGAATTCATGGTTTATTTGTACCATTCTCTACCTCTTTTCAGCCTCCTGATTCTGAAAGGCCTCATACATCGTCTCGAAACGGCAGTTCCTCAAAAAGAGCTGTTGTATCAAGTAGCCGACCTAGCTCCTCTGGCGAGCCTAGTGAGAATCGGTCAAGTCGGATGGTTTCAAGCAGCAGCCGTCTCTCAACAACCCAAAGGGTGCAACCTCTGCTGGAGTCAAAATTGACCTCTTTTACTCGCGCCACAGCTACAAGAAGCGGTCATGATGACACATTTAGGAGCTTCGAGCTCCTATCCATTGGGACAGGGAAGAGAAAATGACGACATTCATCTGGTTGAGAGAAGTGGTTGATAATCAGGGCTCAAAATTCCTTCAAGTACTTGGTGTCTGTGATGATGTATGTAGGTAAGGTGGTGCTGTGATGGTCTGCTACTCTGCATATGCATGTAAACCATTACTAACCCCACCCCGCAATGAAGGTCAGATGGAAATGTCCCGTTGGAGGACTGGACTCACATGGCCGTCTTAGAATCTCCTGGATCGCATTTTAGAAGTGATGAAGCATCTCGGATTAGGGAATTGTTTATAGATGTGAGACTAGTGATCATAATACAAACCTGGCATTTCCAAATATAAGGTATATGCCATATTAAACATCTTTGTTTATGCTACATTCATGTGACTCAGTCCAAAGACATCATTGTCTCCAACTCACAATTTATGAACACAGATCTCTAGTGTCATGCTCATACATCTTGGTGTATGTTACGTTGTTCAAAGCACATCCATCGTCATTCGTTGTATTCAGTTAGTTCGAAATTTTAATGTGTTCTATCTTCGGGTTTCTTCTGAAATTATTTATGAAATATACACGACAAGTCACGTATGAAAATAACCAGCGTTGAAGATTTGATGGTGATCACTCCCTCAACTATGTCCTACGTTGTTAATATCAGAAAAAACAAAGAGATATGCACTGTAAATTTATAGACTAGTGGGACGGTACGTAGGGTTATGAGTTGAATTAGTAAAAGTGTGTCTCGCATATCTCGTCGGAAAACCAGGGCCACATCAAGTGGATGCAACACCAGTCCCGTATTCCTTTCTTCCCACCAGGATTGAATCTCGAAATCTAAGCTTCTTTATGTTCCCCGGAAAGATACCGACCATCTTTTGATTGCGTAATTATTTTGGAGTGACCATAGATGTCAACTAGTTGAACCTTTTTGGAATGACGAATATGGAAGGCCTAGTGCGTGACGTGTCATCCCTAGACCTGGATTCGCTGCAGCTACCGGAGCTATCAACCCTGGCTTTCAAAGCCAACCTCTCTGTCTCCGACCAGCTTTTCTCTCAGTGGCTCTCCCTGCCTTACGCCTTCCGATTGGTAATTATTTCTTTCTTCTTACATTTCATGTAAGGATATTTTGCGTGGCAAGCAAGGCAAAGGCAGGCAGTCTCGTTATTTTCTTTGATTTGTGGGTTTTCAACATAGGTAAAGTCTTTGCTGGCCGATGATAAGACAAAGAGTGATACCCAAGGGAATTCTACGACTGCAAAGGTTGCAGCCAACAGTTCATTACATCCAGGGCTGTTTCCAGGTGGTAGCGCTCCACCTCTCTCGCCTCGCAACGTTTCGGCTTCTCCGAGATTGTCCAGACCAAAGATAGGTCCTTCCAGTCTAGGCTCTCCTTCTATAAAAGTAGCCAGGGAGCAACAACAACCACTGGTCATACCTCAGGTACCGTATGGTAGATTGCTCTTCTCTATGAGAACATGCAAGGTGAAAGATTTGTCCAATTGGTATCCTTAATTTTTGTAATTTTGATGGGTCTTGCAGTTCTACTATAAAAATGGCTGTCCACCTTCAGATGAAATGAAAGACCGCTGCTTATCGGATATTGACAAACATTTCGCACATTCCCCAGATGGTTTGCGAGAACATGGTGATCACAACTCCTTAATTATGCTCTTGCATTTTGTTACTTTGTCATGTCTTTATTCGTTAACGTCTGACGAGAAAAGAGAAAGCTTTTACCTATCTTGCTGTCTTGCAATTGACAGAGTTTAAGCCAATTACCAAGGAAATCTGCGAGCTTCCATCGTTTCTCTCCAAGGTTCTGTTCGGAAGGATTGACAAAGATTCTAGTGGGATTGTCACGAGGTGTGCAATATTTGATCTGTGGATTAATTAGGACAGCAGACATCGTTATAACTATATCTGGAGAGTTGCTTACGGTTCTGTATAAGTTGTGTTGCAGGGATAAATTTATAGATTACTGGATCACAGGCAACTTGTTGAGTATGGACTTAGTAACACGAGTATATACAATTCTAGTGCAACCGGGTCGCCAGTATCTTACCCAGGTCTGCTTGCTCCACCTCAAAAGATGCCATACTTTTTGCATTTTTCTGAATTCGTAATGGAGAATGAAACTGCTGTGGATGCATGCCCTTAAATTTTAACTGCAGCGTGATTTTAAACCTATGATGCGGGAGATTTTGGCAACTCATCCGGGATTGGAATTTTTGCAAGACACCACGGAATTCCAAGAAAGATATGGTCAGTTGAACTCAACTGATATGGTGTTAAGATATTATTGTACAATGCACATTAGCTGCTTTTCTTAAATTTGGTTCTTTTAACAGCGGAGACAGTCATATATAGAATATTTTACTCTCTTAGTAGATCAGGGACTGGTCGGCTTTCCCTGAGGGAGTTGAAGCGTGGGGACTTGATTTCTGCAATGCAGCAAGTAGAGGAGGAAGAGGATATTAATAAAGTGCTAAAGTATGCATTTCACATACAAGTAGATTAGCATTGATTGATGCGTCTCTCCCAAATCTGTTTCTCTTCTGCTATATGTATATATCTCTTGCAAAATTTAACTTATTCTTGTTAAATTCGTCTGTTTCAGGTATTTCTCTTATGAGCATTTTTATGTGATTTACTGCAAATTTTGGGAGCTTGACACCAACCATGACTTTTTTATTGACAAAGATAACCTTATCAGATATGGTAACCATGCTCTTACCTACCGGATTGTTGATAGAATTTTTTCTCAGGTTTGCGTTTGTGCCTTGTATATTTTACTGCATGCTGTTGTTTGTTGTCATTATAAAAGCTTCATTACAAATGAGTCTACTGTCGATTCTTGATCATGAATCTCTGCATGATCATGATCATGATCAGCTCCTGATTCTGATTCAAGGTACCGAGGAAGTTTACAAGTAATGTTGAAGGGAAGATGTGTTACGAAGATTTTGTTTACTTTATTCTGTCAGAGGAAGACAAATCTTCGGAACCTGGCCTAGAGTACTGGTATGTCTGTTTATATGCATATACGGGGGCAAAAATCTCCTGTTAGTATGCCATTTATTTAGGACTATGGGCCTGGTAATATATTTCTGAACAGTCAGATTGTTGGGTTATTCAGGTTTAAATGCATCGACCTGGATGGAAATGGAGTCCTCACGTCGATTGAAATGCAGTTTTTTTATGAAGAGCAATTGCATCGAATGGAGTGCATGTCCCAAGAGGCAGTCCTCTTCGAGGATATACTGTGTCAGATTTTTGACATGGTTGGCCCAGAGGTATCATAATTTCTTTTAATTTTTTTGGGTGTTGAATCCAGGGTGATAAGCTTGGTTAAGTTGGTATGAGCAGGGCAGGATCATGAGACTTTGATTAAACTAGAAATCCTTATCATCTCATCTT
This sequence comes from Passiflora organensis, assembly GCA_019739055.1. NCBI lineage: Eukaryota > Viridiplantae > Streptophyta > Magnoliopsida > Malpighiales > Passifloraceae > Passiflora > Passiflora organensis. The sequence goes on from JAEPBF010000103.1 coordinate 3,691,956, forward strand.
GTTCTTGGGTGGCGCCTGCAGAATGAGGACTGCATAACTCTTGGCGACCTTAAAGGCTCCAAACTCTCGGGGAACATTTTCAACATTCTTTTCAATCTGAATAAGTTCATTGCTTTTGAAAGTCGAGATCCTTTTATGATTCGTTTGGTGAGTGAGTAAACAAATGATTAAACGAACGTCAGGAAGTCCTTAGTTCCTGAATGACTGCAATTAATGAGAATCATGGCTTGGTATTTGGTACGTGTAGGAACGAGCGAATCCAAATCTGACGCATTGGGATCGTTTTGCACATAGAGAATACCTAAGGCTTTCTATGGAAGAAGATGCCGATGATGGCTCAACTGGAAGCGGGGAGCTGTGGGATGAATCTTTTGAGGCTCCCTTCTGATGTTTGGGGAAAGTTTTGTGCAATAAGGAGATTATTAATGTAGCCACCAAGTGAGTACTGATTTTGACTATATTTTATATTACATATAAAGATTAATATCATTTGGGAGTATGATTTGGCATTTGTTGAAATCATCTGAGGGAAGGGTATGATTGATATGTTTTCTCAGACAATGATGGATTTCATTCTGAAAATTTATAAGTTAATTTTGGAGGATTGATGAATGTAATATGTACGAAGGATGTCAAACTTTTGATAAACTTTTCAAAGATTTCATAAAGCCATATTTGGATTTATTAAGAGGATCAATCTTACTTGTAAGTATTTCGAGATTTAGGGTTTTTATTTATTTTTTATTATATTCCATTCATTTTAAAAATATTTTCCTGAAATTTGAGAAACCTAAATTTTTTATATTCTTCAAAATTTTTAGAATTTTTTTTAGTGACATTCATTTTTATCTAATTTTTATATTAAATATTATTTATGGTTATATAACAAAAGGGATAAAATAGCCCGAACAGCCTAACTGGTGGTTTATCCGAGACTACACAAGGCAATATCGAGTATTATTCCAAAAACATGTTCTATTTTTAAGATATCTTTCATTTTGATGATGAAATATGGTTGGAACTTGGGAATATTAGTTTCTGTCAATTGATATTGCAGCATCAAAAAAAAAAAAAAAGCCAAAAAACTTAGGCGTAAAGAGAAGAGAGATGACCCTAGGGATGCCTAGATGAGATGGTATGGATTCTCTTCTAGCTGAACCAAGGTTTCGAAATCCAGTCTTGAGAATATAACAACGTTAAATCTCCAAAGGAGAATTTTTCACCTGAAAGGGTGGTACTCTGCTCCTACTGAATTAGTCAGTTGCTGAAGACGCTGGAGATCAAGAAGTCAATACCAAAAATTAAAAAAAAAAAAGAAAAAAAAGAAAAAAAAGAGAAGCATATATGCCAGGAATTTAAAAAATGGACTTTCTCACTCCCTAAACTCTCCCACCTCGCACTACACCTTGTCCACTCACTTCACCCAACTCCATACCCATCCACCCCTCCCCTCTTCCTACCAATGATCGTAGGGATACGGGTAAAGCGCCGATGTCTCGTTTGGCTTTTCCGGATATTCCAAACAAACAAGGTTCCCCGTCTCTCCAGTGGAATCCTACTAAGGTTTTCAGTGCAGATAGATACATATCTTACTTCATTGAAGCCATTCCAGAGGGGTGGACCTCTAACAGGCTCTTCCAGGAGATTGCAACCATTGAACCCGTAGCTGATGTGTTCATTTCGACCCGCAAGTCCAGCAGAGGTTTACGTTTCGGCTTTGCCAAGTTTGTGCGGTGTGGGACTCAGGAAAACAATAGGCTAAGGCGGCTTAGGTCGACCTTTGGTCGACGCACCAGCCTGCGTTTTAACGAGGCGCGATTTGCTGCTATGGCTGGGCACCATACTAACTCGGGTGGTAGTCATAGACAGAAGCCTGTCACTGTAACACCAAGATCAATTGCCCAGAGGGAGTATCGGATACCTTACACGGCATATGATGGTCGGACCTATGCAGAGGTCATTACAGGAATGCCTCACCCTGCCAATGACGTCAACCCTGTAGTGGTTTCTTCCCTTCCTACGACTTTGAGTCGGCTCCACCGAAGTGCTGTGGGCTTTCTTCGCGCAGATCACCCTGAGGAATTGTCTCTTCCTATGGATGTAGAATGTATATCAATGGGAGGGCCTCAACGCTTACTAACATTTGCCACTGTCGACTCATTGCAACGGGCTCTTACCTCAAATCTTCGTTTTTGGACTGATCGGTTTCATGGTTTTCATCCATGGAACCCAGCAGATGTGGGCAGTTGAAGGACCTGTTGGGTTGAGGTATTTGGCCTTCCCTTACATGCATGGTCTACAGAGGTATTCCAGAAGTTAGTTAACCGGCTTGGATCCTTGATACACATACATCCCAACACCGCCACGTGGCAATGTCTTGCCATGGCCATGCTGCAAATAGCTACTACAAATTTGCAGCGTATACAGCAGCTGGTGCAAGTGCAGGTTGATGGCCAACTGTTCAAAGTGCGTGTAGTGGAAGTCCAAGAAGGGAAGCAGGTGGGTCCTGGGGTTGGTGAATCACCTCCTGCGCCAGGTGAGGATAATAGCCGTTCTGTACAACTTCCTCATTCCCCATCAGTTGGCAGTTTGAATGGGACTCCTACAGGCACTGGTTGCCCGTTGTATCCAAGGCAGAAGGATGTTTGTCAGAAGAATTTAATGGTGCATAGTACAGCTAACAGGGCAAAGATGGAGAAGGTCAAACTGGGTGCAATTGGAAATACTGTGAGCTCTCAGTTACATTCTAACGATCAGCTTCCACACGTGGGTATTATATCACAGGAGTGCCCACATAAGGAAGGTCATTTTGGTCTTTCCCCGTCCAGTGGGGAAGGCACTAGCATCCATTCTGCGCCTGAGTTTATGTTGTTACGAACTGGAGCACACGCAGGGGGCCAGCTCCAACCTTTGCGGCTTCCCTTGTCTGAAAGGATGATTATGGACTCCACAGTTGAGGCTCGGGATTCAGGGTCTTTCCCTGAAGATACCGATTTTCTCAGAATGCGGAAAGCAGGTCACAAAGCTTCGCGGATAGGGCACAAGGGAAAGACAGTTGCTCGCAGGTTGGGGAGGCAGAGGAAACTCAGACACCTCAAACCCTCAGGTAGTCTATCGTCAGGTCGCCGGAGTCCTATGGAGCAGGGTGGTGTACCTTTATTAGTGGATGATCCCTCTTTCCTGGTCACCAACAGTGATACGCTGGACGGTACTTCGAAGACCCACTTATCCATGGAGTCCGACTCAGGGCAATGTTCCACTGAGATGGAGACCCAGCGGTCGATGGATATTGCTGATACCTTGGGCCTGCACCGTAAGCAAACAAAGGCCGCAATTCGTCAAAAACTTCTAGGGAGAATTGCGGAGGATGGCCAGGCGTGGCGTACTCACTGCGTCTCATAGTGTCATCCAGGTATTTGGTTTCTACATGGGCTTTGTTTTTCAATGATTAATTTAGCAATGTGGAATGTCCGTGGTTGTCATGGTGCAATGAAAGTCAAGCAGATCAGAAATCTTATTACTAATGAAAGGCTGAGCCTATTGTTCATCTGTGAGACGAAGGAAGAACATTTTTCTGATAGATTGGCTGGTAGATTGTGGCCTGGTAACAATGTCAAATGGGTAGCTATCAATGGCCAAGGTAGAGCTGGTGGTATTGTGTGCTTGTGGGATGATGCGAATCTTCAGAATATTAGTGTTGAAAAATTTGACTGCTGGTTGTTAATGGAGATGATGGTTCGAGTTTCTGGTTTCAAGTTCATGTGTATTGGGCTTCATGCTCCGAATTTAGTAACCGAGCGTAGAATATTATGGCATGAGTTGCAGCAGCGTATATCCACAGACATGGTTCCTTGGCTGGTTATTGGAGACTTCAATGAGTCCATTACTGCGGAGGAACGTCTAGGCCATTCGGTTAATCGGCCAGCAGCTCGTCGCTTTATGAATTTCATCAATCAGACTGGATTGGTTGATATGCCGCTCCTTGGAAAGCCTTATACGTGGTTTAACTCACACAACGCCTCCAGAATTGATAGAGCACTGGTATCCCCCACTTGGGCCCTACACTTTAATCGTCATCGACTGTATGCAGGTGATAAAGGCTTTTCGGACCATGTGCCTCTAATCCTGAAAGCGGATTCATTTTTCTGGGGCTTCAAGCCCTTCCGATCATGGGATTTGTGGTGGGAGGATAAAGGTTTTCTGCAGAAGGTGGAGGAATTCTGGCAAGAGGCTGGCGCCTGTTTTCCTGGTGACTTTCGAGTGGTTAGAAAATTGGCATTTCTGAAAAAGCGATTACAGACATGGCATAAAGAATCCTTTGGTTCTTTAGAATACCGATTAAAGACAACTCTCACTGAAATTGATTTGCTTGATCAGACTAGATGCAGTTTGAGGCCTATGTCATTGAGGCGTTATGAGGAGTTGCAGGTACAGAAATGGGATCTTAAGCGGCAGATTGAGGCTATGTGGCGCCAGAAATCAAGACAACAATGGCTCAAGTTAGGGGATAAGAATAGTAGCTTCTTTCACTCCTGTGCTACCATGCGCCAATGCAGGAACTTTATTGGAGCCATCCGCATCAATGATACGGAACTGTGTATGCCTACGGAGATAAAAGATGCAGCTATGGGGTACTTCCGGCATTTTTTTGCGGCTGCGGATTCCAGATGCTATGGGCTGGGTAGCCTGTCCCTTCCCCGGGTGTCTTAAACTGCTGCTGTCGACTTAGAGGCACCGTTTCAAGAGGAGGAGATCAAGCGTGCTGTTTGGGATTGCGGTAGCCATAAGGCTCCCGGCCAGGATGGCTTCAACTTTTACTTTTTTAAAAAGGCGTGGCCAGTGATTGGTGCTGAAATTGTCACAATGGTACAGGAATTTCACTCCAATGGATGTCTACCGCGAGGAATTAATAACAGCTTTCTCCTTTTAATCCCCAAGATTTCGGGTGCTGCAGAGTTTAAGGATTACAGACCTATTAGCCTTATCAATGGTCTGTACAAAATCATAGCTAAGCTTCTGTCCTCTCGACTTAAGACTGTGATGGAACAGCTAATTTCTCCATTTCAGACGGGTTTCATGGAAGGGCGGTTCATTGCGGATTCGGTAATGGTTGCTAATGAGATCATCCATTCCATGAAAATGTCTAAACACAGGGCCTGGTGTTTTAAATTGGATTTTCAGAAGGCCTACGATTCGGTTGATTGGCGCTTTCTGCTAGATGCGATGGAGAGAATGGGTTTTGGGGAGCAGTGGTGTAGGTGGATTCAGGCTTGTATCTCTTCCGCGCGCTGTGCAGTACTTATTAACGGCGTACCAACAGATGAATTCAATTTGGGGAGAGGCTTGAGACAAGGTGACCCTTTATCGCCCCTCCTCTTTAACTTAGCTGCGGAAGTCCTGTCATGTATGCTTTGTCGAGCAGCTGAATGTAATCTCTTTCAGGGTATGCGTGTTGGCAATCTACAGCTGACACATCTTCAATATGCCGACGATGTTATCTTATTTAGTACTGGTGACCAGCAAGGGCTTTATAATCTTCAAGGTATATTACGTTGCTATGAGTTATTATCTGGCCTAAAGGTTAATTTTTTCAAATCAGGATTGGTGGGGATTAATGTCCCCAGCAGCGAGGCGGCACGGATGGCTTCTTCCCTTCACTGTCGTTTGCAGCCATTACCATTCCAATATCTTGGGGTTCTCCTCGGGGCCAACCCACGTCGTCACACCACATGGTCTCCGGTGATTTCTAGGTTCAAAAGCAAGTTAGCTTCTTGGAAGGGTTCTATGCTGTCGTTGGGGGGGCAGACTCACGTTTCTTAAGGCCGTGCTCAATAGTTTGCCCGTATACTACATGACCTTTTTCCAGATACCTGCGGGTGTGAGGAGGGACTTGGAGAAGTGGATGAAGCGCTTCCTGTGGGCTGGAACAGCCCATAAACGTTGTATGTGCAAGGTAAGCTGGCCCACGGTTGTACGCGATCCTGACAATGGGGGTGCAGGTGTTGGCTGTCTGCATATGCGGAATTATACGTTGCTTACAAAGTGGAGTTATCGCCTTGCTACTGATACTTGTTCACTCTGGAGTCAGGTAATACAACAGAAGTATAGTCCTACACTGCGTTCTGCTGGCATTGAGTGTGCTGTCCGGACTGGCTCCACCATTTGGCAAGGCATAGTCCGTACTAGTCGATTGACAATGGCCAATGGACGGTGCATTTCTTCATTTTACCGTTGGAAGTTGGGTAAAGGAGACTCCATTGTTTTTTGGCATGATGTTTGGTGCAGTTCACTTCCTTTAAGTGTTGTATTCCCTCGCTTGTATATACTTTCATTGGCAAAGGAGGGCTGCGTGTTTGAGTTTGGGTTGCAATGTGGTACTGAATGGCAGTGGATCTTCCTTTGGCGACGCAGATTATTTGCGTGGGAAGAAGAGGATGCAGGCTGTCTGCTTTCCCTGTTGTCGGGTGTTAGGCCGCATCCAGTGGATGAGGATACCTTGTTATGGGGAGACCAGCCGAGACCTTTCTCAGCAAAAAGCTGTTACCAGTACCTGGCAGCAACTGTCGCCTGCCTCAGTTAGCGGTTAATCCCCAATGTCTGGCGTAAACAGGGTGCACCTAAATGGCAAGCCTTCATGTGGTTGGCGTGCAGGGAGAAGCTTCCTGCAAAAGGTCATTTAATCAGAATTGGTATCCTTCCACACTCCGCTGGGTCCTGTGACGCCTGTGGTCAGGGGGAAGGGGATTCCAATCACATTCTCCTGCATTGTAGGAAGGCCTGGGCTTGCTGGTCATTGTTATTCAGGCAATGGGGATTAAGTTGGGTCCAACCACGATCCATGGCAGCATTATTCGGCCAATGGGAAGGTTTTCCCATCCCTTCTCATTGGTGTGGCCTCTGGTATGTGTTACTCTTTTCCTGCACATGGAGTATCTGGTTGGGCAGGAACCATAGAATTTTCAGAGGCGAAGATAGCAGTGCGGCTGATATGTATTACAATGGCATGAGACATGGGTTTTACTGGGCAAGGTCTAATCTTTTGGATGTTAGTTTAGATAGCCTGGATGTGTTACCTACAAGCGATTTTATTTCCTTATTAACTACTTAGTTGGTTTGGCTGGTGCAAGTATCAGATACCATAATACATTGTTGGTATTTGCAGGTTGCATTTTGTCCATTGGGTGGGTACAATGGTTCATTGTCCCACCCCTGTAATATTCATTCCATTTTAATCCATTTCGATATTCATAAAAAAAAAAAAAAAAAACTAAAAAAAAAAGAAAAAGAGAAGAGAGATGAATAAGCTCCTAATTCTACCACCCAAATCACCCTTCCCGCATCCCTAATCCCATCAATCCCCGCTCTGCTTCCCACTCCCAGGCCCCTCTCCTACACCCACCTCCCCAACTTGTTGCATAGAACGGTGTTTGCTAGTGATATATTCATTTCTTACTTTGTGCCTGATATCCTAGAAGATTGGAGGTCAAATGATTTGTTCCAGAAGATTAATAAGAAAAAGCAAGCTGATGGACTCCTATATTTCTCTGAAAAATAGCATCTCGAACCATTAATCTAATTGACTCCTATATATTAAAATATGCAGTTAGTATTTGATTATACAATTAGAAATTTGAATAAGTTATATTAGTATTCCTTGATTATGGGAGATTTTATTATATTATTGGGTTAATAGGTTAAGATATTATCTATGTTTTTTTTTTTAAATACTAGACATGAATAAAAGAGATGGTGGCTCCCAAAGTTCAATATCTTCTCTTTCTAGTTCGCATGCTTTTACACAGTTTCTTCTTATAACCCATAATCCATATCCTCCTTATAAAACCAACAATTGGTAGCGTAGTAAATTTCTTATGGGACCTGTGAGAATGGACATTGAAGCACAATCAGCTTTTAGTGAATATGTCGCGCCATTAGTTGATGGGAAAAATTATCAAGCATTAACTGTTCGAAAGAAAGTCTATCTTGATATTATGGATCTTTGGGAGGCTCCAAATGAAGACTATGACAGTGCATCATTGTCTGCAAATTCAACAGTGGCACAAATGATAAGCTAAGGAAAGGGAAAAAAAAATCAAAAGCTATAACTTGTTTTTTCTTTGTTGTTACAAACACCATATTTACTAGAATCATGAACCAAAAGTCAATCAAACTTAAGGAGGAGTACATTCGCAGATATATGAAGATTCGCCAATTTTGGAATATGTAAATACTACGACAAGGAGGAGCTTGTTAGAATGCTAGTATTTGATTATGCAGTTAAAAATTTAAATAAGTTATATTAGTATTCCTTGATTATGGGAGATTTTATTATATTATTTGATTAATAGGTTAGGATATTATTATCTATATTTTTACTTTAAATACTAGACATGAATAAGAAGGATGGTGGCTCCCAAAGTACAATATCTTCTCTCTCCAGTTTGCACGCTTTTATGCAGTTTTCTTTTATAACACATATCCTCCTGTTAAAGCCAACAATTGGTAGTGGAGCAAATTTCTTGAAGGACTTGTGAGAATGGAGAGTGAAACACAATAAACTTTTAGCCAATATGTCGCTCCATCAGTTGATGAACAAAATTATCAAGCATGGATTGTTCGAATGAAAGTCTATTTTGATGCTATGGATTTTTGGGAGGCTCCAAAAGAAGACTATGACAGTGCATCGTTGTCTACAAATCCAACGGTGGCATAAATAAAAAGCTATAAGGAGAGAAAAAAAAGTCAAAAGCTAAGACTTTCTTTTCTTTACCGTCACAAACACCATTTTTATCAGAATCATGAATCAAAATTTAGTCAAATTTAAGGAGGAGTATATTCGCAGATATATGAAGATTCACCAATTTGGGAATAAACAAATACTACGGCAAGGAGAACTTGTTAAGATATGCCATTATTATTTAATTATGTATTTATAAATTTGAATAAGTTGTATTAACATTCCTTGATTACAGGAGATTTTATTATATTATTGGTTAATAGGTTAGGATATTATCTATGTTTTTTCTTTAAATACCAGACATGAATAAGAGGGATGCTAGTACAATATTTTATCTCCAGTTCACATATTTTTACACAGTTTCTTCTTATAACCCATATCCTCCTTATAAAACCAACACTATATTCCTCTGAAAAAGAGCATCTCGAACCATTGCTTTAGTTTCGTTTGCATACTTCGTTCTTAGCAACTTGAAGAAAGTAACAGATAGATTGTCTTTTCTCATTGAAGCATTCTCTCGATAGGGCATGGTCTAGTGAAGACATATGTCATGCTAATTTTTCTAATTTTGATTAGATTTTAAAAAATAATTTAATTAATAAAAATTTCAGAAAAAAATAAAAATTAATTTTTTATAAAATAATAGAAAATACTAGATTTAATTTTGAGTATAGTGAAATCAAATTTATATGATTTGGATGTGAAATAAGTGGTGAAATAATTAGAACAAAATTCAGAAAAAAATAAGAAAAGATAGGAAAAATACTTTCTTTGGTCCCAAGTTAATTCATGGGTAGAATTGTGTTGGATAATGGGTATAGATGCATGATTTTATATGTTACTACGAAATGAGTATGATTTATTGAGAATTTGAAAATGGTTATACGTAGGTGGATACCTATACTGGCAGAACTTCGAGGAATCGATCTAGAGCGCCATTGAAGGATAAGTGGGCTTCAAACCCATGAGTGGATGAACATTCTCTTTATTTTCTTAAATGTTGGCATGAGTAATGAAATATGCTTAATATAAAACAATTGACTAGAATTACGTGTGTTCTGTTTTATGTCTATGAAATGCTTTGCTGTGAATGTTTGATTGCTAGAATAGTATGCAATGATTATCATGCTATGTTGTGAACTATGTGAATGTCACTTGTTGTGTTTGAATTATTGAGATGCATATAATATATTGGGCACATTCGAGATACGACACCGACATGTGGAATGCACTGAATCTGTAGGGTAACCTATATAACCTTTGAGAGCTCACCAGATCTGGTACCATGGTATGGAAATGCGAAGAATGAGGTATTAAGGTAGGAAAGGGGGTTTATTTATTATAATGCAAACTGATAACTATAAATCAAGATTCTGCATAGTGGGGACTGCTTAGGTGGAGCTACCATCACTTAGTACCCTAGTATTGTCAATGGATTAAGCTAGAGAACTGGCTTGACATGGTATTGTCTATTGCATGAGAAAAAGGAGAAAAAGTAAAAGAAAATGAGAATAGATCACCACTAATGAACTCCAATTGTCATGTCCCGGAACCCACAAGATGCATGGGAATTTCCGTAGACCCACTATATACGTTGCTAGTAACCAAGAAATGCATGTAGTAAACCTACTAGGCTAGTGGTGCAAAACTAAAGTAAAAATGATAATAAAAGAATTAATTCAAATATTAAGCAGCGGAAATAAAAAGGGAGACAAAATGTCATTCCAGGTGATATCGTAAAACAACTAAGCTTAGCGACTCACCTAGGAATAAACTTTAAAAAATGATCCTATTATGTTCAAATACTCTAAGGGGGAGCACTATGAATTTACTTCACCTTTAATTTACCTCAAGTTTGAGCAATAGTCGACACCTTCTTGTAATGCCTTGGAGTGAGCTCCTATTGAACTTATCCTGCATTCAATGCCATGAATATGGTAGAAGCCTGCCAGGTGAGCTGACGAGAAAAATATGCATATCATAACACATTCAGATTACCAGAAAATACAGGTGTATTTTTTGTGAATTTTTTGACACAATGCTCCGAGGGAAGTACTTCTTTCAATTTCCTTCCTTAACAAATTCTTAGCCTTCTTCTCCCTTGCGTATCTCTTACAATAGTTCTAGGAAGTCCACTTTAAGATGATTAAATCTCTTTCTAGTGAATTGGGCAAGTTTAAATGCAATAATTCACTTGCACAATCATCAAGACAAAACAACATAGTCACAGTCATAAATAATGCAGTGGCATAATTCTTAAGCACTCAAGACTATGGATGGGCTAGCAATAACTCTCAGTCCTTCCGACTTTAGGAATAGGATTGAGATCTGTCAGTGACACTCTACATGCAACTCCTCACATGTCTCTCGTTATCTCTTATGTTGCGGCTTGATAAGTCTCGATAGGACATACACACCTCTTGGCCCAATTCCATTGACAATGCTGGAGCGTTAGGTGATGGTAGCTCCACCTACTCAATTCCTATATTAGGATATCTTATACACTTATAATATATTATAATAAAATATACTCTCTGTCCCTCCTTATGCCTCGGCAAATTCATGCCCTATTATCATACATAGAGAGCTCTCAAGAGTCACACGGTTATCCTATGCTATTGAATGAACCCAAACACATCATATGCACTGCCATTGTTATAACTATACATGGCACATTTGAGAGCATAACATAACAATCCAAGCTTGATGCAACACAAAAAATACTCAAAATGTTTTCATGCTGCATGTAATAATTCAATTTTATTAATTCATTATCTTTTTAACTATTTCTACTCATGCACATATGCCAACAATCAATTAAATGAAAGGTTCCGTTGATTCACAGGTTTTGAAGCCCACAATTCGCTTATACCTTGCTGGACCAATTCCTCGAGTCTCACCACCTGTAGGTATCCACATACACATGCAATAATAACCAATTTTTTAATATCATATAAGATTACAGAATAACACATAAAATCACGCGTTTGTAATCCTCTCCTGACACATTTCTACCGGTAAACCAACCTAGGGTGTTTTTTTCAGTTTTCTTGATTTTTTTGAAACATATATCATTTATTTGACCTATAAAATCGTATCCAAATCTAATAATCTTAGTACCATTAGACTCCAAATTGAATCTATTATTTTTTAATAATTTTTCTGAAAATTTTCTTATTTTTCTACTATTTTTTTTCGATTTATTTACTATTTTTAATCAATTTCTAAAACTAATAAATCTAACTAATGAAAACACACCATCTGGTAGCTCCAGGCACTGCTAACCCACCCATCTCTTGAGCCTAGCTGATCGTGCCACGTGACTTCACCAGAGATGTGCTACATCGCCCGAGCCTCAGACTTGGGTTAAACCTAGTATGCACCTTCCAACTACCCGTCGTATGCATTTGTAGACGGCATGTCTCCTTTCCATATGCTGAATGACCCGTCACCAAGAGGCGACATCTGTCACGGGACTAGAGTTTTGTGGAATAGAAACTCTCCGTGCGGCCTTAGACTATTGCACTCGCAATAGGCTAAGTCAGCTTTCCTCACAAAGCTAGCTAGAATGCTAAGCTTAAAACACAACCGAAAAGAGAGAGGGATACAAGAGAATGGAGAGAAAACTCTAAACTCTCAATATTGCAAGAATTGCTGGATGATTACAAATGAGGAGAGGCACCCCTTATATTGCCAATACAGCTCCCCAATGAATGGTGGAGATCGAGTCAACCGATCTAACGGTGTCTATACAAAGATATACAAGGCAATCACTAATGGCTGATTTCCCATGTATGGTAATCTTTGATTACATTGATTACCTTGATTCCCCAAATCGGGTCTCCTATATGGCAGGAATGGATTCCCATTGAATTCCTCGATTGCCTCTGATTGATCCTCTATTAATGTGCCGATTCTACCTAATTGAGGCTCCAGATTTGAGGGACGGGTCACATACGAAGCCGAATGACGCGTAGTCTGAGTTTCGGTCGTGACATTCTCCCCCACCAAAGTAGACAACGTCCTCGTTGTGTGCTGCCTCAAGAACTCATTGATTTCGTCTTGGTACTGCCAAAGATCGAAATCTTTCTCCCAGCTTGTCTCGCTAGGAGGGTCGCCTTTCCATCGAACCAAGTACTCCACATGGTTCATGTGCTTCCTACTTTTTTGCACCACACTCCTTGATAAGATCTCATTTAGTTTCTTATCATAGGCATTGGTCACAGCTGTGGGAGCTCTCTTAGACTTCCCCCTCTCCAGATCTTCCTTGTCTTCTTGGAATGGTTTCTTCAAACTCACATGGAAGACAGGATGGAACTCCAATCTCGATGGTAATTCTAGCTTGTATGACACCTTGCCGATCCTCTTCAACACCTTGAAAGGACCATCGTATTGTCGCACTAGCCCCTTGTGCAACTTGGAAAAAACTCGGCTTTGGTGAGGCATCAGCTTCACCAACACAAGATCCCCTTCATCAAACTCTAAGGGACGCCTCTTTTTGTCTGCCCACTTTTTCATCTTCTTTGCCGCCTTGGACAATTGCACTCTTGCAAGGTCCTTTTGCTCGTCCCACTCCTTGGAAAAGTGATAGGTGGATGGATTTGGCCCTTGATAACCTGTGGCAATCTTGATAGGAGTGTAAGGTTGTTGTCCATTAGCAATCTCGAAAGGACTCATACCTGTTGATTCACTCCTTTGCAAGTTGTATGAGAATTGGGCCACATCGAGTAACTTTGCCCAATTCTTCTAGTTGGCACTCACATAGTGCCTAAGGTAGAGCTCCAATAAGGCATTCACTCTCTCGGTCTGCCCATCAGTTTGAGGATGAAAGTTGGTGGAAAAATTGAATTCTGACCCCAACAGTTTGAACAACTCGGTCCAAAATCTCCCCGTGAATCGAGTGTCTTGATCACTTACAATGGACCTCGAAATGCCCCAATACTTCACCACATTTTTAAAGAAAAGGTGGCTTATCTCCTCTGCCGTGCATGCTTTGGTGGCTGGAATGAATACCGTGTACTTGGAAAATCTATCCACCACCACAAGTATGGTTTGGAAGTTGTCAGACTTTGGGAGGGATGTGATGTAATCTATGGAAATTCTCTCCCAAGGTCTCTCCGGTGTGGGAAATGGCTCTAAAAATCCAGGAATGTTTTGTTGCTCGACCTTGTCTTGTTGACAAACTAGACAAGTTTTCACATGCCACTCCACATTGTCTTCAGCTCCTTCTCTCGAGCAACAGGCACCACGCAACACTGGCTTCCTTCCAAAAGTATAAGGGTGTTTGTGCAAGACACTGGGACTGCTCTCGTCTGATCCAAGAATTGCATCCCTAACACAATCGGAAAGTCATCCATAGGAACAATGAAGAAGTCAAGTTTATCTTTCCATTCCCCCATTTGTAGCTCGACCCCTAGGGCTACTCAAAATATTGACTGGGCTTTAGTGTTCACCGTCTTCAGCCAGCCTTTCTCCTCTTTGAACTTGATACCAAGTCGTTGTGCTTCCTCCTTCTTCATGAAGTTGTGAGTAGCACCAGTATCGATCAATGCATGGGACTCCATCCCTTGGACGATGGGTCTTGCAAATATTCTCCCAGTTTGCTCCACCTTGGCATCTTTGGTTGAGGCTTTAACGGTACTCAACGGTTGCATGGAACTCATTCTTGGTGCTTCCATCTCTTTGGCCTCCATAGCAATGGATGCCAGCTTGTTCCTCATCGGGCAATCCACAGCTTTATGCGGCCCCTTGCATAGAAAGCATGAGAGCTTGGGTCTCTCGCCCTTGCCTCGATTTTCACCTCCCCCTTATGTGGGTTTGGCTGGACGGAAGAACTTGAAGGACTTGAAAGACTTGTCCTTCCCCTCCTTAGCTTCATGGACTGCTCCCCCACCTTTAGTCTTGTAGTCACGGAAACTCTTAGCCTTAGGTGGGCAAGAACCCTCGGGCTTCCTCTAGAATTCCGCCAAGGATTCAGCCTCGAAAATCGCATCATTAAGCTCATTGACATTGTGTCAATGAAGCTCCAGCTTGGCCCAACTTTGTAGGCCTCCCAAAAACACATATATGGCCTCCATCTCGGGCATGTCTGGGATCTCCAATAAGACTTATGTGAATTCTCTCACGTAGTCTCGAATTTCGCCTTTGTGAGACAACTTGCGAAGCTTCTCCCTCGCTTCTAGCTCAGCATTTCTCGGTGAGAATTGTGCTCTCAGGAGCCTTTTAAAATCTGCCCATGTCTCTAACTTTAGGGTGCCACGCTCGATTTGAGCATGCTTCATCCTCCACCAGGTTGTGGCACTATCGGTTAGATATAGTGGGGCTTGGGAAAGTCGATCTCCATCGCTCTCCATGCCCACCCCTTGAAAATATTGCTCAAGGTTGAAAAGGAAGTAGTTGTCCACCTCCTTGGCATTCCTCGTCCCACCAAATGACTTTGGCTTCGGGACATCCAGCTTCACTTTGGGCATGGAAACTACTTGCACTACATCCTTCTTGCATTCATTCCTGATTTCAACCAAGTCATCCTTAAATAAAGTGATTTCAGGAAAAAGATTTACCTTGAAATCATCTAACTCTTGCCTCTATGAGTTGATAGCAATGAGGGCGCCTTGTACCTCCTCATGAAGCTCATTCACGTCCCCTGACTTGAGCTCACTTATGCGTTGTCCATACTCCTCAAGTCTATCTTTGTCATCGGCAACCTTCATCTCCATACGAGTGATCCTTGCCTCCAATGATGACAGATGATCAACAGTCTTCATTCTCTTCTTACTAGGTTTGGGAGCACGTTGGGGTAGTCTCCCCACATGAACCTCCTCTACCTCCTCAACAATAGGGATGTTGGCATCAACAGACATCTCCATTTCTCTTTCAAATAATTGAGCCGTAGCTCCGCTACCAACTGTCACGGGACTAAAGTTTTACGGAATAGAAACTCTTCGTGAGGCCTTAGACTATCGCACTCGCAATATGCTAAATCAGCCTTCCTCACAAAGCTAGCTAGAATGCTAAACTTATAACACAACCGAAAAGAGAGAGGGACACAAGAGAATGGAGAGAAAACTCTAAACTCTCAATATTGCAAGAATTACTAGATGATTACAAATGAGGGGAGGCACCCCTTATATAGCCAATACAGCTCCCCAATGAATGGTGGAGATCAAGTCAACTGATCTAACGGTGTCTATACAAAGATATACAAGGCAATCACTAATGGCTGATTTCCCATCTATGGTAATCTTTGATTATATTGATTACCTTGATTCCCCAAATCGGGTCTCCTATATGGCAGGAATGGATTCCCATTGAATTCCTCGATTGCCTCTGATTGATCCTCCATGAATGTGCCAATTCTCCCTGATTGAGGCTCCAGATTTGAGGGACAGGTCACACACGAAGCCGAATGACACGTAGTCTGAATTTTGGTCGTGACATCGGACGACACATCATCTGAGGTTATTTTCATTCTCTGGAAAAGGATGAACAATTTTTTTGAAGAACACCAATACCTCCATATACTCATCAAGATTAACAAAAACTATACTAAAACGTGACCCACTACTAAACAAATCTAAATATGTAAAAAAGACGACGAATTACCTCTGTAATCTGGAAAAATCGATAGAAGAAAAATGGGTTTTTGAACCCTATAAATCAACATCAAACCCACCACCTGCAGCACAAAACACCATGAATTTGTGGGGAAACATTCGCAGGAAGGTCACATATCTTTTGAGAAAATTTTCAGACCTTTTCAAGCTCTGCACGGGAGAATGAAGATGACAAAACGACAAATCAAGTTCTTGACAAATATCAAAACGATTAAGGACAAATAGCGCCTAAGATGATGCAAAGATTCTTGGTAAGGGCACCAGATTTAATCACAAAATGGTGTCGTTTTTGCCTTTGGCGAAATGACTTCGTCTCACGATGAAATGAAATGACTCGGGAGAATTTCTCCTAGTTCAAAAGGGCAGAGTTGGTTGCAACTTTTACCATCTCGAGTCAAAATGACAGACCAACTTGTCATTTTAATAATATTAATATTTAATAATTTTTAAAAGGGCAGAGTTGGTTGCAATTTTTACTATCTCGAGTCAAAATGCAATTTTTAAATATTATTAATATTTAATATTAATAATATTTAATATTAATAATATTTAATATTAATAATATTTAATAATATTAATATTTATTTAATATAATATAAATTAATATCTAATAATATTTATTAAATACCAAAAATAATTAAAAATACATAATAAATATCTTAGTACCCCAAAAAAATACGTAGAAAATTTTTATATATTTCTTGAAAATAAAAAAATCTAATATCTCAATTAAATTTCTTAGAAAATAACCATAATTCCAAATATGTTTCCAAAAATACTCAAAAAATTCACTGATATATTTTTTTCAACCCGTAATTGACCTATTCAAGGTCCTAAGATACCAAAAATACTCATAACACCCTTCTTATAATTTTTCAACCATTAAATCATAAATATCATATATCATATTAAATTTGAAAAATACGAAAATGGAATCTTCATTCTAAAATGTTTCAATTCACTTTCTAATTCCATAAATGACCTCGGTTTGTAAGCTAAGTCCCACTATTGCTGCGATTCTTGAATGTGCTTCCTAACCCAAACAAATCTATTTTCAGGATCTCACCTTAATCTTATCCTTGGCCTGGAAAGACTGAAAGATATTGCCTGTCCAAATCAAGGTCATGTGTGTTTTGAGGAGTCATGTCGCTTCAAATGAATTAGCTGTGATTGTGTGCATTGCTATTTGAAATTGTGAAAAATACAAATTGTGTGTTTGCATGCTTTTATAAGCTGATGTGTGATTGATTGTAAATTACAATGCATGTTTTTTCTATCTGCTGGTAGGCTTCTACAAGTTTCTTGGCATTCGAATACAGGACTATTGAGTAGGAGTGTACTCCCAGGCTCTAAGAGAAGGGAATAATGGATTAAGTGCATCTGAGATAATGTATAATTAGGGTATTGTATTGAGTCTAGTTCTATTTTGTTATGATATAGGTTTGCTTGATTGTTTTTTTTATATCGCCCGGAGGCATCCTAACTTCCATATTTTTCCGCTCTCTGTTTATATATTCTTCAGATGACAAATTATTCTCTGCTTATGTTTTGTATTACTAGTCTTGTAGGTTTGCTATATGTATTGCAGAGTGATATGACAATATATGTAATGGGCTTATGATAATTGTCGTGTAAAATTTTGGATTCTGGGGCCCAACAATTCTTATGGTAGCAAGGC
The DNA here is from genome assembly GCA_019739055.1 of Passiflora organensis. NCBI lineage: Eukaryota > Viridiplantae > Streptophyta > Magnoliopsida > Malpighiales > Passifloraceae > Passiflora > Passiflora organensis. Next base: position 3,709,984 of record JAEPBF010000103.1, read on the forward strand.
ATGTGCCTTGTTTTAGAAATTGTCTCTGTTATTGAGTAACATTCTTAAATGAAGTGTGTTCTCTTTCTTTTGAGAGAATACGAATAAGTCTTTCATTTCTATTGTATCAATGGTTGTTGAGTGAGTTTGCATTTTCTGGGCTCGTTTTTACTTTGTTATCACCTGTTCGGGCGATAGTCATTTTGGGAAACACCTCATTGCCATAAACTTATAGTTACAAATGGAACTTTCAGATTTTCTAAGTCCTTTGTATATTATGGCATTTGCTGTATGAGATCCACTCGAAACCTAACTTGTCCTTATGTTTCTTGATTGTGTGCTATTATATATGTGCATTGCGCTTTGCCAGCAATGCCATTTTATCCTTTGCTGTGTGATGCCAGTTTGTGCATTGTCTTCGCCTTTATTGAAAGGTGTGATTGAGTGGGATTTTGCTTGTTTGTGAGATGTTTAAGTAGGAGGAACTATAAATCTAGATATTGTACTGACTTTTATTTCAGAACAAAATTTTTGGGAGAAGCAAGAAGGACTTTTATATAACCTCTTATAAATGTGTGTGTTGCTTGCAGGCCGATGTGAGTAGAGTATAAAGAGAAGTATTTCTCTATATGTTGGAATTATGTGTTGGTTTTACTCTGTCAAGCTTTCGAATACTTAAAGGTTACTCTGGATTATGGTAGTTTGAGCATAGTCAAGATTGAGTATGCTCCATTACATTAGTATTCTATGTTGGGTGAATCTTTTCAGGATGGCAGGCATTAACTGAGGACCCGCTCTTAGTAAATGGGACCCTCACCGCCGTATAGTACTGATCGACCTAACACATGGATCAATTGAAATCACACAAGGCTCGTGTTAACTTTTCAAATCCAAAATCCCTAAAATACATATAATTTAAATTTTCCTTTTAAAAGAAGCATGATACGTCACAAATTACACTTGGCACAAAACAAGCAATAGAGTATGTACACACATTCAGCAGAAGATTTTAAATCACATACAATAGGCCACACGGCCCCAAAGATGCCATACAAGAGTTCATACTCGCAAACCCATATGGATCCACTCAAAAAGTGCTCAAGGCATGCATCTCATAACATAACGGAAATACGAGTCATACATGCGTATAAAGTGTCAATTTGGAAAAACAAGCCCACAACAGGTCCATATCAACAACTATAATCTAAATAAGCAAGTATGTAGATAAAGGGTAAAAATGCCAAAAACATAAAACTTGCTGAGCATCCAAGACGTGCAAGTGCAATAGTCCAGCCCTAAGACCAACATTAGGAAAACTCGACCTTAAGGACAATTGGCTACAACAAACGAAACTAGCCCTGAAATGATGAATAAGAGGGGGTGAGATCAAAAGCCTCAATGAAAGTTACAGTGTCATAAACGTATCTGATGGAATAAAGATATGCGAAAATTAATTATAAAATAGTTACTTTTTCACCTAGTATTCATCCATGCGAACTGAACATGCACTCACGTGTTTCATAAGCACATATGCACAATGCATGTTTTGTAAAACACTATGCAATATATACCAGGCCAATAGGTTTTATAAACTCACAACACACCACATCATCACATGGGCTACTTTTATCCAAAACCTATCGGGTTGATTACAAAGTACTCTCGGAATCTTCTGTGCTAAGGGAAAACTAAAAGTCCATTGGCAGTTTTTGTTTTGTTTACAAAATAATTATAAGTCCCCTACTACCAATGTTATCCAAAACCAAATAGAGAAATCACATTATAGTACTCAATCACAATCCACACACACACACACACACACACACACACACACACATATATATATATATATATATATATATATAAAACATAGCTTGCTATGCCACAACAAACATCAGGCATACACATATAGTCCATCCATACAACACCCAAAGGTAAGAAATATTCCCCTTATCTGGAAGTCCGTACACTTATCATATTTGGCCAAACAATACTCGTCAATTCCAAGTTGTTTATAAGAACACACATATACAGTTTTTACTTGAAAACCCAACAGTACATGCAATGCAAGCAATCACTCAAAAGGGCTCACATATGGGATTAGTTGGGGTATGATTGATGTTTATTTGGTGTTGAATAGGTTTACGGTAGGTTTGAGGGTCTCAAAATGATGTACAGAGATTGTGGAAAGGGTACGGGGGTCATAGGTATACGACGAAAAGTGTTATCGAAATAAAAAAGGGAGACAAAGTAAGAACTGGAGCTAACACCAATTTGGATTTCAACTCCTGAAAGCTCTGCTCACACTTCTTTGTCCATACAAATGGAACACCCTTGCATGTCAAACGTGTCAAAGGGCCTGCCAACATCGAGAAGTTCTCCACGAACTGTATGTAGTAGCCTGCCAAACCGAGGAAAGTGCGGATCTCTGTGACACTGTGAGGTTGCTCCCAAAATACAACTACCTCTATCTTCTTAGGTCCACAAGCACTACTCTAGTCGATACCATATGTCCCAACAAGTTAACCTTGCTAAGCCAAAACTCACACTTGGCATACAACTTCTAAGTATCTCCAACATTATCCTCAGATACACTGTATGCTCCTCAGATCTTGAATAGATCAAAATGTCATCAAGGTCTACGTACTCCTGAAACACCTTGCTCATGAGTTCCATGATGTAACGACCCCAATTCCTAACTATTATTAATTGCTCCGATTAAGGTCATTACCGCCGTGAAACCCAAATAAGCCTAAATGACACCTAAGACCTACTTGAATCCCACCAGGCTTATCATGAACTACCGATTTTTAGCTTGTTAGTTTTATTGCTTATCAACAATTGGAACATGATATTGGACACATGTTCTGGTATTATACGGAGTAAATAAAACATCAGCAGAAGTCTTAAATTAAACCTTTGGGTATATAGCACACAAGTCCCATAGGGATCCAGCAAGAAATTCTTCATCAAGGTTCGGAAATAGCAAGTAAAGAAGTGTGCTTAAAATAAACCAGAAAGTTGCCCAATCATTCATGTTATATGCGCAAGTAAACAAGTAAGCAAATGTGATGCGATATCGCCCCGCCGTGCAGCCTTGATCACACACACTGGTACCACGAACAGTGGATGTACCTAAGCTTGAAAAATGGTAAAACAAACGGTATGAGATTACAAGAATCTCAGTAGGGTCACAGCATCATAAGATCTACAGAATCCCTAAACACAAATCTCCCATCTCAAATAAGATCATTCCTAAATAGCTAAAGGGGATCACGTAATTCAAAACTCAATCAAAAGAAGTTAGGGTCGAATCTATGGCTGAGGAAGGACTGCAAACACTTCCAAAAGCTCAGAAGTACACAGGCAGGTGAAACACATAAAATTGCCATTGGAAATAAAGAAGAAAGGCCATCCCCTTCCACCTGTGTTGTCCAAAAATTACTGCACAAAGGGTAGGTGGTTAACACGCAAACTAATCAGTAAGCCTTTCATCTTGGCCTCGCAAGGACAAGTCGACTAGTCCCACACGGACAAGTCTTCCGTAGTCACATACCTACTAGGGAATCCCAAACCTCGCAAGATAAGGGCTTCCTGCCTTGCAAGACAGGGATCCGACCTCGCAAGGACGGATATCCAGCGTGCACTTGCTGGTTTGCCGCCCATACAACTCCTTAAACCAGAAAGAACCTCTCATCTCCCTAGGAGCATCAGCGCATACCCCGAATGACCACCAGAACAGGATCCTGACACACAGACACGTATAAACACACACAGGCAAGTACAAAGCATATTACCACAACAAGGTATCCTCAATCATGTCAGAACACAATCAGCATATTCAATTCACATAACATATGCAACCCAGACACTCAATACCTAACTCAGGGGGAATAACAGGGGTCTCTGGAGAAACCGATGAGGTGTAGATCCTACCTCTCTTGTCTCTGAACAAGAAGCTACTTCTTTTCTTTTATTAAGTAAATCTGAACCACCTAAATTATCACCAGGAAAAGACAGAAGAAAACTAAGCATGCATATTCAATAGTCAATTGAATACCCTATTTCCTTACCAATACCACTCACCAAACCTGTCAGAAAACCAGTGATCAGACGTTGCAGGTTCCTCCCCTTTGGATGTGTGATGTGATAGCAAGGAACTTAACAAGATTCAACCTGAATTTACCATTCCAATTAACTATGAAAATCTTGTCGGTAAAAGTAGAGCATAGAATGATTTCGTCTTTACTTTAAATAAAGAAATATTTATCTCCAAGATTAGATTTATATATGGTTGGAAAGAGGATGAAAAGAGATTTCAAAAGAGCTATTATTTGTAAAGATCTGACAAACTATTAGAAAGTTATACTATTTTGTAGTTCAAGAAGATTTGGCAAAAACCTAATTCCGCCGTCAATTTTCAAATTAATCTTAGAAAAAGAAATACTAACCTCCTGACAAAAAATAAAATATTTTTGGAAAGCTGATGAAGAGATCTTTCCAACAAGCTATTATTCGTAGAGATCCAACGAACTATGAGTGAGTTATGTTGGTTTGAAGTTTCTGCGAATTATGGCGGCTATAGGGAGGTATAGGGTTTTAGGCTCATACGAATTTGTAAGTTTTCTATGAATGATTTTTGTGGGGTTGGCTTCCTATTTATAATGAATGGGTATAGAATTATGATTACTACTTTTAATCAATTTATCATAATAAGATAATCTACCAAATAATTAAATTTTAAATTATCTTCCCTATTTTTAGGGTCTTTAATCTCTAAAGCAATTATCTCTTTATAAGGACAATCTCTAAGGCAATTATCCATCTATAAGAACTTAGATCAAAGGGAATTTAAAACAAAGTTAACTACTAAACATTCTTACCAATTTCGGCCATCACACATCCTTTCCTTCAGGGGAAAAATCATCTTTTCACCTGCACTGGCTTCTGGTCTTCTAGAACTCAAAATTCGGGGTTTTAGATCCTCCCCTCCTTATAAGAATTTCGTCCTCGAAATTTTTAACATAAGTACCTAATCAAACAAGTAAGGAAATTTTGCCTGCATAGACTCCTCAGTTTCCCAAGACTGCTCCTCAATTTGGCCATTACGCCAAACAACTCGTACCATAGGTACGTTTTGACTGCGAAGCTGTCGAACTGACCGGTCTAGTATTGCAACTGGCTATACGGGATAGGATAGGTCTTCAGCAACTTCAACTGGCGGTTCTTTAAGCACATGAACAGGATCTCGTATATACTTTTTTAGCAGTGAAACGTGAAATACGTTGTGAATTCTTTCCATATATGGAGGTAGTGCAAGTCGGTATGCAACAGGGCCGATTCTTTCAACAATGTCATATGGACCAATGTAGTGAGGTGTTAGCTTACCTCGCTGCTGAAAACGAAGGACTCCTTTCCATGGGGCGACTTTCAAAAACACTTTGTCTCCTACCGCAAATTCCAGCTCCCTTCGTCGATTGTCGGAGTAACTATTCTGCTGATCCTGAGCTGCTTTTAACCTTTGTCGAATCAAGATTAATTGCTCTGTTGCTTGGTCAATTAATTCCGGATTGTCTAGGCGTCTCTCGCCTACTTCATTCCAGCAAATGGGGGTTCTGCAGCGTCCCCCATATAGTGCTTCATAGGGTTCCATACCGATGCTTACATGAAAACTATTGTTGTAAGCAAATTCTGCCAATGGTAAGCTTCGATCCCATCCGGTTTGCTGATCCAATACACTCGCACGTAGCATGTCTTCAAATGTCTGAATTGTCCTTTCTGATTGACCATCGATCTGGGGATGAAATTTTGTACTGAAATTCAATCTCGAACCCAGTGCATTCTGGAATTTCTCCCAAAATCGTGAAATGAAATGAGGATCACGATCTGAAACTATAGAAACTGGTACTCCATGCAACCAAACAATCTCGTCCAAGTAACGAACAATCTTGGAAGTGACTGAAGTAGACCAGCGGGTCTTTGATGTTCGATCTTTACTTGTTGACATACGAGGCATCGGGCAACGAATTCAGTAATATGACGTTTCATATTTGGCCACCAATACTGCCCCTTCAAATCTTGGTACATCTTAGTGCTTCCAGGATGAATAGTGAACTTCGAACTATGCGCCTCTGATAGAATAAGGTTACGAATATCAACATTTTGTGGAACACATACCCGATTTCTGAAGACTAGTACTTCGCCATCTCGTATTCTGAAATCACGAACTATGGCATCAACACCATCAGCAAGTTGCTTCCGAATTTCAGTAAATTTTGGATCCTCTAATTGTTGATTCCGTATTTCTTCAATTAAGGTAGGTGCGACTTCAATTCGTGCTAATAATGAACCAGAGAAATCGGTGCCAAGATGCACACGATTAGTTTTCAATTCCAGCATCATCGGTAGGTAATAGGTGCGCATGTAGGCCAAAACTGATGGTGAAGGGGTATGAACCTTTCTGCTCAAGGCATCAGCAACAACATTCGCCTTTCCAGGATGATATTCGATGATTAAATCATAGTCTTTAATCAGCTCCACCCATCTTCGTTGTCTCATATTCAATTCTTTTTGTGTAAGGAGGTACTTCAGGCTTTTGTGATCAGTGAACATTCGACATGTCTCACCGTATAAATAATGTCGCCATATTTTTAAGACAAATACCACGGCTGCAAGTTCCAGGTCATGTGTAGGATAGTTTATCTAGTGCGGTTGCAATTGCCTTGAAGTGTAGGCAATGACTTTCACATCTTGCATCAATACACATCCAAGTAAAGATTTTGACACATCGCTATAGACCATATACTCCTTTCCACAAATAGGTAAGGTAAGGATAGGTGCAGAAACTAGCTGATTCTTTAGTTCTTCGAAACTTTGCTGGCATTTCTCGTTCCATACGAACGGTTCACCCTTGCGTGTCAGTTTTGTCAATGGTCCGGCAAGTGATGAAAAATTTTCCACAAAGCGACGGTAGTATTTTGCTAAGCCTAGGAAACTACGAACTTCGAACACACTTCGCGGAGGTTCCCAAGCAACCACTTCTTCAATCTTCTTTGGATCAACAAACACACCTTTGGCGGAAACAATATGGCCAAGGAAACTAACCTCACGTAACCAGAATTCGCATTTTGAGTACTTTACGAACAACCGTCGATCCTTCAGGATTTTAAGCACAATCTGCAAGTGCATAGCATGATCCTCTTCCGATATTGAGTAAATCAGAATGTCGTCGATGAAGACCATCACAAATTTATCCAGGAATTCGCGGAACATACGATTCATCAAGTCCATAAACACAGTTGGTGCATTGGTCAAGCCGAATGGCATAACCAGAAATTCGTAGTTGCCGTATCGCGATTTGAACGCGGTCTTCGGAATATCAGCATCACGAACTCGCAATTGATGGTATCCAGATCTGAGATCAATCTTGGAGAACACGGCTGCACCTTGGAGTTGGTCAAACAAATCGTCGGTGCATGGCAAAGGGTATTTATTTTTCACGATCACACGGTTCAGCTGCCGATAATCAATGCACAATTGCAGCGAACTGTCTTTCTTTTTCACGAACAGAACAGGTGCTCCCCAGGGTGACACACTAGGTCGAATAAAACCACGAGCCAACAAATCTTCCAATTACGTCTTTAGTTCTTTCATTTCCGCAGGAGCCATATGATACGGGGGAATGGAAATCGGATTCGTACCTGGCACTAGCTCAATGCTGAATTCCACTTCCCTTGATGGTGGTAGTCCGGCTATGTCTTCGGGAAATACTTCTGGAAATTCGCAAACCACAGGAACAGAATTCAGATTTGAGGATTCTTTAGAAATATCCTGTACATGCGCAAGGTATGTTGTACATCCTTTGTTGATTAATCGCTTCGCCTTAAGCCAGGAAATAATGCAAGTTGGCACAACTCTCCTATCACCTTGAAAACAGTATTCGGTACCATCAGAAAAAGTGAACCACACCCGCTTGGTGAAACACTACACACGGGCTTGATATTTTGCCAGACAATCCATGCCTAAAATCACATCCAGCTCCCTGATGTCTAATGGAATTAGATTCACTTCAACTACATTCGATCCCATACGTATAACACAGACGATGTAGACCAGATCACAAATCAGTTGTTCTCCCAAAGGAGTTAGAACTGGAATAGGAGGAATCAAGGGAGATAGAGGATGATCCGCGCTAAGTGCTATCCTTGGACTTACAAACGATCTATTTGCTCCTGGATCAAATAATACTTTAGCGTTTCGAGAAAAGACTGAAATAGTACCTGTCACCATATCAGGACTAGCCTCGGCATCAGTCAAAGTAAAAAGCCTTGTTGGTCTTGGTTGTGCCTCACTTGTGGATCCGTTGGGTGGTCCTCCTGGTGCGCGTGTTGGTGGTCTGGCGTGGTTGACATTCCCACCTCGGATGGTGTTAGGTATTCCTGTGATTCGCCTTGGTTTCGGGCAATCAATCTGAATATGTCCCATCTCGCCACAGTTGTAACATCACCGTTGATGAAACTTCCACGAAGATCCATTGGAATTTGAACCAGAAAAATTCTTTCGGTTGGTATTTTCATTGCCATTAATTTTCGGAGGATAGGACCTTAAAGGATAGGGTTCCCTTCGCCGATTGAACCTCGAATCTCGCCTATAGAATCCGCCACTAGTGGCTGCGGATGACTTCTTGGTTTGCACGATCTTTTCAGCCTCAGTTGCGGCAACAATTAGTTCTTGTAAATTCTGCACCGGTGTCGTACCGACGATGGTTTTGAGTTCGGTACTCAACCCATCCTGAAATCGTCTCGCAAGCTGATACGGTGTACGATCTTCTTCAGGTGCAAATCGGGACAACTCTCTTAACACTTTTTCATATTCCAGCACCGAACGGATGCCTTGTTCAAGTTTGTAAAAAGCTTGTCGCTGCTCGTTTTTATGGAATCTCGTATAGAATCTCTCATCGAATTTGTACCGAAATTCTTCCCACGTTGGAAAACGATCTCCGAATCGCAAGCTAACAGATGTCCACCATGCGAGGGCTTCTCCTTCAAGTAAGAATGTAGCAATGGAATCCTTGTCATCATCCGAGATACGCAGGAACAAGGATACTCGGCATAAGTTGTCCATCCACTCACGAGCGGCTGCGGCTCCAGCTGAACCACCGAAATCCTTACATCCAAATTGTTGAGCTTCCTTTAGCAATTTTGTAATCATGACGGGAAGTCTCTCTGTCTCCTTATGATGCACCGGCTGCACAGGTTCAAGTGGAGGAATAGGTTCTAGTGCAGGCACAGGAGCATTCTGAAACTGCGCCTCCATTTGCTGCTGGTTTGTAGCAATTCCTTGTAACACATTTAAGATTTGTGCCATAACAGGGTCACTGCCTGGTGCGGCTGGTGTCTCAGGTTGGTTTTCGGACTCAGCTTGCCCTTCTTGCTCAATTTGTGCATTTGGCTCATCTTGCTCAATTTGTGCATTTGGCTCATCTTGCTCAACAGGTTGCTGTTCAATCTGAATCTCAAACCTACCCTGTTGGTCCCTTTGTTGCCTCGAGCGTGCCATACTACACAAGTGTACGATTGTTACTCAACACACACTAAATACGACACTAGGAATAGGAGTGGTACCTGGTGGAGAGGCATTCACCGGACGATACGCATATGTTGGAAAGCAATATACAAATTTTCGGAAATCACATGCACACATGCAAAGGTATTCTTGGCAATTCCATCAACACTCATAGGAATCATTATCAAACATCAAGCAAGCACAGACTCACACATCACCCATATTGGGCAATACACATCATCAATCATATGCATATACATTCGGTAATGACAAGAAACATAGCTAATCATCCACGGAAACATATTAAGACATACTAAAGATGAACAATTATCACATCAGATTATTATTCCCACCAATTAAATCCCATGTTAGCCTTAGTTCCTTTTCGGTTTTAGCCCCTAAGTGAGTGAGTTTGTGCCCATGTTCTTACCTGCAATCACCAAAAATCAACTAATAAGTTAGCATATAAAAAATTATAATCCCTAAACCATGTTCCGCTACCAAACTTGTAACGACCCCAATTCCTAACTATTATTAATTGCTCCGATTAAGGTCATTACCGCCGTGAAACCCAAATAAGCCTAAATGACACCTAAGACCTACTTGAATCCCACCAGGCTTATCATGAACTACCGGTTTTTAGCTTGTTAGTTTTATTTCTTATCAATAATTGGAGCATGATATTGGACACATATTCTGGTATTATACGGAGTAAATAAAACATCAGCGGGAGTTTTAAATTAAACCTTTGCTTATATAGCACACAAGTCCCATAGGGATCTAACAAGAAATTTTTCATCAAGGCTCGGAAATAGCAAGTAAAGAAGAGTGCTTAAAATAAACCAGAAAGTTGCCCATTTATTCATGTTATATGCGCAACTAAACAAGTAAGCAAATATAATGCGATATCGCCCCGCCGTGCAACCTTGATCACAAACACTGGTACCACGAACAGTGGATGTACCTAAGCTTGAAAAAAAGTAAAAACAACGGTATGAGATTACAAGAATCTGAGTAAGGTCACAGCATCATAAGATCTACAGAATCCCTGAACACAAATCTCCCATCTCACATAAGATCATTCCTAAATAGCTAAAGGGGATCACTCAATTCAAAATTCAATCAAAAAAAGTTACGGCCGAATCTATGGCTGCGGGAGGACTGCAAACACTTCCGAAAGCTCAGAAGTACACAGGAAGGTGAAACACATCAGATTGCCCTCGACAATGAAGAAGAAAGGCCATCCCCTTCCACCTGTGTTGTCCAAAACTTACTACACAAAGGGTAAGTGGTTAACACGCAAACTAATCAGTAAGCCTTTCATCTTGTCCTCGCAAGGACAAGTCGACTAGTCCCACATGGAAAAGTCTTCCCTAGTCACATACCTACTAGGGCATCCCAAACCTCACAAGATAAGGGTTTCCTGCCTCGCAAGACAGGGATCCGGCCTCGCAAGACAGGGATACGGCCTCGCAAGGACAGATATCCAGCAAACACTAGCTAGTTTGCCGCCCATACAACTCCCTAAACTGGCAAGAACCTCTCCTCTCCCTAGGAGCATCAGCGCTTACCCCAAATGGCCACCGAAACAGGATCCTGACACACAGACACGTACAAGCACACACAGGCAAGTACAAAACATAATACCACAACAGGGTATCCTCAATCATGTCAGAACACAATCAGCATATTCAATTCACATAACATATGCAACCCAGACACTCAATACCTATCTCATTCCGAATTTCATACTCTCACCCTATAATCCAATCGCATGCAATACAACAAGGGCAGGCAACAAATACATCAAGAAAATAACAGGGGTCTCTGGAGAAACCGATGAGGTGTAGATCCTACCTATCTTGTCTCTGAACAAGAAGCTACTCCTTTTCCTTTATTAAGTAAATCCGAACCACCTAAATTATCACCAGGAAAAGACAAAAGCAAACTAAGCATGCATATTCATTAGTCAATTGAATACCTTATTTCCTTACCAATACCACTCATCAAACCTATCAGAAAACCAACGATCAGACGTTGCAGGTGCCTCCCCCTTGGATGTGTGATGTGATAGCCAGAAACTTAACAAGATTCAACCTGAATTTACCATTCCAATTAACTATGCAAATCTTGTCGGTAAAAGTAGGGCATATGATGATTTTGTCTTTACCTTAAATAAACAAATATTTACATCCAAGCTTATATTTATATATGGTTGGAAATAGGATGAAAAGAGCTTTCCAAAGAGCTATTATTTGTAAAGATCTGACAAACTATTAGAAAGTTATACCATTTTGAAGTTCAAGAAGATTTGGCCAAAACCTAATTCCGCCGTCGATTTTCAAATTAATCTTAGAAAATGAAATACTAACCTCCTGACAAAAAATAAAATAGTTTTGGAAAGCTGATGAAGAGATCTTTCCAACAAGCTATTATTCTCAGAGATCCAACGAACGATGAGTGAGTTATGCTGCTTTGAAGTTTCTGCGAATTATGACGGCTATAGGGAGATATAGGGTTTTAGGCTCATACGAATTTGTAAGTTTTCTATAAATGATTTTTGTGGAGTTGGCTTCCTATTTATAATGAATGTGTATATAATTATGATTACTACTTTTAATCACTTTATCATAATAAGATAATCTACCAGATAATTAAATTCTAAATTATTTTCCCTATTTTTAGGGTCTTTAATCTCTAAGGCAATTATCCCTCTATAAGGACAATCTCTAAGGCAATTATCCATCTATAAGAACTTAGATCAAAGGGAATTTAAAACAAAGTTAATTACTAAACAATCTTACCAATTTTGGCCATCACACATCCTTTTCTTCAGGGGAAAAATCATCTTTTCACCTGTACTGGCTTCTGGACTTCTAGGACTCAAAATTCGGGGGTCTTACACATGAACACTGTCAGGGCATTGGTTAGCCCAAATGGCATAACCAAAAACTCTTAATGGCCATGTCACGACCAAAATAGTGTCTTTGGAATGTATGAGTCTCGAACTCTCAACTGATGGTATCCTGATCTCACTATGGCCCGATTTAACTACCTGTAGTCGATGCACAATCGAAGGGTGCCGTTTTTATTCTTCACGAAAGACACTGGTGCGCCCCATGGAGATACACTGGGTTTGATGAATCCTCTATCCACCAAATCCTCAAGCTGAGTCTTCAACTCTTTTAACTCCATTGGTGCCATCTGGTATAGTGGAATGGAGATAGGAGTTGTGCTGGGCAATAACTCAATCTCAAACTTGATCTCGTGCTCTAGTGGCAAACCCGTCACATCATCAGGAAAACATCTGGGTACTCTCTCACCAGTGGTACACTACTTAACTTCGGAGACTTGGCTGTCACATCTTTAACATGTGCCAAGAAGGCTATGCAACCCTTACTGATCATATGCCTGGTACTCAACCAAGATATCACACATGTTGGCATTACTCATTTGTCACCCTCAAAATAGAACTTTGTACCATCAACCAAACTAAAACATACTATCTTTGTGCAGCAATCCATCCTTACTCTATATCTGGCCAAACAATCCATACCCAAAATGATGTCCAACTCTTTGATGTCCAACAGAATCAGGTCTACCTCAGCCTCTATTGAACCCATCCTCAGAACACACCCCAAATACACTCTGCTGCAAGCCAACTGCTCACCTAATAGGGTTAAAACCTCAATGAGTGGCTCTAAGGGTGACAACTCTCTATCGACACTCTTAGCTACCCTAGGACCAATAAAAGACCTATTCTCTCTGGGGTCTAACAAGACTCTAACATAACAAGAGAAAACGGTAATAGCACCTGTCATGACATATAGACTGGCTACAGCCTTCGTATCGGCCAAACTGAAGAGGCATGTCTGCTGCCTTTATTGTTGTATCCGGTGCTACTACTAGCCTGAGTCTGACTACTAGAAGGCCTACCTGTCTATGTACTCTGCATTGCTTTAACTAAACCCTGTGAACCCATCTGGCTGACTCTAGATCTTTGAGTTACTAGAAGTGCAAGAATCCTCTACTGTGAAGCATCTGGATGGGATGCTTTAGTTCCAGGACACTCTTTGGCCATATACCCAAACTGATCACACTGATAGCGCCTGGGAAATCACAGGCAAGGAGGTGGGTGGAATTTTCTGCAGTTTGTGCACCTGGGTGGCCCAGACGGCATACTCACGCTTTGGACCTGGGCTATGTGCGTGTGGTCATTGAAGTGGTCCCATGAGACCTGGTTTGCACTGAATGGTAAGGACCAGCTGTCCTACCCTTGAGCCTCTACTTAAATCTGGAATTGTGCCTGATCGAACCCTTATGTCACGATCCGGCCACCGGACCTCGGGCCCAGCTGGTCTGGACGTGTATGTGGCTATGATGGATCATAACTACAATGCTCGATTGAGTTTCTAACCACATGGCCCAAAAGATGTATCTTGTTATAAATGATCCACTTACACAATACATATAAGCCCAAGACCTCCCCCACTCCTTTATAATGTGGGACTGGGTAACATAGACCCCTTACATAGGTTGAGTCCCACACTTGGTTGTAGAACCATTCTTATGCTTCTAATTCTGACCTCTCTATCCTAGAAGAATTTCCTCAGCCTTCACTGTGTCTATCACCAGCTCCTCAAAGTCATTGCTCATCTTTGAGCCCAAAACACCATGGACATCCCAATTGAGCCCATGCTCAAACCTGCCAGTCATCATGGCATTGGTTCTGTCTGTCTCAGGCACAAAGTGAGCTAGTGCATGTAACTAGGTCTCATACTCAAAAAATGTCTTGTTCTTTTGCCAGAGGAAATAAAACTCAGCTCTCTTTTGATTCTAAAAGTACTGGGTGTAGTACCTCCGGTCAAACTCCTTCTTAAAATCCTCCCAAGTAGGCTGACCTATATAACGGTCTCTCACCAAGCTCCACCAGTTAGCTGCATCCCTCTCCAACAGACGGAGAGCTAGTGTCACTTTGTCCTCAGCTGACAACCTCAAGTCTTGTGCTATTAGAGCCACTTTGTCTTTCCAATTCTTGGCTGCAATCATAAAGCTGATGTCGTAGAAACTCTCGCACACTAAATGTCTTGCCTCTTTTAGTAGCTTGGATACATTGGCAATCTACCACCCTGAACCTCAGCCTATTGAGCCTCTAGCTCAACTTGTACCTCTGGCTCTACTACAACCTATGGCTGAGCTGGTGTTTGCAGTGCCTGCACTTGTGGCTGCTGAACTGCTGCAAACTGCATCATCATCTGTTACATCTGACCCAAAGTGGTCTGAATCATGGCTAACACCTGAAGCAATGTTTGATCCTGGATTGTTGGTGCTACCTGAGCTAGCTGTGCCTCTGCACCTTGTGGCTGACTCACACCTGCTGCTGGCCCTACTGGCCCTTAGGTATATAAGCTCTCATCTAGCTCTCTGATCTGTACTCGGCCTCCTCGACCAGCATAATCTCTGGAAGCACTGCGATGTCTACCACGGGCCATCTCGACTAACTGGACACACAGTCATAGATATAAACCTAAAGATAAACAAGACCTCTAAACGACTCTATGCTGGACTATGCATGTGCAGTGAGTGTGTTGCACTTGTAAAATAAGCTATTTTAAAACAATTTTGTACTCAATGCACGCATAAACAACCATGCTCCGCTACCAACCCTTTGAGGACCCATTCCCGGTAAATGGGACCCTCACTATTGTGTAGTCCCCAATCAATCAAAACCACACAAGGCTCACGTTAACTTTGCAAATCCAAAATGCCAAAAATGCATATAAATTAAAATTTTTCTTTTAAAAGGAGCATGACATGTCACAAATTATACCTGGCACAAAACAAGCAACGGAGTACGCAGACACATTCAAAGGAAGACTTTAAATCACTTACAACAGGCTACACGGCCTCAAAGGACCCACACAAGAGTCTATACTCACAAAACCATATGGATCCACTCAAAAAGTGAACAAGGCAAGCATCTCATAACATAACAGAAATACAAGTCATACATGCGTATAAAGTGTTACTTCGGAAAAACAAGCCCATAATAGGTCCATATCAACAACTATAATCTAAATACCTATGTATGTCGATAAAGAGTAAAAAATGCCATAAACATAAAACATGTCGAGCTTCCAAGACATGCAAGTGCAATAGTCCAGCTCTAAGACCAACACCGGGAAAACTCTACTTTATGAACGATTGACTACAAAGAATGAAACTTGTCCTGAAAAAATCAACACGAGGGCGTGAGATCAAAAGACCTCAGTAGAAGTTACAATGTTATAAGCGTACCCGACGGAATAGAGGTATACAAAAATCAATTAAAAAATAGTTACTTTTATACCTTGTATTCATCCACTCGTACTAAACATGCACTCAAGTATTTCACAAGCAAGAATGTAATGCATGTTTTGTAAAATAATATATACTAGTCCAATAGGTTTTATAAACTCACAACATACCACATCATCACATGGGATACTGTGCCCCAAAGCTTATCGGGATGGATTACAAAGCACTCTCAGAATCTCCCGCATTAAGAAGAAACTGAAAAACTACTGATAGTTAGTTTTTAATTACAAAATATGTATAAGTCCCCTACTACCAATATTATTCAAAAACGAGTGGAGAAATCATACAATCGTACTCAATCACAATTATATATATATATATATATAATATATATATAGCCTGCTATGCCACAACAAACATCAGGCACACACATATAGTCCATCTATATAAAGCCCAAAGGTAAGTAATAATGTGACGACCCCAATTCCTAACTATTACTATTTGCTCCGATTAAGGTCATCACTGCCGTGAAACCCAAATAAGCCCAAATGACACCTAGGACCTATCTTGAATCTCACCAGGCTTACCATTAACTTCCGACTTTTAGCATGTTTATTTTAATGTTTGACAACAATTGGAGCATGATATTGGACAAATACTCTGGTAACATACAGAGTTAATAAAATATCAGTGGAAGTCTTTAGATTAAATGATTGGGTTCATAACACACAAGTCCCATAAGGATCCAAATAACCAGCAAGAAATCCTCCAACATATTTCGGAAATAGCAAGCAAAGGAGGGATCTTAAAATAAACCAGAAAGTAGCCTAATCATTCATGTTATATGCGTAAGTAAACAAGGAACAAGTATGAAAATGTGATGCGATATCGCCCCGCCGTGCAGCCTTGATCTCACATACTGGTACCACGGACAGTGGATGTACCTAAGTCTGAAAAAAATAGTAAAACAACGGTATGAGATTACAAGAATCTCAGTAGGGTCACTGCATCATAAGATCTGCAGAAACCCTAAACTCAAATCTCCCAATTCACATTAGATCATTCCTAAACAACTAAAGGGGATCACGCAATTCAAGAACCAATCAAAAAGGGTTAGGGCCGAATCTATGGTTGAGGGAGGACTACAATCACTTCCGAAAAATCAGAAGTACACAGGCAGGTAGAACTCATCAGATTGCTCTCGAAAATAAAGAAGAAAGGCCATCCCCTTCCACCTGTGTTGTCCAAGGCTTACTGCATGAAGGGTAAACGGTTAACACACAAGCTAATATGTAAGCTTATTCATCTTTCCACACAAGGACAAGTCTTCCCAAGCCACACACGGACTAGGGCATCCCAAACTACACAAGGATAAGAGCTTCCTGCCACACAAGGACCAGACATCCAGGGCTCGCATACTGGGGTTTGCCACCCATACAACTCCCATACCAGTAAGAACCTCTTCTCTCCCTAGGAGCATCAACGCTTACCCCGAATGGCCACCGGAAAAGGATCCTGACACACAAACACGTACAAGCACACACAGGCAAGTACAAAACATAATACCACAATAGGGTATCCTCAATCATGTCAAAACACAATCAACATATTCAATTCACATAACATATGCAACTCAGGCATTCAATACCTAACTCTGGGCTTCGATATAGCTTATGAGATCCATATCTCAATCCGAAATTCATACTCTCACCCTATAATCAAATCGCATGCAATATAACAAGGGCAGGTATAAAAAATATTAAGAAAATAACAGGGGTCTCTGGAGAAACTGATGAGGTGAAGATCCTACCTCTCTTTTCTCTGAACAAGAAGCTACTCCTTTGCCTTTATTAGGTAATTCCGAATCACATATATTATCACCAGGCAAAGACGAAAACAAACTAAGCATGCATATTTAATAACCAATTGAATACCCTATTTCCTTACCAATTCCACTCACCAAACCTATCAAAAACCAGTGATCAGGTGCTGCAGGTGCCTCCCCCTTGGATGTGTGATGTGATAGCCAAGAACTTAACAAGATTCAGCCTGAATTTCCATTCCAATTAAGTATGCAAATTTCGTCGCTAAAAGTAGGTAATAGGACAATTTCGACTTTAAGCATAGAGAAGTTTAAAAGAAGGAAATTTATAATCATACATCATTAATAGATGCTAATCAATCATAAGAACACGTGAAACGACAACAGAAATCAACCGAAGACAAAAACTGTAGAAATCTAAAAGCCTAATTCCGTCACCGATTTTCGACTTAATCTTAGACAAGGAAATATTAAATTGAAAAAGAAAAAACATATATGGTTGGAAATATGATAAAAATATCTTTCCAACAAGCTATTATTTGTAGAAATGCAACAAACGATGAAAGAGTTATGCTATTTTGAAGTTCACGAAGATTTGGCAGTGCCGCCGAACTTTAACTTATCTTTAGAGAAACAAATACTAACTTCAAGATGAAAATACAAATATTTTTGGAAAGAGGATGAAGATCTCTTTCCAACAAGCTATCACTCGCAAGAATCCGACCGATGATGAGAGAGTTATGCTCGTTTGAAATCCCAACGAATTTCGGCAGAAGTAAGGCAGTGTAAGGTTTTTAGGGTTTACGAAATTTGTGTACTTTGGTGTAAGATTTTTATGTGGCTGACTTCCTATTTATAGAGGATGGTTATGAGATTATAATTCCTACTTTAAAGGCTTTATTAAAATAAGAAAACTATCAGATTTAAATTCTGTAATTATCTTCCCTTATTTTTGGATTTTAATTTCTAAGGCAATTATCTATCTGTAAGGACTTAGATTAAAGGGAATTAAAACCAGAATTAACTACCATATAACTCTTACCAATTTCGGCTATCACACATCATTTCCTTTAGGAAAAAAATCATCTTTTCACTTGCACTGGCTTCTGGACTTCTAGGACTCAAAATTCGGGGTCTTACAAATAGTCCCCTTAGTTGGGATTCCATGTACTTACCATGTTTGGTCAACCATATTTGTCAATTCCAAGTTGTTCCTAAGAACACACATATATAGTTTTTACTTGAAAATTCAATAATCATGCAATGCAGGAAATCACTCAAAAGGGCACACATATGGGATTGGTTAGGGTATGATTGATGTTCGTTTGGTATTGAATAGATTTAGGGTAGCTTTGATGGTCTCAAAGTGATGTACACGGATTGTGGGAAGGGTATAGGGGTTGCTGGAATAGGTACAAAGGAGTGTGGAATTGAAATAAAAAGGGGGGAAAGAGCAGTACACGGCCATGTACTTTTAGAACATGCCGTGTACTCACCTATGTAGGACGTGTATATGTACGCGGCCTGAGTACATGACCGTGTACTCCCCTACATAGGCCGTGTACTGTTTTGTCCAGAACAATACATGGGCTCTTGGGAAAGTACACGGGCATGCACCCCTTCCAGACAAGGTACACACCTCGAAACTGACTCGGGATGCTCCTGAAACTTACTCGAACCCTCGGGAAACCTTACCATGGATTCTCAACCATGAAAAATACCTCACAAACCACAAAATAGTCAATCCATGGGTCTAACACACTCAACCTCACATGTATAAACGCAAGTCAATGGCTCAACTTCAAACAACAGATCTCATGCCCAATTGTCATGCATAAGCACAAAACCACATGCTTAGGAGTTCAAACACATAGATTATGCACCCAAAACATGGCAAGCAAGTTCATATAGCTAGTATGCATGTCAAACATATCATATGTATGACCTCCATTCAAAAACATGCAATTACCGAATTTTGATTCGAAAACACAAAACAATTCCATTTAAATGAATGAAACGTAAACTCCCACCTCTTGTCACATAGAAAACTCAAAGGAAATACCTTTTCCCTTATCAACTGCTCCAACACTGCCTAAACACATAACCGAACCAAACTCACATAAGCATTAAAACCGATAAAATTGACAAAATGACTCGAAACTGAAAACAAACCCTAATAGTCCCCATCAACACACAATAACACTAAACTTACACAAACAACACACCCTTAGCTTGAAAATCCAGAAATCCAACCAACGGGCGAAACTCCCAACACTTGCATAAGCCACTTACGACTCCTAATCGATGCCCAAGCTCAACCGATCACATGGTCGGGTTTCTCAGGCCACAAACACACTCTAAAACACATAATTCAACTTCCCTAAGCAACATAAACACTCAGAATCGACAATTCAATCGAAAACTCAAAATGCCTGAAATTATGAAAAATGTCATCAACACCCCAAACGCACACCCACGGATCAGGGGGCATTTTCGAAAGATCAAAACCACAAAAAACCTTAGGAATGTCGACAATAAACTATCAGAACCAAAAATTGACAACAAAAATGGAGATTTGGTCACTTAACCACAAAATCCCCAAAAAGTGTCCTAACACGAAGAACGATCAGATTACGGCTCCTCAGTGGAACTAATAGTGGAAATCGGCCAGGGAATGTTGGGAAAGTGTTAGGGATGAAGCCCGGTGGTTTTTGTTGGAAGAAATTCGATGGAAATCGATCGAGTGTTTAGAGAGAAAATGGGAGAGATAAAGAAAGAGGGGAGGAAAGTACTGCAGCTGGTGTTCTGACACTTAGAAAATTTTAAATGTTGGGTCAGACTGAGTATTTATACCCTGGGCCTAAAATCTTGGAAAAGACGCAAATGAGATATATTAAAAACCCGATATGTCCCAAGTGGGCCAAAACAGGTTTTAAAACCAATAAATATAAAAAATAGGCTAAAATAATTAATTGGGCACAAATATGGATAATTGGGCCCGGAAAATAACTAACAGGCCCAAAACGAGTTTTTTGGCCCAAAGGCCTTTGTTATTAAAAACAGACATGGAACTGGCCACTATCGATTTCCACTGACTCAAACCATGACACTCGATCTAGTACACTCACTATGACACCTAGACGCACACTTAGGCTTTCTATTACTTTGTATATCCTACGGTCAACTCTCGGATCAATGGTCAACTCTCTAGTCAAACTGGTCAACCTCGATCAACTGCTCAAAATCGGACACTCTCGCTGAACGGTCTTGCTGATTAGGCTTTCGGAGGGACGAGATCTGACATTAACGTTCTTTGAGTGTGGGATGATTGAGTAATTGCCGAAATTAGTTGTTGGTTACTCAATTATTGTATGAATGCATGAAGTGAATGATTTCGTATCGTGTTCATTGGTGAACATTAAGATGGTTAATGTAAAAAAGAGTTCATTGTATGGTTAGTGCACATGCGATCGTATGGTGTGAGAATAATAGGTAGTATCATGATAAATGGATACTGGTTATTTTTGGAGGTAATTTACATTATTAAGTTAATTTATTGGGTTTTGAAGACTACTTGATCGATTTCCATGCCTGAAACTCGGTTGGTTGGAAACTATATAAAGTGTGAAATAAGAGTAATATGCCAATAATCCGATAAACGAAAGATGAATTAATCCAATGGTGGATTATAGTGATGGGAGTCTTCAGAAGAAATTCATAAAGGCACAGTTTGTACTAGGACTAAAATTAGCCTGTTGAATTAAGCAGAGTTATAAAAAATGTGATGATGTTTTGAGGTATTGGATAATTGCATTTAATTATTTTTTGTATCTCTTGTTTTGAGAATGACTTTTATTATTCTATTATGATAAAAGAATTCCAAGCAGACTCTTAAAGGAGTTTTTACTGACTAATGAATACGGAAACAGATCATCTAGGACTTGATAGCTTAGTACTCGACCTTGGCTTATCTTTATTGGTTAATTTGTATTATATGATAATGAGTGGTTTCAAATGATATGGAAGCTTAAAGGAATGTAGTGAAAGATACATCTTAATGTGTGACTAATATTGATATAACGTTTATCTTGTCGTATTGAATCGGCTAATATCGAGTTGCTAAGATGAATGTGTAATAAAATTAACTAAAGCATTATAGATTCAAGAGATTAATCCTTGAATGCGTTAGTCAAAAACGATAAAAATGGATTCGCATTGTGAAAGTATGATATTCACAGGCTAGAAATAATTTCAGATAGGTTCTTATATGAATCAATAGTGAAATTATTATCTAAGCATGATTGTTTCGAGTGTGGCTTTGAACTAAGGAGTTTATGTGCTTAGTGTTAACTGGTAATATTAATAGCACTATGCTGATCGATAATTACATTATCGAGGTGAACCCGAAATAGGTTCTTAAACAAAGCGATAGGGAAAGTTTCACCCAGATGTGATCATTATAGATATAGTTTTAAATTAATAACCTAATGAGTTAGGTGTTAATATGTGATTATAATTGTATCATCAAATATGAAGAAAGAGTTGACCTTGGATGATTCAGAGGAAGAAGAAAATCGAGTTGGATAGCATGTTATAAACTATGAGTAGCATAATGTGAAGTTATTTGCAAAGTGCAATCTCAGTGTTAACAAGATTCAGGGATAAAATTTTTTGTAAGGTGGGTAAGATGTGAGATCCCAAAAATTTTGAGCAGTTTGTGCCTGAAAGCTCATTAGAGAATCATCGATGTTAGCGGGCCTTAGCCCACAACTTAAGATCACTTATGAGCTTATGGAAATGTTTGAATGTTTTAAAGGGTAATAAAAAATTTTGAAATTTATTATAATTAACAATTTAATAAGTAAAAATTTTAAAAAGAATATGATGGTAGATTTTGATATCATGGGACCATAGATTGGTTCATTGATAGTTTATAGGGATTTGTAAATTTTT
The DNA here is from genome assembly GCA_019739055.1 of Passiflora organensis. Taxonomy (NCBI): domain Eukaryota; kingdom Viridiplantae; phylum Streptophyta; class Magnoliopsida; order Malpighiales; family Passifloraceae; genus Passiflora; species Passiflora organensis. The sequence continues at coordinate 3,732,599 of JAEPBF010000103.1, forward strand.
TGAGAATTTTCAGATGTGTATTTTGATTAAATATGATTATTCTAAGATGAATATGATGATATTTGATTTTTAGTAAATGAAAATAATTTTAAAGTTTTGATAGAATCTATTATTTATAAAGAATTTACAAAAATTTTTTGGATAGTTTTTGGAGAATTATAGTATTTATAACAAATTTTTAATGATTTTATATACTTAATAAATAATATTTTTTATTTAATATTATTAAAAAAATAATATTTTAATTAGAAAGTATAAACGACATGAGTCATCGTTTTGACCGTCATTGGTCAAAATGCATGAGTGATAGTTGTTTTGGCCACTCGCGCGAACTTGTTGCAGTTTCTCCAAAAAAAGTATCGTTTTGTAAACGACCCAACATGACCTCGTTTCAATGTTGGGAGAGTCGTCGGTATACTTCACTGCTTGATCGAATTTTTGCACATGATAAATCAGAATTTTCTGGGTTCTTATCCCAATTTGCCTCGGGCTGCGCTTTTGTTCCTGAGAGCTTCATATTCCCCTCACGAGTTTGTCCCAGCCAGTTTCAAGCCGATTCCTAACTTGTCCATGGTTAAATTCAAGTAAGTTTTTATACCTGAATCTAGGTATTTATTCCCTTTGATTGCCCATTTTAGTTTATGAAATTTATTAATTTTCATGGGATTAAAGTCAGATGGGTGTAGGCTTCATGTTGGTATAGATTTTGTAGTGTTTTGGTTTATATCTGAGTAGATCAGAGTTCTAGGTTTGTTTTTTGACGAGTTGCAGGTCAACACTGGTAAACCAAAGAATGAAGACGACCTCAGACGACATATTGTTCAAGGTTCTCTTTGTTTGACAAGTTGTTGGTTGAGATACCAAATGATGTGTCGTTTGCACCTTTTGGCGATGTGTCATTCAATTGGGTAGACAACAGGTAGTCCAAGCCTAAGGCTCAGGTGATGTGGCAGTCTAAGGTTGAGCCATGAGTTGGTTTGGTACTAGGTTTGGGATGAGACGCGTAGGTTCAATTTGGATGTGAACTAATGGGTGAGTGACACATGACATGGTCTGGTGAAGACACATGTCATATTGACTTCCAATTTTGACTAGATTTAAAAAATAATTTAATTAATAGAAAATTTGGGAAAAATAATAAGAAATTAAAAAAAAATCCAAAAACTTATAGAAAATACTAGATTTAATTTGGAGTCTAGTGGTACCAAATTTGTATGATTTGAATGTGAAATGAGTGGTGAAATAATTAGAATAAGATTCAGAAAAATAAAAAAAGATAGGAAAAATGTTTGGTTTGGTCTCGGGTTGATTCATGGGTAGAAATGCATTGAGTAGTGTGTATAGACGGGTGATTTTATATGTTATTATGAATGATTTATTGAGAATTTGAAAATGGTTATGCATAGGTGGATACCAACAGTGTCGGGATCTCGAGGAGTCAGTCCAAAATGCTGTTGAAGGATAAATGGGCTTCAAACCCATAAGTGTAGAAACGTTCTCTTTATTTGCTTACTTGCTAGCATGAGTAATGAAATATCCTTAATATAAAACAGTTGTCGTATGCTCTATGTTATACCTGTGAAATATTGTGCTGTGAATATTTGATTGCTGGAATAGTATGCAATGATTATCATGCTATGTTGTGAACTATGTGAATGTGCCTTGTTGTGTTTGGGATTATTGAGATGCAAATAATGCACTGGGCGCATTCAAGATATGACATTGACATGTGGAATGCACTGAATCCACATAGGGTAACCTATGTAACCCTTGAGAGCTCTCCGGGTCTGGTAGCGTGTTGTGGAGATGCCAAGAATGAGGTAAGAAGGTAGGAAAGGGGGTTTATTTATTATAATGTGAACTGATTAATACAAATTACGATCCTTCAGGGTGGGGATCGCTTAGGTGGAGCTACCCTCATCTAACATCAAGACATCGTCAATGGAATAAATTAAAAGAAAATTAAAAGAAAATGAGAAAAAAGAGATAATCTTTTAAAAAAAAGAGAATAGAGTATCACTAACGAACCTCAATTCTATTTCTGGCCTAGATAGACTAAAAGATATTGTCATCCCAAATCACTGTCATATGTGCTCTTAAAAGTCATGTCAAATGAATTGAATGTGATTGTGTGCATTGTTATTTGAAACTCTGAAAAAGGAAGACTGTGTGCTTGTATGCTTTTATGAGCTGTTGCATGATTGATTATAAATTACAATGCATATTTTTCCTGTTCGCTCATTTGATAGGCTTCTGCCAGTTTCTTGACATTCAAATGCAAGACTAATGAATAAGAACTCACTCACTCTTAGACACTAAGAGAAGGGAATAAATGATTAAGTGCATTCAAGATAATGCATTTAAGTATTACATTCATACTATTTTCCCTGAGATTATTTGTGTATAATTAGGATGTTATATTGAATCCAATTCAGTGTTGTTATGCTATGGGCTTGCTTGATTGTTTTTCAATGCCACTCGAAGACATCCTAACTTCCATTCTTTTCTTGTTATTTGTTTATATGTTCTTCAGATGACAAATTCTTCTCTATTTCGGTTTTGTACCACTACCATTGTAGATTTACTATATATATTATCATATGATGTGGTAGTATATATAGTAGACATATGACGATTGTTGCATAAAATTTTGGATTTTGAGACGTGATATTATTCACAGTAAGCTGGGCAGATTTCAACCTAAAGGATGTGCTCTGGTATAAATCTTCTCCCATTTGGAAATCTCTATGGGTTATTATAGCCTATATCAAAATTAGGATCCTTTTTTTTTTCTTAGAAGTTGTATCTTGGTTATTCTTTGATTATTCGACACGATACTAGATTTTGTAGATTTTTCTCTATATATTCATTCTTATCAATAAAATCTTCTATCAATTCAAATCAAAACAAAAAAAAACACCAAAAGTAAACATCAATTCTACGAAAGATATCTTGTTGGATTAGTTTTGTTAAACTAAATAGTTTAAATCAACATATGAAAATACAAAAATAAGAATCCTTAAATCAACCCACGAAAATACAAAACTAACATAGTAGACTAAAACTTCCTCCTTTAATTTTAAAATTATTTTTATAAAATCTTAAAATAATAATTAGATATTATTTAAAACACCTAGTCATCCCTTCTTATATGATTTTTATGGTAAAAAAATTATATTAATATATACTATATATATTTTAATTTAATTAGGAATAAAATTAAAAATTTACAATTAAAAAAATAATTCTATTAATTATTCTGAAACCAAATTCAGAATTGGTTTTAAGATACAAGATAACAAAATCAATAATTTCAAAATCATTGCATGGGAGTGTGGTACCAAAAGGGCACCAGGCCCGCACGATTTTAATTTCTTCCTACTTGAAAATACTTTTTTGTATACGGTTCAATGTTTTTGTTTTGGACATATACGGTGTATATACTATAGTGTTATTGGATGATTTTGGTGACCTTAAATTCTTGAATTCTTGATTGTAAATATGCTTGTTTTTCAATGAATTATTCCGTTGCAAAAAATTACATCGTTCGCTGTTATGATATTATTTGTGAATGCATCATCAGAAAATTAATTCATCATACTTTTTATAACCAAAAAAAATATTAATTTAAATTTATATATATTTTTAAATAAATACTATGGGTTATAGTTATTCATTAGTGATGTATAGTTTCATTTAGTCTACTAGTTGAGCTAAAAGGAACTGTACATGGTGAAGACAATAGTTTGGGATAAATCCTCACAGTGGAAATCCTTAGCCCAGAAACATCCATCACTTTACGCTCTAGCTCAGGTACAAAGATTCAAAAGTTGCATCATTTGGATTCTGGGAAGACCGCACAACCTGGCCATGGAATATCCAGTGACGCAGGTGCAGCAAGTCGGCCTGCTGGTGGTTCAAGAACCATGATAAACAGAGATTAATCATTAAACCCGAGAAAGTGTAGTTGAGTTATAGGCCTCATTCATTCTTAATCTCTTAATCGAAGATCAAAAATTCGAATCTTGATTTTGAGTATAGAATATTTAAACAATTTTGGCTGGACTCAACCCATTAATCACTATTACTTTCTTAGGCATTCTTTGGTTATCAACTAATTAATGTCAACTATTCCAGCTGCCATACATCCAAATCAATTTCTTCTTATCTTGTTGATAAACTTTTATAAATAATGAGTCTATCGTTGGAGGGTTAATACGAAGACACGTCAAGCTCCATAAACCTGTGTCCAAGATATCTTAACCCAGCACAGAAAAGGCTAATCCTTCGTATATTCTCAACTATACTTTCCCTCAAAATCTGTAAGCAATGAACAAGCTGCTAAAAATTAATAAACCTTGGAGATACGCTACCCTGATGGACAATAAGTAATTGGTTTTCCTTTCTTATCATAAGTAATGGTTATGAACGATGCTCTGTTGCTGTCGATTCCTTCCTTCAAAGGACCAAAACTATTAAAATTCGCCAACTCCAGAGCTTGTGCGCGAGCACAGCATAATGCTATTGCACATCTTTCCCATTTCTTTGTAGGAAACATATCCTAGCAGTAGATTCTAGAGGGTATTGAAAAATGAACCTAAGGGAGCAATTAGTCGGACTGTCGATTAGTATATTCTTTATTATTAAAACAAAAATAATAAAAACTTGATAAGTACGGTGTAACCAGAAACAACAATATCTCTGTCATAAGAAACAAATTAAAATGTAATGACAATCATATTTGTATCACTGCCAACATGTGATCAAGGCAATAATTTACAGTTGGCAAATGAAATAGTAATTCCAGTGATTGTTTTACTCATAAAACAAGTGCCGACAGCAATTCGAATGGCCGCCACCAATCGACTCTGTAATGACCTTTCTTGAATGCTCCCGATTTCGTTCCATATTTAGCCATTTCCATAGATTCTTAATTGATAATACTACCACACCTTTCTATTTATGCTTGCATCCCATTATCCCATTTCAAAACTTAGCTCATTTTATTTAATGTTACCATAAATAAATGACCCAAATCTGAGACTCCTTGTAGCGTCAGGGTACATTAATTAGCTTCTGTCTTTATGTCTTCTACTTGTGTGATCTCGACATGGACATGGCTAGCACATGTGCTATAAAAGGGTAAAGACTCAAGGTTCCTTGACATGAACAATCTATACGACCATCTCTATATTTCTCTAAGCAAGTCGCTCCTAGGTCGACTAAACTTGTTGCTGTTTCTCAATTTATACCATCTTTCTCAGCTTGTCTCATGGCCGGATATGGGTGGAACTCGAGACGAGGCCCTACAAGTGTGCAAAGAAGGACCTCTCAAGGTCCTACTCAGATTGCATGTCGAATATGCGACCATGTGTTCATGAGCACCCAGGCACTGATAGACCATATTGAGTCGCATATGGTGGATGATGATTTTGTCTCCTCAAGAAGCCGGTATGGCCTAAAGCTCGCGGGATCCTCAGAAACACGCCCATTCGCCAACCCTTTCATGTTCAATCTCATCTCCCCAACTCATCTGGCCGAGTCGACCCGACCGCTTAGCTTAAGTGGCTACAGTTTTCCGTCTTTACCAGAGAGAAACCCTATCTCCCGCCCCACACCACACAATTATGTGACGTCGTCTCTCAGAAGGCATATCCTTCAACCACAAACTTCGTTTTATGGTAGGAAGAACAACAGCCTGAGCATCCCACAAAAGCAGCACGGCCTGATGGGTCAGCCTTTCATCACCGACCGTACCAAGCCATTTCTTCAACAGCTGGATAAACCCATCTCAGAGGGCGTCGTGCTTGGAAAGAGATACAGATCTGACTCGGACTTGCTGGATTTAGACCTAAAGTTATAAATTTGAAATGCACAAGAGCGTCTACAAAAGCTTATTTTGTTTTTTTGTACTCAGAAATTGAAAATCAAATCGACACTGCTTTTCTCTGTGTTCTTTGAGCATTTAGTTAATCATCATCATTAATGTTGTATGCTATGAATAAATTTATCTTTTTTATTAATCTAATTGGATTTTTTTCCCCTTATGATTATTTTCGGAATGCACACCTAAGCATTGTTGTGCATCAACATCTTTTATATATGTGGATCTTCTCTGTATTTACGGTAAGGATGTGCTCCCAAAAACCGGAACCCTGAAATCCAGACTAGTCCAACAAATAGATCAATCAAAATCTCACAAAACTATTTGAATTTTTTGTTTCCCAAAACGAAGTACTTTTAATTTAAATAAAAAGAAAGTATGTCCAATTACAAAATGACACCTGACACAAAACTATAGACGGAAACACAACGGAAGCCTTCACCAATAAAGTAAAAAACCAACACAAAAACGGATTCATAACTCGCAAGCCCAAAACCAATAAATAATGCCCAAAATGTAATGTGAGTCCAAAACAAATCATAATAGGTCCAAAAATAAAGCGCCAAAAAAAATCGTAATGTGTAGATGCAACATTTACCACTATAAATCTTCTTGTTATCTAGCTATTAATTTTTACAATGGCAAACACATTATAGTTTAGAAATTATGTGTGAGGTTTTGTATCTTATAGGGTTGGGCCTTAAGCCCAAAAATCCGATAAACCGTAAATTTGTGAGCTCATAACTTATGAGCCAGGGATATGAGAAGGTATGAATGCTATCGAAATGATTAAGTATGGATAAAGAATCGGCGAAGACCGAACTTAGCAATCGTTAGGCTATGACATAAGCTTGCAACACAAAAGTAGTCGATTTAGATATCTTATTCATACTCCCTTGTTGAGTTATTTAGACTCACAAGTATGTTTTCTGGTTTCTGACACCTCCAAAAAAGCCTAAGATGGTGTATTTCTTAGAACTCGGTATCTGGGGGTAATTTTATTTTTTCATACCCCAATATTTGTCAACCTAATAATCCTAGTCTTCTAATGACTAAGATTCTTGAGTCTATCCTTTGAGACTTATAAGGAAATATTTTACACTATAAGGAATAAAAATGAACCATTAAAGTTTTCTATAAGAATAATCACGTGATAATTTGAGAATTATATACATAGGATTATATTTATATGTAATATAAAAATGAAAAAGATAAGATACAAGAATAATTTTGGTGGTTTAGGATCACAGATAGGTCCTTTGATTGAATATTAATGTTCATAAATTTTTAGAAAATTTTTGAAAGGATAATTACAATTATTGAGATTTTTCTAAGAAATACCATATGGTACTATAATTTTTAGTAAATTATGTATATAAAGAAAATATAATTTTCTAATTTAATTAGAATCTACTGTTCATAATAAGCCTATGGTATTTTTTGAGATATTTTTATGATTTTTATGCTATTTTTATGGATTATTAAATATTTAAGTAAATTAAAAAGAAATAATATTATATTATTATAAAAAAAAGAAGGAAATGCCAAAACGTGGGTCATCCGTCATTTTGACAAGCTCAGCTTATAAGCCGAACTATGTTGTAAGTCAGTTAAATGTCGTTTCACTATTGGAAAGGTTGTCGATTTGTCCTTGTTTAACGATCGACTACACATGGGTATTATACCTGATGAAGAACCTAGAAGTACTCATTTTTGTTCTAGGCTCCAAACCTCTGAAATTCTCCGTGCATCGAGTGCATCATGTCTGGCTGAGTTTATTCGTGTGCTCCTTGAATGGATTTTGTCCCTTCTCCGGTGAGTATCACCGATTTTCAGCCTAAAGTTTCGATTGCATATACTGCTGGAATTAGAGCATGGTAGGGTTAGATTCATATTGGGTTTTGTTGCAGATGGTGAGGGAAAAATTTTGGTATGAATTTCGTGTCGCATCTTGAAGTGTTTTAAGGTTTGGCAAATTTAGAGTTTTCTGGAAATTGTGGGTGCAGGATGTAGAAGACAATTGTGAATGACACGTCATCAGTAGGTTATCTCATGTGACTTGTCGTCCAAGGAAAGTATGAACAACATGTCATCTGATATGAATAGGTATGACATGTCGTTTGCTTTCGGTTTGGTAAGTTGGTTCATGCTGGTTTTTGGATTGAGTTCTAGTCGAATTTGGTTAGAATGTGGCCATGTCACAGAGTGACACTTGTCATGTTGACTTTGACCGAAAACTTAGAAAATATCAAAAATTATTTTTAAAATCAGAAAAAATAAAAATAAATTATGAAAAAATATAAAAAAATATGAGAATTCTTATGATATGAAGTTTAGATGATTTTGATGTGTTTTGATAGGTATAAAAATTAGTAGAATTTTTCGGTAGTTAAAGAAAAATATGAAAAGTATCCGAATTGAATCTAAGGGTGATTGTGGAACTTTTAGGGAAAGTCTGAGGACCTAGAAATGTGTATTATTAAGTTATTAAGATTCATATGATGATATTAAGTATCAAATTACGGTTCTATGTGTAGGCATGCAGTAAGTGGATCAGGAATCTGGAACAAATACTCATCGAATTATAAAAGGAAATCGGGATGCCAAAACTGTGCGTGAACGTTTTAAATTACTTCTCATCATTTTAAATGAATCTGTATTGATTCTACGTGATATATGGTATCAATGACTTGTTTGCATACATAAATGCATGATCAATGGAAAAGTCTTTATTTCGTGGAAAATTTTGATCTACATGCATCTATTCAGAATGAAGTATGATTCGGTGATTATTCTGAATGTGGATTATGAATGTTACATGCTATACTTCGATTAACTGTGACACAGAAAATGACAGTATTGCACTGTCTAGTGGGAATTATGAGAATAACTCAAGAATGCCTTGTTTGGCTTCAAAGTTATATGAGAAGAGTATCGAATCTCATATTGGAAAAACACAACACTTGAGTATTTGAAATAATAATTGAAGTAAGAATAAATTAAGAATATTAAGGGATTCAAATCCTACTGATAAGAGACCCTATCCCTGCTGATTATAAGGAAATATCTTAACAATGTTACATATGACTGACTAGTCATATGAAAGGATACTGATTGTGTTGAGAATGAAGCACTACTATATAAGAAAAATCGAAATCCAAGATAACTAGATAAAGAAATGATTAGAGAGTCAACCTAATATCAGAAAACCAAAGAATTCCTATTAAGAACTTATCCAAGAACTAATGAAGAATAATTGAGAAACTATCAAATGAGATTTACAAAGACAAATTGAGAAGATTATAAGAGCATAAGCAAATTAAGAATATACAAACAAAGTAAGTGATGACTCAAGGATAATTAAGCAGCATTATGACACTAAGAATAAAGATTGAGGGCTGGTTAGTCAGTGATATACTAACCTTAGCAGAATGAAAGATATGAGATAGGTTAATTAACATTATGCTAATCCTAGTATAATGAAAAGAGTAGAGGTTATAAGATGAGATAGCTGTCGATACCCTAACCTCTGAGGAATACAGAGGTATGAGTCTATTATGAGGTTGGTTACCCTAGCAAATCAGATTACTGGGTGTTAAATCAAATTACTGTGTGTTCCTAGACTACTATATGTGAGTATAAACCCTAATAAAGAGGGTGTGATTATAATACTAACCTGCGATAATGGTTTGATTATACTAGCTATCTATTAGAATGACTACTGAATTTATGCCGAGATTTATAAGATCTCTGACTATTTGGGATTCATGTGGAATGGGTTGATATTTTTATGTTGTTGTCACGACCCGACCGCCGGACCTTCGGCCCAGCGGGCCCGAACATGTATGTGCGTGTGATGGATCACAACTGAAACGCTCAGTTGGGCTTATAACCACATGGCCTAAAAGATGCATCTTGTTACAAATGATACCATCACACAACACATATAAGCCCAAGACCTCCCCCGCTCCTTTCTGATGTGGGATTGGGTAACCTGACCCCCCTTACGGGCTGGGTCTCACAATCTCCCCTCCTTATAGACCTCGTTTCCTCACAAGGGGAGCCAAACGTAACTGACATGGGCCCAAATGTGAACACACAATACGGCCCAAGCCCACTCGGAAGAGGGAACGAGATCAGCTCCGCTACCATTTGTCACGACCCGGCCCCCGGACGCTCGGCCCAGTGGGCTCGGACATATATGTGCGTGTGATGGATCACAACTGCAACGCTCGGTTGGGCTTATAACCACATGGCCAAAAAGATGCATCTTGTTACAAATGATACCATCACACAACACATATAAGCCCAAGACCTCCCCCGCTCCTTTCCAATGTGGGATTGGGTAACCTGACCCCCTCTACGGGCTGGGTCTCACAGTTGTTGGATGATATTGTTTGTGTTAAACCCTGATGATAGGGTTATATGTTTTGTTTACATGTCGCATTGCTTTGTCTTGATTTATCGTGATGCATTCCTATGATTAGATCCGAATGGTCCATAGCCATGATTTTGGTTCTATGATTGCTAAATTGTGTTATTAAAGTAATATATAATATTGTTAAAATTTAAAAGATTTTGTGAAGGAAAACATCCTCTCACCTAGTTGCCATGCTAGTGTTTGATAAGTTTTCCGAGTTGTGAGAAGAAGGGTTGGCTTCGCCTCAATTTGCAGACTCTCTGAGTGTGTACAAATTACAAGGTATGATCGAGGATTCGAGTTCGCACTTTTGGACTAGTTGCTTATGATACTTTGTGCGTGTATGTAGTGACAATTGGAATCCCATACAATATTGATAAATAAATTGAGATTTTTGATTCATTTCTTCATATAGTGTAAACTCCACTAAATTTTTGTGCATTAACTTGTTCTAGCATGTTTTCTTAGTCTTGGGATTGCTTTCCGTTGCATATCATGCATTTGTAAGATGAAATAAAATTTAAACAAGTTTTGATCTAGTTGTTATATATTTTAAGGATGGTCATCTAAGCTACAGTAGCTATATGGCAGTTGTTATGTCTTGGTGGATTTCGGGGCGTGACATTATGCATGTAATAACATCGATCAGCACAATCTAAGGGATGTGATTGAGTTGTAAGACTCATCCATCGATCAATAGTGTATACTCTTTTAATTTTTTTAAAAGACAACAGATAAGCACAAAATTATAAAATTTATTGAAGGAATTTGATTGATGTTGTCCCCTTTCATTTTTTGAGAGAGTCTGACCCACTATGTACACAAGAAGAAAGATCCAATATAATTACAATAAGAAACAAATATAAATGGAAACCTAATCTAATTTTCATCCCTGTTCTCTCTGTCAGGATGTGATATAGGAAATACGGTTGTATATGAATAACTGTACGAATAAATGTTGGACAATTGCTTGGACTGTATCCCTTCTTTAGCTATTGCACTTAGATTTTTTAACTAAAATCACTTGAATACTTGGTAAACATGGGTACTTAATGTTATTATCCTTCCAAATTAAGTATCATTGAGATTTTTTATTGGATGATGAAGAAAATTAGTAAGCATTAAATTAGTTAATTATTATGGAAAATAAAAATAGATGGCAATTACAATGTACCATTGAATTTTGAGGAATCAATATCATCTTTCTCAATCGGCTTATAACCCCTAAATCATCACAAGTGGGTACAGAAGGCAGTCATCCTACTCTTAACCATGAAGTTGTAGTCACTTAATAGGGAGATGGTAATTTAAAATATAATGTAATGTATTGTACTTATCAAAACGCATTCTCATCTCCTAGGAGGAAACATCATGTTGCTGCCCAGGATCGAATTCGGGACTTTTAGAGTGTAAGACTAATGTGATAACCACTACACCACAGCAACAACAACAATTTCTATACTTTAACGCTTTATCTGATAGATGATAGAAAAAACATTGAAGCATATTTTTGCAAGACAAAGTAGTTGAACAATGATAAAAAAAAATAAGGACTGGCTATGACTTCTTCTCAAGATGTTTTTGCAAAATATCTTTCAATTTCTCTCTCAAAACAAACAAATGTTTGAAGGTAAAAGTGTCATGTATTATGAGTATTCACAGTACTTTATAGATAATATGATGGGTATTCATAGTAATAGAGAACAAAAAGCAACAACGGAGAGAATGTTTACCTATGAGATTGATCATCTCTATTTTCATTTCAGTTGCATACTTCATATACAAAGATGAAGAAGCAACAGTACAATTGAAGCTCATCACATAATAAAAACCATTGTTGTTACATATATTCTTTCAACAAAATTGATTTTATTCTCTCCCTTAGGCAATGCTCCTCTTTGTCTTTTTTTTTCCAATGGATTCTCAAAATTGATTCGATCTAATGAAACAAACACAACGAAGCATATCTTTATTGGTATCCATTGACCAATGATAATGGGTGAGTCTTTTAGGCACTCTATTTAGAGTCCTCTCTAGATAAAGAACCACAATCTATTTTGTGTGACTATAATGCATGTATTTCAAGGGATCTCAACCTTTATATATTAGTTGTAAGAGCCAATTGCTACTCAAATCTATCTTTATTAGAAATAGATCCATGGGTTTCTACATATAATCGAAATGTGACCACATCATTACTTAAGATGGCCAATCCTGTTGGAACCTACAAAGCATTAGATCTTTTGTTGTGTTGTGATAACAATTATTGTCTTGAAAGAGAATTTCAGTCAAACCTTGGTGCAATCAACTATACCGAATGATTCCCAAGGTTAACACAACAACCCTTAAACACGTGCACTCATGGCTGAAGGTTTTGGAATTCAGTAGACTACATTACCCAAAATGCTTACATTAGCCAATAAAAGATATGCTAACATTAGCCAAGAAAATATACTATATTGGGGGTTATAAAAGAGCCAAAGAGGACTTTCCACTAAATGAATAACACATAAACAGAGGAGGAGAAGAACAAGAGTAGAAAGTCAAGTCTCAATAGCATGCCAAAATATACTTTATATAGGGAGATCAATGATGGTTACAAGGATAAACAATTAAGAGAAATATTAAGAAGAATGATGGTCATTAGTAAGAATTATAGCCATTAGTAAGAATTATGACTATTATGAAGAATTATGACCATTAAGAATATGTTTCATAAATTACAAGATTAATCATAAAATTGTAACATATGATTTAAAGAAAATGTTACAATATAAATAATCATATGACATGCAATTTTTCCAATAATTCCCCACAAATTGCATGTTATCAACAAAAATATCAAATATTCCAGGCAAAGGAAAGGATAATACTTAAACATCAATATCTTTCAATTTGAATTGATGCATAGTGAAACGAGATATCAATTTTATCAATAAAAGTAAGAATCAGTTTCTTTTGAACTTCTATTGACTATAAATTGAATAACCCTCACAACACATATCATCCCTTTAATGTCTACTAATTCCACGATAGTATCAACAAGCGTTATTGATGGTCATGCGCATACCTTGGTTATAATGAGTGCTCTAGAAAGTTTAATCATATTTTTCATAATAGATGGCCCACCTATACACTCATATAGGTGATTTCATCAAGTCTATTAACCACCCAATAATAGGGCTATGAAATCATTAAGAGTTACTAAGGCTCATCCTTCCTCACATTTATATCCATCAAAACCTTACATGGACCCCCGAAAGGACTATAAACCTTTCAATTAATTCATCAAGTCTTTTTAGCATAAGACCACCACTAAGGGCTATGGATCTAAATATTTCAATTTATCCATCAAGTCTATTTAATAAGACTACTCAAATATTGGACTATGGAATAAAAAATATCTTATCCATCAAGTCCTTTTACTAGGACCGTTCCAATCTTAGGCTATGGAATAATAGGAGCTCAAAGCTCAATAAATCTTATATAATCTCAAGAAACAACTCAGTTTTCCAATTATTGAATCGACAATGCCATATCTCACATAAATGTATTTTCTCTTATTATAAATAAAAATTTTCAATAATTACCTGTGGGTCATGATATAGAAAGATATGTATTTGTTTTTTTTTTCTCCCACATTAGGACATCTACCAAAAGATTCCTCAGCCTCTCTCAGCTTTCTGTCATGCTTACTCAAGAACAATAAACTCAAGTTTCAAGTTAGAGCATGTTTACGAGTTTATATAGATATTTTTCAGAAAAAAACCCATATTTATATAAGTGTCAGATACAAACAAATCATCTATATATAAACATATGATAATAAAATAAGATTTACACATCTTAAAATATATTAACCAAAAATAAATATTTTACTAAAGTTTAGTCAAGCTTTCATATCATTGTCTGATGATAATTTTGAATTATAAAAGGTTATTTTATCATATCTTTCTCTCTTGATCTTGATTCACATAACCTTCATATTGTCCCATATAAATCTCTTCCTCTAAATCACTAATTAGAAATACCATTTCAAAATAATATATCTTATTTTGACATATTACTAAGTTAATCACATGAATAATAAAAATCCAATAGTAACTATTTTACAATAAAAATAGAATAAAATTCGTTTTCAAATTGTTGGAAACTATAAAGCAAATAAATTAAAAGAACAAGAAATAGAAACAACCTTTATATCTTTTGTTGTGTCGTGATAACAATCATTGCCTTGAAAGTGAATTTTGGTCGAACCTTGGTGCAATCAACTATACCGAACGATTCCCAAGGTTAACACAACAATCTTTAAACACATGCACTCATGGCTGAAGGTTTTGGAATTCAGTAGACTAAATTTTCCCAGAATGCTTACATTAGCAAAGAAAATATACTATATTATAAAAGAGCCAAAGAGGACTTTCCACTAAATGAATAACACATACACAGAGGAGGAGAAGAATAAGAGTAGAAAGTCATGTCTCAATAGCATGCCAAAATATACTTTATATAGGGAGATCATCGATGGTTACAAAGATAAACAATTAAGAGGAATATTAAGAAGAATGATGCTCATTAGTAAGAATTATAGCCATTAGTAAGAATTATGACTACTATGAAGAATTATGACCATTAAGAATATGTTTCATAAATTACAAGATTAATCATAAAATTGTAACATATGATTTAAAGAAAATATTACAATATAAATAATCATATAACATGCAATTTTTCCAACAAACCCTATTATTTGTATTGCATCACTTAATCTGATTTTGTATTTTCATATAATTAACATGTTTGACTTGTACGTACATAAATCTATATGAACATATTAACGGACCATATAAATATTAGTCCAAATATTCTAACAATCTCTCACATGAGCTATATATTCATGAGCTTTTATGCTCACTATATAATTATATAAAAAATATAATTTTTGCATAAACTAGCTTGCAAATGTCATCTTAGACAATCTTATCCATTAGTCTTGTCAATTATAAGGATCTCAAAGATGTTTGTCAAAACTAATCCTTGGCTAGATCTATAGTGATCACATGTACTATATGACGACCCCAATTCCTAACTATTACTATTTACTCCGATTAAGGTCATCACCGCCGTGAAACCCAAATAAGCCCAAATGACACCTATGACCTATCTGAATCTCACCAGGCTTGCCACTAACTTCTGACTTTTAGCATGTTTATTTTAATGTTTAACAACAATTGGAGCATGATATTGGACAAATATTCTGGTAACATACGGAGTGAATAAAACATCAACGGAAGTCTTTAGATTAAATCATTGGGTTCACAACACACAAGTCCCATAGGGATACAAATAACCAGCAAGAAATCCTAAAACATATTTTGGAAATAGCAAGCAAAGGAGGGATCTTAAAATAAACCAGAAAGTAGCTCAATCATTCATGTTATATGTGCAAGTAAACAAGTATGCAAATGTGATGCGATATCGTCTCGCCATGCAGCCTTAATCTCACACACTAGTACCACAGACAGTGGATGTACCTAAGCCTGAAAAATGGTAAAAACAACGGTATGAAATTACAAGAATCTCAGTAGGGTCACATCATCATAAGATCTGCATAAAGCCTAAACACAAATCTCCAATTTATATTAGATCATTCCTATACAACTAAAGGGGATCATGCAATTCAAGAATCAATCAAAAAGAGTTAGGGCCGAATCTGGTTGAGGGAGGACTACGATCACTTCAGAAAAATCAAAAGTACACAGGCAGGTAGAACTTGTCAGATTGCTCTCGGCAATGAAGAAGAAAGTTCATCCCCTTCCACCTGTGTTGTCCAAGGCTTACTGCACAAACAGTAAACGGTTAACACACAAGCTAATCAGTAAGCCTACTTATCTTGCCACACAAGGACAAGTATTCCCAAGCCACACACAGACTAGGGCATCCCAAACCACACAAGGATAAGGGCTTCCTGCCACACAAGGACTAGACATCCAGCGCGAGCATGCTGGGCTTTGCCACCCATACAACTCCCATAACAGTAAGAACCTCTCCTCTCCCTAGGAGCATCAGTGCTTACCTCGAATGGACACCGGAAAAGGATCCTGACACACAAACACGTACAAGCACACACAGGCAAGTACAAAGCATAATACCATAGCAGGGTATCCTCAATCATGTCAGAACACAATCAGCATATTCAATTCACATAACATATGCAACTTAGGCATTCAATACCTAACTCAGGGGTTCGATATAACCTATGAGATCCATATCTCAATCCGAAATTCATACTCTCACCCTATAATAAAATCGCATGTATTACAACAAGGGCAGGTATAAAAAATATCAAGAAAATAACATGGGTCTCTGAAGAAACCGATGAGGCGTAGATCCTACCTCTCTTGTCTCTGAATAAGAAGTTACTCCTTTTCCTTTCTTAGGTAATTTCGAATCACCTATTCTATCACCAGACAAAGACGAAAACAAGCTAAGCATGCATATTCAATAATCAATTGAATACCTTATTTCCTTACCAATTCAACTCACTAAACCTATCAGAAAACAGTGATCAGATGCTGCAGGTGCCTCCCCCTTGGATGTGTGATGTGATAGCCAGGAACTTAACAAGATTCAACCTGAATTACCAATACAATTAACTATGCAAATTTTTTTGCTAAGAGTAGGACATAGGACAATTTCGACTTTAAGAATGAGAAGTTTAAAAGAAAGAAATTCATGATCATACATCATGAATAGATGCTAAAAAATCACAAGAACACGCAAACGACAACAGAAATCAACCAAAGACAAAAACTGTAGAAATCTAAAAACCTAATTCCGTTGCCGATGAAAACCTAATTCCGTCACTGATTTTCAACTTAATCTTAGAGAAAGAAATACTAACCTCCCAACAAAAAACCAAAGATGGTTGGAAAGAATATGAAGAGATATTTCCAATAAGTTATTATTTGCAGGGATCCGACAAATGATGAAAGAGTTATGATATTCTGAAGTTCAAGAAGATTTTGGCAGTTCCGCCGAAAACCTAATTCCGCCGCCGATTTTAACTTATCTTTTGACAACGAAATACGAATGTCCAAACAATAAAAAAAATATATTTAGAAAGAGGATGAAAAAATCTTTCCAACAAGATGTTATTTGTACAGATACAACAAATGATGAAAGAGTTATGTTATTCTGAAGTTCAAAAAGATTAGGCAGTGCCGCCGAATTTCAACTTAACCTTAGAGAAAGAAATACTAACCTCCCTACAAAAAAAAAAGATGGTTGGAAAGAGGATGAAGAAATTTTCCAACAAGCTATTATTTACAGGGATCCGACAAACGATGAGAGAGTTATGCTGGTTTAAAGTTTCAGCGAAGTTTTGCAGCTATAGGAAGGTGTAAGGGTTTTAGGCTATACGAGTTTTGCGTGTTTTCAATGAATGATTTTTGTGGAGTTGGTTTCCTATTTATAATGGATGGGTATGGAATTAAGATTACTAATTTAAAGGTTTTATTAAAGTAAGATAATTACCAGATTTAAATTCTATAATTATCTTCGCCTATTTTTAGGGATTTTAATTTCTAAGGTAATTATCTAGCTATAAGGACTTAGATTAAAGGGAATTAAAACCAGGATTAACTACCATGCAACTCTTACCAATTTCGGCCATCACACATCCTTTCCTTCAGAGGAAAAATCATCTTTTCACCTGCACTGGCTTCTGGACTTCTAGGACTCAAAATTTGGGGTCTCACATCCTCCCCTCCTTACAGGAATTTTGTCCTCAAAATTTTAACTTAAGTACCTAAACAAACAGGTAAGGAAATTTTGCATGCATAGATTCCTTAGTCTCCCAAGACTGTTCCTCAATTTGGCTATTACGCTAAACAACTCGTCCCATAGGCACGTTTCGACTGCGAAGCTGTCAAACTGACCGATCTAGTATGGCAACTGGCTGTACGGGATAGGATAGGTCTTCAGCAACTTCAACTGGCGGTTCTTTAAGCACATGAGCAGGATCTCGCATGTACTTTCTTAGCATTGAAATGTGAAATACGTTGTGAATTCTTTCCATATTTGGAGGTAGGGCAAGTCGGTATGCAACAGAGCCGATTCTTTTGACAATGTCATACGGACCAATGTAACGAGGTACTAGCGTACCTCGCTGCTGAAACGAAGGACTCCTTTCCATGGGGGGACCTTCAAAAATATTTTGTCACCTACCGCAAATTCCAGCTCCTTTGTCGATTGTCGGCAAAATTTTTCTGCCGATCCTGGGCTGTTTTTAGCCTTTGTCGGATCAAGCTTAATTGTTCTATTGCTTGGTCAATCAATTTTGTCTAGGCGTCTCTCGCCAACTTCATTCCAGCAAATGGGAGTTCTGCAACATCTCCCATATAGTGCTTCATAGGGTGCCATACCGATGCTTGCATGAAAACTATTAATGAAAACTTCAAACTATGCCCCTCTAATAGAATAAGGTTACGAATATCAACATTTTGTGGAAGACATACCAAGTTTTTGAAGACTAGTACTTCTTCATCTCATATTCTGAAATCATGAACTATGGCCCAAACACCATCAGCAAGTTGCTTCCGAATTTCAGTAAATTTTGGATCCTCTAATTGTTGATTCCAGAATTCTTTAATTAAGGTAGGTGCGACTTCGATTTGTGCCAACAACGAACCAGAAAAATCAGTGCCAAGATGCACATGGTTAGGTTTCAATTCCAACATCATCGGCAGGTAATGGGTGCGCATGTAGGCAAAAACTGATGGAGAAGGAGGATGAAACTTTCGGCTCAGGGCATCAGCAACAACGTTCAGCTTTCAAGGATGATATTTGATGATTAAATCATAGTCTTTAATCAGCTCCACCCATCTTTGTTGTCTCATATTCAATTCTTTTTGTGTGAGGAGGTACTTCAGGCTTTTGTGGTCAGTGAAGATTCGGCACGTCTCGTCGTATAAGGCAAACAACACTGTTGTAAGTTCCAAATCATGCGTAGGGTAGTTGCTCTCGTGCGGTCGCAATTGCCGGGAAGCGTAGGCGATGACTTTCCCATCTTGCATCAGTACGCATCCAAGTCCAGATTTTGACGCGTCGCTATAAACCACATACTCCTTTCCGCAAATAGGTAGGGTAAGGATAGGTGTGGAAACTAACCGATTCTTTAGCTCTTCGAAACTTTGCTGGCATTTCTCGTTCCATACGAACGGTTCACCCTTGTATGTCAGTTTTGTCAATGGTTCGGCAAGCGATGAAAAATTCTCCACAAAGCGACGGTAGTATCCTGCTAAGCCAAGGAAACTACGAACTTCGAACACAATTCGCGGAGGTTCCCAAGCAATCACGACTTCAATCTTCTTTGGATCAACTAACACACCTTAGGCGGAAACAATATAGCCAAGGAAACCAACTTTGCGTAACCAGAATTCACATTTTGAGTACTTTGCGAACAACCATCGATCCTTCAAGATTTTAAGCACAATCCGCAAGTGCATAGCATGATCCTCTTCCGATTTTAAGTAAATCAGAATGTCGTCGATGAAGATTATCACAAATTTATCCAAGAATTCGCGGAACACACGATTCATCAAGTCCATAAACAAATGGTGCATTGGTCAAGCCGAATGGCATAACCAAAAATTCGTTGTGGCCGTATCACGATCTGAACGCGGTCTTCGGAATATCAGCATCACGAAGTCGTAATTAATGGTATCCAGATCTGAGATCGATCTTAGAGAATATGGCTGCACCCTAGAGTTAGTCGAACAAATCGTCGATGCACAGCAAAGGGTATTTTTTTTTCACAGGCACACGATTCAGCTGTCGATAATCGATGCACAATCGCAGCGAATCGTCTTTCTTTTTCACGAACAGAACAGGTGCTCCCCAAAATGACACAATAGGTCAGATAACCACGATCCAACAAATCTTCCAATTGCGTTTTTAGTTCCTTCATTTCCGCAGGAGCCATATGATACGAAGGAATGGAAATCAGATTTGTACCAGGCACTAACTCAATGCCAAATTCCACTTCCCTTACTAGTGGTAGACCGACTATGTCTTCTGGAAATACTTCTGGAAATTCGCGAACCACTGGGACAGAATCCAGATCCGAGGATTCTTTAGAAATATCATTACGTGTGTGAGGTACGCTGTACATCCTTTGTTGATTAATCGCTTCGCTTTAAGCCAGGAAATCATGCAAGTTGGAACAACTCGCCTATCACCTTCAAAACAGTATTCGACACCATCAGGAAAAGTGAACCACACACGATTGGTGAAACACTCCATACGGGTTTGATATTTTGCTAGACAGTCCATGCCTAAGATCACATCCAACTCTCGGATGTCTAATGGAATCAGATCCACTTCAAGTACATTCGAACACATATGTACAGCACAACCGATGTAGACTAGATTAGAATCAGTTGCTCTGTCAAGGGAGATAGAGGCTGATCCATGCTAGGTGCTAACCTCGGACTTACAAATTATCTATTTGCTCCGGGATCAAATAATACTTTAGTATTTTGACAAAAGACTGAAATAGTACCTGTCACCACATCAAGACTAGCCTCGGCATCAGTTAAGGTGAAGAGCCTTGTTGGTCTTGGTTGCGTCTCGCTTTTGGATCCGTTGGGTGGTCCTCCTGGTGCGCGTGTGGTGGTCTGGCGGGGTTGGCATTCCCACCTCGGCCTGCGTTTGGTACACTTGTGATTCGTCTTGGTTTCGGGCATTCCCTCTGAACATGTCCCATCTCGCCACAATTGTAACATCAACGTTGCTGAGAATTCCATGAAGATCCATTGGAATTTGAACCAGAAAAGTTCTTTCTGTTGGTATTTCCATTGCCACTAATTTTCGGAGGATAGGACCTTAAAGGATAGGGTCTCGTTCGTCGTTTGAACTTTGAATCTTGCCTATAGGATCCGCCACTAGTGGCTGCAGATGGCTTCTTGGTTTGCATGATCTTTTCGGCTTCAGTCGCGGCAACAATCAGTTCTTGCAAATTCTGCACCGGTGTCGTACCAACGATGGTTTTGAGTTCGGTACTCAACCCATCTTGAAATCGTCTCGCAAGCTGGTACAGTGTACGCTCTTCTTCTGGTGCAAATAGGGACAACTCCTTTAACTCTTTCTCATATTCCAGCACCGAACGGGTGCCTTGTTCAAGTTTGTAAAAAGCTTGTCGCTACTCGTTTTTATGGAATCTCGTATAAAATCTTTCGTCAAATTCGTACCGGAATTCTTCCCAAGTTGGCAAACGATCGCCGAATCACAAGCTAGCAGATGTCCACCATGCGAGGGCTTCTCCCTCAAGTAGGAATGTAGCAATGGAAACCTTGTCATCATCCGAGATACGTAAGAACAAGGATACTCGGCATAAGGTGTCTATCCACTCACGAGCGGCTGCGGCTCCAGCTGAACCACCAAAATCTTTACATCCAAGTTGTCAAGTTTCCTTTAGCAATTTCGTAATCATGACAGGAAGTCTCTCAGCCCCCTTATGATGTGCCAGCTGTACAGGTTCAAGTGGACGAATAGGTTCTTCCACTGATGCAGGAGCATTCTGAAATTGCGCTTGGATACGTTGCTGATTTGCAGCAATTCCTTGTAATACGTTTAAGATTTGTGCCATGACAGGATCAATGACTGGTGCGGCTGGTGCCTCAGATTGGTTTTCGGGCTCAGCTTGCCCTTCCTGCTCATTTTGTGCATTCGGCTCCTCTTGCTCAACAGGTTGCTATTCAGCCTGAATCTCAAACCTACCCCATTGATCCCTTTGTAGCCTCGAGCGTGTCATACTACACGAATACACCATTATTACTCAACATTTTACTAAATATGATAAACAGAAGTGGTACTTGGTGGAGAGGCATGCATAGGCTAGAAAGAAACATACAAATTTTCGGAAATCACATGCACACATGCACACATGCAAAGGTGTTCTCGACAATTCCATCAACATTCATATACACTCTTAGAAATCATCATCAAACATTAAGCAAGCATGGATTCACACAACATCCATATTCGGCAATACACACCAGCAATCACATACATATATATTCAGCAATACAGGAGTCAAATAGGGACATTCGACAGCATGCATAAATCAACACACACATTCTCAGCAATGATAAGAAACACAGCAAACACCCACCAAAACATATCAAGGCATACTAAACATATAATCATACGTAAACACACAACAAATCAAATTATCAACTTCATCAGTTTAAATCCTGCAAACCAATCTATTTTTAGATTTAGTTCAGTATTAGCCCCTAAGTAAGTGAGTGTGTGCGTTGTCCTTACCTACAAACACCAAAATCAACAAATAAGTTAGCATATAACAAATTATATTCCCTAAACCATGCTCTGCTACCAAACTGTGACGACCCCAATTCCTAACTATTACTATTTGCTCCGATTAAAGTTATCACCGATGTGAAACCCTAATAAGCCCAAATGATACCTAGGACCTATCTGAATCTCACCAGGCTTACCATTAACTTCCGACTTTTAGCATGTTTATTTTAATGTTTAACAACATTTGGAGCATGATATTGGATAAATATTCTGCTAACATACGGAGTGACTAAAACATCAGTGGAAGTCTTTAGATTAAATCATTGGGTTCATAACACACAAGTCCCATAGGGATCCAAATAACCAGCAAGAAATCCTCCAACATATTTCGGAAATAGAAAGCAAAGGAGGGATCTTAAAATAAACCAGAAAGTAACCCAATCATTCATGTTATATGCGCAAGCAAACAAGTATGCAAATGTGATGCGATATCGCCCCGCCATGCAGCCTTGATCTCACACACTGGTACCACGGACAGTGGATACAACTAAACCTGGAAAATGGTAAAAACAACGGTATAAGATTACAAGAATCTTAGTAGGGTCATAGCAATATAAGATCTGCAGAAACCCTAAACACAAATCTCCCAATTCACATTAGATCATTCTTAAACAACTAAAGGGGATCACACAATTCAAGAACCAATCAAGAAGGGTTAGGGCTGAATCTATGGTTGAGGGAGGACTACGATCACTTCCAAAAAATCAGAAGTACACAGGCAGCTAGAACTCATCAGATTGCTCTCGGCAAAGAAGAAGAAAGTCCATCCCCATCCATGTAATGACTCCAATTCCTAACTATTAATAATTGCTCCGATTAAGGTCATTACCGCCGTGAAACCCAAATAAGTCTAAATGACACCTAAGACCAATTTGAATCTCACCAGGCTAATCATAAATTTCCGATTTTAAGCTTGTTAATCTTATTGCTTATCAACAATTGGAGCATGATATTGGACACATGTTCTGGTATCATATGGAGTAAATAAAACATCAGCAGAAGTCTTAAATTAAATCTTTGGGTTCATAACACAAAAGTCCCATAGGGATCCACATAACCAGCAAGAAATTCTTCATCAAGGTTCAGAAATAGCAAGTAAAGAAAAGTGCTTAAAATAAACCAGAAATTTGCCCAATCATTCATGTTATATGCGCAAGTAACAAGTATGCAAATGTGATGCGATATCGCCCCACCATGCAGCCTTGATCTCACACCTTGGTACCACGAACCGTGAATATACCTAAGCCTGAAAAATGGTAAAAACAATGGTTTGAGATTACAAGAATCTCAGTAGGCTCATAGCATCATAAGATCTACAGAATCTCTAAACACAAATCTCCCAATTCACATAAGATCATTCCTAAACAACTATAGGGGATCACGCAATTCAAAAATCAATCAAAAGAGGTTACGGCCGAACCTATGGCTGAAGGAGGACTGCAAACACTTCCGAAAGGTCAGAAGTACACAGGCAGGTGAAACACATCAGATTGCCCTCGGCAATGAAGAAGAAAGGCCATCCCCTTCCACCTGTGTTGTCCAAAATCTACTGCACAAAGGGTAGGTGGTTAACACGCAAACTAATCAGTAAGCCTTTCATCTTGTCCTCGCAAGGACAAGTCGACTAGTCCCACATGGACAAGTCTTCCCTAGTCACATACCTACTAGGGCATCCCAAACCTCGCAAGATAAGGGCTTCCTGCCTCGCAAGACAGGGATCCGGCCTCGGACGGACAGATATCCAGCATGCACTTGCTGGTTTGCCACCCATACAACTCCCTAAAACGGCAAGAACCTCTCCTCTCCCTAGGAGCATCAGCGCTTACCCTGAATGGCCACCGGAACAGGATCCTGACACACAGACACGTACAAACACACACAGGCAAGTACAAAGCATAATACCACAACAGGGTATCCTCAATCATGTCAGAACACAATCAGCATATTCAATTCACATAACATATGCAACCCAGGCACTCAAAACCTAACTCAAGGGTTCGATATAGCCTATGAGATCCATATCTCATTCCGAATTTCATACTCTCACTCTATAATCCAATCGCAAGCAATACAACAAGGGCAAGCAACAAATACATCAAAAAAATAACAGGGGTCTCTGAAGAAACCGATGAGGCGTAGATCCTACCTCTCTTGTCTCTGAACAAGAAGCTACTCCTTTGCCTTTATTGAGTAAATCCGAACCACCTAAATTATCACCAGGAAAAGACAAAAGCAAACTAAGCATGCATATTCAATAGTCAATTGAATACCCTATTTCCTTACCAATACCACTCACCAAACCTATCAGAAAACCAGTGATCAGACGTTGCAGGTGCCTCCCCTTTGGATGTGTGATGTGACAGCCAGGAACTTAACAAGATTCAACCTGAATTTACCATTCCAATTAACTATGCAAATCTTGTCGTTAAAATAGTCAGTGCGATGAATAGTATTATGATCAGCATAGTATTTATCAATTAAAGTGGGAAGGTCTAAAGAAAACATGTTAGAGTTGTTTAGTGTAGGTACTAGGGACAGCCATATCACTATGAGTGGGAGAAAAAGGAGGCGACCCTTGGTTATCAAGAGGGGCTAAAGAGGTGGTTGTATCATTTTTAGCCGTATAATAAGAGCGATGAATGCTCTTAGTGTAATCCACACCTTTTAATGAGGGTTGTAGGGCATACAATGATTTCGTCTTAACCTTAAACAAGAAAATATTTACATCAAAGATTCTATTTATATATGGTTGGAAAGAGGAAGAAACAATATTTCCAACAAGCTATTATTTGTAAGGTTCTGACAAACGATTAGAAAGTTATGCTATTTTGAAGTTCAAGAAGATTTGGCGAAAACCTAATTCTGCCACCGATTTTCAAATTAACCTTAGATAAAGAAATACTAACCTCCTGAAAAAAAACTCAAAGATGGTTGGAAAGAGGATGAAGAGAGATTTCCAAAAAGATATTATTCGTAGAGATCCAACGAACGATGAATGAGTTATCCTGGTTTGAAGTTTCTGCGAATTATGACGGCTATAGGGAGGTATAGGGTTTCAGGCTCATACGAATTTGTAAGTTTTCTATGAATGATTTTTGTGGGGTTGACTTCCTATTTATAATGAATGGGTATAGAATTATTATTACTACTTTTAATCACTTTATCATGATAAGATAATCTACCAGATAATTAAACTCTAAATTATCTTCCCTATTTTTAGGGTCTTTAATCTCTAAGGCAATTATCCATCTATAAGAACTTAGATCAAAGGGAATTTAAAACAAAGTTAACTACTCAACAATCTTACCAATTTCGGCCATCACACATCCTTTCTTTCAGGGGCAAAATCATCTTTTCACCTGCACTGGCATCTGGACTTCTAGGACTCAAAATTCGGGGTCTTACATCCTCCCCTCCTTATAAGAAATTCATACTCGAAATTTTTAACATAAGTACCTAATCAAACAAGTAAGGAAATTTTGCACGCATAGTCTCCTCAGTCTCCCAAGACTGCTCCTCAATTTGGCCATTACGCCAAACAACTCATACCATAGGCACGTTTCGACTGCGAAACTGTCGAACTGACCGGTCTAGTATGGCAACTGGCTGTACGGGATAGGATAGGTCTTCAGCAACTTTAACTGGCGGTTCTTTAAGCACATGAGCAGGATCTCGCATATACTTTTTTAGCATTGAAACGTGAAATACATTGTGAATTCTTTCCATATTTGAAGGTAGTGCAAGTCGGTATGCAACAGGGCCGATTCTTGCCACACACGGACTAAGGCATCCCAAACCACACAAGGATAAAGAATTCCGGCCACACAAGGGCAGGGTTCAGTTGTCTTGCCACACCAGGACAAGTCTTCCCAAGCCACACACGGACTAGGGCATCCAAAACCACACAAGGACAGGGTTCCGGCCACACAAGGACCTGACATCCAGGACGCGCAAGCTAGACTTTGCCACCCATACAACTCCCACACCAGTGAGAACCTCTCCTCTCCCTAGGAGCATCAGCGCTTACCCCAAATGGCCACCGGAAAACAATCCTGACAGATAAACACGTACAAGCACACACAAGCAAGTACAAAGCATAATACCATAGTAGGGTATCCTCATTCATGTCAGAACACAATCAACATATTCAATTCAGATAACATATGCAACTCAATCATTCAATACCTAACTCAGGGGTTCGATATAGCCTATGAGATTCACATCTCAATCCGAAATTCATACTCTCACCCTATAATCAATTCGTATCCAATACAACAAGGGAAGGTATCAAAAAATCAAGAAAATAACAGGGGTCTCTAGAGAAACCGATGAGGCGTAGATCCTACCTCACTTATCTCTGAACAAGAAGCTACTCCTTTGCCTTTATTAGGTAATTTCGAATCACCTATGTTATCACCAGACAAAGACGAAAACAAACTAAGCATGCATATTCAATAATCAATTGAATACTCTATTTCCTTACTAATTCCACTTACCAAACCTATCAGAAATCAGTGATCAGATGCTTCAGGTGCCTTCCCTTTGGATGTGTGATGTGATAGCCAGGAATTTAACAAGATTCAACCTGAATTACCATTCCAATTAACTATGCAAATTTCATCGCTAAGAGTAAAGCATAGGACAATTTCGATTTTAAGCATAGAGAAGTTTAAAAGAAAGAAATTCATGATCATACATCATGAATAGATACTAAGAAATCATAAGAACACACGAAACGGCAACATAAATCAAACGAAGACAAAAACTGTAGAAATTTAAAAAACCTAATTTCGTCACCGATGAAAACCTAACTTCGTCACAGATTTTCGACTTAACTTTAGACAAAGAAATATTTATGTAAAAAAAAAAACATATATGGTTGGAAAGAGAATGAAAAGATCTTTCCAACAAGCTATTATATGTAGAGATACAACAAACGATGAAAGAGTTATGTTATTATGAAATTTAAGAAGTTTTGGCAGTTCCGCCGTCGATTTTCAACATATATTTTGACAAAGAAATACGAATTTCCAAACAAAAAAACAAATATGGTTGGGAAGAGGATGAAAAGAGCTTTCCAACAAGCTATTATATGTAGAGATAAAACAAACAATGAAAGAGTTATGCTATTATGAAGTTTAAGAAGATTTGGTAGTGTCGCCAAATTTCAACTTAACCTTAGAGAAAGAAATACTAACCTCCCTACAAAAAACCAAAAATATTTGGAAAGAGGATGAAGAGATTTTTCCAACAAGCTATTATTTTCAGGGATCCAACAAACGATGAGAGAGTTATGCTGATTTAAAGTTACAGCGAATTTTTGCAGCTATAAGGAGGTGTAAGGGTTTTAGGCTATACGAGTTTTGTGTGTTTTCTATGAATGATTTTTGTGGGGTTGGCTTCCTATTTATAATGGATGGGTATGAAATTAAGATTACTACTTTAAAGGCTTTATTAAAGTAAGATAATTACCAGATTTAAATTCTTTAATTATCTTCTCCTATTTTTAGGAATTTTAATTTCTAAGGCAATTATCTAGCTATAAGGACTTAGATTAAAGGGAATTAAAATAAGAATTAACTATCATGCAACTCTTACCAATTTCGGTCATCACACATCCTTTCCTTCAGGGACAAAATTATCTTTTTACCTAAACTAGCTTCTGGACTTCTAGGACTCAAAATTTGGGGTCTCACATACTAACTCAAATAAACAACCTAGATTGAGTGTGGATGTACATCATGAAAGTTGTATGACCATGTGATCATTCATGCTTACTTCCAACCGATCCTCCAAAATTAAAACTGAAAATTGAAAAAAGAAAAAGTACCAAATTTAGAGCATGACTGAACCCAAAACTGAATTTTAGTTGTATGTGCTCAACTTACCAAAAAGAGTGAAATATTGATTCTAGATATAATTTTAAAACTCTCACATAATTCAGTTTACTTAATGCAATAGCACTCTTATGAGTCATATATTAAATAAATACTTTTAGTGTTAAGGCCTTAAGAAGATCCAAAATTATAGGGTTTGTGAAGTGTTCTATAGTGACTTACTTTGAACTCTTTCATTCACAATCAGGAACTATATATCAATTTATTTTGACTTTAATAAGTTTCAATTATAGTTCGAATATAGGACAATTTCTTTATATTAATATAAACAATCACTTTATTCTTTATGAACGACTTGAAGTCTTGTGTCGAATGTGGTGCAGCCAAAATATCCCATTTAATGTCTTGAAAGTCTATATTTCCAAACAATTTTATGTTTGTACAAATTTCTACATTTAGATAAGAAAAAATTTTATTCTCTTTAGATGTCTTACTATTCCCTTCGCTGCAAACCAAAGCACCTTATCCAAATTACTTTGATTGTCATCCCTATAAATTTGGGTGAACATAAAAATGGGGATATACTTAAATCTTTTTACAAAAATAAAAAGAAAAAACTCCTCGTAAACTTTTTCAACCCAAAACTTGTCCTGAGGATACTTAATCAAATTGTATTTACTGTCTCTTTTATAAGATGGATTAATATTTTGCTTGTATAACACTCCCAGTATATGGATCTAGTCCACCCAACTTGTTAAATAGTTAAATTTTTTTTGGATCAAAAATTTAGTTAAGAATTCTGTCAGTTGTGCTTTTGTACCAATGTGATATGTGATGATTTTCCCTTGTATTTTTTTCACAAACAAAATGACAATCAATCTCTTTATATTTCGTTCTATTGTGAAAAATTGGGTTAACATGGATGTGTAATGTTGACTTGCTATAACAATATATTTTGGTAGGCTCAATATCAACTCCAAGGAAACTTAGCAGCCCTTGCATCCAATTTATTCCACCTTTTGTATTTTCCATTGACCTGTGTTTATCATATGGAGATGAATGTGACACAACTTAATGTTTGATGACCTATGTTTCACAATGGTCGTATGGGTATATTCTTAGTTCATTTTGCATCCTTAATAAGCAGTTGCATCGACAAAATTAGACACTTTTGATGTGTTTGTTTAGTGTTATGATTGAGCAGGTTTAAGCACAAGTTTATGTTGCAAGCATCAAAGAAAGGAGTCAATTTGGATGAAAAAGGGCAATCTGGGTGCATAACAAAGTGTTACCTGTAGAAGCACACTAACTGGTTAGTGTAAATCAACCAACTAGTTGGTCAAGATGAATTCTCAAGCCGAGAGTCCGTCCATTTTCATTGACCGGTTGGTCATGACTTTTATATTTAAAGTGACGAGTGTAAATATTTTATTTTATCAAACACTGTGCACAAACTTAAACCTTAGCCATCAAAAAGTGTATTCAATCTGTTAGTGATCAAGACTACATTATGTTTTGTTTGGATTTTAATTAATGTTTGTTTGTTTACATTAATTCTGCTCCCCTATCTTCAGCTATCTTGATTGCCTACTGTAAATTGGAAATCTCAATCGGTTTTGCTTGCAAACGAAATCTAAGATCTACTTCTATTCTAGAATTATTAACAAAACTGTTCAGTTTGTATCTAGGAGAGTCTTAATTGAATTGGAAGAACAATTAAGCTGCGACAATAGAATAGAGGTCCTAGGTAAATTATACAAATTCGTAGATTTAGAATATATTTGCCAAGCCTAGGCTCTCACACTCCATACCCTACTCCAGGGGTGAACACCTCTTCCATAGAACCCTAAGAGTAGCAATTACGACACTACCCTCAGAATCTTGTAAGGCTAGTAAAACAAAACAGTAAAATATCACAGAAGATTTAAATCAAAGGTAGAGTAAATCTATCTTGAATTAACATCTAAATCAATCAACCACAAATTCAATCAATCATCACAAACCACATACCAATAAAATTAATAAAACTAAGCACCAGATAGCATATATAAAACCAAAATCATAATCAATAGTGTAAAGTCAAAATATAATCCGGTCCATATATACAAATCAAATTATAATACTAATCAAACCTAGCAGTATAAGGCAGCTCCTGAATCTCAACCCTGAGATGTGGTCAGCTGGCAATGTGAGAATTGAATATTTTAAACTGGTAAAGTATATCCGAGTAGTTGGGCTTGAATTTGAGTAACGGCCCGTAGCTAGGAAAAGAAAGTATCAAAAGGGGATAACTATTTGGTCTTACGAGAATGAATTTGTCATACGATGTTTTTTTAAAAATCCAGATTGAGGTCATTTTTGTAATTTCACCTTTAGTCCTATGAAATTTTTGATTTCATTTCTCTTGATTACAAACTATTTATAGTAATGGTGAATTCATTAGGAAATTTGAAATCTGAAGTACGATTTGAACTTTCTTTATTTTTGAATTTTTATACGGGTGATAATTCAAGTATTAAGTACAAAATTATGAAAAATAATTTCTCGTGATGATTTTTGAGCAAGAATTGGTTTATTAAGGACATAGTTATGATCAAGGAAGGTATATGAGGACGTGAAAATTTTTTCAGAATTTTCCAAAGGCATAGAATTGTTATAATAATTTTTAGAAATTTATAAGATTTTTCTGGGAATTTTTTAAGCTAATATGCTATTTATTAGGAATTTTAAGGATATTATGTAAATTTAGGAATATATATTATTATTATTAAAAAAAAGAAATAAGGAAATTAGGTGGTCAAAACGCCGAAGGCACCGTTACTTGCAGGTTATAGGTATCGATTTTGGTGGAGCTACCATCACCTAATGACCCGGCATTGTTAGTGGAATGAGCCTTAGAAAAATATTCGATAATTTACTTGTATATATTCAAAAGATGAAAGATTTAATAAAAATATGTGTGAACATGTTAATCTTGTCCAGGGCTCGGAAAGACTATGAATTTATGCCAGCTCAAGTTACGTCATGTGTGAACACTTAAGAAAGGTCGTCATAAATTAGTTTATTGTGTGCTCATGTTTCTTTGAAAATGCTGGTGACCTTATTTGATTAAATTTTTGCTTAATCTTTTAATTTATTTATGTGCTAGCCCACCTTGTTTATGCAATGTATATCCGACCATTCACTTGGCAAGTTTTCTTGCATGATCCTTAGATCTGGTCTCCAGGATCTCGTAGATGGCATGACTGGCAGTTCAAATCCCATCCGATATTATGGTTAGTAATATGTAATATCAAATGATAATGGTGTATGTGTATAGTGACTATTCTTATTTGAGTTTGTATGATGTCTGCCTGTGCATACAATTTGCATGTTTGGGTTGGGATGCAGATGTATGTTGTGTCTAAAATATAAATGTTGTAACAAATCAATAAAATGGGCAAGTGCTATCCGAACAGCACTAGTGTACATTAAAACACCGCTGCGATTTTTAATTACTCCTTTTTATTATTAATTATTAAATTTTAGCCTTGTAGGCTCAGTATGTACATTACAGGGAATAGTAATATATATATAGTGGGCCTACGGCGGGGTGTCATGCAAAAATAAATAAATAAATGACGAAATCTGGTTTTCTTCTTTTTGTTGGTTTCTGTTTCTATTCATCTTCATCCTTTGAATGTTTAATACATATTCTTGTTATAGTATCATAAAATCAGCCCTTGTATCCTTCATATATAGAAATTGGCATACCCTATTCCTAACCTTTTGTTTGCCAAAATTTGATCAATTGACTTGTCTATTGGTTTCAGATCTTGTTCTTTTTAATCGTTTGAGTAATTTGTGTCTATTCCTTTCTTTTATTCTTGAAATCGCAACCCCTAACTTCTCTACTGTTGAAATCGCATATACCCTATTAAGTCCTAAGTGTGTCAAAATTTATACTATGAATTGGGTTGAATAATCAGGTTGATTCTTGTTGTGTTCTTGGCTATTACATCACACATCCAATGGGGAGATACCACCTGCATCTAATCTCTGGTTTTTGGTAGGATTGATGAGTGGAATTTGTAAGGAAAGGATGTTTATTTGGTTTCTGAATATGTATGTGATGACCTAAATTCCTAACTATTACTATTTGTTCCGATTAAGGTCATCACCGTCGTGAAACCCAAATTGCCCAAATGACATCTAGGAACTATCTGAATCTCACCAGGCTTATCATTAACTTTCAATTTTTAGCATGTTTATTTCTAAGTTTTTTTTAACAACGATTGGAGCATGATATTGGACAATTATTCTGGTAACATACGGAGTAAATAAAACATCAGCGGAAGTCTTTAGATTAAATCATTGGGTTCATAACACACAAGTCCCATAGGGATCCAAACAACCAGCAAGAAATCCTCCAAATATATTTCGGAAATAGCAAGAAAAGGAAGGATCTGAAAATAAACCAGAAAGTAGCCCAATCAATCATGCGCAAGTAAACAAGGATCTAGTATGCAAATATGATGCGATATCGCCCCGCCGTGCAACCTTGATCTCACACACTGGTACCACGGGCAGTGGATGTACCTAAGCCTGAAAAATAATAAAAACAACGGTATGAGATTACAAGAATCTCAGTAGGGTCGCAGCATCATAAGATCTGCAGAAACTCTAAACACAAATCTCCCAATTTGCATTAGATCATTCCTAGACATCTAAAGGGGATCACGTGATTCAAGAATCAATCAGAAAGGGGTTAGAGCCGAATCTACGGTTGAGGGAGGACTACAGACACTTTCGAAAGTATCAGAAGTACACAGGTAGGTGGAACTCATCAGATTTCTCCCAGCAATGAAGAAGAACGGCTATCCCCTTCCACCAGTGTTGTCCAAGGCTTACTGCACAAAGGATAAATGGTTAACACAAGCTAATTATTAAGCCTAGTAAGTCATCTTGTCACGCATGGACAAGTCTTCCCAAGCCACACACGGACTTGGGCATCCCAAACCACACAAGGATAAGGGCTTCCTGCCACAAAAGGATAGGGTTCTGGCCACACAAGGACAGGGTTCCGGCCACACAAGGACAAGGTTCCGACCACACAAGGAATAGACATCCAGCGAGCTCTTGCTGAGGTTTCGCCACCCATACAACTCCCATACCAGTAAGAACCTCTCCTCTCCCTAGGAGCATCAGCGCTTACCTCGAATGGTCACCAGAAAAGGATCCTGACACACAAACACGTACAAGCACACACAGGCAAGTACAAAGCATAATACTATAGCAGGGTATCCTCAATCATGTCAGAACACAATCAGCATATTCAATTCACATAACATATGCAACTTAGGCATTCAAAACCTAACTTAGGGGTTCGATATAGCCTATGAGATTCACATCTGAAACCGAAATTCATACTCTCACCCTATAATCAATTCGAATGCAATACAACAAAGGCAGGTAACAAAAACATCAAGAAAATAACAGGGGTCTCTAGAGAAACCGATGAGGTGTAGATCCTACCTCTCTTGTCTCCGAACAAGAAGTTACTCCTTTTCCTTTATTAGGTAATTATGAACCACTTATATTATCACTAGGCAAAGACAAAAACAAACTAAGCATGCATATTCAATCATCAATTGAATACCCTATTTCCTTACCAATTCCACTCAACAAACCTATCAGAAACCAGTGATCAGATGCTGCAGGTGCCTCCCCCTTGGATGTGTGATGTGATAGCCAGGAACTTAACAAGATTCAACCTGAATTTCCATTCCAATTAGCTATGCAAATTTCGTCTCTAAAAGTAGGGCATAGGACAATTTTGATTTTAAGCATAGAGAAGTTTAAAAGAAGGAAATTCATGATCATACATCATGAATAGATGCTAAGAAATTATAAGAACACGCGAAACGACAACAGAAATCAACCGAAGATAAAAACTGTAGAAATCTAAAAAACTAATTTCGTCGCCGATTTTCAAATTAACCTTAGACAAGGAAATATTTATGTAAAAACAACGAAACATATATGGTTGGAAAGAGTATGAAAAGATCTATCCAATAAGCTATTATTTTCAGAGATCCGACAAATGATGAAAGAGTTATGCTACATTGAAATTCAAGAAGATTTGCCAAAAACCTAATTCCGCTGTCGATTTTCAACTTATCTTTAGAAAAAGAAATACTAACCTTCTGACAAAAAACAAAATATTTTTGGAAAGATAATGAAGATATCTTTCCAACAGGATATTATTTGCATAGATACAACAAACAATGAAAGAGTTATGTTATTTTTAATTTCAAGAAGATTCGGCAAAAACCAAATTCCGCCGCAGATTTTCAACTTATCTTTAGAGGAATAAATACTAACCTCGTGACAAAAAATCAAAGAATTTTTGAAGGAGGATGAAGAGTTCTTTCCAACAAGCTAATATTTTCAGGGATCCGATGAAATATAAGAGAGTTATGCTGGTTTAAAGTTTCCATGAATTTTGGCGGCTATAGGGAGGTGTAGGGTTTTAGGCTTATACGAATTTTGTATGTTTTCTCTGAATGATTTTTGTGAGGTTGGCTTCATATTTATAATGAATGAGTAAAGAATTATGATTACTACTTTTAAGATAATTAAAAATAAGATAATTACCAGATAATTAAATTCTTTAATTATCTTCTCCTATTCTTAGGGATTTTAATCTCTAAGGCAATTATCTATCTATAAGGACTTAGATTAAAGGGAATTTATACCAGAATTAACTACCATACCACTCTTACCAATTTCTTTCATCACACTTTCTTTCCTTCAGGGACAAATTCATCTTTTCACCTGCACTGACTTCTGGACTTCTAGGACTCAAAATTTGGGGTCTCACAATGTATACTGAGTGTGGTATTGTCTTTGCCTTATGTCCACTTAGGTGGTTCAGATCCTCTTGATAAATTCAAAGGACTAGCTACTTGTTCAAACACAAGAGAGGTAGGATCCATGCCCCATCAGTTTCTCCAGAGATCCTTTTGCTTGTTTGATGATTCGGTTTGTTTTCCTTAATATGTGCATGCTTATAGTTTGGTATGCATGCTTGCAGTTTGTTTGGTCTGATGACCTATTAACTGGAAAAAAGGATAATTTCCTGGATTCAATCAAAATTGGACATTTTTGCACCCAGTCTCTGTGAGACACTGATCCTTTCCTTGATAGATGTCCTAGAAGTTCAGGTACCGGTGTAGCTAAAATAACCATTTTGCCCCTAAAGTAATGGATGTGTGGTGGCCAAAAATGGTTTTGATGGTTCTTTTCTATTTTGATTCATTTTATTTCCTTCCTATGTCATTTCTTTTCTGTTTCATTTCTATCCAATATGGTTGCTATCCTACTCTTAAGAGATAATTCCAGATTAATTCCTAAGCATTATCTCTTTATATCTAGCCTTAAAAGTATGAAAAATTAATCCCAAAAGATCCTATAAATACAGATGTCGGCCTACCCTATTCCACAAACCTCTTTTATTTCTTTTATTTTTCAGAAATTAAGCCCTCTCTTTTCTCCCAATTGCTGCCGACTTTCATAGTTTACAAACCCTATCCGAAATTGATCATCCGTCATCAGATTTTTGCGTTTAATAGCTTTTTGGAATCTTCTTTCCATCCTGCATCTTATTATCTTCGTTTCATCATCAAAAGGTTAGATTTTCTATTTTCATTTTATTATTAGGGATGTGTACCAAAATTTGATTTTCTTCTTCTTGTTGGTTTCCGTTTTTATTCATCTTTATCATTTGAATGTTTAGTACCTATTCTTGTTATAATATCATGAAATCAGCTCTTGTATCCTTCCATATATAGAAATCAGTATACCCTATTCCTAACCCTATGTTTGCCGAAATTTGATCAACTGACTTATCTATTGGTTTCAGATCTTGTTTTTTTAATCGTTTGAGTAACTGGAAACTATTCCTTCTTTTATTCATGAAATCACAACCCCCTAACCTCTCTAATGTTCAAATCGCATATACCCTATTAAGCCCTAAGTGTGCCAAAATTTATATTATAAATTGGGTTGAATAATCAGGTTGATTCTTGCTGTATTCTTGGTTATCATATCACACATCCAAGGGAGAGGTACCACTTGCATCTAATTTGTGGTTTTTAGTAGGATTGGTGAGTGAAATTGGTAAGGAACTAGGATGATTATTTGGTTTCTGAATATGTATGCTTAGTGTGGTATTGTCTTTGCCTTATGTGTGCTTAGGTGGTTCAGATCCTCTTGATAAAGGAAAAGGACTAGCTACTTGTTCAGACACAAGAGAGGTAGGATCTATGCCCTATCAATTTCTCCAGAGATCCTTTTGCTTGTTTGATGATTCAGTTTTTTTTCCTTGATATACGCATGCTTGTGGTTTGTTTTGTGATACCTTAAGCAGATTGCGGATCCCTCTGATAGGATTGAGTGCCTATTTCGGTTATATCTTGTGTATTTGACTTGCTAATTGTATTGTGATATTATTGAGGATGCCATGTTGTATTAATGTGCCTTGTACTTGCTTGTGTGTGCTTGTACTTGTTTGTTATGTCAGGATCCTCCTTTCGGTGGCCATTCTAGGTAAGTGACTGATGCTCCTAGTGAGAGGAGAGGTACTTATTGGTATGGGAGTTGTATGGGTGGCAATCCCCAGCATGTGCACGCTGGATGCCTAGTCCTTGTGTGGCTAGATGCCTTGTCCTTTGTGATGACAAGATGCCCTTATCCTTGTGTGTGTTGGATGCCCTTATGCTTGTGTGGTTTGGATTCCTTGTCCTTGAGTGGCAAGATGGATAGGCTTGTTGATTAGATTATTTGCTAACAATTTACTTTTTGTGTAGCTAAACCTTTGACAACACAAGTGGAAGGGGATAGCTATTCAATTTCTTAGATCAAATGATAAATTGCCTACCTGTTTATTTTTTATTTCAGAAGTGTTCTTTGTCCTCCCAACATGTAATGTTTTTTGGCTCTACCCTTATTGTGGTTGTTTGAGGTTTGTTTGATACCTCTTTAGTAGTATATTTGAATCTGATGTTGATTGGGAGATGATTGTTTAGATTTCTATAGATCTTATGATGTTATGATCCTATTGAGATTCTTGTAATCTCATCCTGTTGTTTTTCCTATTTTTCAGGCTTAGGTACATCTTCTGCCAATGGTACTGAGGTGTGAGATCAAGGCTACATGGCGGGACGATATTGCTTCACATTCGCATGTCATTTTCCTTGCTGGTTGATTGTGCAATTTCCCCTTGTTATACAAACTTGATTGGACAACTTTCTAGTTTTAAGATTCTCTGATTTTCCTCCTAATTTCCGAAACATGTTTGGGATTGTTTGCTGGATTTTGAGACTCCTTTGGGACTTGTGTGTTATGGTTCATTTAATTATTTATAAAAACTTCTACTGATGTTTTTATTCACTCCGTATGATACCAGATTGTATGTCTAATGTTAAATATGCTTCAACCTTTAAAAGCATAAGAATGAACTTTAAAATTTGTAATTAGTGTGACTTGAGCATTGTGGAATTCAGATAGGTCCTTGGAAGGGTTTGTTTGGGTTTGACGGCGGTAAGGGTCCTAATAGATTTAGATTGGGTTTGGATCCTTACAGTCTCGAACTTGCTTTCTCTCTCTCGCAATCGAGTGTGTGCATGTGTCTTTCTTCCATTTTTAGGCTGATTTCCGATAAGTATCACCGTTTATATTTTTGAGATATCGTGATTGTGAGTTGCTTGAATTGAAGCTCGATGTTACATGATATTATGAAATTTGACGAAGGGTTTAGTTACAGACTAGGAGTAGGATAGTTTTGAGGAGTACTTACAAGTTACTAACATCATTTGGTACAAGAGCCTCCCTTTAGGTATTGTCATTGCTAACAAGCAAAAGTCACTAATTATCTTTGTCATTGGAGCAAATATTTTAGTAGATTCTTCCTCTTCGATCTGAGAGTAATCCTTGATAGCTAGTCTGGCTTTATACCATTCTGTGGAGCCATCTGATTTTTGTTTGATTTTATATATCCATTTGTATCGAATTATTTTCTTCTTTGGTGGAAGGGATTCATAGGTCCAAGTGTGGTTTATCTCAAGTGTCAATATTTGTCTCCATGGTAGCTCTCCAGTATAGGTCTTGTGTTGTTTGTTCAAAATGTTGAGGTTCCACATCAGAGCAAATGACAACTAAAAAAATTTTATGAGGTAAGAAATTTTTTTTCAAATAAATAGTGGAAAAGTGGATGAATTGTACATGTGGAAGAGAATTGGTGGGAATGTTCAATCCAAGGTTGTTCTGTAGCATAACACACATAATCATGATATTTTTTGGGATATTTTTCTCATTGTGATCTGCAAGGTGTATCATAAACTATGAGGATATGCTACTAGTCAAAGAACCCTGACATCGTGTAACTCCCAAAGGAACCACACAAGAATTTTCTGAAATATTTTCTCAAAATATATTACAAAAATACATAAAAAAACTTTTAATTTAAATAGAGTATGTCTCATTTTGAATTTCACTTGACACATAACAATCAACAAATTATAACAAACATATAAAATAAAAATCTTAAATCAACACATACAACAGGCTACACGACTTAATGAATCCATAATCAACAAGCACAAATTGCAAAAAGAATCCCCTGTGCATTTATAACCTATATCTCAATCATATTCAAAAGAATTCAATATGAGTCCTCTAAGGGACATAATATGAATAGTCAACAATCACAAGTATGCAACAATAATAATAGAATGTAATATCCAACAATACAAAAGATGCTGAGTTTTCAGACGTGTCAAATGCAATAGTCTAATCCTATGAAAAACTGAGAATCTCGAACTCAAAAAGACATCTAGATCAACATGAAGATAAGTAAAGCAATAGAAAGTCTTCAAGTGAGAATACTTGATTTCTTTTCCTATCCATACCTCTTTTGGAATCCTGAAATCCAAAGATCTTGAAGGCCCTCTATTGATCAGGTAAACTTTTGTGCTCACAACATCAACTCAAAATGTCTTGGACAACCTAGAATGTATCCTCATACTCCTTACCTGTTTATTTAAAGTTTTGTTCATCCTTTCAGCTAAACTATTTTGTCTAGTCTTGCTTGGAACTATCCTGATCAATCTAATCCCTTCAGCAACATAGAATGCTTTGAATTCTGACTTATCATACTCCCCTCCATCATCTAATCTTAGACACTTGATCTTCAAATTCGTTTGGTTCTCAACCTCAACCTTCCACTTCTTAAAAGTGAAACAAAAATTATTTGTGTTTAAGAAAGTAAACTCATACTTTTCTGCTGAAGTCATCTATGAAAGTAATATGGCATCTCAAACATGCAAGAGACAAAACTGAAGATGGCTCTCACACATTTGTGTGTACTAATTGTAATCGCTCTTTCTTTGGTTCTCCACTAGTCTTTGTGAAACTAACTCATTTCTTCTTTCCCATAAGACAATTTTCATGAAGGATCCATATCAGTAGATTTCAACCCCCTGCAACACTCTAGTGAAGCCAAAATTTTCATCCTTTTAACTCTCATATGTCCAAGTCTATTGTGCCATAGATTTGAACTTGATGCAACTTCAACAACAATAGTCATTCTCAACATCTTGTTGTGGCATATAAAATTTCAGACTTTGTCCTATGTGCTGCCACCATAGCACCTTTGACAGTCTTCCACAAAACTTTTTCAAATCCTACTACATAACTTGCTATATCCAACTGACCAAAAACTATCAGATTCTTCTTGAGACCAGGAATGTATCTGTTGTCCTACAATGTCTACTAATTTCCTACTAGAGTTTCTAAGCAGACATTTTTCTTTCCTTCAATCTCCAACCCTTTATTATCTGCAAGATATATCTTCCCGAACTTTTAAATTATGAGATTTTATAACAATTTTTTACTAGGAGATGAATAAAAAGGTGTACCTGAAGACAATATCCAAGATCTAATTGAATTGTTCATGCTAAGGATTAGAGCATCCTCATTGTCTTCTGCTGAGTTCATGAAACTACTATTATCTCCAAGCTTTTGACTTTGTTTCTTCTTTGACCTAGTGAATTCATTCTTGAAGTGTCCCTTCTCCAAACAGTTCCAATATGTTATATTAGATCTATTTGAAGATTTTCTCCATTACTTTGATTTTGATCAATTATGTTTGTTGTGGTCCTTCGTCCTTCTCCTACCACTTCTTTCCACACTAAGAGTATTACCAGATGAATCTCGAATTTCTTTCTTGCAAATACTTTCACTTAGAGCCATATCTCTAATTCCATCAAACTTCAGCTTCTCAAATCCATGAGAACTATTAATTGCAGCAACAACAGTATCCCGATACTCCAGTACAGACAATATCAAAATTAAAGTCTTAGTTTCATCTTCAAAATTAATATCAATTGAACTCAGCTGACTAACAATCATAGTAAATTCATTAATACAATCTACGACGGATCTTCCTTCACTCATCTATAAATTAAATAAGTGACACATCAAATATACTTTATTCATCGTCAATGATTTTTCATACATGTTAACCCTTTAACAAATGTGATGTAGTCTTCTCCTAGAAAATATTGAAAACAATACTTCTAGACAATGTCAACCAGATCAACCATAATGTCTGTCGATCCTTGAGTTTTTCACTTCTCTTGTGACATGAAATCCGACTTCAACCTTGATAAGGATTCATGAAGATCTTTTTGGTATAGATATTCCAGAAACTGAAATCAGATCCATCAAACTTATCGATTCTATCTTTGCACTCTCCATCAATATAGATCGTTGTGAATCTACTCTCGCTCTGCTACTAGTTGTTAGGATCATTTCATTCAAACTATCGATCTAGGAGAGTAGAAGAGAAAATAAAAGAGAAAAGGCATAGAGGATTTCCAGTATAACACCCAATTAAGAAAATCGTCCAAGACAACCAGCTATTTATAGATAAATCAAAAAACTATACAATAATAGATAATGTTGGCCTTAGCTAGAAAAAAACTATAAAGATACCCAACTCAACATCAGGCTCCACAACCCACCAGTCTCCTTAGTTGATAAATACGAGGATCATTGTCTTGAGGATAACAAACATATGTTTTGTAGTTTGAACATGTGTTAGTATGTTTCTGAAGTTAGGCTCAATTAACAAGATAATCCATCTCTTAACATAAGAGTTACAATGATCCCAAACAACAACCATATTTGGATCAAATGGTCGAGCGAGTGTTCGATCAAGAAAACCCATTTTGTCTTTGCTCAGAAGATTATTTTCAAGAATAGAAACCCAGCCATCGAAGTTTCCTCCATCATATAAAATAGGTGTAATTGATGTATTTGGATTATCTGATGTTGAGATAAAGTAGGGTGAGTTAGGAGATGACATCGTGGGCTTTGTTTTCCTTGCATAGGAAGTGACGTATTTTGGATTTTATAATTAGGGAGTGATGTTTTGATACTATTTAATATTTGTTATTGATACACGGTGTGATAATGTATTATTTATTCTTGTATCATGTTTTTATTTGAGTTACTATTGACACCGTGCTTTGAAACTTTTTAATGTGTATGGTTTTTTACTTAGTTTCTTACTTTGCACCTAAAAAACCCTACAACAACCATTCACCTCCTTCAGTTGCGAGGGATATGGAGATGTGACACTCTTATGTAATTTTTTTTTCTTTTTCATTTAATTGTTATGACCATATCTCATTGGACTATGTGAGCACACACAGTCTCTATTTTATCATTTTACGTTTTCTGTGTTGATACATTTTTCTCAACATAGAGATTCATGGTGGTCATTAGTCTCTGCGGATACTTTGGACAGTTAAAATCAGTAGACGCAACATGACTCTTTATATCCCATATTGGTATCAAGTTTTTACATGTAGCCCCATACAAGCCTAATTTCTATTTCGATTTTGATTTCAATTAGCCCTCCTCAACCCACAACAACAATCCAACTTGCTTTACCAGTGTGAAAGCTTAAGGAGCTGTAATCTCAATCCAATCAGTTTGGAAGATAATTAAGTTATAACTCCGGAACTTTGAATTCTAGCTGTAAAGAATGCCAACAAAATAATAAAAAAAAGAAGCCCGAATAAAGATTTACAGAGACAAATTGCAATGTGATACGGTTTAGTAGCACTTTTCATTTCCATTACAAGATAGGACAATCAGCAACGTGAATCACAAAACCATTCATCATCACCATCACCATCACCATCACATCACCATCAAATTTAACATCCATATAATCATGCAGTCACCTTATTTTCACCGGTCTTGCTTCGAAAGTGTGATAGTAACGAAAAATGGCGAGAAGCTGCACCAAATTGATCATTTTGGTTACATAAATGTATATGAAATACTTAAACCTGCAACTTGTATGATGCACTTGGTGAGAACAGCTTACTCTTTTGTGGAGTGTTGCCTGCAGTAGGAGTTTCATCTTGAGAGATGAGATTTTTCAATGTATGAACTGACAATAACACATAAAACTCATGGTCAGCTCAAACGCAGACATCTTCCCATTGAACAACCTTAAACAGCAGGCTCAATCATGATGTATGCTTCTGCTAAAAGTTCACAGGCATACCGGGTATTCAGTGGAATGAAGAAATATGCTGTTAGCAATCAGTTCCACAAGCTAAACAGATATTTATAATTGAATGGTGTAATTGTCTTCAAGACTACTGAGCCACAAACTGTTTAAATCTTGTCATATTTCTTTAATGGACACTAAAGTTTAGGTGTTTCCAAATTCAAGTCAATGGTTCACTTCTATCAAGCTATGCCAGACAGATATGCTATGCAGCTCGTGCAGTTTCACCAGAGGGCACAAGATGAGTGCAATGCATTTACCTTCAGTGGACGGAACCACATTTGCAGCACTACCATCTGCCTCAGAGACGTATGCACTCGCTTTGTCTGATGACTCTGCATTATGTTCACCTACTGCATGACTTTTTTTTCCAAACTTTAAGAGTCGTCTAAACCCTTTTGATGAATCCTTTATCAGAGAATTGTCCGATGCTTCAGGAATCTTTTCTAATTTCAAGGTATTAGGATCACATAACTGTGTTTTATCTGTGCCTGCTATCACCGTCTGTAATATTAGGGGCGCTTTGCCATACCCGGAATTTCCAGTACTTGGATCTTCAAAAGAAGACACCCGTGCATATGGTGCCTGGTAGTTTTTTTCGGAAACAAGCATGCCAGAAATCTTTGATACTTCATTCTGTGTGTTACTGGCATTTTCAGTTAAGGCCTAAGACAAGAAGAATCACATAACATCAAAATCCACAGAACATTATCACTGACGGAGCAAAAAATCCTTCAAATTCTTGACAGCACATCATTTAAGAGTCCCTAGGCTCAACGGCAACTTGATAGCATATGTAGATCACATTAACCTTTGGGACTTAAAACTGAAATATTAATTCAGAGAGAAGAATAAACAAGAATGCAAATAAAATAACTCCTTGATAGTAAATAAAAAGATTTTCTTGAGATAAAAAAAAGAGCTATAAACTATGACACAGAAACTGATGTAAGGTTTTACTCATCTCTTGCCAACTTACCTCATCATTGGAGTGCTGCTTTGTTGGCTGGTGGTCAATTTGTTCTCTGTCCAACCCATCAACTGT
This sequence comes from Passiflora organensis, assembly GCA_019739055.1. NCBI lineage: Eukaryota > Viridiplantae > Streptophyta > Magnoliopsida > Malpighiales > Passifloraceae > Passiflora > Passiflora organensis. Next base: position 3,776,798 of record JAEPBF010000103.1, read on the forward strand.
TAGTGGTGAAACCGGCGCCCTGATAGCAGCATATTCAGGCCTGGTCACATTTTTGTCCCTTGCTTTGTAACTGGCAGAATTTTCAACTTGAATTGAGGGCTTCTCACATTCAAGGATTACTACTGTTTTCTCAATTATTGTGTTGTCGTCACCATCACTACGATGAGAAATTTTCTCTTCTTTCCTTTTCAATTCATCACCTTCAAAACTTGTGGCAGATTTACTCCCACTCACTGTAGCAGCATATATTCTATGGGAAATATCAGTTCCTTTAGGAGTTCTAACTTTCAGTTCTGGAAGAGATGCCGCCTTGCTTTTATCATGGTTGACAATTGCAGATACTTTTTTGTTCTCTGGTCCATTAGATATCTTTAGTTTCGAGACTGGTTCAGTGTTTCGTGGCTTAACGAAGGAAACAGGATTGACTCTACTTATTTTAGGCTCTGATAATCTTCTAATACGGACCATAGATGGTTTTGCTCCCGGTGCTACACCATCCTTCTCTTTCTTTTGTTCAGGCAATGATGAAGCTAAATGGGTTAACCTACTTCCAGCAGACTGACTTCCCACGCTCAATTTGCTGGATTTTGAAGCTTTGAGAGAATCAACGGATCCTGCAGAAACAGTTCTGGTTGGGTACCTCTGCAAAGGTGATGAAGGTCCAGGCTCTGAATCACTAAACTTTGATCCTTTGTGAGAGTTCGGGGAAAGTTTCGTTGGTAACTGTTTTCTGGTCTGATGTGAAGCTGGCTGAGCAGAAGTGGAATTGCCTCTGGCAGCTATTCTTTTTTGCCTTGCCAACTTCAAAGATTCAAGCCGTTTTACCTCTTCCTCTTCCTGAAAATTAAAAACATGTACATGTATAAAATCCCGTTGAATAACCAAAAAATCCACCAAGTAGGAGACTGCAATCACCGCCAAGAGATGAAACAATATTACCCAACACACAGGTTAATACAAAAACCTATACAGGTTGTTGCTGATCCCTAAGCTTTAAATATTCTGACTTTCTCAATGGGACCTAATCTCTCATTAAAGGGATACAGCATTTACCTTCTGTTTCTTCATTTTCTGGAGATCAGCCTTAAAGGTTCTCACCCTCTCAGCACGTGCTTTTGCTTCATCTAAAGGACTCAACTTTGATGGTTTGCCTTTCCTTATAGGTTCCCCTGTCTTCCTTCCATCCAAAGAATCTGGAGCTGATCGCGAATTCCGAACCTTGTCTGACTTGCTGGTGACCATGTCCTTATTCTTCTTATCCAATGAAGCATCATTTTCTGCACAAACTTGAATGTCATAGTCCAAAGCAGGGTCATAACCAATTGTTCCCATTTCTGTCTCTCGATCAGGCATCAAACTTAAATCGTCTGGCTCATATTTGATCATGCTTCTGTCCCTGTCAGGTACGTTTTCTGCCCTTTGCATCTCATATTCCATGTTAATGGTATTTCTTCCATAGCTTCTTTCTTGATCAAGAGAGGTTGACCTCTGTGAAACTATGTAAGAATCATCATCTATATTCTTTGATGATCTCTGGTCCAAATCATTATCTGTCTGATCAAATCCATTTATGAGCAAGGAATCTGATGGTGTGCTTGTATAGCCTGACCTGTTTTCACATCTCTGATTTATGTAGTCATCATTTGTGGTTCTTCTATATCCACCACTCCTTCCAGCTATTTCTGCCGAGTTCACATCCACTTGACTCTCCAAAAATCTTCTACCATCACTTGATTCAACCACTTTTCCTGCTATCAATGATTCATCCGTTGATGTCTGGGCCATGCGAATCATATTTCTGCCATTTTCCTGCATATCTGTCCTACTCCCTTCATGATAATCTGCCATGCCTTGCCTATTCAACAATAAAGGATCATGATCTTCCGTAAATCTTTTCCTTTGTATCCTAACCTCATTTTCCATATAATATGTACCCTGGTCAGCAGTATGCTCAGCTTCATCAACGTCTTTCAGCAAATGAGTTTGAAATGCCTGCCAGTGACCAACATCCTCCTTTCCATAAACTGTTCCTTCCTTACAAGATGAATTCTGATTGTCCACAGATTTTGAAAGATTCCCTTTCTGTTTTGAGGACATCAAAGACTTTATGTGCTTTCTCTCCAAAGAAGTGTGAGGTAAATCTCCATATTCCTCGTCAACTTCAGAACCAGAAGCAGAGGGTGACTCACTGTCAGATGAATCGTGCCTCTTTGAAGTGATGTAATTAATGTTCCTGATGACAACCGTGCCTGATTGCCTTCTAGCAGATCGACTTCCTTTCCTCCCATGTTCTTGATTTCCCGGAGTTTCCTTTTCCAGCACAGCATCATCCAGTGATCTTGTCTTAAGAGCGTCCATCTCCCATGGTTCAGGTTCAATATTGCTATCCATGGACTGCCTTCTAAACCCTCTATTTTCACCGACACTGAGGTTAGGATTGTCCCCTGATGGATATGATGGCTGAAAAATTGGGTCATTTCCAGCATAATTCTGGTAGTAAGGCATGCCTTGCATGGGATATCCTTGAAAGACAGGCACTGCACCAGGAGTGGATTGCACAATCCAGGGAGGGAACACAGGATGTGGAAACTGCCCTTGAATATATTCCTTGTGGTCTGGTGGTGCTTGGTGCTCCACTGGAGGTTTTTCATCTAGTACATCAGTTCACAGGATAAGTTTTTGCAGAAAAAGAACCGTAAGTCACATAATGTAGGATGATTGAGATATTTATCACAGGACAGGACTTCAGCAACAATGACGTTCCAAGTTCTATGATTCACAGAGAGGAATACCAGCTAGCAGAAAATTTTTAGGCCAAACTGTTGAATATGTTTTCAAGTTTCATGCAACCAAATTTAAACTACAATTTGACAGTCTGATTCTTTGTTTCCCATGGAAAAAGAGGAGTGGCAGTAAGAAGCGAAAATTATTATGAAGTAGAAGTATATAGAGGAGAACATCACATAACATTCAGCATCCAGCATCCAGCAACTAGCAAACAACACCCGTCTTTTCAATTGAAACAAACACAAACTGTTCTTCTTTTAGAAAGGGATGAAGCTAAAGATCTTTGGCCTACAATATAAAATGCTATGGAGAGAACCTGGCACAAGCTAGGGTTGCTCTTGAATCTGGAAAAGTACTCAAGCGCAAGCTCATAAAGTTAGCCAGTCTAACAAATTATTACTAAGCAGTTGGTATGAGGAACTTGCATTATCAAGGGCTTGTGTCAGGCGCTTCAACTCAACATGCTATTTGCTTAAACCACTATGAATATTAAATCTCTTCATTTTGTTTCAGGATGCTGAATTTCCAAATATAATGAGATAATGAGATATAATGAGATATAATGAGATAATCTCTTTTCACCAAGAAGGTAACATATGTCTCTAAGTCCTTGCACAATCAAAGTATGCACATCCATTTTATTGGCGAAAGAGGGGAACATGGAAGTATGTAAGGTTCTCTACAATTAACTACCAATAGAGCACTTATATGATGGGGAAAATTTTTCCATTCTAATCAGACTGATACCTGCACCTGGAGCAACCCCTGCTTTATTAGTGTCCAAAGTTTCAGGTAACTTCTTGTTGACCATGTCAGAAAAGCCTGACTGGCTGGACAATGCTTCTGCTGCCTCAATTTCAACCCACTGTCCAGTTTCATGCTTTCTTTTCCATAATTCCATAAATTTCAAACATGCATCCCTGTTGTATTCAAAAGTGAAAAATAAAAAAGATCTTGATTTTTCAGGAATACAATTTTGCCAAGAGCTCTTGGTAGGAAAAGAATTTCTCAATTGCCAAAAAAGACAGAAACATTAGTCCAAAGAAGTGTTTCTTACAGCAAGCGGAAGGCTCCAAAACTTTTGGAAAATGACAGCAAAGGTGCCATGTTATCAATGTCAAAACCAGCAGCTACAGCACGTGCAAAAGCCATCCCTTGCTCTTTCTGCAGCATAGTCTTGCGAGTCTCGAGAACTTTCATTAGCTGAACTCTGTTTATGATCAGAAAAAAAAAAAAAAGCACAGTGATCACAACTATTGATTGTGAGTAAGCAACATATTGGTAAATCATATTAGTAGAGATGCTAACCATCAACACTAGAAAAATTGAAACAAAAAACTTATTGAAATCTTATTGTTTTGATTTTTATGATATCCAAATTCTAAGATAGCAGGCATACAAACGATGTGGTCACTGTTCAGTATGTGAGGAAATAGAGCAAACTCGTTATAGATGTGATATGGGACAGAAAAGAACTGTCCTTCTGCCTGATCTCTAATGGAAAAAATAAATTTAAAACAAGGTACAATGGGAATGAAAACTTATTGCTAAAATGCAAAGTCAAACCGTGTTTGCAAAATCTAGAGCTGATTGCTAAACAAAAAAATGGGTTTGTTCATAAAAAAAATCAATAGCTTGTCAATGATGGGAGCCATAGGTTTATGGACTTAGAAGTAGAAGTCTGTAACTAATGAGTAAACTACACTTTAACATTCGAGTGACATTGACATACTTTGAATTTCCTTCTTGCACAGTTGAACCATTTGATTCAGGTGGACGTGCACCAGGCTGCCCAGAAATCAAAGAAAACATATCAAGGAATTCAATAGAGAACAGTTGTTATGTGCCCACTCCCACTGAAATTTCAATCAATTTGAGAGTCTAGTCCTCACTCACGCTATAAAGAACAATTGCTTTCTCCTCACTGGAATCTGCCAGAGACCAGCTACCTGCAAAAACCATCTACTGTTAGCCAAGAACAGCACAAATATTATGAAAAGCACTACCTTTCCGCTGGTCATTACCTATCTAACCAAAGCTTCAAAAAATATACCACCACAACTTTTCCATTTATACGAGGGCAAAAATGAAATCTGAAATGGAAATGTGTGGGAAGTTTTATAAGATTTCTAATTTTCCTGTGTATTTCCCTTAATCAACATGAGTTTAACATCAGGCAAACTGTAGATATTTTTCAGAATAGTTAGCTAAGTTAATATGTTGCAGCAGTATGTATTTTATACCAACCAGTGACTTTTAGCATAGAGAAATTTGTCATATTTTCAGTTCCCATGGTAGCAAATCCAGTTATCGTGTCGATCCTAAAAATTCAATGGACTCTTAGATTGGATGAACATACTTATACTCCAAGTAAGCACACGAGATCTGGAAGACAACATAAGAGATGTTTTCTCATTTTGAAAACATTTTCTTGTCTTGATACACGATCAACACTTAGGAGCACAATGCAGAGAACAAAATTTATGGTGGAGTACTACAGCAAGTTAAAGCACGAGTTGGATTTGTTTTACACAATTCCATAGAAGTATACTTAAGATGAAATACTTTATACTAGAGGAAGACTGAATATTTTACTTTCTTCAAGGTGTAAACAAAAAATTGGATGAAAAACATGAAGAATTCTTAGAATTAAATCTCTCTAATCCCCTTAAAAAGCATTCACTGGAGGGAAGAGAATATAACGAAAGACGTTAAACACCGCTTTACTTCCAACATTAAAGACCAACTGCAAACTCAGGTGTGAATATTGCAACAAGTTGTTGTACAGAAAAATCTGGTAGGACCTTCATGGAAAACTTCATGATTGGAAACCACTTAGCAGAAAAGAGGCAATACTACTGCACATACAGCTGAATCTGAAGTAGACATGAAAAAGAAAAAAAAAACTGCAGTTGCAGTATTCTTGAACAAATGGTGTTTTTGAAGAATTTCAAATTTTCCATCCTCAATAACTAAGGTAGTAACAGAATAACAAGGTACTATTTCATTTGTCTCCTTGTCACAGAAGGACACTCAAACTAAATGGATCAATGATAACAGTGCCTTCAATCACATGACAATTTCTCTTGCATTCATTTTTCAGAAAATGAGTGGATAATATTAAAGTTTCTGCGAGAACTCGAGGTACATCTATAGTGGCTGACATTGCAGATACTGTTTGAAGTTTTGAACTATATCTAAACGGTCTGCCTGATATTTTCAGTTTAAGATATAAACTACATTTTATTAGTAAATTAATCCAGGATCAAAATTGCATAGTAACTATAGTGAGTGATCAATATATGTTTCAATATCCATCTACTAGGAATACAATTGGAAATGCTGAGGAACAAAATGATCTTTCAACCTATTGATTCTCCAATCCCAAAGACATCTGAATCTCCCTCTATGTTAGTGCATCCATCACTTCAAGCATTTAGTTTAATAAATTCTGATATTCTTTTTGTCATAAATGGTTCTGTTATCCTAAATCACATATGAAAAAATTTGTAGCCTCTATTGAATCCAGCATTTTTGCTAAGAATCCGGAAAGAATTATCCATCTCATGATTATAGGATGTTAAAACTCCTTGATCTTATTCAATAGTGATATTTGGGAGCATCAATAGTTAGGAATAATCAGAAAATGATGATATATAGCACATATAAATAATCATACGGGATTTGCTGGGTTTACCTGTTAAGAGAAAAAATATGAAGTTGACCACATATTTCAACAATTTCATAAAATAGTAAGACATATTTTCTAAACTGATATCCCCATGCTTTGAACAAATAATTGGACGGGAAAATTTTGCATATGTTTTAAGAGATTATATAAGTGATAATGGAATTGTCTATCAAAGTTCCGGTTACATCTCAACAAAGCGAGACAGCTGACAGAATAAATATCACCTACTGGGAGTTACCAGTTCGATAATGTTTGAAAATTTTGTCCCTAATCAGCATTAGGATGATTCTGTGTTGAAAGCCTCCAATAAATATGCTTTCATTCAAAACTCTGAATTTTAGAACCCTAATAAATTGTCTCAAGGGTCATTTCCCTAGAGTCAGATTGTTCAATACTTATAATCTAAAAGTTTCAAGTACCCTATTTTATTCAAATTGTTGATCCCACAAAAAAAGGACTTGAACTTAAAGCCAGTAACTGTATTTTTTTCGTAAGATATGCTTTCCTACTCAGAAGAGGTATAAATGTTATGGTCATCATTTCAAGACCATTTTGTACTAACGATGTAACCTTTCTTGAAAATTAGCCTTTTTTATGAAATTTCTCTTTTCAAGAGAAAGATGAAAATTAACATTAGAATAATTCTACTCCATACACATTTGTGCTAGCTAGTTCATCATATATGACCAATCCTCCATACTAAATATTCACAGAAACAGACAACCTCAAAGAACACAGCCAAAGGCACAACAAAAAAAAAAAAAATCAAAAGCACTTCAAATAAATAACCCCAGCATGATGAATTGCCTACACAAGCAGATCACAAGTTAATTTGCATCAAGAAGAATCTAAACCAGAAGAGAATCCCATGTCATAAGTATAACACCAAGGTGCCAGCACAAGGGATTATCTGGAAATTCCTATTGCCATCATGAACTCAACGACCAAATTCAAACCATTGACATGTTGTAGACAATCTGATAAGTACAGGACAGTTGTATGGAAACCTGAAAATGTGAAACCTCATGCCAATACACACAAAGTTTCAATGGATTCAAGATGAAGAGCTACTGTAGCAATGGAGGAAAAGAAAGCTTTAAAAATATAGTAACACATGGAATATTGTTGAAATGCCAAAAGGAAAGAAACTAGCTGGCTGCAAATGCGTCTGTGAATATTGATTTAGATGGTATAGTATGGAAATACAAGGCTCTGTTAGTTGTCCATGGTACATAAGAACATATGGACTTAAAATGTTTGTGCTAGTTGCCAAATGCTAAATTCCATTTCAAGTTCTCTTTTACTAGCAGCTAAACCAGGTTAGGAGCTACACCAGATGGATGTATCTAATGCCTTCTTAAAAGGAACTCTTGAAGAAGAAGTGCATATGAAGGTGTCATCAAGGTTTAACGAGATAATAAGTCCTGATTCACTATTTAAACTGGAAAAAATCTCCATACAAGTTAAATAATTTTCCAGAAGGTGGCTTACCCATACATTGTCTGCCCACTCTAATACAATAATGAAACAATTTGGTTACAAGCAAGGGTAGGTGGCCACAGATTGTTCAATAACAATCAAAAGAAAGGGAACACGTCAATTCAATTATGCATATTGATCATATAATGATCACCAATGATGATAATAAAGAGACTGTAAATCTCAAGCACCTAGTGCAATCTGAATTTAAAGTCAAAGACCTACAAAAACTTTAGTATTTTCTTGGAACGGAAATTGCTAGAAGCTGGGTCTATTAGATTCTTAAAGAAAATAAACCCTAGACCTTTGAATGAGATAGGGATATTGGACGCGGGTTCACAAGTACACCACCAGAAAAGAATGGGAAACATAAAAAAAAATTAAACTGATCCTCCAACAAAGAGAAGTTATACAAGCAGAGAATAAAGCAATTATACAAAGCATTATGTGAGTTACTTTGGCTAGAAAGATTCCTACAAGATTTGACTATCCTATTAGAATCTCTCTATAAAGCTATATGGTGAAAGTAAATCAGTTATTAACAATCCAAAATAACATGATCATGTGAAACATGTTTGGATTTCCAGAAATTTCTTCAAGATAGAAAATGGACAAATCAGTATATCTACTTGCTAATCAGGTCACCAGAAACTGACATCCAATCTACAACATTAGTTAAAGGAAGTTTTGATTCAAATATCCGCAGGCTGTCAATGATTGAAATACATTCACTAGCTTTAGAGGAAAAGTTGGAAGGTTGACTAAGATTCGTAAGTTAGGAGAGTCAAAGATAACCTTTATTTTTTAATTTATTTCCTTTATCCGATGAGATCCTAACTTTTAGGAAAAACTGTAAAGTTACATATGTTGATCTCCAGTAACTACATATTTTTTACAAATATTGTGTAATATTTTTAGTGCTTAGAAACATGCTAGAATATCATATTCAAGATATGAGAATCATCATTCTTCACCCACCAAGAAAGAGAAAAGAGATAAACAGAGAGATTCCCATTTTCCATGATGTAGAAATCAATCGATGGAAAAACAGAAGCACGAGGACGAAAACAAATTCATTTTCACAACACACTAGAAGATGGGACCAGAACAGTACCTTCCATGCGTTCAACAGGTTTCTCCTGATGATCATTTGCCTGAAACAAGAGACAATAGGAACTGAATTCCAAGCTCTAAATAATAGACTATAATCTACTTAAAAATTTGACTTACAGCACTTAACCCCGCATCATTATTGCTTTGAATGACGATGGCCTCCTCTATCTGTAAGATCTCTGATTCTAAAGAGTACACTCGCTCCAATATCTCCGGGGTACTTACAAAGCGAACGAACCTATAAAATCAAACATATGAGTTTCCACCAACAGTAGAAGGCGCATAAATCCAAAACATGCATCATTTCAGTCTAACAACCTCCAACTCTCAAGGGAAAACCCAACACTGTCACCACCAGCATAAATGCTGGTGACCAAATAGTGAGTTTAAGTTTAGGAATAAGGGCCATATCTTAAATCCCATAAGAAATTTATACCAACAAAAAGAGAACATGAAAGGTTTTGTTTCTGAATGTGGTAAAGATCAAACATTTTTCAAAGGGAAATCAGATAATTCTGTTGAAGAATCAGCGAAGCAGTTCACGGTTTAGAGCCACACCAATATGAAGACTAAGGCAACAAGATAAAAAAGGACTGTTACCATTTTTTTCTCTTTTTTTAACGTCTATAACTTTCATTCAATTTAGATACTTTTGCTTTACATTTTGCACACAGCAACTTATTCAAACAGGACAATGTGAACAAATGCCCGTATTGCTAAATCGCTAATAGCAAGAAGAAACACAAATAGAGAAAGATGCATTGATAACATGACAAACAAACCTCTCAATAGTTGCCTTTGTAAACCATGTAGCATTACTACCAGGCTCAGGCTCAAGAATAATTGAGTAACCCCCTTTGGCCATTTGATCTTGCGCACTTTTCAAGTGAGCAAGAAATGGATTCACCAACCCAGATGCTATTTTCTCCGTCTTCTCATTCGCATGTATAATCAAATCACACCTGAAGTATCGAACAAAATAAATGCAAGTAATTGCAAAATCCACAAGCCAATGGTTCAAAGATTACGTGAAAGAAAAATGAATAATCTTATCAATAATTCTTCAAAATAAAAGATTCTAGCCCCCAATCCGAACACACGCCAAAAACTTCAGTTTTCCAGTCACAATATCAAGTCAACCAATAAACTTTCTACTATCATCCCCATCTACAGACACAAAATAAATGCGGAAGGTTTCAAATGGCAAGTAAAAAACAACTGAAAATCAAGAACCCTTAAGAATCAATCCAATACAAAACACAACATATAAAAAGCTTCTTCTTTTTTGTTAGCAACATTGATGATTCACTTCAGCTACAACTTGCGAGTAGTAATAATTAACCAAAAACAAAACCAAAACCAAAACCAAAACCAAAACCAAAACCAAATTTCTGCTCAGTTCCAGACTAATATATCTTAGAAGCTCCAGGGCATCAAAGAGAAGTACCTGGTCCTAGTTGGAGTGAGCTGGAAGACAGCCGAGTGAAGCCGAGTTGACGGCTTCATTTCAGGCTAAAGTAGATGAAGAGCTACTCTTGACTTCTCTCAGAAAATGAGATCGTTATGGCATGAAATAGGAAAGCAAAAGGGAGAAGAAAAACCAGCAGAGGATGATTGTCTCGTCAGTAACTCTTGGGAGGATGAATCCCACGAAGTCCTCCTAAGTGTAGAAGAAGCATTGCTCAAAGCACTAAAGTTGCAGCCATGTAGGGGTTAAAAGGGAGAAAGTGTTAAGAGAAAGAAAGAGGAAAGCCACGAAGAAGAGGAAGGAGGTAGAGAGAGAAAAGGTTTGGATACCTGGTGAGGACCAGGCACTAAGGCAGGCAGGGAATATGGGTTCCCAGAGGAACAATGACGTTAATGATTCTGTTGAACTATTAAAATATCGCTGAAGAAAATAGCTAAGGGTAAATTAGGAATTTAAAGTAAAGATGGACACGACACGACAATGGATTAGGAACTGGATCAGGCGATCAGGACAATAATTTGGGATTATGCTATCCATGGCAACCTAATCAATTTCCTTGTCTGTGTAGTTTAAATATTTACATAAACAAAATATAACTTATTTCCTTATGTGGTGGATTATGGAATGTATAAGATATAGGGTGAAATAAAGGGGAAATTGATTTGTAATATCAGTACGAAATGCATGTATGTATGTATGTATGTATGTATGTATGTATGTATGTATGTATGAGATTAATTGGGTTCACCTAACTTTAATAGCATGAGCTGTTCTTGGAGTGAAGGAATCAATTGACTTTAGTTTAGTTGACAGGATGAGTTTGGGTTTAGTTTTAATAATCTTCAACTAAGAGTAAGACACCAGCTTGATGTTCTTGGGTAATTCTGTTAAAGAACTACAAAAGCGAGCAAACTGTAATTTACCATGGGGCAGTTATTTTTTTTCTAAATTACCACGAGCAGCTATTATATGTTTAGGGTAAATGAAAGAACAGCCGCAAGCATTACTACACTTTTTATGCAAGATTGTGTTGTTCTATATAGGGAATATTAAGTCGGATTTATGCGATCCCGGCGTAAGATTACAGTGTCTGTCTGTATGATGGATGATTTTGTATATCATCTCTTTTTCTTTAAGACAATTGCATGTATGGTGGAGTTAGTCAATACCAATTATGATGGAATGCTATATAATTTTTTATTTTATTGTGTTTCTACAATACGTAAGGTTATGATAAATGGGCAAGTTGAGGCGAAGTTGAGGCGAAGTTGAGGCTAAGTTGAGGCTAAGTTGAGGCTATTTTTTCTTTCAAGCATTTTAAATGTTGGTAGTGATGTGATGGTGTTTGCCACACCATAAAATACTGAAAAAAGCTTGTTCTGGAATTGAACTTGATTTTTGCCATTTATCTAGAAAATACATAAAAAATTAATATAAAATTTAATTGAAATTTTGTTATTATAAAATTAATATATATATATATATATATATATTATTTTATTTTCAATTATAGATTTCAATTTGGATTCTGTGAGATGAAACAAGATCTTGTCTATGTCTACATTCAGAGCATCAATGACGGTGACATGCCCTCAAGCTCTTGTGGGGGCATTCTATGTATCTCTGTGCATTTCCTGATTTGGTCTTATATCAAAATTGTTTTAAATATAAAAAAGGGCCATATATGTGCCCAGATACAAGACATTCATATTTCTTTATTGTTTATTTTTTCAAGATTTATTGTTTGTTTCTGTTTAATTTATCGGAATTAAAATTGAACTTAGAAATAAATAATTAAAAATTATTAAATTAAATTTCATAATAATATTTTTAAATTTAATTTATAATAAATTTATATATTAAAATATTAAAATATAAATATTTTATGTTTTATATTTTTTTCGAGAGAAATAGCACCAACACAATCTCTAATTGAAAAGAGGCGACAACAGGGTTGTCTTTACCAGACATTTGTATTTGTTGCAGTAAATGTGTTAGAAACTTTTAATAGGCATCTGCCCAAGATCCCAGAAAAAGGCTGCAAACTTGTACGGCTACTCCATTTATCATGAACCCTTCACATTAAAGGATTGAGGTTTAATGATTGGTTCAACTTACACTACCTACCCTACATCACTTGGGCTACCTTGTTTCAAATTGGAAATAGAGATCAGCTGCACATTTGCTTGTTCACCTTCTTAGCAAAATAGGGCTTTGAATGGTTTCCTACTTTCCCCCCTCTTTTTTTTTTTTTATCAACAGACTCCACAAGAACAAGATATCTGATGCAATAGAGGGGATTAGTTGTTATTGTTGATGATGATGGGTATATCTTTAATTTAAAAAAAAAGAAGAAAAGATATCTTCAATCATTCACCGGATGTAATGTAATGTACTGATAAAACGGATTTGCCGCTCAGGTGCCGGGCTGCCCCAGGTGTACTAATAATAGAATATCGATGTTTTAACCTTGGCAATATCAATATGGTACTGCATGTATGTTCCTTTTTGCCTTGAATGATAAATATTGGTCCTTTGTGCAGCATTTCACTGACATTAAAACAGACCGAAATTAATGATACATGGAAAAAAAGTCTAATGTAAGAAGACCTTTAATTTCACTGCCAAATAGGTTCGACCATGGGATCGCATGTGTAACTCTGCTGCCACTTGGCATAGCCCTACCTGGTTGGGCCCGGGTATGTATGAAATCACATGTACAACATCCAAGTGGGTTTACAAATTTACGAATTTCCTTCGCGGAAGATATGCACCATCTTGAATTCTCTATTATCTTTCAGTAAATGTTGGCATTATAGAACATCAGGCAACGATCGTCTATCTTCATCCGCAACCAATAATAATTAGACAGTCTCCAAGTTATCACATTCTATCTGCAATCGGTTGAATCCATAGTGCACACTCAAGCGCAGACCTGTAATGATAGCCCCACACTTTGCCTCCTTATGGATCTGACTCGTATTCGATGTGTAAATCCACCGAATCTTTCTATCGACTCCTCTGTTGGGTTTTAAGAGGAGTATATGGATTATACGAAAGAATTATGTAAAGACGTGCGAATTGGAGAATGAATATATTTAACTTTGGGAGTTCATCCCTCTTATTCATGTCTGATATTTAAAGAAAAAATATAGATAATATCCTAACCTATTAACCAAATAATATAGTAAAATCTAACTAAATCAAAAAATACTAATATAACTTATTTAAATTTCTAACCGCATAATCAAATACTAATGACATATACTAACACCCTCTTCCTCTAAAATTCCCTATCCGGCCAATCCAGCCAATTAGTCATGCATCACATAAACCATTGCCATAGTGATGTATAGTTATTATATTGGTGTTCTATTAGGCATTGTTTGGTTCAATTAGACTTGGAATTGGAATCGGAGATTTTGCGGTGCTTAATTTAATAGTGCGACTTGGATTTGACAAGGGAGGCATAATATGGGGTGCGGTGTTTAATTTAATAAAAATAATACGAATAAACAAGATATCCTAACATGGGGATCGAGTAGGTGGAGCTACCATCACCTAACGCCTCGGTATCGTTAGTGGAACTGGGCCAAAAGGAATGCATATCCCGCTGGGGCAGATCGAGTTTTCATACTAGATAACAAGAGACATAAAGAGCTGTATATAGAAGTATCACTGACGGATCCCATTCCCTTTCTTGGTGCCGGAAGGACTGAGAGACATTGCCAGCCCAGCCACGGTTCTGATTAACTAAGTCATTACATGCTGCATTACGTTATGCCTATGACCATGTTGATCATTATGATGAGTATGCAAGTGTTTTTGTTGTGTGCTAGTATGCCTATGTTTTGCTTTAATGATTGCATATGTTTTTACTATACATATTTTCCCGTCCGCTCACCTAGTAGGTTTCTGCCAGATTTTGGCATATGAATGCAGGGATAATGAATAGTGAATAAGAGCTCACTCCAAAGTTTAACAAGAAGCAATCGACAAATGAACCATTGTATCGAGAGAATTCTAAGGAATATATTATATTCATAGTGTTTTTTCTCTTAGTGTATTTAACGATGATTGAGTCTTTGTGTGAATTTTATTCTTGGGTAACATTTTTTAAATTAATCATTCACTAATGCCACCCCAAAAATATCATATTTCTTTTTTAATTCCATTGCTTAGTATATTGATAAATTCTTTGATTATCATCTCCGCTTTACTTCCATACCACTAGCCTTGTAGGTCTATTATACATATTGTTATGTGTTATGACAGTGTATATAGTGGGCCTAAGGCAGTTGTTATGTGAAATTTTTGGGGTCTGGGGCTTGACAATGCGATTTTCGAATGCAATAAAAACACTTATATAAAATTTGCATGGCGATTTTGAGTATATGCATTTAAATCACATGCGAAGTTAATATAAAATTGTATGTTACGAAAACACACCACTTTTATTTATTTCATAACCCATGATCACATAGGCCCCAAAATCTTTAGGTCACAACAACACACACATAATATGCACATGAAGCAAGCCACCTATACAGGGTAAGATTTCTCGATTATTTATAGCTCTTCTCGTATTATCTCCATTGTATAGCCCCCATTTTCGATACTTCAAGTAAACCTAGCATGGAAAACTAGGTGAGTGGACCTTGAATTTTGTTTTTATCACTTAAGGTGAGTGAGTAAGGCTATTGTGACTATATTTAACTCTTCAGAGATTTTTATAGACAAGTCAGACATTTCACAACAAATGCAATAAAAGAACAGGAAATATCACATGGCACAATGCATAAAATCCCATTTACTCAATCAATAGCATCAAATGTTCATGATATACCCCACACAATATTTATTAATTATTTTCATGCTTAATGGGATTCAAATAGCATGTTAGTGGTAGATTATGTTATTGACAAGAAATTTGCTTCCATTGAATCCACCGTTGTGGTATCGAGAAAGATCGTCAGTGATTTTCTTTGGAAAGGAATGGGTATATGACACACTGATGTTGCCAGGGGAGCGATGGTGGTGACTCCACAAGCTCGAGCCAAAACTCACATTGGCAAATTCTCTCATCTTCACATTCTCAGGCCAGTGCTACCAATAGTAAATATTATGTTAGACATTAATTTATCTCTCTCATGAACATATGCATGAAAATTATCACCGTACTCGAGAGAGCTGAAACCCTCAGGAATTTGCATATAGCAAGGTCCTTATGACCGTATCCACCATAAGATTATTCACAAAATATTTAGAATTTTATAAAATTATTCGCTCATATAAATCAAAACAAAGAAGACATCAGTTTCAAAGAAATGCCATGATGAAAAAGAGTTCCCGTCAATTAAAAGCATGTTTATGACATCGCACGTTTGACATGAAATATACAATACGAAACATAAACGATTGACGAAAATGTTAAGGTTAGTCCACTCATCTTATTCTGGCGGCACTTGATTGGGTCCCGTTCTAGGGTCCAATGCATGCGTTTCAACACCTATACAAGTCATGATCGATAAAGTTACTTAATCTCTTAGTTCATAAGGTAATAAAATAAAAATTAAAATCACATGACTCCTCACTCAGTCCTAAGCGACTCGATTTGCCTATACAAAATTTCCTAGGATTTTTCTCGATATTTTCTGAATTTTTATCAATTTCTCCTAATTTTTATATCCCTCAAGTAAGATCCAAATTTAAAAATCTATACACCATTGGATTCCTTATATTTTTCTCTATTTTTCTATTTTTCAGAAGTTTTAAGTAATTTTCTCATCTTCTTTCTATTTTTCCTGAATTTTTTTTTTTTAGAATTTCTAAAAAATTGGTCAAATTGGAAAAGTTAACGGGCATATGTCATCACCAGACACGACCACATGTCACCATCTCATTCTTTCTTCAATTTCAGCTCGACCCGACCCCGACCTGACTCGGTTTGATTTAACCCGGTCTGGTTTGACTTGGTTTGACTCGTCTCGGTTTGACTGAACCTGGCCTGACTCGGTTTAATTTCACGTAAACCTGGTTTGACCCTTCCTGAACCGATGACATGTCAGTTGAACTCACACTTGTCGTCTGCTGGTCCATCTTCGAGAGGTCGAAGCCCTAGCCAGCAAACCACCCCTAAACAACTCCAACACACTCGCCCATCCTCCCTTGGTTAAACCCAACCAAAAACACATCAAATCACTCATGAAATCACTAGTTCTAGGTTAAGTAAGATTCTGACTTACCTAAGCTGAAAATTTGTCAGAGACGGGCCGGAAGCCACTCAATTCCGTGCAAAAGTTACACGAATCCAATCGCGAGACTAAATCGCCCAAGGTACGAGCTTCAGATCATATTTTTGTCTCCTTAAGCCAAAATGCCCAAAATTGGGCCATACCCCGATTTCAACCTCCTATGTCGATGAGGCAGTGTAAGGATCCAAACCCAACTTATCAAGACCTTTTATCTCCATGAAACCCAAACAAGCCCTCGCTAGGTCCTATTCAAATCCCACAAGGCTTTAAACAATTAGTTATTATATTCATTAGTTAATTAAGTTAGTTTTAAGGTTGGAGCATATAATTTCTTTAAGTAAAATTCTGGCATAAAATGTAGTTAAAGAAAACATCAGCTGAAAACTTTAATTTAAGAAAACATTAATCCAGTGGAAACATAACACACAAGTCCCAAGGAAAACTCAATATGCAAACATAGGAATAGAATACAGAAAGCTAGAAAAATCAAACTGAAATGTGCAATGTAATCATCCCGCTGCGCAACCCTAATCTCACAGCTTGGTACCGCCAGTAAAACACAAATCTAAGCCTAAAAAAGAAGGAAAACAACAAAATAAGATTACAAGAATCTCAGTAGGGTTGCAACATCATAAGATCTGCAGAAACCTAAACAAACATCTATCGATCAACATATAAATCGCATATACATATATAGTAGGCCCAAAACAAATCAGTCAATCAAACACAACAACATAAGGGCCGATTTTATCAAAACAACGGGGAGGATTCAAAACACTTCGTAGCAAACCATCATATGATGGAAACCCAAAGCACACAGGCAACCCAATACGATTTCAAACCAAACGATTATCCCCTACCGGCTGCATTGTCCAAGGCTGTGTTGAAAAAAGAAAACAGTTAGCAAACAAACTTACAACAAGCCTTCATACATCCTTACGTCTAGGCTCGAACCGGCATAAGGGGCATCCTGCCACACAAGGACAGGACATCCTGCCACACAAGGACAGGACATCTTGCCACACAAGGACATGACATCCTGCCAAACATCCCGGGCTCGATACCAAACAATATACAGGGCATCCCAAATCCGAACTCAAACTTACATAGGGACATCCATCGTGCAATTGTTGGGGAACAATCACCATACAACTCCCAGTTTGGTAAGCACCTCTCCTCTACCTCAGGTGCATTAACACTTACCTCTCATGGCCAGCGACAAGAGGATCCTTCAAACAAAGCACACATACACGATATTCATACATACATGCTTATAAAAACATAACAAGGTATTCTCAGTCGAATCATAACACAATGTACAAACCAATACACAATGAACCAATCCAAAATAGGGCAATTCTAAACCCTACATAGTTCTGAAATTACTAAAGAACCAATTCCACAATCTGCAAGCATGTATATATTATTAAACAAACCAAAATCAAAGAAACAAGCAAGGTGATTTCCGGAGAAATCGATGAGGTATAGATCCTACCTCTCACGCGTTTGAACAAGAAGCTACTCCTTTTCCTTTACCATAAAGATCAGAAACACCTAAACAATTATAAGGCAAAGAAAAAACAAAAACTAAGCATGCAATACAAAAACAGAAAAACAAAGGAGAACCTATGGTCCTTACCAATCTTACTCACCAAAACCTACCAAAACCAACGATCAGATGCAGTAGTAACCTCTTTCTGAAGGCATGAAGTGATGACCAAGAATCCAAAATTTCAACCTGATTATTCAATCCCTTAATGGTGTATAATTTGACAACACCTACGGTTTTAAGAGGCAATCACAATTTTCAAGAATAACAAAGAAGAAAGTTGCGATTTTTTGAAATTAAAAGGGGAATAGGTATCAGATGTTCATATGAATAAGAGGAACAAGATTCAGAATTATCTGAAAAAGAAGTACAAAAATCGGCACACACATAGGGAAGGGAAACTCGACATGAATTTAATTAAAAACAACTAACCTTCTGAATGTTAATTTAAGAAAAAAAGATGAAGCATGAAGAGAGGAATCCTACAAGCTATCACAGCAACAATCTGATGAAGGAGGAGGAATTTCGGCAATTTTGATAGTGAAGGTATATGTTTCGGCCACACAAGGAAGAAAGGGGAATATGACTTGTGTTCGTGAAGAAACAAAAGAGAAAATGAGAGTGTGAGGAATGGGATGGCCGACCTATGCTTATATAGGTGCCTAAAGGATATGTTTTCCCTATTTTTAAGCTTAAAAGATAAGATAAGGTTTAAGGATAAATAAGCTTAAAAGATAATTCCACTAAAAGATAATTATCTACATAGGATAAAAAAAATTATCTAATACTTTGGATAATGGAGATTTACACTAAGGATAATTAAAAAAAATTATCTGAATAAAATTTTGAAAAGATTTGGAAATAAATCTTTAAGGGTCATCACGCATTCAGTCATCAGAGGAAAAATTGTCATTTCTGCTGCACCGGTTCCTAGGTGTCATTTTTGACACACGAACTTCTAGGATATCTAACCTACCGAGGATCAGGGTCTCACAGGCGGTGGATGGGCACAACGGCGCCCCCATCCCAATGTCAAACGATGTCATT
This sequence comes from Passiflora organensis, assembly GCA_019739055.1. Classification (NCBI taxonomy): domain Eukaryota; kingdom Viridiplantae; phylum Streptophyta; class Magnoliopsida; order Malpighiales; family Passifloraceae; genus Passiflora; species Passiflora organensis. Next base: position 3,796,186 of record JAEPBF010000103.1, read on the forward strand.
TCACGCCTAGTGAAACAATGTCATTTTAATAAAATGACTATTCCCTCTAAAACTCAAAATAACACCATTTTGGGTACTCCCCAAAAAAGCATCGTATTGGGTTATACCCCGATTTATTTAAATCTAAAATAAAATAATAATAATAATAATATAATAATAATGATAAATTAATATTTATTTATTCAAAAATATAATAAATTTATATAAATTATTAAAAATAGTAAAAAAATCTGAAAAATACCCAGAAAATTTTAACATGCTCCTTATAAACATTAGAATCCTTTTGGATTCGAGTTTCAAAATTTAATAAATATATAATTTAAAATAATTTTAATAAACTTTAGAAAAATAATAGAATATAGTATAAAAATTCCAAAAATCCCAAAATAATTCCTACTTCAAATTTACCCATATTTAGACCTATCTAAAGTCTTAAATTTATCCATCATTATTAAGGACTCTTGAATTCTAATTTATGATCATTTGTACTCATATATGCAATATATTAAAATAGTTATTAGGTATTATATGATATTATCAATATTCTCAAAATTGACTATACGATACATACAGATCGACTTAACACTCGGTCAAGGGATAGTTCGACGGTTAATTATTCCCTATCACACGTCATCTTTCTAAATTACCATCCTCAAAAATCCAAATTCTCACAAATTTGATATCAAATTAAATCAAAATTTATTATTATAAAACTATTATAATAATTTTTAATCATTCTTTTCTAATTTTAATACTAATTTTAATGAATCATGTCACGCTCTGGAATCAATAATCACCGTAGGCCCATTAAATACACTGTCATATCACACGGTAATGCATGTAATTAACCTACATGGCTAGTAGTATAAAACTATGGGGAGAAGAATTTGTCATCCCATAAACATATAAACATGCAACAGAAAGGATTAAAAGTCAAGATGTTGTTCTGGGTGGTCCCAAAGTATAATAGCCTAGAATTGATCTTAGTATAACGCTCTAGATCAAGTACAAGATAACCCAAGATTTTACTTAAAACCACACCCCAAACACACGCTCGCAAACATGCCCAGAGAAAATATTACTATAAATATAATACTTTTTAAAATTATCTCAACTGTGACCAATAGCGGATCATTTCTTGTTATGCCTGGGAGTGAGCTCCTAATTACCATTCCTGTGTTCAATGCTAATATTTTGGTAGAAGCCTACCAAGTGAGCGAACAGAAAAAACATACATAACAATTCATATGCAATCACTGCTTTAATCAATATACATGTTGGCATACAATAATTTTATCAATTCAAATATTAATACAGGCAATCATAGGCATATAATATGTACCAAGGATGACTCTTTAGAGCACACATGATCATGATTTGGGATGACAGTATCTTCCAGTCTATTATGACCAAGGACAGGACTAGAGTTCGTCTGTGTTACTCTATTCTTATTATCTTCCAGTTTATCTCATTATTTCATGCAATAGAAACATCTATGTCAAACAGTTTCCTAGCTCAATTCACTAATGATGTCGAGGTGATAGATGCTGGTAGCTCTACCTAAGCGATCCCCACTTTGAAAAATCTTAATTCATATTATTTAATTTATAATATAATAAATAAAAATCATTCCTTCCTTTAAAATTTTATGGTGACTTTTTTGAATTTATGGTGAAATGTTTATAAATTTTAGACATATATATTATTTACTAAGATTTTTTTGATAATATATATTTTCTAAAATTATTATATTATTTGAAAAAATTAAAATTAAAATTAAATAAAATATTATTTTTTTATTTGTACTAAACGATGCCATTTTGGCCAGGAGGTATTTTAAAAAAAATATCTTTTCTTTTTTTCCCCTTTCTTTTCATTCCCTCTCCTCCAGTCTAAGAACTTTCAATATCGTCGTCCACCGTCTGATGTCAACACCATCCATCTCGATCAATGTGCCACCTTCCCAAAAGCATGCGGCCACCGGTCTCATCCCGATCAGAGATCCAACACATTGGTTATGTTGCTGTGGAGTGGTGAGTTTTCATCCTTGGAAAACTAAAATTTCCGGCCAACAAGGTTCTGATCTCACCACGAAACATATAGATTTGAAGTCCTCTCATCTTAAGCTTTCTATTGAAGTATAGTTTGCTGAATTTGTTTGAGGTTTGGAGAAAATGGAGTTTATCAGCCACGTTGTCACCGCCCGCCGCCGCTCTCCTTCGTATGCGTCGTCATCGAACTAGCCACTTTCGGCCATACGCCACCTTTATTCCAAAATTTTTGTTTCAACCTTGTTATCTAATTTCAGTGTTCTAAATGCGATAACGTAATCCGTTTTTCAATCTGAGTTTTTTATTGCAAGTTATAAGTTTTTAAAATTTTTACAAAAAAACATGTTTTGGCTTAAAATAATAAATAATAATTTAATAATCAATACTGTGTTGATAAAAATATAATTTGAGACTTAATTGGCCTATTTTCTAACATTGGAATACTTTTATAAAAATATTATTTTGTCTCGCTTTGCATGCCATGTTATATTTGAGTATCCATAATAATTGTTGTTGGTTTGATTGGTATGTTTGGTAACCGTATACTTGATATGGATTATGCAGACATGTGATCAATATTGATTGGTGTGGATTGTGAATTAGATCTCTATTGCACTTTCTGTTTGGACTGTATTGTGACTACATGCAAGTGAGTCGGGACCTCATAATTTTTCTGAATTTTTTTTTAAAATACATGATCGAGATTTATGCTTTCAGAAAATTAAATAATGAATCGTATTGGTACTTGGAATTACATGTTTTGTGTTTGGAAATATGATTGGTTTTATGATTGTGAGATTTGATAAGTGTACTGATTTCATAATGGTTTGGTACTGAGAGACATATTGTGATATTGTGCATGTGGTTGCACAGACTGTTGAGATATATGATTTTCTATGAGAGTATATGCCTGTTTTTTACACTGTGATATTGGGTTGAGCATGACTTGCTTGGATTGTTTTTTTATCCCACTCTTCTTATTTGTGAGTATCTAGTGCATTGACGATCTTGATTGAGATTAGTGGCCGATGGGTTACATATTTGAGATGATCACAAGAATATCCAGAAAATTTCTATATACTCTTTATAAATAGTACTATCAACTAAAACTCAAAATTTATTTTTCTCATTAACTCATAATTTACTAAAAATTAAATATCCCTTTATTTTCATTAGAAAAATCATAATAATTAGAATTACAAATCTTAAAATTCCTAGAAAATTTCTCAACCTTTATAATTGATCAATAAACTTTTCCAAAATCTTAAAACATCAAAATTATCAATATTCCTCATCATATGATTTTTCTTCCTTAAATTTCGTAAATAAGATTAATATCTCATTATGAAAATTTCCAAAAATACAATTAATCAATCTTAGGTTCATCAATACTTGTTTAAAATTGAATAGTATACATCCCAATATTTCGCATGTTGTAAACCTCGTATTTCTAAGCATTATGGGTACCAAGTGTTATAATGACCAAATTATCCCCAGACCCCGTTTTTCCAGAGAATACACTTCGATGTTCCTTTTTTTGGAGTCAAAACCTCAGATTGATACTTATGAGTCTCGATGACTCATCAAAAGTAAATAATTACATTGAAACTCATCTACGTTTCCTTTGGGTCCGAAGACTATATAACAGCTCAAATCGATAAAATAATCAAATTAATTCTAATTATCCTTTATAAACACTCAAATAATTCATTAAATTCATAATATATTCAGGCTATGATTCAAACCCCACTAATTTGACCATCAATACCCGATTGGGCCTTCGATCCTAATAACCCAAAAGGGTTAGGATCTCACATCCTACCTACTTATAAAAAATTTCGTCATTGAAACTGACTTAGATCGATATTACTCTTCATGAAATTAAATTCCATATCGACAAATGCAACATTCAACTGCATACTCTTCATCATCCATATCCACTACAATCATTACTTCGACTATAGTTCAAACCATATCAACTATCAAAGGCATATGCCAAACGTTATATCAAATGCCTTAACCATAACCAAAGCATTTTATCAATCTATTCCTCATCTTTCCTTGAGTATAACTCAACATTACATGAGTATATTCAATACGTCCAATAATTACCTCTCTACCATTCTCATAAAAATCACTCCTAGGTGATAGTCTCGCCATTCACATAAAAAATTGATTCCGTATTCTATCAGATCATGTAAATATCAATCACCATCCACATAACATAGATAGCAAGTACTGTCTAAGAATTTGACAATTTTGCATATCAATTCAACTTCTATATCAACTTTGATTTCAATCTAGAATGTATCATCCTACTACATTCTCTTCATCCATTTACTTATCACAATTGCCTTTATATCTTAAGGGATACCACATACAACAACAACTATTCATAATCTTATCAACCAAATTTAACAGCTTATAGCTGTAATCACCATGTTTCCGCTGCGCTACTCCACTTTTAACTTTACTTTCTATTGATTCATATGAAATAGAACGCAAAACATCACATTTGACCTCATTATACTAAGTTTTCACTTCAATCACTATATATCGCTCAACCTTGCATATTAAAAATATGAGACAAACTCAACGATATTCAATCAAAACTTAGAATTCATATCTCACACCCAACATAATTCTGTGTTGAGTCCACCATATCAAATTCAAGCGTATAAATTAAACCATCTCTATGGTATATATACATATATCTTTATAATACACCCGAGCTAGAAGTTCAGAGAGAGATAGAAATAATATAATCATTTCAAAATATCAACCCCACTATAATAGGCAACTCTACACCCTTCTTATAGCTTCACAATCTCATGTTAAACTTCATCTCTTATATTAGAGGTAGGCTTTCTTCTTACCTGATCCATAAAATTCATCTGTTGTCATACGATTATGTCAGAATTATGTCACAACTTCTACAGATTCAACTTAAAAATTCTCAAACACCTGTGGCTCCATTCAGACAGTCTTACCTACGATCAATCATTAGTATATTATGTACATGATTCCCCTGTCTAAAATGACATGCAATGAATGGCTTGACAGAAAATTTTCTTTCACTTGGTCAACAGTGATCATAATCAAAGAAAATTCATTCCTTCCTGTTATTAGCGGTTAGAATGCTTCATCTAGTCGATTTATTTGGTTTTCATAGTATAATCAAAGGAGACGCATAATTTGGCACACCCAACACAGAAAGAAACACAATAATGTTTGATCCCAACAAATACCTTATAAATAAAATCTCATGATATATCAAGCAAACTGGACAAAAAATATTCAGTCAGTTCACGATATTAGAGTAATTCGATTTGATGCCACTCGGTGAACAATAGTATGACAACAAGCACAAGTTTTAATCAATGATACAGGTTCAAGGACATAGATAGTCACATTTATCAAAGAGACAAGCTTCACTATCATTAAAATATAATATTCAATCAAGAAAGACAAGGTGATTCAATTTCATCAAAGCAAAAATATGTGTTCCTATTGCAAAATTTTTGCACGCAAGGGTGCTAATTGAATGATGACTCAAAGTTAATAAATGAGAAACAAGTTGGTGTTTTGAGAAACGATAACAACACACTCTCCTACCACTTTAGGTTTGTCAAGCTCTGGACCTTGAAGATCACACATGACAACCCGTCGTAGGCCCACTATATACACTGTCTAGCTACTCGGCATTGCATACATTGAACCTACAAGGCTAGAATAAAATTTGACAGCATAAGTATATTAAGGATTATATTAATTAAACAAATAGAAGAAGAAAAAGGAAAGGACGATGTTGTCCGGGTTAACATCATTGAATATCTATTACTACTTGGTTCTAGTAACATTCATATGATTTACAATCAATTATGTTTACCCAAGGTTCACTAGTTACCCAAAATATCATGCATGTGGACTAGGGGAATACATGTCATGTACATGGAAATAAACCAACCTGTCCATTGAACTCGGCCTGAACATAAAAGTGACCTATCTTATGAATCAACGAGTTGGTGGTGTCCAACAAACTAGTTGGTTGATGTTCGCATTCTGGATTTTTATTGACCGACCGATCTTCCAAAATACACTGACCGGTCTGTTAATGTTTGGCAATAATTCGTCATTGGTCTGACCTCAATTGAACCGGCCGGTCAGTAGCTTCCAGCAGGTGCACATTATGTTCATTCTACATTCTGACAGTCGTTTTTCACCCAAAATGATTCCTTTTCATTGCCAAATCTATACTACAGCCTGCTCAACTACAACACTAAACAAACGATGAAAAAATTCAATTTAATGATTTATTTGTTTATAAAAATAATCAAACAAACCAAAAATCTTTCCAGATGACCAATACTAAAAATAGGTCATTAAATCTCCTCAAATTTAGAACTTTGCTAGTCCTTAGAAAATATAGTTCAATAACTAGAAAAATATCAACAAACACTAATTCAAAGTAACATTAGAGAATCAGTTCACTTCTTGATACCTGATAATAAACACCCAACATAGTAGTTATGGTCTATCAATTCACACCCAAGTTGTACTGAATTCAATTCTTACATAAAGAAATTAAGATTTTTAAAACACCCAACACCTATACACTAGTTCACCAAACCAATCAGAATGCTTATTGGAGTCTGTAGGTGCAGCTCAAAGGTTCTAATAGATTCAAACCACCTCAATGCCTTTATTTCTTTCTTGTGCTTCAAAATTTTTTTTTCTCTTTTAAATTTCACTATATGTATAAATTTATTTATTTATTATTATTTTTTTACACAAAAATAATACATAAATTGATGAGTCAAACCACTAGATTATTTAGTACTAACCAACCCTCTCAAATTTTTCCTCAACATAAACAGATTGATTCGATGCTTCTCTACTGTAAGTGTTGGTTAATGCTCAAACCTAATGCTACCATTAATTTGTAAAAACCAAATTCAATACAAAAACAGAGTATGAACTAGTTAACCATACTAAACCAAATCAAGCATTCATTACCAGAAATTAAAAGTGAACCAACCTCCTCAAACTTAAGCCAAATCGACGTCTACAGACATAAAAATATCATCAAACATAATATATAACTAAATTAAACACCATTGACTGACGCAACTTAAAGAACACAAAGACAAATAAAAAAAATAAAAAAATAAAAAAATAAGAAAAAGAAAAAGAAAAAGAAAATGAAAAGAAAAATAAAAAGGAAAGAAAAATACTCAAAACAATGCACTCAATGTCTCCTGGAATGCTATGCTCCTCTACATTATCTCTCCTCAAACTTATTTTCCTTCACAGGGAACAAACACCTCAGTACCAAACCCTCTTTTCTTCTCTCTTCTCACTATCCTTTGCTTTTCTTTTTCTCTCTTTTGTTGTTGCCATTGTTTTTTTTAATGATGATGTGTTTCCTCCCTTGAAACACCTTAGTTTTGATCATGGCATGACCTTACAGATCTAATTTATAGCCTGTGTTTTGAGATGCGAGGGTGGCTTTGCATTAGATGGTAATGCCCCCGGTGGTCTGTTCTGTAAAATTTTATGTAAACTAACCCATTTGTGTCTTCAAGTTCTTGATTCTGGATTATTGCAGGCTTGATTTCAAAGTTATTGGCATGAATGGTAGTCCTACAGATGCTGTCTCTTAATGCCTCAGCCATTGGAATGTTGTAGTCCATGATAGTCCTATACCTTAGCTGTGGACTGTCTGTTGTTGGAACTGGGTTTGCATTGTCACCTCTATTGACAGTATCTCGGTTCTAATGGTCTATCATTTGGATTGATAAATTAAGTCGCCTGAGCCTCTGTATAGTTTTTTTTCAATTAAGAAGTCAATAGGCTCTAGGTCAAACTTCTTACTCCTTAAGTTATACCTATTATCCAGTTCTACACATCATAATTATGAGGTTTTGTAATTTAGCAGGTTGGGCCTTAAGCCCAATAATCCGATAAATCGTAGATTGGTGAGCTCATAACTTATGAGCCAGGGGTATGAAAAGCTATAGATGCTATTGAAATGGATAAGTATGAATCATAGATCGGCGAACACGAAAACTGATAGTTGTCAAGTATTGCCGTAAGTGTACGGCTCGAAAGAAGCCGACTTAGTATCTTGTTCATACTCCAACCTGTTCAGTCATTTGGACTTACAGTTGTATTTCTTGGCTCTTGACACCATCAAAAGAAACTCAGATGGTGTATGTTGTGAAACTCGGTATCTAGAGATAATATCGTCTTTTTACGTCCCGATACCCGTCAATCTTGTAATCCAAGTCAATTGATGACTAAGGTCTTTGAGTCCATCTTTTGAGACTCATAAAAAATAATTTACATTACAAGAAATAAAATTGAATTATTAAATTATTCGGAAGAATAATTATATGATAATTTGAAAATTTTATATATATAGGATTATGTATATATATGATATGAAAATGAAAAGGGTAGGGTACAAGAATAATTTTAATGGTTTAGGACCATGGACAGGTCCCTATATTGAATATTATTATTTATAAATTTTTGGAGAATATTTGAAAGAATAATTATAATTATTGATATTTTTTTAGTAAATACCATATGGTATTATGATTTTTAGTAACTTGTTTAAATAAAGAAAATATAATTTTTTAAGTAGACTCTATTGTTCATAAGGAATCTAAAATTTTTTTGTAGTAATTTTCTGATTAATGTGCTAATTGTTATGAATTTTTAAAGATTAAATAAATTTAAAAGAAATAATATTTATATTAGTATTATTATTAGAAAAAAGGAAGGAGTCAAAACACAGGAAGTCCTACCGTTTTGATCCACCCTTGGCCTATAAACTGAGGTGGGTCGTTTCATACTGAAATGACACCATTCCATTGAGGAGATGAAACTATGTTGTATCACCATCGGGATTGGGAACTTTCTGTCTTGTCTGGCAGGATTTTCCTCTACCTGCCGACCCACCGCCTATAGCCCTATATCCCAATCAAAATCGAGAATCATCTCATTTCATCTCAAGTTGTGAAAAAACTAGAGTGGTTTTCCCATCCTTCTCACCTTACCCCCGTGATCTTACTTGTAAGTTTTATGACCAATTTCCCTCCCATTTCCGGTGAGTATCGCCCATCTCTACCAAAAAATTCTGATTTCATATGATACATAAATTAGAGCATGTTAAGACAAGATCTATACCGGGTTTGACTACGGATAACAAGGCGAAACTTTTAGTATAGATTATATGTAGTGTTATGAAGTATTTTGCAGGTTGTAGGAATTAGGGTTTTCTAGAAATGGAATGGGGAAATGCAAGTCTAGCAGAAGGAAGAAGACGACTGCAAATGACACGTCGTTTGCAGGTTGTCCGAAAGACATATCGTCTGGGGGGCATCATAGACGACATGTCATCTAAGTGCAACATGAGTGACATATCGTTTGGTCTGGTTTGGTAAGGAGGGTTTAAGTTCAGCACTGGGTTGAGACCGGGTCAAATCTGGTAAAAACGTGGCCGTGTCACGGAGTGACATAAGTCTTGTTGACTTTGACCAGATATTCAGAAAAATACATAAATTGTTTAAAATTAGGGAAAATTAGAAATAAATTGAAAACAAATATAGAAAAATTCTAGAAAATAGAAACATTATGAGAAATCTGATGATAAAAGTTTTGATGATTTTGATAAGTTTTTATGGGTATAAAAATTAGTAAAAAATTTTCGATAATCAAGGAAAAATATGAAAATTATTCGGATTGAATCCGAGGGCGATCATCGAGTTTCTAGGACAGGTTTGACGACCTAGAAGTGTGTATTATGAGATTATTAAGACTCATATGATGATATTAAGTATTGGATTGCGATTATGTGTGTAGGTTGCAGTAAGAAGATCAGGAATCCAGATCAGATCCAGAATAGAAACCGGGACGACAAAACTGTGAGTGGATGATTTTAAATTAATTCCATCATTTTAATTGAACTTGGATTGATTATATGTGATGTGTAATATACGTGAATTTTTTTCACGCATAAACGCATTATCGATGGGAAATTTCTTAAATCATAGAAAATCTTGATTATATGTATTTAATTGAATTGAAATGTGCTTCTATGGTTATTTCCTGAGTCGTAATTGAGTGTTGTGAATGTGCTTGAGATAACTGTGATATGGGGGATGGTAGTATTGTACAACCAAATGGGAGTCATGAAGTTAACTTAACAAATGCCTCATATGGCTTAAAAGTCATACGAGAAGAGTATTGAAGCTCATGTTGGAAAGGCCCAACATATGAACAACGAAAATAACTTTTGAGATATTAATGAATCGAGAACATCAAAAACTCCAACCCTACTAATAAGAGATCATACTTCTGCTGATCATAAAGAAAATATTCTAACCATGCCACATATGATTGACCAATCATATGAAAGTATACTAATCATGCTGAGATTATAGCACTACACTACCATATAAGAAAATAAAATTCAAGATGATAAGACAAACAACACTTAGAGCTTCAACCAAATTTAGGTAAATCAAAGTATTCTTATTGAGAAATTACCAAAGAAATAATATTTATTAATTGACAAATTATTAATTTAGATTTCTCAAAGCAAATTAAAAGGAAAATAAGAACATAAACAAATCAAGAATATACGAACAAAGTGAGTGATGACTCGATGCTAAATAAGCATAATTATCTCAGAAAATAACGAAGGATTAAGGGGTAGTTAGTCAATGATGAACTAATCTAAACAAAATGAAAGCTATAAGAAGGATTAATTAGTGTGATACTAACCCTAGTGGAATGAAAGGAATAATGGCTATGGAATTAGTTAATTGACAGTACTCTAACCTTTGAGGAGTGTAGTGATACGAATCTATCCTGGGGTTTATCACCCCAGCATATCAGATTACTAGGTGTTAAATCAAATTACTGTGTGTTCCTAGATTACTACGTGTATATATTACTACGTGTTCTTAGACCACTATGTGTGATTATAAACCTAGGTATAGAGGAAAAAATTATAATTCCAACTTGCGATAATGGTTGGTTATATTAGCCATCTATTAGAATGGCTATCGATTGCATATCAAGATCTATAAGATCTCTATCTATTTGGGATGTGTGTGGTATGTGATAATATTTCTATATTGTTTGATGACATTACCTGAGTGTGACCCCGATAATGGAGTTATACGTTATATGTTGTGATCTCGTGTAACATTGCTTTGTCTTGAGTTGTCATTGATGCATTGTCATGATTGGATATGAATGATCCTTGGCCGTGAGTTTTGTTTTGTACTTGCTAAATTTTTTGATCGAAATAATAGATAATCTTGTTTAAATTAAAATAGTTTGTAAAGGAAAACATTCTCTCATCTAGTTTCCATGCCAGTGTTTGATAGGTTTCCTGAATTCAGCAAAAAGACTGGCTTTGCCCTAGATCGCAGACTCTCAGATTGAGTACGTGTTACAAGGTATGATCGAGGATTCGGGTTTGCATTGGTAAACTAGTTTGCATATGACATTTCATATGTGTATGCATTGTAAATTGGGATCCCATAACATGTTGATAATTAAATCGAGATTTTGATTCGTGTCTCGCATGATGAAAATTTCGCAAAATTTCTACACGTCTGTTTGTTCCAGTATGTTTTCTTAGTCTTGGGATTGCTTCCGAGGTATATCATGCATTTAAAATATGAAAAATAAAGTTTAAATAGGTTTCGTTCTCGCCTTGTATAGTTATTGTATACTCTTAAGAGGCCATCTATGTTTGTACAATGGCTATACGATGGTTGGTTATTGTGAGACCCAGCCTGTAGGGGGGGTCAGGTTACCCAATACCATATCGAAAAGGAGCGAGGGAGGTCTTGGGCTTATATGTGTTGTGTGATGGTGTCATTTGTAACAAGATGCATCTTTTGAGCCATGTGGTTAGAAGCTCGACTCAGCGTTGTAGTTGTGATCCATCACGCGCATATACACGTCCGGGTCCGCCGGGCCGAAGGTCCGGGGGCCGGGTCGTGACAAATGGTAGAGGAGCTGATCTTGTTTCCTCTTCCAGGTGGGCTTGAGCCGTGTTGTGTGTTCAAGTTTGGGCCCAAGTCAGTTACGTTTGGGCTCCCCTTGTGAGGACACGAGGTCTATAAGGAGGGGAGATTGTGAGACCCAGCCCGTAGGGGGGGGGTCAGGTTACCCAATCGTACATCGAAAAGGAGCGAGGGAGGTCTTGGGATTATATGTGTTGTGTGATGGTATCATTTGTAACAGGATGCATCTTTTGGACCATGTGGTTAGAAGCCCGACTCAGCGTTGCAATTGTGATCCATCACGCGCATATGCATGTCCGGGCCCGCCAGGCCGAAGGTCCGGGGGCCGGGTCGTGACAGTTATGTCTCGGGGGATTCCGGGACGCGACAACAACAAAAGAAAAGAAATTTAATCTAGAAAAAGAATTATAGATAAATTGTTAGTTTTAAAACAAGTTTCCCTAGAAGCAGTGCCAAAAACTTGTTGGCGTAAATTAAATTTACCTTTAATATAGTTAAAAAAAACAAGTATTGATCCGATAGGAAAAGTTGTTTAAAACCAATAAATTTGCCTAATCCACTATTCTAGTTAAACGAAACAAATAATGAATTGTAATTAAACAAAATATTTAACCTAAGTTACCAGTTAGATAATAAAGTTAGAGTTGTTTGATAATTTTGGGAATTAATCCAACTATTGTTCATTTCCAATATTCTGTAATCTGTTCTTGATTATCTTTCAATCCTCTATTATCTTTCCAGACTATTAAGAGCTAATTCAGACTCCCAATTAACTATATTCCAATAATAATCAAGCTTCTGAATCGTTTTACCTAAATCAATATGAACCTTAGGTTTGACAGATATATTCCTATTATACCAAGCTTCAGCAATCGTCCTAGGACTTCTAATCTATTATCACAGTTTAATTATTCTTCCGAATCATTTTAAACTCACTTGCAGAAAAACTGGCTAGGTTTGTTAATTAGTCAATATTAGAAATAGGGTTAAGAACTTGTAATCATAACACAATGGATTTGAATCCCAATTCTACATCAGTAAATCAAGATTATATAAGATGAAGAGAAAAAATTAATTGAAATAGTCTTGACATTAATTAAAACTCAAATAAAACATACCGTTATCTTGATTACTGACGAATTGAGGAAACGTTTTGAACAAAAGACTCGAATGTGTAAAGTGTTTCATGAAAATTATACAATCTTGATATCTATTTTATAGTTAAAAATAAGTCACTATCTTTATCTATAAATTGATAGTCTTTATCTGTATGCTGATAGTCTTGATCCTATATGACCGACCAGTCCATCGAAACAAACTGACTGGTCTTTTGAAGTCGGCCTGAACATAAAAGTGACCTATCTTTTGAACCGACCGGTTGGTTGATGTTTTCATTTTGGGTTTTATTGACCGACCGGTTGGTTGATGTTTTCATTTTGGGTTTTATTGACCAACCTGTCGGTTGATGTTCGAAATTAATTTGTCGTTGGTCCAATCAGTCGATTCAATTGAACCAACTAGTCCGTGGCTTCCTACAGGTGCATATTATGTTCATTTTATGTTTTTAGTCTCGTTTTTCACCTGAAACAACTCCCTTTCATTCGCTAAATCTGTACTAAATCATGCTCAACCACATTACTCAACAGTTGATCAAAAAAATTCAATTTAATGATTTAATTATTCAAAAAAACAATCAAACGAACTAAAAATCATTCCAGTTGACCAATACTAAACATAGGTCATCAACCTTATCCATCCAGTTCTTGTCCACTATAATATCACTTCAAAACTCAAAGTTGTCACATCCAAGAAATTTAGCCTCTTTTATCAACTTGGAAATCTGAATTGGCATCCCCAGTGCACCCTGTCCACTACTGATATTGAAGGCTCTACCTATGCCTTTTTCTGCACAATAACTTGTCTAGTACTGGAGTTTTAACTACTCCAAAACTGTTTAGCCAAGCTATCACTTCGGGTATCAACTTAAGAGGAATGGTAGGGAATGGCTGCTACTCTGGCACTACTAATGCTACCTATACACCTGGTATGTGTACACCTTATGCCATTGGTGGCACTGCAGTCTGTCTGGGGATCTTGATGGCCAACCTTGAGCATCCACTGGCCTTGATAGCCTCTTGGAAATAGGTGCCTAATCTCTGACTACTCTATTATGTGGCTTATGCCTAAATCTACCTCTCACTAGCTACGTAGCTAACTCACTGGCACAAAGAGTCATAAGTAAGATTAATGTCTAGAAAAGACCTTAGACTCGATCTAATGTTGGACTACCAATGTGCAAGTAAATGTGATGCTTTTTGAAAGTATTCTCTTTAAAAATGGGTTAAGCACACATCCACAAAAATATCACTCATACATGGATAACCCAAAGAGTCATAAGTAAGATTAATGTCTAGAAAAGACCCTAGACTCGCTACCCTCTTATGATAACCCACTCCTGAAATCTATGCCCTCACTACTGTGTAACCTCCATGGATAAATTGTGACGACCCCAATTCCTAACTATTACTATTTGCTCCAATTAAGGTCATCACCGCCGTGAAACCCAAATAAGCCCAAATGACACCTAGGACCTATCTGAATCTCACCAGGCTTACCATTAACTTCTGACTTTTAGCATGTTTATTTTAATGTTTAACAACAATTGGAGCATGATATTGGAAAAATATTTTGGTAACATATGGAGTGAATAAAACATCAGCGGAAGTCTTTAGATTAAATCATTGGGTTCATAACACACAAGTCCCATAGGGATCCAAATAACCAGCAAGAAATCCTTCAACATATTTCGGACATAGCAAGCAAAGGAGGGATCTTAAAATAAACCAGAAAGTAACCCAATCATTCATGTTATATGCGCAAGCAAAAAAATATGCAAATGTGATGCGATATCGCCCCGCCATGCAGCCTTGATCTCACACACTGGTACCACGGACAGTGGATGTATCTAAGCCTGAAAAATGGTAAAAACAATGGTATGAGAATACAAGAATCTTAGTAGGGTCACAACATCATGAGATCTATAGAAACCCTAAACACAAATCTCCCAATTCACATTAGATCATTCCTAAACAACTAAAGGGGATCATGCAATTCAAGAACCAACAAAAAAGGGTTAGAGGCGAATCTATGGTTGAGGGAGGACTACGATCACTTCCAAAAAATCAGAAGTACATAGGTAGGTAAAACTCATCAAATTGCTCTCGGCAATGAAGAAGAAAGGCCATCCCCTTCCACCTGTGTTGTCCAAGGCTTACTGCACAAAGGGTAAACGGTTAACACACAAGCTAATCAGTAAGCCTATTCATCTTGCCACACAAGGACAAGTCTTCCCAAGCCACACACGGACTAGGGCATCCCAAACCACACAAGGATAAGGGCTTCCTGCCACACAAGGATAGGGTTCCGGCCACACAAGGACCAGACATCCAGCGTGCGCATGCTGGGCTTTGCCACCCATACAACTCCCATACCAGTAAGAACCTCTCCTCTCCCTAGGAGCATCAGTGCTTACCCCGAATGGCCACCGGAAAAGGATCCTGACACACAAACACGTACAAGCACACACAGACAAGTATAAAGAATAATACCATAGTAGGGTATCCTCAATTATGTCAGAACACAATCAGCAAATTCTATTCATATAACATATGAAACTCAGGCATTCAATACCTAACTCAGGGGTTCGATATAGCCTATGAGATCCATATCTCAATCCGAAATTCATACTCTCACCCTATAATCAAATCGCATGCAATACAACAAGGGCAGGTATTAAAAACATCAAAAAAATAACAGGGGTCTTTGGAGAAACCGATGAGGCATAGATCCTACCTCTCTTGTCTCTGAACAAGAAGCTACTCCTTTTCCTTTATTAGGTAATTCCTAACCACCTATATTATCACCAGGCAAAGACGAAAACAAACTAAGCATGCATATTCAATAATCAATTGAATACCCTATTTCTTTACCAATTCCACTCACCAAACCTATCAGAAACCAGTGATCAGATGCTGAAGGTGCCTCCCCCTTGGATATGTGATGTGATAGCCAGGAACTTAACAAGATTCAACCTAAATTACCATTCCAATTTAACTATGCAAATTTCGACGCTAAGTGTAGAGTGTGAGACCTCGAATTTTGAGTCTTAGAAGTCCAGAAATTAGTGTAGGTGAAAAGACGATTTTGCCTTTAAAGGAAAGGATTTGTGATGCCCGAAATTAGTAAGATTATTTAGTAGTTAATTTTGTTTTAAATTCCTTTTAATCTAAGTCCTTACAGATAGATAATTGCCTAAGAGATTAAAATTCCTAAAAGTAGGGGAAGATAATTAAAGAGTTTAATTATCTGGTAAATTATCTTATTTTGATAAAGTGATTAAAAGTAGTAATCATAATTCGATACCTATTCATTATAAATAGGAAGCCAGCCTCACAAAAAGCATTCATAGAAAACATACAAAATTCGTATAAGCCTAAAACCCTATATCTCCCTATAGCCGCCAAAATTCGTTGAAACTTTAAACCAGCATAACTCTCTCATTGTTCATTGGATCCTAGAAAATAATAGCTTGTTGGAAAGCTCTCTTTCATCATCTTTCTAACCATATTTGGGTTGTTGTCAGGAGGTTAGTATTTCTTTTACTAAAGTTAAACTGAAATTCGGCAGCACTGCCAAATCTTCTTGAAATTCAGAATAGCATAACTCTTTTATCGTTTGTTATATGTCTACAAATAATAGCTTGTTGGAAAGATTTCTTCATCCTCTTTCCAAAAATATTTGGGTTTTTTTCATAAGATTAGTATTTCTTTCTTTAAAGATAAGTTGAAATTGGCGGCGGAATTAGGTTTTCGCCAAATCTTCTTAAATTTCAAAATACCATAACACTCTCATCGTTTGTCAAATCCCTACAAATAATAGCTTGTTGAAAATTTCTTTTCATCCTCTTTCTAACTATATATGTTTTTTTGTTTCGACGTAAATATTTTCTTGTCTAAGGTTAAGCTGAAAATCGACGATGAAATTTGCATAGTTAATTGGAATGGTAATTCAGGTTGAATTTTGTTAAATTCATGGCTGTCACATCACACATCCAAGGGGGAGGCACCTGCAGTATCTGATCACTGGTTTCTGATAGGTTTGGTGAGTGGTATTGGTGAAGAAATAGGGTATTCAATTGATTATTCAATATGCATGCTTAGTTTATTTTTGTCTTTGCCTGGTGATAATATAGGTGGTTCAGAATTATCTAATAAAGTCAAATTAGTAGCTTCTTGTTCAGAGACAAGAGAAGTAGGATTTACGTGTCATCAGTTTCTTCAGAGACCCCTTTTATTTTCTTAATGCTTTTGTTACCTGCCCTTGTTGTATTGCATTTGATTGGATTATAGGGTAAGAGTATGAAATTCAGAATGAGTTATGGATCTCATAGGCTATATCGAACCCCTGAGTTAGGTATTGAGTGCCTGGGTTGCATATGTTATATGAATTGAATATACTAATTGTGTTCTGACATGATTGAGGATACCCTATTTTGGTATTAAGCTGTGTACTTGCCTGTGTGTGCTTATACGTGTTTGTGTGTTAGAATTATTTTCCGGTGACCATTCAGGGTAAGCACTGATGCTCCTAGGGAGAGGAGAGGTTCTTACTGGTATGGGAGTTTTATGTGCGGCAAATCTCAGCATGCTCGCTCTGGATATCTGTCCTTGCGAGGCCGGAACTCTGTCCTTGCAAGGCAGGAAGCTCTTATCCTTGCGAGGTTTGGGATGCCCTAGTCCATGTGTGGCTAGGGAAGACCTGTCCGTGTGTGGAATAATGACTTGTCCTTACGAGGCAAGATGAATAGGATTACTGATTAGTTTGTGTGTTAACCATCTACCCTTTGTGCAGTAAGCCTTGAACAACATAGGTAGAAGGGGATGACCTTTCTTCTTCATTTTTGAGAGTAATCTGATGAGTTTTACCTGCCTGTGTACTTCTGATCTTTCGGAAGTGTTTGTAGTCCTCCCTCAACCATAGATTCGGTCCTAACCTCTTTTTGATTGATTCTTAAATTGCGTGATCCCCTTTAGTTGTTGAGGAATGATCTAATGTGAATTGGGTGATTTGTGTTTAAGGTTTCTGTAGATCTTATGATGTTGTGACCCTACTGAGATTCTTGTAATCTTATACCGTTGTTTTTACCATTTTCTAGGCTTAGGTACATCCATTGTCCGTGGTACCAGTGTGTGAGATCAAGGCTGCACGGTGGGGCGGTATCGCATCACATTTGCATACTTAATCCTTGTTTACTTGCGCATATAACATGAATGATTGGGCTACTTTCTAGTTTATTTTCAGATCCCTCCTTCGCTTGCTATTTCCAAAATATGTTGGAGGAATTCTTGCTGATTGTTTGGATACCTTTGGGACTTGTGTGTTATGAACCCAATGATTTAATCTAAAGATTTCCATTGATGTTTTATTTACTCCGTATGTTACCAGAATGTGTGCCCAATATCATGCTCTAATTTTTGTTAAAAATTAAAATAAACATGCTAATATTCGGAAGTTAATGATAAGCCTGGTGAGATTCAGATAGGTCTTAGGTGTCATTTAGGCTTATTTGGGTTTCACGACGGTGATAACCTTAATCGGAGAAAATAGTAATAGTTTGGAATTGGGGTCGTCACATAGGGCATAGGAAAATTTCGACTTCAAGCATAAAGAAGTTTAAAAGAAAGAAATTCGTGATCATACATCATGAATAGATGCTAAGCAATCATAAGAACAAGCGAAATGACAACAGAAATCAACCAAAGACAAAAACTGTAGAAATCTAAAAACCTAATTCCGTCGTTGATTTTCAACTTAACCTTAGACAAGGAAATATTTACGTCCAAACAAAAAAACATATATGGTTGGAAAGAGGATGAAAAGAGATTTCCATCAAGCTATTAGTTGTAGAGATACAACAGATTATGAAAGCGTTATGCTATTCTGAATTCAAGAAGATTTGGCAGTTTCGCCGAAAACCTAATTCCGCCACCGATTTTCAACTTATCTTATGATAAAGAAATACGAATGTCCAAAAAAAAAAAAATTATGGTTAGAAAGAGGATGAAAAGAACTTTCCAACAAGCTATTATGTGTAGGGAACCGACAAACGATGAAAGAGTTATGTTATTTTAAAGTTTCAATAAATTTTGGCAGCTATAGGGAGGTGTAAGAGTTTTAGGCTATAAGAGTTTTGTGTGTTTTCTATGAATGATTTTTGGGTTGGCTTCCTATTTATAATGGATGGGTATGGAATTAAAATAATTACTATATTTAAATTCTTTAATTATCTTCCCTTATTTTAAGGAATTTTAATTTCTAAGGCAATTATCTAGCTATATAAGAACTTAGATTAAAGGGAATTAAAGCCAGAATTAACTACCATGCAACTCTTACCAATTTCGGCCATCATACATCCTTTTCTTCAGGAGAAAAATTGTCTTTTTACCTGTACTGGCTTCTGGACTTCTAGGACTCAAAATTCAGGGTCTCACATAAATCATCTGAAAATACATATAAATTAAAATATTTGTTTAAAAAGAAGCATGGTATACTTTACATTTAAAAACCACTTGGCACGTCAACATATTATATAAATGGAGTACTGTAGATAATGGATAAATCATCTGAAAATATAGCAGAAGAATTTTATATGTAGTGGCTCAAAGGCCAAAAGCACAATCCAACACAAAGGCCTAGTGATCACATACATCCATACACCAACCACATGTGCAAACACAAGGCTACGCAATCCACCTCAAATTGCACTAAACAGTCACACTAGACATGGTAAACATCACAATAGGTATAACAATAGGCCCACTAGCCTCTGAATAAGTAACTCAATATCTCAAGGAGTCAAAAATCCTCACAAAAGTCACACAATAAGACAATACAAAATCAATCATCAAACAAACATATAATTACATACATGATGAGCTGTCGAAAAACTCAAAGATAAAGTCCTATTATGGTGGTTATACTGTGGTATAGATAGCAGGGTTGAATCCACAAGAAATCAGAATCAAGTTATGAATAAGACAAGGGATCTTATGCAGAGCTACTCGTGAGCACACGATCTATGAATGTTGGTTGGAAATTGGTTTGCAAGCTACGAATAATAAATAGAAAGATTATGTAAGATCATAAATGATATGAGGAGAGTATCTAGCTCTGACTTATAGTCATTTATGGTCTTCCTTCATTCCGAAATTCAATAATGGGAAGGTCTTGACTTCTTTACTTAGAGAACCTGATTGGTAGGAAACCAAACACTACTGTGGTGCTAGGTTTAGTATGACTGAAGGCTCCTTGTCTTCTCCTAACAATGGTCCTCCTAGCATATATATAGATACTCAAATCTATACCTATTTCTTATTGGTTTTCCACTCAATTCCAGAGAGTTATATAAAAATCCTCCTTCTGATGATATGAACTCATTTACAATGATCTGATCAAGGTTATGGTAGTGAAAACTTGATGAATTCACTTACTATAAACTGATAGTCATCATGGCAATGGAATATAGTTCAATGATTATTAGCAGAAGCAATAAGTAAAAACTTCAATCTTTTATTATAGAACCTCTTGAAGGATTTGAACAATAACCTAATGTAAAGTCATGGCTAGATTATAAGTTTCTAGCCAGACATGCTTAAGAAAATTCTCTCTAAATTCTAAAGGTTGCTAAAAACTAGATACCTTGACCACATAAAGTCTCAAATTTATATACAAGCTATTGGATAACTATTGTGCCCATCTTATCTGAAATGGATAAGGTCATGATCTATCTTCTTTTAGAGTATATAAGATTTTGCGCCCTCGATCTTTATCATTTTATCTCATTTTTATCTTCTTTTCCTTTAAGTTTGCATATTGTCTTGAGGACCTGGTTTTATGAAGATAATGCCTCTTTTATCTCTTAAAGTGTCACAAATCGATACTTAAAACATCAAGGATTAATATGACATATAAAATATGTCATCAAACATCCTCATACTTACTTGATCATTGTCTAAATGTAAAAATGTAAGGATGTCTTATGGATATTAGACATAAGCTTACTAGCAGGTGATCATTTACTCATCATTATTTGTATTCTTAATTTTTTTTTTATTTATGTATTTTTCTTATATTTATAAGACCTAAACTATTACATTTTGGCATAGGTATAGCATCCTCATACTTCAATTTTGCTTGCCCCTAAGCAAAAGAAAAACTGAAAAGAAATGAAAAATTCTATGATTATGGATTGTGATTGTGGTGGAGGAGGTGCGTTGTTATGCAGGATTGCCAGGATCCACACCAGCTGCCTCTTAATCCTCTCAATGCTCACTGTTGCTTGGTCCAAATGCATATCAATGTAGTCAAGTCTTTTGTTATTTTACTCATCATCGTTGATATACCTTTCCAAGAACCTTTCCATTGCAAGGCAGAGGCTATTTAGTTTGGTCTGGGTCCTCTGTTTTTCGTGTCATTTTGCATCTTCGATGCCTTTTTCTATGGTCTGTTGAGGCTGCGGATTTCTGCCACAGTGCTCTTGAGACGGTTCTTTTATTTTTAAGGGAGGAGTGGATATTGTCACTCGCCCAGTCTTCTTTACTTCTATGTACATAGCGGATGTGTGAAATCATTCCGAGGCTGCTGCTGGTAAGGGTTCAGAAACTATTGCTGGTGTTGGTTTTGGAGCTGCTTCTAGTATTTCTGCAAGCTCGAGAGTGACTATAGCTGGTGATGTGGCTGGCCTTGTTCTCTTCCTCAACATGGGCATGAGTCTTGCCCTTTCAGTGATTGTGAATATGGGCATGGTTATGTATATTCATGAGAGTATGTAGATTGAGCGGAATGGTCTCTGCAGCTATTGTGAGGTTGTTGTTAGCCAGGTCTAGGATTTTCAGTTCCACAGCCAGGTATGTGATTACCGTGCCCAGGATTAGTGCCTTATTGATTAGTTATGCCGTATGGAATTGGCTTAATAAGTGGTATGCCATATTACGCTTATGCCCTCTTTCCATGCACTACAAGATGCAAAACTTCTTCTTGATCATCGTTGATGAGTAGTTGACTCTTTTGGAGAAACTGTAGGCAAGGAATTGGTGGATGTATTTCATTGTGCCTGATTTTAGGTAGTTTTCCTTAAAATTCCTTAGGTTGTAGGGCATGGGTGATGTTGACCAGACATTATACAAGCTCTTGGAGTCGAACTTCGGCGGGTACTTTTTTAGCATCTGATTGCTCCTTGTGACTCCTAATAGCTCGTCCAGGCTATGCAAGGACATCTCATGGTATATACCCATGAGTCTAAATCTGATGGAGATTTCTTCGTTTGTTTCTGTGCCCAACACCTTCTTGTAGGTGAATGTCATGTAGAACTTGTGGAGGAGCTCTTCATAGGAAGGGTAAGTAATACTAAAGAACTTAACCCACCCGATTCTTCTGATGAGTCTTGACACTTCTCCTCCAATTTTGAATGTCATCATTATGTTTGGGCATAGTGTGAGGCCCAGCCAGAAGGGGGGTCAGGTTACCCAATCCCACATCGGAAGGAGCAAGGGAGGTCTTGGGCATATATGTGTTGTGTGATGGTATCATTTATAACAAGGGAGGTCTTGGGCAGGTTTGTCATCCGGAGGTTAAAGATAACCTTAGATGATATGCTATCCGAGGTCCTTTTGAATGATGGGTTGACCACATGACGTGTCATCTGCATGGGCAGGCGACATATCATCTACTAGGTTCAAGTTCGGACCCGAGCATTAGGCTCGATCGATATGGCATACGTAGGATGGGTAATGTGTCATGATCTGAGTGCTTCAGGTGTAGGTGTGGCAGCACCAGGTGCTGCCACCTGGTGCTTTCTGTTTGTTCCATAATTATGTAATTATAGAAATTCATAAAAATAAATAAAAAATGCATAAAATTTGAGAAAAATAGTTAGAAATTAAGAAAAATATCGAAAAAATTATGAAAAATTTTAAATTTAATTCAAAGTTTAATGGTACCAAATTTTAAGATTTGAGTTTGATTTGATAGATAAAATAAATGGTATAATTTTTTAAAAAATAAGGAAAAAATATTTGGTTGATCCTGATTTGGTTTTCGGGAAGAAACGTGTCTGGTTAAGGATATAGACGTATGATTTTATACATTAATATCTAATCGAGTATAATTTACTGAAAATTCAGAAATTATTATGCGTAAGTGGATACCTATAGTGGCAGGACCTTGAGAAATTGGTCCGATGAGCTGTGGAGCAATATATGGGCTTCAAAACCCATGACTGGACAGACTGTTCTATTTGTTTGCTTAATCGTTGGCATGTGAAATGAAATAAGTCTAAATTAGAAAATGATTAACTATAATGATATGTGTGTGCCATGTTATGTCTAGAAAATGTTATGTAGACATAATAGCTAGTACAATGTATATTGAGTATTATGATATGATGTGAACTACATGAACGGGCCCTGTGGTGATTGGATTATTAAGATGCACAAAATACTCTCGGTGTATTTGGGATATGACATCGATATGTGGAATACATTGAATCTACATAGGGTAACTTAAGTAATCCTTAAGAGCTCTTCGGGTTTGGTAGCGTGGCATGGAGATGTCAAGCAACGAGGAAATAAGGAAGATAAAGGTTTTATTTATTTTATTTAAAATTAAATTATATGAATCAGGATCATGAAGAGTAGGGACCGCTTAGGTTGAGCTATTATCATCTAATGCCTCGGCATCATCAGTCGATTGTGATAGGAAACCTGTTTGATATGGATTTGTCTATTGCATGTAATAATGAGAGTAAGTATCATTGACGGAATCCATTCATGTCCCTGGTCCAGATAGACTGGAAGATATTGTCAGCATAAATTACGATCATGTGTGCTCTGAAGAGTCATGCTTGTTGCATGTAAATTGACTATGATTGCATGTATTAACGTGTGAATTGATTAAATTAATTCTTATGAGACCCCGAATTTTGAGTCTTAGAAGTCCAGAAGCCAGTGCAGGTGAAAGGACGATTTTTCTCCTGAAGGAAAGGATGTGTGATGACCGAAATTGGTAAGATTGTTTAGTAGTTAATTCTGTTTTAAATTCCCTTTAATCTAAGCCCTTATAGATAGATAATTGCCTTAGAGATTAAAATTTCTAAAAATAAAGGAGATAATTAAAGAGTTTATTTATCTGGTAAATTATCTTATTTTGATAAAGTGATTAAAAGTAGTAATCATAAATCTATACCCATTCATTATAAATAGGAAGCCAACCCCACAAAAATCATTCATAGAAAACATACAAAATTCGTATAAGCCTAAAACCCTATACCTCCCTATAGCCGCCAAAATTCACTGAAATTTTAAACCAGCATAACTCTCTTATCGTTCATCAGATCCCTGCAAATAATAGCTTGTTGGAAAGATTTCTTCATCATATTTCCAACCACCTTTAGGTTTTCGTCAGGAGGTTAGTATTTCTTTCTCTAAGGTTAAGTTGAAATTCGGAAGCATTGCCAATTCTTCTTGAAATTCAGAATAGCATAACTCTTTCATCGTTAGTTATATCTCTATAAATAATAGCTTGTTGAAAATATCTATTCATTATCTTTCCAAAAATGTTTTATTTTTTGTTAGGATATTATTATTTTTTTCTCTAAAGATAAGTAGAAAATCGACAGCGGAATTAGGTTTTCGCCAAATCTTCTTGAATTTCAAATAGTATATCTCTCTCATCGTTTGTAAGATCCCTACAAATAATAGCTTTTTTGAAATATTTTTTCATTCTCTTTCCAACCATATATGTTTTTTTGTTTGGACATAAATATTTTCTTGTCTAAGGTTAAGTTGAAAATCGGTGACAAAATTTGCATAGTTAATGTAATTCAGGTTGAATCTTGTTAAGTTCCTGACTATCACATCATACATTCAAGGGGGAGGCACCTGCAGTATCTGATCACTGGTTTCTGATAGGTTTGGTGAGTGGCATTGGTAAGGAAATAGGGTATTCAATTGATTATTTAATATGCATGCTTAGTTTGTTTTCGTCTTTGCCTGGTGATAATATAGGTGGTTAAGAATTATCTAATAAAGACAAAGGAGTAGCTTCTTGTTCAGAGACAAGAGAGGTAGGATCTACGCCTCATTGGTTTCTCCAGAGATCCCTATTATTTTCTTGATGTTTTTGTTACATGCCCTTGTTGTATTGCATGCGATTAGATTATAGGGTGAGAGTATGAAATTCAGAACGAGATATGGATCTCATAGGCTATATCGAACCCCTGAGTTAGGTATTGAGTGCCTGGGTTGCATATGTTATGTGAATTGAATATGCTGATTGTGTTCTGACATGATTGAGGATACCTTGTTTTGGTATTATGTTGTGTACTTGCCTGTATGTGCTTGTACGTGTTTGTGTGTCAGGATCTTTTTTCGGTGGCCATTTGGGGCAAGCGCTTATGCTCCTAGGGAGAGGAAAGGTTCTTACTAGTATGGGAGTTGTATAGGCAGCAAACCCCAGTATGCGTGCGCTGGATATCTATCCTTGCGAAGCCGGAACCCTGTCCTTGAAAGGCATAAAACCCTTATCCTTGCGAGGTTTGGGATGCTCTAGTCCGTGTGTGGCTAGGGAAGACTTGTCCATGTGTGGCAAGACGACTTGTTCTTGCGAGGCAAGATGAATAGGCTTACTGATTAGTTTTTGTGTTAACCATCTACCCTTTGAGCAGTAAGCCTTGGACAACATAGGTGGAAGGGGATGACCTTTCTTCTTCATTGCTGAGAGTATTCTAATGAGTTCTACCTGCATGTGTACTTCTGATCTTTCGGAAGTGTTTGTAGTCTTCCCTCAACCATAGATTCGGCCCTAACCTCTTTTTGATTGATTCTTGAATTGCATGATCCCTTTTAGTTGTTTAGGAATGATCTAATGTGAATTGGGAGATTTGTGTTTAGGGTTTCTGCAGATCTTATGATGCTGTGACCCTACTGAGATTCTTGTAATCTCATACCGTTCTTTTTACCATTTTCAAGGCTTAGGTACATCCATTGTCCGTGGTACCAGTGTGTGAGATCTAGGCTACACGACGGGGCGATATCGCATCACATTTGCATACTTGATCCTTGTTTACTTGCGCATATAACATGAATGATTGGGATACTTTCTGATTTATTTTCAGAAACCTCCTTTGCTTACTATTTCCGAAATATGTTGGAGGATTTCTTGCTGATTGTTTGGATCCCTATGGGACTTGTGTGTTATGAACCCAATGATTTAATCTAAAGACTTCCACTGATGTTTTATTAACTCCGTATGTTACCAGAATGTGTATTCAATATCATGCTCCAATTGTTGTTAAACATTAAAATAAACATGCTAAAATTCGGAAGTTAATGATAAGCCTGGTGAGATTCAGATAGGTCTTAGGTGTCGTTTAGGCTTATTTGGGTTTCACGGCGGTGGTGACCTTAATCGGAGAAAATAATAATAGTTAAGAACTGGGGTCGTCACAGGTTTGGTAGTAATCTGATGTGATGTTTGTTTGTATGATTTAAATGATGGAAATAGTAATCTGATGTGATGTTTGTTCGTGTATGTTCTTATCCCTGGTATGCCATGATAAGTTTCGTTGAGTGTTTGCTGTGTTTCTTATCATTGCTGAGAATGTGTGTGATGATTTATTCATGGTGCCGAGTGTCCCTATTTTACTCCTATATTGCTAAATGTATGTGTATTGCCGAATATGGATGTTGTGTGAATCTATGCTTGCTTGATGTTTGATAAAGATTTCTAAGAGTATATATGAGTGTTTATTTAATTGCCGAGAATACTTTTACATGTGTGCATGTGATTACGAAAAAATTGTATGATGCTTTCTAGCCTATGCGTATCATCCGATGCATACCTCTCCACCAGGTACCACTTCTGTTAATCATATTTAGTTTTGTGTTGAGTAATAAAGGAGTATTCGTGTAGTATGGCACGCTCGAGGCTACAAAGGGACCAACGGGGTAGGTTTGAGGTCCAGGCTGAACAGCAACTTATTTAGCAAGAGGAGCCGAATGCACAAAATGAGCAGGAAGGGCAAGTTGAGCCCGAAAACCAATCTGAGGCACCAGCCACACCAGTTATTGATCCTGTCATGGCACAGATCTTAAACGTATTACAAGGAATTGCTGCAAATCAGCAGCGTATGGAGACACAATTTCAGAATGTTCTTGCACCTACACCAGTGGAAGAACCTATTCCTCCACTTGAACTTGTACAACCGGCACATCATAAGGAGGCTGAGAGATTTCCCGTCGTGTTTACAAAATTGCTGAAGGAAGTTTTCCAAAAAGACGACGGCTTAGCTTCTTGCTGTGGACACCTTCTAACAATTCTTCTGTAATCGAGTTTTCCACTATGGCTTTTGCAAAGATGCAACATCTTCAGTTGCTGAATATGGGTAATGTTGAGGTTCAGGGTTTCTGCGATGACATTCCTAAAAAAAGTCTGGCGTCTTGAGCGCTTGAGAGTGCTTGACCTAAGACATTCACATGAGCGTATGAGAACTCCCAACTTTGAAGGACTCGTAGGCCTGGAGATCCTGGTGCTAGAAGACTGCAGAAACTTAGTGGAGGTTGATGACTCCATTAGAATGCTGGTGAAGCTTGAATCATTAAAATTGAGAAAAAAAACTGCTCAAATCTTCATCTTAAGATTCCAGTGTTAGAATCTCTTCTAGAACTTGACATATCAGGGTGTCGAAGTCTGGGGAACTTACGTGAGGTTCTTCTAAGGTTTGAGTCACTGAAAGTGTTGAACGTAGATGGGATTACAATTTAGGATTCCAAGGAAGAAAAACGGCGTTGGTGGCCAACAGTACCATGGCATCGCAAACTAGAACTACCCAGGGGACTTGCAAACTCAACATGTTTCAACTTTGATCATCTTCCTAGGACATTGATAGATCTAAGCCTTGTAAACTGTGACTTTTTAGATAAATTTTTCCCCATTGATCTCACCTTTTTGTCTTCATTGAGGAGTTTAACAATCCTATCCCTAATGGAACAACCACTGTGATTAAAGAGAAAATTAAACTGATAATCCATTGAAGAATGGTGGTGACATGGAGGGCTCTAATGCAGGTCTACCTATTGAAAATCCAGCTAATAGTCTCTCTACGAAAATTGCTGATGAACCAGCAAGGACCAACAAGGATTATCTCGAAAGAAGGAAGAAGAAATAAAGGAGGAGGAAGAATAATGACGGGTTTTGGTAAGCAAGCAGGCCCAACGGCTTCCTCATCATCACAGCCCCATTTCGGTCCTCCTCCGACTCCAGAGGGTTTCCCTCATCTTGCCTCTAGGGGTCTAGAAGCTGTACAAAGACTGCGCTCTCCGCCAGTGGCTTATCAAAGCACCGGTTTTGCTCCCAATCATGGTGTGCGCCCTTCTCCTTCAGCTTTTGAAAGCTCTCATCTTTCAGCTAGCCGTCCATTCCCATACGTTGCTCCTAAGAGGCCTCATGCATCTTCTTTAAGATGGGTTAATGAGCATAGGCCATCCTTTAAAGATGATTCCCAAACAACTGCAACGCCTTCTGTGGTCACATCATTTGTTGCTTCTCGTAACTCTACGACTAGCATGACAGCTATGGTAGCCAGATCTCCGGACCAAGAAAGGGTCAGGCCGTCTCCTTCACTCTATGCATACAAGGACCATTCAAGGAATTACTCTCAAACATTCCCACGAATGCCTGCTCAAACTTCCTCTACATGGGGTCGGCCCAGGTCGCCGATAGATTATACTGATTTGCTGACTCAAGAAGACAAGTCATTAGTATTGCCTCATGTAGGTTATCATGAGATTGGTAGGAATTTGAAAGGCAATGTTGCTGGTGTCCATAACCAAACGTAAACTCAGTCACTTCCTATCAGTGAAGTTCACCGTGAGAATTCATCTTTGGTCTAAAAGGAATATAAAAGGTCTTCTATCTCTCCACCTAGGCTGGGTGTTAGGTCAAATGCTCCTCTCATTGCCTCTGATTCTGAAATACCCCAAAAACAGCTGAAATCTGCCACTCAAAGTACTAATACTTTTCCAACCAGGAGCGTTAGCCTCTTAGTTACTAAAAGAGCAAGATCCGCTCCTTCACCTTCTGTGGATAGAGTTTCAGAGGGAAACTTCTACTTCAACCAAGATGATACTGACAGAGAGATACAAGCCAAAGCAAAGCGCGCAGCTCGCTTCAAGTTAGGAAATAGTTCTAATATTACTGAGCACAAGCTTGCTAGATATGAGAAGGCCATGGTGGAAATGAAAACAAATTCAAGCGGGTACTCTGCTGAATCTGCTGGTGATTTTACCGATGGCAACGCATCATCTGATTTTGAAGGCTTAGAACCATCAAGCGTGATTATTGGATTGTGTCCTGATATGTGTCCTGAGTCTGAAAGGGAAGAAAGGGAAAGGAAAGGAGATCTTGACCAGTATGAACGCTTGGATGGGGATAGGAATCAGACCAACAAATCTCTTGCTATGAAGAAGTACAGCCGGACTGCAGAAAGGGAATCCACTATCATACATCCCATGCCAATCCTCCAGAAGACTATTGTTTATCTGCTTGGTTTGTTAGATCAGCCTTATGATGGCAGGTTTCTTGGAACCTATAACTTTTTGTGGGACAGAATGAGAGCAGTACGAGTGGATCTCAAAATGCAACATATTTTTAACCTGGATGCTATAAGTATGTTGGAGAAAATGATAAGGCTTTATGTAATTGCGATGCACGAGTTATGTGAATATAATAGAGGAGAAGGCATTTCAGAGGGATTTGATGCACACCTTAATATAGAGCAGATGAACAAGACATCAGTTGAACTGTTTCAAATATATAATGATCATAGAAAGAGAGGACTGAATGTGCCGATAGAAAAAGGAATTCCGTGGTTATTATGCTCTCCTCAAACTAGATAAGCATCCCGGATATAAAGTTGAACCATCAAGGCTCTCTCTGGATCTTGCTAAAATGACTCCAGAGATAAGGCAGACCTCAGAAGTATTATTTGCTCGTGATGTAGCAAGGGTTTGCAGAGCTGAATAACCAAGGTCTCCCTGTTGCCTGTGTTGCTGAGTGGCTGGGAATGGAGGAAGAAGACATATATAGATTGTTAGAGTATCACGGGTTTATGATAAAGGAATTTGAAGAACCGTATATGGTGAAGGAAGGCCCATTTCTCAATGGGGATAAAGACTATCCTACCAAGTGCTCAAAACTAGTTCATTTGAGAAAAAAAAAATCAAGGAGAATAGTGGAGGATGTTTCGCCACAAGAACATCAGGTTTCCTTGTCTGTTAGAGCAACTAAAGAGGTTCAGCTTCCTACAATCCACAAACGTGCCACAAAAAAAAAAAGTGGGCCTTCTGCTCTTGCAGAAGGTAAGAGTTCTGATCAAGAATCATCCCGAAACTTCTTACGAGTGTAGCCACGAATGGAAGAGTCAATGGATAATCAGCATAGAGAAAGCAATCATGACATAGCAATTGTAAATACCTCTCCATGGAGCTTCTCCTCACCTTGTATATCATCTGCATCTCAGCCGACTAAGCTTGATTCTGCAGAAAAAAAAAATATCTCTCACCAGGGGGCTTGTCGTCATTTCATAGTTCATTTGCATCTCAGCCGGCTAACCTTGGAGCTATAGAGAAAACCTCTCCGTGGACACACTCGTCTGCTCATAGTTCCCTTGTACCTCAGCTATTAAGATTAGGAATTTTACTGAAGGGGGATCATAGATCTCTTCCTGAAGCATATTCTGAAAGGGGGATACTTTCTGAAATGGAAGCTGAACCATTCCCATCTGTGTTAAGAGCAGATTTTCCAGAGAAAGGCTTAAGTGATAAAGATGGACACGTGGTGGACAATGACCAGATTGAGGCTTTTGATGACTCAAAAGATGAAGAACTTCCTGATATTAATCAAGCAAATGAAAAAAAAGTATTTCATATTTCAATGCTAAAAAAGTATATATGAGATCCTGCTCAAGTGCTTAAAGAACCGCCAATTGAAGTTGTTGAAGACCTATCATATCCCGTACAGCCAGTTGCCATACTAAATCGGTCAGTTCGATAGCTTCGCAGTCGAAGCATGCCTATAGTACGAGTTGTTTGGCGTAATGGCCAAATTGAGGAACAGTCTTGGGAGACTGAGGAATCTATGTGTGCAAAATTTCCTTACCTGTTTGATTAGGTATTTATGTTAAAAATTTCGAGGACGAAATTCTTATAAGGAGGGGAGGATGTGAGACCCCAAATTTTGAGTCTTAGAAGTCCAGAAGCCAGTGTAGGTGAAAAAACGATTTTGCCCCTGAAGGAAAGGATGTGTGATGACCGAAATTGGTAAGATTGTTTAGTAGTAAATTCTGTTTTAAAGTCCCTTTAATCTAAGTCCTTATAGATAGATAATTGCCTTAGAGAATAAAATCCCTAAAAATAGGGAAAGATAATTAAAGAGTTTAATTATCTGGTAAATTATCTTATTTTGATAAAGTGATTAAAAGTAGTAATCATAAATCTATACCCATTCATTATAAATAGGAAGCCAACTACACAAAAATCATTCATAGAAAACATACAAAATTCGTATAAGCCTAAAACCCTATACCTCCCTATAGCCGCCAAAATTCGTTGAAACTTTAAACCAACATAACTCTCTCATCGTTCATTGGATCCCTAAAAATAATATCTTGTTGGAAAGATCTCTTCATCATCTTTCCAACCATCGTTGGTTTTTTATCAGGAGGTTAGTATTTCTTTCTCTAAGGTTAAATTGAAATTCAGCGGCACTGCCAAATCTTCTTGAAATTCAGAATAGCATAACTCTTTCATCATTTGTTATATAACTACAAATAATAGCTTGTTGGAAAGCTATCTTCATCCTCTTTCCAACCATATTTGGTTATTTTTCATGAGGTTAGTATTTATTTCTCTAAAGGTCAGTTGAAATCGGCGGCGGAATTAAGTTTTCGCCAAATCTTCTTGAATTTCAAAATAGCATAACTCTCTCATCATTTGTCAGATCCCTACAAATAATAGCTTGTTGGAAAGCTCTTTTTATCCTCTTTCCAAATATATATGTGTTGTTGTTTGGACGTAAATATTTTTTTGTCTAAGGTTAATTTGAAAATCGGTGACGAAATTTACATAGTTAATTGGAATGGTAATTCAGGTTGAATGATTGAGGATACCCTGTTTTGGTATTATGTTGTGTACTTGCCTGTGTGTGCTTGTATGTGTTTGTGTGTCAGGATCCTTTTATGGTGGCCATTCGGGGTAAGCGTTGATGCTCCTAGGGAGAGGAGAGGTTCTTACTGGTATGGGAGTTGTATGGGCGGCAAACCCCAGCATGCGCGCTGGATATCTGTCCTTGCGATGCCAGAACCCTGTCCTTGCGAGGCAGGAAGCCCTTATCCTTGCGAGGTTTGGGATGCCCTAGTCCGTGTGTGGCTAGGGAAGACTTGTCCATGTGTGGCAAGACGACTTGTCCTTGCGAGGCAAGATGAATAGGCTTACTGATTAGTTTGTGTGTTAACCATCTACCCTTTGTGCAGTAAGCCTTGGACAACATAGGTGGAAGGGGATGGCCTTTCTTCTTCATTTCCGAGAGTAATCTGATGAGTTCTACCTGCCTGTGTACTTCTGATCTTTTGGAAGTGTTTGTAATCCTCCCTCAACCATAGATTTGACCCTAACCTCTTTTGATTGATTCTTGAATTGCGTGATTCCCTTTAGTTGTTTAGGAATGATCTAATGTGAATTGGGAGATTTGTGTTTAGGGTTTTTGCAGATCTTATGATACTGTGACCCTACTGAGATTCTTGTAATCTCATACTGTTGTTTTTACTATTTTCCAGGCTTAGGTACATCCATTGTCCGTGGTAATAGTGTGTGAGATCAAGGCTGCACGGTGGGGCGATATCACATCACATTTGCATACTTGATCCTTGTTTACTTGCGCATATAACATGAATGATTGAGCTACTTTCTGGTTTATTTTCAGATCCCTCCTTTGCTTGCTATTTCCGAAATATATTGGAGGATTTCTTACTGATTGTTTGGATCCCTATGGGACTTGTGTGTTATGAACCCAATGATTTAATCTAAAGACTTCCGCTGATATTTTATTTACTCCATATGTTACCAGAATATATGTCCAATATCATGCTACAATTGTTGTTAAATATTAAAATAAACATGCTAAAATTCGGAAGTTAATTATAAGCCTGGTGAGATTCAGATAGGTCTTAGGTGTCATTTAAGAATATTTGTTCACGACGGTGATGACCTTAATCGGAGCAAATAGTTATAGTTAGGAATTGGGGTCATCACAATTCTTGCCAAAATGTCTATCTATTAAAGCTATTATTGCATGTGAAATAGTTGTATGCTTTTTCTGTCTAATTACCTGGCAGGCTTCTACCAAAATATTAACTTTAAATGCAGAAATGATAATTAGGAGCTCACTCCCAGGCAATGTAAGAAGAAGATAATAGATCAAATTTCTTTGAGGTAAATCATATTAGTATTATATTCATAGTAATATTTCTCTTGAATTTATCAGTGAGTTGATTGGAGTATAGGACTAAATAAAAGTCTGGGTTATTGTGTTAAGAGTCTGCTTATTATGGGATACCACCTGAGACAACATCCTAACTTTTAATCTTTTTCGCTGCATGTTTATATATTCTTGAGATAAAAAATTCTTCTCCACTTAGGTTTTTTACCACTAGCCTTGTAAGTTTATTATATGTATTGTTGTGTGTTGTGACAATGTATATAGTGGGCCTACAAGGCTTGCTGCACAATTATTGGTCCCAGGGCGTGACATATGATCCCATTCTTAAGGATCTACAAAGCATAGAGAGGAGGGAAGGATCTCACATAGATTTACTCTCACATGTGTCAAGGCTAGAAAAAATGATTAGCACTCAGGTTGACCGTTGTGGACTAAGTGTTCGATTGATCATAGTGAAGCTGACTAGTCCCATAATTGTATGACTGATGGCCAAAGGTTCACTTATGTTTGATGGGCCAACTGGTCAGAAGGAACTACCTGACTGATCCTCACGTCACTCAATACTTTATTTGTTTATCACACCGAATAATGGAAACGTTTGGTGGATAATAGGATCACTCTTTAGATTCTGGGTTTTTCTAGGGATGAATGATCAGATTACATGTCCGACCAATCATACACACGAGGCGACCGATAGCCAGCATGAGCAACTGATTATCGAGAATAAAGCTTAAATGTTTGACCGATCTTACTTCCTTGTTTGACTAGTCGGATACCCAAATTTTAGCTCACTCAACACCCTTAAACTCACCTTAATTCCCCCTCAACCATCCTCAATTATTCCCTCGACACTTCTAGGCAATATCTCATGCTTTCCCATTGATCAGAAGGGAAAACAAATCAAGAATCATGTGTAAAGGCCACAATACTAAGTATAGCATGCATACTTAGCACAACCAATTCAATTCATGTGGTCTTACACATGCAACATGCATATTCCAATTTAAACATTACAATTACATGCATATAAGTCTCGTAAGCACACAATCATGACCTAAACATGCTTTAATTACATTTAACACAGTCCTCCAATCAATATAATAAACTTTATCAATTTTATATTAATTAAAAACAAAAATTTATTTTCATTCAAGAGTGTGAAGAATAGACTCCTACCTCCTGTGATGATAAAGCAGCTCGACTCCTTGTTGCAAAGCCTCACTCGAATAGGTACGAACCACTTAAGAGGATCAAAAACCAAACTGATCAAACTTAACCTAAAACCAATCAAACTCGAAAACCCACACAACTAACACCTAAAGCCGACTCTAATACCTCCACTAACACACTAGCACCTTTAAAAAAGATCCACAGACACAAATCAACAACTCAAATGGGGATTTGTCGATTACCCATTCGCTTTATACACTAACAAAATTACTATCACAAAGATATCATGAGAGTCATATTAGTTCCATGGGTATTATACATGTTACTGATTGGACTTAGTTAGAGTGGGAGACTTTTGGAATTGGGGTATACCCTAAATATGTAGATAAAACTTTATGTTATATCGATTTAATTAAATAAAGGTATTTCTTATTTTATTCTATATATAAAATAATTAAAAATATATATCCATTGAATTAGTTACTCAAATATCTCGGACCATCAAATATGTGATTCGGCTATAATACTCCGAGTTAGAGTAAATTCATAAAAGGGTTCCTAATATACATATTTTTATCACACACGCGTAACAATGATATTAAGTTTAGTATGTAATAACCAATTGGTCATGTGAGAACCTGAATATTTCAAGCTGCTTGGGCCATGAGGCCTATTTGAGGACTACCAATGTTAATGAGCTTTAACCCAATTGTGAAGATCCGAACCCGGTAATTGGGCTCCTCACCGCCGTGCAGTCCCAATTGGCCAAACTCATGGCCCAATCAAAACCACACAAGGCTTACCCTAAAAACAAATTCAGAAATTATGTAAAAACACATGTAAATTTGAAACTTTTCGCTTTCTTAAAAAAAAGTCAGCATGTATTTAAACAAACATCTCGACACCACAAATACAATCACGGAGTACAATTACAAACAGCAGAAGTATTAAATCTCACACACAAGAGGCCACACGGCCCCAAACATGCTTTATCAGAATAAGTCCAATCAACTCAAAACCAATGAACAACAAAACATGCCCAAGGCATCATGTTCATCTCATATATCGTAAACTCAAAAGAATACATCAATATCTAATAACATGCATCAACCCAAGCCCACTAAGGGGTCACAATGTAAATGAGCAAGCATGCAAACAAGTTAGGCAAGCATAACCAAACCGAAAATACAAAAGAGCATGTCGAGTTTGAACGTGTCATATGCAGTAGTCCAGCCCTATGACAAACCAGAAACCTCAACCTCAAAAATAGACGGCTACACAGGCGCTCGACCTAGTTCTGAAAGCAACAACAAGAGGGGGGTGTGATCTCGAGGACCTCAGTGAGAGTCATAACGTCATAAACAATTCCGGTGGAATAGAGGCATATACGAAAACCAATATAAATATTTTATAATAAAAATCACAGTAAGTCCATGATACTAATCGTGTAAACATTATCACATTTAAATATGATCAAATGCATATGAATGAGTTTGATAACATCAACATGTATCTCAGGCCCATGCTCAATAAGTATATATATCTCAAAATCTCATTCTCATAGGCTACTATGCCCAAAAACTATCGGGGTGGACCTCTAAAACCGCTTCACTAATAGCCCCGCCAAAGGAAAATCGGAAGCCCACTGTTGGTCAATTAAATGCACCTTTCCAAAATAATAATAAATCCCTTACCACCAGTGTTGTCCTCGGGAAAAGTGGAGAAAACAATTAGCACACGATTCCCAACTCACACACAACTCAAAAAGCCCGAAGGCACATATAGCCTATCCCATCACCTACTCTTACAAGGCATACATAACCTATCCATACTCCTAGGCATGGGACTATCCTTCTATCTAAGGATACTCATCCACTTACCTTCGCATTGGCCAAGCGCAGTCCGTCAATTCCAAGTTATACCTAACAATTATATGTATACGTATTCTTTGCAAACATGTAGAACAAATCCCAAATCATGTTATAATTTAAATAAAATATAGAACACTCAAAATCGACTCATAGGCTCCCTAGGAGCCCCCAACAACTCAAGAATTCGATGTATATGAATATTCTCAAACACATTTTAAATCATATCGCAAACATGCATATGGGTTCAAAACAAACATTTTATGCATCATAAATATGCCTCACACATAATGAACCTAGCATGCCAAATCACTCATCGATGCACGCATAGCCTCTATTCAAAAACAAGCATTTACCAATTTTAATTAATAAAGAAAAATATTTTCGTGCATGTAAATGAAACAAGTCTGCCACCTCTTGACGCGCCGACGATTCAACGGCTAAACCTTTGCCTCTATCGGTCGCCGAAGCACCACCTAAACAATCATGCACACAAAACCACACTAAGAACAAAGTTGAAAATAATAAACTCGAAAAATGATCAGAATTAAAAACAACCTAAGAGACCCCTTAAACACTCGCTCTAAGTCCCAAATCACTCAATACAACCTCTAGAAACTCAAACCATTCAATTCCTTAAGAAAAACAATGAATCCCTTCACAGACTCAATCAATCCTAAGCTCAAATCCCAATTCCAAGCTCCGCCAACATCAAAATTGGTTTCCTCAATTGACAAACCTTCTCTACAACACACAAACAACCTAACTGAAGCAATGGCATCAACCAATTTCATTCAATTCATCAAAAACACAAAATTCCTGAATTTACCGAAATGCCATCGAATACTCAAAATGATCAATCATGGATCAATTGATGTTTTCGAGCAATCTAAAGTATTAGACTATAACAATGAACATCTAAACATGCTAAAATAACCACAAATCAGACAAGAAAGTGAAGAAATCAAGCAAAAACCCCTAAAATCCGAATTTACAATAATTACTCTAATTAAGGCAAATTAAGCATAAATAAACATATCACCTGAGGAAAAGAGGGGAGAGGGATTAGGTTAAGCTTTTGGAACAAAACTCACTCCTTAATTTGAAGAGAAACTATAATTGGGAGGATTTGGGGGTTTTGGGAGTTCTCGGCAAAGGGAGGAAAGTGGGGGAAAATGGGGGAGAAAATGATTTCTGCCCACTCACGTGAGCTGGTAAAGTAGGGACCCTTTTTCAATTTATTTTTTGACTTTTGACTTTGACTTTGACAGACTTTTTTTTTTTATAAATTCTCAAAATCTGAAATAATTATAAAATGACTCACATATGCCCCAAGTGGGCCAAAATAAAATTTAAAGCTCAAAATATAAAAATCAGGCTTTTAAAATATAATTGTGCTCGAGAACCAAAATCGGACCCACGAAAAGTAAGTCGGCCCAAAGACCTACGACCACTCAAAACGGGTCTCTAAAAACTTATATACAGGTCAAAAGAATAAAATGAGGTATATCCTCTGGATTCAAGCCTCGAACAACGCACCAATCGACTAATTAATCTAATGCACGTTAAAACTCCGAAACGACATGTTGTGCAAATTATCGACACACCACCAACGACATGACGTTTTAGACATCCTAAACTTGACACTTAGGCTCTATGACTATGTCCAGGTCACTCGGTCAAAAGGTCAACTCTGACAATCACTTGGTCAACTCACTGAATCCGACCAATCCGAAAAATCTGACTGAATACGGGTGCTGACTAGACTCTCAAAAGGACGGGGTCTCACACCAATATTCAGGATCGATTATAGATTTAAGAAGTGAATTGGCTTAATTTTTTAGGAAAATATTTATTTTTAGAATTTATTTTAATTATCTATTTATGATTTGAGAATCATAAATAAAATTATAATAATGATTTTAGAATTCTAAGATCATAAAATGATCTATTGATAGTATTTAAGGTTATATAAATTTTCAAAGAATTTTGGGAAATATATTTGATATTATTGTGATTTTTCTTAAGTGAAAAATATGATATTTGATTTTTTTTAATTTATATATTTAATAAAAAATTCTTTTATAGTACTGATGGATAGTGCTATTTATAAGAAATTTATAGTAATATTTTGGATATTTTTCAGAGTGATGTAGGATATTTTGGATATTAATAAGATTTTATGTAATTTATAAATTATATTTATATTTAATATTGTTAAGTTAAATTAATATTTTTATTGGGAAAGTTAAAACAACCACCCATGTAACCCTAAGTCATTTTAATGAAAAATGACGTTGTTTTGTATCGAGCTAAATATGACGTCATTTTGTATCAAACTAAATACGACGTCGTTTTGCATAATAAACCTGTTGCCAGCTGAGACTTTCCCAGTCAACGCCTGTGGCCGGTGATCCAACAAGATGAAACCCTATTTTTCCTTTTTGCTTATCTAGTTTGTCCTGTGAGACTCTGAATTTTAAGTCCTAAAAGTCCAGAAGCTAGTATAGGTGAAATTATCGTTTTGCCCCTGAAGAAATAGATGTGTGATGGCCGAAAATGGTATGGAAGGTCTAGTAATCATTTTTGGTTTCATTTCTCTTTGATTTATTTCCTTATTGGTTCAATCTTACCTTAGGTGATAAAATTTCTAAAATTAAGGAAGGATAATTCCAGAATTTAATTCTAATGATTATCTCCCCATTTGTAAGCCTTTAAAGTAAGAAAAATTAATCTCATAAACACCCTATACAAAAGGTAGTCGGCCACACTTAATCCCCACACTAAAAACACACAAAATTATCAAGTGATCAAACCCTACACCATACCCATTACTACCGAAATTTCATCCCTAGTATAACTCTTTCATCCCTTGTCGGATTTTTGCAAATAAAAGCTTGTTGGAAAGTTCTTTCATCCTCTATCTAGCTATCTTGGTTTGATCATCAGAAGGTTAGTTCTTCCCTGTCAAAATCCTAATCATAATTCATAGGTTTTGGTGCTGAAATTATGTGATTCTTCCTTCAATTGGTTTATGTTGTTGTTCCTTTTATTCGTATGATTGTTTTCTATCCATTCATATTGTAAAATCATGAATTCATCCTTTGAATCTACCATATACATGAAATCGGCATGCCCGACCCTTTGCCCTACTATTGCCGATTTTGATCAATTGACATGTCTAATGGTTTCTAATCTTGTTCCTTTTAATTATATATGTTATTAACACCTAATCCTTCCTTGTTAACATAAAATCACAACCCTTATACCTTGTATACATGAAATCGCAATATGCCTTGTGCCTTATCTTTAGTGTCGAAATTTGCATAGTTAATTGGGGTGGTACTTCAGGTTAAATCTTGTTAAGTTGTTGGCTATCACATCACATATCTAAGGGGGAGGCACCTGCGGCATCTGATCAGTGGTTTCCGATAGGTTTGGTGAGTGGAATTGGTAAGGAAATAGGATATCTATTTGATTATTGAGTATAAATGCTTAGTTTGGTTTTTTTTTTCCTTATGATGTTGTACGTGGTTCGGATCCCTTGAATAAAAGCAAAGAAATAGCTTATTGTTCAGAGAAAAGAGAGGTAGGATCTATGCCTCATCAGTTTTGTAACGACCCCAATTCCTAACTATTAATAATTGCTCCGATTAAGGTCATTACCGCCGTGAAACCCAAATAAGCCTAAATGACACCTAAGACCAATTTGAATCTCACCAGGCTAATCAATAAGTTTCCGATTTTAAGCTAGTTAATCTTATTGCTTATCAACAATTGGAGCATGATATTGGACACATATTCTAGTAACATACGGAGTAAATAAAACATCAGCGGAAGTCTTAAATCAAATCATTAGGTTCATCACACACAAGCCCCATAGGGATCCAAATAACCAGCAAGAAATCCATCAACAAGTTTCGGAAATAGAAAGCAAAGAAGGGTGCTTAAAATAAACCAGAAAATTGCCCAATCATTCATGTTATATGCGCAAGTAACAAGTATGCAAATGTGATGCGATATCGCCCCGCCGTGTGCAGCCTTGATCTCACACCCTGGTACCACGAACAGTGAATGTACCTAAGCCTGAAAAATGGTAAAAACAATGGTTTGAGATTACAAGAATCTCAGTAGGGTCACAGCATCATAAGATCTACAGAATCCCTAAACACAAATCTCCCAATTCACATAAGATCATTCCTAAACAACTAAAGGGGATCACGCAATTCAAAAATCAATCAAAAGAGGTTAAGGCTGAATCTATGGCTGAGGGAGGACTGCAAACACTTTCGAAAGCTTAGAAGTACACAGGCAGGTGAAACACATCACATTGCCCTCGGCAATGAAGAAGAAAGGCCATCCCCTTCCACCTGTGTTGTCCAAGACTTACTGCACAAAGGGTAGATGGTTAACATGCAAACTAATCAGTAAGTCTATCACCTTGTCCTTGCAAAGACAAGTCGACTAGCCCCACACGGACAAGTCTTCCCTAGTCACATACCTACTAGGGCATCCCAGGTCACATACCTACCAGGGCTTCCTGCCACACAAGGATAGGGTTCCGGCCACACAAGGACCAGACCTCCAGCGAGCTCTTGCTGGGATTTGCCGCCCATACAACTCCCATACCAGTAAGAACCTCTCCTCTCCCTAGGAGCATCAGCACTTACCCCGAATGGCCACCGGAACAGGATCCTGACACACAGACACGTACAAGCACACACAGGCAAGTACAAAGCATAATACCACAACAGGGTATCCTCAATCATGTCAGAACACAATCAACTTATCCAATTCACATAACAATTGCATCCCAGACACTCAATTCCTAACTCAGGGGTTCGATATAGCCTAGGAGATTCATATCTCATTCCGAATTTCATACTCTCACCCTATAATCCAATCGCAAGCAATACAACAAGGGTGGGTAACAAAAACATCAAGAAAAGAGCAAGGGTTTCTGGAGAAACCGATGAGGCGTAGATCCTACCTCTCTTGTCTCTGAATAAGAAGCTACTCCTTTGCCTTTATTAAGTAAATCCGAACCACCTAAATTATCACCAGGCAAAGACAAAAGCAAACTAAGTATGCATATTCAATAGTCAATTGAATACCCTATTTCCTTACCAATACCACTCACCAAACCTATCAGAAAACCAATGATCAGATGTTGCAGGTGCCTCCCCCTTGGATGTGTGATGTGATAGCCAGGAACTTAACAAGATTCAACCTGAATTTACCATTCCAATTAACTATGCAAATCTTGTTGCTAAAAGTAGGGCATAGGACGATTTCGTCTTAACCTTAAACAAGGAAATATTTATATCCAAGCTGTGATTTATATATGGTTGGAAAGAGGATGAAAATAGCTTTCCAAGGAGCTATTATTTGTAAGTATCTGACAAACGATTAGAAAGTTATGCTATTTTGAAATTCAAGAAGATTTGGCGAATACCTAATTCCCCCGCCGATTTTCAAATTAACCTTAGACAAAGAAATACTAATCTCCTGACAAAAGAAAAAAGATGGTTGGAAATAGGATGAAGAGAACTTTCCAACAAGCTATCACTCGCACAGATCCGACGAACGATGAGTGAGTTATGCTGGTTTGAA
The DNA here is from genome assembly GCA_019739055.1 of Passiflora organensis. Taxonomy (NCBI): domain Eukaryota; kingdom Viridiplantae; phylum Streptophyta; class Magnoliopsida; order Malpighiales; family Passifloraceae; genus Passiflora; species Passiflora organensis. The sequence goes on from JAEPBF010000103.1 coordinate 3,838,549, forward strand.
GTTTATGCGAATTATGGTGACTATAGGGAGGTATAGGCTTTTAGGCTCATACGAATTTGTAAGTTTTCTATGAATGATTTTTGTGGGGTTGGCTTCCTATTTATAATGAATAGGTATAGAATTATGATTACTACTTTTAATCATTTTATCATAATAAGATAATCTATCAGATAATCAAACTCTAAATTATCTTTCCTATTTTTAGGATCCTTATTCTCTAAGGCAATTATTCACCTGTAAGAACTTAGATCAAAGGAAATTTAAAACAAAGTTAACTACTAAACAATCTTACCAATTTCGGCCATCACACATCCTTTCCTTCAGAGGAAAATGGCTTCTGAACTTCTAGGACTCAAAATTAGGGGTCTTACAGGTTTCTCCAGAGATCCTTGTTGATTGATTGATGATTTCAGTGCATGTACTTGTTGTTTGTATGCGCATATGTGAGATAGTGTATGCATAAGTTGATGATTGATTTGAGGCCCAGTTAGGCCATATCGAACCCTTGGGATAGGTTGTGAGTGCCTAATTGCATATATTTTGTGTATTGAACATGCTGATTGTGTTCTAACATGATTGAGGATACCCTATTGTGGTATTGTGCCTTGTACTTGCTTGTGAGTGCTTGTATGTGTTTTTATGTTAAGTTCCTTTTCTGGTGGCCATTAAGGTTAAGTGTTGATGCTCCTTGGGATAGGAGAGATTCTTACTAGTATGGGAGTCGTATAGGTGGCAATTCCCAGCAAGAGCTCATTGGATGCCTAGTCTTGTGTGCTGGCTAGATGCCTTGTCCTGTGTGATGGCAAGATGCCTTTATCCTTGTGTGGTTTGGATGCCCTAATCTTGTGTGCTATTTAGGATACCTAGTCATGTGTGCTAGCTAGATGCCTAGTCCTGTGTGCTAGCTAAATGTCTTGTCCTGTGTGTTGGCAAGATGAATAGAATTGTTGATTAGCTTGTGTGCTAACCTTTTACCCTTTGTGCAATAAAGCCTTAGACAACATAAGTGGAAGGGGATGGCATTTTCCTATTGCCAAGAGTTGTTGATGTGTTTTCTTGCCTGTGTAGTTCTGATTTTCAGAACTGTTTGCAGTCCACCCTTAGCCATAGTTTCAGCACTAACCTTATTGGTTGATTTTTGAATTGCGTGATATCCCTTAGATATGTAGGGATGATCTGATATTGTTTGGGAGGTGTTTGTTTATGATTTATGTAGATCTTATGATGTTATGACCCTACTGAGATTCTTGTAATCTCATCCTTTTGTTTTCACCATTTTTTCAGGTTTAAGTACATTAGCTGTTTGTGGTACAAGGGTGTGAGAATCAAGGCTGCACGGTATGGCAATATCGCATCACATTTGCATACCTGTTCCTTGATTACCTATGCATACAATATGAAGATTGATTGGACCACTTTCTATTTTTTAGAATATCTCCTTTGTTTGATTGTTTAGAAAACTTACTGGGGATTTACTTGCTGGATTTTTAAATCTTTATGGGACTTGTGTGTTGTGGTTCCTTTGATTAATCATAAAGTCTTCTGCTGATGATTTATTCACTTCGTTTGAATCAAGATTTTTTGTACAATACTATCATGCTCCAAACTTTAAAAACTTAAAGAATGAACATACTAAAATCAGAAATTAGATGGTTAAGTTTTGTGGGATTCAGATAGGTCCTGATTTTGGGCTGATTTGGGTTTCACGGCGGTAAGGGTCCTTATAAGAGCAAATTATGAAATGTGGGTCCTTACATGTCCCAAGCCTCTAAACACCTCCCTGAGCTCCGTTTTCTCTTAATGACTTCACCCTCACAAAAATCGTTTGTTTTTATGCTAAACCAGGATGCGTATTACGTTAGTTTCCTTGCTCAGAATCCGGACATATCTTGGCTCATTCCGGCCATTTTTGGCCATGATGTTTAATGCTTTTTACATGATTAGGTTTGTTGTGGTGTAAAGTTTGTCTTAGTGTACATCTGGTTAGGAATTGTTAAGGAATTAAAGAGATCGAAAATTAGGGTTTATAGGAGTGCCAAATGAATAGTGAGTGCGGTCTAGAGGTTGAAGATTACCCATCTAGACGACGGGCCGTTTGCCTCTAGCCCATGTGGTAGGTCGTTTGGGCATAGGTTCGGACGACATGTCGCTTGCATATGCATGGACTAGGACGCATGTCACGATCTTACAGCTTCGGGTGTAGGTCTGGCAGCACGTAATACTGCCACCTGGTGCTTCCTTATTGGCTGAAATTTAATAAATTCCAGAAAATTGGAAAAATAACCAGAAAATGAATAAAAGTCAGGAAAAATAGATGAAAATTGAAAAAAATCCAGAAAATTTACATAAAATACTAAATTTAATTTGAAGACTATTGGTATCAAATTTATATAGATTGTACTTGATTTGATGGATCAATTAAATCAATCAAGTGTCAGAGAAAATAAAAAAATAAAAAAATCATTCGACTAGGTCCCATATTGGTTCTTGAGTAAAAAAGTGTCGGTTTAAGGACTTAGGCGCGTGATTTTATGTGGTATTATGTGATCCGGTATGAATTACTAAAGACTTGAGATGGTTGTGCATAGGTGAACTCTTATAATGGCAGAACCTTGAGGAATTGGTCTGGAATGCCATCAAAGGATATGTGGGCATATCAAACCTCAAAAACCCGTGAGTGGATGGAAATTTCTTCCTACTACATTAATTGCTGGCATGAGAGGTAAAATAAGAATAATATGAAAAGAATAACTGTGATTTTTGTGTGTGCTTAAGAAATGTTGTGTTAAGCATAATAATTAACGTAATGCGCATCGAGTATCATGAATATGGTGTGAACCATATGAATGTTTCATGTTGTTGTGAATTACTTGAAATGCATTAAATGCACTTGGCACATTCGGGAATCAACAACGACATATAGAATGCACTGAATTTGCATAGGATAAACCTATATAACCTTTAAGAGCTCTCCAGGTCTGGTAGCATGACATGAAGACATCAATCACGAGGTAATAAAGATGGAACGAGTTTTTATTTATTTTACTATCAATTAAATTATAAATCAGGATCCTACAGTGTGGGGATCAATTAGGTGGAGCTAGGATCACCTAACGCCTCCGTATCATTAGTGGATCGAGTTAGGTATTTAATTGAAATGGATTTGACTATTGCGTACATTAATAAGATAAATGGAAAGATAACAAGAATAGAGTGCCACTGACGAACTCCAGTTCTGTCCCTAGCCCAAATAGACTAGAAGATATTGCCAGCCCAAATCACGGTCATGTGTGCTTTGAAAATTCGTGGGTGCTGCATATTATATGATTGTGATTGTGTCACACCTCATACCTAATGGTGTCGTAACGTCTCTCCCTAACCGTATAGCATTTATACCTACCATTAGTGCCCTCTTAATCATAAATATAAACACTATTCAAGGCTGTATGTTAGCATTTTGTTTCCCATTGTGCAGTTATCTAATGCAATAAAAATATATACGTTTATAAAATTTTACATGGAAATATTGAGTATATGCATTAAAATCATATGCGGAGTTAGTATGAAATTGTATATTATGAAAACAATAGTTTTTATTTATTTCACAACCTATGATCCCAAAGGCCCCAAAATTTTTGGTTCATAAGAACTCACACACAATATGCATATCAAGCAAGCCACCTATACAGGGTAAGATTAATTGATTATTTATATACCTAGAGCAATAAGATGCTCGTAGTTCTTCTCATAATGTCTCAACTGTTTAGCCCCCACCTCAGATACCTTGAGCAAACCTGGCATGGCAAACCAGGTGAGTGGACCCTAAATTTTGTTCTTATAACTCAAGGTGAGTAAGACTATCGTGATTGCATTAACTCTTCGGAGTTCTTACTCAAATCAGATATTTCACAATAGACAGAATAAAAGAACAAAGAAATATCACAGTGCACCGACACATAGAATCCCATTCACTCAATCAATATCAGAAAGCGTTCATGAATTATCACACACAACATTCATCAGTTGTTTTCATGCTTAATGAGATTCAAATAGCATGTTAGTGGTGGATTGTGTTGTTGGCAAGGAAATTTACTTCCATCGAACCCACCGTCATGGTAGCGAGGAAGACCATAAGTGGTTTTCTTTCAAATGGAATGGGTTTACGACACACTGACGTTGCTGGGGGATCGATGGTGATAACTCCACAAACTTAATCTCAAACTCACACTAGTAAATTCTCTCATTCTCACACTCAGGCCAATGCTACCCGTAATACATATCATGTTAGATATTAATTCATCTTTCTCATCAACATGCACATAGAATTCATCACCATACTCGAGAGAGCCAAAACTCTTTGAAGTTTGCATACAACAAGATCCTTAAGACCGTATCTACCATAAGATTATTCACACAATATTTAGAATTTTACAAAATTCCTTGCTCATACAAATCAAGGCAACGAAGACATCGGTTTCAAAGAAATGCCATGATGAAAAAATGTTCCCATTAATGAAAAGCATTTTTATGACATATCACATGTTTAACATGAAAAAATGCAATATGGAACATAAACGATTAACGACAATGTTAAGGTTAGTCCACTCACCTTATTCTGGCAGCACTTGACTAGGTCCTATTCTAGGGTCCAGTGCACGAGTTTCAACACCTATTCAGGTATGATCAATAATTTCACTTAATTTCTTAATCCATACGGTAATAAACTAAAAACTGAAATTGCACTACCCCTTACTTAGTCCTAAGGGACTCGGTTAGCCTATACAAATTTTCCCAGGGTATTTTTTTTGATATTTTTCAAACTTCAATCAAGTTCTCCTAGTTTTTATACCCCTAAATCAGATCCAACTCAAGCAAACTATACATCATTGGATTTCTCATATTTTTTTATATTTTCCATAATATATCACTTTTTTTTTATTTTTTCATGATTTTTTCTTTATTTTCAGAATTTCTGGAAAATTGATCAAAATTAGAAAAGGCAATTGACAAAAACTACACCGAACGACTCAGGGAAAAAATCGCTCCTGATGCTCCAAAATCCTCAATTATTTCACGCCCCAACACGAAAATGGAAAATCTGGAAAGTATTATGGGTTTATCCCCAAAATTGGTGGGTCGCCAGATACAGCCAAACCGACACAAACCCCTATATGAAAAGACATCATTTCTCACTACCCGATAACCCATTCTAAACACAAAATAATGTCATATTAGGTTATATAGAGATATAATTTAATTCAAAATTAAAAAGATAAAATAATAAAATAATATTTACTTATTCAAAATTTATTAAAAAATAAAAAAATCAGAATAATACCCTGAAAATTTCTACATGCTCATTATGAACAGTAGAATCCATTTAAACCTGAATATCTAAATTTTGATAAATATGTAATTTAAAATAATCGTTATAAACTTTTATGAAAATAGTAGAATTTAGTATTAAACCTCCAAAAATTTCAGAAAAAATTCCTACTTCAAATAAACTCAAATTCAAACCTATCTATGGTGTTTAAATCACCCTTCCTCATATGGGACTTCTAAATTCTAATTTAAGATTATTTACTCTCAATATTTGATATTATCAATACCCTCAAAACAACTGTATGACATGTATGGGTTGACTTGACACTAGGTTGAAGGACATTAAATCTATCTAACCGTCACCGAAATCCCTAAAAATCTAAATCCTCACATGCTACCCTCCTTATAAAAGCTTTCGTCACTGAAACTTGCTAAGACTAAGATAAAAGAAAACTAATGTAGGATACTAGGACGTACCTTGATTTTCAAATAGATTTGGGTATTGGTTCCTTATCTGAGCCTTGGGCTCCTGTGCTTTCTCCTCATACTGACTATTCCTCCATAGAATTCTAACTGTGACGACCCCAACTCCTAACTATTACTATGTGCTCCGATTAAGGTCATCACCGCCGTGAAACCCAAATAAGCCGAAATGATACCTAGGACCTGTCTGAATCTCACCAGGCTTACCATTAACTTCCGATTTTTAGCATGTTTATTTTAATGTTTAACAACAATTGGAGCATGATATTGCACAAATATTCTAGTAAGATACGGAGTGAATAAAACATCAGCAAAAGTCTTTATATTAAATCAATGGGTTCATAACACACAAGTCCTATAGGGATCCAAATAACCAGCAAGAAATCCTCCAACATATTTCAGAAATAGCAAGCAAAGGAGGGTTCTTAAAATAAACCAGAAAGTAGCCTAATCATGCATGTTATATGTGCAAGGAACAAGTATGCAAATGTGATGCGATATCGCCCCGCCATGCAGCCTTGATCTCACACACTGGTACCACGGACAATGGATGTATCTAAGCCTGAAAAATGGTAAAAACAACGGTATGAGATTACAAGAATCTCAGTAGGGTCACAACATCATAAGATCTGCAGAAAATCTAAACACAAATATCCCAATTCACATTAGATCATTCCTAAACAACTAAAGGGGATCACGCAATTCAAGAACCAATCAAAAAGGGTTAGGGCCGAATCTATGGTTGAGGGAGGACTATGATCACTTCCGAAAAATAAGAAGTACACAGGCAGGTAGAACTCGTTAGATTGCTCTCGGAAATGAAGAAGAAAGGCCATCCCCTTCCTTCTGTGTTGTCCAAGGCTTACTGCACAAAGGGTAAACGGTTAACACACAAGCTAATCAGTAGGCCTTTTCATCTTGCCACACAAGGACAAGTCGTCTTTCCACACAAGGAAAAGTCTTCCCAAGCCACATACGGACAAGGGCATCCCAAACCACACAAGGATAAGGGCTTCCTGCCATACAAGGACATGGTTTTGGCCACGTAAGGACCAGACATCCAGCGTGCGCATGCTGAGCTTTGCCACCCATACAACTCCTATACCAGTAAGAACCTCTCCTCTCCCTAAGAGCGTTAGCGCTTACCCCGAATGGCCACCGGAAAAGGATCCTAACACACAAACACATACAAGAACACACAAGCAACTACAAAGCATAATACTATAACAGGGTATCCTCAATCATGTCAGAACACAATCAAAATATTCAATTCACATAACATATGCAACTCAGGCATTCAATACCTAACTCAGGGGTTCGATATAGCCTATGAGATCCATATCTCAATCCGAAATTCATACTCTCACCCTATAATCAAATTGCATGCAATACAACAAGGGAAGGTCTCAAAAACATCAAGAAAATAACAGGAATCTTTGGAGAAACCGATGAGACGTAGATCCTACCTCTCTTGTCTCTTAACAAGAAGCTACTACTTTGCCTTTATTAGCTAATTCCGAATTTTGAGTCTTAGAAGTCCAGAAGCCATTGCAGGTGAAAAGATGATTTTGCCCCTGAAGGAAAGGATGTGTGATGGCCGAAATTGGTAAGATTGTTTAGTAGTTAATTCTGTTTTAAATTCCCTTTAATCTAAGTCCTTATAGATAGATAATTGGCTTAGAGATTAAAATCCCTAAAAATAGGGGAAGATAATTAAAGAGTTTAATTATCTGGTAAATTATCTTATTTTGATAAAATGATTAAAAGTAGTAATCATAATTCTATACCCATTCATTATAAATAGGAAGCCAACCCCACAAAAATCATTCATAGAAAACATACAAAATTCGTTAAACCTAAAACCCTATACCTCCCTATAGCCGCTAAAATTCGCTGAAACTTTAAGCTAGCATAACTCTCTCATCGTTTTTCCGATTTTTGCAAATAATAGCTTGTTGGAAATTTTTATTCATCCTCTTTCCAACCGTCTTTTGGTTTTTTTTGGGAGGTTAGTATTTCTTTCTCTAAGGTTAAGTTGAATTTCGGCAGCACTGCCAAATCTTCTTGAAATTCAGAATACCATAACTCTTTCATCGTCTGTTATATCTCTAGAAATAATAGCTTGTTGGAAAGATCTCTTAATCCTCTTTCCAAAAATATTTTATTTTTCATTCTCTAAAGATAAGTTGAAAAATGGCAGCGGAATTCGGTTTTTGCCAAATCTTCTTGAATTTCAAAATAGCATAACTCTCTCATCGTTTATCAGATCCCTACAAATAATAGCTTGTTGAAAATTTATTTTCATTCTCTTTCCAACCATATATGTTTTGTTGTTTAGACGTAAATATTTTCATGTCTAATGTTATGTTGAAAATGGGCGACGAAATTTGCATAGTTAATTGGAATGGTAATTCAGGTTGAATCTTGTTAAGTTCCTGGCTATCACATCACACATCCAAAGGGGAGGCACCTGCAGTATCTGATCACTGGTTTCTGATAGGTTTGGTGAGTGGTAATGGTAAGGAAATAGGGTATTCAATTGATTATTGAATATGTATGCTTAGTTTGTTTTCTTCTTTGCCTGGTGATAATATAGGTTGTTCAGAATTATTTAATAAAGGAAAAGGAGTAGCTTCTTGTTCAGAGACAAGAGAGGTAGAATCTACGTCTCATCGGTTTCTCCAGAGACCCCTATTATTTACTTGATGTTTTTGTTACCTGTCCCTGTTGTATTGCATACGATTGGATTATAGGGTGAGAATATGAAATTCGGAATGAGATATGGATCTCATAGGCTATATCGAACCCCTGAGTTAGGTATTGAGTGCCTGGGTTGCATAAGTTATGTGAATTTAATATGCTGATTGTGTTCTGACATGATTGAGGATACCCTGTTTTGGTATTATGCTGTGTACTTCCCTGTGTGTGCTTTTACGTGTTTGTGTGTCAGGATCCTTTTTGGGTGGCCATTCGGGGTAATCACTGATGCTCTTAGTGAGAGGAGAGATTCTTACTGGTATGGGAGTTGTATGGGCGGAAAACCTCAGCATGCCCGCGATGGTTATCTGTCCTTGCGAGGCCGAAACCCTATCCTTGTGAGGCAGGAAGCCCTTATCCTTGCGAGGTTTGGGATAACCTAGTCTGTGTGTGGCTAGGGAAGACTTGTATGTGTGTGGCAAGACGACTTGTCCTTGCGAGGCAAGATGAATAGGGTTACGGATTAGTTTGTGTGTTAACCATCTACCCTTTGAGCAGTAAGCCTTGGACAACATAGGTGGAAGGGGATGGCCTTTCTTCTTCATTGCCGAGAGTAATCTGATGAGTTCTACCTGCCTATGTACTTCTGATCTTTTGGAAGTGTTTGTAGCCCTCCCTCAACCATAGATTCGGCCCTAACTTCTTTTTGATTAATTCTTGAATTGCGTGATCCCCTTTAGTTGTTTAGGAATGATTTAATGTGAATTGGGAGATTTGTGTTTAGGGTTTCAGCAGATCTTATGATGTTGTGACCCTACTGAGTTCATTGTCATCTCATACCGTTATTTTTTACCATTTTCCAGGCTTAGGTACATCCATTGTCCATGGTACCAGTGTGTGAGATCAAGGCTGCACGGCGGGGCGATATCGCATCACAAGTGCATACTTGATCCTTGTTTACTTGCGCATATAACATGAATGATTGGGCTACTTTCTGGTTTATTTTCAGATTCCTCCTTTGCTTGCTATTTCCGAAATATGTTGGAGAATTTCTTGCTGATTGTTTGGATCCCTATGGGACTTGTGTGTTATGAACCCAATGATTTAATCTAAAGACTTCCGCTGATGTTTTATTTACTCCATATGTAACCAGAATGTGTGTCTGATATCATGCTCCAATTGTTGTTAAACATTAAAATAAACTTGCTAAAATTCGGAAGTTAATGATAAGCCTGGTGAGATTCAGATAGGTCTTTGGTGTCATTTAGGCTTATTTGGGTTTCACGGCGGTGATGACCTTAATCGGAGCAAATAGTAATAGTTAGGAATTGGGGTCGTCTCAACTACGATCACTTCCAAAAAATTAAAAGTACACAGGCAGGTCGAACTCATCTGATTGCTCTCAGCAATGAAGAAGAAAGGTCATCCCCTTCCACCTGTGTTGTCCAAGGCTTACTGCACAAAAGGCAAACGGTTAACATACAAGCTAATCAGTAAGCCTATTCATCTTGACACACAAGGACAGGTCTTCCCAAGCCACAAACGGACTAGGGCATCCCAAACCACACAAGGATAAGGGCTTCCGGCCACACAAGGACAGGGTTTCGGCCACGCAAGGACCAAACATCCAGTGCGCGCATGCTGGGCTTTGCCACCCATACAACTCCCATACCAGTAAGAACCTCTCCTCTCCACAGGAGCATCAGCGCTTACCCCGAATGGCCACCGGAAAAGGATCCTGACACACAAATATGTACAAGCACACACAGGCAAGTACAAAGATATTACCACAATACGGTATAGTCAATCATGTCAGAACACAATCAACATATTCAATTCACAGAACATATGCAACTCAGGCATTCAATACCTAACTCAGGGGTTCGATATAGCCTTTGAGATCCATATCACACTCCAAAATTCATACTCTCACCCTATAATCAAATCGCATGCAATACAATAAGGGCAGGTATTAAAAACATCAAGAATATTACAGGGGTCTCTGGAGAAACTAATGAGGCGTAGATCCTATTTCTCTTGTCTCTGAACAAGATGTTACTCCTTTGCCTTTATTAGGTAATTCCGAACCACCTATATTATCACCAGGAAAAGACGAAAACAAACTAAGCATGCATATTCTATAATCAATTGAATACCCTATTTCCTTACCAATTCCACTTACCAAACCTATCAAAATCCAGTGATCTGATGCTGCAGGTACCTCCCCTTAGGTGTGTGATGTGATAGCCAGGAATTTAACAAGATTCAACCTGAATTACCATTCCAATTAACTATGAAAATTTCATCGCTAAGAGTAGAGCATAGGACAATTTCGACTTTAAGCATAGAGAAGTTTAAAAGAAAGAAAATCATGATCATACATCATGAATAGATGCTAAGAAATCCTAAGAACATGCGAAACGACAACAGAAATCAACCGAAGACAAAATCTGTAGAAATCTAAAAACCTAATTCCGTCGCTGATTTTCAACTTATCCTTAGACAAGAAAATATTAACTTCCAAAAAAAAAAATATATGCTTTCAAATAGGATGAAAAAAATATTTCCAACAAGCTATTATTTGTAGGAATCCGACAAACGATGAAAGAGTTATGCTACATTGAAATTCAAGAAGATTTTGGCAGTTCCGCCGAAAACCTAGTTCTGCCGCCGATTTTCATCTTATCTTTTGACAAAGAAATACAAACGTAAAAAACACAAAAATAATATTGTTGGAAAGAGGATGAAAATATCTTTCCAACAAGCTATTATTTGTAAAGATACAATAAACGATGAAAGAGTTATGCTATTCTGAAATTCAAGAAGATTTGACAATGCTGCCAAATTTCAAATTAACCTTAGAGAAAGAAACGCTAACCTCATGACATAAAAAAAAATATTTTTGGAAAGAGGATGAAGAGAGCTTTCCAACAAGATATTATTTTCAGAAATACGACAAATTATGAGAGAGTTATACTTGTTTAAAGTTTCAGCGAATATTGGCAGCTGTAGGTAGGTGTAAGGGTTTTAGGCTATACGAGTTTTGTGTGTTTTCTATGCATGCTTTTTGTGGGGTTGGCTTCCTATTTATAATACATGGGTATGGAATCAAGATTACTACTTTAAAGGCTTTATTAAAGTAAGATAATTATCAGATTTAACTTCTTTAATTATTTTCTGCTATTTTTAGGGATTTTAATTTCTAAGGCAGTTATCTATCTATAAGGACTTAGATTAAAGGGAATTAAAACCAGAATTAACTGCCATGCAACTGGTTTCTGGACTTCTAGGACTCAAAATTCGGGGTCTCACACTAACAATTGGTACTGTCTTGTTCCTAAGAATTCTTTGTGTCCAATCTAAAATAGAAACAGCCTGTGTGGGGAATGTCATATCCTTTGTTACCTCCATTGGTGGTATGTCTATTATATGGTTTGGATCCGTTATGTACTTCTGAAGCAAAGACACGTGGAAAACATTGTGTATCTTCTGTAACTCGTTAGGCAACCTTCGTCTATAAGACACTGGTCCCACTCTCTCAACAATTTCGTAAGGTCTAATATATTGAGGTGCAAGTTTACCTCTTCTTTGAAATCGAATGATCCCTCTCCATGGTGCTACTTTTAGAAACACAAAGTCACCAACCTCAAACTCCAATGGTCTATGTCGTACATTCGTGTAATTCTTTTGGTGATCTTGAGCCGCTCTCAATAGATATCAAGCCAATTTCATCTTTTCCAAGGTAAAATCTAGTAACTCGGCTCCTTCTAAACTTCTTTCCCAGACTTCCGACCAACATAAAGGTATCCTACAAGTTTTTCCACAAAGAGCTTCATACGGTGCCATAACCATACTCGCCTGGTAACTGTTGTTACATTCAAATTATGCCAACGGCAAGTATCCTTCCCAACTTCCTTCGAATTCAAATACACAAGCCCGCACCATGTCCTCCAAAACTTGAATAGTTCTCTCAAACTGTCCATCCATCTGAGGAAGAAATGCATTACTAAAAGTAAGTTGTCTACCCAAAGCTACTTGTAACTTATCCCGAAATTGGGAATTGAAATGAGGATCTCTTTTTGATATGATTGTTACTGGCACTCCGTGTAATCAAACCATTTCTCATATATAAAAATCAGGTAATCATTCCAAAGTATCACTCACCTTCATAACTAAAAAGTGTGCACTCTTAGTCATCCTATCTATGATAACCCATATTGCATCCAATCCTTTTTGGGTATGTGGTAATCCACTGAAAAATCCATCGTCACATGTTACCATTCCACTCTGATATGGGAAGGTAAGATTACCTTAACCAATGGACATATCATACATCGAGAAACAAACTGTGCAAGGTCCTTCTTTATACCTGGCCACCAATAAACTTCACGAAGATTCTGATACATCTTTGTGCCTCCTGAAGTATAACATAGGATGAAATGTGACCTTTTGTCATGATAGTGCTTCTTAACTGATTATCTCGCCCATATTCGGTCTCTATACAATAGGATTCTGTCCTCTCTCAATTGATATTGAGATTCAGCTTGCTCTTTTAGATCCTCTTTAGCCTTTTGTATCTTAGGATCAAGTCCTTATCGAGTTCTTATCTCCTCAACCAATACTAGTTCTACTGTGAACTTCGCTATCAACTCTCCATCACCAGCACTACTTATGTTAAGGCCTATATACCTTATCTCAGCCAAAAAAGGAAGGTAACCTTCTTTAACATAAGCTAAGGATGCTCTTAATTTTCTACTTAATGCATCAACTACAAAATTAGCTTTTCCTAGATGATAATCAATAATTAAATTGTAATCCTTAATCAGTTCAAGTCATCTCCTTTTCCTCAAGTTAAGTTCCTTCTGTGTCATCAAGTAATTAAAACTTTTATGATCAGTGAATATCCTACAAGTCTCATCATATAGATAATAACACCACATCTTCAAGGCAAACACAATAGTAGCAAGTTCTAAATCATAGGTAGGATAATTTACCTCATTTGGCCTCAATTGTCGGGAAGCATAAGCTGTAACTTGAACTTCTTGCATTAAGACACAACCTAATCCTTGGCTTGATGCATCACTGAATATAATGTAACTCCACTCCAACGATAGGTAGATCCAAAACTGGTGCTGAGGTCAAACATTCCTTTAACCATTGAAAGCTCTGCTCTCAAGCTTCATTCCATACAAACTTCACCTCTTTCTCATCAGCTTTGTCATCGGACTTGCCAAAACCGAAAAATTTTCCACAAACCGTCTATAATACCTTGCCAATCCCAAGAGACTATGAAATTCAGTTACACTCTTGGGTGCTTCCCACTTCAATATTGCCTCAATTTTCTCTGGATCCATAGAGATTCCTTTCTGAAATACAACATGACCTAAGAATACAACCTCCGAAAGCCAAAACTCACATTTACTAAACTTAGTATACAAGCGATGGTCTCTTAAGATCTGCAACACCTTTCCAATTCACACAACATGCTCTTCATGTGTCTTCAAATATATCAGTATATCATCGATAAAAACAATCACAAACTATCCAGGTAAGCTCTAAATATTCTATTCATAAAATTCATAAAGAACGTAGGTGAATTGGTCAATCCAAAAGGTATAACCTAAAATTCATAATGGCCATGCCTGGTTCTAAATGATATCGTAGATATGTTAGAATTTCAAATCTTCAGCTGGTGACAGCCTGACCTCAAGTCAATCTTGGAAAACACCGCTGCTCCGTTGAGTTGATTAAAACGATCATCAATTCTAGGCAATGGATGCTAATTCTTCATCGTAACACGGATTAATATTCTATAGTCCATACATAACGTACCATCCTTCTTCTTGAAAAATAAGACTGGGGCTCCTTGTGGGGAGGCACTGGGTCTAATGAATCCTTTATCGACTAATTCTTGCAACTAAGTCTTGAGTTCTTTAAGATCCACAACATTCTATAAGGTGGTATAGATATAGGAGTAGTTCCAGGTAATAGCTCGATGCAAAACTCGACTTCTCCAGGTACTATACAAACCTTAATACTTAACACTACCCTCTTTTCTTCTAGGATCCCCTCCTAGTTTCACAGTCTAGTTCAAGGTAGGCTTGACATCATATGATCATGCACATCATAGAAGTTTTGAAATGTATGAAAATCCTATCACCATGCCTTTTTAAAATAGTAACGACGATATCAAAATGGAGTTAGCAATTTGAAAATAGTGACAATTTGAAAATGATGATGAAATTTTGAAAACAACATGCAAGTTTTAAAAATTTGCTCTATTACCATCTGAAAATAGAGAGGAAGTCACGCCTCATACCCTACAGTGATGTCACGTCTCTCCCTAGCCGTATATCATTTCTAACTGCCATTAGTGCCCCCTTAATGACAATTATAAACACTATAAAAGGTTGTATGTTAGCATTTTGTTTCCCATCTTGCAATTATCAAATGTGATAAAAATATTTAATTTAATAAAATTTTGCATGGCGATATTGAGTATATGCATTAAAATCATATGCGAAGTTAGGAGAAAATTGTGTTATGAAAACACACCAATTTTTATTTATTTCACAGCCCATGATCTGATAGGCCCCAAAATTTTTGGTTCACAACAACTCATACACATAGCAAGCCACCTATACAGGGTAAGATTTCTAAATTATTTATATACCTAAAGCAGGAAGATGCTCGTAGTTCTTCTCGTAATATCTCGACTTTCTATCACAGGAAAGATCATAGTGCACTGACACATAGGATCCCATTCACTCAATCAATAGCAACAAGCATTCATGAACTATCACACACAACATTGAATACTTGTTTTCATACTTAATGGGATTCAAATAGCATGTTAGTTGTGGATTGTGTTGTTGGCAAGGAAATTTACTTCCATCGAACCCACCGTTGTTGTATAGAGGAAGACCATCAGTGGTTTTCTTTGCAAAGAAGTGGGTTTATGACATACTGATGTTGTCAGGGGAGCGGTGGTGGTGACTCCACAAGCTTGATCCCAAACACACACTAGCAAATTTTTTCATCCTCACACTCCGGCCAGTGCTATCTATATTATATATCATGTTAGATATTAGTTCATCTCTATCATCAATATGCACACAGAATTCATCACTGTACTTAAGAGAGCCACCATAAGATTATTCACATAATATTTAGAATTTTACAAAACTCCGCACTCATAAGAGGTAAGGCAATGAAGACATCAGTTTCAAAGAAATGTCATCATGAAAGAAATCTCTAGTCAATGAAAAACATGTTTATGACATATCACACGTTTAACACAAAAAATGCAATACAAAACATAAACAATTGACTGAAATGTTAAGGTTAGTCCACTCACCTTATTCTGGTGGCACTCTACTGGGTCCTACTCCTGAGTCTAATGCACGCATTTCAATATCTATACATGTCATGATCGATAAATTCACTTAATTTCTTAATCCAAAAGATAATAAACTATTAACTGAAATCACATGACCCCTTAGTCCTAAGGGACTCGATTAGCCTATATGAAATTTCCTGATATTTTTTTCCGTCATTTTCCAAATTTCTATCAACTCCTAATTTTAATAGCCCTGAACTCAGATCCAACTCAAGAAAACTATACACCATTGGATTACTTATATTTTTTTTATTTTCCATAATTTTTTTAATTTTCCTAAATTTTTTATTTTTGGAATTTTTGAAAAATCAGTCAAAATTGAAAAAAAACAACGGACATGTGTCACCATCAGACACTGCCACATGTCATCACCTCATTCTTCTACAGCTTTTTGGTTCGACCCGGTTTGTTTCAACCTAGTTTGATTGAACCCGGTCTAACTCGATTTGGTTTGACCTAAACTCGGTTTGACTCCTCCTGAATGGACGACATGTCGGTTGAACACAGATTCAGATGACCTGTCGTCCAGTCCCACATTGGATGACTCGTCGTCCAGATAAGTAGCCGATGACCCGTTGTCTACTGGTTTGTCTTCAATCTATAGACTCTGTCCAGAGGTCGAAGCTCTAATCAGCGAGTTGTCGTTCTAGTCAGTGAACAACCCCAAATCCTATACCATAACGTTTGCTCGACCACCCGCAACAAAACCCAACCACAATCAAACAAATCAACTAACTAAATTACGAGATCTAAGAGGAAAATGAATTCGGCTTACCCACCGCGAAAACTCACCGGAGAGTGCGCAAAAGTTGCTTGATTCCAACTGAAAACTACGCAAAATGACTCTGGTGGAAAAATTGTGATACGCTAAAATCCTCAAGTTTTTCACGCCTTTACACAAAAAATGGAAAATTTGGAAAATATTCCGAGTTTATCCCCAGAATTGGTGTCACGAGCCGGCCCCCGGACCCTCGCCCACTGGGTCGAGATGTGTATGTACGCATTATAGATCACAAATGCAACCTTGGACTTTATGTGTTGTGTGAATAAATCATTTGTAACAAGATGCATCTTTTGGGCCATGTGGTTAGAAACCCAACTGAGCGTTGCAGTTATGATCCATCACGTACACATACACGTCCAGGCTCCCGGACCCGGATACAGCCTAACTGACGCCCATCCCTACATGAAATGACGTCGTTTCTCACTTCCTGACACCTTTTTCTAAACACAAAACGATGTCGTTTGGATACTTCCCAAATCGACATCATATCGGGTTATATCTTGATATAATTTAATTCAAAATTAAAATAGTAATAAGATAGTATTTATTTATTCAAAATTATTTAAATTAGTAAAAATTATTAAAAATAATTAAAAAATAGAAAAATATCTAGAAAATTTCCTCATGCTCTTTATGAACAGTAGAATCCATCTAGAACTGAATTTCTAAATTTTGATAAATATGTAATTTCAATTAAGATTTATAAAATTTTAGGAAAATAATAAAATTTAGTATAAAACCTCCAAAAATTCAAGAAAAAATTCCTACGCTAAATAAACCCAAATTCAAACCTATCTAAGGTGTTTAAATTACCCTTCCTCATATGGGATTTCTAAATTTTAATCTAAGATTATTCACTCTGATATATGTATATAATGTATTAAAATATTTATACAGTATTATACGGTATTATCGATACCCTCAAAACAACTATAATTGACTTGACACTGGGTCAGAGGATATTAAATTCATCTAACTGTTACCCACACACGTCATTTTCCTAAATTACCATCCCTAAAAATCCAAATCCTCACAGAATGTGCCAAATGCATGTTAAGAATTAAATTATGATATGCTAGCATGTTTATTTGATTAACATGATTGTTGTATGTGAATTGCTTTGTACGATTTTTCCGTCTACTCACCTGGTAGGTTGCTGCCAGAATATTGGCATGAAATTCAGGAAAGATAAATAGGAGCACTCCCAGGTATCTTGAGGAAGAAAAGAACAGATTGATCGACTATTGGTCATGTTTGAGGTAATTTTAAAGGATTTTATATTCATAGCAATATTTTCCCAAAGTCTATTTGTGTATGACATTGAGATAAATCCTGGGATTGTTCTGAGTCTTTTGTTATACGAGGTGATCTTGGACAACCTTGTATTATTCTTTTAAATTTCATTTTATAATAATTCTATTATTTCTTGTACTATTATCTCCATTTATTTCTACACCATTAGCCTTGTAGGTTTATCATATGCATTGTTGGATGATATAGAAGTATATATAGTGAGTCTATAGTGATTGTCTCGTGAAATTTTTGGGTCCGGGGGGTGATAGGTCACTCATTATCGACCATTGACATAGTAATGTTTAGTTATTATATTAGTATCCTATTAGATAATAATGCATCTAATAGACCCAGTTAATGAGAATGCTACATGGATTATTATATGATGTTATAAGCAGTTCTCATAACACTATTTGATAGTGAGCCTTAAACCAGAGATCAGTGTGAGTCTCTGAATGTGTCTAAATGCATGGAGTTAATCATATATAGTCTCTTTGTGGTTAGTCTATTTGCATCAGTGGTAATTTTACGTCTATAATAGAGTCTCTTTGTGGTTAGCCTATCTATAGCTAAGAGGCATAAAAATGAGCGAATACGCTTCAAGAGTGATTTCATAACCCATCCGATAAGTCGGCATCTGCATGAATTATAGTAATGAATTTAAGAGAACTATGAGAATAAGCCCTATGGATATCTTGAGAAGAGTTTTTGTGGTTAAATATTAGAAGTTTAAAAATAAAATAAAAAGATACGAGAATTTTCTCAAAATTTTTGGAAGAATATTTCCATATTTAATGATTTTTCAAAAAGTTATTTTTGGTTATCGGAATTATTATAAATTTTGTAATTATAAGAAAAATAATTTCATAATTTTAGAATATTTTACTATTTTAAGGAATTTATTAAAATTTTTTGGATAATTTTTGGAATAGTATACTATTTATTAGGAATTCTACAAAAATTTTGGAATTTTAAATATATATTAAATATTATATTATTATATATAAAAAATGAGAGAGAAAAGGGTCAAAACACGAAAGGCTCTGTCATTTTGATCGAGCCTGGTCAAAATTATAGGCACCTCCATCATTTTGTTTTGGTTACTGCATTAGGGTGAAAACCCTAATTCTCTTGTTCAAAACAACATCATTCCCTTACAGAACGAACCAATGTCATTTTAGTCCCGAGATTAGTTATACCCAGGAAGTCCCATGTGGCCAGAGTAAATCCGGTGAGAGAAGCCACACGCTGTGCCAAATTCAACGACAGAGTTCCGGGGAGAGTGATTGAGAGTATCGAAAGTGTTGGTGAGGGATTATGATGTGTTTTTCCAGCGATTTCGGTTAAATTCTTGCTCGGAAAAATCAGGTGCTTAGATCTATAGATTTATGGTTTTTAATTGTGTAAAACTTATGTTTGATACGTCAGTTTGATTCGGTTAAATGAGAATTTTGTGTTTGTGTGTTTATTACGTGGGTTTGAAGTGAAATTAGAGGGATTAGCAAAAAGGGGAAGAAAATTTCTGGTAGGGTTTTCAGGGGAGCTTCGTTGGACTGAGGAAGAAGATGACCTCGGACGACAAGTCGTCTAAGGGTGTATCGACGATGGGTCGTTCAATTGTAGGCATAGGCGATGGGTCATTTACAATGAACATGAAAGACAAGTCATTTAATAGAAGCACCATATGACATATCGTTTAAATGAATATGTAATATATGTAGTTTAAGATTAATAATGAATGACATGTCGTCTAAGATGGAATTGAATGATAGGTTGTTTGAGTATAAAATGAATGACATGTAGTTCAATGGACAAATAAACAATAGGTCGTTTATTGGTTAGGGAAAGAGGCTCGGACGAGTCGTGGTGAGCTCAAAGCGAGCCACGTGTCAGCATCCCAGAGTTGGGGTGTAATGCTAGCACGTGCTCGTGCTAACACGTGTCAGACTGTGAGAAAATTAGACAGAAATTATGCAAAAATGCTAGAAATTAAGGAAAAATTAAGGGCAAAATAGAAAGAAAAGAAGGAAAAAAAAAAGATAAATTTGAAAAAATACTAAAAATTGTGAGGATTCCAATGGTATCAAATTTGTAGAAATCTGATTTTGTTTGATAGGTTAAATAAATTAAAGAAATTGATAGAAAATATAAAAAAAATAAAAGAGATTGGAAATTTTTTTGATTTGATATTTAGATGATATCGATATAACTAAAGGATCGGGAATGTATATTTAACAGTTATGACTTGATATGAAATTAATAAAAGATGGATATTCTGATTGACAGGTGCATAGTCGAATCGAGAAAGAGGATCTTCTCTAGAGTTAGACCCCAAAGAAGAACCAGAACCAAAAACTGTGAGTGGTTGGTTGTGTATGCATGACATTTCATACGTTTATAATTAAATTAAGCAAGATAATTGAATAATCGAGATGGCATGAACATGCATATCTAGGCAAGTGATGAGTTATTGTTGTCTGCCTTAACTAATTGAATTATTTGAAGTGATATTATTAGTGTATGGATGTTGCCTTGTATAATGACTTTATCGGATAATGATGTTATAACAGCATGTGTCTGCATAGGATAATCTATGCAACCTTTGAGAGCTCTCTGGGTCTGGTAGCGTGATGTGGAGATGTCAGACCACGAGGAATAAGGGTGGATGGGGTTTATTATTTTAATGTGCACTTAATAACCATTATTGTAGGTTTGGAAAATTGTTTAGGTGGGGCTACCATCACTGTGAGGACCCGATCCCGGATACCGGACCTCACCGCCGTAGGACTCGAATTGACCCAACCGAGGGACCAACCAGAACCCTATAAGGCTTCTCTTACAAAATCCATAAAGTTATAAAATTCTGGTTGCCGTTTATCAGCAATACAACCAAGTTTATTGGATTCTCATATAAGTTTATTGGATTCTCATATATTCAAGGAAACCCTTACACTCATGAAAAATTGTTTGAGCATGGTTCTAAAATCTTTGTATTTGTAAGGGGTTTGAAAATATTTATTAAAAGAACAACTTAGATTATTTCAAACACCAAGTTGCGAAGTTGTTTAGCGGAAGGCTTTGTAAAAGAGAAAAAAAAAACATTTATTTTGAAAACACACAATCCGGGAAAACATTTCAACAAATAAATAAAAAAAAAATAAAACAATGGAAAACCAAATCAACCCAAAAAAGATGAAAGTCCAGTCCAAAGTATTTATTACAGTCCGAAATATAAATATCAAAGAAATGTAAAATGCATGCAAACCACAGTTGCATAGCCATAGTTCAGCACCTATTGTTCGATGTTCTAGGGGAGGCTAGGCTTCTCCTCAGCTGAACCTGAAAGGGATAACAAATGGGGGTGAGATCACTAGGACCTCCGTGAGAGACACATCATCATAAGCGTTCACGGGGAGTGAGTAGAGGCAATACGAAAAACCTTTTCTTTTAAAATGCAAGTATAAAACCGGTATAAGTAACATGAATAGTGAAAGTTTAAAAATCAGACTCAACGGTCTAAAATGAGTGGTTACGGTAAACGCATCATATCGTATCGAGAAATCCCACGGGACAGACATAAAACACCACACGAATCGGTTCGGTGCGTAGAACCATCAGAGGCCCAATGGCAGTAAAGTTTGAGTTATTACAAGTTGTGTATAAATGTCCCACCGCCATTGTTGTCTATGGAGCGGAGGGAATACACACATCCTCCACACGCCATACTCACAACCTATGATCAAAGGTCACATAACACAACCATACAACTCCCTACGGTAAGAATCGCTCCCCTACTACGGGACGTCCGAATACTTACCTCGCATTGGTCAAGCGCTTCGTGTAATTCACGGTATCATATCTCTCATATATATACCCATCAACATGCCCCAAAATTCATAAAATCATTTCAATGGGATAATTTACACATGTTAAAAAACATCATACAACACATGTGTATAGAAATGGTAAAGTAACCAAAAATCATGCTAAATCATCTTTCATAAATTTTTTTCAAACATGCATCCTTGTAAGTTCTTAACACCCAAATCATGCCAAAACAAAAAGGAAAAATACTTAGAAAATGACATGTGATACTCGACAACATCAAGTGTAAACATCACCCATCCAAGTTTCTATTCTTCATCTTAAACACATTTAAACATGTGGGTAGTTTTCACGCATATTTCACAAAACCAAAAACACATACATAACTATTAATTTTCAAACACATGCCGAGTACATCACTAGTCGCAATTAAACCATTTCAAGCATGCCTCATACTCAAAACCAAAACAAAATCATTTACGTAAACTATATTAAAAGTGAGTGGCCGATCAAACCGATGATACGAAGTCTCCCACCTTTTTTCTCTGATCACGGAGTCCTTTCCTACAAGCCCTGCTATGCCTACCATTAAGATCGTAACATACTCATGGTTAGGATCCATCAGCTCCATACTCAAATCTAAAGAACACTTATGGATCTAATTGACCCAAGTATATATATATATATAATCACTAATCAACAACTCACCTTGATGTATCTTGTTTGATTGTGATACTTGTGGGTCTAAGGGTACTTCCGATAGGTTAAACTTAACAATTTCTCATGAAATTTTTATTGTAGATTTCTGACATTCTAAGAACAACGTGGATATGAAGAATGAAAAATATGGCCGAGTAGAAAAAAGATAGAAAATCTACAAGTTGCGGAAACTGTAGGGTGACGAGTTTGGTTTATGAACTTGGGGAATGAATTTCTGGATTCAGTCTTGAGTTTCTTGGCAGGTTGGTTCAAAGAAGAGTTCAAGATATCAGAGAGGGTGTTCAGATAGGCTTAGAGAAGGAAGAAAAATTGAAGAAGATAGATACCAAGATCAAGAACAGATTAGTTCCAAAAGATAGAAGAAAAGGTCTGGTTGCAGCAGCACAAGTTTTGGTTGGTATTTCAGGTGAGACTTCTAGTGACTTAGGTGTACATTCAGGAAAGAAAGAATACACCAGAAAGTGAAAGAAAATTCATGCCAAAGATAGGGAAAGTCGGACTCAAGAGGGGACACACAAGAGAAACCAGAATTTGCAAGATGGTGAGTGATCTAGGGGTTCCCAAACCAATGGCAATCAGATGAAAGTGAGTGGGAATCTTGCAATGGCAGACAAGGGTAAGTGGAGAGGTGTGTTTTAGCTGGAAAAGGAGAGAAAAATTCTGGTGGGAGGGCCAGGAAATGATGCTTAATCAAGTGTGTTAGGGGAAGGTTGAAGTTTGAATTAATCATGTGTGTAATGTCTAGTTAGGTGGGTTATTAACCAATATAAAACAAAGAAAAATTCAAAAGAATCACCACCAGGAGAGGAATTCCAACTTTAACTTGAAAGGAAAAGCATCAGGTATGAAAATGGCAGACAACTTTGATTTAGAATGTGGCCTACACAAAAGGTTAAGCATGTGAAGGCAGATTTGAACAATAATGGCACAACTAGACACTCAACTTGTATAAACACATAAGGGACCTAAATTATGGCTGTATGTGATGTGAATCCTGAGGTAAGTATGGTAAGGTAATGTAGATTTAATCTAGGTGAAAATCTTATGTAATTACCCACTGTAATTGCTGAGTTACGGTACGGTAAAAAATCAAGGATTTACGGTGATCAATTGTTTTTGTGACTGGTGTAATCTGATTTTACTCTATGATGATTGTCTAATTACATGGCCAATTTAATTAATGTAGAATGAGTACATTGGGCTTTAGGAAATTTCTGAATGGACTTGGGCCTTGGGAATGTTAATTGGACCTAAAATATGAAGATACGAATCAATTACGGTCAACAGCAGTTTTACGATCGGACAATTCGTAAAACTGCGTCATATAAGTAGTTTATATTTATGTTAATTGAGAAGTTACATTGCCAAGAATCTAATTACTCACTTTTACCTTTCATAGGGTTACTCAGGTCCATCTAAATCGTAAAATGTTACCGTCACACGGTAAACAAAACTCATCCGGAGTCCTCGACGGGGTAAAACTCAGGGACTTACCAAACTAATACGGTAGAAATGGATACAATAAAAATTTAGGCATTGCCGAAATGACTCGTACGGGCGTCGAAGTCATTAGCTAATAGGTCTAATACATATCTAACACTCAAAATTCTGAAAAATAACTTATACGATAAAAATAAAAAGGAAGAATAACTGATGAAAACCTCTAAAAGAACGAGGTCTCACAATCACCCAATGTCCTAGAATTATTAGTGGAATTGGGCTATAGAAGTGTGTTTGACAGATTATATAACTGTTTAAATATAAAGAGGGATCAAAAGAATTTATTTAGGTTACCACTGACAAATTGTCATGACTCGGCCCTCGGACCCCTGACTCACTAGACCCGGACGTGTATGTGCGTGTGATGAATCACAACTGCAATGTTGAGTTAGGCTTTTAACCACATAGCTCAAAAGATACAATGTGTTACAAATGATCCATTCACACATCACATATAAGCGCAAGATCTCCCCTTTACCTTTCCAATGTGAGATTGGGTACTGCAATCTAGACCTTAATAATCTTCCCTCCTTATAGACATCATTTCCTCATGAGGGGAGCCCAAATGTAACTGACTTGGGTCCAAATTCATGGGCCCAAACGTGAACACAACACACAACACAACACACAACACGACTCAAGCCCACCCGGAAGAGGGAGGGAGATCGGCTCCACTACCATTTCTCACGACCCCGTACCTGGACCTTCGGCCTAGTGGGCCTGGACGTGTATGTGCACGTGATGGATCACAATTGCAATGCTGAGTTGGGATTCTAACCACATAGTCCAAAAGATGTATCTTGTACACAAAATCCATTCATACAACATATATAAGCCCAAGACCTCCCACATTCCTTGATTGGGTAACACTAACCCCCTAGGTAGGCTGGGTCTCACAATCATCCCTCCTTATAGACCTCGTGTCCTTACAACTTACGAGGGGAATCCAAACATAACTAACTTGGGTACAGACTCACAAGCTCAAACATAAACTCAACACACAATACGGCTTAAGCCCATACGGAAGAGGGAATGAGATTGACTCTGCTACCATTTGTCACTACCCGTCCTTAAGACCCTCGATCCAGTGAGCCCAGATGTGTATGTGCATGTGATGGATCACAACTATAATGCTAAGTTTGGCTTTTAACCACGTGGCTCAAAAGATACATCTTGTTACAAATGATCCATTCACATAACACATATAAGCCCAAGACCTCCCCCACTCTTTTTCGATGTGGGATTGGGTAACTTGACCGTTTACGCAGGCTGCCTCTCACAATCTCTCCTCCTTATAGGTCTTGTGTCCTCACGAGGGGAGCTCAAACGTAATTGACTTGGGCCAAAACAGGCCCATATGTGATCAACATACAATGCGGCCCAAGCCCACCAGAAGAGGGAGCGAGATAGGCTCTGCTACCATTTGTCACAACCCGACCCCCAGCTAAGTGGGCTCGAAAGTGTATGTACGCATGATGGATCACAACTGTAATGATAAGTTGGGATTCTAACCATATGGCTCAAATGATGCATCTTGTTACACAAGATCCGTTCATACAACATATATAAGCACAAGACCTTCCCCACTTCTTTTCAATGTGGGATTGGGTAACATTGACCCCTTACGCAGGCTGGGTCTCACACAAATCCTAGTCTTATCTAGGGTCTATAAAGACTATGAGATTATGCCAGCCCAGACATTTTTCTGTGTGCTCACTTAAGAGAGAATTCCATAATTGTAATGACTCCAAATCCTAACCTATTATTAATTGCTTTGATTAGGGGACCTTACTGCCGTAAAACCAAAACAAGCCCAAACACTACTAGGACCTATCAGAATCCCACAAGGCTTACTTATCAAATTTTTGATTTTTAATACATTCTTTATATTCTTAACAATTTGAGCATGATATTGGACAATCATTCTGGTATCATACTGAGTGAATAAAACATCAGCGGAAGTCTTTAAATTGAATCATTGGAACCATAACACACAAGTCCCACAAAGATCTAAAAATTCAACATATAAACCTCCTAAAGTAATCCGGAAACAAACCATCAAAGGAGGGACTTAAATAACCAGAAAATAGTCCAATCAAGGTTCATGTTATATGTGCAATCAATCAAGGAACAGGTATGCAAATGTGATGCGATATCTCCCCGCCATGCAAGCCTTGACCTCACACACTGGTACCATGAGCAGAGAATGTACTTAAGCCAGAAAAATGATGAAAACAATGGGATGAGATTACAAGAATCTCAGTAGGGTCACAACATCATAAGATCTACAGAAATCTAAAACAAACATTTCCCAAACAACATCAGATCAACCCTACACAACTATAGGTATCACATAATTCAAGAATCAATCAATGGGATAGGGCCAAAACTAAGGCTGAGGGAGGACAACAATACTTTCGAAAATCAGAAGTACACAGGCAGGTAAACCTCATCAGATTACTCTCGACTGTAGGAAAAAGAAAGGTCATCCTCTTCCACCTATGTTGTCCAAGGCTTTGTTGCAAAAAAGATAAAAGGTTAACACATAAGCTAAACAGCAAGCCTATTCATCTTGCCAGCACACAGGACAAGGCATCCTAACCAGCACACAGGATCAGGGTTTCTTGCCAGCACACAGGACTAGACATCCAGCGAGCTCTTGCTAAGGATTACCACCCATATGACTCCCTTACCAGTAAGAGCCTCCCCTTTCTCAAGGAGCATCAGCGCTTACACTGAATGGCCACCGGAACAGGATCCTGACACACAAACACGTACAAACACAGACATGCAAGCATAAAGCATAATACCATAATAGGGTATCTCGATCATGTCATAACACAATCAGCATGTTCAATACACATAACACACACAAATTGGGCACACATAACCTATCTTAAGGGTTTGATATAGCCTAAGTAATCATATCCTAATCTGCAATTCATATATACACCCTACAATCAATTCGCATGCAATATTAACAAGGGTATGCATCGAAAATAACCAAAAAGCAACAAGGATCTCTGTAGAAACCGATGAGGCATAGATCCTACCTCTCTTGTATCTGAAGAAGAAGCTATTCCTTTGCCTTTTTTTAATGGTTTCGAACCACCTATAGCATCACAAGGCAAAGAAAAAACCAAACTAAGCATGCATACTCAATAACCAATTGAATACCCTATTTCCTTACCAATTCCACTTACCAAACCTATCAGAAACCACTGATCAAATGTCGCAAGTGCCTCCTCCCTAGATGTGAGATGTGATAGCCAAGAACTTAACAAGATTCAACCTGAATTACCATCCCAGTTAACTATGTAGATTCTGGCACTAAGAGTATGGCATAAAAAAAATCGCGATTTCATGCATACAAGGTGTAAGGGTTGTGATTTCATGTTAACAAAGGAGGATTAGGTGTTTATAACTTGTACAATCAAAAGAAACAAGATCAGAATCCAATAGGTTAATCAATTGATCAAGATAGGCAACAATAGGGCAAGGGTAGGGCCTACTAATTTAATGTATAGAGAAGATTATAAGGATGAAATCATGATTTTACAACATAAATGGATGCTAACCAATCATACAAACAAGAGGAACAACAACAGAAATCAATTGAAGGCAGAATCATTGAATCTTGAAACCTAATCCCGCTGAAAAACGACTCAACTTTCGACCAAGAAAAATTAACATACAGACAGAAAACCTGATATTTTTAGAAAGAGCATGAAAAGATCTTTCCAACAAGCTATTATTCGCAAGAATCTGACAAAGGATGAGAGAGTTAGCTATTTTGAAGTTCCAGCAGATTTCGGTAGAAATAATAGGGAGGTGTAGGGTTTTTGGGTGGACGAATTTTGTATATTTTCTGTGTGAGGTTTAAGTGTGGATGGTTTCCTATTTATATAAGGTAATTATGGTATTAATTTAACTACTTTAGAGATTAGATTAAGGTAAGATAATTATCAGAATTAAATTCTATAACTATCCTCCCTTAATTTTAGGGATTTTATTTTCTAAGGTAATTATCAACCAAATAAAGATTCAACTTAAAGGGAATAAAAACCAGAACTAACTACTGGACATTCCTTACCAATTTCGGCCATCATACATCTTTTTCTTCAAGGGAAAAATGGTCTTTTCACCTGCACTGGCTTCTGGACTTCTAGAACTCAAAATTCGGGGTCTCACATCCTCTCCTCCTTACGAGAATTTCGTCATTGAAATTTTAGCACAAGTACCTAAGCAAACAAGTAAGGAAAATTTTCATGCATAAATTCCTCAATCTCCCAAGACTGTTCCTCAATTTGGCCATTATGCCAAACAACTTGTACCATAGGCACGCTTCGACTGCGAAGTTGTCGAACTGAACGATCTAGTATGACAACTGGCTGTACGGGACGGGATAGGATAGGATAGGTCTTCAGCAACTTCAACTGGTGGTTCTTCGAGAACATGGGCAGGGTCTTGCACATACTTTCTCTATATTGAAACATGAAACACGTTGTGAATTCTTTCCATATTTGGAGGTAAGGCAAGTCAATATGCAACAGGGCTGATTCTTTCGACGATGTCATATGGACCAATGTAATGAGGTGTTAGCTTTCCTCGCTGCTGAAAACGAAGGAAACCTTTCCATGGGGAAACCTTCAAAAACACCTTGTCACCCACCGCAAATTCCAGCTCCCTTCGTCGATTATCAGCATAGTCTTTCTGCCGATCCTGTGCTATTTTTAACCGTTGTCGAATCAAGTTCAACTGCTCTATTGCTTGATCAATCAATTCCAGATTGTCTAGGCATCTTTCACCTACTTCATTTCAGAAAATGGGTGTTCTACAACGTCTCCCATATAGTGCTTTATAAGGTTCCATACCGATGCTTACATGAAAATTATTGTAGGCAAATCCTGCCAATGGTAAGCATCATTCCCAACTGGTATATTGGTCCAACACACTCGTACATAGCATATCTTCGAGTGTCTGAACTGTCCTTTCTAATTGACCATCGGTCTGAGGATGAAATGTTGTACTAAAATTCAATCTCGAACCCAATACATTATAGAATTTCTCCTAAAATCGTAATGTGAAACGAGGGTCACGATCTGAAATGATAGAAACTGGCACTCCATGCAATCAAACAATCTCTTCCAAGTAACAAACAACCAATTTCTTTGGTGTATCCATCCCACGTATAGGAAGGAAGTGTGCAGATTTTTTCAATCGATCTACAATCACCCAAATGGCATTGTATCCTCGCTGTGATCTAGGCAAACCGGTCAAAAAATCCATTGTGACATGCTCCCACTTCTATTCTGGAATCAGAAGTGACTGAAGTAGACTAGCGGGTCTTTGATGTTCGATCTTTACTTGTTGACATACGAGACATCGGGCAACGAACTCAGCAATGTGGCGTTTCATGTTTGGCCACCAATACTGCGCCAGGATGGATAGCAAACTTCAAACTATGTGCCTCAGATAAAATAAGATTACGAATATCAAACTTCAATTCGTGCCAATAACGAACCAGAAAAATAGCGCCAAGATGCACACGGTTAGCTTTCAATTCCAACAACATAGGCATGTAATGGGTGCGCATGTAAGCCAAAACTGATGGAGAAGGAGGATGAAACTTTCGGCTTAGGGCATCAGCAACAACATTCTCCTTTCCAGGATGATATTTGATGATCAAATCGTAGTCTTTAATCAGCTTCACCCATCTTCGTTGTCTCATATTCAATTCTTTTTGTGTGAGGAGGTACTTTAGGCTTTTATGATCAGTGAAGATTCTGCACATCTCGCCATATAGGTAATGTTGCCAAATTTTCAATACAAACACCATAGCTGAAAGATCCAAATCATGCATGAGATTCCCAAACAACTACAGCTTCAATCTTCTTTGGATCTACAAGGACACCTAGGGCGGAAACAACATGGCCAAGGAAACTAACTTCGAGTAACCAGAATTCTCATTTGGAGTATTTTGCGAACAACCGTCGATCCTTCAAAATGTTCAGCACAATCCGAAAGTGCTTAACATGCTCCTCTTTCGATTTTGAATAGATCAGAATGTCGTTGATGAAGACTATCACAAATTTATCCAGGAACAAATGGAACACATGATTCATCAGGTCCATGAACACAGCTGGTGGTCAAACTGAATGGCATAACCAGAAATTCATAGTGGCCATATCGCGATCTGAACACAGTCTTTGGAATATCAACATCACGAACTCGTATCAAGGTTAGCCTCATCATCAGTGAAGGTGAATAGCCTCATTGGTCTTGGTTGCATCTCACTTGTGGATCCGTTGGGTGGTCCTCCTGGTGTGCGTGTTGGTGGTTTGGTGGGATTGGCATACCCACCTCGGTCCGCATTTGGTGAGCCTATGATACGCCTTTTGGGCAATCCCTCTGAACATGGCCATCTCACCACAATTATAACATCAACGTGGTTGTGGATTCCACATAGATCCATTAGAATTCAGACCAGAAAAGTTCTTCCTATTGTTACCTCCATTTCTGCCATTGTTTTTCAGAGGATGGGACCTCAAAGGATAGGGTCCCGTACCGATTGAACTTCGAATTTCGTTTGAAAGGTCCACCATTAGTGGCTGCGGATGGCTTCTTAGTTTGCACGATCTATTCAGCTTCACTTGCGGCAACAATTATTTCTTGCAAATTCTACACCGGTGTTGTACCAACGATGGTTTTGAGTTCGGTATTCAGCCCATCCTGGAATCGTCTTACAGGCTGGTACGGTGTGCGATCCTCCTCTGGTGCAAATCCCTTAATGCCTTTTCATGCTCCAGCATCGAACAGGTTCCTTGTTCAAGCTTGTAGAAAGCTTGTCGCTTCTCGCTTTTATGGAATCTTGTATAAAATCTTATGTCAAATTCATACAGAAACTCTTCCCATGTAGTTAGACGATCGCCAAATCGCAAGCTCACGGCTGTCCACCAAACTAGGGCTTCTCCCTCCCTCAAGTAGGAAAGTGGCGATGGAAACCTTGTCATCATTAGAGATATGCAAAAACAAGGACACATGGCATAAGCTGTCTATCCATTCAAGGGTTGCAGAGGCTCCAGCTGAACCATTGAAATTCTTACATCCCAATTGACAAGCTTCCTTTAGCAACTTCGTGATAATAACTGGAAGTCTCTCGGCTTCCTTAGGATGCGCCGGTTGTATAGGTTCAAGTGGAGGAATAGGTTCTTGCACGGACGCGGGTGCAGGAGCATTATAAAACTACGCCTCCATACGCTGCTGATTTGCAGCGATCCCTTGTAACACATTCAGAATTTGTGCCATCACAGGATCGATGACTGGTGCCTCAGGTTGGTTTTTAGGCTCAGCTTGCCCTCCCTGCTCAATTTTTGCATTCGGCTCCTTTAGCTCAACAGGTTTCTATTCAGCTTGAATCCCATACCTACCCCGTTGATCCCTTGTAGCGTCCTTGCACGGACGCGGGTGCAGGAGCATTATAAAACTACGCCTCCATACGCTGCTGATTTGTAGCTATCCCTTGTAACACATTCAGAATTTGTGCCATCACAGGATCGATGATTGGTGCGGCTGGTGCCTCAAGTTAGTTTTTGGGCTCAGCTTTCCCTCCTTGCTCAATTTGTGTATTCAGCTTCTCTTGCTCAACAGGTTGCTTTTCAGCTTGAATCCCATGCCTACCCCGTTGATCCTTTGCAGCGTTCAACCTTTCCATACTATACAAGCATACGATTGTTACTTAACACATAACTAAATATGATACTAGGAAAAGAAGTGGTACATGGTGGAGAGGCATGCATTGGACGATACACATATGCTGAAAAACAATATACAAATTTCAGAAATCACATGCACACATGTAAATACATACTCGCCACTCATATCAATACACATATATACTCTTGGAAATCATCATCAAGCATTAAGCAAGCATGGATTCACACAATTCATATTCGGCAATCATGCAAACTCACACCCCATGCATTTGGCAATACACATCAGCAATCACATGCATATATATTTGGCAACATAGAAATCACATAAAGACACTCGGTAACATGCCCCAACAACATACACATACTCAGCAATGATAAGAAACATAGCAAACATTCACCGAAACACATCAAGGCATACAAGGCATAAGAACATACATAAACACACAGCAAATCAAATTATCATTCTCATCATTTAAATCTTACAAATCAATCCCTTTTTAACATTTGTTCACTTCGGTATTAGCCCCTAAGTGAGTGAGTGTGTGCGCAAGTTCTTACCTACAAACACAAAATCAACAAACAAGTTAGCATATAACCAGTTTATATTCCTTAAACCATGATCTGCTTCCAAACCTGTAACGACCCCAAAGCCTAACATATTTTTAATTGCTCCAATTAGGGCCCTAACCGTCGTGAAACCCAAACAAGTCCAAACACTATTATGACCTATCTGAATACTACAAGGCTTACACATCAAATTTTTGACTTTTAATATATTGTTTATATTCTTAATAATTAGAGCATGATATTGGACAATCATTCTGGTATCATAAGGAGTGAATAAAACATTAGTAGAAGTCTTTAAATTGAATCATTGGAACCATAACACACAAGTCCCATAAAGATCTAAAAATTCAACATGTAAACCTCCTAAAGTAATCCGGAAACAAACCATCAAAGGAGGGACTTAAATAACCATAAAATAGCCCAATCAAGGTTCATGTTACATGCACAATCAATCAAGGAACATGTATGCAAATGTGATGCGATATCGCTCCGCCGTGCAACCTTGACCTCACACATTGGTACCACTAGCAGAGAATGTACCTATGCCTGAAAAATGATGAAAACAACGAGATGAGATTACAAGAATCTCAGTAGGCTAACAACATCATAAGATTAATAGAAATCTAAAATAAACATCTCCCAAACAACATCAGATCATCCTTACACAACTATAGATATCACGCAATTCAAGAATAAATCATTGGGATAGGGCAGAAACTAAAATTGAGGGAGCACTACAACACTTTCGAAAATCAGAAGTACACAGGTAGATAAAACTCATCAGATTACTCTCGGCAGTAGGAAAAAGAAAGGCCAACCCCTTCCACCTGTGTTGTCCAAGGCTTTGCTGCACAAAGGATAAAAAGTTAAAATATAAGCTAAACAGCAAGCCTATTCATCTTGCCAGCACAAAGGACAAGGCATCCAACCAGCACACAGGATTAGGCATCCTAACAATCACACAGGATTAGGGCTTCTTGCCAGCACACAGGACAAGACATCTAGCAGCACACAGGACTACGCATCCAGCGAGCTCTTGCTGGGGATTACCACCCATATGACTCCCTTACCAGTAAGAGCCTCCCCTCTCCCAAGGAGCATCAGCGCTTCCCCGAATGGCCACCAGAACAGGATCCTGACACACAAACATATACAAGCACACACAGGCAAGCACAAAGCATAATACCATAACAGGGTATCTCAATCATGTCAGAACACAATCAGCATGTTCAATACACACAACACATGCAAATTAGGCACATATAACCTATCTTAAGGGTTCGGTATAGCCTAAGTAATCATATCCTAGTCCGCAATTCATGTATACACCCTACAATCAATTCGCATACAATATTAATAGGGGCATGCATCGAAAATAACCAACAAGCAACAAGAATCTCCGTAGAAACCGATGAGGCATAGATCCTACCTCTCTTTTCTCTGAAGAAGAAGCTATTCCTTTGCCTTTATTTAATGGTTTCGAACCACCTATAGCATCACAAGGCAAAGAAAAAACCAAACTAAGCATGCATACTCAATAACCATTTGAATACCCTATTTCCTTACCAATTCCACTCATCAAACCTATCAGAAACCAGTGATCAAATATCGCAGGTGCCTCCCCCTTGGATGTGTGATGTGATAGCCAAGAACTTAACAAGATTCAACCTGAATTACCATCCCAATTAACTATGCAAATTTTGGCACTAAGAGTAGGGCACAAAAAAAATTGTGATTTCATTCATACAAGGTGTAAGAGTTTCAAATTCATGTTAATAAAGGAGAATTAAGTGTTTATAACTTGTACAATCAAAAGAAACAAGATCAGAATCCAATAGGTTAAGAAATTGATCAAGATAGGCAACAATAAGACAAGATAGGGCATACTTATTTCATGTATAGAGAAGATTCAAAGGATGAATTCATGATTTTACAACATGAATGGATGCTAACCAATCATACAAACAAGAGGAACAACAACAGAAATTAATTGAAGGCAGAATCACACAATCTTGAAACCTAATCCCGCCGAAATACGACTCAACTTTCAACAAATAAAAACTAACCTGCAGACAGAAAACCCAAGATGGTTGGAAAGAGGATGAAGAGAGCTTTCCAACAAGATATTATTTGCAAGAATCTGACAAAGGATGAGAGAGTTATACTATTTTGAAGTTCCAGCAGATTTTGGCAGAAATAAGGAGGTGTAGGGTTTTTGGTTAGACGAATTTTGTATATTTTCTGTCTGAGGTTAACTGTGGCTGGCTTTCTATTTAAATAGGGTAGTTATGGGATTAATTTAACCACTTTAAAGATTAGATTAAGGTAAGATAATTATCAGAATTAAATTCTGTAACTATCCTCCCTTAATTTTAAGGATTTTATTTTCTAAAGTAATTATCAACGAAATAAAGATTCAACTTAAAGGGTATAAAAACCAGAACTAACTACTGGACATTCCTTACCAATTTCGGCTATCACACCTCTTTTTTTTCAAGGGAAAAATGGTTTTTTCACCTGCATTGGCTTCTGGACTTCTAAGACTCAAAATTTAGGGTCTCACAATAATTGGAAAGTTATAATTGCTTGTG
Source organism: Passiflora organensis (assembly GCA_019739055.1). NCBI lineage: Eukaryota > Viridiplantae > Streptophyta > Magnoliopsida > Malpighiales > Passifloraceae > Passiflora > Passiflora organensis. The sequence goes on from JAEPBF010000103.1 coordinate 3,873,448, forward strand.
TTTATTTTATTTAAGGAGTTATGTTTATTTTGAATTCCTTGGTTCTGATATGACTATATAAATTTGTGCTTGTGTATGTTGAAAGTATTTTTGCTTCCTGACCACTTACCTGGCAGGTTTATGCCAGATTGCTAGATCTAGTTATTACAAGAACTGTTTAGGAAGGCTTAATTACCAGTCTGGTCCCCAGCTTATTCACGGTCAATTATATAAGATATCGTACTTGTGGTTGTTGGTGTGTATCACACATGTTTTATTTGGTTTCTTGCATCTTCTGTTATTGTGCATATTGTAAGTATAGGCGTGGGTAAAGAATATAATAATATAAAAATAATATAAAATATAAACATTATATAATCTTAGAGCAAGTGTCATTCCAATGACACTATTGTACATATTGTTTCCACTGTATTTATTATTTGTTTTACTTTCCACTATCTTTTTGTGGTTCAAGTCTTGTAAACTCATTATATGTATTGCTTATGATTAAGCGGTGCATATAGTGAGCCTATGGCAATTATTGCATGAAATTTTTGGATTCGAGGTGTGGCAGATAGGACCACTTCACCTTTTGTCGTAAAAATCCTATATATCACTTAGCAATCACAACTACTCCTTCTCAACCTAGTATCAATCACAAAAAAAATTCCAAACATAACATAAATTTAGGTTCTTTAGTAAATTGATGAATGATAAAAACACCTAGTAAGCACCTGGTATAAATATGCATACTATTCTGATGAATGATTGTATTTGATGTGTATTATTATATTTAGGTATGAGTAACATATCACATACTTGGTAGACACAAGAAATCATCATCCCTTAGGGATGGTTGCAGCAACATATGGAAAAAGTCAATTTTACGTTTTTTAGAATTATTGAGAATTGAATAAAAATAAATATGGAAAGGGGAAAATATAAGTAACACATCAAATACAATAATTCATCTGAATAATAGACGTGCAAGCACACAATATATATATATATATATATGAATGGTCATCTGTTAAAGCAACAGAAACTTAGTAACACACAAAACAAACTTAGTCACAATCATTTCACAATGCAAACACGTAACTTTTTAAGTACACAAGATAGTAACTAAGCTAGTAGTATCTTTCAGTCTTTCCGGGACATGGATATGACTGAAATATATCAGTGGTCCTCTATAGGTATCTTTTCATATTCCTTTTTATTTTTTCTCATTCAGCATATACTTTTAGCTCACTTATATCTTGTAGTGCAATTTCACTGACGATACCAAGATGATAGGTGATGGTAGCTCCACCTAATCGGTCCCCAAACAGCAAGACCCTGTTAAGCAATCATATGATATAATGATAAAGTCCATGTCTCTCCTTCTACCTCCCTCGGAAAATCCATGCCTCACTACCATACTCAGAAAGCTCTTAAGAGTTACGTAAGTTACCTTATAATGTTTCAATGCATTACACATTTCAATACATCCAATGCATTATATATATTTCAATATCAGAATATAACAAAGCATATTCGTATAAATCATAACGTAGCATAGCAACCCAAGTTTACTGCAACACATATATATCATAACACATATATTATTACAGCTAATTACTTTATTATTCTTTAATCTTATTGCATTTCCAACAATCAAACCAGAAATTAAGCAAACAAGAATGGTCTTGTAAGACCCCGAATTTTGAGTCCTAGAAGTCCAGAAGCCAGTGCAGGTGAAAAGACGATTTTGCTCTTGAAGGAAAGGATGTGTGATGGCCGAAATTGGTAAGATTGTTTAGTAGTTAATTTTGTTTTAAATTTCCTTTGATCTAAGTTCTTATAGGTGGATAATTGCCTTAGAGATTGTCCTTATAGAGGGATAATTGCCTTAAAGATTAAAGACCCTAAAAATAGAAAAGATAATTTAGAGTTTAATTATCTGGTAGATTATCTTATTATGATAAAGTGATTAAAAGTAGTAATCATAATTCTATACCCATTCATTATAAATAGGAAGTCAACTCCACAAAAATCATTCACAGAAAATTTACAAATTCGTATGAGCCTAAAACCCTATACCTCCCTATAGCCACCATAATTCACAGAAACTTCAAACCAGCATAACTCACTCATCGTTCGTCGGATCTCTGCGAGTAATAGCTTGTTGGAAAGCTCTCTTCATCCTCTTTCCAAAAATCTTTTTTTTTTCGTCAGGAGGTTAGTATTTCTTTGTCTAAGGTTAATTTGAAAATCGGCGGCGGAATTAGGTTTTCGCCAAATCTTCTTGAACTTCAAAATAGCATAACTTTCTAATCGTTTATCAGATACTTACAAATAATAGCTTGTTGGAAAGCTCTTTTCATCCTCTTTCCAACCATATATAAATCGCAGCTTGTATGTAAATATTTCCTTGTTTAAGGTTAAGACGAAATTGTCCTATGCCCTACTTTTAGCGACAAGATTTGCATAGTTAATTGGAATGGTAAATTCAGGTTGAATCTTGTTAAGTTCCTGGCTATCACATCACACATCCAAGGGGGAGGCACCTGCAATGTCTGATCACTGGTTTTCTGATAGGTTTGGTGAGTGGTATTGGTAAGGAAATAGGGTATTCAATTGACTATTGAATATGCATGCTTAGTTTGCTTTTGTCTTTGCCTGGTGATAATTTAGGTGGTTCGGATTTATTTAATAAAGGAAAAGGAGTAGCTTCTTGTTCAGAGACAAGAGAGGTAGGATCTACGGCCTCATCGGTTTCTCTAGAGACCCCTGCTCTTTTCTTGATGTTTTTGTTACATGCCCTTGTTGTATTGCTTGTGATTGGATTATAGGGTGAGAATATGAAATGCGAAATGAGATATGAATCTCCTAGGCTATATCAAACCCCTGAGTTAGGAATTGAGTGCCTGGGATGCAATTGTTATGAGAATTGGATATGTTGATTGTGTTCTGACATGATTGAGGATACCTTGTGTGGTATTATGCTTTGTACTTGCCTGTGTGTGCTTGTACGTGTCTGTGTGTCAGGATCCTGTTCCAGTGGCCATTCGGGGTAAGTGCTGATGCTCCTAGGGAGAGGAGAGGTTCTTACTAGTATGGGAGGCAAATCCCAGCAAGAGCTCGCTGGAGGTCTGGTCCTTGTGTGGTCGGAACCCTATCCTTGTATGGCAGGAAGCCCTGGTAGGTACGTGACCTGGGATGTCCTAGTAAGTATGTGACTAAGGAAGACTTGTCTGTGTGGGGCTAGTCGACTTGTCTTTGCGAGGACAAGGTGATAGACTTACTGATTAGTTTTCATGTTAACCATCTACCTTTTGTGCAGTAAGTCTTGGACAACACAGGTGGAAAGGGATGACCTTTCTTCTTCATTGTCGAGGGCAATGTGATGTGTTTCACCTGCCTGTGTACTTCTGAGCTTTCGGAAGTGTTTGTAGTCCTCCCTCAGCCATAGATTCGGTCCTAACCTCTTTTGATTGGTTTTTGAATTGCGTGATCCCCTTTAGTTGTTTAGGAATGATCTTATGTGAATTGGGAGATTTGTGTTTAGGGATTCTGTAGATCTTATGATGCTGTGACCCTACTGAGATTCTTGTAATCTCAAACCATTGTTTTTACCCTTTTTCAGGCTTAGGTACATTCACTGTTCGTGGTACCAGTGTGTGAGATCAAGGCTGCACGGCGGGGCGATATCGCATCACATTTGCATACTTGTTTACTTGCGCATATAACATGAATGATTGGGCAACTTTCTGGTTTATTTTAAGCACCCTTCTTTGTTTGCTATTTCCGAAACTTGTTGAAGGATTTCTTGCTGGTTATTTGGATCCCTATGGGACTTGTGTGTTATGAACCCAATGATTTGATTTAAGACTTCCGCTGATGTTTTATTTACTCCGTATGTTACCAGAACATGTGTCCAATATCATGCTCCAATTGTTGATAAGCAATAAAATGAACAAGCTAAAATCGGTAGTTTATGATTAGCCTTGTGAGATTCAAATGGGTCTTAGGCGTCATTTAGGCTTATTTGGGTTTCATGACGGTAATGATCTTAATTGGAGCAATTAATAATGGATTAGGAATTAGGGTCGTTACTGGTCTACCCACTCATAGTGTTAAGGCCCATTAGTCTCTCAAGAGTGGTTTGGACCACCTCTAAAGTTCGACATCCGCCATTATCCATCTACACATGCGACCATATCCAAAATTCTCAATAAACCAAACTAGTGAGTCATAACTATATAAAATAATTCTTCTAAACCCTCAACTCGACATATTACAATCTTAGAACTAACACGGAATAAATCTGGATATTTTTCCTTATTTTTCTAAATTTTTTTCTACTTATTTAACCTAACAAATCAAGTCCATATACTGTAAACTTAATAGCATTAGGCTCTAAATTAATTCTAGTATTTCTATAATTTTCTAAAATTTCTCTCAATTTCTTACAATTTTTTTCCAAATTTTAAATTACTTAAATTATCTTTTAAAAATCTGCTCATGCTCAAATAGAAAAGTCAACAAGACATGTTTCACTTAGGACATGGCACGTGTCAACCTTACACTCATCCATGTGTCATCCTTTGAACGATTCTTCCACTAGACACATGTCATGTGAGACACAGCCCGTAGGGGGGTCAAGTTACCCAATCCCACATCGGAAAGAAGTGAGAGAGGTCTTGGGCTTATATGTGTTATGTGATGGTATCATTTGTAACAAGATGCATCTTTTGGGCCATGTGGTTATAAGCCCAACTGAGCATTGCAGTTGTGATCCATCACACGCACATACACGTCCGGGCCCGGTGGGCCAAGAGTCCGGGGGCCGGGTCGTGACAAATGGTAGCGGAGCCAATCTCTCTTCCTCTTCCAGGTGGGCTTGGGCCGTGTTATGTGTTCACGTTTGGGCTCATGAGTTTGGGCCCAAGACAGTTATATTTGGGCTCCTCTCGTGAGGACATGAGGTCTATAAGGAGGGGAGATTGTGAGACCCAGCCCGTAGGGGAGTCAGGTTACTCAATCCCACATCGGAAAAGAGCGATGGAAGTCTTGGGCTTATATGTGTTGTGTGATGGTATCATTTGTAACAAGATGCATCTTTTGGGCCATATGGTTATAAGCCCAACCGAGCGTTGCAATTGTGATCCATCACGCGCACATACACGTTCGGACCTGCTGGGCCGAGAGTCCGGGGGCCGGGTCGTGACATGTCAACACCAGACACTACCAAGTGTCACACCTGAATCACCAAAAGGTGTCACATGGCCCAACCAGAATGTGCCCCACCTATTCCCAATCAACCAATTGCTCAACACATGGCAATCACAACACGCCACATTTCTCGAACATTAGGCTTGGACTAAACTTGTCTCATCTATTGAACAACACGTCGATCTTACCCTCGATAGGATGATTGGTCGCATGAAAGAACCTCGGATGTCATCTGAGGTTTCCTTTAACATCTGAACACCCTAACAGTAAAAACCCGAAACATCCAACACCTTCAACACAACTCGATTTAGCTCAAAACTAGCATCACAAGAAAACCTATTCCACAACGAGTCTAACCATACCAAGAACATTAATATCTATGGTCGGAAGTGGTTGAATTAAGTCCAAGAACAAACAAAATTTGAGTGGAATGTTTACCTTAGTTATACCCTCAAATCAGCAAGAAGATTGACGAGATTGGTAGGGGTGAGCTTGCGGGAAATAGATGAAGCCCTCATATTGATTTTTGGGTCTCAATATCGACTTAATCAATAAATCTAGAAAAGATATTTATCCCATAATTGCATCAACCACTGGCGGAAATAGGAAGAGAAGCAAGCAATGTCGGTTACCTAATGAAAAGAAGTTGTTCTCCTCCCCATTGAAACGGTGTCATTTCAGGTGAAACGATACACCCTAAACACGGTCAAAACAATAATGCTACCTATCGTTTTGACCACCTTCGGTCAAAATGACGGACTAGCTCGTCATTTCGACCATTCTATAATATAATAATATATTAATTTTTTAAAAATAAAATAAAATAATATTAATATTAATATTAATTATAAATAATGATTAAAATTTCCTAATAAATTCTATAAACCTATAAAAATACCTAAAAATTCTATAAAAACCTTATGATTAGTAGAATACCTTTAAACTCAAAAATTTATTTTTCTCATAAACCCTTATAAACCATGATTGGACCCATCTATGGTCCCAAAATACGAAAACTAATAATAAAATTCTCTTTATAACTTTTCACTCATCAAACAAATAATTAAGTCTAATATTCAAATAATTATAATAAAATTTAAAAAATAAAATTATACTTTAATGATAAAGGGTCAATACTACCTGCTGGAGGTACAAGAAGGCACATTAAAAAAAATACAAGGCATAGTGAATACTAGGATGAAAATATGAAAATATCCCTAGTACTAAATTCCAAAAAAAAACTTGTATTCTACAAGAGTCAAAGGTCGAGATTGAAAATTATGAGTCCAAATGACTCAATAGAAAATTACACAAATGTTGAAGACAATCGGTTGTTCATGGGCCTTAAGAATAAATTCTGGCTCAAATCAGGAAAAAACCCGACCTCAAGATACTATATTCTCATAAATGATTACAAACGATGAGATATGATTCGGACAATACTGACAAAACTCAATTGGACTTGAATACCCAATAAACTCAAAATATAGTGTCTCACATACATGCTAACCCACGCTATTTACCACTAAACTTGCAAAGCTGGGTTCTTTGACAACAACCGATTTTGTTGTTTGAATTTGAAGCCCTCAGTATGTTATTCACATTCATTCAAGTTTTGTAATTAGTCAAAATTGAAACTCGCCACCTCCATTGTAATATTGGAAATGTGCTTATTAAAACTCAAAATTTCTGTATGGCAGTCACCATTAACGATGGCTAATTAGCCCCAACCATATTCGTCTTCACAGTAATTACTCCACTAGTATCCCATAGATAATTGGCGATCATGTTTTCCCATCACCACGTTCCCAGCATTAGAGAAACTCTTCAATGCCACCTTCTCACCGTGGGCTTCTTTTGACAGACTAATGGCAGCCAACTTTAAGCGAATCCCACTAATCAGACCTCCTGGTTTCTTTTCCTTGTCATCTTCAGATTCCTCCAGCAAAGGATCAGTTTCTTCAATGACCGCACAATCCTCAAGACAGGATCCTTCAGTTTCCTGCTTACTCATTGGCTCAATTAGAGTCTTCACTTCTTCTATCTCTCCTTGAGTTGAACTTAACTCAACTTTGTCATCCCTTGTACGACTTGGAGGAGAGGATGCACCAGAGGTTGAAGTTGCTGACACAGATGTTGATGGTGAAGCAGGAGATGCCACCAAATTCCCAAATCCTTGAATTCCTTTCCTTAGTCTGAGAGCTTTTAAACGTGCTTCTCTAAGTATCTCTCCTCCTTTTAAAAGCTTAAGTATGTTGGCTGATCTCTTTTCCATACTTGCGCCCCAGTTGAAGCTGCAACAGACCCAAAAATCAACTACCATTACCCTATGATCGATGTGAACATATATGATGCATACATATCATCAATTACCCTTTTTCATCTATGTACTGAAATCTTCCAAGTTCTTCAATGATGTCAATATCTTCCAGAAACTCTTCAGCAAAGTCTATAGGGCCATTCGTTATGAGGAACTCGAGTAATACCAGTGATTTATAAGATTTCCTCCATCTCTTCATCTCAAAGGTTTCTAGCCTGCATTTACGTATATGAAATAGAAGATTTTCAAAAAACAAGATCACAAAATAGCTAGCGCAGAAAATATATCGCATTCTAGTTAAATTAGATTAAAGTGGGAAGTCGCCTATCATGAAGAAGATCAACGATTCTCCAATAATCATCCACATCAAAGGAGGCCTCAGCTATTATAGCCAGCGTTTTCGCGTCGAGGCACCCTGAATCATTGTTTGTTGCTTCTTCAACCAACCTTCAAAGCTCGAAAGGTAGCGGAAAGCAATTTAGGGTTTGTGAGATACACACAATATCATGGATGATGTGCATGAAAAGAAGTAACTAATGGAGCATCCCAAAAATTAGTGGCGAAGAAGAATATGCAACAAGGAAAGTCTTACAGTTCAGCCTCCGATATATCAGTTAATACCAGCCTAGCAGTTCTGCATTTTTCTCTTATAAAAGCCTCAGCTCGCTTCTTAATCTGGTGTAATAGCAATGTCCCCATAGAGACCAATTAGAGAAAAAGAAAAGGATGTAATTAATGAAAACTGATTTGGAAAACCTTCCCAAGGCGTGTCCTTAAACAAATTTGGTGAATACAAGACTCCACAGCGTTCCTGTGAATATTATAAAGAAAAAGGAACATTCCAAGCACATAGTCTTCTTCGCCACTAAATTTATGGGATGCTTCCTGAAATCCGAGATTAAAGGGCTTCACAAGGAGAACCTGAACGATAGCAACGACTGTTCTTTACGGGTTAGCACGATTATAGCTCAGACATTAAAGGACAAACAGGTTAGACCAAGTAATTGGACCCTTATCTTGCTTGGGATATATCTCTAAAGTTTACGATTAACTACATTTGAAATGGAAGAAATCAATAATTGACTCAATGGAAAATTCCAATGTTAACTCGATCGTTGATTTAAGGATCAATTATTTACATCTTGTAATAGACAAGAATGATTTCTTATGCGCATTAACAAGAGATTTAACAAGAATGATTTCTTTGCCTGAATCTTTTCTCGTTATCGAATAACGTGACAATCAACTCCAATATATTTGGTTCTCTCATGATATACTGGATTAGAGGCAATATGGAGAACAGCTTGGTTATCGCACCAAAGTTTTACAGGAAGCGGTGGCTCAAGACCAATTTCTTCCAACAAAAGCTTTATCCATAGAATCTCACAAGTAGATTGTGCCATGGCCCTGTATTCAGATTCAGCACTTGATCTGGACATGACACTTTGCTTCTTACTCTTCCATGATGCTAGGTTTCCTCCAACAAATACACAATAACCTGCAGTGGACCTTATATCAACTTTAGATCCACCCCAATCTGCATCTGAAAAATACTCCATTTGAGTGTGTCCATGATCACTAAATAGTACACCAAGACCAGAAGTCCCTTTTAAATAACATAGAATCTGCTCCAAAGCTCTCCAATGTTTAATTCTAGGTGCTGACATGAATTGACTCACAACATTGACAACAAATGCAATACCTAGACGAGTCATTACTGCAAAATAATTTAATTTTCCAACCAATTTTCTATACCTCTCTGGATCTTCACATGGATCACTGTCATCATTCATGAGATGCTCATTAGAAACCATAGGTGTCGTACAAGGTTTTGCTCCTAATTTTCCTATTTCTGCAAGCAAGTTTATAACATATTTTCTCTGAGACATAAATAATTCTTTCTTACTTCTTGATACTTCTACTCCCAAAAAATAATTTAGCTGACTAGGTCTTTAGTGTGGAACTTGCCGTGTAAGAAAGATTTGAGCGAAGAAAATCCTAAATAATCACTGCATGTAATAATAATATCGTCAACATATAAAATAAGAAGAATAATTCCAGTTTCTGACTGTTTGTGAAGGATCGAATGATCACTCTTACTCTCTTTTAGTCCATACTACTCAACAACTTCAATGAATTTGCCAAACCAAGCACGAGGCTTCTGTTTTAGACCATATAATAACTTCTTTAAAATAACACACTTTCCCATACTCCCCCTGGGCAATAAATTCTGGAGGTTGCTCCATACAAACTTCTTCTTGGAGATCTCCATGAAGAAATGCATTCTTGATATCCAGTTGATATGTAGACCAATGATGAGAAGCAGCCAAGGAAATAAATAAGCGAATATATGTCATTCTGGCCACAGGAGAAAAAGTATCAGAATAATCCACTCCATAAGTTTGTGCATATCTTTTTGCCATAAGTCGAGCTTTAAGTCTTGCAATAGAACCATCTGGATTAACTTTGACAGTAAAAACCCACTTACATTCGACAGCCTTTTTACCTAGAGGTAGAGTGATGAGATCCTAAGTATGATTGTGCTTTCATCTCCTCAAGCATTGCATTATACCATCCAGTATGTTCTAAAGCTTCTTTAAATGTTTTAGGGATAGAAATATAGTCTAGATAGGCAATGAAAGAACTAGACAAAGGAGATAAGTGGTCATAGGAAACAAAATTGGCAATAGAATAATAGATTTACACTCACATTTACCTTTTCAAAGGCTGATGGGAAGGTCAAGGTCATTTGTTGGTGGATTTGATGATGTAGTAGCTTCTGGTGCAAGACATGTGTCATCAGTCACTTTTCTCCTGGAGTACGTATGAAAAATAGGTAGTTGTGGTGGAACTGGAACAGAAACAGGTATAGTGACAAGTTGATCATTACTTGGCTGCTCAATAATGGAGGTAAGTTTGTAGTCTTCTTCATCTTCCTCCGTTTGTCTTCCAACGATGGATTGTGATAGGAAGAAGGGCTTATCTTCCGAAAACACCACATCATTAGAGACCACATATCTATCAAGATCTGGTGAGTGACAATGATAACCCTTATGCAATCGAGAATATCCCAAAAAGACACACTTCAAGGCTTTCGGATCAAGCTTAGTGATCTGAGGTCTTACATCACAAACATAACAAGTGCTACCAAACGTTCGTGGCTCTAATGGAAACAAAGGACATTGTAAGGAATATCACCATTAAGTACCGTAGATGGTATGCGATTAATTAAAAAACGTCCCGTGGAGATAGCATCAGCCCAAAACTATTTAGGAACTTTTGCCTGGAACATCAAAGCACGAGCAGTTTCAAGGAGATTCCTATTTTTCCTTTCTGCCACTCCATTCTAAGAGGGTGTGTCAACACAAGATGATTGAAGGAGAATACTGTCCTTAGGGCTCCGCTACCATTTAATAAACAAGAATGATTTCTTATGTGCATGAACAATCAAGTGATTTTTCCTATAATCAAGTTAATTTAATACTATGATCTAATACATGGACAAACATCACATTAGATTATTATTCTCATCATTTAAATCTTACAAATCAATCCATTTTAGCCTTAGTTCACTTTCAGTATTAGCCCCTAAGTGAGTGAGTGTGTGCCCATGTTCTTACCTGCAATCACCAAAATCAACAATTAAGTTAGCATATAACAAATTATATTCCCTAAACCATGCTCCGCTACAAAACTTGTAACCCCAAATCCTAACTATTATTAAGTGCTCCGATTAAGGTTATTACCGCCGTGAAACCCTGATAAACCTAAATGACACCTAAGACCTACTTGAATCTCACCAGGCTTATCATTATCTACCGATTTTTAGCATATGTATTTTATTGCTAAACAACAATTCAAGCATGATATTGGACACACGTTCTGGTAACATACAGAGTAAATATAACATCAAAGGAAGTCTTAAATTAAATTATTGGGTTCATAACACACAAGTCCCATAGGGATCCAAATAACCAGCAAGAATTCCTCCAACAAATTTCGGAAATAGCTAACAAAGGAGGGTGCTTAAAATAAACTAAAAAGTAGCCCAATCATCCATGTTATATGCGCAAGTAAACTAGTATGCAAATGTGATGCGATATCGCCCCGCCGTGTAGCCTTGATCTCACACACTGCTACCACTGACTGTGGATGTACCTAAGCCTGAAAAATGGTAAAAAATAATGGTATGAGATTACAAGAATCTCAGTAGTGTCACATCATCATAAGATCTGCAGATGTTGACACACAGACACGTACAAGTACAAAGCATAATACCATAACAAAGTATCCTCAATCATGTCAGAACACAATCAACTTATCAAATTCACATAACCATTGTATTCCAGGCACTCAATTCCTAACTCAAGGGTTCGATATATCCTAGGAGATTCATATCTCATTCCAAATTTCATACTCTCACCCTTTAATCCAATCGCAAGCAATACAACAAGGGCAGGTAAAAAAAATATTAAGAAAAGAGCAGGGGTCTCTGGAGAAACCGATGAGGCGTAAATCCTTCCTCTCTTGTCTCTGAAAAAGAAGCTACTCCTTTGCCTTTATTAAGTAAATCCGAACCACTTAAATTATCACCAGGCAAAGGCAAAAACAAACTAAGCATGCATATTCAATAGTCAATTGAATACCCTATTTCCTTACCAATACCACTCACCAAACCTGTCAGAAAACCAGTGATAAGATGTTGCAGGTGTCTCCCCCTTGGATGTGTGATGTGATAGCCAGGAATTCAACAAAAGTCAACCTGAATTTACCATTCCAATTAACTATGCAAATCTTGTTGCTAAAAGTAGGGAATAGGAAGATTTCATCTTAACCTTAAACAAGGAAATATTAACATCCAACAAGCTTTCCAAAAAGCTATTATTTGTAAGGATCTGACAATCGATTAGAAAGTTATGCTATCTTGAATTTCAAGAAGATTTGGCGAAAACCTAATTCCGTCGTCGATTTTCAAATTAACCTTAGACAAAACAATACTAATCTCCTGATGAAAACTCAATTATTTTTGGAAAGAGGATGAAGAGAGCTTTCCAAAAAGCTATTATTGGCAGAGATCCGACGAAAGATGAGTGAGTTATGCTGGTTTGAAATTTCTGCGAATTATGGTGGCTATAGGGAGGTATAGGTTTTTAGGCTCATACGAATTTGTAAGTTTTCTATGAATGATTTTTGTGGGGTTGGCTTCCTATTTATAATGAATGGGTATAGAATTATGATTACTACTTTTAATCACTTTATCATAATAAGATAATCTACCAGATAATTAAACTCTAAATTATCTTTCTTATTTTTAGGGTCTTTAATCTCTAAGGCAATTATCCCTCTATAAGGACAATCTCTAAGGCAATTATCCATCTATAAGAACTTAGATCTAAAGGAATTTAAAAAAAAATTAACTACTAAACAATCTTACCAATTTCGGCCATCACACATCCTTTCCATCAGGGGCAAAATTGTCTTTTCACCTGCACTGGCTTCTGGACTTCTAGGACTCAAAATTCGGGGTCTTACATCCTCCCCTCCTTATAAGAATTTCGTCCTCGAAATTTTTGCACAAGTACCTAAGCAAACAAGTGAGGAAATTTTGCATGCATAAATTGCTTAGTCTCACAAGACTGGTCCTTGATTTGGCCATTACACTAAACAACTCATAGAATAGGCACGCTTTGACTGCGAAGTTGACGAACTAACCGATCTATTATGGCAACTGGCTGTACAGGATAGGATAGGTCTTCTGCAACTTCAACTGGCAGTTCTTTAAGCACATAAGGAGGATCTCGCATATACTTTTTTAGCATTGAAACGTGAAATACGTTGTGAATTCTTTCCATATTTGGAGGTAGTGCAAGTCGGTATGCAACAGGACCGATTCTTTCAAAAAATGTCATATGGACCAATGTAGCGAGGTGTTAGCTTACCTCGCTGCTGAAAACGAAGGACTCTTTTCCATGGGACGACTTTCAAAAACATTTTGGCTCCTACCGCAAATTCCAGCTCCCTTCGTCGAATGTCGGCGTAACTTTTTTCCCGATCCTGGGCTGCTTTTAACCTTTGTAGAATCAAGCTTAATTGCTCTGTTTCTTGGTCAATTAATTCCGGATTGTCTAGGCGTCTCTTTCCTACTTCATTCCAGAAAATGGAGGTTCTGCAGCGTCTCCCATATAGTGCTTCATAGGGTGCCATACCGATGCTTACATGAAAACTATTGTTGTAAGCAAATTCTGCCAATGGTAAGCTTCGATCCCAGCCGGTTTGCTGATCCAATACACTCGCACGTAGCATGTCTTCAAATGTCTGAATCGTCTTTTTCTGATTGACCATCAGTCTGGGGATAAAATGCTATACTGAAATTCAATCTCGAACCCAGTGCATTCTGGAATTTCTCCCAAAATCGTGAAGTGAAACGAGGGTCACGATCTGAAACTATAGAAACTGGTACTCCATGCAACTGAACAATCTCGTCCAAGTAACGAACTGCCAATTTTTCTGGTGTATCTGTTACACGTATAGGAAGAAAGTGTGCAGATTTCGTCAGTCGATCCACGATCACCCAAATGGCATTGTATCCTGGCTGCGATCTAGGAAAACCGGTCACAAAATTCATTGTGACGTGCTCCCACTTCCATTTTGGAATCGGAAGTGATTGAAGTAGACTAGCGGGTCTTTGATGTTCGATCTTTACTTGTTGACATACGAGGCATCGAGCAACGAATTCAGCAATATGACGTTTCATATTTGGCCACTAATACTGCCCCATCAAATCTCGGTACATCTTAGTGCTTCTAGGATGAATAGAAAACTTTGAACTATGCACCTCTGATAGAATAAGATTACGAATATCAACATTTTGTGGAACACATACCCGGTTTCTGAAGACTAGTACTTTGTCATCTCGTATTCTGAAATCATGAAATATGGCATCAACACCATCAGCAAGTTGCTTCCAAATTTCAGTAAATTTCGGATCCTCATATTGTTGATTCCGGATTTCTTCAATTAAGGTAGGTGCGACTTCAATTTGTGCCAACAACGAACCAGAGAAATCGGTGACAAGATGCACACGATTAATTTTCAATTCCAACATCATCGGTAGGTAATGGGTGCGTATGTAGGCCAAAACTAATGGGGAAGGAGGATGATACTTTCGGCTCAGGGCATCAGCAACAACATTCGCCTTTCCAGGATGATATTCAATTATTAAATGGTAGTCTTTAATCAGCTCCACCCATCTTCGTTGTCTCATATTCAATTCTTTTTGTGTAAGGAGGTACTTCAGGCTTTTGTGATCAGTGAAGATTCGACAAGTCTCGCCGTATAAATAATGTCGCCATATTTTAAGGCAAATACCACGGCTGCAAGTTCCAGGTCATGTGTAGGGTAGTTCATCTCGTGCGGCCGCAATTGCCTTGAAGCATAGGCAATGACTTTCCCATCTTGCATCAATACACATCCAAGTCCAGATTTTGATGCGTCGCTATAAACAACATACTCCTTTCCGCAAATAGGTAAGGTAACGATAGGTGCAGAAACTAACCGATTCTTTAGCTCGTCGAAACTTTGCTGGCATTTCTCGTTCCATACGAATGGCTCACCCTTGCGTGTCAGTTTTGTCAATGGTCCGCCAATTGATGAAAAATTTTCCACAAAACGACGGTAGTATCCTGCTAAGCCTAGGAAACTACGAACTTCAAACACACTTCGCAGAGGTTCTCAAGCAATCACGGCTTCAATCTTTTTGGTTCAACAAACACACCTTAGGCGGAAACAATATGGCCAAGAAAATTAACCTCACGTAACCAGAATTCACATTTTGAGTACTTTGCGAATAATCGTCGATCTTTCAGGATTTTAAGCACAATCCGCAAGTGCATAGCATGATCCTCTTCCGATATTGAGTAAATCAGAATGTCGTTGATGAAGACTATCACAAATTTATCCAGGAATTTGTGAAACACACGATTCATCAAGTCCATAAACACAGCTGGTGCATTGGTCAAGCCGAATGGCATAACCAGAAATTCATAGTGGCCGTATCGCGATCTGAACGCGGTCTTCAGAATATCAGCATTACGAACTCGAAATTGATGGTATCCAGATTTGAGATCAATCTTGGAGAACATGACTGCACCTTGGAGTTGTTCAAACAAGTCGTCGATGCGTGGAAAAGGGTATTTATTTTTCACGGTCACACGGTTCAGCTGCCGATAATCAATGCACAATCGCAGCGAACCGTTTTTCTTTTTCACGAATAGAACAGGTGCTCCCCAGGGTGACACACTAGGTCAAATAAAACCACGATCCAGCAAATCTTCCAATTGCATCTTTAGTTCCTTTATTTCCGCAGGAGCCATACGATACAGGGGTATGGAAATCAGATTCGTACCTGGCACTAGCTCAATATGGAATTCCACTTTCCTTGTTGGTGGTAGTCCGGCTATGTCTTCGAAAAATACTTCTGGAAATTCGCAAACCACAGGAACAGAATTTAGATCTGAGAATTCTTTAGAAATATCTTGTACATGCGCAAGGTATGCTGTACATCCTTTGTTGATTAATCGCTTCGCATTAAGCCAGGAAATCGTTCAAGTTGGCACCACTCGCCTATCATCTTCAAAACAGTATTTGGTACCATCAGAAAAAGTGAACCACACCCGCTTGGTTAAACACTCCACACGGGCTTGATATTTTGCCAGACAATCCATGCCTAAAATGACATCCAGCTCCCTGATGTCTAATGAAATTAGATTCAATTCAACTACATTCGATCCCATACGTATAGCAAAGCCGATGTAGACCAGATCACAAATCAGTTGTTCTCCCAAAGGAGTTAGAACCGCAATAGGAGGAGTCAAGGGAGATAGAGGATGATCTGCGCTAAGTATTATCCTTGGACTCACAAACGATCTATTTGCTCCTGGATCAAATAATAATTTAGCATTTCGAGAAAAAACTGAAATAGTACCTATCACCACATCAGGACTAGCCTCGGCAACAGTCAAAGTAAAGAGCCTTGTTGGTCTTGGTTGCGTCTCACTTGTGGATATGTTGGGTGGTCCTTCTGGTGTGCGTGTTGGTGGTCTGGCGAGGTTGGGATTCCCACCTCGGCCTGCATTTGGTACACCTGTGATTCGCCTCGGTTTTGGGAATTCCTTCTGAACATATCCCATCTCGCCACAGTTGTAATATTGCCATTGCTGCAAACTCCATGAAGATCCATTGGAATTTGAACCAGAAAAGTTCTTCCAGTTGGTATTTCTATTGCCATCAATTTTCGGAGGATAGGACCTTAAAGGATAGGGTCCCCTTCGCCGATTGAACCTCGAATCTCGCCCATAGGATCCGCCACTAGTCGTAGCGGATGACTTCTGGGTTTGCACGATCTTTTCAGCCTCAGTTGCGGCAACAATTAGTTCTTGTAAATTCTGCACCGGTGTCGTACCGACGATGATTTTGAGTTCGGTGCTCAACCCATCCTGAAATCGTCTCGCAAGCTGATACGGTGTACGATCTTCTTCAGCTGCAAATCGGAACAACTTTGTTAACATTTTTTCATATTCCAGCACCGAACGGGTGCCTTGTTCAAGTTTGTAAAAAGCTTGTCGCTGCTCGCTTTTATGGAATCTCGTATAGAATCTCTCATCGAATTCGTACCGGAATTCTTCCCACGTTGGCAAACGATCGCCGAATCGCAAGCTAACAGATGTCCACCAAGCGAGGGCTTCTCCTTCAAGTAAGAATGTAGCAATGGCAACCTTGTCATCATCCCAGATACGCAGGAACAAGGATACTCAGCATAAGGTGTCCATCCACTCACGAGCGGCTGCGGCTCCAGCTGAACCACCGAAATCTTTACATCCAAGTTGTGGAGCTTCCTTCAGCAATTTTGTAATCATGACGGGAAGTCTCCCTGTCTCCTTATGATGTGCCGGCTGCATAAGTTAAGTGGAGGAATAGGTTCTGGTGCAGGTGCAGGAGCATTCTGAAATTATGCCTCCATTCGCTGCTGGTTTGCAGCAATTCCTTGTAACACATTTAAGATTTGTGCCATAACAGGTCAATGTCTGGTGCGGCTGGTGCCTCAGGTTGGTTTTCGGACTCAGCTTGCCCTTCCTGCTCATTTTGTGCATTTGGCTCATCTTGCTCGACAAGTTGCTGTTCAGTCTGAATCTCAAACCTACTCCGTTGGTCTCTTTGTTACCTCAAGTGTGCCATACTACACAAGTGTACGATTGTTACTCAACACACACTAAATACGACACTAGGAATAGGAGTGGTACCTGGTGGAGAGGCATGCACCAGACGATACGCATATGCTGGAAAGCAATATACAAATTTTCGGAAATCACATCCACACATGCAAAGGTATTCTCGGCAATTGCATCAACACTTATAGGAATCATTATCAAATATCAAGCAAGCATAGACTCACACAAATTTATATTCCCTAAACCATGCTCCGCTACCAAACTTCTAACGACCCCAATTCCTAAACCATTATTAATTGCTCCGATTAAGGTCATTACCGCCGTGAAACCCAAATAAGCCTAAATGACACCTAAGACCTATTTGAATCTCACCAGGCTTATCATTAACTACCGATTTTCAGCTTGTTCCTTTTGTTGCTTATCAACATTTAGAGCATGATACTGGACACATATTCTGGTAACATACGGAGTAAATAAAACATCAGCAGAAGTCTTAAATTAAATCTTTGGATTCATAACACACAAGTCCCATAGGGATCCAAATAAACAACAAGAAATCTTCCAACAAGTTTCGGAAATAGCAAGCAAAAGAGGGTGCTTAAATTAAACCAGAAAGTTGCCCAATCATTCATGTTATATGCGCAAGTAACAAGTATGCAAATGTAACGCGATATCGCCCTGCCGTGCAGCCTTGATCTCACACACTGGTACCACGAACAGTGGATGTACCTAAGCCTGAAAAATGGTAAAAACAATGGTTTGAGATTACAAGAATCTCAGTAGGGTCACAACATCATAAGATCTACAGATTCCCTAAACATAAATCTCCCAATTCACATAAGATCATTCCTAAACAACTAAAGGGGATCACGCAATTCAAAAATCAATCAAAAGAGGTTAGGACTGAATCTATGGCTGAGGGAGGACTACAAACACTTCCGAAACACAGGCAGGTGAAACACATCACATTGCCTTCGGCAATGAAGAAGAAAGGCCATCCCTTTCCACTTGTGTTGTCCAAAACTTACTGCACAAAGGGTAGATGGTTAACACGCAAACTAATCAGTAAACCTTTCATCTTATCCTAGCAAGGACAAGTCGACTAGCCCCACACGGACAAGTCGACTAGCCCCACACGGACAAGTCTTCCCTAGTCACATACCTACTAGGGCATCCCAGGTCACATACCTACCAGGGCTTCTTGCCACATAAGGACAGGATTCCGGCCATACAAGGACCAGACCTCTAGCGAGCTCTTGCTGGGATTTTCCGCCCATATAACTCCCATACCAGTAAGAACCTCTCCTCTCTCTAGGAGCATCAGCGCTTACCCTGAATGGCCACCGGAACAGAATCCTGACACACAGACACGTACAAGTACACACAGGCAAGTACAAAGCATAATACCATAACAAAGTATCCTCAATCATGTCAGAACACAATCAACTTATCAAATTCACATAACCATTGTATTCCAGGCACTCAATTCCTAACTCAAGGGTTCGATATATCCTAGGAGATTCATATCTCATTCCAAATTTCATACTCTCACCCTTTAATCCAATCGCAAGCAATACAACAAGGGCAGGTAAAAAAAATATTAAGAAAAGAGCAGGGGTCTCTGGAGAAATCGATGAGGCGTAGATCCTACCTCTCTTGTCTCTTGTCTCTTGTGATGTGATAGCCAGGAATTCAACAAGATTCAACCTGAATTTACCATTCCAATTAACTATGCAAATCTTGTCGCTAAAAGTAGGGCATAGGACGATTTTGTCTTAACCTTAAACAAGGAAATATTTACATACAAGCTTCGATTTATATATGGTTGGAAATAGGATAAAACGAGCTTTCCAAAAAGCTATTATTTGTAAGGATCTGACAATCGATTAGAAAGTTATGCTATCTTGAATTTCAAGAAGATTTGGCGAAAACCTAATTCCGTCGTCGATTTTCAAATTAACCTTAGACAAAACAATACTAATCTCCTGATGAAAACTCAATTATTTTTGGAAAGAGGATG
Organism: Passiflora organensis; assembly: GCA_019739055.1. Lineage (NCBI taxonomy): Eukaryota > Viridiplantae > Streptophyta > Magnoliopsida > Malpighiales > Passifloraceae > Passiflora > Passiflora organensis. The sequence goes on from JAEPBF010000103.1 coordinate 3,893,210, forward strand.
AAGAGAGCTTTCCAAAAAGCTATTATTGGCAGAGATCCGACGAAAGATGAGTGAGTTATGCTGGTTTGAAGTTTCTGCGAACTATGGTGGCTATAGGGAGGTATAGGCTTTTAGGCTCATACGAATTTGTAAGTTTTCTATGAATGATTTTTGTGGGGTTGGCTTCCTATTTATAATGAATAGGTATAGAATTATGATTACTACTTTTAATCACTTTATCATAATAAGATAATCTACCAGATAATTAAACTCTAAATTATCTTTCCTATTTTTAGGGTTTTTAATCTCTAAGGCAATTATCCCTCTATAATGACAATCTCTAACGAAATTATCCATCGATAAGAACTTAGATCTAAATTAATTTAAAATAAAATTAACTACTAAAAAATCTTACCAATTTCGGCCATCACACATCCTTTCCATCAGGGGCAAAATCGTCTTTTCACCTGCACTGGCTTCTGGACTTCTAGGACTCAAAATTCGGGGTCTTACAGCTCTAGTCCGTGTGTGGTTAGGGAAGACTTGTCCATGTGTGGCAAGACGACTTGTCCTTGCAAGGCAAGATGAATAGGATTACTGATTAGTTTGTTTGTTAACCATCTACCCTTTGTGCAGTAAACCTTGGACAACACAGGTGGAAGGGGATGGCCTTTCTTCTTCATTGCCAAGAACAATCTGATGAGTTCTACCTGCCTGTGTACTTCTGATCTTTCGGAAGTGTTTGTAGTCCTCTCTCAACCATAGATTCGGCCCTAACCTCTTTTTGATTGATTTTTGAATTGCACGATCCCTTTTAGTTTTTTAAGAATGATCTAATGTGAATTCGTAGATTTGTGTTTAGGGTTTCCGCATATCTTATAATGTTGTGACCCTACTGAGATTCTTGTAATCTCATACCATTATTTTTACCATTTTCCAGGCTTAGGTACATTCATTGTCCATGGTACCAGTGTGTGAGATCAAGGCTGCACGGCGGGGCGATATCGCATCACATTTGCATACTTGATCCTTGTTTATTTGCGCATATAACATGAATGATTGGGGTACTTTCTGGTTTATTTTAAGAACCTTGCTTTGCTTGCTATTTCCAAAATATGTTGGAGGATTTCTTGCTGAGTGTTAGGATCCCTATGGGACTTGTGTGTTATAAACCCAATGATTTAATCTAAAAACTTTCGCTGATGTTTTATTTACTCCGTATGTTACCAGAATGTGTGTCCAATATCATGCTCCAATTGTTGTTAAACATTGAAATAAGCATACTAAAATTTGGAAGTAAATGATAAGCCTGGTGAGATTCAGATGGGTCTTAGGTGTCATTTAGGCTTATTTGGGTTTCACGGCGGTGATGACCTTAATCGGAGCAAATAGTAATAGTTAGGAATTGGGGTCGTCACAGGTTTGGTAGCGGACCATGGTTTAGGGAACATAACTTGTTATATGCTAACTTATTTATTGATTTTGGTGATTGTAGGTAAGGATATGGGCACACACTCACTCACTTAGGGACTAATACCGAAAGTGAACTAATGCTAAAATGGGATTGGTTTGTAAGATTTAAATGATGAGAATGATAATCTGATGTGATGTTTGTTCGTGTATATTCTTATGCCTGGCATGCCATGATATGTTTCGGTGAGTGTTTGCTGTGTTTCTTATCATTGCTGAGAATGTGTGTGTTGATTTATGCATGCTGCCGAGTGTCCCTATTTGACTCCTATATTGCTGAATGTATATGTATGTGATTGCTGGTGTGTATTGCCGAATATGGATGTTGTGTGAAACCATGCTTGCTTAATGTTTGATAATGATTTTTGAGAGTATATATATGAGTGTTGATGTAATTGCCGAGAATACCTTTGCATGTGTGCATGTGATTTTCGAAAATTTGTATGTTGCTTTCCAGTATATGCATATCGTCCGATGCACGCCTCTCCACCAGGTACCATTTCTTTTCCTAGTATCTTATTTGGTTGTGTGATGAGTAACAATTGTATATGTGTAGTATGGCATGTTCGAGGCAACAAAGGGATCAACGGGCTAGGTTTGAGATTCAGGCTGCACAGCAACCTGTTGAGTAAAAGGAGCCATGTAATGACCCCAATTCCTAAACCATTACTAAGTGCTCCGATTAAGTTCATTACCGCCGTGAAACACAAATAAGCCTCAACAACACCTAAGACCCATTTAAATCTCACCAGGTTTATCATTAACTACCGATTTTAAGCTTGTTAATTTTATTTCTTAACAAAAATTGGAACATGATATTGGACACATAATCTGGTAACATATGGAGTAAATAAAACATCAGCGGAAGTCTTAAATCAAATCATTGGGTTCATAACACACAAGTCCCATAGGGATCCAAATAAACAGCAAGAAATTCTCCCAACAAGTTTCGGAAATAGCAAGCAAAGAGGGTGCTTAAATTAAACCAGAAAGTTGCCCATTCATTCAAGTTATATGCGCAAGTAATAGGAATGCAGATGTGATGCGATATCATCCCGTCGTGTGCAGCCTTGATCTCACACCCTGGTACCACAAACAACGAATGTACCTAAGCTTGAAAAATGGTAAAAACAACGGTTTGAGATTACTAGAATCTCAGTAGGGTCACAGCATCATAAGATCTACAGAATCCCTAAACAAAAATCTCCCAATTCACATAAGATCATTCCTACACAACTAAAGGGTATCACGCAATTCAAAAATCAATCAAAGGAGGTTAGGGCCGAATTTATGGCTGAGGGAGGACTGCAAACACTTCCGAAAGCTCAGAAGTACACAGGCAGGTGAAACACATCACATTGCCCTCGGCAATAAAGAAGAAAGGCCATCCCCTTCCACCTGTGTTGTCCAAAACTTACTGCACAAAGGGTAGATGGTTAATCATGCAAACTAATCAGTAAGCCTTTCATCTTGTCCTCACAAGGACAAGTCGACTAGTCCCACCCGGACAAGTCTTCTCTGGTCGCATACCTACCAGAGCATCCCAGGTCACATACCTACCAGGGCTTCCTGCCACACAAGGACAGGGTTCCGGCCACACAAGGACAGGGTTCCGGCCACACAAGGACCAGACCTCCAGCTTGCACTTGCTGGGATTTGCCGTCCATACAACTCCCAAACAAGTAAGAACCTCTCCTCTCCCTAAGAGCATCAGCGCTTACCCCAAATGGCCACTAGAACAGGATCCTGACACACAGACACGTACAAGCACACACAGGTAAGTACAAAGCATAATACCACAACAGGGTATCCTCAATCATGTCAGAACACAATGAATTTATCCAATTCACATAACAATTTCATCCCAGGCACTCAATTCCTAACTCAGGGGTTCGATAAAGCCTAGGAGATTCATATCTCATTCCGAATTTCATACTCTCACCCTATAATCCAATCACAAGCAATACAACAAGGGCAGGTAACAAAAACATCAAGAAAAGAGCAGGGGTCTCTGGAGAAACCGATGAGGCGTAGATCCTACCTCTCTTGTCTCTGAACAAGAAGCTACTCCTTTTCCTTTATTAAGTAAATCCGAACCACCTAAATTATCACCAGGCAAAGACAAAACAAACTAAGCATGCATATTCAATAATCAATTGAATACCCTATTCCTTAACAATACCACTCACCAAAACTATCAGAAAACCAGTGATCAGATGTTTCAGGTGCCTCCCCCTTGGATGTGTGATGTGATGGCCAAGAAATTAACAAGAATAAACCTGAATTTACCGTTCCAATTAACTATGCAAATCCTATCGCTAAAAGTAAGGCATAGGACGATTTCGTCTTAACCTAAAACAACAAAGTATTTATATCCAAGCTAAAATTTATACATGGTTGGAAAGAGAATGAAAAGGGCTTTCCAACGACATATTATTTGCAAGATTCCAACAAACGAGTAGAAATTTATGCTATTTTGAAGTTCAAGAAGATTTGGCAAAAACCTAATTCCGCCGATGATTTTCAAAGTAACTTTAGACAAAGAAATACTAATCTCCCGAAGAAAATACAAAGATGGTTGGAAAGAGGATGAAGAGAGCTTTCCAACAAGCTATTATTCGCATAGATCGAATGAACGATGAGGGAGTTATACTGGTTTAAAATTTCTGCGAATTCTGACGGCTAAGGGGAAGTATAGGATTTTAAGCCAATACGAATTTTGTAAGGTTTTAGGGGAAAATTTTGTGGGGTTGGCTTCCTATTTATAATAAATGAGTGGAGAATTATGTCTACTACTTTTAATTAATCTATCAATCTAATATAATTTACCAGATAACTAAACTCTTAAATTATCTTCCCATTTTTAGGGACTTTAATCTCTAAGACAACTATCTATCCTTAAGGATGATTCCTAAGGAAATTACCCATCTACAAGAACCTAGATCTAAAAGAATTAGAAACGAATTAATTTACTAAACAATCTTACCAATTTCAGCCATTACACATCCTTTTCTTCAGGAGCAAAATCGTCTTTTCACCTTGACCATAAAGAGAAGGATGTGTGATGGCCGAAATTGGTAAGATTTTTTAGTAAATTATTTTGTTTCTAATTTTATTTGATTTAGGTTCTTGTAGATGGGTAATAGCTTTAGGAATCATCCTTTAAGGTAGATAGTTGCCTTAGAGATTAAGTCCCTAAAAATAGGGAAGGCAATTTAAGAGTTTTGGTTACTTGGTAAATTATATTGGATTGATAGATTGATTAAAAGTAGTAGACATAATTCTACACTCATTGAATATAAATAGGAAGCCAACCCCACAAATTTTTCCCCTAAAACCTTACAAAATTCGTATAGGTTTAAAACCCTATACCTGCCTTTAGCCGTCAGAACTTGCTAAAACTTTAAACCAGCATAACTCCCTCATCGTTCATTGGATCTCTGCGAGTAATAGCTTGTTGGAAAGCCCTATGCATCCTCTCTCCAACCATATTTTGATTTTTTCCAGAAGGTTAGTATTTCTTTGTCTAAAGTTACTTTGAAAATCGGCGGCGGAATGAGATATGAATCTCCTAGGCTGTATAGAACCCCTGAGTTAGGAATTGAGTGCCTGGGATGCTATTGTTATATGAATTAGATGTGTTGATTATTTCCTGACGAGATTGAGAATACCCTTTGTGCAATAAGTCTTGGACAACACAGGTGGAAGGGGATGGCCTTTCTTCATCATTGACGGCCAAACAACAATCGTGGTACCAGTGTGTGAGATCAAGGCTGCACGGCGGGGCGATATCGCATTACAAAATACTACTTGTTACTTGCACAAATAACTTAAAAGATTGGATGATGTTCTGGTTTATTTTTAAGCATTCGTTTGGCTTACTCCCGTATGGGACTTGTGTGTTATGAACCCAATGGATAAATTTAAGACTTCCACTGATGTTTTTATTTACTCCGTATATTACCAGAATATGTGTCCAATATCATGCTCCAATTGATTGAGAAGCAACAAAATAAATAAGTTTAAAATCGGTATCTTATGAGTAGCCTTGTGAAATTCTAATAGGTCTTAGGTGTCGTGGAGACTTATTTGGGTTTCAACGGCAGTAATGACCTTAATCGGAGCAATGAATAATGGTTTAGGAATTAGGGTCGTTACAAGTTTGGTAGCGGAGCATGGTTTAGGATTATAATTGTTATTTGCTGACTTAGTTGTTAATTTTGGTGATTGCAGGTGATTGCAGGTTAGAGCATGAGCACACAACCCACTCACTTAGGGATTAAAAACTGGAATTTGAGAGAACATGGGAGTTCAATGGCAATAATAATAGCATTTGTGTCGATTGATTATCTTTAGTATGCCTTAATATGTTTGAGTGGATGATTAGCTATGTTTCTTGTCATTACCGAATGAATATGCATGTGAGTGATTATGTGTATTTCCGAATATGGATGATGTGTGCAACTATAGTTGCGTGATGTTTGTTATGATTTCTTTGCGTGTTAATGTTCCTACTGAGTGTGCATAGCATGTGTGCATATGATTTTCAAAATTTTTATATTGTTTTTCAGCATATGCGTATCATCCGGTGCATGCCTCTCCACCAGGTACCACTCCTATTCCTAGTATCGTATTTAGTGTTTGTTTGAGTAACAATCGTACACTTATGTAGTATGGCACGCTCGAGGCAACAAAGGGACCAACGGGGTAGGTTTGAGATTCGAAATGAACAGAAACCTGTTGAGCAAGATGAGCCAAATGCACAAGATGAGCAGGAAGGGCAAGCTGAGTCTGGAAAACAACCTGAGACACCAGTCGCACCAGGCATTAACCCTGTCTTGGCACAGATCTTAAACGTGTTACAAGGAATTGCTGCAATTCAGCAGTGAATGGAGACGCAATTTCAGAGTGCTCCTGCGCCTACACCTGGACCGATCCCTCCATTTGAACCTGTACAAGAACCTGTACAGTCGGCACAACATAAGGAGACAGAGAGATTTTCCGTTATGATTACAAAGTTGCTGAAGGAGGCTCGACAACTTGGATATAAAGATTTCGGTGGTTCAGCTGGAGCCGCAGCCGCTCGGGAGTGGATGGATACCTTATGCCGAGTATCCTTGTTCCTGCGTATCTCTTATGACGACAAGGTTGCCATTGCTACATTCTTACTTGAGGGAGAAGCCCTCGCTTGGAGGACATCTGTTAGCTTGCGATTCAGCGATCGCTTGCCAACGTGGGAAGAATTCTGGTATGAATTTGACGAAAGATTTTATACGAGATTCCATAAAAGTGAGCAGCGGCAGGCATTTTACAAACTTGAACAAGGCACTCGTTCAGTGCTGGAATATGAGAAGATCGTACATCGTACCAGCTGGCAAGGCGATTTCAGGATGGGTTGAGTGTCGAACTCAAAACCATCGTCGGTACGACACCAGTGCAGAATTTACAAGAACTAATAGCTGCCGCAACCAAAGCTGAAAAGATTGTGCAAACCAGGAAGCCACCCGCAGCTACTAGTGGCGGATCCTATAGGCGAGATTCAACGTTCAGCCGAAGAAGGTGACCTTATCCTTTACGGTCTCGTCCTCCGCAGATCAATGGTAAAGGGAACACCAACAGGAGGAACTTTTCTGGTTCCAATTACAATGGATATTCGTGCCAGTTTCCGCAACGCGATGTTTCAACTATGGCGAGATGGGACATATTCAAGCCGATTGTTCAAAACGGCGAATCCTAGGGGTACCTAACACCAGCCGAGGTGGGAATCTCAATCCCGCTAGACTACCAGCACGCGCACCAGGAAGACCACCCAACAGATCCACACTGAGGCGCAACCAAGACCAAAAGGCGGTGGCGGAGAAGAACTCCGAATGCCGTAAATCCCGCCGTGCCGGTGTGCCGTAAATCGCGAAAGGGTGTCCGCGCGCATGTTCGAGGTCCGCATAGTACATTTTTCCGAGGATGGATAGATGGGTGCGATCATACCAGCACTAATGCACCGGATCCCATCAGAACTCCGAAGTTAAACGTGCTTGGGCGAGAGTAGTACTAGGATGGGTGACCTCCTGGGAAGTCCTCGTGTTGCACCCCTTTTTTGTTTTCCCTCTCTCGTTTCTTTTTTTTTTATTTTCTTCTCGTCAACGTCCGGCGCAGAAAGGAAGGTTCCGGTGGCGGTGGCGGTCTCCGAATGCCGTAAATCCCGCCGTGCCGGTGTGCCGTAAATCGCGAATGGGTGTCCGCGCGCATGTTTCGAGGTCCGCATAAGTACATTTTCCGAGGATGGATAGATGGGTGCGATCATACCAGCACTAATGCACCGGATCCCATCAGAACTCCGAAGTTAAACGTGCTTGGGCGAGAGTAGTACTAGGATGGGTGACCTCCTGGGAAGTCCTCGTGTTGCACCCCTTTTTTGTTTTCCCTCTCTCGTTTCTTTATTTTTTATTTTCTTCTCGTCACCGTCCGGCGCAGAAAGGAAGGTTCCGGTGGCGGTGGCGGTGGCGGTGGCGGAGAAGAACTCCGAATGCCGTAAATCCCGCCGTGCCGGTGTGCCGTAAATCGCGAATGGGTGTCCGCGCGCATGTTTCGAGGTCCGCATAAGTACATTTTCCGAGGATGGATAGATGGGTGCGATCATACCAGCACTAATGCACCGGATCCCATCAGAACTCCGAAGTTAAACGTGCTTGGGCGAGAGTAGTACTAGGATGGGTGACCTCCTGGGAAGTCCTCGTGTTGCACCCCTTTTTTGTTTTCCCTCTCTCGTTTCTTTATTTTTTATTTTCTTCTCGTCACCGTCCGGCGCAGAAAGGAAGGTTCCGGTGGCGGTGGCGGTGGCGGAGAAGAACTCCGAATGCCGTAAATCCCGCCGTGCCGGTGTGCCGTAAATCGCGAATGGGTGTCCGCGCGCATGTTTCGAGGTCCGCATAAGTACATTTTCCGAGGATGGATAGATGGGTGCGATCATACCAGCACTAATGCACCGGATCCCATCAGAACTCCGAAGTTAAACGTGCTTGGGCGAGAGTAGTACTAGGATGGGTGACCTCCTGGGAAGTCCTCGTGTTGCACCCCTTTTTTGTTTTCCCTCTCTCGTCTCTTTATTTTTTATTTTCTTCTCGTCACCGTCCGGCGCAGAAAGGAAGGTTCCGGTGGCGGTGGCGGTGGCGGAGAAGAACTCCGAATGCCGTAAATCCCGCCGTGCCGGTGTGCCGTAAATCGCGAATGGGTGTCCGCGCGCATGTTTCGAGGTCCGCATAAGTACATTTTCCGAGGATGGATAGATGGGTGCGATCATACCAGCACTAATGCACCGGATCCCATCAGAACTCCGAAGTTAAACGTGCTTGGGCGAGAGTAGTACTAGGATGGGTGACCTCCTGGGAAGTCCTCGTGTTGCACCCCTTTTTTGTTTTCCCTCTCTCGTTTCTTTATTTTTTATTTTCTTCTCGTCACCGTCCGGCGCAGAAAGGAAGGTTCCGGTGGCGGTGGCGGTGGCGCTGGCGGTGAAGGAGAAGAACTTCGAATGCCGTAAATCCCGCCGTGCCGGTGTGCCGTAAATCGCGAATGGGTGTCCGCGCGCATGTTTCGAGGTCCGCATAAGTACATTTTCCGAGGATGGATAGATGGGTGCGATCATACCAGCACTAATGCACCGGATCCCATCAGAACTCCGAAGTTAAACGTGCTTGGGCGAGAGTAGTACTAGGATGGGTGACCTCCTGGGAAGTCCTCGTGTTGCACCCCTTTTTTGTTTTCCCTCTCTCGTTTCTTTATTTTTTATTTTCTTCTCGTCACCGTCCGGCGCAGGAAGGAAGGTTCCGGTGGCGGTGGCGGTGGCGGTGGCGGAGAAGAACTCCGAATGCCGTAAATCCCGCCGTGCCGGTGTGCCGTAAATCGCGAATGGGTGTCCGCGCGCATGTTTCGAGGTCCGCATAAGTACATTTTCCGAGGATGGATAGATGGGTGCGATCATACCAGCACTAATGCACCGGATCCCATCAGAACTCCGAAGTTAAACGTGCTTGGGCGAGAGTAGTACTAGGATGGGTGACCTCCTAGGAAGTCCTTGTGTTGCACCCCTTTTTTGTTTTCCCTCTCTCGTTTCTTAATTTTTTATTTTCTTCTCGTCACCGTCCGGCGCAGAAAGGAAGGTGGCGGTGGCGGTGACGGTGGCGGAGAAGAACTCCGAATGCCGTAAATCCCGCCGTGCCGGTGTGCCGTAAATCGTGAATGGGTTTCCGCACGCTTGTTTCGAGGTCCGCATAAGTGCATTTTCTGAGGATGGATAGATGGGTGCGATCATACCAGCAGTAATACACCGGATCCCATCAGAACTCCGAAGTTAAACGTGCTTGAGCGAGAGTTGTACTAGGATGGGTGACCTCCTGGGAAGTCCTCGTGTTGCAACCCATTTTTGTTTTCCCTCTCTCGTTTCTTTATTTTTTATTTTTTTTTCGTCACCGTCCGGCGCAGAAGTGTAACGACCCTAATTCCTATCTATTAATAATTGCTCCCTATTAAGGTCATTACCGCCGTGAAACCCAAATAAGTCTAACTAACACCTAAGACCTATTTGAATTCCACAAGGCTAATCTTAAGATTCCCGATTTTAAGCTTGTTAATCTTATTGCTTATCAACAATTGGAGCATGATATTGGACATATGTTCTGGTATCATACGGAGTAAATAAAATATCAGCGGAAGTCTTAAATTAATCCATTGGGTTCATAACACACAAGTCCCATAGGGATCCAAATAAACAACAAGAAATCTTCCAACAACTTTCGGAAATAGCAAGCAAGGAAGAGTGCTCAAAATAAACCAGAATGTTGCCCAATCATATGTTATATGCGCAAGTAACAAGTATGCAAATGTAATGCGATATCGTCCCGCCGTGCAGCCTTGATCTCACACACTGGTACCACGAACAGTGAATGTACCTAAGCCTGAAAAATGGTAAAAACAACGGTTTGAGATTACAAGAATCTCAGTAGGGTCACAGCATCATAAGATCTGCAGAATCCCTAAACACAAATCTCCCAAATCACATAAGATCATTCCCTAAACAACTAAAGGGATCACACAATTCAACAATAAACCAAAAGAAGGTTAAGGCCGAGATTATGGCTAAGGGAGGACTACAAACACTTCTGAAAGGTCAGAAGTACACAGGCAGGTGAAACACATCAGAATTGCCCTCGGCAATGAGTAAGAAAGGCCATCCCCTTCCACCTGTGTTGTCCAAGACTTACTGCACAAAGGGTAAATGGTTAACACACAAACTAATCAGTAAGCCTTTCTCCTTATCCCCGCAAGGATAAGTCGACTAGCCCACATGGACAAGTCTTCCCATAGCCGCAACTAGGGCATCCCCAAATCACACAGAAGTGGGCTTCCTATCCCGCAAGACAGGGATCCGGCTACCAAGCACAGATATTCAGCGTGCACTTGCTGGTTCAACACCCATACACCTCCCACAAATCGATAAGAACCTCTCCTCTCCCTAGGAGCATCAGTTCTTACCCTGCCTGGCCAGAAGAACAGGATCCTGACAAACAAACACGTACAAGCACACACAGGCAAGTACAAAACATAATACCACAACAAGGTATTCTCAATCATGTCAGGAAATAATCAACACATCCATTGCATATAACAATAGCATCCCAGGCACTCAATCCCTAACTCAGGGGTTCTATACAGCCTAGGAGATTCATATCTCATTCCGGATTCCATATTCTTTCCATATAATCCAATCACAAACAACACCACAAAGACAGGTAACAAAAACATCAGATAAGAGCGGGGGTTTCTGGAGAAACCGATGAGGCATAGATCCTACCTCTCTTGTCTCTGAACAATAAGATAATCCTTTGCCTTTATTAAGTAAATCCGAACCACCTATAATATCACCAGGCAAAGACAAGAACAAACTAAGCATGCATATTCAATAATCAATTGAATACCTTATTTCCTTACCAATACCACTCACCAAACCTATCAGAAAACCAGTAATCCGATGTTGCAGGTGCCTTCCCTTGGATGTGTGATGTGATAGCCAGGAACTTATCAAGATTCAACCTGAATTTACCATTCCAATTTAACTATGCAAAATCTATTGCTAAAAGTAGGGCATAGGACGATTTCGTCTCGACTTACAACGCAATATTTATCTACAAGCTTCGATTTATATGTGGTTGGAAAGCTAATGAAAAGAGCTTTCCAACGAGATATTATTTGTAAGATTCTGACAAACGACCAGAAATTTATGCTATTTTGAAGTTCAAGAAGATTTGGCGAAAAACCTAATTCGGCCGCCGATTTTCAAAGTAACATTAGACAAAGAAATACTAACCTCATGACGAAAAACAAAAGATGGTTGGAAAGAGGATGAAGAGAGCTTTCCAACAAGCTATTACTCGCAGAGATCCAACGAACGGTGAGTGAGTTATGCTGGTTTGAAGTTTCTGCAAATTATGATGGCTATAGGGAGGTATAGGGTTTTAAGCCTATACGAAATTTGTAGGTTTTCTATGAATAATTCTTTGTGAGGTTGGCTTCCTATTTATAATGAGTGGGTATAGAATTATAATTACCACTTTAATCACTTTATCTAAATAGGATAATCTACCAGATAATTAGATAACTAAACTCTAAACTATTTAATTATCTTCCCCTATTTTTAGGGACTTTAATCTCTAAGGCAATTCTCAGCCAATAAGGACTTAGATCTAAAGGAATTTTAAACAAAATTAACTACTAAACAATCTTACCAATTCCGGCCATCACACATCCTTTCCTTCAGGGGCAAAATCGTCTTTTCACCTGCACTGGCTTCTGGACTTCTAGGACTAAAAATTCGGGGTCTTACATCCTCCCCTCCTTATAAGAATTTCGTCCTCGAAATTTTCAACATAAGCAACTAATCAAAACAAGTAAGGAAATTTTTGCATGCATAAACTCCTCAGTCTCCCAAGACTGCTCCTCAATTTGGTCATTACGCCAAACAACTCGTATCATAGACACGTTTCGACTGCGAAGCTGTCGAACTGACCGATGTAGTATGGCAACTGGCTGTAAGGGATAGGATAGGTCTTCAAATGTGGAATGGATTCTTGATTTTATTTTCATTGCTGTTGTTTAACAATTCCTCTACACGCCTGGCAGCTGAACTCACATACTCCAATAGCATGTCCAGCTCAAATCTATCATCTTCACATCTAAACAGACTTTCTTCAAACTGATTTCTGCGCATATGTTTAAACGAGTAATCCTCACTTCCTGAAGTTACTGAGACCCAATGATCATTTAATACTTGTTTCCCCCAGTTCTGATCTCTGGCTTGCTGAAGGCATTGGATAATCACCGGGAAATAGCCTATAGCTTGGAGTACAGCGTTGACAGTTGATAAGGTCAAGCTCTTGCTTGGATTTTCCAAGATACTTCTCCCCACTTCTTTCCTTTTCCTTCACGCCATCAGACTCATGTTTGTGTTCAGTATCCTTGTCAACCACTGTTAATGACCGAGAAGCATGTTCACCAATTTTTTTTTTTTTTTTCTGTTTCATAATGCTGAAACTGAAACCATCACACACCAAGATTTCATCGAACTCTTCCATAACATCAGGAAACTTTCCCAATAAATCTGTCACCAGGTTTCGGAGTTCCGTTCTTTTGATTATTCCCTCAGCATAAATATGAATGCACTTCACGAATGCCTGATAATCATCTTCATCGCCAAACTTTCCTTTAACGTTCTTAAAGAAAACATCTTCTTGGTTATACATGCCTTTCAATAAATCCTTTCCATCATAAGAAGCAAAGTTGGCATTTGTTCCAAACCCTTCAACCTTCTGGTGCACCTTCATTACTCCGTTGTCATCTTCCATCTCTGGATGATCAACCCTTAGATCACGTTCAGCTTGATAGATCAGAATCCTCTCTCGCCAGCGATGCTTGTCCATATGCATGCGCATGTTGGATCCAGTAGAGATCTTCTCGTTATACTGTGGGCTAGAATTCCGACCATATGGAGTATGATGAGCCATTGCTGCTGCTGATGCATCTCATTTATGTCCTTGTCTTCTTTCCTATACATATTCAGGATATCCAAAAAGGATTTATAGACACATTCATCATCTTCAAAACGTGTCTTTATTTTGTTCACGAAGGTTATAGCTGCATCAACTTCAACTGCTTTCTTTGCCGGAGCCTCTTCCTCATCAAGGGTTATTTCATCTCCCTTCGGCAAAAAGGTATTAAACCCATTTATCAAAATATTATGGCCCTTGAACAAGTCTTTCACCCTTTGAATAACACCAGCGGTGTCAGTTCTTTGAGCCTTGAAATCTTTCATGACTTCGAGGAACGTGTCATATTGGTCCTTTTGATCTTGGAACATATCTTTCACTTCCTGGAGATTGGTCAGGGCGTCAGTAGTCGTTAGTTTATTATGCAGCACCACCTCCACCGTCGCCACTGGCACCTCCTGCTGGACTCTGTGACTGCCCGTAAAAGTCTCCTCGCGAGGAGCCAATCGGCCGTTTACTTTGAGAGCCGTCATAAACGTCTTCACGAGTCATTGAATAATCCATGGCGTCCATCATTTCAGAACCGAGTGCCATACTTCAGAGGCATGGCAACGTTTCAAGCAAAGCAAGTACTGAACCCCAAGCTCTCCAACCCAGGGACAGTTTCTTAATGCCCTGAAATGGATACTCCTCACAATATTTCCAGTCTTCAAGGTCCTAATCAAATAATGTTGCATCTGATTGAATCAACAGATACTTGCTGATACAAATATCCATTCTTCAGCAACAGCCCATCAAGAACTTCACGCATCTCACCAGTATCACGGTCACGTCTATATTGAAGAAGAGGGCGGAATTCTTCAAGGTCGCTTGGGCTGATCACTCTTGGAGCTGGAGTTGTAAGAATCTGTATGGCCACTCCCCCCCACCATATTTTAGAGTCATCGCTTGTAGATCAATTCTTGGGATCAGCTTCACTGTTCGCAACATTGCACAGTGATCATGCATTACGCATGCATGAAGGTAACTAGCTTTCCTTGCAAAGCCTCCTGTTCTTCCTCCTTTTGTCTTGCTTGCAAACGACAGGCTTCAGCTTCCTCCATTTTCTTTTGACTTTCTCTCTCTCTCCTGTTGCAGTTTGTGTTAGAAGCTCTTGTATTTTCCTCCTTCTTCCTTCCTGCTCACGCTGGGAGCTTGTTTTGTGGTTCGTTTCTTTCGTTCAGCTTCTCCTTCCCGTGCCTCACCTTCATTCCTCACCAGCCCTCTGGTGATACCCAGCTCGCAGCACTGTATCTTCTCTTGGAGCGTGAGCGTGACATGTCTAGGGCTCCTTCGTCATCTTCTTGCTGCTATGGGTTGTCTCCTTCGCTGATTGTGTTGGCTGTACAGGGGTTTTTGTGTCAACTAGCCCTTCTAATCCAGCCTGTTTTAACTCATTAAATGAGTGAGAACGGTATGCCTCTTTTGTGTTTTTCCTTCTGCCGGCTCAAGTCGTCTATGTTTGTTCCAAGCTTCATTACATGAAGTTTCAGAGACTCTCTACGTTGTTCTTCTAAAGACTGCTTCAGTAACTCGTTCAACTGCCAACTGAGCTTTCTCGAAGTGGCCTAATTTGTAGTGGCAGTGTCCGGTGCCAAGTCCTACTGCTCCAGGGCAATATGCTTGCAAAGCTCTCTTATATAGTGCCAACGATTGTACTCAACGCATGCGTTTATCAACCCAGGTAGAAGGCTCGTTGCATATCAATCCTCAACGCTTTGTTGTAGTGTTTCGTAGCCTGTATAAAATACTTTTTTTTTTTCTTTGTCTGGTCTCAATTTTACCTAGGTAGCTATAGTAAACCCTGACAGCATGCAGAATAGCAATCCTCTCATATAGAATATCCGCGTAATATTCATCAATCACGACTGGCTCCCATATCAGTTGGTCCTTGTCCTCCTCTTGGTCCTCTTCCGTTACTATGCATGGCAATCCTCCCTCCTGTCTGTGAAAGGCACAGAGCAGCCTAAGAACGAAGACTGCTCCTCTCCCTCTTCCTGTCTTAACTGACGAGCCGCCTTGCATGATCATTCGCTGATCGTTCTCCTCTCCATCTTCATCTTCCCGCCAGGGGTTCATCTTGATCATTTGGTTGAGCAGCCCCTCTCGTAACCATCTCGGCAGCACCTTCTGTAGCAACAGTTTGAGTGGAAGTTGCCGCAGGACAGGAAAGTTTGTTTCCTTCGCTGGGATGGAATGGAAGCTGGAGTTTGGGTCTATACGATCAGTCCAGGCGGGCTTTCTTTTAACGAGTTTCTTCAACAGGCTGTTCCCTGCCATGCTATATCTTCAGCCAAACCAACTGCAAATTCTCGTTCAAGCATGCGTGTCCTCAAATGCTTCATCTATTGGTTTTCAGGCTCAGCTTGCATTTGGCTCTTCTTGCTTAACTTGTTGCTGTTCGGTCTGAATCTCAGACCTACCCCGTTGGTCCCTTTGTTGCCTCGAGCGTGTCATACTACTCGATTACACCTTTATTACTCAACATATACTAAATACAATACTAATAAAAGGAGTGGTACCTGGTGGAGAGGCATGCACTGGACGATACGCATATGCTGGAAAACAATACACAAATTTTCGGAAATCACATGCACACATGCTATGCACACTTGGCAATGACATTAACCCTCATAGAAATCATTAACAAACATCAAGCAAGCAGTGACTCACACATCATCCACATTCCATAATTCACATCATCAATCACATGCATATACATTCAGTAATGACAAGAAAACATATGAAGGCATATGAACAATCAGCATATTAGTTTATTATTCCTATCATTTAAACCTTACAACTTAATCCCATTCCCTTTCAATATAAGCCCCTAGGTGAGTGAGTTCTTACCTATGAATCACCACCTGAAATCATCAAAATCAACAAATAAGTTAGCATATAACAAATTATATTCCCTAAACCATGCTCCGCTACCACACTTGTAACGACCCTAATTCCTACCTATTAATAATTGCTCCTATTAAGGTCATTACCGCCGTGAAACCCAATTAAGCCTAACTAACACCTAAGACCTATTTGAATTCCACAAGGCTAATCTTAAACTTTCCGATTTTAAGCTTGTTAATCTTACTGCTTATCAACAATTGGAGCATGATATTGGACATATGTTCTGGTATCATACGGAGTAAATAAAACATCAGCGGAAGTCTTAAATTAAATCATTGGGTTCATAACACACAAGTCCCATAGGGATCCAAATAAACAACAAGAAATCTTCCAACAACTTTCGGAAATAGCAAGCAAGGAAGAGTGCTCAAAATAAACCAGAATGTTGCCCAATCATATGTTATATGCGCAAGTAACAAGTTTTAAAATGTGATGCGACATCGTCCCGCCGTGCAGCCTTGATCTCACACACTGGTACCACGAACAGTGAATGTACCTAAGCCTGAAAAATGGTAAAAACAACGGTTTGAGATTACAAGAATCTCAGTAGGGTCACAGCATCATAAGATCTGCAGAATCCCTAAACACAAATCTCCCAAATCACATAAGATCATTCCCTAAACAACTAAAGGGATCACACAATTCAACAATAAACCAAAAGAAGGTTAAGGCCGAGATTATGGCTAAGGGAGGACTACAAACACTTCTGAAAGGTCAGAAGTACACAGGCAGGTGAAACACATCAGAATTGCCCTCGGCAATGAGTAAGAAAGGCCATCCCCTTCCACCTGTGTTGTCCAAGACTTACTGCACAAAGGGTAAATGGTTAACACACAAACTAATCAGTAAGCCTTTCTCCTTATCCCCGCAAGGATAAGTCGACTAGCCCACATGGACAAGTCTTCCCATAGCCGCAACTAGGGCATCCCCAAATCACACAGAAGTGGGCTTCCTATCCCGCAAGACAGGGATCCGGCTACCAAGCACAGATATCCAGCGTGCACTTGCTGGTTCAACACCCATACACCTCCCACAAATCGATAAGAACCTCTCCTCTCCCTAGGAGCATCAGTTCTTACCCTGCCTGGCCAGAAGAACAGGATCCTGACAAACAAACACGTACAAGCACACACAGGCAAGTACAAAACATAATACCACAACAAGGTATTCTCAATCATGTCAGGAAATAATCAACACATCCATTGCATATAACAATAGCATCCCAGGCACTCAATCCCTAACTCAGGGGTTCTATACAGCCTAGGAGATTCATATCTCATTCCGGATTCCATATTCTTTCCATATAATCCAATCACAAACAACACCACAAAGACAGGTAACAAAAACATCAGATAAGAGCGGGGGTTTCTGGAGAAACCGATGAGGCATAGATCCTACCTCTCTTGTCTCTGAACAAGAAGCTACTCCTTTTCCTTTATTAAGTAAATCTGAACCACCTAAATCATCACCAGAAAAAGAAAAAACAAACTAAGCATGCGTATTCAATAATCAATTGAATACCTTATTTCCTTACCAATACCACTCACCAAACCTATCAGAAAACCAGTGAATCCGATGTTGCAGGTGCCTTCCCTTGGATGTGTGATGTGATAGCCAGGAACTTATCAAGATTCAACCTGAATTTACCATTCCAATTTAACTATGCAAAATCTATTGCTAAAAGTAGGACATAGGACGATTTCGTCTCGACTTACAACGCAATATTTATCTACAAGCTACGATTTATATGTGGTTGGAAAGCTAATGAAAAGAGCTTTCCAACGAGATATTATTTGTAAGATTCTGACAAACGACCAGAAATTTATGCTATTTTGAAGTTCAAGAAGATTTGGCAAAAACCTAATTCGGCCGCCGATTTTCAAAGTAACATTAGACAAAGAAATACTAACCTCATGACGAAAAACAAAAGATGGTTGGAAAGAGGATGAAGAGAGCTTTCCAACAAGCTATTACTCGCAGAGATCCAACGAACGGTGAGTGAGTTATGCTGGTTTGAAGTTTCTGCAAATTATGATGGCTATAGGGAGGTATAGGGTTTTAAGCCTATACGAAATTTGTAGGTTTTCTATGAATAATTCTTTGTGAGGTTGGCTTCCTATTTATAATGAGTGGGTATAGAATTATAATTACCACTTTAATCACTTTATCTAAATAGGATAATCTACCAGATAATTAGATAACTAAACTCTAAACTATTTAATTATCTTCCCCTATTTTTAGGGACTTTAATCTCTAAGGCAATTATCTATCTATAAGGATAATCTCTAAGGCAATTCTCAGCCAATAAGGACTTAGATCTAAAGGAATTTAAAACAAAATTAACTACTAAACAATCTTACCAATTCCGGCCATCACACATCCTTTCCTTCAGGGGCAAAATCGTCTTTTCACCTGCACTGGCTTCTGGACTTCTAGGACTCAAAATTCGGGGTCTTACAGAAAGGAAGGTTCCGTTGGCGGTGACGGAGAAGAACTCCGTATGCCGTAAATCCCGCCGTGCCGTAAATCGCGAATGGGTGTCCGCGCGCATGTTTCGAGGTCCGCATAAGTACATTTTCCGAGGATGGATAGACTGGGTGCGATCATACCAGCACTAATGCACCGGATCCCATCAGAACTCCGAAGTTAAACGTGCTTGGGCGAGAGTAGTACTAGGATGGGTGACCTCCTGGGAAGTCTTTGTGTTGCACCCCTTTTTTGTTTTCCCTATCTCGTCTCTTTATTTTTTATTTTCTTCTCGTCACCGTCCGGCGCAGAAAGGAAGATTCCGTTGGCGGTGGCGGAGAAGAACTCCGAATGCCGTAAATCCCGCCGTGCCGGTGTGCCGTAAATAGCGAATGGGTGTCCGCGCGCATGTTTCTAGGTCCGCATAAGTACATTTTCCGAGGATGGAATAGATGGGTGCGATCATACCAGCACTAATGCACCGGATCCCATCAGAACTCCGAAGTTAAACGTGCTTGGGCGAGAGTAGTACTAGGATGGGTGACCTCCTGGGAAGTCCTTGTGTTGTACACCTTTTTTGTTTTCCCTCTCTCGTCTCTTTATTTTTTATTTTCTTCTCGTCACCGTCCGGCGCAGAAAGGAAGGTTCCGGTGGCGGTGGCGCTGGCGGTGAAGGAGAAGAACTTCGAATGCCGTAAATCCCGCCGTGCCAGTGTGCCTTAAATCGCAAATGGGTATCCGCGCGCATGTTTCGAGGTCCGCATGAGTACATTTTCCGAAGATGGATAGATGGGTGCGATCATACCAGCACTATTGCACCGGATCCCATCAGAATTTCTAAGTTAAACGTGCCTGGGCGAGAGTAGTGCTAGGATGGGTGACCTCCTGGGAAGTTCTCGTGTTGCACCCCTTTTTTGTTTTCCCTCTCTCGTTTCTTTATTTCTTATTTTCTTCTCGTCACCTTCCGGCACAGAAAAGAAAGTTTCGGTGGCGGTGGTTGTGGCAGGGAAGAACTCCGAATGCCGTAAATCCCGGTGTACCGTAAATTGTGAATGGGTGTTTGCACGCATGTTTCGAGATCCGCATAAGTGCATTTTCTAAGGATGAATAGATGAGTGCGATCATACCAGCACTAATGCACAGGATCCCATCAGAACTCTGAAGTTAAATGTGCTTGGGCGAGAGTAGTACTAGGATGGGTGACCTCCTGCGAAGTCTTCGTGTTGCACCACTTTTTTGTTTTCCCTCTCTCCTCTCTTTATTTATTATTTTCTTCTCGTCACCGTTCGGCGCAGGAAGGAAGGTTCTGGTGGCGGTGGCGTTGGCGGTGGCGGTGGCGGAGAAGAACTCCGAATGCCGTAAATCCCGCCATGCCGGTGTGCCGTAAATCGCGAATGGGTGTCCGCGCGCATGTTTCGAGTTCCGAATAAGTACATTTTCCGAAGATGGATGGATGGGTGCGATCATACGAGCACTAATGCACCGGATCCCATCAGAACTCCGAAGTTAAACGTGCTTGGGCGATAGTAGTACTAGGATGGGTGACCTCTTGGGAAATCCTTGGGTTGTACCCCTTTTTTGTTTTCCCTCCCTCGTCTCTTTANATCAACAAAGGATGTACAGCGTACCTTGCGCATGTACAGGATATTTCTAAAGAATCTTCAGATCTGAATTCTGTTCCTGTGGTTTGTGAATTTCCGGAAGTATTTCCAGAAGACATAGCCGGATTGCCACCAGCAAGGGAAGTAGAATTCGGCATTGAGCTTGTGCCAGGTACAAATCCGATTTCCATTCCTCCGTATCGTATGGCTCCTGCGGAAATGAAGGAACTAAAGACGCAGTTGGAAGATTTGCTGGATCGTGGCTTTATTCGACCTAGTGTGTCACCCTGGGGAGCACCTGTGTTGTTCGTGAAAAAGAAAGATGGTTCGCTGCGATTGTGCATTGATTATCGACAGCTGAACCGCGTGACCGTGAAGAACAAATATCCCTTGCCGCGCATTGATGATTTATTTGACCAACTCCAAGGTGCAGCGGTATTCTCCAAGATTGATCTCAGATCTGGATACCATCAATTGCGAGTTCGTGATGCTGATGTTCCGAAGACCGCGTTCAGATCGCGGTATGGCCACTATGAATTTCTGGTTATGCCATTCGGTTTGACCAATGCACCAGCTGTGTTTATGGACTTGATGAATCGTGTGTCCCGCGAATTCATGGATAAATTTGTGATTGTTTTCATCGACGACATTCTGATTTACTCAAAGTCGGAAGAGGATCATGTTATGCACTTGCGGCTTGTGCTTTAAATTCTGAAGGACCGGCGATTGTTTGCCAAATACTCAAAATGCGAATTCTGGTTACGTGAGGTTAGTTTCCTTGGCCATATTGTTTTCGCCCAAGGTGTGTTTGTTGATCCAAAGAAGATTGAAGCCGTGATTACTTGGGAACCTCCGCGAAGTGTGTTCGAAGTTCGTAGCTTCCTTGGTTTAGCAGGTTACTACCGTCGCTTTGTGGAAAATTTTTCATCACTTGCCAGGCCATTGACAAAGCTGACACGCAAGGGTGAGGCGTTCGTATAGAATGAAAAGTGCCAGCAAAGTTTCGACGAGCTAAAGAACCGGTTAGTTTCTGCACTTATCCTTACCTTACCTATTTGCGGAAAAGAGTATGTGGTATACAGCGACGCGTCGAAATCCGGACTTGGATGTGTATTGATGCAAGATGGGAAAGTCAATGCCTACGCTATAGTTTGTGATTTCAGAATACGAGATAACGAAGTTATAGTCTTCAGAAACCGGGTATGTGTTACACAAAATACTGATCTTCGTAACCTTATTCTATCAGAGGCGTATAGTTCGAAGTTTGCTATCCATCCTGGAAGCACAAAGATGTACCGAGATTTGAAAGGCCAGTATTGGTGGCCTAACATGAAGCGACATATTGCTGAATTTGTTGCCCGATGTCTTGTATGTCAACAAGTGAAAATTGAACATCAAAGACCTGCTGGTTTACTTCAGTCACTTCCGATTCCAGAATGAAAGTGGGAGCACATTATAATGGATTTTATTACCGGTTTCCCTAGATCACAGCGAGGATACAATGCTATTTGGGTGATCGTGGATCGACTGACGAATTCTGCACACTTTCTTCCTATACGTGTGACAGATACACCAGAAAAATTGGCAATTCGTTACTTGGATGAGATTGTTCGTTTGCATGGAGTACCAGTTTCTATTGTTTCAGATCGTGACCCTCGTTTCATTTCACGATTTTGGGAGAAATTCCAGAATGCATTGGGTTCGAAATTGAAATTCAGTACAGCATTTCATCCCCAAACCGATGGTCAATCAGAAAGGACAATTCAGACACTTGAAGATATGCTACGTGCGAGTGTATTAGACCAGCAAACCAGCTGGGATCAAAGTTTACCATTGGCGGAATTTGCTTATAACAATAGCTTTCATGCAAGCATCGGTATGGCACCCTATGAAGCACTTTATGGGAGATGTTGCAGAACCCCTATTTGCTGGAATGAAGTAGGCGAGAGACGCCTAGACAATCCAGAATTAATTGACCAAGCAACAGAACAATTGAGCTTGATTCGTCAAAGGTTAAAAGCAGCACAAGATCGGCAGAAAAGCTACGCCAACAATCGACGAAGGGAACTGGAATTTGCGGTAGGAGACAAAGTGTTTTTGAAAGTCGCCCCATGGAAAGAAGTCCTTTGTTCTCAGCAGCGAGGTAAGCTAACACCTCGCTACATTGGTCCTTATGACATTGTGGAGAGAATTGGCCCTGTTGCATACCGACTTGCACTACCTCCATATATGGAAAGAATTCACAATGTATTTCACGTGTCAATGCTAAGAAAGTATATGCGAGATCCTGTTTATGTGCTTAAAGAACCGGCAGTAGAAGTGGAAGAAGACCTATCCTATCCCGTACAGCCAGTTGCCATACTAGATCGGTCAGTTTGACAGCTTCGCAGTCGAAGCGTACCTATGGTACGAGTTGTTTGGCGTAATGGCCAAATTGAGGAGCAGTCTTGGGAGGCTGAGGAATCTACGCATGCAAAATTTCCTTACTTGTTTGATTAGGTACTAATGTTTAAATTTCGAGGACAAAATTCTTATAAGGAGGGGAGGATGTAAGAGCCCGAATTTTGAGTTCTAGAAGTCCAGAAGCCAGTGCAGGTGAAAAGACGATTTTGTCCCTGAGGAGAAGGATGTGTGATGGCCGAAATTGGTAAGATTGTTTAGTAAATTATTTCGTTGGTAATTCCTTTTAATTTAGGTTCTTGTAGATGGATAATAGCTTTAGAAATCATCCTTTAAGGTAGATAGTTGCCTTAGAGATTAAGTCCCAAAAATAGGGAAGGTAATTTAAGAGTTTTGGTTACTTAGCAAATTATATTGGATTGATAGACTGATTAAAAGTAGTAGACATAATTTTATACTCATTGAATATAAATAGGAAGCCAACCCCACAAATTTTTCCCCTAAAACCTTACAAAATTCGTATTGGCTTAAAACCCTATACTCTCCCTTTAGCCGTCAGAACTTGCTGAAAATTTAAACCAATATAACTCCCTCCTCGTTCATTGGATCTCTACAAATAATAGCTTGTTGGAAAGCTCTCTTCATCCTCTTTCCAACCATCTTTTGGTTTGCGTCCAGAGGTTAGTATTTCTTTGTCTAAAGTTACTTTGAAAATAGGCGGCGGAATTAGGTTTTCGCCAAATCTTCTTGAACTTCAAAATAGCATAACTTCCTACTCGTTTGTTCGAATCTTGCAAATAATATGTCGTTGGAAAGACCTTTTCATTCTCTTTCCAACAGTATATAAATCGCAGCTTGGTTGTAAATATTTCGTTGTTTTGAGTCGAGACGAAATCGCCTTATGCCCTACTTTTAGCAATAGGTTTTGCATAGTTAATTGGAATGGTAAATTCAGGTTGAATCTTGATAAGTTCCTTGTAATGACCCCAGTTCCTAAACCATTATTCGTTGCTCCTATTAAGGTCATTACTGACGTGAAACCCAAATAAGTCTCAACGACACCCAAGACCTATTAGAATTTCACAAGGCTACTCATAAGATACCGATTTTAAACTTATTTATTTTGTTGCTTCTCAATCAATTGGAGCATGATATTGGTCACATATTCTGGTAACATACGGAGTAAATAAAAATATCAGCGGAAGTCTTAAATCAATCCATTGGGTTCATAACACACAAGTCCCATAGGGATCCAAATAACCAGCAAGAAGTTCATCAACCAAGTTCGGAAATAGCAAGCCAAACAAATGCTTAAAATAAACCAGAACAATGTCCAATCTTTCAAGTTACTTGCGCAAGTAACAAGTAATATTTGTGATGCGATATCGCCCCGCCGTGCAGCCTTGATCTCACACACTGGTACCACGAACAGAGGATATACCTAAGCCTGAAAAATGGTAAAAACAACGGTATGAGATTACAAGAATCTCAGTAGGGTCGCAGCATCATAAGATCTACAGATTCCCTAATCACAAATCTCCCAATTCACATAAGATCATTCCCTAAACAACTAAAGGGTTCACGCAATTCAACAATAAACCAAAAGAGGTTAAGGCCGAGATTAAGGTTGAGGGAGGACCACACTTCCGAAAGTTCAGAAGTACACAGGCAGGTGAAATACAACAAAATCACACTCAATGATGAAGAAAGGCCATCCCCTTCCACCTGTGTTGTCCAGGACTTACTGCTCAAAGGGTAGATGGTTAACACACAAACTAATCAGTAAGCCTTTCACCTTATCCCCGCAAGGATAAGTCGACTAGCCCCACATGGACAAGTCTTCCCTTAGCCGCAACTAGGGCATCCCCAAATCCTGCAAGATAAGGGCTTCCTGTCCCGCAAAACAGGGATCCGGCCCCGCAAGAACAGATATCCAGCGCTAGCTTGCTGGTTCAATCACCCATACACCTCCCATAAATCAATAAGAACCTCTCCTCTCCCTAGGAACATCAGTTCTTACCCTGCGTGGCCATCGGAACAGGATCCTGACACACAAACACGTACAAGCACACACAGGCAAGTACAAAGCACAATACCATAACAGGGTATTCTCAATCTTGTCAGGAAATAATCAACACATCCAATTCATATAACAATAGCATCCCAGGCACTCAATTCCTAACTCAGGGGTTCTATGAATAAGGGAAGGTATAGGGTTTTAAGCCTATACGAAATTTGTAGGTTTTCTATGAATAATTCTTTGTGAGGTTGGTTTTCTATTTATAATGAATGGGTATAGAATTATGATTACTACTTTAATCACTTTATCTATACAAGATAATTTACTAGATAACTAAACTCTAAACTCTTTAATTATCTTCCCCTATTTTTAGGGACTTTAATCTCTAAGCCAATTATCTATCTATAAGGATAATCTCTAAGGCAATTCTCAGCCAATAAGGACTTAGATCTAAAGGAATTTAAAACAACATTAACTACTAAAAAATCTTACCAATTTCAGCCATCACACATCCTTTCCTTCAAGGGCAAAATCGTCTTTTCACCTGCACTGGCTTCTGGACTTCTAGGACTCAAAATTCGGGGTCTTACATCCTCCCCTCCCTATAAGAATTTCGTCCTCGAAATTTTAAACATAAGTACCTAATCAAACAAGTAAGGAAATTTTGCATGCATAGACTCCTCAGTCTCCCAAGACTGCTCCCGAATTTGGCCATTACGCTAAACAACTCGTATCATAGACACGTTTCGACTGCGAAGCTGTCGAACTGACCGATGTAGTATGGCAACTGGCTGTAAGGGATAGGATAGGTCTTCAGCAACTTCAACTGGCGGTTCTTTAAACACATGAGCAGGATCTCGCATATACTTTCTTAGCATTGTAATGCAAAATACATTGTTTTCATTTGCTTAATTAATATCAGGTAGTTCTTCATCTTTTGAATCATCAAAAGTCTCAATCTGGTCATTGTCCACCACGTGCCCATCTTTATCACTTATGTCTTTCTCTGGAAAATCTTCAATAGAATTCCCTCTTTTGTTGTTCTCGTCAACAGAATCAGTTTTGTTGTTAGCTGCGGCTGCAGCCCAAGAAACATCTTCTGCATTTTTCTTTGATTCATCATCTCTAAAGCTTGATGGATCGCCTGGGTTGGATTCAGACTGAAGCGTGAAGTTGGAGGGAGGAAAGCTAGGCCAAGTAAGACTTTCTGCAGGGAGACCTCTAGTATTCCACCCAGTACCAGCAGTTGATGTTCCAGCTCCATCAGTCGAATCTCTGGAACCACCGTCTCCACCTAGTAACTCAAATAGTTTGGAAGAACTAGAACAACGATCATCACTCAAAGGAATGGATGAGCTCTTCTTGCGAACTTCAGAAAGATGCTCGGGTTTCACTGTAAGCAATTTTTGTTGTGAACCAAGCTTCACAGTAACATCAAAACAGCGTATAGCCAAGACATAAGCACAATTGGTCACACGCAGTGCCCTACTTGCGAATTGAAGACTTCTCATTTGTATGAATCTGTGCAAGGGTAATGAATCTGCATGCACTGATCGAATACCCCAGCCTTTACCACCAGATACTACAAACACCTGTAGTTCTGCTTTTATGCCACGCTGAACAATACGATTTCCATAGGTCTTGTTGCACCCACATTTACTCTAGCACTCCTTTATGAATTTCCTTGTTAAATGGCCCTTGCATGGCTTTATTCTCCGACTCCTCTTCCTCAAATCATCTTGTAAAGGACATATTTCACAGTAATAGCAATGTTTCCTGCCAGGAAAAGGTATCGGTACTCTTCTGAGATTTGAGGTGGGGCTATGGCACCCCTAGTTCCATCAGTATTCTTATCCTTGAGTTTTGATAGCTTCATCTTCAAGTCATGCGCTAAATTCTATAACTTTGTTAGCAAACTTTGCTTGCTGGATGGCCGGGTTTCCTGAGTTCACTACAGAAAGCAAAATATATATATAAGTATCCCTTCCTAAAGGGCTAACCCTGGTACAGGCCTTGAACTATGCCCATGCAGTTCACATTTTCCTAAAACCGAGAAAAATGCCGTAAGTAGGGACCCTAGACCACATGGATTGGTAAAGGATGGATTTCTCTTTTCCTCTCCGTGAGAATGATTCTCCTCAATGCATGGCCAGCCCCGATTCTCCTGTCGTTGAATAAAAGGAGGAAAAGTCATCTCCTCTACTGATCCAACCCTCAGTTCGGAGGTTTTCGTCAACATGTTACGAGGCTCCAGTCTTCGGCGGGTCACCTTGACTTATAAAGGCGAACATCTGGGCAAGGGAAAGCGCAGTGCGCCTGGTGCAAATGGGAGGTCAACCCCGAGTGCAAATATTCTGGCTATATATCTGGTCTAGCTTGCGAATTCCTAGAACAGCCAATGCATGACTCGGTTCACAGAGCTGTTCATGCTTCTCCAATGTTTTTGCTTTCACTTGTTCCTGTGCTTCTCTAGCTGTTGGAATATACATCTTATTCCTTTCTCTTTGAGCTGTGAAGTTCATTTGACGCCTTCCTCTTATTCGAAAATGAGCTCTCCTGCAGAACCTTCTTAGACAATACTTCCTCATTCTGTACTTCTTCTTCCTCCATTCCCAGCCACTCAGCAACACAGGTAACAGGGAGACCTCGGTCATACTGCAAGCCAAAGTGCAATGAAGCAAAAAGGCTGTTCGCAACGTTGCACAGTGAGCATGCATTACGCATGCATGAAGATAACTAGCTTTCCTTGCAAAACCTCCTGTTCTTCCTCCTTTTGCCTTGCTTGAAAACGACAGGCTTCAGCTTCCTCCATTGCCTTTATCTCTTTTTTCTCTATCAGCAGCCTCTATCAGTAGCCAACGGTGCAAGATACTCATCATCCTGCTGTTCACGGATCAAGCGCTGAGCTTGCAAAGTTGGGGATGGAGGGCGAAGTGCAGGCCTGGGATAATGGCCATTGGGTCGAATGAACTAATGAGGAGCATAAGGAATGCGGTATCCAGGCTGTTCAGATATCCCACCAAACATGGCAGGGCAGCCTCAAGCATAACTGCTTCATCACACTCCTCAGAGGACATGCCTCCCCACTCATCGGATGGAAAGGCATCTCCATTGTTCACTGGATGAACAACAGTATTGTTTCTTACGGGACTTGATGGTGGGCTAGCCTCAATAACTCTAACTGCATCGACAGATTTAGTAGAAGAAGTACGCCTTGATCTGTGCCTAACAAGAGGTAGCTCCTCCACATCATCTTCTTTTTTTTTCTTTTTTTTTCTTTTTTTTTTCTTTTCTGGGATGCATGACCATTGCCTTTGCTTTAGTCGTACTTAGATCTCAGTTTAATCACGTTCTTCTGGAGAAGCTTTCTTCACCTGCGCGGCAGATTGTTGTTCATCCCTATCTCCGGACTCACCAAAGTAAGGCTGGCAGCTGTGGCCGAGGAAGCATAGTGTACTGAACACAGCATACTGGAAGAATGAGTATAGACCTCTGTGGCTATGACCAATATTTGTATTTACACCAAGTGCAGGTTGCAGAATCCTTGTGAGTTTGCTGTCTTGATAAGGAACATGACCACCTTAGCTTTCAGCAACCTCGCTCAATTTTTATTTTTTTTTTTTACAGTTCCGAGTGTCATCAAGCGCTTATTGATGTGGGAACCCTCTTAGAGCCAAATACCTTCTGCACCAGTTTTGGAAGCACGTTCTGAAACACAGACAACATCACAAGAGTTGCCAACATCTTCATGTTCACCTTTGTTAATAATCATACGACAAATTGTGTGGGATCTACTGCTGTACAAGTTCCTATTTGTTTCTCCGATATGCCGGTGAGATCCCACAAACTGTATTAGATCAAGAACTTGCTGAGGAGAGGCAACTATTTCTTCCCGCAAACTAGCAACATATATTTCTCTCTCCAGGTTTTCATGAATCTGCAGTTTCCGATGCGTCTTCATTCAGGATAATATTGGCAGCTGGTCTGTGGATTGCACTCCCAGCATGAGCTTCGAACTTAGTGAGATTAAGAATTTTCTTGCCACAATCGCATTCCATTCCATCGCGGGTAATTCTTCCTGTTGTTAATGCACCCTCCTTTCTTCTGGATCAACGGTAGTGCACCTTGGCCCCTGGTAATAACACAATGTTATCTAGCAAGGAAGACAACATTGTCCGTTGTGAAAGGATTTTTTATTTATTTAATTTTTTTTTTCAAATACATCAAAACTGCATCATATGCACACATGCAATGCACACTCGGCAATGACATTAACACTCATAGAAATCATTAACAAACATCAAGCAAGCAGTGACTCACACATCATCCACATTCCATAATTCACATCATCAATCACATGCATAGACATTCGGTAATGACAAGCATATAAACAATCAGCACATTAGTTTATTATAGTTTATTATGCCTATCACTTAAACCTTTCAGTATTAGCCCATAGGGGAGTGAGTTCTTACCTGAAATCACCACCTGAAATCACCAAAATCAACAAATAAGTTAGCATATAACAAATTATATTCCCTAAACCATGCTCCGCTACCAAAACTTGTAACGACCCCAATTCCTAACTATTATTAATTGCTCCGATTAAGGTCATTACCGCCGTGAAACCCAAATAAGCCTCAACAACACCTAAGACCTATTAGAATTCCACAAGGCTACTCATAAGATATCAATTTTAAGCTTGTTTATTTTGTTACTTAATAATCAATTGGAGCATGATATTGGACATATATTCTGGTAACATACGGAGTAAATAAAAACATCAGCGGAAGTCTTAAATTAATCCATTGGGTTCATAACACACAAGTCCCATAGGGATCCAAATAACCAGCAAGAAATTCATCAACCAAATTTCGGAAATAGCATGCCAAACGAATGCTTAAACATAAACCAGAACAATGTCCAATCTTTCAAGTTATATGCGCAAGTAACAAGTATGCAAATGTGATGCGATATCGTCCTGCCGTGCAGCCTTGCTCTCACACACTGGTACCACGAATAGTGAATGTACCTAAGCCTGAAAAATGGTAAAAACAACGGTTTGAGATTACAAGAATCTCAGTAGGGTCACAGCATCATAAGATCTACAGAATCCCTAAACACAAATCTCCCAATTCACATAAGATCATCCCTAAACAACTAAAGGGGATCACACAACTCATAAAATATTCAAAAAGGGTTAAGGCCGATTCAATGGCTGAGGGAGGACTACAAACACTTCTGTAAGGTCAGAAGTACACAGGCAGGTGAAACAAATCAGTATTGCCCTCGGCAATGAATAAGAAAGGCCATCCCCTTCCACCTGTGTTGTCCAAGACTTACTGCACAAAGGGTAGATGGTTAACACACAAACTAATCAGTAAACCTTTCACCTTATCCTCGCAAGGATTAGTCAACTAGCCCCACATGGACAAGTCTTCCCTTAGTCGCAATTAGGGCATCCCCAAATCTTGCAAGATAAGGGCTTCCTGTCTCGCAAGACAGGGATCCGACCTTGCAAGGACAGATATCCAGCGTGCACTTTCTGGTTCAATCACCCATACACCTCCCACAAATCAATAAGAACCTCTCCTCTCCCTAGGAGCATTAGTTCTTACCTTGCGTGGCCACCAGAATAGGATCCTGACACACAAACACGTACAAGCACACACAGGCAAGTACAAAACATAATACCACAACAGGGTATTCTCAATCACATCAGGAAATAATCAACACATCCAATTCATATAACAATAGCATCCCAGGCACTTAATTCCTAACTCAGGGGTTCTATACAGCCTAGGAGATTCATATCTCATTCCGAATGTCATATTCACACTCTACAATCCAATCACAAACAATACAACAAAGGCAGGTAACAAAAACATTAAATAAGAGCAGGGGTTTCTGGAGAAACCGATGAAGCATAGATCCTACCTCTCTTGTCTCTGAAAAATTAGCTAATCCTTTGCCTTTATTAAGTAAATCTGAACCACCTAAATTATCACCAGGCAAAGACAAAACAAACTAAGCATGCATATTCAATAATCAATTGAATACCTTATTTCCTTACCAATACCACTCACCAAACCTATCAGAAACCAATGATCAGATGCTGCAGGTGCCTCCCCCTTGGATTTGTGATGTGATAGCCAGAAACTTAACAAGAATCAACCTGAATTTACCATTCCAATTAACTATGCAAAACATGTCGCTAAAAGTAGGTCATAGAACGATTTCGTCTCGACCTACATTGAAATATTTACATGCAAGCTGTGATTTATATATTTTTGGAAAGAAGACGAAAAGAGATTTCCATCAAGCTACTATTTGTAAGATTCTGATAAACGACCAGAAAGTTATGCCACTTTGAAGTTCAAGAAGATTTGGCGAAAACCTAATCCCGCCGCCGATTTTCAAAGTAACTTTAGACAAAAAAATACTAACCTCCTGATGAAAAAAAAAATGATGGTTGGAAATAAGATGAAGACAGCTTTCCAACACGCTATTACTCGCAGAGATCCAACGAACGATGAGTGAGTTATGCTGGTTTGAAGTTTCTGCAAATTATGGTGGCTATAGGGAGGTATAGGGTTTTAAGTCTATACGAAATTTGTAGGTTTTCTATGAATAATTCTTTGTGAGGTTGGCTTCCTATTTATAATGAATGGGTATAGAATTATGATTACTACTTTAATCACTTTATCTAAATAGGATAATTTACTAGATAACTAAACTCTAAACTCTTTAATTATCTTCCCCTATTTTTAGGGACTTCTCAAGGCAATTATCTATCTATAAGGATAATTTCTAAGGCAATTATCAACCTATAAGGACTTAGATCTAAAGGAATTTAAAACAAAATTAATTACTAAACAATCTTACCAATTTCGGCCATCACACATCCTTTTCTTCAGGGGCAAAATCGTCTTTTCACCTGCACTGGCTTCTGGACTTCTAGGACTCAAAATTCGGGGTCTTATACTAATGCACTGGATCCCATCAGAACTCTGAAGTTAAACGTGCTTGGGCGAGAATAGTACTAGGATGGGTGACCTCCTGGGAAGTCCTCGTGTTGCACCCCTTTTTTGTTTTCCTCTCTCGTTTCTTTATTTTTTATTTTCTTCTCGTCACCATCCGGCGCAAAAAGGAAGGTTCCGGTGGCGGTGACGGTGGCGGAGAAGAACTCCGAATGCCGTAAATCCCGCCGTGCCGGTGTGCCGTAAATCGCGAATGGGTGTCCGCACGCATGTTTCGAAGGTCCTCATAAGTACATTTTCCGAGGATGGATAGATGGGTGCGATCATACCAGCACTAATGCATCGGATCCCATTAGAACTCCGAAGTTAAACGTGCTTGGGCTAGAGTAGTACAAGGATGGGTGACCTCTTGGGAAGTCCTCGTGTTACACCCCTTTTTTGTTTTCCCTATCTCGTTTCTTTATTTTTTATTTTCTTCTCGTCACTGTCCGGCGCAGAAAGGAAGGTTCCGGTGGTGGTGGCGGAGAAGAACTCTGAATGCCGTAAATCCCGCCGTGCCGGTGTGCCGTAAATCGCGAATGGGTGTCCGCGTTCATGTTTCGAGGTCCGCATAAGTACATCGGTTGCGGCAGCTATTAATTCTTGCAAATTCTGCACTGTTTTCGTACCGACGATGGTTTTGAGTTCGACACTCATCCCATCCTGAAATCGTCTTGCCAGCTGGTACGGTGTACGATCTTCTTCAGGTGCAAAGCAGGGCAACTCCCTCAACACCTTCTCATATTCCAGCACCGAACGGGTGCCTTGTTCAAGTTTGTAAAATGCCTGTCGCTGCTCACTTTTATGGAATCTCATATAAAATCTTTCATCGAATTCATACCAGAATTCTTCCCACGTTGACAAGCGATCGCCGAAGCGCAAGCTAACAGATGTCCACCAAGCGAGGGATTCTCCCTCAAGTAAGAATGTAGCAATGGCAACCTTGTCGTCATCAGAGATACGCAAGAACAAGGATACTCGGCATAAGGTATCCATCCACTCCCGAGCGGCTGCGGCACCAGCTGAACCACCGAAATCTTTACAGCCAAGTTGTCGAGCTTCCTTGAGCAACTTTGTAATCATAACGGGAAGTCTCTCTGTCTCCTTCTGTTGTGCCGGCTGTACAGGTTCAAATGGTGGAATGGGTCTTGGTGTACATGCAGGAGCATTCTGAAATTGTGTCTCCATTCTCTGCTGATTTGCAGCAATTCCTTGTAACACGTTTAAGATCTGTGCCATGACAGGATCAATGCCTGGTGCGACTGGTGTCTCAGGTTGGTTTCCAGACTCAGCTTTCCCTTCCTGCTCATTTTGTGCATTTGGCTCATCTTGCTCAACAGGTTTCTGTTCATTCCGAATCTCAAACCTACCCCGTTGGTCGCTTTGTTGCCTCGAGCGTGCCATACTACACAAGTGTACGATTTTTACTCAAACAAACACTAAATACGATACTAGGAATAGGAGTGGTACCTGGTGGAGAGGCATGCACCGGACGATACGCATATGCTGGAAAACGATATACAAAGTTCGAAAATCATATGCACACATGCTATGCACACTTGGCAATAACATTAACACTCATCGAAATCATAACAAACATCAAGCACTTATAGATGCACACATCATCCAGATTCGGCAATGCACATAATCATTCACATGCATATTCATTCGGTAATGGCAAGAAACATAGCTAATCATCCACTCAAACATATTAAGGCATACTAAGGGTAAACAATATACACAACTGCTATTATTAGTTCCATCATTTAAATCCCATGTTATCTCTCTAATTCCCTTGCAGTTTTAGCCCCTAAGTGAGTGAGTGTGTGCCCATGTTCTTACCTGCAATCACCTGCAATCACCCCATTATCAAATAAGTCAGCAAATAACAAGGTATAACCCTAAACCATGCTCCGCTACCAAACTTGTAACGACCCCAATTCCTAAACCATTATTCGTTGCTCCGAGTAAGTTCATTACTGCCGTGAAACCCAAATAAGTCTCAACGACACCTAAGACCTATTAGAATTTCACAAGGTTACTTATAAGATACCGATTTAAAGCTTGTTTATTTAGTTGCTTCTCAATCACTTGGAGCATGATATTGGACACATATTCTAGTAACATACGGAGTAAATAAAAACATCAGCGGAAGTCTTAAATTTATCCATTGGGTTCATAACACACAAGTCCCATAGGGATCCAAATAACCAGCAAGAAATTCATCAATAAATTTTGGAAATAGTAAGCCAAACGAATGCTTAAAAATAAACCAGAACATCAACCAATCTTTCAAGTTATTTGCGCAAGTAACAAGTAAGTATTTGTGATGCGATATCGCCCCGCCGTGCAGCCTTGATCTCACACACTGATACCACGAACAGAGGATGTACCTAAGCCTGAAAAATGGTAAAAACAACGGTATGAGATTACAA